>JAXCHB010000071.1:5320000-7720000 GCA_036926305.1 Uropetala carovei | reverse complement strand
AAGTATAGAGCTACAACCACACCACGGAAAACAAATTATTGTTCTGTGTTTAAGTACTTTTTTATATTGCTGACATAAATAATAAAAACAAATTATTGCAATTATTATCAATTTTGGCGGGCAAATTTTTAAAATGCTGTACATTTTGCTGTACACTTTCCAATGCTGTACAGGAGATGCAAATGCTGTACAATATAGCATAATGCTGTACGTCTCGTCACTTTAATCTAAAAGAAAATGTAATAGTGATAATGTAAGTGAATCAAATAAAAGAGTGCATAAGACTCATAGTTATGAATTGAAATTAGAAGTTTTAAAGCGTGTTGAGAAAGGTGAAAGCCATACTGAAATCGAACGATCGTTGGGAATGTGTCGTTCAACTATTAGCACTTACGTGAAACAGAAGGAGAAAATTCTAGAAGATGTGATAAATTCACGTAATTTGATAACAATAAACAGTCCTAGGCACGGTGTTGTGATTCCTAAAATGTAAAAACTTTGGGTAGATGATCAGTGTCAGAAACACATTCCTATTAGTGAGACCATGATGAAATATTTGTAATTTTATTGTTTCTTTATTCTTAAGTTATTTTGTGCTTTTTTAATAACTTTTATATTAATTTCACTGCGATAAATAGTTGTATGTATAGATAGATGTATGCAGGTATGTTATCCAGCTCGTGTGAGTCATTTGTAACAAACGACTCACGTGATCTGGACCGGGCTGTCTGCACGACATATTGCATACATCCATCTTTGAAGTTGGAAACAAAAATTTATTTTTTCCTTTTTAGTGCAAAAAATAAGTTATACATTTAAAATATTTATTATATAATTTATTCATAATTTAATATTGTTGTATTAACATATTAGTAATGTTATTTTATCTTTATAGAACGTGAGGGGAGACATTTTCCCGAGATGCGGGAACGTATCCCCCGATTATAACATGCAAGTATATGGATAAACAGCGTTCGACATTCGACTATTCGAGATTCGAACACATTTTTATGAACGCATACCCAACGAAACTCAGAAGTCGCCTGTACCTATATACACCAGAGTTTTCTGAAAACCTTTTGAATGTTGTATATTTGGAGGGTGTTGAATATGACTGGTGAAACAGGGTGGTTAAATGAGGTTTTATGTGTATCAAATCTATAGTAGAACTTTTTATCCAATCAATGATGGTTTTTTACATAAAACTTGTAAACTGTAATGTTAAACCTGAAAAGCTAACATTTTTTACCATTTGCTAAAATATTAACATATTAGAGGATAACTATTGTTATATTTGAAGAAATATGAATTACAGGTCTTTATATATCCAAATTTTAAAAACTCCTCTACATTAGCAACACAATGATTGCTCAGAAAACAGTATCGAAAAGTTGTTTTATTCTAAAAATAATCATAAAATATAGACGTAAAACAATTTTATTTCCTTTAATGATTAAATAGGAAAGTTTTCATGCATAACAAAGCATATATAATGTTTTCATCAGGTGATTTCAAAAGCTGTACGATGGGTACTAAAGCATCAATTACCTGAGGGATCATTTTATGAAACAACATGGCTTCCAGACCGTAAAATCAATTCATCTCTTAACTGGGGTCCAGGTGATTCATTAAGGCAAAGAAACATCTCACTCACTGCCCATGTTTTAATCACTCTTGAAATGGTTAAAGATTTACCAGGGGTAAGCACTACATATGTTATGTTTTATATAAGTATGAATTTTTCATATGCTGCAGTAAAATTTTATATAGAGTGCACAACTTCATTAAAATTATTAAAGAATGCTTTTAAAGAATGAAGTTAATTAGTTGTTTAGAGTTATTGGTGTACCTGAAGATCTTTTAAGCTCAAAATTTATGCATGATAAATTAATGTTTTTTCAAAGGTCAAATTATAATTTTTCTTTTATAATCTTAGGGCCTAGGATCATATGTGGCCTTAGCACAAGGCAAAGCTATACACTGGCTTGAACGCAACCTAAAGCTTTTGGAAGAGAGAGGAAATGCTTTTGAGGTTGCTCTTGTGGCATATGCTTTAATGTTGAGTAAATCTGCATCTGCTGAAGCTGCATTTGGTATACTTGCCAAACATGCTCGACAAGAAGGTAGATATCAATTTCTTTTCATTTGATTGATTTGAGGCAAATGATGTACCCTAAAGTCTCGTGTATAGTTTATGCATTATACAGTCCTTTTTCATGTACTTCCATGAAAGTTCTCAGTGAATTTTGTCTATACATTTTTAAGATTAAGGTTTAAGATGTAAATTCCACATACCTCTAATAGAAAGACACCAATTCTTCAGGAAGTGATTTTATAACTAAATATTTTATTTTATTCTGCTATATATCTTTTGCTTTTTCAAGAGAGGATAAAATACTCTTAAATAGATTCATGATAATGTTTCAAGGTAAGCATGAATAATACTGTAATTTTTAAAGAAACAGTTTACTGGAATCACTCTTTAGTCAATGCTGTGCCTTATAGATGGAAATTTGGTTACTCATGGAACATGGTTTCAGAATGTGATGTACATTATGTCTGAGTGCATGTTATACTTGAGACTTTAGAGAGAGCTATAGAAGACATTTCATAATGCAAAAGTGTTTAAATATTCCTTTCAATTTATAATAAGTATCTGCAATAAATTTTAACAAATTACCTGAATATGTAATGAATATTGATCTCTCAGGAAATTTATAACAATTGAAGAAAAAGGAAATAGAGGTAAATTTATTATTCACATGTTATGTATTAAAATTATTAACTTAAACTTAGACAATTAAAAAAATCATAATATTGAAATTGAGTGATGGTTTCTAAATACTTACTTACTTACTTATATTATTTATAGTAAAGGGTTTTTTAAATAATTTTAAGAATAATTAGGAATTGTAGGTATGAAATTTAAAATGCATTTGCATCTCAGGTAACATTTTCGTTTTGCTTTTCAGGAGGATTAATGTATTGGGGTATTGAAGCAGTGCCCTTACCTCCTTATAAACTTGAAAATCAAAAGCCTTTTTCACTTCCACGGTTACCTTACAAATATGATGCAAGCAATGTTGAAGCAACTTCATATGCTCTTCTTACTTATGTAGCACGTCAGGAATTAATGATTGATCCTATTGTTAAGTGGCTAAATTCTCAACGCCTCACAGATGGAGGCTGGGCCTCCACTCAGGTATGAAATTATAAACCACTAATTTAAGAAACTTAAATTGGATTGTGTATTAACAAAATGCATCATTCTTTCAGGATTCAGCAATGGCAATGAAGGCTTTGATAGAATACACTGTTCGCTCTCGTTTGAGAGATGTTTCATCACTGACTATCTCAATTGAAGCAACAGCTCTTCCTGGTGTCGTTAAAACGCTTCATGTCAATGATAATAACTTGGCACAGCTTCAGAAAATTGAGGTAAGCTCACGAAACCTAAGGAAGCTTGGTTGCATTTTTCTTTTTTGGATAGTTTAAAATTTATGTACAATATAAATATATGATTACATAATTTTATTTAACATAAATATGTAACACATAACTAAAAAAATAATCTAACAATCTCACTAGAATAATTTTACTCCCTAACATTTTTTGAAAGTATGGAGACTATTGTTATCTTTAAGTTATCTTAATGTTGAGTTTTACATGATTTTTCATGAAAAAATGTTAATTTTCTTCATAATCTCTACTATCACTTGTAGTGATGTACTGGGTACCTGGCAATTACCCGGTACCTGGCATACCCGGCCATATTTTCAGTACCCGGAAATTACCCAGACCCGGCACCGGGCACTGGTACCCGGTGCTGGGTACTCGGTCTCTCATGAGCTAAACAGGATAACAATAAAAACAAATTAAATAAAACTTAATATTTTACTTTTACTATTTAGCCTGCAAGAAACATTCAGAGACACGATATATTAATTTTAATAAACTTTTAAAAAACATAGTACACTAACAAAAGTTAAACTGAACCATGAAATAACATTTTGCATAATATGCATAATTATACTTGACGACTGGTTAACAGTACCAGCTTGAAAAATTTTATAAACTTTATAAAATCTTCTTAAGTAAAGAATGAAATAAAAGTGCAGCCGAAATTTTAATAATTGAATTTGAACTATGGGAAATTATGATGAATAAACAATAGTTTTTCTGCATTTCGCGGAAGGAGTTCATTCCTCTGCTCTTCGTATATGATTCCTGCCTTGCTTTGGGGGAACCCCTTGAGGACCACTAAACTAGCGTAAACAGTGCTATCTTTGCTATCAAAGGGTTCAAGGCACTTAGTATGGTATTATTAGAGTGAAATCGAGAAAGGCGTCAAATTTGTGAAAAATTGGAAAAAGCACAAAAAAAGCCATAGCGCTACCCGGCCAGGTACCCGGATACCCAGCCGGATAATTTTTCTTTGTTTCCCCAGTTACCCGGTACCCGGTATTATTTTGTACCCGGTACATCACTAATCGCTTGTACTATTTTGTAAAAAACACTTACCAGCTCTTTTAATTTTCAGATACCAGAAGCATGGGGAACAGTTAAAGTTCAAGCAAAAGGGGCTGGTTATGCAATCCTGCAGATGTCTGTACAATACAACGTCGATATCCCTCGTTTCCAGACTGAACCTCCAATAACAGCCTTTTCTCTTCGTACTCGAGCAAACTTTCATGGAAGGAATCAGTCTCATATAACCTACAGAAGCTGTTCCAGGTTGGATCACAGAATTAATTATATTATTAATCTAATACAGGGGCGGTTGATCTATGCAAGTAATGCAAACATTGCTTGCTTAGTGAAACAACACTGCATTAAACTTTTTTAAATACTTAGAATAACTTTAGTTATTATTATAAAATTGATAGAAATATATTTAGCAGTTTTATCATTTGAATGAATTTCTACTAACTTGATTGCGCTTCGTATTATTCAACTATTACTGAGCAGGCCTCGCAAAGCAGTTTCAGATTTGCTTCTCTGGTGCTTATATGTGTGGATATGAGAGAGCAGGGAAAAGAGGGGAGGGCCTATGTCAGCCCAATGGAGAGAAAGTAGTAAGCAGAATTTGAAAGGCTTCTCTGTGGCTCGGAAAGTGACATGAAAATACTGTTTCTCCATCTATCAGGGAAATTTGGTTTGAAATATTTTAGAGGTGTATTTGTTTAGCTGTTTTGTGGCCTCCATGTGATTTATAAAGTGTTTATTTTTGGTGCGCTACATCGGTACTTCCTTCTATTAAACATTATTTACTTTTCATCCTAAAAATGTGTGCGGATAATGAGCATTGTGTAATAAAAAAATTATTGATGAAATCGTTTTCAAGTTATCTAGAGTTTGCAACTATGATAAAAAAGAGATTGTTCAAGCTTAGGGTTGCCAGGTTTCGGTTATGAATATACAGAACAACCAGCCAAATTCTTCAATAAAATATGGGGAAAATACAGGACACTTAAAAAATCCGAGACAATCTCTATTCTTGAGCATTAAAACTACCTATTTATAGCGTCAATCTTTATATTAAGTAACAAAAAAACAATAAAAACAATATAAAGTTGTATGTACTGTAACATTAATATCTAGCTTCAAAATGCTCAACATACAATTTTGAAAGGGGATAATAATTTTGAGTGTGAGAGGATTGATTGATATTCAACACCAAAAATATAACAAAAATCCTTAAGATTCTCTGTTCCCACAGTGTAGATTCTGAAATGTGAAAATAGTTTCACAACAGTTACTTCAATATCATTAGAGACTACGTCAGATTCAGACTACATTGTATTGTGTAGCACATGTGCTGGGCACCCAATTCCCTCCAAGTTTTCATTCATGCTATTGTTTAGTCTCATGAAAACATTATTTGTTCCTTTCCAAAGACGTCCACCAAAATTAATATTCGAGTTATCTCCGCAGTAAGCAACACATTTTGTCAGATGTAATTTTTGCAGTTTCTCTGCAAAACTCTAATAGTTTTGGATTTTTCATTGGGCAACGAATAAATATGCAACAATTTGACTTGTATACCATTTTCATGAGTATAATACAGAGCCACTATTGGGAATTTTTTTTGCATTGTGGTTGCATGTGTATTTAGAAATTCCTTGGCACTGTTAATTCTGTCTTTTACAACTTGCTTAACAGTATGTGGGCCTAACACATTTTTAATGACAGCGTTTAACTTAGTTCTAGCACAAGAATACTTACTAACAGTTTTAGAATTGGAAAAGACAGCTGGACACTGCTCATACAATCTGTAGAGTTAAAGGAGTGATGATGTTTGATAGCATGGAAGGCCATAGAAACTTCAGTTATGATAATGTTGGCTTCTTCATTTTTTAGTAAATAACTATCAATTATTTTGAAAAATCCTGTCACAGATCCTATAGTAGATACACTTAATTTATACCTGTTCTTAGCAATGTGCTGTAAAATGTCCAACCTTCTTCCGTGAGCAATGCTAATCAAGCACCTGCAAAACTTGCATTCAGCATCATTATTCTGTTACCCTTTGTTGATAAAATCCCACTCTTTAGAATATTCGTCACTAAATTTACATTTGCATTTTGGTATTGTTATTTAAAGCAGGTAACAGACATCTAAAACAAAAGTAATATATAGAAAAAAACAAAGTAAGCACAAAATAATTGTACTAACACAACCACTTCCAGTCAACGACTGTAACCTTATATAGGGCAAAGAGCTATGCATCATTTATTTCAAATGAAAACTCAAAACAAAATGAATCAACGTGTGACTTTTGTTTCTTCCTGTAACTTTGTAGAAAATCATCAGGAACCTTCTGTTGATCTGACCAACAACATTCTATTTTCAGGGGATAGCGAAGCTATTTTTTCCTTACTTTGGAATGAGATTTTAATTTTTACTACCAAGTGATACAAGCAGGGAAAGGGTAAACTGTCAGGCGTAATTTGTGAATGACCCTATAAACTGATTGTATTACAATAAAATACAAAGTAACATGACTTGATTACTTTTTAAAATTCAGTATGCTATGCCGATGTAAGTACGGGACATTTTCTATGTCCTGATAGATCTTTCCAGGACAACGGGACAATGCAATGAAATATGGGACAGTCCCGTCTGGCAACCCTATTCAAGCTGGAAAGCCTAAAATTAGTTGAAGCTATAAAAGTTACGATATTTCCGAAGCATAATTTAATATATTTCTGTTGATTGAAATTATTGGAAACAGAAAGTGAAATAAATTTGTTTCAAACGAGGTGTACCATTATTTGTTATACCCATAGCTTATTTTCGAATGAGATACATGAATGAGGAGGCAAAGTAAAACTGTGCCACTGCTTGCCTTACTCAATGAGTCACCGACCACCACCGATCTAAAAATTATTTGGATGTATCACTTGCACAACATAGTTACTAGCTTTCTGAAAAAAATAATTTTCACTGATGCACTTATTTATGCTCATACTTAATATTTAAATAAAAAGATGACAGTAAGTTAAAATTGTGTTTGGTACCCAGTATTAAAGTTAAATTTATAACTACTAGCTGTACCCACATGATGTTTGCATGGTTTTTTAAAATTAATTTATTAATAATAATGTGAATCAATTAATGGTGCAAATGATATCTCCATAGAAAACTATTCTATTAAAGATATCTTTTACTATATTCTTGCATTATTGAAACATGAATAGATTTACATTACACATAAACAATATGGTCAGTAAGATAACAATTTAAGTTTTTTATTTTAACACAACCGAGGATAACATTTTATACAGGAATATCTTATAGAAAATGAATAAATAAAACTTATGCATAACAGTACAAATGTCATTACCTTTTAACACTAGAATGCCCGGCGACTCATACACCCCTAGAACAACCTCAGCGGTCAAAATGACCACTCATACAAACAGCAACAGAATATCCTCAAATTAACATATCACTTATACTGAATTTAAAAAATGCATAAATACACAATATAAACCTGGTTTTGTCATTACACCCTACCCTCCATATTTGCGAGAGTTACGTTCCTGAGATGATAGCAAAATTCGCAAATAAGGTCATGGATTCAAATATATTCTTTTAATGAAGTACATACACACTATACCAGTGGTGGCAAATCTTTAATGAAATTTGTTTCAAAATATAATGCAACTTAAAAGAAAATCTTTGCTTGCCAATACAATAATGCTGACATGAAGTCGGCAGATGCAGCCTCCCCTTTAAGTTTTACATTGTGCAATGCAAATCTTTTCTTGAACTTTTCAAACCAGCCCTGCAGGCATTAAATGTTTGCTGCACTCCCTCACTACGAGAACCTTCAGCACCTCCAGTAGAGCGAAAGCCTTCGTAAAGGCTAAGGGCTTTTTCACAAGTCACATTCTGATTAACAGGAACATTCTTTTGGCTCATCTCCTCTATCCATTAGCTTAAGGCTTTTTCCATTTTTACAAGGACTCTGTCACATACAACATGTGACTCTTTAACCCTTATCGGGGCGCTTTGTGGAACACTTTCCCTAATTTGTTTCTCATTTTTCTTGATGTAATGCACTGTGGATTTGTTCACACCTGAAGCACTTATATTAATTGCGAGTTTATCAAGAACTTTTTTTTTTGCACAAGAGTCATTCTTTTCTCTCTTAACAGCTTTTTCACTACCACTTACATTACTGTCATTAAATGACTTTCTTTTGGAAGCCATGGGTGCACATAAAATATGCAAAAATAAAATTATAAACTTTGTGAGAGTGAGTCATGTGTTTCAAGCAGGCGAAGTGCAATATTTTCAGAAAGTTTTTCATCACCTTTTTGTGATTCAACTTTTCTGAGTATGTAAATGTATTTAGGAAGTATTTTGATCTGATCTCAACTGCAAGCCAGATTGAAAAACCAAATTTGTCCGTTTTTATATTATATTACCGGTCAAAATAACTGCTCTGGCCGTTCTAGGTATTATATGTTATAGTTCTGGTGCTAATGTCGTAAGAGTCTAAAAGTGATTATTTAAAGGTAAAGAACTGTTATTTATGAATAGTAGTAAAATTGCAAGTCATTTGTTGCACATCTGCAAACAGGGCAACACCAGAAATGTCGCTAGTGGCCCGATTGAACACTTTGGATATTCTAATGTTAAATGAAATAATGCTTATCTTCTAAAATTGCCTTGTCTAGTATAATATATTTTGAAGCGTGTGTTTGTGTATTTGTGTGTTTGTTCATTGAACTCCTAAACGGTAAAAGCTAGAATAACCAAATTTGGTACGATTCTTCCTTACATCCTAACTTAGTGAATGGTCAAGGTTTGGTCAACCAGGATTAATCAGTGTTGCCAATATAGGGGATTAACATTTTCCATAAGATAACACGTATGAATCCATTTCTTGACTTGCAAGGTATTCTTCCTTCAAGCATAAAAATATGTAGATATGGACCGATTTTTTCGTTTTTGTTTTATTCGACGAATAAAACAATACTATCTTATTCCTGCTAAGTTTATATGTTACACGGTCGAAGTTTTCAGAAATACGTTATTTGTTTCGAAATTTTGTGGATTTTTCGTATCCCTCCCAGGCGTTGCCAAGGCGGCCATCATTGTTACCTCTGATTCAATTAGCTTCATTTTATTAAAAGGCTTCTCCACTGCTTAGCGGTTGCCTTGTACTCCTAATTGCCACAGTTGCCGGTCTTCTTCCATCTGTCTTTGCCAAGTGATGTGCGGGCATCCTTGCTTCCTGCGTCCTGGGGGTGACCAGTCGAATACTCGCTTCGGCCATCTCTCCTGCACCATTCTCCGCAAATGTCCATACCATTGAAGTGACCTGCACTCCAAACGGTCAAGGATAGTCTCTTCTGCTTCCATCTCTCGCCGAATCACGTCATTCCTTACCCATTGTAATCAGGATACACACATGCTACGCCTCAGGCCATCTATCTCTACTGCATTATTGCGTTTCTTTAACCTCTCCGTGAGAGTCCATCCCTCTACTCCATATGTCATTATACTTTCCACAATGACCCATATAATAGTCTTTTTTGTTCTCTTACTAATCTCCCACAGCACCCCATTCAACATCTTGATTGCCATCTGAGCCTGATTTACCCTTTTCTCCACATCCTTCTCACAAGTCCCAGATTTGTGAATAATGGATCCTAGTTACTTAAACTGGTCAACCGCTTTTACCGTCCCTGCAGTAAGGACAATGTCCTGGCTTTCTCCTCCAATCACCAGGTACTCTGTCTTTGAGAGATTTATCTTCAGACCACCCTTCTCATATGCCTCTATTAGCTTACGGAACATATATTCCACGTCATCCTCATCCTGTGCAATAATCACCTGGTCATCTGCAAAAATCAGAGAGTGAATAACATCATCCCCAACCTGGACACCCATTTTACCACATGACAAGTTCCACTTCTCTAGAACCCCTTCCAAGTACACCTTAAATAAAGTAGGTGACATGGCGCAACTCTGCCTCAAACCTTTTGATGTTGAAAATTCCTTAGATATCCACTTTCCTTGTTTCACTACCGCTCAACCTCCCTTATACATTCTCTTTATAAGATTTATTATTGGCTCATCCACATGCACCTTCCTCATGGCATCCCACATCTGACATATTGGGACAGAGTCATATGCTTTCTCGAGATCCACAAAAATCATATGAATCTCCTGACCTTTTGCCACCATCTCAGTAACCTGCCGTATGCTAAAAATATTATCAAGGCAAGACTTGCCTACAGTGAAGCCTGCCTGCTCCTTGGATATCCACGTTTTGATACACCTTTCCAACCTCTCTTTCAGTATCCTACTGAACAACCTACTCATTGAAGTCATTACACTAATTCCTCTATAGTTAGTGGAAAGCTTCTTGCTTCCTTTCTTATGTATAGCTGATATATACGATAGTAACCAATCCTCCGAGAGTTCATCTCCCTCCAACCCCTGGTTAAATAGTCTGGTGATAATCCTCACAATCCCTTTTTCTCCTTAATTGCCTCTGCGGCTTCCCCTGTCATCCATTCCACCTGGCTGTTATGTTTCCTCTCCAGGCCAAGAGCCTCCCTAGCAGCTGTGTGTACACATTCCCTCAGATGATCGTATATCTGGATTGGATTCCAATCCTCTTGTACATCAATCTTCTGAAATAGGTGCCTCTGATACAGTCCCTGAATGCTCTCATCTTGTAAGAGGGCCAGACTGTATCAGGGATTATCCACCTCCTTGTGCCCTACTACCTCTCCTTGTTGTCTTCTCGATTCTTCTGGAAAAGTCACCTTGGCTATTACCAAATAGTGGTCAGTGATACACTCTGCACCCCTAACGACCTTAACGTCTTGAATCAAGCACTGCCTCCTCTTGGCTATAACTAAGTCTATTACAGATCTTAAACCTAGAGTGTGTTGTACCCAGGTGTACTTGTGGATATCTTTATGCTCAAAAAATGAGTTCACCGCTACACACTCCTGGACTTGGCACAAGTTAATCAGCCTATGACCGTTGTCATACTCTATCTCTTCACCATGCGGTCCAACTACTGGGTCCCCTCTCCTTCTTCCAACTCTGCTATTCAGATCCCCTAGCACTAAAATTTCATGTGTAGGCATGCGTGCTTCCATCGCCGCATTTAAGTCCTCAAAGTATTCATCTTTTACAGCATGAGACGAGTTTTCTGTTGGTGCATATGTGCCAATAATCATTACTTCTCTCCCATACATCCTCACTATGAGTTTAACGTTTCTTTCATTCACTTCTTCCCAATTAATTATTTCTGTTTTCCATTTCTTTCCAATTAATATTGACACTCCTGCCCTGGATCTCTCTGCTTTATCCACACATGAACGTAATCCCCTTTGTCTTCACAACCTTTCCCTTTCTTCTTTGTCTCCGTTAGAATAACTACATCTAATTTTCTTTTATTAATTTCTTTCAGCACCTCTTCTATCTTTCCAGACAAACCTTGTATATTCCACGTTCCGAAAGTCAAAGTCCTTTTACGTAGCCAAAGTCGTTGTCTAAAATGCCGTCCGGTTTTATTCGTATTGTGATTGGGAAACGTAGTGAGTAGAATTTTCCGAGAAAGGGGTGCCGGCCCTTTGCTCAACCCCCAACCTGGAGGACCAGGGTTTTTTGATCAGGGTTTGTCCTTCCCCTAGAGGGTAGCCTTCACCACGGCTACGAGGGTTCCCCCCACCCCCACCACAACAATTTGGTTTTCTCAAGACGAAATTTTTGCGTTATTCAATTCGCACTTTTGTTTAAGCAACGAAACGATCGATGTTTATGGATAGCAACATAAATAGATACTGAATATTATTCAGGAAGCATTTATAACAATTGATGAAAGTAATTGAACCTTCTTTCATCTATTGAAGACTGGAATCTTACGTTTTTTGTAAGTAAAATCATTATATTCTACATTATAATGTTTATTAACGTAAACAACCTCACGTATCTGGTGTACATTTACCAGTCAGTGTTCAATCATGGACAACTGTACGTTGCTTTTTCACGGGTTTCTTGCTTACAAGACATAAAAGTAAATATTTCAGCGAGGCATAATTACACAAGAAATGAAGCTGGATTTGGCGAAAGTAATATGATAGGAAATAAAATTATCATTATATTTGAATGCAATAGGCTCGGAAACAGATTGTTATAAGCAAATATGATTGTTAAGAAAAGCTAACTGTAATTTAAAAAGTAGGTATCTACTATATATGTTAAAGAGTTTGTATGTTGTGCTGTAGTAGCTTCACTAAATCCATTGAAATTAAACGGGAAATTTTGCTAGTATACTATATTTCTAATGTACCATCCAATATTAGGAATCTTTCTTTGACCATTGCCATTTATAATCTTCACTTTAATGTCCTGAAAAGCTTTTACCCGGGAGAATGCAACATATAATTGCCCATGACCAAACACATCATTTTACAATTTTATTGAAATGCCTAATTATTTATTTCATTCACCAATTATATCTCACATTCCAGTCATCCATATAGTTTTTAGTTGACCTTTATTAATGCTGAAAGAGCACTTTCATTCTGATAATTTTCCATAACTTCTTTTCCCCTATCTCCCTCCTCCCTCTCTCATCCCACCCTCTTTCCCTATCCCCCTCTCTCCTGCTCCCCTTTCCCCTCTTTCCCTTCCACCTCTCTCTTTTCTCCCCTCTCTCCCCACCCCCACCACAACAATTTGGTTTTCTCAAGAACAACTCATATGATTTTCATCAAATTTTGTATAGTTATTTAAGTTTATGTTTATAATGATTGTTCATAGTTCATATTTTTCAAAAGATAACTAAATGATGCATTAGTATATGAGAAAGTATGTACAATGTATGCATATTATACCAATTTTTTCGGTTCGGGTTCAGCTTCACTCCGGTCAAAAATATTGGTTTTTTTCGGTTTGGTTCTGGTTTGATGCCCTGCTTTAGAATATATTCACCATCGACGATCATATACATACCTCACTGACAATCACTAGTGGTTGTAACTGTTAAAATGAGTAAAAAGAGGACACAATATCTAAAGGAAGTATGAATACAGTTTAATCTGATTCTACTACTGTGTAAAAAGCACCATTACACCCGACTTTGTTTATTTGTTGAAATTTTGTTTGATTTCACAATCTCAACTTTAGTTTACCGATCATGTTACACTGTAGCCTTTTAGAACTTTGGGCGACAGTGAAAATAAAGTACAACGATGATAATTTATGAAATGAGAGAGAGAAATAATGGAGCTTCAAAAGAGTACATACGTCTGGTAACCCTGGCTATCCACCGCATTGAAATGGCATGCACTCAATTGCAAGTTGCAACCTCCTTAGACTGGTGAAGCTCAGAGCTTGAAAAAAAATGTTTGGTCGTGTGTGGGTATGGTCGAGAATGTTTGCGAGTCTTGACTCGGACATATCTGCGAGCATGCTCGACCATATATGGGCTGCTTAAATTTTATACTCTTTAGCTATTTATTTTTCATATGACCCATAAAAATAAAAGTTTTCCTTTTTATCATCAGCTGGACAAATTTGGAGGAAAGCGAACGCTCTGGCATGGCTGTACTAGACGTAGCAATACCAACTGGATATATCATACAACAGCAAGATCTAGATGCTTATGTGATTTCACAGAAAGTACCACGCCTTCAGCGTGCTCGCTTCCTCACTAAAAAAGTTGTCTTCTACTTTGACTATGTGAGTAATAAACTATTAATTTTATTATCATCTGGATTAATTTATTTCTAACACAGAAAAGTGCTTAAATTTTATTGCGTAAAAATCTTCTGTTCTCAATGTATTGTATGGAAATCTTTCTTTTCATTGAATCAGCAAATGCATTTTTATTATATTAATACATATGTTGTTTTCAAATTTTAGCTTGACAAATATGATACATGTGTAAACTTCACCATAGAAAGGTGGCATCCTGTAGCCAATATGTCTAGGTATCTTCCAATTCGGGTGTATGATTACTATGCACCAGGTAAGTCATCTATAAATATAAAATTGTAATGTATAATAGTTTCAATGCTTGAAATTTAAATGTATTTAGTATTCCATGTTATTGGTTCTCTAAGAAGAAATTTTCTCTTTACAGAACGTTTCAACGAAACAATATTTGACTCACTGCCAACATATTTGCTCAACATCTGTGAAGTATGTGGAAGCAGCCAGTGTCCTTATTGCCCTATCTATAGTGGGGCTGTGCCTTCTCCCCGCATCTTCAAACAGCGATCTTATTATGTCCTGATCCTATCAATGAGTATAGCATTCTTCTGGCATAGCTCAAACTTGTTCATTCTTTAATGGATGATCATGTCAAAAGTTTCATCAAAAAGAATAAACTTCACTAAGTGGAGCAAGATAATAAACTCATCCTCGTTGAACAGAGAACATCTAAATGATTGTGGTGCTGTGATAGCGAACATAATCCAGAAACACATTATTGGATAGTTTAAATGTTCGGTTTTTAAAAATAGGATGTGAGTCATACTGATGAGTTATAATGTTTTAGATTGACAAGGTAATAATTACAACACGATAAACAAATTTGATAGAGACGGATCAAGATTGTGTTAAGGTTGGTAAATATAACTCATTTCATTACCTCATAAATCATCCTATTCATGCATTTAACCATGATGTTGAATGTCATTCCCATTGGTAGTAATTGGATATTCAAAAATTTTATGCAATTGATTGAACTGATTTCTTTAAATCAGTTACCCATATTGGGCCATAATTTTTTTATTATGTATTTCCTGGTAAATGAAACTATACTTTTTCAGAAGTGCTCTAGATCAGTGTTTCTCAACCTTTAGTAGACCGGGGAGCACCTAGAGAGGTATTCATTAACTTAGGAGGATCACTAGGACAAACTTTTCAGGAAAACATTTGTTACCTACCAGTTGAAATGTCCATCATAGTACACTTGTCAGTACAAAATCGATCTAGGAAAAAAATGAATGAATTAACTCAAAAAATCAAAATGAAATTAAAGATGGTCTCACTCATATTATATATTAGTTATTTACATTTACATACAAAATGATGAAGGATGAAAAGCTCACGGATCACCTACCTAATGACTGCAGAGCACCGGTTGAGAAATGCTGCTCTAGATAACGGTACATAAAATAAATAATTTTATTTCCTCAACTTTGTGAATGTTAAGAGTTCATTATCCGGTTGTAAAAATTAAATAATTAGATTAAAGAATCATACCAATACTAGCATACATAAAATGGAAGAAAGAATTCTTTGTCTGTAAATGTTCTCAAAATTAGTGAAATCAAGGGAAATGTGCAAAGACATTTCAAAGACTATTGAATAATCTAATAACGCCACGTACTTGGAAAGACGAGCATATTTGTTTGATGTGATTTTTGTTGAAGGAAGAAAAGTTGTTAATGGTGATTTTGGCAGTGAACTGAAGGATGTAAATCAAGGGTAGACTTGCCGATATTTTGTTATTTTCTACTTTTAAAAGAGGTATACAATATTTAATCACATGAGATTACAAATCTTTTAGTGGCTTTGATTATTTTCTGGTAAAATTAAAAATTATTATTTCTTGCAGAGCATTTTTCTTTGGTATAGTTTGAAGCTACTAAAGTTTTTAAGAGATTTTATTTCTCTGTTAGCTTCAGGCAGCAACTTTTTATCAAACTAACAGTATTAACAAAATACTCAATAAGTCATCATTTCAACATAATAGGTACTGTATATACTTATGTATAGGTCGACATTTAAATACAAAATTTCTAGCAAAAAAGCATAGAGTTGACCTATACACGAGAGATATTTATGGTAGGTTTAAACTCATGATGTTACTTAACGTGTGTGTTAAAATTTGACGGAATTTGCGCTATCGATGTATTATAATGGTCGTTGTATTGAATCTATAAATATAACTATCGAATATTTACAACTTATCGATAACTACCGAAACTTAAATTATCATTTACTATCAGAACTTAAATTAATGGTGTATTTGAAAGAATTACATTAGTTATGGAGTTGAAACAGTTTTAATTAAAGCAGAACATATGTGAACACCTAAAAGTATCTTAAAATCCTTCAAATTCCTCATCATCGGAGCTATCAGATCTAAATAGCTCGCACCAGTCCTTTTCTGGAATATTTTCATCGTATGGATCATTCACATGTTCTTCATTGGGAATAACCTCGTCATCAGACTCATCATTCCACAATAGATCGTCTTCTGTTCCATCCAGGTGATTGGATATTCTGCATTTCTTAAAAGATTTAATCACAGCTTCCATTTTCATTTCTTCCCAAGCCTGCACAACCTATTCGCACAATGTTGATAGTGTAGGAGTTTGTATGACATCTCCTTTACTGAACGTTTTTTCTCCTCTTATCATCCATTCGTTCCACTTTTTCCTCATATTTTCTTTAAATGGCTTATTAAGAGATATATCCAATGGCTGTACAATGCTAGTTAGGCCACCGGGAATCACTGCAATGTCTGTGTTTTGCAGCCTAACCTCTTTTACAACACTATACACAAGATGTGCCCTGAACATATCCCAGACGAGAAGACTTTTCTCTTTTCGTAACCCTCCTGTTCGGAAATTCCAAATTCTCTTCAACCACAATTTTAACCCATCTTCATCCATCCAACCTTTGTTGTAGAGGTGGATTACAATGCCATTTGGGAATTTCTGTTTTGGAATAGTTTTCCTCTTAAAAACAACCATAGGCTTAAGTTTACTACCATCATCCATACAAGAAAGCATTACAGCGAGTCTAGTTTTCTCGTGTCCTGTCGTTTTTATCAGCACTGTTTACTCTCCAGTTGTGTTTACTGTCTGATTCGATGGCATATTGAAATTGGTGTTTTGTCCATATTTCCAATACAGGCCAACATGTATTCATTCTTTTTTCTATGTCTAATAATAAATTTGTGAAATTCCATAACTTTTTTGTCAAGTTCTGCTGGTAAACGCTGTGATATTTTTGTTTTCTGTCGCAATGCAAAATTGTGCCTCTTCATAAATCTCGTACACCTACCAGAACTTGCTTTGAAGTCTGTAATATTAAAACTCTGCTGTTTTCAATGCAAAGACACAAATGGATCCACGGGAAACAGCAGTTCCATTTTGACGATTTTCAAGGACATAGTTTTCCACTTCTTTTTCAAACCCCAGCCATTTACTACCCTTTCCTCTGTTTGCACATTTAGTTTTAGGACTTTCTCAATTGTTCAGAACCTTTCTTCCAGTCTCTGACTTTCTTTTCGGACACCTTGAACTCTCTCGCTGCTGCACAATTGTTGGTTTTCATGGCAAATTCGATAACTTTGAGCTTAAAGCTTGCTGTGTAACTATATCGTTTAGAATCCTTATTTTTAAAGCTATGGGTTCACGAGTCGAGATTTTCAACTACCAAATGAAAGGAAAACACGAGGTAATAGAAATAAATTTTCATAGACTATAATTATTTCGGTGAATTAAAATAATTTTCATGATTTATAAATACCTCTGTGATATGCAATGACTTTAATGATCTATAATTATTTTTGTTCACAGTAAGTACGTGAATATAACCCTTTTACATTTAACTTTCAGTCTATCACGTGGGCTAGTGTGCGATAAATCGAGATATTGAAATTTGACATTAGGAGGGAGTGGCCGACTTCCTAGTGGCTCAATCTTGCAAAATATCATAATATATATCATATTCCAAAGTGTTATGTTGACTTATATACGATAGTATTGTGACTTATACTAGTAAACTCCTGTATGTTACCCTGCCAATACACCAGAATGATACATTTACTTCCATTATTTTCCAATATGTCTGGTCACCCAAAGTACTTTAAACTACATAGAATGTTCTACATTAATATAGTGATGTACGAATGAAGACATTAGAAATGTTAACTTATATCTCTTTTAGCCATTATTACGTGAGAATGTGCCTGTAAAAAAATTTGGTAGTCCATAATTTTTACTTCAAATAAATCTATGTGAACTAGCCGAATTAATAATTACTGGAAAAAACTAGGGTCGACTTATACATGAGATATGTGAAAAACGAAAAATTTAATTAAAAATTCGGGGGGCCGACCTATACACGAGATCGACCTATACACGAGTATATACAGTAAATGATTTTTATATTTTACAATAAAACATATAGGTACATCATGCTGTAAACAGTTGTACAGATATATATATAAATTTTATGAGGAAAAATGCTCTTTATTAACATCTGACTGATTTGCAAATGGAATACTGGAGCAAGTTATGGTTGTGAATGTTTTTCTTTTATTTCTCAATTATAAATCAAGGAACCTCTCACTAATTGCTCTTAGAAATCATATCATTGTAAAATTTTCCCTCCACAAACGAGTTTAGTATAACCAACTATGGAGCAGTAATAGATTCATAATGAAATGATGTTAGTATGGTACAGCGTGGGTTATAAATAAACTCATCCTTATCAAATCAGTAAGTTACTCCTAATTAGTGCACCATTATTGGTTTTACAGGCTTTCGCTTTTAATGTCAAACTCTTTTGATGTTTCTGCTGAGCTTAAAAATTTTTATGCTGGAATTTAATGAAAGCTATGCATTGAAGTTACAGTTTGTGAGTTAATATTAGTTTCTCATGGTTCATTTAATGCTAATTTCATATAATTTTTGCAAAATTGATGCATCAGTAATAACAAGGTTTTATTCTGAGGCGTAATACATTTTAAGTGTAATACTTTATTTGAGTATAAGAGAGAACTAAAGAGTAAGTACTGTTTTCTTTATGTATCAAGTACTAGGCATTTATTAGCATTATAACCCCTTGAAACTGCCAAGACATTTGCATTTATGTGTTCATTGATTTTATTATAAACTAGACTTGGGAAAAGTTTTTGTTGATAAATCATGTGACCTGTAATTAATTTGACTTTTTTCCACTTGAAAATTTGAGTATGACAAATAGTCATCAAATTTTATTATTGATAGTATTTCTTGGTAAAATCATTAGTTTTATTTTTTATAATGGTTTCATTAAATAAAAAATGAGTTTAATGATCCTCTTTTATATTGAACTAACACTAAATAATTCAACTAAAAAATAACATGATCAGCATGAGATTTGATCTGGTTTTATTTCATTGAGATGTTTTTCTGAAGTATTTTCACATGGGCACTATTTTTAATTCATTTGTTATAAGAAATATTAATTCATGTAATTTTCAATATATGAAGACCCTTATAACCACAATAAATATGAGTTTCTTGCAATAGGAGTGAAATGAATTATCAGGTACATAGGTAATATGAAAAAATATTTTCAGTGTGAAGTAGAGTGGTAAATCTTAATCATCTCTTAAATCTTTTCAGCTAATGAAAGGCTTTAAAGGGATCTTAACTCATGATTAATTTTATTGATAACCTCATGCCGTCCAAGAATTTCCATTTGTTTTACCCCAACTTTGTTCCATTTTCTTTTTGTTGTTTAAAGTAATATATAATTGCATTATTTTGATTTTTTTATCGTTTGAAATAATGTTTTATTATTATATATAAATAGTCTGTTTAAATTTTGCATGATTTTAAATCATAGAGAGAATGTGTTCAATGCAATATTGAGAGTGATACTCCTGATTAGTGTGTCTGAATCAATGAACCATGTTGAGCTGATGTGGGACATATTTTGTTCTGTAAACCTGCTAATGTTTAATTCCAATTCAATGTATATATTGCAATGTCTTTACTATTTGATAATGGATCATAATGATCACAAACAAGCCATAATTAAGGCAAATGTAAAATTAATAGTTCTTGAGAACGATCAATGTAATGGGAAAAATAATTGAGCAATTCAGTTTATTATATGTTTGTAATTATTATTTTATTTCCTGAGGGACTGCTCATATTCTTAAGAACATGTGAATGAAATGTTGTAAGCTTGAATGGATCAGGTGTTGAAAAATAAATAATTTTTTAGAATAACAGAGGCTTTACTTATTTTACTCTTGCTTGAAATGTAATCGTATTAATTTCCCTAATATGTTTTAAGAATCACATCTCATGGCATTATTCTGAAATTACACGTGGATAAATTTTCAGCAAATATAAACTTGTAGTTTAAAAAATTAACACATATTGCTAATATTCTGAAAGATAAGTAGAAAGTAAAAACCTAAATCATATTAATAAGGGACATTAATCTAAAGCAGCCAACCATCCCAGATTAGGTGAGACAGTCCCAGATTTTGATCATTTGTCTTGCATGATGGTGAGTCCTGGAAAATGTCTCACATTCCTACAATTTGTCCCACTTGCCCCGCATTTTCAGAATGAAATGTGCTTGAAAGTTGACCGAATTGCATACACGCTCAGAGGTTTGTCACTGTCACTCGAGATTAGCCTGGCCAGTGCAAATTACAATGTACACATTTGAAATAATACATTGTCGCAGGTGATAAGTGATATGCTCTCTTGCTCACAAGTCTGCCTTCGAGACGGATGCAAATCACAAGTCTAATTGATATCCAGTATGCGAAAAGATAAATCAAACTGAGTTTAAGGTTGCACACATGCAATTTTTGCTCAAGATAAGCACAAGATTTGATTGATCTTCGTGAATTGTAATCTCCCGTTTATTTCTCTAAATGTGGTTTATAGTGGTGCAATCAGTTGATCAGAGTCCAAAACTCAATCGATCTCCTGGTGAAATATTCCAGTAATCTTACCTGATTTAAATACCGAAGCATCATTTACGAACTTGAGTCAGTTGCTTTTGACATCCTGCGTATGTTGTACATTTTTATAACAAGAATTTATCCTATTTCAGTGATGAATACATAGGAAAGTAAACAAGCTTTTTTTTGTGAGAACCACCACCAAAGAGACTAGCAAAGACAAGCGAGCTGCATGTAAATAAGGAAAACAGCCAATCCTCATTTTAAAACTTTTTACTTTCTCCATACATAGTATAGGGAAAGTATTGTGATCACGAAAAAATCTACTTCGAGATTTCAATGGAAATACACGTTTTGAGGTCCCTAGAACACGTTTAGACTTTTCTGATTGATGTGTGTGTGTGGATGTGTGAGATTGTGGGCGCTCTAACTCAAAAAGTACTTGCCATATGGTTACCAAATTTCATATATAACACTTTAGCATGAACACAAAGAACTGATTAGGTAGTTTTTGGACAATACTGGTTAACTGGAAGTCGAGGTTTATTCAAAACCCAGTTCGGTTTTTGCGATATTTCTCCAATAATACGTCATTATTGTATACATTGACCATTACAAAAATGTAGAAAATATAATTTCCTACATCTTTTATTTCAAACAATTTTCCATAGCAGTTATTGTTTAAGAATTATTTATAAATAATCGGTTTTTTTGGTTTCTGTCAAATATCTCCTTAAAAACATCGTTATTGGTAATCTTAGTGAGGACCAAAGTTGTAGAGAATAATATTTCTTCCAAGATTTGTTTGAAACAAATTTTCGTAGATCCATCCATTTCGGAGATATTTAACTTATTCGTAATTTCCAGTATACAGCGCCACTACCATGCAGTGGTGAATTCTGTAAACATATTCAAAATATACCTAATTTATGGCAATAAGGACGACTGTATTCTTTTACGATATGAAATAATAATTTTGCCTTATAATGGTATTCATAATAATTTAAATATCTATATCCCAAATATGGAGAAAGTCATGTGTTGGTCACATCAGATTTTTTTTCAAATTTAAAGCCTTTCTCGTTTAAATTTTTTTCTCATTTTAAAAACTTTCACATTAAAAACACACTGTTTCATTAGGAAATGCTACCGAAAAGAAGGAAATGTATGTTTAGCCAAGATTTGGAAAAAGAAATCCCCTTTTTAAAGAAAGGATGCACTATATGCAACAAATGCAATGGTATATTTTCTATTTCTTATGGTGGAAGGAATTTCAAGACATGTTGCCTCAGACAAACACAAAAAGGCTTTGGATTTGGCAACTTCAACTTCTAGAGTAAATTATTATTTCCAAGGGAGAAAATTTGGAAATAAGGAAGAGGAACTAGCAAAATCTGAAGGCTTATTTTCCTTCTACACTGTTGCTCATAATCACAGTTTTAGTTCAATGCAATGCACATCGAAAGTAATCCAAAAATTGCTCATTACAAAGTTTGCATGTGGTAAAATAAAATGTGAAGCAATAGTTAAAAATGTTATCACTCCATACTCAATTTCAGTTTTAAAAAGTAAACTCGAAAGTGTACAATACATTTCCATTTTTCAGAATAATATTAAAATTTTCCTTACATTAGTACAATATTTTGACAAAACAGCTGGTATACAAAAAAAACTTTTGGACTTGGTTAATATTTCCGTTGAGACACCTGAAATAATTTATTTATCGATAATTAATATACTTGAGAAAAATAACTTAAAAGACAAAGTTATTGCTTTTTGTGCCGATAATGCCAATACAAATTTTGGTGAAGTTAAACAAAAGGGCACTAACAATATTTTTGCCAAACTAAATGAGAGTTCCCATCAAAATCTTATTGGTATCGGCTGTGCTGCTCATATTGTGCATAATAGCATACAAACAGCTACAGGTTTGTTACCTATTGGTATTGAAAGTATTACCATAAAAATACATTTTTATATTTATACAGTTCAAACTGAGAAATTAAAGGAGTTCTATAAATCCTTGGAAGTAGATTACTAAAAGTTTTTGGGCTTTAGTAAGACCAGGTGGTTAGCACTTCTGCCTTGCATTGAAAGAATTTTAAAATAGTTTGTGCCCTTGAAATGTTACTTTTCATCTCAAGAAATGTGTCCAGCAATACTAGAAAATTTCTTTGCTAATGAATGTTCAGAATTGTGGCTAAAATTTGTCCATCACCAAGCATCATTATACCATAATACAATAAAGACAATCGAAGTAAGTAATGATTTTCGATGCTGTAGAGCAGTGGTCCTCAAACATAGGGTCGCGAGCAGTCTTCGCTAGTTCAGCTATTTTTTTGCTCATTCTCTCAATCCTTGACTACAGTGTAGTGGAACAGTCAATTCAAAAACTATACAATGTAAAATGTTGCTAGATTCTGGTGTGAGCTCAATAGAGATTTGGTTAAAGATGAAGGGACAATACAAAAATATTTTCAGCTTAGCAGAACAGGTCCTAGTGGTTTTTCTCACTACTTATCTTTGTGAACTTGGATTTTCTAATTTGTCAATTAAATGTAAAGCGAGAAACAAATTGATAGATGTTGATGGCGAATTACGTTGTGTTCTAAGTAAGCTGTGTCCCAGAATTTACAAGTTGTGTTTAAAAGATAAATAAAATTCTTTAAACCTATATATATACAATTTTTTAAATACATATGTTAATCCAATGTAATAAATAACAAGTATATACGTCTCAGTAATGATAAATATCTCAAAATGTGTGTATTCGCATTAAAAAAATGTTAATAAAATAATTTCAGTGGTAAAATTTTAGCATATTATCCTAAATTCCTATTTCCGGAGAAATCCTTGTTTTACATTACAAAAAATCATGGGGGGTCGCGACGATCAAACATCCGCACAGAGGGGGTCACAGGTAGTTCTGCCTGAGGACCACTGCTGTAGAGCATATTACTGACTTAAAAAGAAAAGTTTGTGACAGCTTGGAAAATGAATATATTCTAATAACAATTAGGCATAATCCAGCAAGTTTAGAAGAAAATGGTTAATAAATAGGAATTGGTTTATTTGCCAAGTTCAGAATTTTTATAAAAACAGCTTGGAGTATTTAAAAATATATACTGACCAATTTCATGTTCTAGAGAAGTTCAGCTGGATTAATCTTAAGAAACCTCCTTCATGGCAAGATATCCAAGAGACTTTAGAATTTGTAAATAGAAACATTTCAAACAATTCAATAAATGAAAATGATTTATTTGATGAAATATCTTTCATAAAAAGTAATGCAATGCCAGAGAAAATAAAAGAATGGAGTATAAAAACCTTTGGAGACAAACTCTAGATGGGTAGAAATATTGTCATTTTCAATTAAAAGATGCTCCTTACCAAAATGTTCTCAAAATTGTGCAATATTTCCTGTGTTTACCAGGGACAAATGCACCAACTGAATGGGTGTTTTCACTAGTGAATAAAATATGGACATCAGAAGAAACAACAATGAAGGTGGATACAATCAAAACTATCATTATCTTAAAATTTAACATGAGATCTTGCGAGGACTTTTATAACCTGTCCAACAATCCCACATTACTAAATCCATTTGACAGAAAAATATGGATATTGATATTTTTTAATGTTCTTTTATTAAACTTTAATTGTCACATTAATTTTTCTATTTAACTTAACTGGAATAAATATCTTTTTCTAGTATTATATACAAATTTTCTACTAAAACTATTCCCCCCTCCCCCCAGCTCGATATCTTGAGCCCTTAGGATTTTTTTTTTAACCTTTCAAGCGCGCAGGACGTTTACTTAAATCACGTATTTGAGGTCATTTGAGGTTTTTAAAAATTTGCGAAAATTCGCGATTTCGATTCCTGAAAATAGAAAAATTCGTAACTTTTTTCATTTTTATTGGATTTGTATAAAATTTTTTGAAGATTTTAGTAGATCATAACATTTATAAACAATTTCTTTTACATTATCTTACATTAAGCACAATCTTTAAAGGAGGGAAGAGAAATACGTAAATCACCCCATTGCTGACCAGTTAGCGCGCACCCGTGCTTTCATATATCTTTTAATATTACGAAAACTATAAACGGCATTGATACGCAGTCTTTAAAAAAATAATATTTCAGCTTTTATTAACATTTCATTAGCTGGATGTACCTACCTAAACCAAATATAAAAAAGTTTCTCGCAGGTCAAGTTTTTCAAGTTTTGACTAAAAATTTGAAATAAATTTTACGTTTCATATATTTTTTAAAGGCATTTCATAAAGCTTATGAGCTTTTGAGTTGTACAGTAGTCATTCATATTCATTATAGAATTCACATGGTGAAATTTGTCTAATTTCGTTCATATAGAAACGGAGCTAGGATGTTGTATGTATCATAATGTACGCGTAATAAGAAAATTAGAAAAGTTAAAAGTTTTATAAAAAGGCATTTGCTTTATCCCATTTACCATGAAATTTACAAGAAAATATAACTTCAATGAAGCAACTATACTGATTTTTTTACTACCATTCACTTCAGACTAACTTCTTGAGAGCGACACGAGAATATTTCTCCGACGGAGAAGACGCGATTCCCCAATTCGCGAAAAATCAATCACAAAATTTAAGTGTAATAAAAAAGACAAAAGATCGCAGAATGACGATAAATAGGTAGGCCAAAGGTTCCTCTTTTAAAATATATGAAGGTTATCCATATTTAAGAAAATTTACTGTGTCAAAAAAATAAAGAAATCTAGCAACATCCGCGACGTACCCAGTACGCATGACGACCGCATGTGGAGTTTTCGTCCGACGTTCCCAGTATGTATGACGACGCTGACGGTGTAATGGTCCCGCATTGGTTGCTTAGAAATCTCCCGCATGTCCCCCATAATTAATATTAATAATTATTTACGAACGTTAAAATATTACTGATAAAATACTTCTTCGAAGTTACTTACAATAACATCAGTGGTTGACTTATAGTTTCTTAGAACTTCAACCTATTTACTAGCACACTTAAAACAACTTGTGCAGGATTTAAACCTTATATGAAGATATCCCTATTACATTCGTGACAAATTAATGGGCGTCATAGACGTAGCAAATCGAAATATAATCTATTTTTATGAATAAAGTAAATATCGATACATATAAAAATGCATTTTCAATAAAACAAATTCCAATTAATGTCGAACGAGAAAGTCGGGACAATTTGCGAATGACGTGGGACACGAACCAAAAAATGTTCAAAAGTCGTGACTGTCCCGCTATAATTGGGATGGGTGGCAACCCTATCACCAACAGAAATATTAAATTAATATTAATTAATATTTATAACTACTTTACATTGTGAAAGAGTTATGACTTAACATTAATATGAGTAAATAGTGAAAAGAACAGAATAATCTAGTTAAGGATGCGATCGAATCTTAAATTTAGCATAAATAATTGGTGGTATTAAAAATCTTAATTTATAACGTGTTATTAATAAAAGGGCCGATTAATAATTAATTAATACACTTTATTATTGCTAAATAAAGATACTCCTCAAGTTTAATTTTAAGGTTGTAATAGAATTGAACAGAAAATGGAACAGCCAAGATTAGAAAACGGAACAGCCAGGAAAACAAAAGAATTCAGAGTGCGCATCTCTCAGCTTTGAGTTTGGGGTATGGTGTGGGTTATAGTGTAAGTTCTCTGGAATCCAGCCCCTGGCAACTCAATGGTTTTCAGAGTTTCAAGTTACGCTCATCTTTGTTGATAGGTGTCACTGGGTGCGCTTCAAAATGAAAGTGGGGGAGGGGATGGGTCTGGGTGTAATTCTACGTCCAGGAAGAGTAGGGTCGTGAACGGGTAAGTAACTTTCCGTTCGTAATTCGCAAGAGATTTACGTCGACCTCGTATTACTGTGATTGATTGTCGGTTTTAAATGGTTTAGTTAGAATTAAGCGAAAATTTAATTGTCGGAACGCCGCATCGGGGTAGCATCATCGCATTAATATTACCGTTCAATTTTGTCTCAAGGTCATTATTTCTTCTGATCCTTAGTTCATAGCTTTTGTGAAATTATTTCTTAATTAAACGAAATGGTTGATCTCTTCACTGAATTTTATGTCGGCATAATCTTTACATTAATTAGGAGAGACCTTTACATAAGATATATGTGGATCTATGCAATTATTTTCCTTGGTGAAAGTTAATCACGTGTATTTTGGGTGAACTGAGTCAAGTTGAGACATGAATATGGTTATTAATTTGTCGAGTGGTTGTGTAAGCGTATAGTTTGAAGGTAAAGGTTCGTTTTCTATCAACTTTGATTTTTAGAAATGATATATGTATACGGTGTTAGCCTATGATCAGATTGGCCAACGGTGGGAGTTTGATATGAGTTTCTGAGGTAATCCATCTCATTTTCGTGTATTTTAATCTCGTTAAAGCTTATGTTTGATAAAATAATAATATTTTAATGCGCAACTGAAAATATATTGATAAGGTTTTCTCCTAATTATTCAGTTTTCAGACAGAATTCTCCGTGTGCAGCTGTATTTGATTTTGGCAACCATTATCGAGAAATTCATTCAAAGCAATGCTGTATTTCGTTTATTGAAATGATATTAATTACGTAATCAATACAAACTAGTGTCATGGTTTTGAAATAAGTATTAAGCTTAACTTAGCAACTTAAGGAATATAAGTCTTATATTTTACAAATCTTGGAATTTGAGTTACAATACAATATTTTCGAATATTATCGGAGTGATTTAGCACGAGAGACACTACATAATGTAATCAGGTTATCAGAAATAATATTCAGAATTAAAATACAGTAGGTACATATTTTAAGATTTCATTCTCTTGTTTCAGAGGAATGTTTGCAGAAGACGTCACAGAACAGCTGTCATGTTCCCTTGTGTGATATCAAGAAATACATATTAACGGTGAGTACAATCTTTTAAGTAGTTTGCCAATTGCATTTGTATTGGCTCTTACTTGAAGTTTCCAGTGAGAATTATCGACGTATTTTACTGAATAGATAGGATAAATTTAGTCGTGTAACCACGCATGTGTTTTAATTGCGTCTATATATGTGCAGTACTTATTGTACTAATTTTTCCATCTATTAATGGTGAAAGTGTAGTAACTTAAGCTTACATTAGAAAGTGATAAATCTCAATTTATTTTAAGTGAATATTTCATTGAGAGAATAAAATTGATTTTATAATTTCGACTTTGAAAGGTTTGTTAATTATCGTTAACATAAGTGTTATCAATGCTTCAATTTTTGGCATATTTTATGAAATACTTTGTACCTGGGAAATTTTACTTTTCAATCTACTGACATCCATTTCAGCATAAATCAATTAAGTATGCTCTATAAACACGAGATGATTTCATAGAAACAAAATTATTACTTTGTAGTGACAGTGTAACGTGAAATGTTCATTGACTTTTAACTCTTTGGTGAGGTGTAAACTAATGTTGAAATTATGGAGACATTTTGAGGAAAGTAATTAAAATATTTTGCTTGGAAAAGGCTATCTATATGGAAATTGCTAAAGCAATCAATGAAATATTTTGAGGAAAGGGATTTCTTAGTCAAAGTTAGTCGAATTCTTGGAATACATGCAAATTTTTGAAAAGTTGCTATGCTAATGGAAGTTTATCGTGACAGTTGGTTTTTATTATGCTTATTTCCATCGGTGGTTGGCTAATCATCAGTTGAGCATCAAAAAATTGTAGAAAATTTATTCAAATACTATTTTAGTGCATTTTATTTTATAAATGTTCAATCAATCAAATCAAAACAGAAATTTAACTGTAAGAGATAGAAGGCTGATGTTTGCGGGGTGTATGTCATGTGTTATGCCATTTATTACTATGACAGAGGATTTTATTTTTGGTGGAACTGGTGTGCGACAAGAGGTCCAATGCATTTTAAAATGTGAAACATATTTCATAGCATTAACATAACGATTTTTATCTTATTAGCCTGTTATTTACAAAGTATTAAAGACAATGAATAAAGAAGTGAGATCAAGTCAGAAGCGATAATGTCAGTTTTTACCTCTTTAAGTGCAGTCTTGTCACAATGCAAGCTTTAGGAAGATTAGAAATATTTTCTTACTATTCTTTGGCTTAAAATTCAATTCTGAATTCATGTTCTTTGATCGTTTTTAAAGGTAAAAACAAACTGTAATTTTATCCAATATGACAATGGTTTTAGGTTGTATTATAGATATAGACATTATAATAAATGCTGTGATTTGTCGATAATTTCCAATTAAGAGTACATGGAATGATTTTTATAAAGTTAATTGATCAATTTAGTTGATTTTATAGCATAAATTAAAATGAATATTGCTGTTACTACTTGAAATTATTAACAGATAATATTTAATACTTGTCAGTAGTTAAACCTCTGTATTAATTTCCATATTTCCTACCTGTTATCACTAGTCTATTTATCATTTTCTGGAGTACTTGATCGTCCTCGTATTTCACTGTTCTTATAATCCTTCCTCTGATTTAGAAATCTCCCATGCCTTCTAACGGTTCCTGCATTAGCCTCTCTCCATATATATTGAATAGAATCGGCGATAGACAGCAGCCCTGTCTTACTTCTCTACCGATATGTACTCCGCTGGTATCCGCATTCTCCAACCTGACTTTTACCAGTTGATTTACGTATATATTCCCGATCAGTCTCCTGTCTTTCCAGTCTACACCTATATCCTTTAATATCCTCATCAGCAGTACCCAATTTACTCTTATCAAAGGCCTTCTGCCAGTCGAGGAAACATACACAGCAATCTTGACTGTATTCTATTGCCCTTTCTGATATGATTCTCACTACACAGATAGCATCTCTGGTTCCTCGTCCTTTTCTGAAGCCGAATTGATCTTCCCCTAGCATTTCTTCGGCATTTTTCTCTAGTCTTTTATTAAGAATCCTCGTGATGATCTTCGAAGTGTGTGACAGTAGGGATATCGTTCTGTAGTCCTTACACTGCATTGCCTTTGGCTTCTTCTTTAGAGGGATCCTTGTCACATCTAAGAAATCCTGAGGCCTCTTTCCCGAGTTGTAAAGCTTGTTAATTAGTTTCGTAATCACTTTTAGTCCTTCCGATCCCATGACTTTAAGTACCTCTGCCTGTATTCCATCGCTGCCTGTAGCTTTCCCTTTATCCAGTTCCAGAATTGCCTTTTGTACTTCGCTTTCCATATTACTTGTTCCCAAGTTTGTCTTCTTCAATGTTATCCTCTTCTTCCGTTCTATTTGTGCTGATCCTGCCTGCTTGCTGTATAGTTCCTTAATGTATACTTCTCATACCTGTGCTACATCCTTTGGTTCTGCGACTATTTTTCCATCTGCGTTCATAATTGCTTTACCACAAATCCCATTAGACTTCTAATCTTCTAACTCCAGTGCCCTAGCATACATCATATCATACCGTCCTAACTTCTCAGTTGTATTTCCTCACATTTTCCTTTTATTCAAATTTCCCTAGCTTTATCTGTTACCCTTCTCGACTCATTGTTTGTGCATCTATAGTTGGCTCTACCTTCTTCACTGTTAACATTTTTTTCTCTCATCCATTATCTCCAGCATTTCCTTAGTGATCCATGGGTTTCTGATTTTCTTCTCTTGTTTCCCAATCTCTTTATTCAAGGTGTCTTTGATGCTGGCTTTAATTTCTTCCCATTCTGTATTCACGGTCTCTGGTTTGTTTTCCAAATTTCTAAGGCGACCTTCCGACTTCATGCTGAAAGCATTCTGCCTTTCTTTCAGTTTTTTTAGGTCCCAAGTCTGTCTTTCTCTTCTCGTTTTCCTTATTTGTTTCAGCTTTGTAGTATTAGAAGGATGTGATCTGAATCAATGTTTGCTCCTGGTAATGTCTTAGTATTTTTTATGCTGTTCCTGAATCTTTGTTTTACTAGGATGTAATCTATTTGGCATCTCATTTTATCTCCTGGGCTTTTCCAACTGTGTTGTTCCAATCTCCCATTATTGTGCAGTTCTACTTCATAAATGTCATTCTTTTGCTCATACATCTCCCTGATTTATTCTTCTTCAATAGCGGTTGTTGGCATATATACCTGGATTATCAACATGTTAACTGGGACAACTTTTAGCTTTATTGCCATCAACCTATCGTTCGTTGCTGTTATTTTTGTCACGCTATTCATCATATCTTTTAAGTACCAGAGCTACTCCCCTTGCCTCACTATTTCCTCCGGTGTAAACTACCGTGAATTCTTCCGAGCGGATCTGCCCTTCTCCTTCCCATCTGACTTCGCTCAGCCCTATGACGTCAATCCTATTTCATTTTTCAGGTTCTCTAGCTTTTCTGCCTTCCTCGTGGTTTTTAAATTCCAAGTATCTTTGCATAAGTTACCTTCGACAGTTGCTTTCCTCAAGGCAGTCCATGCCCGGAGATCTGATTGGGGGACTATTTTACCTCCGGAATATTATATAATATAATCATTATTAGGGAAATGTAATGTGGTAGTTTCCCTCTTGCTTTCCACATCGCAGTACTGTAGCCGATCAAATCATGCCTACTGTTCTATTGAATATATACCCAACCAACATCATTTGTTTTCATCTCTATACCGTACCGACAGTACTGCTGCCTACTGCCAGACACCAATGATAGTTTTTTATTATTAATTAAGTAATTAATTTTTTTGTGAAAAAAACCTCCATTTGCGGGGATCGCACCCCGCAGCTTTGTAATGGGAAGCTGACACGCTAAGCACTACACCTTATGGAAGGTTAAAATTTTAAAACTAATTGTCAAACGAATCTTTCACATAATAATTTGAATAAACTCGTAAAGAATTTAAAATTTTAAGATTCTAAATAGACCTTAATAAGTGAATGTGCTCTTTCATGTTGTTTAAGCAAATTAATCTTTTATATTTAGATTTTTTGGTTAATATTTCTTTATTGAATTCACCACAACCATTTTTCCTCTTCATTGTAGGCATTCACAGTTGATGCTGAGTGAAAATGCGATGGTTTGAGGCATCGAGGAACCATGAATCGAAGAGTACTGCTTTGCTGAGACGACAATTGATACACCTGGGTGCGAGAGTATAGAGGAATCTGAGCTGGAGGCTATACATATGGGATGAGAGAAGGTTTTTATACCTATATGTTGCTATATTCTGGTTTGTTCAATATGTCAGGCGATAAATATCTTGTATAATATGTAGCTGCATCTTACGGAGGATGTAGGAGAGATTGTAAATTATAAGTCCCTTTCAGATGAGCTAAACGCTTCAAATTTGGCATTATTATAGCTTTATGCTCACAACCAATGAAAATAAATACAATACAATAAGAATTCCAATTTTTAGGAGGTTTTTCTCCTGTCATTCAGAATGAGCAGAAATTTACGATAGGATTAAACGATTCCCCAAGAATTTGATTTCTTTTAAAAATATTGTTTAATCAACTTACACTAAAAGTAAGTAAATGGAAAATATAGTGCTACGTCTGAAAAAAAAGTTTTATCTGATATCGTCCGTAAGAGTATTTTATTTCTGAGAATGTAGGGCATCAATTTTCTGTTTGAACTTAAAAACTTTCTGATAACTCAACTTTTTTATAAAATGCATTTAATTTTTTATTATAAATTTACAAGAATATAAGGTGTTGGTTTTCAGTTTGAACTCTGAAAACTTTCTTTAATTTGATTTTATAAAGAATATTCCATTTTGTTTGTAAAGGTTTATTAGCGTACTTCTATAAATTTTAAATTTTTGTTAAATTCACTTCCGTTAATAAGAATCAAATGTAGTAACAAGTTATTTACGAATTTCCGAAGATGTTGAATTTAAAAACTTTAGAAAACTTATAAAATGCCAAGTTTTCGTATTGACTTCTGAGACAGCACTGTATTTGCTCATGTTTGCAGACTTGTCATGTGAATATCGTTCCGCAAATTGGATGTTGGAAAGTAATTAATTAAATTTAATCTTAAAATAGGAGCAGCCATTAAAAAAGATTATTTGTATCGGGATTTTTGGTGTTCTACATTTAATATTTTACCAAGAGGGTTTGTCGTGGTTAAATAATTCCAGATTTAATTTAATAATTTAAAGAAATTTGGAGATGTAGGATCTGCTTGAATTAATTCAGAAAATATTCTTTGGGGTTTTTATTGTTGTTTATTCAAGGCAGAAAAAATTCTGAGGCAATACAAATTCAGTTCATTATTCAAGTTATCAAAATCAGATAAAGAGATAAAATGCAAATGAAATTTCAGTTAGTTTTGAGAGTTTTGATTGAAAATCCAGACTATGTAAAGTATTTTCATTGTGAAAAGTTTATATTCTCCAATTATTAAGCCATGCATCGGAAATGGTAGTTTAATTGTTCTTGATTCTAGACGATATTTAGAAAAAGATTTAACTTTGTGGAGAGTTAAATTTCTTAATTAAGAAAAATTGTGCAGGTTATTTTATTCTTAATTAAAGTCAATGTCCAGAAAAAAGTTCTTTTAATAATTCCATCAATATCCAATTTGCTAGATGTTATTTATTTGTAAATACGTTTCCAAAGTGTTGTGTTATTTATATATTATTCAGAACAATTGCAAATTCTTTTGTCTAAATGTATATAAGCTATTGCTTTTCCATTCTGTATAATTATTGCCATTTTTTTAAATCTGAACAAACCAGAATTAGCAGCGCTTTTGGGTATATATTTATCGTCTCTCATTTCATATTTTTTTCTAAGCCATGCTATTTTCCTCTCTACTTTCTCACCAATAGAAATGATTAAAGAAATATTATCCTTGCCAAAGTACTTTGTAAAAATGTCCAACTTTTATTCTAGTGCTTGTTATATTTAAAAAATTTTCTGCAGTTCATGAATATTTTTAAATGGCAATTTTGATTTGTGCTAATATTCAGATCTTTTTAAGTCCAGAAATTTTTTAAGTCAGATATTATTCTAAGTCCAAAATGTAAACAAATTAATTTTTTTCAAGTTCTAATTTCAGAAATCTTTCAAGTCTAGCGTTAAAAATTATTGTCCAGATTGTAAACAAATTACTTTACAAATTGGACAATAGTTTTTAACTCTTAGACTTGAAAGATTTCTGGAATTGGGACTTTTTCAAAAGTTTTTCTAAGTACAAATTGTAAACAAATCAATTTTTTTTCTCAAGTCAAAAATTCTTTTAAGTCCAGTATAATTTTTATTTTCAGGTGCAGGATAAAATAAGTAGACAAAATGTATTATTTCAGATTGTAAAATTTTTATTGAACTTGTATGTATACACTGTACATTTTAATTGCAATAAAGACATTTTATTATGATCAAAACCTGTTGACTCCTTTTAGATAGGAATAATTTCTTTTTCTCGGAGCCTCTTTTAGGTATCGTTGGACTTAAGGGGTTTTTTTAGGTATATTTTTGCTAAATTTAGCACAATTTTAACCTAAAAATGACATTTTTGACCACCAATTCAGCCAAATTTTGCTGATTATTGAACAAATTATTCAACATTATGACAATTTATCTGCATTTCAACTATTCAACAACTGACATATTACATATAACACAATATTTTCAACTGTTGTTCAACAGCTGACATAAATACATATATAACATGAAAAAATAAACCATCAAACACATTTTGCAGCTGAAATAAATTATTGAACAAGCACTTGAAGAAGTTACTTGCCTCTGATAAAAATAACTGCGACTGAGCTGTGGAAAAATTAATACAAGCATTTAGACTACAGAACAGCCGTCATCAGTGGCGAAATGCCACTGACGACAACTGCTCTGAAGTCGAAATGCATGTATTAATTTTTTCACTACTCTGTCGCAGCTATTTTTATCTGAGGCAAGCAATCTTTCAAAGTACTTGTTCTGGAAACACTTAAAAAAGAAACATTTCACATTATCAATGACCTTAATTACAATTAACAATGTCTCTTATTGGTCAAGAAATACGTAAAATTGAATGCACGCAACTGATTCCAAATGGGAGCAATGTTTGCATAAATGACGAAAAAATAATGAATCTCGCAAAGCAATGCTTAATTGGAATTACTTAAATGCCAGGATAACATTTTTATAAACTATTCCAAGTCAGAAATAAACTTCAAAAATGCAATATTAAAATTTCATGTCATACCTATTTCAAATGTTAATAAAATTAAACCTTTATATTTGCCAAATTAATTATTGTATAAATGCACAAATTATATTACCTCAATTAGACGTATTACTGTTTTTTGAAAAAGATTAATAGCATAATATAAACAAAGATTTACTTCTGATAGCAATTTAATTTTTATAACAGCAAAGATTGAACTAAATACATTTTGTCTTTAAAAATTATCTTGCATTTAAAAATATAACTGATTAATCAAGGTGAGATTATATTTACAACATCAAAAACATATTTGTTCTAATGTAAAGTTCAGATTCAAAGCTATTATGCAAAATATAACTGATTTAATCAAAGCAAACACCCTATTTATGAAAAAATATAGCATATTCTCAAAGTTTGTCTTATATTTCCAGGTAATGTACAGTAAGTGCGTAAAATTTAACGACTTGAGGTTAATTTACTTTAAATTTAAGTAGTAATTGCATTGCGTGACTCAACTCACTATCGTTAACAAATCACAGTGCTCCTTATCGATAGCTTAACACTTTCATGGCCAATTTGTCAAATTTAAAAGGAAAATCAGCAAATCAAATCATTAAAAATTTATCAATAATTATATTTTTTAACATTATAAATGTGCAAATTGTAAGTAGCAATAACATTATCATTACAAAACATTTATTTAAAAACTTATATTTGAAGAATTTTCAGATTGTAATTTATGAAAGTATTGAGTGCACGAAAAACTAAAGTATTTCATTAAATATTTGTATATAATTGAGTTATTTATGTTAATAAATTTAAAGAATTCCTTTTCAGTAACGCTTATGTTAGAATAAGTCAAAATCTCATATGGAGTTTACCAAAATTATCGTTACGATAACTTAATGAAGATATTTTAAACAACAGCCATGAAATTGTTAAGTAATCTAAAATATAACTCAACCAACAAGAGACAACGTTAATATTTACATAGAGACCAACCTGAGAATCAAAAGAATAACTACAAAATTGAGAAACAAAATAAATATCCTATAATTATTATACCAAATAGAACTGAATGAGCTTCCCACAATCTATATATATTTGCAAAAGTTTGTTTGCGTGTCTCATTATGCATGCCATAAACTATAAGACACGAATAACTAAAATTTGGTACAATTATTATTAACATCTTAACTTGATGAATGTATAAAAGGTTTGGTCAATTGGTTAATTATAGTCAGTGCTATAATAATAATAATATAGGGGAATATAACATTTTACAATTCCACTAGAGATGCCTGCATTTCAAATTTGAAATGTTGACAGAATTTTTTACAATAAACAAAGAAGCTTCAAAGTTTATTGTATATTAGGATTAGCTATGATGCTGGTCAACACAGACATCCATGACATTTGACGGTGCGATGAGACACTATTACAACGCCAACCTTCATAACAGCCTACTTAGTTAGACAACAAACCCATACAGCGGCCGGGTTACGCAATCTTACTTTCGATACTACACAATTTATACAAGTGAAAACATTTACCACTTACTTTATTTGCTCACATTACAGTGTTGGATGTGGTTTGGTTAATACAACACGACAAACAACAGATGAACAAACAAAAAGAATTAATGCAACGAAAAACAAAAACAGTAGAAAAGAGAATTAAAATCACACAGGAATTCAATGCTCCGACTCTTAGAACGATTCTCTAAGCAAAGAGTATTGTTAAAATAAATTTATGTCAAGTGAATAATACTTTGTTACAATAAGTGGGCAATACCTTTGTTAACACGTTACAAATTGTACTCGACAATGCCTTATCCCCCTCCCTCCCTCTGCTGTTCCCCCCCTTATCCCTCGCTAGGCAATAATATGAATCTCGAGTCTCAACAATGACATTCGTTGTCCAGGAAACTTATCGATAAAAGTCAAAATCTGTCACATATTCGTTAAATGTGAGTAATTTCAAAACATGTGGTGCATTACTTTCTGGGAAACCCTCGTACAATGTTGTGTGAGACAGACGCTCCTTTCTAGGAACCTGGTATTATCTGAATTTTTAAAGAATGTTTATTTTGAACTCCTGAGCATCCCGCATATAACTGTCCATGCGTAAAGCAAAGCTACCGTATGGTAACTGACTTAAGAAGTCACCTCTATACTCTGCGTGCAAGGGGATTTCCCTTCTAGGAAGCGCGCTCACCTTCAATGCCCCTCTATTCTAATGGAATTCGTTCCCCTCCACTCTACATATTACCTCCGATCACTGAGGCGTAAGGTAACTTCTAGTAATTTTCAATTGCTACATTAGGCGGAACTACCTGTACTCTACATGCACGTTCTCTACCGGAAGCTTAGAGAACGAACTCCACCTGGCAAAAAGCATCACCTCACAAAATGAATCGACTGCGTTGATTGTCAATTTTAATTACGAATCCTCAAAATATTTTCCAACTCTTTCATTTATATCAATTAAAATATGAAAAAATTTCCCAAATAAAACTTAATTCAAGCATAGATATAATTTTTTGTTCATAATTATTGCCATAATTTGAAGTCACGATGATTTAAAACATAACCTGAGCAACGCTGGGTAAATTTGCTAGTTATTTATAAGCAAAGAACTTTGCAATACCATTTTTATTTATTTACCAGAGAACTATATAAAGATGTTTGTGTAGCATTGTAAAATAAATTCCAATAATTACTCCAAGATTTGATGCACAAAAACGATTACAGTGTAATTTTCCTAACAAACGTTTAATGTGACTAAATCTTAGAAGGATATTTTGTAGTTTAATTTACATTCTTCGTTAGAAATAATTTTATGAACTCTGTATTTATCTCAGAATCACTACAAATATGCTGTCAACAATTTGTTGTTAACATACATTAAAGTTATGGTAATTTAATGTTGTGCTTACGCAAACTGTATAATTATAAAATATCAGTTGATTACTTCGTTTAAAAATTAGTACAAGAGTTTAAGATAACACTAATATTTATAATGAGATTTTAAGATATAAACAAGTTAGGAAAGTGTACAACGTAACACAAATGGGTGCGTTTTGTGCATTGGAGTATTTGAAAGAAATTATTTACGTGTTTGGAAGGGAAATAGCATTATAAAGTTCTTTTCTTCATCATAAATAATCCATTTTCTTCCCATTTAAAAATATTACATGCATATGTAAGGAAATTAAACATATTTCCGTGAGATTGTTTACGTTAGCAACAATGAAGAAGTAACCATGCTAGAAAATTTCAAAGTTCAACTCAAATTACGACTCTTGTTCGATTTTCTCGCAAACGGCGACTCCTACGATAAAAATGTAGAGGAAAAGAAATACCCTGCTTTATTAGTTGCACAAGATTTACTTGATAAATATTTTGATATGACCGATACTTTACGAGATATGAGGGAAAGTTCATATTTTATCACCAGTAAAGTGGTACCCCTGATTGGCTTACGTGACTCATTTATGTGATTTTCTTATTATCTTTGACCGTAAGTCCTTAATATCAAATTTCATGAAAATCTGCTTGGTAGAAGCAGATAACGAACATGCGGACAGACCAGATGGAGACTAATACTAATAGGCGCTTATGCTGGAAGCGAAACGCACCTGACAAATAACCTTGCATGTAATTACATTTACAGATACACATACATTACTAAAAATTGTCTTTAATGACAAGAATGATATGTTACTTATTTGTTCAATATACAAGTAGAAGGTACTTGCATTCTGTAAGCGTTTCAAGTCATTATTTATGGCTTTTGCAAAGTAAAAATTATAAACTAGTTAAATAAATAAAACAACTTCAAGTACTCATTAGAATAAACTTCATTAGACCACTGATTCCCAATGAAAAGACAAAACTGATAATGGTTTGATTCCGATGCAAATGAATTGGAATATTTCGAGGCGGTGCTTACTGTAAAAGAGAGACTGACTGAAATTATTCACTTCTTTCGGTAAATTGTGATGAGATTAGCCATGAGGAAGTGTATCATCCGAAACAAAAGTACCACGAAGCCAATGAAAAGGAAGAAATCCACAGTACATTGAACCCTCTGCATACTGGACCTTGATGGAACGTACTTAGGATATAACGGACAGAATGTCCGGCGATGCAAAACAGTTAAATGACGCCACTACTACATTGTGTCTCATGCGGACCTATCATATGTGCGTTATTTGGAAGGCCTAATGAATACATCGCAACATTATAACTAACGTATATCACGGCGTATAAGTCGACCTTTGAAGCTTAAAAAAATTTTCCTAAAACTTAAAGTCGACTTATACGACAAATATAAAATTGTGAACCTTAAATTACAGATGAATAACATCGATATTTACCAACAAGGGGAGGCCATAACATTAATATTGAAATTCGTAATACCCTTTTAGGAGGTGAAACTAGAACTAAAACATCACCTATATCTCTCTGCGTTTTTGCCAATGGGCCCTTGTTTAAAAGATCTTAACAATTTAAATTCAGGTGTAAGCACGGATGCAACATATACCATTAACCTTAAGGTTACAAACAGAAGCAGCGATAGCTGAATGGGTAGAATGAATGTCTAGTATCGGATGGGCTGGGGTTCGCTCCCAGCAGCCAGCATTTTTTTCTTTCAGAAGTGGTCTGTACATATATTTTAACTAGTAAAATTGTATTATTATTATGTCTTTTTTGTATTTTTGTTTTTTTCCTCAATTTTTTGTGATTATTTTTTTTGTCTTTTTCACGTACCTTTTTGTACTTAATTTATTTGCACCTTCCACATATAATTATGATATTATAATTATAAATAAATAATAAAATTTAGAATGTTATAATCATTACTTGATTGTTTATTAAAATATCAATTCTTTAATACGACATTTATGAAATGTTTATTACGGACAATTACCTTGTTTTTTTAATTGTATCATCCAAAGTATTGTAATGCTGTAGAAGTAAGTGAGATAGAAGAGGTACACTTCGATCGGAATTAACCATACTAATTGCAAGTTATAATTATATGTGGAATATGCAAATAAATCAAGTACAAAAAAGTACATGAAAGAAGACAAAAAAAAATAATCAAAAAATATGCGGAAAAAACATTTCCTTTTTTGAAAAGGGGAATAATGTAATTATCAGAACCATCCTCACGCCTGCCAACATGCGATACTTTATTGAATTTCACCACCGTAGATATTGATTGCGATAACTAGGTGCAGTTAATTTTGATAGCATCATTAACAGCCGACATCAATCAAATCATAGGAACCATTATTTAGTTGGTCAAGCTCTCTGAGAATAGCAGTTTCTTATTGGTTGAAATTAAAACACCTGTCAAATGGAAGGCTCAAGAAGAATAGCACGGACTCGAAAAAATATTCCTATATTTTTTTATTACGTTTATTTCTGTATCTTGTTAAAACTTGGATCGTACAGGACCTTGATTTTGCCTGGCAACGATTTCATGAGAAGTATTTTTAAGTGAAACAAAGGGGGTCGACTTATACTGCGAACATATACCTAATCTAGTATTTTCAAGTTGAAAATTCAAGGTCGACTTATACATCGCAATATATGGATATATATATACATATTATAATGTATATAATTACTGTATATACTCGTGTTTGATGCGTCCCAGTGTATAACTGCCGTGTATAATGCGCACTCGTACTTTATTCCAAAAAATCCCGACTTTTTCTGATACCACGTGTATGACACATCCTTGATTTTTGGGAGGTATATGAATTTTAAAACGTTTGGACTTGTCCATAAGTGTATTACGTTCAATAAGCTCCATATTATGTCTAAGAGAGACATCGTCAATAATTAAAGCGACTGAGTTGAGATGGCAGCAACCTCACATGGTAAGTTGGGCAAAGTGATGCCGTGTAGAAAACTGCAGCGCCACTGTTGCCAATCCTTTTAAATCAGACAAAAAGGGATCTATAAATTAGTTTTGATTTAAAGTGGACGTTGGTTCTCTCTTTCCTATCTCATTCTAAAACTGTTTAAGAGAAGGAATAATGTAAAAATTTAACAAACAAATCTGGAAACAGGAAACGCGACAGGTATGATTAAGTTCACACACGAGATTTTATGGGTTTTAAATTACTTACGTTGTCAATCGTAGACACTAGAATCATTTACTAAATAAAATTATTTAAATTTGCTTATTCTATGTTTTTTTTGTTTTTGATGTGTGTTTTGCGGGAAGACTATCTTGTGATTTTGCAAAAATTACAGCAATCAGCTGATGAGCTAGTGAAATGCGGAATAATTAGAGAGGATGGAATTATAAATGTATAGAAGTAATTAGGTGTTCTATACATATAATTATGTATGTATAACCTGGAGTATCAATAATTATTGTGCTTTTCCCATTAATTAACCCAAAAAGCGTGAATCTGGTGCGAGGTAGGTTCCCATTTTAAGTGCAGAGAAGTGTTACCTGTGTATAACGTGCACCCTACTTTATGACCTGAAAATTTGGTCTTCAAACAGAGCGTTATACACGAGTATATATGGTAGATACAATGTATAATTTATTGGTGTAGCAAATCCGCAAAAATTAATTGTTCCTCCGTTTGACCTTTGTGACTGGTTGAAATTGACTGACTTGCATTACTTGTGGGGTTTGTTTGTCTTAAAACATTCTTTGTATTCATTGTTACTTTCTGCCAATTTCCACCAGGGTCCGGAAAAATCTAAAATCTCGAAAAAGTATCCCAAGTTCCATTCCTAAGAATAATTCCGTTTCAAATAAGAACGCAAGGGAAAATCAATTTTTCTTATGGTCACTATAATTTATTTCATTCTTAATTATGTTCTTATAAAAGTATGCTCCTGCTAGCACACTGCAAGCACCTTTTACTAGTAAAATATAAAAATTATTACGATTCCTATTTTCCTAAATTAATTAGAAAACTCTGTGCTATTATTTCATGCGCTCTTAACAATTTGTATAAATATATAGCAGAGTAAAACACTGTCTTTCATAACATGCGCATTTTAACAATTTAAGGCAACATACGTTTCCTTCGGATGTTTCGGATATAACAGACAGGCCTTCCCCTCCTTTTAGTCCAATATATCGAGGCTTCACTGTACGTATGTAAAGAATGCGATGTCGGACTGTGTACAATACCACGTTTTGGAATATACCATACACGAAAACGTATCAAGTATATAATCGCAAGCTCTGGAATAATAAAAATTAAAATAGTTATAACGAATCCAACGTATATTTTCAATCCTTTCAAACTTTTACAAACCTATGCCAACAGGTGCTTATAATGGAATCTTAACTTAGTACTTAAAAAGAGTTAAAAATGAAACAATCTTTTGTTATTCTAAAAGCTCCCAATTGCAAGCGCTATCTGAGTTTATATAAACATTTGAAATACAGTTGGACCTCTATAAACATCACCATTGATAATCGTTGTTTTGATCAACCCTCATTTGTCGCCAAATGGTACAAAAAAATTAAAAAGTTCCGATGCCAGTTTTGAATGAAGCAGACAAATGAATGATGATTGCACTGTGACCGAGAGAGAAAGATTCCTGGCATTGCCTCCAATTCAATTAGTGCCAATTAAACCTTCAAATAAGTGAAAGAATAGTGTTATTCGCTTCACACTTTAAGCATCAAAATTAATGCTGTAGCAATGTCAAACTTTATAGATAGCACCACAAATATTTACGGATAATTATCCAGTTAATAACTCTGTATGGGAAGCATTTCTAGCAATTTAATCAAAGCAATTGATCTTATTTAAAATCATTCGGATGCTGGAATCTTACTTTTTCAGTAAGTAAAACTATTAAACATCTATAATGCTTATTAAGGCAAATTGTCTCATGCGTAAATTTAAAATCAGATGAGAATAGGGACGTACATTATTTTTTAACAAATTGAAAGTTATATGGTTATGTCACCTTCGTAGATAATCTAAATTACAAAGAATGTTAGGCGACGGGCTACGTTTATTCAGGAGCAGCATGAAAACATTTCTTTTAGATTGATAACCTAGAACTCGCCGAAACTTATCTTCTCTTCATTGTTAATCTAAATAAACGGTTGCATTGATTGATATATGAAAAAAAGGACGTATACTTCAATAAAAAGAAACAAAGAAAATTAAAAACATAAAAGTTTGCAATCAATTACTGTGTAGCATTAATTTCCTCTCTAATTTGACTTTTAAAATACAGATTTCTTACTGACTTTGCATAATTAATTGTCAATATGCACACACAGCCTCGCCCTCAGCGAGATTTCTACCCGCTAACCTTACCTATACTGGGGAAATGCATTATCAGAGTTAAATGCGAATTATTGAGTTAAACGTGAAATATTGAGATCAACTTATTCTACACAATTCTTAATTTTTTATAAATTAATTGAAAAAACAGTGAAAACACTGTGTGGGTACAGCTAGTACTCCGTTAATTCATCAAATAGAACTTATAATTTTGTTTGTTTAGTTTACATAACAACGCTTTTACTCATTATTACCTCTGACGGTAAAGCACTATCAATTGCAATTTCCCAGGTTGTTGTTACTATCAGCATTTTAATTACTACAAATATAACTTTTAATTAAAGTTTAAGGCAATAATAGCCCATTAATTCATCAAATGGAAGAAAGAAGAAGATAACGAGGCCTTTGAATCTGTGTAATTTTTACTTATGTACCAATGACGTGAATCTAAATTGATTCTTTCGAAAATTTTAATGTAAATCTGATTCAAACGTACTTTATTGTGTCATTTTATGTTACTTGTCGCCACCTGGCACATCCAGCCACCATGTGACTAAATGAATAAATAAATAAATATTATAGAGACAGAAGAAGATAAAGAAGAACGACGTAGAAGAGAAAGAGTGAGAAGATAAAATACGGACAGATGAGCAAAGGCAAACAGCGAGAGAGACCATAAACGAAATCAGGTAACAAAGAAGAAACGAACAAACTGAAGAAGGGAGTAATATAAGAAGAAGCCAAAACAGAATCGATGCAGCCAACGGCGGAAGACGAAGAAACGACACAAATTTAAACTCAGCAATAGGAAACGGATTAGCTACTCGACGAGATGATTCACATTTAGGAAAAATTAATAAAGAATGTCAATATCGTAGAGCTTTGTTTTTTAATAACTGAGAAAAGCATAACAGATGCTGGTACGAGAAGAGCACTTCCGCAGCTTCCAGATATATTAAAACTGCCGTAGAGAGAAAATACCCCTATGTGTAAAAATACGTAAGACTAATGTAGTTTCTGCACATGCCAGGACATGAAATATATATTTAAAGCGGGAAGCTCATTAGTTCTAATTTGAAATGCAAAATCAATCACACTCACCCATCTTCTTTCTTGACATCGCAAAGCAGAGCTGGCCTGTGGAAGATCTACCATGCTGGCTGCGTTTTCAGACTTCATTCTTCGGAGGCTCGCATCTGAAACGACAGAACCAACTCAGAAATCTCGCACCCAAAGGATAAAAATTCTACAAAACCTTAACAATAACTTTTGATTTGAAGTTTATAAAGTAATGGAAACCGGCTAATAATGTATTATTCATACGTTTTTAAAAACACAGATTCTCATTTTATGAGGTAAACTATAATTTTTACGTTCAAAACACAATATATATTGATAACAAACCCTTAGTTAATCCTACGTTAAGAATGTAACGCCATATCTTGGCTATATTTGCCCATAAACAAATCCGTCCTTGCAAAAAATTTTACCAACTCTTCACAGAAAATGATACTTTACAACGATAAAATCACTCATTAAACATGTTATGCAGTAACAAAATGTTATACATAAGGACTAATTTATAAAAATAATTACTCCATTATACATAAATATGATAAATATAACATTTCCTATATACATATATATACGGTAAAGATATTTCAACTATAAATCAAAGATGAACAGAGAAGTTATTTAAGATTTCCTTACCTTTGTAGATATAAATCCTCGAGGAGATTGACCAGGACAGCTGTATCACACAATAATAACAGTACATTTATTTTCCAGAAGATCAAAGTTACATGGCAAATCAATAAGACAAACTCAATCACAAAAGAAAATACAAAGTAAAACAATATAACAGCACGAGTGGACTAACGAAAAACAATAATACATCAAAACATCACCATAAATTACAATTAAGTGGCAAAGCAGGGCATACTGAATAATTACATATACAAATTCACATATCATTGTATTATAAAATAAGAAATAGTACTATTAAGAGAAGTTAATTAATGTCCAGTAAGCAATGTGAAGATTACACACATTGAAACTATAAAAAACTTTAGATAATACTTCACTTCGCTTAAAGTGTCTTAAAACGTACACAAATCAAACTAAAAATACATAATTAAAAACTGCTGTCAAAATGCGTCACATGCACCACTGTTTTCGAAGAATAAACGGCCAAAATTTTGTCAAGATCAAAACTATCGACATTAAATTTCGAATACAATAAAAAGGATTAGTTTTTTACTTGTAAAAAGTTCTGGTGTAAACACATAAAATAACCAAAAGTATTAAAACTCTGCTGTCAAAATGATTATCACGTGGACCAGTTTTCGAAGAACACACGGCCAAACATATATCACGATCATAACTATCAACATTAAATTTCGAATACAATAAAAAGGTCTAGTTTTTTCCTTCTAAAAAGGTCTGATGGAAACAAAATAAATTTCGAACTGTATTACGCACATAACAGACAACCCCGTCAGCCATTTTAAGATTTCTACGAAGTAACCAGAAGTACGCGCAGGCGCGCAGGCTAACCAACATTTCCCCTTATAAACCTGGATATTTACAATTTCGACAAAAAAACCACAAAAAATAAACAATTCGTTTTTATATCTTGATTTCTCATTTTAGTAGGAACACAATTATAACTTATTGTAGCATCGATAAAATTTGCTTAAATGTTATAAATTACTTGCAGTAAATCAAATTTATTGGCATTAAACTTTTGCTTTGCAAACCTAAATTTGGATTCGTCATGGAGAGGGGTAAAAATAAGGCATTAAAATATATTTTCAGATTGCTTAATAACCGACAATGTAATTAATTAATTAATAACGAATTTTTGGTCCAAATACGTATGCGTTTTTTTGTAACATTTATTTTTCTGTAGGACGTCTTCATAAACAATTACATGGGCAGTTTCGGCGGCATTTACAAATTATGCGGAAACAATTATTAGTTATTAAAAACTATTCACGAGTGTAATTATAAGAATAGCAATTATACTCCGGAAAATACTTTCAGGTTTTTATCTTATCCATGTACTTTGGAAACCTGTGGTATATTCAATTGATACCGATAAAATATTCGTATAAATTTGAAATGTAGGTACCTACCGTAGGAACCTACTGATTTACAAACACAGATGTCCGGAACAGGTAGAAAAATACACTTGTAATTGTCCTAACTAAGATACTCTATTTAGTAAGTGAATTAGCCTTCATAAGAACTTAAGAACCATAAAAAACTCGGGTGATTCCTTCTTCACGGTAAACTTCCACCTCATTTCCTATTTGAAATCCAAAAACTCACGTAATATATTTTCAAAAAAAGCATTCGTGCGTCAATTTCCAACAAATCCTTTATCTAATTTTACAATTGTCCGACCGTCTTTCTCCATTTGTATCTCCCATTATTACATCTAATGCCTGTCACATAAGTATATTCGAATCATCCTTTGCATCAATTTATAGAAATTTATAAAATTTTATTATTGTAATATTATCGTATATTTTATAAAGGTAAACTCCTCTCTATTATGAATTTTACACTGATAATAATAATACTCTATTTACGGGACAAGGCCTTTTCCTAAAAATACAATCAGAAATGTATTAAAAATAAGCCAAAATATTTAAACGTGCGTTCTAATACAATATAAACCATTAAAGCACAAGAGTAAGAAAAATTATACTATCGCACATAAAAATCACAAATCCTATAAAAATTATACTCAAAATCCATCTGACAATATAACAATATCGTACAAACCTTTGTATGAACTCAACATTAACGAGGATATGTGCTAGTTATAATAAGTACTTCTCTAATCTAGACATTTTTATCAGAAAGTCTGAGTATATAACATAATTATCGGCTTTATTGGGGTACTCAATAAAAGATATGTATGAATTTATAATTTCACCATTGTTTGAAATTATGTACATATCTTGAAAATGAAGGAATATATGATTGTTATCTGCCTCACTTCTTTTATAAATATATTTCATTCGTTGTTATTGGTAATACATAACTACAATTGTATAACTACCATTGTTACTTGCCTTATTTATAAATATTTCATAGGTCGTGTATGGTAATATATATATATCATTGTATTGAATAATGAATATTTTATGCTTGTGAATGTATATGCTTTTGTATTGCTTTTTCGTTACATATATAATTTGCCATCTTGATATCAAGATAATTAGAATCAAGTGTATTTATTAAAATGTAAACCAGTTTATCCTGTAATTATTTTGTTGGGTAAACTTTAAAAATGATAAATAAATAAATATTCTAAGGCATAAAGTAAAATTATATCAGATTCATGGTACTTAATAAAAATTTACCTGAATTAAAATAGACATAAGTTGGCATAAATTTCTACCACATTTAAGTTAGGCATTGCAGCTTAGTTTTAAATGATTGCAGTGATTCATTGAATATATCAACTTTATGACTTATAAGGTTGTAGTCTCTCATCATAGTATACAAAGGTAAAATGCACATATAATTTGTCCATATATGGTATATGAAAAGTCATATCTAACCTTGTATACATTAAAGGCACTCTGAGGTTTATTAAATTAAGTAATTCTGGGCTTTTAATATGGTTATTTAACAATTTATATAAAAACATAAGGCCACCATTCCTCCTTTGAATGTAAAGGAGTAGCACATCAAGTAGTATTGTCACTCCTAACAGTAAAAAAGCAAAAAGTGTCAAAAGACTTATGTCCTTAACAACGCTTTCAATCTATTATCAGAACGTAAGGGGATTAAGGACAAAATTAGAGCAACTTAAACTAGCTATTTCTACCGCTGACTATGATGTTATCGTACTCACTGAGACTAGGCTCAGTGAAGACATAACTCTGAATTGGACTTACCTCATTTAGACATTTATAGACATGATCGCAGTGTAATTACTTCTAATAAAGTTCGTAGTGGTGGGGTTTTAATTGCTATTAAAACAAAATTGCAATCTGTAAAGGTTATAAGCCAAATTATTAATGTAGAACATTTTTGTAAACATTTGTAGTCAAGAGGCAAAGGTTTTAATTGGGGCAGTGTATATCCCCCCAGCCTCTGCCATTGATAAGTACTTATCTCATTGTGAAGTGGTTGAAGATATTGTGAATAATAACAATTTTTTGATATTATTGTACTGGGGACTACAATTTACTTGATCCCTGTTGGAACACTGACTGTGATAGCATGTCTTTCACCACTCAAGCAAGAATTATAAATGAAAGTTTTACATTACTGGGTCTTAAGCAGATGAGTACTATTTGTACAATTTACTATTAGATCTAGCTTTTTCTAATTCAGGGCAAGTAACTTCCGAAAAGGATCCATATCCTATTTAAAAATGTGTTAATCATCACCTTGATATTCATTACAGTGTAAAGTTGGCCAAAGAACTAGATTATAACAATTATCAATTTACTATTTATGATTATAGAAACTGTCATTATACTACATTGACTAACTACTTAGATACTTTAAACTGGCTAGGAATATTGTGCAATTTGGAGATTAATAATGCTCTATCAATTTTCTACTCTATTCTTTATGAAGCTATAGAACTGTGTACTCCTACCTTAACAATCAAAACATCATCTTATCCTAAATGGTTTAGTGTTGAATTAAAGGAATGTATCAAACTCAAGAAACATTACCATAAAATTTTCAAAATTACTGGGAGTAATGATGATTATCATAATTTTTCTGAAATCCGAGGTGAATGCAAAAAACATTCTGGTTCATGTTGCAAAAACAATATAAATAACATGGAAACAAATATTCCCTATAACTTAAAGTATTTCTGGAGACATGTTAAAAATCATCAAAAATTGGATAGAATACCAAGCATAATGTATTATTATGAAGAACATGTTGCAAATAATGACCACGATATTTCAAACCTCTTTGTAAGGAACTTTTCTAAGGTCCACAGTACTGTGATACCTGACACAAAGCCTGCCTTTGACATAAATTACACGTTTTCCTTTGGCAAAATGACAGTTTCAACTGAGGATGTACTATGGAAATTATTGTCTACAAATGTTACAAAGTGTACTGGCCCAGATGAACTCTCTCCCTTTTTTATTTAAAAAGTGCAGTCAATCACTGGTTTACCCACTGTTTATACTATTTTAAAATCTTTTAGCAGTGGCGTTTTTTCTGACCTCTTTAAAATTGCTTACATTACACCGATTCACAAAGATGGTGACAAAAGCAATACTTGTAAAATCAATATATGTAGTGGAAAAGGGAAAATTAGGTTTGGAGTAGCATTTAAATTCAGCCAAGCATATGAGAAACAGTAATTCTGGCACTACATGAGGAAAAATTACAAATGATGCTATTACTAAAAATAGAAAGTAGGCTGAAATTGTTTCTGCTTGTAACTTTAGGCTTTCATTCAGTTTGACATCACTTTGAGTTATCGATCAGTGATTTGCACAAATAAGATTATTTGCGGATTCAAAGATGGCTACTAAAATTTCACCAGCCACAGCTAAGACATAAGCAATAGTTGACAAGGTATTAGCTCCACATTCTCTACCTTTAATAAAAATTAAACTTGAATATGTACATCAGGATCTCCACTGATGGTAGCAATAATTTATCACGAAAAATTTTTCGAATACTCGTACAGTATTTTGATCGTCATGTTTAAGGACTCACACAAGCTAGTTGAATTGAAATGTTTAAAATGAATCAGAGGGGACTATAAGTCACCTTGTTTTAAAAACATATGATTGGCCAGAAGAGTGTATCGCATTTGGAGGGGATAACTGCAACTCCAATTTTGGTTATGTTGATGGAAATGGACAGAGCAATGTTTATGTACTCTTGTCTGCGGAATTTGGGGAATTACTTGGAATAAAATGCCCTGCCCGTATATCTTACATAATTGTGTTCAGCATGCAAGGGATTCCTGGCTAATTGATATTGAATCAAATTTGGTTACAATTTATAATCGTTTTTCTGTATTCACGGCCAGAACGGAAACCTTGAAAGAACTTTGTGACTTTGTATCTGTAGGTTATAATCCATGTGTGATCTCTGTTGAATTGCTAATGTTTGAATTGAGATTTGGCAACTGTTTGTTTTCATCTGGTACTACTTTGTAATGTAACTGTGCCATCTTTCTGAGTGTATATCGCAAATAATTTGTGATGTTTGCAAAAACCTGTTTGCAATCTCAGCTGAAATGCTACAGAATTGTTTCTCACTTAAAATACGGCATTTACTTGTTATGTGTACATGTAACGAAGCTTAAATAAAGCAATATCAATAACTTACAATAATTTTGTTGTTTTTTCAATTTTATATTTCTATTTAAAATTTTGCGATCATATATATTAAGCATTTTACGAGGAATAAATAACCTGATATTTTAAACGCGCGCGCTTGGTGCGACGGTGGTGCCATCTATGAACAAATGTAGTCGTAACTTGAACCTATTTCCCACAAGAGTAAGATGCACAGGGCTGCTGGAATCCTTTCAATCGCTGTGATGCTACCAGATTGTACGGCCGAGGAAGAAGTGAATTATTTCAACGCTCCGATTCTACGGCTGAGGAAGAAGTTTTGAATTCATTTCAATCGCTGCGATTCTACGGCTGGGGAAGAAGTTTTGAATTCATTTCAATTGCTCTGATTGTACGGCCGAGGAAGTTCTTCGTGAATAGGTAACTCTTTATAGTTATAAGAACTTAATGTCGACCACGTGTTACGGGCGTGACCATCCATTCATGTTTTTGTGATCTATTGTCGGTTTTAATATCCTTAAAGTAAACGGCACGCTACATTGGATTCGTACTGTCGCATTAATGTCAACGTGTGAATATCTTTGAATTTCGTACAATTTTGTCTCTTAAAGTCCTAATTGTTGTGGTGCATATTTCGTAGCTTTTTGTGAAATCAGAAGTCTTAATTAAGCAAAGTTGTTAATATCTTGACTAATTTAATGGCGTCAATCTTATATTGCGTTAATTAGGAGAAAAACCTTTATATTGGGACACTGCCATTCTTTTTCCTTGTTGAAATCATTTAGAAGTTAACCACGTGTATTTTGTGTGGATTGAGTCAAGTTTAGACATGAAAATGGTTAGTCGAATGGATGTGTAAGCGTGAAGTTTGAAGGTGCAAGTTGATATTCTATCGCATTGTTAAAGTAGTGATATTTCTATCGTTTCCTCGGACATTTTTATTATTCTTACAGCATTTTATAAATGATAGTTACCAACAGTGCCAATTTGACTTGAGATTCCTGGGCAGTCCATCTTAAGTTTTCGTTTATTTTAATCTCGCTAAAGCGTACGCTTAACTGAATAAATAATATTTTAACGAATAAATACAAATGTTTCCTTCAAAGTCTCCGATTTTCAGACAAAATTCTCCGGGTCTTGCCAATTAAAGTTGGTAACCCGTTATCGAAAAATTCATTCAAAGCCAACGATGCATTTAGGTTAATTGATAGTCAGTGATACTTTTGTTGGCTGTTATCTCAGAAGTTTCCAGTGAGGATCGTCGACACATCTTAATGAATAACTAAGATGTTTATTCGTCTATCCAATCATTAGTTTTATGGGGTCTATATGTTCAATACTTGTTATTTTCCCCAACAATGGTGAAAGTGTAGTAACTTAAACTTATATTGGAAAGGGATAAATCTCAACTTCTATACCTAAATGTTTCGTCGAGAAAGTAATTTTATAATTTGGCCTCTTGAAATTGCAATAATTTCCTATAGGGCGTTCCATCTAAAGTTTCACTACGGTTTCAAACGGCATCGTTTCTCCCCCCTCCTACAGACAGTTTCACTTAAAAATCCAAGCGCCCCCCCCCCCCCCCCCCACGATACCGGGATTGCCAAATCTCACTAATAAAGTTGCATTAAAATAAAAATTCAAAATTTCTAATTGCGCTATTGGTAAGACTTCAGTATACGGTACCTGCTATTATCATCGCCACAAGGCATAAAACGAAATTATCAGTTACTCGGAAAATCATTTATAACTCCGGTACCCGCAACTAGCGCCACCATTCCATAGCGGCGAAATTTGGAACCGTTACAATGCGGGCTCTCTAAAATACGTAATTATTGCCAATTTTTTTGTTAGAAGAGGCTTTAGTACGTCCACAGCGTTGCTTCAGTTGCAATATTGTTAAAATGATCATTTTTTCTAAAAACTTTTTTCCAGCATAATAATTTCAAAAACAAATTTTCCGCATCTTTTACAAATCGACCTCAAGTTTGACTCAGCATGCCTCAACAGTTAAAAACGCTACATAGAAATCAGATGTTGCCATACTTTAACGTAAAACGACCCGGCGAAGAAGACTACTATGTCCGACATTTTTATAACGTGATAAACAGCAACGAAGGTACTCTGAAACCTACATTCGAAGTCTTTGAGTAGAGGATATCCCGTATTGTAATGATATATATTCATATGAAATGTTTACGCAATTTGCTTTGGGGCATCCGAGTTTTCCAAGAAAATGTTTCGCAATTATTTTGATGGACCGAACGATTAAATCTAATTCTCCCCACCGCGACTTGTCGTCACCATGGGCTCGTTAAAATGCATAATTATTGCCAATTTTTTGTCATAAGAGGCTTTAGTATATCCACAGCGTTGCTTCAATTGTAATATTGCTAGAATGATCATTTTTTCTAAAAACTTTTTTTCTAGCATAATAATTTGAAAACGAATTTTTCGCATAATTTACAAATCGACCAAGTTTGACTCGAAAATTGTTGCTATGTGCGAGACTTGGAATTTTTAACAGCAAACAGGCACTCACTGTTGCGGAAATTCGATCGATATTCGATAGCATTGAATGCAGACGAATGGAATTAATTATTGCAATATGACTTGCCGAATTACTTAGGAAAAAGACACTTTCCTCCTCCAGAGAAGCCCAGCGGATTTGCGAGCGAACATTCTAGCAGTAGAATTGGCAGTAGCCGTATTGATAAAGAGAACTAATATTTCCCTTATAGTATTAAAAATGTATGGAGGAGGCACCTCTGTGGATGTGCGTTAGATATAAGGTATAATACGTACCCTCCCATTTCAGAAACATTTCAGTGACCGTATCTACGCAATTGATCAAATTGGAATGAACTTTAGAAAACAGATGGTGATACATGTAAAAACTAAACACCACGAATCGCGGAAATGCAATCGAAAATTGATACCAATTATCGCCCCACGGAAACGAATAATCTCTGGGCGAATACAAGTTTCTCGAAATTGTCACTTTAGCGTGAATAATGCGATCCCACGCAACTTTCGAACGATAATACTTGGAACGCGGATTAACGGTGGCGATCATCAAACTTTCCATATCCGTAATCAAATCGTGAAATTCGGACGTGTTTGTATGCCAACGATATCCCGAAAAGAGCGTATCGTTGAATTGGAATGCTTCTACTGTCAGGTCATGGTCAGAATCATTGAATTCGGCCAGCCATTTGCTGTGATATTCTTTTATGATTTCCGCAAATTGATGCACATCTTTGTTACGACGATTACGGTTAAACTTGAACTTGAAAGAAACAATAACTAGTCCTACAACTAATAGAACAATTATTATTAATAATGCCAAGTAAAGATTGTTTCCCAGGTAATGTTTTAGTTTTAACAATATATGTCGGTTCCTGTACATCGATACGTTCAATTCTTATACTATATTTTTCATCAATTTCACGACGGTTTTCATCGGATTGCCCCGAGTTTTATCCGTTCTCATTATTTTTACCAAAATTCCGTCCGTTTCGACGGCAAATTCTACCACGTAAACATACGGTAAAAATAAAGTTTTATTCGTGAATCTTTCTTGCGCATCATTTTCAACCGGAAAAATGACGTTTAATATCTCGTCGGGCAAATGAATTCTAACGTCGGAAAATAGTTGCGAAACCAAGCAGCCGTCGCTCGTTTCCAATAAAAAAGGAATTCATTTCTTGTAACCGGAAAATTTGGATAAATTAGATACCGTCAACTCGTTCATTTTGTGCGCCATCCCCGTCTGCGAAGAAATATAATTCAAAAACGTGCTGTACTTGAATTCCAAGTCGACCGTAGGTTGATATTTTATCTTTTCTATGGTTTCGTCAGTATAAAATTTTAATATTCCGTCAAACAAACTTTCGAATCCGGACGCCACTCGCGGAGGAGTTTTTTCCCCTTCGAAGAAAATGTTGACGCACAAATCAGGAGTCACGAAATGCGGGTACTCCATTTCTATGCCGAACTTTTTTGACAAAAATCGCAATTGCTCGATCGAAGTCAATGTATCCACGCGGTGTCCTTCCAACAACGCTTCTCGATCTTCACCTACGTTACATATTTCGGATACCACGAACAAAATATCGATCAATACAAATAAATTCGCATCGAATAAACATTCGACGTACGCGACGTAATATCGCGCCAATTTGAATGGATGTTTAAAGAGATTGAAATGACCGTCTTTCACGAAAGGCAAAAACACGTGGTCTGGCGTCAAAAGCGCGAAATGGCGTTCGCCGTCGAATTTCCGCGCAGAATAAACGAGACGGGTTTTCGATTTTTGTGCATCCCTACCGCTTTCGAAAAAACGCCGAGATCCGGCATCGAATACTTTATTCCACGGACACGAAAGTAGAGTATCGACAAACAAATACTCCCCTTTGTAGCTGAATAAAGACGAATAACGCTTTTGTATAAATTCTTGAAATTTTTTCAAATTAGATTCGCCCGCATCCTCTTTTTCGTATTCTAATTCTGCTTCGAAACTGTATAAAGTTTCCAGACTAACTTGGTCCGTACTTTCATTAAGAGTCACTCTGAGGTTTCCTCCATCCGTCATCAACCAGTGTTTTTTGACGGTTTTTGTTTTGTAAAATATCATGACACGTTCGTCTATAATTGAATTTATTACGAAATGCTATCGCGTTGACTTGATCAAAAGTTAACGAACGTTCGACGCTACGCTGCTCCAAACATCGAATGAGATCGTTATTGATCCGAATAAATTTCTTTTTTTTGTTTGTACACTTTTAATTGGTAATTTACAACTTGGTTTGTAATTTCTTTGCGCAATACGTACGATCTCGTACCCGACAATCCGAAACGGGATGCGAATTTGACGTGGGATATTTCATCAACAGGCGAATACAATTCTTTTAAAGTGGTGAGCAAAACGTCGCTCGAAGCCAAAAGATTTGCAAACGCCTCGTACTTTAAGGCTATCTTGAGCGAATACTCGTTTTCTTCCATTTCTGCGACGACAATGGAATTTGAAATAGCAGGCAAAACCTTTATATCCCTCACCTTCGACTGCCGAATTTTTGGCAATTCCCATCACGTGATTTGATAAAATCACGTGATTTGATAAAATCACGTGATGGGAATTTCTTGCACATGGAACATTTTAGAAAGATTTGAGCGAGCAAAGATAATTTTCGGCAAAAATTTATTTTTTTACATTAAAAAAAATGCAAATGCAGTTTAGTAATTTTATTTGACATTTCTGTGTTTTTACGTATTTGAGGAGGGTTGGATCTAACCGTTCGTTCCATTAAAAGGATTGGGAAACGCTTTCTCGACCTCGACGACAAGTCGCGGTGGGGGGGGGGGGGGGGGGGGGGTTAGATCTAATCATTCGTTCCATTAGACGGATTGCGATACACTTTCTCGACCTCGACGATGTCCGTGCACGAGCATTTCCACAGCAACTCTCGCGACGAGTACTTTTAAAAATTCCTGCCCGTTTTTTCATTAGAATATCTGCGCAACATTTTTATATCGCCCGAGTCTGACCTAGGGGATTTGAATCGGTTTATCTTATAAAATGTTTGAAAACCGACGAACGGAATACGTAGTTACGATAATAACGTCGAACTCGTCTCCAATCGGTACTACCGCTTCAGCCGCTATCGCTTTTACGGTCGCTAGAGTTGAACTTGGTCGGTATAATGTCCAAAAGACGTTCTATAGTATGGAATTTTTTTTAAAGTGTAGGGCACAATGCTCGCTATGTAAGAATATATATTGTATGGCTTAAGGAACGGCAAATCTGTTAAATCACCTCCAAAAGTATCATAAACAATATTTGGAGAGTGCTAAAAATGTTACTGCGGAGGAAAAGGCGAAGGCTATAAATACTTATGGGATCTACGGCGACGAGAAGAAAAAGTTGGACAGAATGTTGGCAAAGTTCGTCGCGACAGATATACAGCCATTCCGCATCGTTGAAGATCAGGGGTTCCGTGAGTTCGTGGAACTCTTAAATCCAAGATACGAGCTTCCATGCCGACGAACGCTGTCAAACGTAAGTTATATTGATATTCATCTATCAGACTGTACTAAAATATAGTTCGCGTGGCCCGTTTGGTGCTGCAAAAGCTGTCTTAATTATTTCTACTGAGATTAAGATTCGACAATAGCGCTTTAAAGGGTGTTAGTTCGACGTTTCAGACGTAACGGTGGTAAAGAAGGGTAAGTGCTGGTAGTTGACTGTATATTACATCCGTATTTGTGTTTTACATCTGTTACAGGTGCATCGGTCTTGCCGAAGCAACGCACAGCGGAAAATATTGCAAACCACTTGTCGGAGGTGATGAGGATTTGGGGAATAGCGGAAAAAGTACCAGCTATTACGACCGATAATTCGGCGGATATGGTGGCTGCCGTCAAAAAACTCAATATCCAGCAAGTACCGTGTATCGCGCACACATTAAATTTATTCATTTTGGATGCCATAAAAATAACACCCGGTGCGTCAGAGCTCTTGAAACACTGTGAAGAAATAGTGACATTTTTAATGTACGTATGAAATTCTGTTGTAAGATGGGTAAATTTTAAACAACCTTTTATTTCACTTTTTCTTTTATTTTTTCTATTGCATTATTCGTATCATCATGCAGGCGCAGCAATATGGCCAGAGCTCTTGAAACACTGTGAAGAAATAGTGACATTTTTAATGTACGTATGAAATTCTGTTGTAAGATGGGTAAATTTTAAACAACCTTTTATTTCACTTTTTCTTTTATTTTTTCTATTGCATTATTTGTATCATCATGCAGGCGCAGCAATATGGCCACCAATAAACTAAAAATTCTTCAGATGACTGCACAGGTGCCCCAATTACAGCCGATTCAACAGATCCCGATGCGATGGATGAGCACATTGGCAATGGTGCAACGTCTACTACAAATTAAAGACCAGTTAATTATTGTACAGACACAAATGCCGCGAGCCTTGTTCGGTGCGTACGAAATACTACTCTATTTGCAGTTGTGCTGCATTTTACTCTTTTAGCAAGTGGTATAAAGGCCTTTATTTCTCCGATCTACCATGTTATTGTCCTTTTTATTCTAACAGAAAAATGTATATTTGTTATCAGATGACGAGTGGCAGACCCTGCAGGATTTTGCTGAAGTCCTCGTACCATTTGAACAGATGACGACGACGCTGTCGAGCGAGCTGTACGTCGCGTCGTCTCAAATAATCCCTCTTGTGCATGGTTTGCACCTCTCCCTCTCTTGTGATATGAAGAAATACGCGAGCGCCATCGGAAAATCATTTTTTCTTTCATTAATTAATTTGCTGCCAATGCGGCTATATCAATATGAGGCGAGTTCGGTGACGCGAGCAGCCACGCTGCTCGATCCGCGTTTCAAAAATTTGGCTTTCCGATTTCCAGAGCGAGCCGAAGACGCTCGGGAGCAGGTGGAAGCGGAAATTCGAGGAATCGTAGTAAAGCAACATCTGCGTGGTGACGGAGACGATGGCGTCGGCTCCACTTCTCAAGATGGTGCTGGATGCAGTAATTGGGAAGGCCATACTTTGTTGTTTCATGGCAGAAAAGGTGTCACGGTGCCGGTTCACTTCCACGGCTGCGTCCGATGCAGCCATCGCCATCCTGCAGTATTTGGAGAAGGCTCCCGTACCAAGTTCGGTCGACCCCATCGCGTATTGGATGACAGAAGACGGAAAAAGAGCTGCCTGTTGTTGCCAGTCGGTACCTTTGCGTACCGGCCACGTCTGTATCGGTAGCAAGCATGTTTTCGAATGCTGGGCAGATAATCGCCGAAAGAAGGAATGCTTTATCACCCGATAAGGCAAAAGCCCCAGGAGTTGACCGCGGCTCATTCATAAAGCATCCCCCACTCTTTTGTTCTTCTAGGCAACGCTTGCGTTTTCTTGTCTTTATCGCGCTGCTGCGCCGTCGAAGGTATAGCGCGAGAATGCTGCGATCCAATCTAGAACCTAGCATCACGGGAAATAAATCGCACACGTGACGGCCCCGAGCAGATAGGGTCACGCAAGTATTATAATGCAAACTGTTGAAATAACACACGGCGAGTATCGCGTGATTGCAAGGAAATTTACAGTCTTCGCTATTGAAAACTTTTATTAATTCTTTAAATATGATAGCGTTGCCACAAGGCTCGAACGAGTATCCGCTACGCTCGCAATCTCGTAATAAATTCTCGTATTCTGCACGATATCTAGCTCTCGCATTTATATTCGCGTCAGTCCCCATCGTAGGCAGAAAAAGGACTGATTTATTTCCGTCGACAAACCTGTTGTTCTTCATCGGGGATGCAATTCCGTAACGCCGAATGCTTTGGTAAATAAACGTTAATTTCCTCAAAAATTCCTCGCAAAAAAAATTATTTACCCCCCCAAACAATTGCAAATTAACTTTGAGGGTTATCTGAGGATATGGACATGTTTTCCTCGTCCTTCTTTTCCCACAGGATGAAAGAAGGACGAGGAAAACGTACACGTGCCATCTTTGATTTTTATTAAATAGATAAAATATGTCAGCGTGCCAAAGAATCAATTTTGCTTAGGGAAAGAGGTTTCAAAACTACTGTCGCAATTAAAACGATAAGCGTACTGCGTATATGCCGACGGTGGCATATTACGCGGCAAATGGAAGGAAAGTGTACCCGCGCCGTCCTCGAGATTTTTTATTAAATAGATAAAATATGTCAGCGTGCCAAAGAATCAATTTTGCTTAGGGAAAGAGGTTTCAAAACTACTGTCGCAATTAAAACGATAAGCGTACTGCGTATATGCCGACGGTGGCATATTACGCGGCAAATGGAAGGAAAGTGTACACGCGCCGTCCTCGAGATTTTTTATTAAATAGATAAAATATGTCAGCGTGCCAAAGAATCAATTTTGCTTAGGGAAAGAGGTTTCAAAACTACTGTCGCAATTAAAACGATAAGCGTACTGCGTATATGCCAACGGTGGCATATTACGCGGCAAATGGAAGGAAAGTGTACACGCGCCGTCCTCGAGATTTTTTATTGAATAGATAAAACATGTCAGCGTGCCAACCATAAACGCATTGCCCATATTGAAGCATTCGTATATAAGAACAGTTTCAGTAGAAATTTCATTCTTGCGTCGTATTTTATAGCAATCTCTATACGAGTAAAGGCATAGACCGACCGCAACATCACCACTACCAACAAGAAATGGAGAAAGTGCAATTTCTCTACGATACTAGAATGGAACCGGAAGCAGACCGACTGGGAAATCCAAGTCGTATACGAGAACCTTCAACTGCCTGTTAGCAATCACCACTACTAACAAGAAATGTACGATACTAGAATGGAACCGGAGGCAGACCGATTCGGAAATCGAAGTCTTATATATGAGAACATCCAACCGCCTTTTAGACATGACCGCAAATACATAAATTTCTGTATATCAGACAAATCGGTACTATGATGAATCATAGCCTCAAACATGTCATGAAAACCTTGCCATGCCTTAAGGTCTCCATTAAATTCAGTTAAGTTCAATTTGGGTAGTGCAATGCCCGATATCCCTGGCCTGGTCATAATGTTAGGAGAAACTGACGCATCTTTATTTGACCCCGATCCCTCCAAAAGAAGCATAATTGCCAATACCGCCTTAATGTTATAGTAACTAGATTCAAACTGGACAATCTTAGACTGAAAAACTTCGGCTTGGTCATCATTTTGTTTCTTATAATTCAACACGATTTTTGCCAGAATTTCATGATAGCAATCAAACATTTGATCCAACCCTTCCGACATTACCCGCAATAACGCCGCATCTTTCTTGTTAGCCGGATCCCTTTCGACCCGACTAGCCACCTCCTCAATACGAATAATTTTCTGCGAAATTAACTCCTCCTTTACTAACAATTCTTCGATCGTAGGCATGCTTACCAAACGAAAAATACAACAAATGCCACTTTACTTTACAAAGTAACAAATTCTCGGCGAAAAGATATGGAGGAAAGCCGACAAAATTTAACGAAGACGAAATTCATTTAACGACAAATTTCATAAAACCCATAGGCCATCCGGCCCGAAGGACCAAATTGTTTACGATTGCACGAGAACGAAGTGGACTGTAATCAAATTTCAATTCTATGCGAGAGACACTGAGACGGGAACCCAAACCCGGGACAATAATCCACCACTCACCTCTCCTCTTGGGTCCTTTGCCTTCAGTATTAGGGAACTTTCGGCTCCTCCTTGTCGATCCCCAATCCTCCGGTATCCAACGACGACAATCTTCGACGGACTTCTCCAACAACTCTCTGTCCACGACGACAACCTTCGACGGACTTGGTCCGAGACACAGTGCCTTCATAAAACCCCGACAGCGACCAACCCGTGAGCCGTGAACTCATGCCCCGGGTGGCTCCCTCTCGCGCATATATTACGACAGTCCAAGGAAATAGTATACCGCGCATATTCAATCCTTTAAAATGGCGCGAACAGCACGATAGTGGGAATATCTGTCAGAGTGGAGAAATACTGCCACGTAAGCGAGGACAGAGACCTCTGGATTAGCGAGTAAACAACACGCCACCATCGGATAGGACCAGAGGCAGAGGGCAACTCTGACAGAAATTCTGCAAGAGACCTGCCAACGGCCCGATAGTAAACAACGCCATCATTACCGACAACCAAATGAAGAAAGTGGAAATGCTTTACGATGGCCCAACCCAACCGGAGACGGACGTCGGAGAAATAGCAACAATGTCCGTCGACAGATCAACGCCCATGTCTCATCTTTCAGTTCTGTGTCCAGAGTAATCGAGGCGATGGTCCGCTCCTCTTCCTCCTCATCGTCTGCTGCGATGTCCCCACCGTCGTAGCTGATGCAATGGCGCAATTCGATTCTCGGTTGGAACAGCGAGACGGTAAGTTGTTTGCAGATTGCTTTGAATTCTTTGACCGAAATCGATGTCGTTTCGATACGCAATAATCTTTTAAAAGATACTATAAGAGAAAATTTGCGTCATGAATTTAATTTGTCCGTTTTCGAACAAAATTCACAATTCTTCTCAAGGATGCTATTTGAGCGAGAGTATGTAAGAAACGAATCTCCAAGAGCATACAATAATTCACATTGAAGCTGAAACCATGTAATTTATAATTTACAAAACGTAATAATTTAGGCAGCAACTTTTCCACTCGATTTAACTGACGAAACTCATGTATATTTCGAACAAACCACCGATACATATTCAACAAATGGAGAGACCAATGACACATATATGGTCGCCTTACAAATCCCTTCATTTAGTTAAACGTAATTCCTCAAAGCGGAGTGAATAAATAAAATTCTAAATTTTGCTTATAAACGAAAATATTCTCACGGAAAACAACCGTTGTATCTATTTATCAACTACACATAACTTGCAGAAACACTTCAGCATTCACATGAAAAATATTCATTAATATAAATTAACACACTTTTCCGTCCTCGGGAAATTAAAAAATTTTCTTGTCACACTGCTGCATCCCTCACATCCACTCACGGAACACACCTTACTTCTCACTTTCAAATCTTTCAACATTTTCTCTCTGTTGCCACTCTCCGACATAATGCCCACGCTCAGATCTCCCTTGTTTTCACCGTCATAACGGTTTAACCCAGACCCATCCCCTCCCCCACTTTCATTTTGAAGCGCTCCCAGTGGCACCTATCAACAAAGATGAGCGTAACTTAAACCTATAAAAATCCTTAAGTTGCCAGGGGCTGATCTTAGCGCAGTATGCACCGATGAAGCACCTTCTATGTTGGGAAAAAATTCTGGATTTACTGCCTTAGTGAAGAAATAAATTACTTAAAAAAAGGTTTTTTTTAAAAATAACTTTTATATTATGGACTAAAAAGGAAAAATTAAATTTTTATTTATCGATCGTGAGTTCGGCTGGTAAGGAGGAACAAAATTTACAACAATTTCAGTGGAATAATTTTCTTCTTGCTCAACAATGTTCGTTTACTAAACTTTATTTAGAACTTTTGTAAAAGTTATATGGCGCAAGATGATAAAACCTGTAAGGCGCTATATAAATTTTACAAAAGTTCTAAATAAAGTGTAGTAAATCAACATTGTTGAGCAAGGAATTTATTCCACTGAAATTGTTGTAAATTTTGTTCTCCCTTATCAGCCAAACTCACGATCGATAAATAAATAAAAATTTATTTTTTCCTTTTTAGTGCATAATATAAAAGTTATTTTTTAAAAAACCTTTTTTTAAGTAATTTATTTTTTCTTTTTAGTCTCAAGCAATGAAATTTCACATTCTTCCATGGTTTCTATGAGTAAGGGTGAAGTAAAAATAAAAGTTTTTGATAACAACACAATGGAAATTACAACAGACCGAAACAAACGAAACAAAGCAAATTGATCATAAATCCATAGTGTAAAACCCAAACAATCTGTGGAAGAATATTTTGTTAACAATATTTCAAGTTATATTTTTTGAAAAATCGACCTAATTACAGTTTGAAGAGGAATTGGCAATTTTCTTAGTCATTGCAAGTACTTTAAAGGCTTTTAAATTACAAGTTCTATCTCTAACTAATTTCTGATTTGACTAAAACTGTTAACAAGCCCTCAACGCTAGTATGACTTAGCATAATTAAAAGTATATGAAATTTAAAAGCTCTATAACAAACTGAAACAAATGAATGAAGACAACCAAGTAATTACATTTACGAGTGTCGGTATGTTTAATTATACGTAAGAAATCGTTGCTTTATCCCTTACTGGTTCTCAGTTAATAATTATATTAGAAAAAGTGTCAAAATACGAAATAGTTTACTTTGTAGAAATATACATATATAAACAAACATTTCTTCAGTTTTTCGTAGTTCCAATTTGTTTGTATGTCGCCATCTATCATCCATCCGAACAAGCTCTTGATTTTTTGATTATCTGCTAGATGTCAGGAAAAGAGGGGCAAAGATGAAACACTAAAATTTGCATATAACTGGCATTTTAATGGGATATATTAGTGATTTTGAGTTATTAAAATAAAAACCATATCCCAATCTCATTAGCTGCCATATATATCAAGTGAGGTTAATATAAAAGTTATTAAAAAGCTCCACATCTTGTTTACTCACAGCTTCTTACACCATCATGCCCTGGCTTCCAAAACACTTCCAGAGACTCTGAATGATGTTTTAACAACCATTGTAGATGTAGTCGATTTTATTCATGCCAGAGCCCTGAACCGCCGACTGTTCAAGCAGCTTTTTCAAGAATTGGGAGCAGAACATGAAATTCTTCTTTATTATACAAAAGTTCATTGGTTTTCAAAAGGTCAAGTTTTACAATGTTTTTTTGGAGCTTCGAGGTGAAATCTCACTATTCATGAAGGAGAAAATGAATCCACTTTCTGAGCAACTTGAAAACAAGGATTTTATTCTTTCCTTGGGATATTTTGCAGATATATTTTCTCATTTAAATAATATAAATATATCAATTCAAGGTCCCTTGGTTACTATCATAGATGCTACAGAAAAAATTAGTGCATCACTAGAAAAATTCTCTTTGGAAGAGGAGTGGAAAATGTCAATTATGCTAATTTTCCAATTGTCGAAGTACTTCTTGAAGAAGAATTCCCAATTTCTCCCCAAAAGGATATAATTAACCAATTAGAAACCCTTCAGACATCTTTGAATGGATACTTTAATTTGGAAGGTATAAAAACTGACACATGGATTGACAACGCATTTGTTGTCAACCTTGACAGTATTGGAGATGACGATTTAGCAAAGGTTGATTTGATTGACTTAAGAGTAAAGGAACTTTTAAAAAGCGAGTTCGCTGAAAAAACTCGGGCTGAATTCTGGTGTTCCTTGGCTGATGCTGATCCAGAGCTCATTATCAGAGCTTTATCAGCCATTGTCCCCTTTATTACGACTTACCTCTGTGAGTCCAGTTTTTCGTCATTAGTTGCTATAAAAACTAAGAGCCGAAATAAATTAAATGTTAAGGATGACGTGCGAGTTGCCCTGTCGAAGACTTCCAGATTTTCAGGCTGTAGTTGATGGCAAACAACAGCAGTCATCTCATTAATTTTTTTAATTTGATTTTTAGAGTTACGCATTTTTTGGTACTTGTATATTAATTAAAGCGACATACTTTAATTTGTAAAAGGGATGTTTTTTATATTTGAATTCGGAAATGAGTAAGTTTTTTAAAATGTAACTTAAGAAAAATGGAGCAGGGAAAAGACATAACATTGCTAGGGGCGTGGGGAGTAAGACGGGGATGTGTGGGTTTAATACATAAGTACCAATTTTTTAACTATGCATTATTGTACATATCTTAAAATGAGGAAACATAACTTTCCAAATGTAATTTGAAAAAGATATATTTGCTTTGTAAATATTATACAGTTATCATTCCATTAAATCCAAAAGTAAAATCAATAATGGTGACCAATGAATTTATTTTAGTGGAGGTATGGAGTTAACATAGACCTCTACGGGGTTTCTAAAAGGATAAGAACCCCTGACCTAGTCTATAGGCTAGCAAATCCAAGGTGAATGTACAATTCCGAATCTGTTTCTTATTTTGGTATCCAAACGCTTTGCGGACTATCCAATAAAACTCGAATAACCAGAATGGGGAGTTTACTGTAATGTGATTGCTTTATTTCCTCTGTTAGTTAATGCTTTATTTATAAAAAAAATCAATTATGCATTTGATTTCTCAATTCAAGCAATATAGAACATTAAGATTTAAAAACTAATTGTCAAATAAATCTGTTAAATAATTATTTGAATCAACTCTTAAAGAATTTTAAATATTACAATTCTAAATAGGCATCGATAAATAAGATGTGCTCTTTCATATTGTGTAAGCAAATTAATCTTTTATATTTAGATTTTTTATTTTATATTTCTTCATTGAATTCACCACAACCATTTTTCCTCTTTATTTTAGGTACTTGCAGTTGATGCTGAGCCAAAATACGCTGGTTTGAGCCATAGAGGAACCATGAATCGAAGAATACTGCTTTGCTGAGATGAGAATTGATGCAACTGGGTGCAAGAGTAAAGAGGATCATGAGCTGGATGCTATATATATATATGGATGAGAGGTTTTTCTTTACCTATATGTTGCTATATTCTGGTTTGTTCACTATATCAGACAAATATCTTGTATAATATATAGCTGCGTCTTACATAGGATATAGGTGGAGAATATAAATTATAAGGCACTTCTAGATGGGCTAGTGACTTCAAGTTTGGTACTATTATAGATTTTTGGTCACAACCCATGGAAAAAAATAAGATATAAGAATTCCAATTTTTATGGGCTGCTTTTATCCTATTATTCAGAATAAGCCGAAATTTACAGCTGGATTAAACCACAACCCAAGAATTCAATTGCTCTTTAAAATATTGTTTAATCAATTTACAATTAAAGTAAATAAGTGAAAAATATAGTGCTACCTCTGAAAAAAATATTTAACTAGTATCGTTTGTAAGAATATTTTATTTCTGAGAATATAAGGCATCAGTTTTCTGGTAGATCTTGAAAAACTTTCTGATAACTCAACTTTCGCAAAATACCGCATCTGCCCGAATAAAAGCCGACCCCGGATTTAAGCTGACCCCCCCAAAAATTTCCACAATTTTTTGGCAAAATCGCAAATTTCGTAGATTTTATGCTGAAGTGTGCCGGGCATTCATGCACATCTTAGAATACATTTTTCGAGTTCAAAGAAATGTGTGGGAAATGGTTTAGTTGTTGACATGTTGAAATATTACTCCAATTAATAATTTTGCCTTGCTGAATAATGTTTCACATTCAGTGACAATAATTTCATTCCTCTTCATTTTCACAGAAGGTCAAATATAGTAACAGCGATCTTGCCAAGATATTTTTTCATCCAAGTGTATTTCCAATGAAATTAGCATATACATTGCCTTGAGAAATTTCATTTTTATAATTATATACTTGCAGTTGATGCTGAGCCAAAATACGCTGGTTTGAGCCATAGAGGAACCATGAATCGAAGAATACTGCTTTGCTGAGATGAGAATTGATGCAACTGGGTGCAAGAGTAAAGAGGATCATGAGCTGGATGCTATATATATATATGGATGAGAGGTTTTTCTTTACCTATATGTTGCTATATTCTGGTTTGTTCACTATATCAGACAAATATCTTGTATAATATATAGCTGCGTCTTACATAGGATATAGGTGGAGAATATAAATTATAAGGCACTTCTAGATGGGCTAGTGACTTCAAGTTTGGTACTATTATAGATTTTTGGTCACAACCCATGGAAAAAAATAAGATATAAGAATTCCAATTTTTATGGGCTGCTTTTATCCTATTATTCAGAATAAGCCGAAATTTACAGCTGGATTAAACCACAACCCAAGAATTCAATTGCTCTTTAAAATATTGTTTAATCAATTTACAATTAAAGTAAATAAGTGAAAAATATAGTGCTACCTCTGAAAAAAATATTTAACTAGTATCGTTTGTAAGAATATTTTATTTCTGAGAATATAAGGCATCAGTTTTCTGGTAGATCTTGAAAAACTTTCTGATAACTCAACTTTCGCAAAATACCGCATCTGCCCGAATAAAAGCCGACCCCGGATTTAAGCTGACCCCCCCAAAAATTTCCACAATTTTTTGGCAAAATCGCAAATTTCGTAGATTTTATGCTGAAGTGTGCCGGGCATTCATGCACATCTTAGAATACATTTTTCGAGTTCAAAGAAATGTGTGGGAAATGGTTTAGTTGTTGACATGTTGAAATATTACTCCAATTAATAATTTTGCCTTGCTGAATAATGTTTCACATTCAGTGACAATAATTTCATTCCTCTTCATTTTCACAGAAGGTCAAATATAGTAACAGCGATCTTGCCAAGATATTTTATCATCCAAGTGTATTTCCAATGAAATTAGCATATACATTGCCTTGAGAAATTTCATTTTTATAATTATATACGTTCCATGTAAAGTTTTACCGAAATTTAAACAGTTGAGCATTCAAAGCCATCAACGCATTTTGTGTAATCGTCTGCATCTCCAATTTATGCAAGCGATCTCGCCAAGATATTTTTTTCATCCAAGTTTGTTTGCAATGAAATTAGCATATACATTACCTTAAGAAATTGCATTTTTATAATTATACACGTTCCATGTAAAGTTTTACCGAAATTCAAACAGTTGAGCATTCAAAGCTGTCAGTGCATTTTGCGTAATCATCAATTTACGCAAGCGATCTCGCTAAGATATTTTTATATATATTCATCGTAGGTAAAATATTTACTTTACGAATAAATAGTACTGTCATTTGAATGCAAAGGCAATGAGAGACTTCGAGATTTAACCATAACCCAAATTTTCCTCGGACTCTCATTTAAGCCGGGGAGTGATTTTTTCATGATAGATTTTGATAAAAAACATCTTGAATTCGGGCAGATACGGTATATTTTATTTTGCTTAAAAATTTGAGAATATAAGGTGTTAATTTTCAGTTTGAACTTGGAAAACTTTGTTTAATTAAATTTTATAAGGACTTAACATTTGGTTTGTAAAAGTTTATTAGCGTACTTTTTAAATTTTGTCAAAAATTTGACTTCTGTTAATAAGAATATAATATTGTAACAATTTGTTTATGAATTACAGAAGACTATAAAAATATATTGAATTTAAAAACCTTATTAATTGCAAAAGTTTTGGTATTTAGATTGACTGTATTTGCTCATGTTTCTATCGTGAATATCGTTCAGCAAATTGGATGTTGGAAATTAAATTAATCTTAATAGGTGCAGTTAAAAAAAATTTTTTGATCAGGATTTTCATTTGAAATTTTGACAAGAGGGTTTGTCGTGGATAAATTGCAGATTTTCTTTAATAATTTAAGGAAGGTTGGAGATAAGTGTACAATATGCTTGACTTAATTTAGAAAATATTTTATGGGTATTTTGTTTTTTCAAGGCAGAAAAAATTCTGAGCCAATAAAAATTCTATTGTTATCAAAATCAGATAGAGATTAATCCAAACGAAATTTCAGTTAGTTTTGAGAGCTTTGATTGTAAATCCCGACTGAATGTATATATGTAAAGGAAAAATTAGTCTAGGGACAAAATTCTATCAATATCCAATTTGCTAGACATTATTTATTTGTAAATAATTTTTCCATTTATTTTACAAGTGTAATGAGCTATTATATTATTCAGAGTATCGTAAATTCTTTTTACAAAATGTATAAACTATTGCTTTCCACTCTATTCGATTACTGACATTTTTTTAAAAGTTTGAACAAACCAGAATCAGCAACACTTTTGGGTAGAAAGTCTCATCACACATTTTTTAAGACATGCTCTTTTTCCTCTTTTGCACCTTTTTAGAGAGATGATTTAAAAATGATTTTTATCCTTGTCGATGTATTTTGTAAAAATGGTCAACTTTTATCGTAATGTTTGCTATATTTCAATTTTTTTCTCTGCTTCAAGAAGATATTTAAATTTTGTTTTGTGCCATTTTCCCATTTCAAAGTCTGATGAAGTCCAGAAAGTCAGCAACCAGAAAAAATTCTAAGTCAGACATCAACAACGTCTGAACTTAAAATTTTTTCTAGTCACATTTTTGAAAAAATAATTGTCCAAATTGTAAACAAGCCAATTTTTAGTCCCAAGTCCACCAAAATTATTTTAAGTGCAGAATAAAAAATTTTATTTTGTAGTGCAGGGATAAAATAGGTAGAGAAGAAAAACAACGTATTTAAAGAGCATAAATTTTATTGAACTTTTTGTATGTACACATTGTACTGTATTTATTTGCAATAAAGACTATTATAAACAAAACCTGTTTGCTCCTTTTAGCTAAAACTAATTTCTTTTTCTCGGAGGCTGTTTTAGGTATCATAACACTTAAGGGGTTTTTTTAGGCATATTTTTGGCCTAAAATTGCTATTTTTAGGCATATTTTTTGTTCAAAAAACATTTTTAGCTTACAAATACCATTTTTTACCATAATTTCTTCCAATTTTTGTTTGTTGATAAAATTATTCAACATTTGACAACTGCATATATATCACAAGACACTTTAGCTTCATTCCAACTATTCAACTGCAATTATACATAATTCAGCTGAGAATTAATTCAAAACATGGATAAACATCAAACACATTTTACAACTGAAATGAAATTGCACAAGTGCTTAAAGTATTACTTACCTCTGATAAAAATAGCCGCAACTGGGTTGTACAAAAGTTAATACACGCATTTCAACTACAGTACAGCCGTCACCAGTGGTGAAATGCTGCTGACGATGACTGCTCTGCAGCCAAAATGCATGTATTAACTTTTTTACAACCCAGTCGCAGCTATTTTTATCAGAGGCAAGTAATTTTTTAAGCACTAGAATCACTTAAAAAAAGAAACATTTCACATTATCAATGGCCTAACACTAATTAATAATGCCTCTTATTGGTCAAGAAATACATTAAGTAAAGAGGAATGCATGCAACTGATTCTAAATAAGGGTAATGTTCCCATAAACAAAAAATGTGTTGAATTATGCAAAGAAACGCTTAATTAAAATTACTTAAGTGCCAGAATAACATTTCTATAAACTATTAAATGCAAGAAATAAACTTTTAAATGCAATATTAAAAATTTAATGGCATACCTATTTCAACTGTTAATAAAATTAAAACTTTATATAGGCCAGATTAATTTTCTTTGTATAAATGCATCAAAATTACCTCAGATGTTTCACAGTTTTTTAAAAGATTAACTGCATAATATAAACTGAAAGACTACATTTATCTCTGATAGCACTTTAATTTTTAAAGCAGCAAAGACTGAACTAAATACATATTGTCTTTAAGAATTACCTTGCTTGGTTTTAAAAATATAACAATCGAGGTGAGATTATATTTACAACATCAAAAACATTGCTCTTATGTAAAGTTCAGATTCAAGGTAATTATGCAAAATATAAGTTTATCAAAGTGAACACTATATTAATAAATTTGGCATATTCTCAAAGTTCATCCTATACACCCAGATAAATACAGTAAGTGTATATAATTTAACGATTTGAGGTTAATAGTAATTTGAGGTTGAGTAGTAATCAGATTGCATGACAACTCTGATTATCGTTAACAAATTATGGGTACAGTAAACTCCCAGTTATCTGGAATGCTCGGGGAATTGGGTCTTCCGGTTAAGTAAATATTCTGGTTGTTTGAGATTTTTATTGGATAGGCTTCAATAAAGCATTTGGATACTGAAAAAAGGAACAGATGCAGAATTGTATATTCACCTTGGAATTGCTAACCTGTAGACTAGGTATTCTACTCACAATTATTCTTCAACAATTCCTTGACATTCAATGAAGTAATGAAACTCAAATATACAAGTATTTAACATGTTTAATTGCAATATTTAATAACTGCATTATATCCTATTGGATTTCTCATATGCATATCACTATTAACTTTTCTTTTGTTCTAATAACAACGCGAGGTAAGGATTAACTTCGTCCAACCTTTAGGATTTTACGACAAAAAAGTTGTTTCCTTGCCTGAGAAAAGGAGAGAAATTATCCACACCCAGCACAAATGTATTAGCAGAAATTCTTGAGGCAAACTGATAATATTAAAAGAGAAGCAAATAGTGACATGCAATCATGACACCATTACATACAGTGAGGTTAGTAAATATTAAAATAATGCAATTAAATCTGTTGGATAGTTATATATTCCTTAACTAATGTTTCAAAAAAGTCGCAAAATTTATTGACAGCTTCCTGGTCAATTTTTTATCAACAGAAACATCTAGATGTCTGATCTTAAAACATTTTAACCATCCATCTGTAAATGCTCACAGTTCACTAATCTCCATTTGTTAATACAAATCTTTGGCCTTTTCAATAAACGTTGGTCCAGAAATAGGGGCTTACTCAGAACGCTTTATAGAAAACCATTCATAAATACCAATATCCAATTGCTCAAGTTTTGGCTTATGAAGAGTGTGCTGATATTCAATTCTTCTAGCTGTCTCAGAAGACATAACAAATTTCATTAATTGTGATTTCTGTGCCTTTATGTCATAAATGGTGAAAGAACCGACATTGAACTTTTACATTAAAACACTGCTGTCCTCACCTTTCTCTAAACATTTTATTATATCAAGGTTAGCACAACCCATTTCCTTTTATTACCTTAAGCACACATTGGAGTTTTAGGATGCATTTAAAAAGGGTATGCAAAATATATTATTTAACACAAACACTGACTCCTAAAATCATCCACAAACAGTTCAAGAAACATATACAATTGTGTACTGCGACTCCTGAAAATGCCAATTTTATTGGTAACATTCCACACTAGATCTAAAAAAAAAAATCGAGAGGCAGGGGATGCCAGTTGCTTGATAATTCTGGTTGCATGAGTGCTGGATAACTGGGAGCTTACTGTACATTGCACCGTATTGATAGCTTAATATTTTCATGACTTATTTGTTAAAGAATTCCTTCTCAGTAAGGCTTAGAATAAGACAAAATCTCACATAGAGTTTACCAAAATTATCGTTTTGATAATTTAATGAAAATATTATAAACAATAGCCATAAAATCTGTAATTAATCTCAAATACCAACAAGAGACATGTACATAAGAGACCAAGTTAAGAATAAAAAATTGAGAATCAAAATAAATATACTATAATTATTATACCAATTAGAATAGAATGAGTTTCCCACAATCTATATATATATATATACACAAACGCACATTTGTATTTTTTCCAAAAGTTTGTTTTTGTGTTTCATTATGCACACCATAATCTATAAAACATAAAAACAACCAAATTTGGTATGGTTCTTACTTACACCATAATTTAGTGAATAGGTACATATATGAGGTTTGGTCAATTGGTTAATTATAGTCATTGCTATAATAATAATATAGGGTATTAACATTTAACTTCATAAGAGGTAACACGTAAAAATCCATTGCTTTTTGACTTGTGCATGCTTTTATTCTTTTGCAAATTTAAATCACTTAAAATGAAGATACAAACTCGCGACATAAACATTTAATTAAGATCACTATAAACTTGCAGCAGAAGGAAAAACTAAGAACATCACCTATTATCAAGCATTGTCAAATGAATCGACTGCATTCGATATCAATTTTATTTTAGAATCCTCAAATATATATATATATAAAAATAAAATTGCTAGAACAAGTCACCAGAAATATTGCTAGTAAGACAACTAAGACCGATAACTGTAATAGTAAGGAAACTAAAACGAAAATACCCATAGAAAATACAATAAAAGTTATTATTATGAACTGCCAAAGCATTCGAAGGAAACAGGCTGATTTTTGTCATTTAGCTAAAAGCCTTTGCGCAAATGTTGTACTGGGAACAGAGAGCTGGCTGTGAGACGACATTAATTCTAATGAGATTTTCCCACCAGATTACGTGATATATCGATAAGACAGGAGGGAAAGAGTCAGAGGTGGAGTTTTTATCGCCGTCAGTATATCAAGGCAACTAGAGGAGTTTAACGTCAGCAAACACTGTGAAATGATATGGTGCTCAGTTCGTACGAGAAATGGTAAAAAGTTATTATTTTGCTCATTTACCGCTCACCTGACTCAGGAGTCAAGAATATTAGAGAACTCAGTTGTACATTGCAGGTGATTGCCAGGAGAAAGTGATCCAGTAATTATTCTTGGAGGAGACTTTAATCTTCCATCGATCAATTGGAAATCCGTAATCTATGTTAGTGGCAGAAAAAATAGAGAAACTTGTAGTGAAATAATTGAAGCATTTATGCTAAACTCCCTAGAACAAATCGCGAACAAGCCGATGCAATACGACAACAACAGAAACATATTAGATCTGCTAGCCATGACCTACCCACTACTGATTAGAAACCTAGGTGATCATAAAATAGTAATTGCCGACTTCAAATATATCCGTGACAATAGATAAACCAATGCAATTAGTCTATATCTTCAGTAAAGTAGATCTCCCAGATTTCAAAACTTATGTTATAAATCAAATAACGACGTTTATCAATTTTCCAAATAATTACAGTGTAGATGATTCTTGAATGAAAATTTTGCGCATCATTCGCGAAGGGCTCAAAACATTTGTCCCAACAAAACCCATTCGTGATTGCAAGGATCCGTGGTGGATGAAGCCGAAGCTCCGCGCCTTGCTCAAGAAACAACGACAACATCATACGTGCATAAAGCACCTCAAACAAGTTGGTAGGGATCACGCAAACGAGTATTTAATATACAGAAACACTCGAAAGCCTGCAAGAGAAGAAGCACGTACGGAATTTTACGCCTACTTATCCACGATGCTCACAGATTCACTCAAAAACGACTCGAAAGAATTTTGGTCGTACATGCAAGAAGTTCGAGGTCAGTCCACAGTATCTCATCTACTTACAGACAACAGTGAAAGTGTGCATGATTCTTTTATTAAGGCCCATATGTTAAATTGGTCCTTCGAAAATTGCTTCACAACTGACAGCGGTAATTTCATTGATTTCCCTACTCGTATAGATTTAAATATGAGTGACATAGAAATATCCAAAAGTGGTATCGCTAAACTGCTAAATCAGGTCCAAAAAAGAAAATCGCCAGAGCTGGAAGCCATACCTGCGTTCATTATAACTCGCTAGTGAACGAATTAGCTCTGTACCTTAAGATCGTATTCACAAAATCTTTAGATGACGGAGTAGTTCCTTTGATATGGAAAACACACACATTACACCTATACACAAAACGGGAAGTAAATATAAAGTGGAGAACTACTGTCCTATATCACTGACATCAATCTTCTGTAAGGTTTTTGAGCATATTATCGGCAGCTCAATAATGCGATTCCTTGAAAGTAAAGGTGCTCTGATTAGAAACCAGCAGTTTCCAGAGGGGCAGGTTATGTGAAACACAGTTAGCTCTACTCACGCATGATATTGTGAAAGCAGCAGACAAAGGAATAGGAGTAGATGCAGTATTTTTAGACTTTAGGAAAGCTTTCGACACAGTTTCTCACACAAAAATAGTGCTAAAATTAAAGGCTTATTCAATTAACGAGAAAATTGTAAACTGGATAACCTTGTTCCTTTCGGATAGAACCCAGAGAGTAGTTCTCGATGGAGTTGCATCAGACATCATCAAAGTGACTTCTGGCGTGCCTCAGGGAAGTGTAATTGGACCTCTGTTATTCTTGATATATATAAATGATTTAGCAGATAATATAAAGTGTAAAGTCAGACTCTTCGCAGATGACACGCTTGTGTATAGTTAAATCAACATAATATATGACCAGGAGACTTTACAAAGGGACCTTCAGGTTATTATGAAGTGGTGTAAAGACTGGCAACTCAACCTGAATATAGAGAAATGCTCCGCAATGAATTTTACACGTTCCATGAACTTCATCCGTTACCCATATGAAATATCTGGATTAAAGCCAAAATACGTCAATAGCTACAAATACCTAGGAGTCACACTCAGTAGCAACTTGTCTAGTAGGGAGCATATCAAAACTGTTATAGAAGGGCAAACAGTGTTCAAGGTCTTTCCTCTGGAGTCCTGCAGGGATGCCCCTCAAATGTGAAGGAAATCGCATACTTTTCCCAAATACGACCCATCGTGGAATACTGTAGCGCTATCTGGGACCCTTCTGAGGACCTAACTGGGGAGCTTGAAATGGTTCAGTGTAGAGCGGCTAGATTAGTCAAGGGAGAATACCAGTATGATGCAAGTGTATCAGAGATCTTGAGTAACCAGAAATGGCAGACGTTGAAGAGTAGAAGAATTGAGTACAAAAGGAAACCATTTGAAAAGTTTAAAAGCTCCGAATTCGTCGAAGACATATGCGGCACCTATTGGTGTTAGTGAATGTAAGATCAGAGTGTACGAGAAAATACGTTGAAACAATTGCTAGAACCGAGAAATACTACATATCTTTTTTCCCAGACGCGATAACATCCAACAGAGGAATTAGTAAGAGTTCATTGGTGCTATGGCACCCCCTCATGTAGTATTATGTCCTCCGAAAACTGTCCAATTTGCCGACTTACGTACTATTACGTCCTCCGTCAGCACTACATTTAATTGTCTTTCATACTACTCTGCGTTCGAAACAAAGGATCCTTTGTGTGATCCATCTGCGGAAGCGAGCGAGCGTGACCGGGAGAAAGCTTCATAAACATCTGGTATCTTTTCACAGAGAAGCTTACTAGATATTTTTAGTGTGTCATAAGGTAAATTTCATGCTGAATTCAATTACGCCTGTGTACATTTTCTAAAACAATCGGGAAAGGACTTGTGAGCTAATATGTAACTTTTAAGAGTTTTCCGTATTCTGCGTCAAAAATCATTCATGATAAATACAACTTCATATCTCCGCTTCTAATGAACGAAATGTAACCATTTTTTCTGTGACTTCTGTAATGATTAAGAATGATGACTGCATAACTAAAACGTTTATATTATTTATAAAACGTCTTTTAAAACATCATAAATACAACACTTAGTTAAAAATTTCCAGTCAAGACATGGAAAAGTTGACATGCGACAAACTTTTCACCTAATTGGTTTAGATAGGTACATTCAGCAAATGAAATGTTTAGTAATGTTTAAATGTTTTTTTGAATAAGATTTCATGTCAATACATTTCATAGTTCTCGCTATGCCGAAAGTTATATATAAACCGTGAATGCGCACCAGAAAATTGAGTGGTGTTTATTCGCTTCTACTGCAGCAATGTTTGTGGGTGACATATGATATTTTAAATGATACTGTTTAAAATTTTCATCTTTTATGTATATTGACAAAATATTTCGTCACAATAAAAAGCAAACATCAAAAGTTATGAATTTTTTAAAAAATTTCCAAATTTTGCACTTTTTTTGCATCTTTTTCATGTTTTTTAAAAAAACTCATTCGGCGAATAAGGTAGGTTTTCATAAATCTCTTCCGGGCTTGAGGAGTTAATGTAAATGTGTTATGGATATAATGGGCAGGCCTCCCCCCTCCCCCTTTAGTGAGATATATTAAGGGTCCACTGTATATGTGTAAAGAATATGATGTTGGATTGTATACAACACTACATTTTGGAATATACAATAAACAAAAAAGTATCAAGTCTATAATTGTAAGAAAAAAATTCAGGACTGAAGGGGTTAAAAAGCATTTGATTTGTTGCTATTACAGTCTTATATTGTTTAAAAACTGCAAAATTATCCTTTTTTTCTGGATTAAAATCAATTATTTGCACTCTCTCAACATGGATTTTAATCTTGTTTTCTAAAAATATATAATCCCTTTTCTTTCAGATGTACAACTGTTTTAATCCCCAGCTCCTGCCTTAACCCCTCAAGCGCACAGGACATTTAAATATAATACGTCACGCAGGTCGGAAGAGATTTAGGGAAATTCGCAGTTTTTGCGCAAAATCATATAAAAATTCGTAACTTATTAGATATTTATGGAATTTGACTGAAATTTGTTGAGGTTTTACGTAAAACTATGTATATCTACCTATGTTTTTCACACCGTCTTAGTTATTATTATTCGCGTGAAATACCTCTATGAATTCTTTCACTCACTCACGGAAGCCATTTACTCAGTTTTTCTTTATTCAAAGTTTACGGAGTACTTCACATCTACTGTTTTATCTTGGATTTCAACTTCTTCCCCGTAAGTTTTTCAGAAAAAAAACCTTCAAATAAGGATTCTTACCCCTCAGCGCCATCCTGTGTACTGGGTATGCCGCGGAGATTGCTAGCTTTCTTTATTTTTTTGACACAGTAAATTTTCTTAAATGTGGGTAACCTTCATAATTTTAAAAGAGGAACCTTTGGCCTACCTATTCAAAACTATTGCTGTGGTCTTGTTTACATTAGCTGAGACAAGGGGCGAATGAAACAGTATCCTTCCCCGTGTATACAAGAAATGACCATAAGTAGCCAGTACTTGCATCACAGAGCTCGAAGGTCTTGATTCCGAACTTGGAGGACTTCAGAGGGAGATACTGCTTGAAAGATAGATGGCCCTTCCACAATGTTAGGGACTCGTCTATTGAAATTTCCCGTTTTGGTAAAAAAATTCCTTGAATTTTTCATTCAGATGTTCAGTAATCGGAAATATTTTTTGTAGCTTTGGAGGACCACGGTAATTATTCTTTTCTTCGTTATTATTGAAATGCAAAAATTTGCAAATAAGCTCAAATCGATCCCTAGTGATGACATCGCCGAAGCCTGGTGTGGATAGAACTCTTTTCGTCGAAAAATAGGAACCAAGCGTGGGCTTCTGCACAATTCCCATCAACATAAAAATTCCCAAAACAGTGTACATTTCCTCCACGGTAACTGGTTTCCATGATAAAACTCTTGATTTCATCGAAAATGTATGCTTACTTGCTTTGATGTATTGGTCAGCATATCGGTTGGTTTCATTTACTATGGCACTAACAAATTCCTCATCGAAAAACAATTGAAAAGTACCTACAATGTCAGTCAAACCCTTAGCTGCCTTTTGAGGTCCGTAACCACCAATGAAATTCTCCTTTCGTTCTATGTAATTCTCCGTGCCCTCCCAGAAGTAGTTTTCTACATTATCCTCCTCATGATCACTATCATTATGTGTCAGTGAATCAATTTGAGTACGTTCATCCAAATGATTCTATCACTGTCCGAACTCACGCTTTCTTCCGAATCACTTCCAAGTAGGACTTCCGTCTCCTTGTCAGCACTCGGTATTGCTAGACTATTTTCACGGGTTGAGCACATGATTACTCCTAGTATTTTGAAAATAAGTAAGCAAGTAAACGTAAAATTTACCACAGTAAAGAAAGGCGAACGAAACCTGCCTCCGCACAGTGCAAGGTTTCACTCAGACTGATTTTTTCAGAGCGACGAGAGAACATTTTCCGCGCGATACAAGCACCAGCATATTTCCCACGCTTTCCATATCGCAAATATCTTGGAAATACAAAAGATAAATACAAAATATGATCCTCTAGTCTGTCTCACTCTAGCTATATTCCCTCATGAAATACTAAGCCAAGCACATGGCCCAGACCTCCTCTCTCTCCCTCTCAAAGTGATGACACAATATAAAAACGTCTCAAGAGCAGGATAGATATCTGATAGCAGACAAATGGGGCCTATATCCTCTTCTTACACCTCACAGTTGCTTTCGTGCAAAGATTTCGTTGAATAGGGGCTTTTTTAGAAGCCAAAATTCCCCAATTCTCCTATCTACGTGAAAATTTAATCACAAAACTTAACGTATAATAAAAGTAAAAAGAAGGAGTAAAAATTACAGAATTAAGCACAATAGGAAGGCCAAAGGTTCCTCTTTTAAAATATATAAAGGTTATCCATATCTAAGAAAATTTACTGTCAAAAAAATAAAGAAAGCTAGCGACCTCCGCGACGATCCCAGTACGCATGACGACCGCATGTGGAGTTTCCGTCCGACGTTCCCAGTACGCATGACGACGCTGACGGGTTAATTATAACTCCCTAATACATAAAAATGCAAATTTTGCACCAATAAACTGTTTATTTGCATTGTACAGACAAAATTGTTTCCATGGAAAATATGGTTGGAAAGGATTATATTAGGTATGCTTCAGTTATCCTGGACCCCTTTTGAAAAAGAATATTTTGCGATAACCTTTTCCCGGGAAAAACATTAACCTTTCAAGCGCGCAGGACGTTTACTTAAATCGCGTGTTTGAGATCAGATGAGGTTTTTAAAAATTTGCAAAAATTCACGATTTCGATTCCTGAAAATTGAAAAATTCGTAACATTTTTCATTTTTATTGTATTTGTATACAATTTTCGAAGATTTTAGTATAACAACATTTATAAACAATTTCTTTTATATTATCTTACATTAAGCACACCCTTTACAGGAGAGAAGAGAAATACGAAAATCGCCAACTAGTTAGCATGGACCCGTGCTTTCATATATCTTTTAATATTACGAAACCTATAAACAGCATTGATATGCAGTCTTTTTTAAAGTAATATTTCAGTTTTTATTAACATTTCATTCGCTGGATGTACCTACCTAAGCCAAATAGGGAAAAAGTTTCTCGTAGGTCAACTTTTTCATGTCATGGCTAAAAATTTGAAATAAATTTTACGTTTCATATATTTTTAAAAGACATTTCATAAAGTTTATAAAGTTTTGAGTTGTACAGTAGTCATTCATAGTCATTATAGAAGTTACATGGTTAAATTTGTCCTATTTTGTTCAGTAGAAACGGAGCTATGATGTTGTATGTATCAGAATGTACGCATAATAAGAAAATTAGAAAAGTTAAAAGTTTTTTAAAGGGCATTTGCTTTATCCCATTTACCATGAAATTTACAAGAAAATATAACTTCAATGAATGATCTATATTGAATTTTTTACTAGCATTAACTTCAGACTAACTTATTGAGAGCAATACGAGAATATTTCTCCTGCAAGTGCTACCTCCGAAACTTTCGCTTACTATGCATCTTCAGTGATTTATGTTTGTAAACAGACCTTGGACCCAAGAGGAGACGTTTCTTCATATCTTATACTATAATGGTCTCAAGAAACAATGAAGCAAGCACATGGCCCACAGAGAGCCGAACAACGAAAATCATTGTTCAGCTCTCTCAATCTCTGACCCATAAGAAAAACCAAAGTTTGTCGGCAGATAAGCAGTCTAGATCTTGTTTCACTTTGCAGTAGCAGTGTTGAGATAGGGTTCCTATCAGCATTGGATAGGGGATTTTTAGAAGACACAATTCCCCAATTTGCGAAAAATCAATCACAAAATTTAATGTACATGAAGTGTAATAAAAGAGATAAAAAGAACACAGAATGACAATAAATAGGTGGGCCAAAGGTTCCTCTTATAAAATATATAAAGGTTACCCATATTTAAGAAAATTTACAGTGTCAAAAAAATAAAGCTAGTGAACTCTGTGACGTACAGGGTACGCAGGAGGACCACATATGGAGTTTTTGTCCAACGTACCCAGTATGCAGGAGGACATTGATGGGTTAAAACAAACTAAGAAAATGAGAACTTGCCAAAAAAATTTTTATTTACAGGTAACCAATGATATTGATGAGGTTTCGGCTCACTTTCTTATTAGATTATAATGCCTTTTATATTGGGTGTATCTGTCTCTGGGCGCTATCGAACCCTACACCTCTCTGGAACAAAGCTATCCCTTACCATTGGCCGGTGATCTGATGGGTAAATGTTGCCACTAGCAGATCAGTCATGGGTTTGCAAGCTTTCATTTTGCATGAAAGGGTTACCTCAAAAAAAATATTTTTCAAAAGGGGTCCGGGATAACCAAAGAGAAACTTATATTATACGGTAAATTCTGTTATTTAGCATACTTTGATCCTTCAAAAGCCACAAAGAAAATAATAGTAATAAAATCTACTTCGATCGTCTTATACATTTTCAATTTAAATGGAATTCAAATATTATTTCAGCATTATAGCGCAGAAATGTGGTTCTATTTCTTATTGTGCAAAAGCTTGTTATAGCATGAAAGATTATTTAGAAAGACTGAATCATTTATGACATGATGATGATAATAATATTTACTAAAAGGATGGGATGAATTATTAATACAAATAATTCGTATAACAAAACAACCTTGATGAAACTTTTACAGATTCCACATAATTTTTTTATTTAAAAACTACATGGAATCTGTAAAAGTTTCATTAAAGTTGTTTTGTTATACAAATTATTCGTATTTATAAATCATCCCATCCTTTAATGATGGAATTCCACAGTCTCTGCCTCATCTATTAATTTTATAATATTTAATAGTCAATAATCACTTGACAATGCAATGGACTTTGTCAAATATAATACAGACAGTCTAGTTAAGATTAATATTTACATTACATATTAAGTCAAAAAATTCTTTCACACATTATAAAATGGCCATGACTAGCCAAGATGCTAATTTAATGACATGTTATGAGCAATTTAGAGAGATTATTAAACATCTTCATCCCTAAAACCTTACGATTTTATAACAGTTTTGCTCAGTCTAGAATATGGAGCAACAAAATAATTTTTATTTCATATACGTATGAATAGTCTAGATTTGTGCATACCACGAAGTCAAACATATATTATTTAAGGTGGGAAGCTCTTTCTTTCTAATTTGTAACACAAAATTGATTACTCACCCATCTTCTTTCTTGATATCACAAAGTAGAGCTGCTCTGAGGCAGAGAAAGAATGTCAGCAGTGACTTCATTTCTTGGAGGCATGCATCTGAAACAACAAAACCAAATCAGAAATCTCGCACCACAGGATAAAAATTCTACAAAACCTTAACATTATCTTATAATCTGAAGTTTATAAAGTAAACTGTCTAAATACATTGACCCTTAAGTCATTACTAAATACATGATTGACATTTACTAATTTTTCCATTGATAATTAAAGCTATAATCTAAGAATTGCGCTGAAACTAACAAAAATGTCATTTATGGCTCATTGGGATGAAATCCGTGATAAAAAACCAGATATCTGACATACAACGTTGCATAGTTCGAAATTAAACTTAATTAATACTAACAATAAGTTAAAAATATTACTCCATTAATATATATTTTGGATTTAATATTTGTCCATAGCCAAATCCCCTATTCCCAAAAAGTTTACCAACTCTGCAAACTACGAATCAACGTCGATAAGAGAAGTTATTTAAGGTTTTCTTACCTTAGAAGAGATAAATCCTTGAATGGCGTGACGAACGCAGACTTGACCACGATGGCTTATCACATAATAATAACAATACCTTTATTTATCCATAAGATCAAAGTTACATGGGAATCGTCAAAAGTCAAACACAATCCAAAAATAAAATATGTACAAAGAAAAATAATAATACAGAATCAGCCATACGTTGCAATCAAGTGTCAAAACAGGACACAGTGAATAATTACATATACAAATTCACATATCATATTACAAAACAAGAATTATTAAGAGAATAGTTAATGTCCAGTAAGAAGATAAAGATTATACAATAGCAAAAGATTCAAATAGTAAAAAGAATTTCCGATAAAAACTTCACAAATGGCGGAAATCACTCCCTTAAAGTTTCTTTAAAAACGTACACAATACCTAAAAGTATTTAAATACTGCTGTCAAAATACTTGTAACATTAATGTCTGTCACGGGAACTTTTCGAAGAATAAACGGCCACACTTGTCACGATCAAAACTATGAATATTAAATTTCGAACACAATAAAAAGTTCCTGTTTCTTCTTTCTAAAAGGTACTGCTGTGAATACAAAAAGAAATTTAGGAAAGAATGCGTGCACTTATACCGATAAAACCACGAGGTCCAGCCATTTTCGTTTTTCTATCATTTTCTATGACGTAACGCGCAGTGCCAACATTTCTTGTTATCAAAGAAGAATATTTCAGCCTTCGACCAAAAAAATTACACAAACCAATCGCTTCCTTTTTATTATTATTAAACTATTTTTTATTATAATCTTTTTATTTATGCACTTTTTATTTATTAACTTCACTCATATATATACAGGTATTCAAATCTGAAATACAAATGTAGATTACACTTCACTATACTAGACTCCAAATAAGAGAGACGCCAACTAGCGGTGGATTTTGGAAGTAGAGCACCGAGGCTAGTGGGTTGATGGCAGGCTCTCGACTGCTCTCGACACTCAACGTTAAGAATATGGCACGAGTAAACACCTCCGTCGCCTCAGTGCCTTCTGTGGTACTTTTCATTGGTCCTACGTTATATATAGTCAACAACTCGTAAACAGTCCCTTCCCTTTCTCCCCTCCCCTCTCTTCACCTCCCGTCATTGTAGGTACCGGGAATTTTCCGTAAACCAAATGTAGTTTAATTTTTCCATAAATTTGACGCCATGATCCTCGTTTTTTTGTTCTCAGAATAATTTACCCCCATCAAATGTTTGCGCGGGAATTATTCAAAGAAAAAAAAGAAAATTAAGGAATTATAACATCAAATTTATGAAAAAATGAAACCATTTGGGTTACCTGAAAACTTCCTGGACCTTTATAAGGATGTGGGGAATTGGTAAACACTTCTGAAGGAAAAGAACATATATTCCTTTACAGATTTATTGACAATAAATTAGGGCAAATTTACAAAAAATAATTATAATAATAGCATTCACAATAATAATAATTGTATTTATTAGTCTTTCGATCTGTATAAACAGATATAAGACAAGTCAACAAAAGATAATATATACAATAGTACGATTCTGTCAAAATTAAAGAAAGTATATCTGTTCCACAGAAATTACCGCCGATAGATGAAGTAATTATCAGGTAATCACCAGCAAATACTCTTCAGAAATCTTCCCCGTCCAAAAACTCCCACAAGTGAAAGGCACGAATGCCACAATAAAAATGCCAGAGCAAGCAAGTTGCACGCAATACGATGGCAGGCAATATGCGAGTATACACGGTTACACGGTATACGCGAAGAAATTTCAAGGCCGCCATGGATTGAGCCATTTCTGGAGCCATATATGTCGTAGTGTGTACAGGGCTTTATGGCTGTTTATGGCGGTGATAGTTGCGGGTACCGTACAGTGCTGACCAAAAAAACTGCACCACCTTACGAGCGCTCCACCGGAATTTCAGTGAACTACTAGTCTCGAACGAGCTGCCACGCGATATGGCAATAGTGATGTTAGAAGAGGGGGTGAAGGGTCTTCCTCCTCTCCCTCCCCCCTTAGAGAAGGGTTTACGGTTCTCTCAAGAATCGGATATTTTCCCTCAAGATAATGGTTTTGAATTCAGTAGCGCTTACTTTCCCCATTGCGGTAACACGTGAATGTCAGATATAATTCTTTTCATTTCAAAATTAGTTATAATCGAGACACGAACTCCGGAGTTTAACATACGGACGTCAAAAAGAACGATGTTTATTTTTCCAGTCAAGATTACATTAATTAAATTCCGAGTTAGCACAAATATTTGTTAGGAATCGAAAGGAATACACATTTCAATGCCTTAACAATGAAAAATGTTTTAATAAACTATATACAATTTACCATGGATAAAAGGGTTTTTTCTCATGGATAAAACTTTGATGGACTGGAAGAGGCCATTCTTGCTATAATCAATGAAGAATCAAGTGACTATGAAAATGCTGAAGAGTTTCAAGTCAATATTATTCCACCAAATTAGATGAACTGATGGACTGTGAGGAATTTGATGATGACGTTTTATGTGGACCTAATTCATTTCCGCATGATATTCCTGGTTCCATTGACCGAACTGAAAGATTTATCTCCGAGAGGTATATTAGAAATGCTTCTTAGTGATGAAATTGCACAATATGTTTGTGACCAAACTATTTTATATGCACAACAAAAAAACCATCATGCCTTAAACATTAGTGTGAATGGAATGTGAACATTGTTTGCCATTTTATTGCTGACAGGTTATAATTGTTTACCACAAGAGGGAATGTATTGGTCTCACGACGAGGACCTGGGAGTTTCACTTATTTACAATAGCATCTCTCGAGATTGATATTTAGAAATCAAATGGTTTTTGCACATGGCTAATAATAGCAAAATAGGGAAATCTTAAGACCAAATGTTCAAAATTAGGCCACTTATGAATATGCTTTTAAAAAGTTTTTGCCAATGGGGTTTCTTCCAAAAAGAGTTATCAGTAGATGAATCCATGGTAAAGTATTTCAGACACAATCCAGCAAAACAATTTATAAAAGGAAAACCTGTAAGGTTTGGGTACAAAAACTGGATGTTGAGCAGTTCTTCTGGGTATTGTTACATCTTTGATTTTTACTGCGGAAAAAATCATAATCAACCGGGACATTCCAAATCTTTACCTGTAGGCGCTAGAGTCATGATCGATTTGTTGAACCATGTACCAAATCCCTCAAATCACGCGGTTTTCTTCGATAATTATTTCATCACTTATGTATTACTGGTATACCTCAAAAAGGAAAATAAGCAGAGCAATGGGAACTGTAAGAGACAATCGAGTTCATAATTGTCCTATTATGCCTTCAAAGGATATGAAAAAAAAGAACAGGAACTTACGATTACCGTTTTGATGAGAATAATGACATGTTGTGTGTGAAGTGGAAGGACAACAATGTCTGCTCTATCCTAACAAACTATGATTTCATTGAACCACTGCATTATGTAAAACGATGGTCTAAAGTGGAAAAGGCTAAAATTAACATTCCTCAAACTGCATCATTTGCTATAAATAATGGTGGCATGGGGTAGCAATCTTGAGTTGAACAATGGATATAATTTTCGTGAAAAACTTGAAAGAAAGTTAAAATGTTGTGTCACATGAAGGCTAGATGGTCTTGTAAAAAATGGAAAAAAACGCATAGAAAAGGGTTGTTACGAAAATACCATGTATCTGCTTAACGTCCTCATTTGAGGACTGCAATTTTTCTAAAGAAATACAATCAATTTCGTTGAATTCTTTTAATATATTGTTTTATTTGGCATTTATCTCACCAGTGAATGAATAAGAACAATTTTCGCCCGGCCGTTTTCTAACCAGCGCTAATGGGTTAAAACGTTTTATTTGCTGAAATCGTTCCCTTAGTGAGAGAATTGCTTGGTCCAACAAATTATTAAAAAGTCAGCTCGTAATTTTTCTTCAGGATCATTTATTGATTCGTCTTCATATGAAAATTGTTTCTTTGTTTTTCTTCGTCGAACAGATGATTCCACCCGAAAAATGGCTTCTTATGGATCCACTTGGAGTTATTTTCATAGCTCTTTTGCTGTGGTTTTCAAGCTGTCAAAGCCATTTTCTTTTAATTGAATTAAAAAACATTCTATACTTTGCAAAAGTGATAATACCTGATCTAGCTGCATGTTTTTGCTTTGCGTCATCTTGCTGACAACATTAATTTGGCGAGAATATCATACGAAATTACTAAAATTACCAAAAATGTTAAGCTTTCCAGTTCTTTAGCTAATGAAAATGCTTCTATTCGGCGTTTTAGGTCATTTGCAGTTTCATAGACCTCAAATACCGCGTCATAAACGTCGCCCAACTGAAATCGAATCGCTCTAACAGAATTAATTTTACATTTCCACCGAGTTTCCAATAATGGTTTTATAGTAAACTTAGTTACATGATTTTTAAAAACCTGCCATAATTGTGTCGAACCAGAAAAAAGTATATATATTTCCTACAAAATTAAAAAAAACGATTTGACTGCAAGAGGTGACTTTGGCATTTCACCGAGTATTAAATTTAAATTATGGCAACCACAGGTCATAAAGAAAGCTCGCCGAATATGCAGTATTTGAGCTTGTACGGCATTCTTTGAACCAGCCATATTTGCTCCATTATCATAACCTTGACCACGGCAATTATAAATGGACAATCCCAAATCAATAATATTTTTCATTAATGCTTCTTCACACCCTTCCATCGCTCTTTTTATCTGCCACTAGGAAAAGTGTAACTATTACTAAACGAAAAATTTCTATTTCTACTTAATCTTCTAATCGCAGCCGGGAGAAATATAAAAATATCTGTCCGAAAATTTTGCCATAGAGTGCATATTGTACAATTTGGCGACCCTGGGCGACCGCCCGGCTTGGTCACCTATAAGACCGGCTCTGCATATACGTACATCAAATACTCCATTGCACGAAACGCACCCATTTGTGATACATTGTACCTACACTTTCCTAACTTGTTTAACAATCTTTTCATTGTAAAATATAAATTGAGTAATGTTATAAAATTTTAGCTACTGTATTTTTTGGCATATAAGATGCACTTTTTTCGCAGAAAACGTCACCTAAAATCAACCTGAGTCTTATGTGCTGGGGGTAATAATTTTCTCAATCGTATATATGTGCCGTTACTTTGTATAAAATTTTGAATGAGATAAAAATAAAAGAAAGATTTGCTAAGCCTTATCAAAGTTCTTTTACAAAACAAATGATACATGCTTTTGTTACAAAATAGATATAATAATACAGATGTTCGCTTTGTGATCAAACTACGTATCAGTATTAGTAAACAACTTTATCGTTGGCTTGGCAGCTATAAATGTAACTTAGTATACAATTTCTCACGTTCACCTCAATCGTAAACATTGTACTCCTGGATATGGGGAATCATCTTGCTTTCACTGAGCAGGCTGACTCACCATATTGAGAGTATAGCACATTGGTGTGTGTTTTGTTGGTAGGTATACATTGCATATTTCATTAAGTTCTATTTCTGAACTGAATCCTCTGCATCTGTCTCTCTCCCACTTATTTCTCTAATTCCAGTTTCATCTTCAGTTGTTTGCCCTTCTTCATCTGTCCACTCATTTTCTCCTTCTTTTTTCAATTTGTGTCGCTTCTTTGGATTTGCAGCAGCTTCTAAGATTTCTTTGGTGATCAGCTTAACTGGAACAGCCTCGGAATCTGAAGAAAATGCTTCGCTTCCACTTCTTTCCCCTTCCTAAAATGCAAAAATTGATAGTGACAGTTTAAATTTGAAATTTAAGTGCTATAAAAGATACAACATTACATTGTTTGAAGGAATTTGTATGTATTTCAATAAATGACTAAAGAGAAATGACAGCAAAATATAGCATATATTATTGTTTCTTCAAATTCGAACTTTGTAGTGGTAATGTGACAAAGCAAAAAATTCCATGTATTTGCAATTTATGGTCTGCATGGTTGAGGTAATCATTGATGGCTTTGATACCACTCAAATTTATTACAATAAGCTAAGAATTCGCTGGTCTAAAAAGGATGTCTCAATCTGTGTATTAAAAAATAAATTGTTTTCACTATTTATTCCAATGATGGGGCTGCAGTTGTACCATTGAACATGTTAAAGTTCTACACAAAAATCAGCCACATAAGATGTTAGAGTGAGAAAGAGGCAGTTTAATAACAGCCATTTTTTAATCTTTGGAGTTATGCTTTAACAAGAATTTAAGATTTAAAATTTCAATGAATAATAACCTTAGATGTTGATGGTCCAGGTGCAGGCTCAGAGGGCAATTGCTGACTCTCTTCCTTTAGCCATGGGTCAGATACAATGGCTGGTAGGCGAAGGCGAGAGCGAGCAGGAGATAGGATACGACTTATAAGTGATCTACATGTTGCAGAAACATTTGGTTCTTTTGGAAACTGGACCTTATTTTGTACCTGCTGCATTTTTAATCAATCGAGAAAAGAAATGTAATACAGAATACATTTGTAGAAAAATTGATGCAGAGCTAAAATTTTGCTTATTTTTCCTAAGAAAAATATTGAAGCTACTCTGAAACTTTGAAATAAGACATTTTAGACACACCTTTTTCATTTTTAATCATTAAGTAAATCTTCAGCTTCAACTCCCTTCATGAGTTAAGTACCCATTAGATACAGTGAATTTTAAAGTGATTGTATACACAAACCCATTGCACAATCCCCTACATGGAGGATAAAGTCTTACTCTCCCAAATACACACACATTCACACTAGAGGAGGGAAATTCAGTGCTGGTAGTAGGCTACTAGCAAACACCAGAATCACCAAAAGGGTACAATGCTTAACGTCCATTCCAAAGGATGGAGTCATTTCATTGTGCGTCCATCTCACAATGCACAAATTGGGGCGGGACAAGCCCAGGCTGAAAAACCAACCTCTGCTAGGATTCGAACCAAGGCCCACTATGCAGAAGGCCAGCACTCAAACCACTCAGCTACCACTCTCTAAAGTAAAAAATAAAATCTCAAACTGTGAGATTCACTAGGAAGATTCCTATTAGCAGTGCTTTTTTTCTGGGGGTACGCGGGGATACGGCATATCCCCACCTTTTTTTAAATATTCTTTCGGTTTTATCCTAAATTTTAAGAAACTTACAAATTTCAAGTTAATATTTAGCAAAAAAAAGTATTTTTAGAAAATTGCGAGTTTTTAGTTTCTCTGTTACGTATTCTTGTCAATTAATATTTATTTGTCTGTTTCAATCTGTGTTGCATGAATGGATAAAAATTTCCCGCAAAAATAAAAAAGGCAACGGCACATGCCATAGATATTGTCGTGGTATCCTAGATGGCAGCAGGGTTGGGAGGGCACTGACCCTTAGGAATCCTTGCAAAGGGATGTGCAGGGTAGTGGGAAAAATCGGCGGAACACAGACGGAACGAGAGAATACCGTGTGCGAGCATTTGTGTTCTGATCGTGTGTGAATATCGTGACAATATCTTCTCTATTGTGCATGCTGTCAGCTGTCTTTACTCTAACTTCTAATGTGTCCCGGCTGCGAATGTCGCAGTAGACTTTTGACATTCATGTCCCTGCTTGACTAGTTGCGCGTAAAAAAGTTGTGTAAAACCGTATTTGGCTGTTAGTGGAGCATTATTGTGAAAGAAATTGTATTATCTTGACTTTTTTCGGGACACTTTATATCTTTATAAAATGAATAAAATAACAGATTTTTTAATGCCCATGTCGAAAAGGAAGAGAACTGATGATACAGAAGAAATAATTGATACGTCTGAATCGATTGCAGTTTCGACATCGTCATTTTCTACTAAGGCAAATTAACAAGTGGAAAATATGTGGCCTTCTTGTTGGACTTTAGAGCAAAAGAATGCTTTCTGTGAAAAAACGTATGGTTATGTAGAAAAAACAGAAAACTTGGTTGTGGTGCTTGCCATAAAGTTCAAACGCTTGGAATTGAGGCAAAAATGGGTATGAAGATATCAAAGGAATGGGCCAATAATGAAGTTACCCATTTTGGTACAACTCAAGAATAGCAGTTAACATCTCTACGGACCAAGATATTTAAACACAAAGAAAGTGCTGGTCACAAAACTGCTATGAAGATATTGGAAGAGGCAAGTAAAGAAATGCTAGAGAAGGATTACCTGAAATCCCTTTCACGCCAAAAAGGTTACTGCCAAAATATTTCGTACAGCCTACAAAGTTGAAAAAATTAATAAATCATTCAATAATTTTGAAATGTAAATTGACTTGCAAGGACTTAATGGTGTTGATATGGGACGAATACTTCACTCTGCAAATGCTTGCATCAACATTATTAATCACATTAGCATGGAAATGAGAACAAACTTGGTCTGAAAAATCATAACTTCCAAATCAAAAATATCATTAATCATTGATGAAGCAACATCCCTTAATCAAAAGTCTACATTAATCTTGTATATCCGTGTAATGATTTCTAGTTGTGAAATAACTGCACCAGTTAATTTATTTATTGAGTTGATAGAATTAGATGATGTAACGGCGACTGGGATTTTCTCTGCTTTGATTTGCTATCTTCAATCTATCTGATTGACAGAAGAATACCCGAATGATTATTTAGTTTCTGTTGCTTGTGATAGTGCAGCGGTAATGCTTGGATCTTAAGAAATTATTGAAAGAAAAATTTCTATCAATAATTGTATGGCACTGTGCTAATCATAGACTGGAATTAGCCATCCACGATGCTGTCAAGACAATTTCTGGAATTAACAGGTTCAAGGCATTCATTGACAAGTTATATGTCCTCTACCATGCATCGCCAAAAAATAGTTATGAATTGCAAGCCTGAGCTAATTTACTGGAAATGCAACTTTTGAAAATTGGACGAATACTTAGCACTTGTTGGGTAGCATCCAGTTTTCGTTCAGTTTCTGCAGTTTGGCAGGATTACAAAGCATTGGTGCATCATTTTACCATTGCTAAGGATGATTCATCCAAAGACAAAAAAGACATATGTATGAAGGATTGCTGAAGAAAATTACAACAGTGGAGTTTATTTTAGATCTAGGATTGATGAGTGATGCACTTCAAGAGCTAAGTCTGAAATTGCAAGAACGCAACATAAATTTGTATTGTGCAAATAAAATGATTAAACATCTTGCTCAAGTATTTGATGAGAGATAAATATATCCTGGACCATATTATGAAAAAGCCAACACTGCTGCCAACTGTCTCATTTTCCAGGGGGTTCCTATATACAAAAAAGATAAAAAAGAGGACCCACCAATCTGTCCTATTTCATTTGATGAAAATCTGAAAATATCTATAGAAAAGAGATTACTAGATGATGAAGAAGGTGATTTACCTAAATGGGTCCGAGTGCTAGATCCAAAACAGTGGCCAGAAAAAGTTCAAAATCATTTGATGTTTGGGGAGGCAGAAATAAGAAATTTGTCTAGAAGACTTCGTTTGAATGAAAGGGAGATGATACATGATTTCCGAGAATACCTAGAGGAAAAAAGAATTCCAGACGGATTATTTCAATTAATACACAATCTCGATATGATTCTGATATCTTCAAGTGAATGTGAAAGGGGTTTTTCACAGATGAACGTTATTGTAACCCCTTTAAGATCTTCGTTGTCCACTAAAACAACATCAGCAGTGATGTTCATCAAGATTATTGGGCCGCCTCTAAGACTGTTTGATCCAACAAAATTCGACGAATCTTGGTTGCTTTTTGGACATCATTCAGCAATAGACGCCAATAGCAAAGAGAGAAATCGAGACATTGAACCTCCTGAAGGAATGAGTCAGTTTTGGAGTTTATTATAAAACTTTTACAAATACTGTTTTTTTAATATTCACATCATTAATTACTTAAAATTTCTGTTTAACTTCCCTAATTAATAAATAGAAATAATCCATTCAATATTTTATATTTTTCCAAATTTCTCCACCTCTCACAAAAATCTACTACGTAACAAGTAAGTTCCAAAACGAAAAAAATGACCTTTAACGTGTTGCTTAACAACAAATTGCTTTTGAAGTTGAAAACATGATGCTTAAAATACACACCCCTTTTTTAGAAAACACAGTATAACCACCTATTTTTCTAGAAAAAAAGCACTGCCTATTAGTAACATAATTTTAAATTCCTCAAATGTTTTTTTGATCATTATCTAAAGAATTACCTCATTATCTTTTTTAAATGCATGAAGCAATCTTTTAGTGTCTCTGCTTAATGAGTATTTCATAATTTATCAAAGCAGAATGTAAAATATTTAACCCGGCAGGGCTCACGCCCGATTTTCGAACATCAATGCTCGCACTGGGTCTGAGAGACCCTTGCAAATTAGTGATGATAACTTAATCTATATAGCATATTTAATTATTTTAATAATAATATGACATTCTGACATTGTTTTGAAATATATTTTATGTACCACATTAAGTTAATTTACATAAACAATGTTTCAAATTACAATATAGCAAAAATACTTTCTCAGATGTAGGGTTAATGAAAAAATCTTATACCAAAAAGATAAAAAGAATAAATACTTAGGAACATGTCTCTCAAGTAAATACCTTATGATTTATCATTATTCCTTGATCTTTTTCAGGCACTATCAAAAGAAGAAAAATTAAATCTCCAATAACTGAAATCAAATCTGTCTGGAATCAGATTATTTTTCCTTCATTCTTTCTAATGCTTTCTGTATACTGTTTAGTGTTCTCTATATCAAATTAGATTTAAAAAATATTATTTGCAGTGACTATACCAAACACAAAATGCACCAAACAAAAAAACACTAACACAAATAAACTAGTGGCTGTGTAATATACCTATATGTTTCAATACATAACATGGCAATTTCAAGGCCCATATCAGATTATTCTGAGTTTGGATCCTTTCTCAGGCACTCCTCACAGAGTACAGCGATGTGTTCCAAGCACAAGAACTTGTAACGTCTGAAACAAAAATACTGTTTTTTCCTATCCTTTCCAGTGCATTCTTGGCACCTACCTCATTTTCCTCAATGTGGCTGTTGCCTTTCAACTTTGCCAATTACACTGGACACCCTAACTCTGATTACCCTAGGGCAGTGGTCTTCAACCTTTTTTGAGTCACCGCCCACTTTTACCATATGTTGTCCTTTGAAATAAGTTCACCGCCCACCCAGTGGCATAGTGAGGGTTTCTGGCGCCCAGGGCAAAGAATAATTTTGTGCCCCCAGTAGCAAAGTGATTGACGGAGGTATGGTAACCCTTATACTAGTGGGATTGTCGTTAGATGAGATTACTGAATACGGTAATAACAGTGTTTAAAAATTTATGATTTTATATATTTGATGAAATTAAACTTAAACGCTTCGCTGCTTCTGTGAGAGCCTCTGACCACCCTCATGGGCCTTTCAATTCTACCTCAGCATGGATACATTGTCGCTAGTATAGTATGATATGATACTATAGTTAACGACAAACAAACTGTAATAGTTGTGTGTGCATATCATTAAGCTTTTTTATAGAATTTTATTTTTCAGTGTAAAAATTAGAATAACATTTGGTGAGTTCTTTAGCACCCACCAAAAATCCAAAAACGCCCACTGGTGGGCGCTATCGCCCACCTTGAAGATCACTGCCCTAGGGCAAGGGTGGGGAACCTTTTTGAAAGCGCGTGCCCAAATTGTTGATAATTTTTGGAGAAATTCTTTCAGGTACCAATGGGAATTAGTTATAATTTAAAATAGTTCAATATTATTTGCAAAGTATTTTCTCATTCTAATATTAACAAATATACCGTATATACTCGTGTATATACCGACTCCATGTATAGTACGACCCCTGATTTTTTGGTGAAAAAACCTGATTTTTTCATATATCTCATTTATAGTACGACCCCAGCTTTCCACCATGGTCGATATATTTCGTTTCGATAGCTTGATGGTTACAAGCGAGATATATCGAACAACCTTGATTTTCCACACCACCATAGAATAGACCGTAAATGTCGTAAATAGTATATTTGTGAGTACACTAAAATTCGGATAAGTTAAGTATCTTACTCCTAAAACATTTAATAAAAAGTGATATGAATCATGATTGCACAAGATGAAATAAAATCGTTTCATTTCTAGTACGTCTTGATTACGTTCTGCGTACGTAATGGTTCCACCCGCTCATCTATTAAATAGGTAGGGATAACGGATAAAAAGAAATTACTTTGTAATATTCCACAGTCTTTATTGTTTCTTCAATCACACACCGACCGGTTTCCACTACAAAATCATTCTAATGGTGTTACTAACCGACGTAACACCTTTAGAATGACTTTGTAGTGGAAACCGATTGGCATGTGATTGAAGAAACAATAAAGACTGTTGAATATTACAAAGTAACTTCTTTTTTCCGAGATGTCAAAATTCCATAAAGTTATGCCGTCTACGATACTTTTAGTCCAACTCGTTGAAATCCATCCTTTGTAAAAAGATGCAAACAAAGATGTACATACATAAAATTCAAGAAAGGAAGTGCCCGTAAATCGTCACTTATATCAAGTATTTGTGAATTTGAAGCTGAATATATGAAAAAGATTCTACTCTTCACGAAGCAACATAACAACGATAAAGGACCTCACTGTTAAGGTTAGCCTACCATTAGAATGCGTGCGGGTGGCATAACTTCACCAAAAATGCCCGAGAAGATAGGTACATGAATTTTAAATCCTCAAATGTATTACTCGTGTATAGTACGATCCCCAATTTTTGCAATAAAAATTTGGTCGTAAAAACTTGTACTATACATGAGTATATACAGTATTTGTTCTCTATAGAGATCGTTATTTCACGACTTTATTCCTGTTCTCAAAATTTGAGATTTCTCTTTTTTTGCAATATTTTTTTTTCTCGAGACTTACTATGATAGTAGAATTACATTACGAGAATATCATAAAAATAATCGAAAGTTCAGAGGTTGATTATTCATTATACCGGGGGTGGGCAACATGGTTGCCAATTGCCACATGTGGCAATTTTGTCTAATGAATTACTTCACCAGCGAGAACACACGTCATCTTTTCAATCATTTGTGTGCAAAATTCTGCTTTATTGAGGCTATTTTTCTTTCTCATTGTTCTTGTGTTTCAATTATTTCAAAAATGTCTCAAGTTGCCTGTTATTTTGAATTTTTTCTGTTTTCAGACATGGATAAATTTGTGATCAGAACCGCAAAAAGGAAGGAGCCTGATCAGTGTGCTTCAGAAACCATTGAAGATGAAGCAGAAATATCAGTGAATAGTGTCACAAAGAAAATGAGAGACTGGAAAAATGTGTCAAGCAATTTTCAAGAAGTTTGGGATCATGATTATGCAGTGATGGAGGTGAAAGAAAAACCAGTCTGCATTCTTTGCAAAAAAGTGTTTCCTGAGAACAGAAAGTACAGTGTACAGACACATTTGGAAAAGTTGCACAGCAAGTTTAATAACAAGTTTCCACTTGCTTTTCAAAAACGTGCCAGTGAAATTGCTTGATTGAAATCATCTTTTCTGGAACAGCAGCAGAACATCCATCATCTGAACTAGTAACATTTGCCAGCTATAAAGCAGCATTCATTCTAGCTAAAACAAAAAAAACCGTTTGTGGATGCAGAGTTAGTGAAAGAAATCATTAGCTTGGTAATGGAAATTTTGTGGCAGAACTATGAACCAGAGGTGAAAACTGGCATTATGCAGAAAGTGCAAAACTTCCAGCTAACAATAAGTCGCAGAACAATTGTTCGCAGAATACAGGATTTGTCTGAAAATCTTGAAAGCCAGTTGTGTGATCAATTGAAAACGTTTGTTTTTCTTTGGCATTGAATGAATCGACTGATATTGGTGACACTGCTCAGCTAGTTTTTTGGATCTGTTTTATGTCAACTGACTTGAAAAATCATGATGAATTGCTGGCAATTTGTGGACTGAGAGGTCAAACTTGTGGAAGTGATTTTCTTGACAGTTTTCTAGAGGTTGCAAAGACGTTTGATCTGGATTTGACAAAATTGGTTTCAGTGACAACGGATGGTGCACCATCCATGATGGGGAAAAAATGGGGTTTTGTTGTCCTGAAGAAACATTTGGAAGAACATGGTGGCATCATTTCTATTCTGCCTTCATTCCACTGCATATTGCACCAGGAAAGTCTTTGCGCACAAATGGCAGGAAATGACACTTTGAATTACTTGATGACCACAGCCATTAAAATGGTCAATTACCTTCACAGCAACAGTGCTCTGGTTCATCGACAGTTTGTGGAATCATTGAAAGAACTTGATGATTGTGATTTTGATGGTGTAGTTTACTATGCAAATGCTCGATGATTGAGTTGTGGAAAGGTTCTGCAGCAGTTTACTGTCTTGTTTCCCCAAATTCAAAAGTTTTTCACTGAAAAATGACAAATTGAAAAATTCTTAGAAATCAAAAATGAAAAATGGCAATGCAATTTGTGGTTTTTGACTGATATTATGGATCATTTGAATGAAGTCAACACAAAACTTAAGGTAAAGGGAAAACTCATTTGTGAGAAACCCCAAAGCATTCGTGAGTTCAAGTCGAAACTCAATCTTCCATTCACACAAATCCAGAAACAGGATTTCACACACTTTCCAATTCTGGCAAGTTATCTCAACATGGCTGTGTGAGTCAACATTTTCCTCAGTGACACTGATCAAGTCCAAGTACAGATCTCGAATTGTTGACATGAATTTGGAGGCAGAGCTGAGTTGTGCATTGTGTTCAAATTTCGAGCCAAAGTTTCTCGAATTAGTGAAAGAAAAAGATTGCCAAATTTCTCACTGACCCTTCTCAATAAAATTGAGGCATTATTCCTTGTAATTTACCCCTGTGTCATTGGAATCATGAAATAAATTTATTTCATGCAAATTCTGAGTTTTATTCATAGTGTGGCAATTTTAGTTGTCGAGTTGCCACACCAGTGGACAGAAAAAAAATCCTGTTGCCCACCCCTGCAATATACAAAGCGCGGACACTTAAGGTTCAAAACAAATGATTATGAAATGAAGAGTGAACCTCCTTAAGTAACAGCAACATGTTAATTAATTTTATTATGAAATTAATTTTATTTGTCCCTTAAATAAATTTTACTAAAATACTATTAAATATAAATTTACTTTAGATAATTCATGAAATTCTGCAGGAAATGAATGCCTCTGATCCAAGGGATCCGCTGAAGACCTCGCCTGTTTTTGCTGGACGATAAGCTACCAAGTAATGGAAATATCACAGAAGAACACAATACGAGAGTTCGGTATGGTTTGCAGCTCTAGTGTTGTCTACTTGGTGTCAATATTTGTCACCTATCTCGAAATCTTCACTTCTGCACGTCAGCACTTGTTATTTTCTACTATATATAAAAAATTTTTCAATGTTCACTCACAAATAACAGAAGAAAAAGTATGAGCAGAATGAATGAATGCTAACTGTTCAGTTCTATCATTACCCAAATACTGATTTTCACTGGCAGATTTTTGCAACTTCCATTGTAATGGGAGAGGGGTTGGGCTCAATAAAATTATCAATCATTGCATACATTGTCAATCGCTGACAGAGACACGATCCCACCTCAGGAACGCATCTCTGTCCTCGATTGAGACGTGTTCCCATTGTATATAATAAATAAAACGTTGTGTACAATGAGTGTACTGCCATTCAGCCAAAATACCCCTTCAGGGGATCCGTACAGTTGATGAACTCTCCCAAGCAAAAATTTTCTCTCGTGTCGCCGATTGTCACCTTAAAATGCGTACTCGCTCAGCCAGCAGCCCGCTGAGAAATCTCCTGTTAACACTTCACAGTACTCCTGGTTTGTATAAACAAAGTATTCACCCACAGAATCACTTGCTAGTTATGAAAATCAAATAAAATTTCTATGGCTTTAGAGATCTTCAGAATATCTTCATAATACAGCAAGGTTGGTTGGGCAAAAAACATGGGACAGCTATGAATATCGCATGCCAAATTAATCTTCTCAAGTGCCACTTTGGGCATGCATGCCATAGGTTCGCCACCCCTGCCCTAGGGACACTAATGGAGATCGCACAATCACTAAGTTGCTTACTCACAAGTTCTTGAGATAATTTCTTTAGAAATTCCCTCCTCACTACTTGAGGATTCTTGTTACAACAGTACACAATGAATGCATTAATTCCAACCACATTCAACATGCTGTAGAAGATCACCATAGGCCAGCATCTAGTATTTCTTGCACAGTCGTAGCTTGAACACATTTTGTCCACTGCATCAACACCTCCCTTAGTCATGTTGTAGAAGGTTATAACCTCAGGCTTCCTGAGGTTTCCAGTGCTACTGTCAATTTTATCATCATTGTATAATGTTGATAAAAGTAACACATTTTTCCTTTTTACTTTCTCCATACATAGTAATGTGAAAGTATTGTGATCACGAAAAAGATCGACTTCGAGATTTCAACGGAAATGCACATTTTGAGGTCTCTAGAACACGTTTAGACTATTTTTGGAATGTTGTCTCTGTGTGTGTGTGCATGTGTATGTGATTGTGGATGCTCTAACTCAAAAAGTACTTGCCATATCGTTACCAAACTTCATATATAACGCTTTAGCATGAGCACAAACACTGATTAGTTTTTGGACAATAACGGTTAACCAGAAGTCGAGGTTTATTCGAAACCCAATTCGGTTTTTGCGATATTTCTCCATTAAAACATCATTATTGTATATACAATTCTATACAAATGTTATAGAGAATGTAATTTCATAGCAGTTATTTTTTAGAAATTATTTATACAGAATCGGTTTTTTTGGTTTCCGTCAAATATCTCCTTAAAAACGTCGTTATTGGTAATCTTTGTGAGGACCAAAGTTGTAGAGAATAATATTTCTTCCAGGTTTTGTTTGAAACAAATTTTCGTAGAACCGTCCATTTCGAAGATATTTTTACTTTCTCCATACGTAGTAATGGGAAAGTGTTGCATTCATGAAAAAAATCGACTTCAGTATTTCAACGGAAATGCACGTTTTGAGGTCCCTAGAACACGTTTAGACTATTTTCGGAATGATGTATTTGTGGGGATGTATATATGTGATTGTGGGAGCTCTAACTCGAAAAGTAGTTGTCATATTAATACCAAATTTCATATATAACACTTTAGCATGAGCACAAAGAACTGATTAGTTTTTGGACAATAACGGCTAACCGGAAGTCAAGGTTTATTCGAAACCCGATTCGGTTTTTGTGATATTTCTCCGATAATATGTCATTATTGTATACATTGACCGTTACAAAAAATGTAGAAAATATGATTTCCTACATCTTTTATTTCAAACAATTTTCCATAGCAGTTATTGTTTAGGAATTATTTATAAAAAATGTTTTTTCGGTTTTCATCAAACATCTCCTTAAAAACGTCATTATTGGTCATCTTCGTAAGGACCAAAGTTGTATTCATAATAATTTAAATAACTATATCCCAAATATGGAGAAAGTCATGTGTTGGCCACATCAGATTTTGTATGGTGAAATCAATACAATATACGACTAGGGACCTTCTGGCTATTACGAAGTATGAAAGAATTTTCCACAGCAGTTATTGTTTAGGAATTATAAAAAATTTCGGTTTTTTTGGTTTCCGTCAAATATCTTCTTAAAAACGTCGTAATTGGTCATCTTCATGAGGACCAAAGTTGTAGAGAATAATATTTCTTCCAAGTTTTGTTTGAAACAAATTTTCGTAGAACCATCCATTTTGGAGATATTTTGCTTTATCTTAATTTCCAGTATACAGCGCTGCCACCATGTAGTGGTGAATTCTTAAACATATTCAAAATATACCTAATTTATGGCAATAAGGACGACTGTATTCTTTTATGATACGAAATGATAATTTTGCCTTATAATGCTATTAATAATAATTGAAATATCTATACCCCAAATATGGAGAAAGTCATGTGTTGGCCACATCAGATTTTTTTGGGTATGTAGGACACCAATGTGTATTTTTTGTGGAATCCAAAATGACTCTTCTCTTCTTTCCCACGAGTGCTAAGAAAGTTTGATGGTATGTCTTTTATTTTTGCAGACCGTACATACTACAGTCAGCCTGTGATCTGTTAGCAACTTTATTGCTAGTTCATAACTGGTAAACCAGTTATCAAAAGTTACATTATTTCCTGACCCTGATTTAGTTTCACATAATCTTTCTACAACATCTGCTAGACTCTTGCTAAATGTATAAGGGCTATCTGGCTGTGTTCCCACATAGACTTCCATGTTTGAAGTGTACAAGACACGAGCATCTACTAAAGCAAATATCTTTATCCTGTACTTGTTTGGTTTGCTTGGAGTATATTTTCTGAAACTACACCTGCCTCTGAAACCTTCAAGTTTTTCATCCACAGTAGCGTATTTAGTTATAGAGTAAGCCTCCTTACAATTTTTCACAAATTTATCAAAGATATCCCTGATAGCAGCAAGCTTACCTATCATTTGCCTGTCTTGCCTTGTTTCGTCGTCAAATCTGAGAATCTGCATAAGAAACTTGAATCGTGGCAAAGACTTTGTCACGCGAAATATCTCCACACCCATACCATCAATGGCCCAAAGATCACAAATATTTTGCCTACCACTTTGTAACACTCCAGCCAGGTAAAGTAGACTTATCAATTCTTTTACTTCAGTTTTAGAAGTTGATTTTGCATCACTCTATCTCAAATAATTCCCTTTCACACTCTCAATATATTTATTTGTGCTTTCAACAATGGAATCTAAAATATCTTCCTCGAAGAAGCAGCTCCAACTCTCCACAGGTGACTTGGCTTGTTTAGCTCCATCTCTTACACCTGGTAGGTGAGTTACTATGTTACTGGCTTAGGTCCTGACATTTGATGCTGACTTTAGTTTTCCTCCACTTAGTTTCCTTGTCTTTTCCAATGTAGAACACTCGTGCACCGTATTCTGAATCCTCATCATCTCCATTGCTACTAATTTCTTGCTCTGTGTCTGTGTTTTCCTCCCTTGTTTCCATGTAGTCTTCATCTTCTTCAGAAATATCATCTTCTCCATCTGTGACTGTCATTGGTTGCATCAACAAATTTTGTATTCGCAGTACTTTGGGATTTTTGTATCCGTAGGGATCTATGAGTAAAATAAAATAAGTCTCGAAAAACAAAAAGATGTAAATCATAACAGTAGTTGTTTTTATTACACTTAATTTTACTCGAAGCATGGTTTAAGACAATTACTAAATTGGAGAAAATTATGAAAAATCCTTTCTTACCTTCAAGCACGAAATAGTGTCTTGAATGCTCGCAGCAGGTTTGTGAGACCCAGAATGATGAAATGGCTTTGTGTACATGACAACAGCAGACAATCAACTGAGACAAAGGCAAGGTTTCTGTAGTGGAGGGAGTGATAGAAAGGTATAGGGTGCAGCTTGTGCCATCTTGCTAATACAAGTAGGTCTCACAGACCTGGTGCGTGCTCTGATGGGTTAATAGATTCATAAGAAGCATCATCAGCTGGAGGGTAGAATAAAAATTTTCTTTGAATAAGTTCTCTATTTAATATTATTGGTTATTTATGGTTATTATACAGTTTTTATCTCCTTTTAACTTCATACACAAACACATTTTAATATATGTTTTAACCCCTTCGAAATCTGAAAAATCATCCCTCAATGGGATTCAAAACCAGTCTATTTGTACTGCCTGTTTGTGAACCACAGATTAAAACATTTACACCACTGAGAACATTAACCTGGGACAGGTAAATTAGGATTATAACTTACATGCTTGAATAATGGGATGTGTTTACTGTATATTGTTATGATAGGTATATAAATTATAATTCTTTTTATAGCTATTCTAAATAATATGATATTTTGGAAAGAGTTCAACAATGAGATTTCATAATTCTGAAAAAGTAAGAGAACATTCTGCCTTGACAAGGAATTGAACCAGGATGTCCTACTTGCCAGGCAGATATTCTAACTACTGAACTACTGAGATAAACTAATTTTCCTGCTTCAGAATCAGGTATATCTTGTACCAAGGTCAGGCAAATGAGATTTCAATTAATACAAATTTATGAAGATAACATTTGCTTATATTGTCATTATGCCATATGAAATTAACAAACAAAAACAACCACTATTCTTTGATTGGTTTTTAAAATAAGGCTTCAATAAGTTTAAACCTTTAAAGATATTAATAATATAAATAATTACAAAATGATATAGTAATTATTTTTATGCCTAAAGTGAGAATATTTATTATTTGAAGCAAAAATAATTCTAAAATTGTTTGTTCCTGGCAGGGGTGCAGCATGGGTGTATATGCAGCCCCTACTGGTTCTAAGTTAAATTCTTGTATATTAAATCAATTGTGAACAAACCTCACGAAAGATGAATGGTGAAATATACACTGCATGGTGCTCTGTTCTAATGTCTGCAAAGCTTTAGATTGTAACATTTTTACCTGTTCATATTCACGGTTTTTAGTTCATTCTAGTAATATCTACATGTGGTGAAGACCTGACTAATAATTTAATAACAACTTTGAATGCTATGGGCTTGAATACAATTTATTTAAGAGGACAAGGGTATAATGGCACTACAGCGATGTCTGGAAAATTCAACGGTGTACAAGCCAAAATATTATAAAAATACCAGACAGCTTTATAAAAATATTTTTGTGTATGAATATCATTTTCTATTGCACCCCCCAATTCAAATTCCTGGCTGCGCCCATGGTTTCTGGTCAAGTGTATTTTGCCCTAAGCCGTGTAAGATCGCTACAGGGAACTCAAATTATTGACCTAGAATGCACAAAAATTATGGGTTCACATGTACAGATGGGATGAACTTTTTAATTAGCAAGAACAGAAATTTTCTATGAACCATATTTAAACCTAACGTACATTTATAAATTCAACACCACACAATTAACATGATCAGATTGATAACTTGGCTACTTTTGATCAAGCAAACAAATTTATTTCCTCCTTGTGAGTGCACTAAGAAAAGCTGTTTTTCTTAATTTGATTTATTTAATGTATTATTAATAGCTGTTTGAGGCAGTGATGGCAAATGAAAAAAAAAGTTTCATTACGTTTCTTGTTATGGTCAAAAAAAATATCATTTTTTGTTACACTTGAATCTAACATGTTTTGACTGTTTTCTCGATGATGTCTGTGTGTCTGTCCGTATGTGTGTAACAAATTTTGTGGACACGCTAACTAAAAAACTATTCATCAGATCAGCATGAAATTCTAGATTTGTGATATTATATATATTCTTAATATTTGAAAAGATTTTGATAACAATTGGTCAGCCACAAGTAGTGACTGTGGCAGTGGTCAGGAACAAGGCATGAAGGCAGAGGGTGTCAAGAATCCCCGAGGTTAAACACCCACTGCTACTCTTTCTCATCCTTACCCAATTCCTTTAACCTCAACCTAACTACCTTTAACTGCCAGACTTTGTCCAGCGAAGATAGACTTCAAGAGCTCCAAGAACAACTGGGACATTTTATGGCTTAGTGAGGTGAGAAGAAAAGGTGAAGGCCTATTGGACTTGAAGAATGAACATCTTTTTTATTACTGGGGTACTGACACAGGAAGAACAGGAGAAGTTGGATTCATCCTCAACAAAAAATTAAAGAATAATATCATGGAAACGGAAAGTTCATCTGAGTGGGCAGCTAGACTAGTGTTTCAAATAAAAAATCCTCAACAAAAAATTAAACAATAATATCATGGAAACAGAAAGTTCATCTGAGTGGGCAGCTAGACTAGTGTTTCAAATAACAAATCTGATGTGGCCAACACATGACTTTCTCCATATTTGGGGTATAGATATTTAAATTCTTTTTATGAATAGCATTATAAGGCTAAATTATTATTTCGTATCATAAAAGTATACAGTCGTCCTTATTGCTGTAAATTACGTAAATATTGAATGTTTACATAAGCCACCGCTACATGGTGGTGGCGCTGTATACTGCAAATTAAGAAAAGGCAAAATATCTCCGAAATGGATGGTTCTACGAAAATTTGTTTCAAACAAAACTTGGAAGAAATATTATTCTCTACAACTTTGGTCCTCACGAAGATTACCAATAACGATGTTTTTAAGGAGAAAACCGAAAAACCGGCTATTTATAAATAACTCCTAAACAATAACTACAATAGAAAATTGTTTCAAATGAAAGTTGTAGGAAATTACATTCTCTATAACTTTAGTATAGAATTGTAAATACAATAATGATGTTTTAACGAAGAAATATCGCAAAAACCGAATCGGGTTTCGAATAAACCTCGACTTCCGGTTACCCGTTATTGTCCAAAAACTAATCAGTTCTTTGTGCTCATGTTAAAGTGTTATATATGAAGTTTGGTAACGATATGGCACGTACTTTTTGAGTTAAGAGTGCCCACACTAACATACTCACACACACAGACATCATTCCGAAAATAGTCTAAACGTGTTCTAGGGACCTCAAAACATGTATTTCCGTTGAAATCTCAAAGTCGATTTTTTTCATGAATACAATACTTTCCCATTACTACGTATGGAGAAAGTAATAAAAGATATCAACTTTAAATAGTCCAAGTTTATGCACCAACATCATCATACTCAGATGAGGAAGTGGAAGATTTCTACCAAGAAGTTGGAGAACTGCACGACAAAGGAAGCTGCCATCTAAAAGTGGTCATGGGTGATTTAATGCCAAGGTAAGAGAACAAAAGAAATATGGCAGCACAGTTGGAAAATGGGGCTATGGAGACAGAAACGAACAAGGGGACTGACTTGTAGACTTTGCTGAATGTACTAGTCTATATATAATGAACACTATATTCAAAAAGAGTCCCAGTAGAAAATGGACCTGGAAATGACCCAATGGTACCAAAAACGAAATTGACTACATACTAGTCAATAAGAAGCAATTGGCTGAAGACTTCTGTCCTCAAACAGTTTAAAACTGGAAGCAACCATCATTTGGTAAGATGCAGAATAAAGTTCAGCTCAAAGTTGGAAAGACAGAAGCTTATAAAGAAGAAGCCTAAGTCTATTATCAACACGCAAGTGCTGAAAGAATGAAAGAAGCATTTCAGCTCCAACTGAAAAATTGACTCAGTGCACTGGAAGACCAAGAAGAGATAGAGATACTCAAGGAAACTGCTGAAGAAATAGATGGAATGGTTAAAACAAAGCCAGAGAAAAAGTTAACCGAAAAAACAAAACTGCTGATGGAAAAAAGAAGGAAAATGGAAACTACTAATGATTCTAAAGAAATGATCCATTTTGCAGAACTAAACAAAACTATAAGGAAGTCCATCAAGGAAGAAGTGAAGAAATACATCTATGAGCTAATTGAAAAAACAATAGAAGCTACAAGAAAATGAAGCAACATCTCTCGATCAGAAAGAGACAGTTGGTGGCTTTGATGCTGGAAGATGGCTCCACAACCCATAGTAGGAAATTAATCCAAAATGGATACAAGAATTTTACACCAAGTTGTATTAAGATCCTCTAACAAATGATGAAGTAAATGATGAAGGAAATATGCCCACTGAAGACGTCCCAGATATCCTTCCGGAAGATGTGAGATGCAATCAGAAGCATGAAGAATGGAAAAGCATCTGGAGTGGATGGTATCACAGTGGAAGTATTCAAAGCAACAGGTACTAATATGGAAACGATTCTTGCTAAGATTTTTACTTCATGTCTGAGGAAGAAAAAGGTACCAGAAACATGGAACCACACCTGTATTATCCTTCTGCACAAGAAAGGTTCCTAAGAAGACTTGAATTACAAAAGACCGATCAGCCTACTCCCAACAGTCTACAAAACATTCATCAAATACTCACTATGTGCCTTCAAAACCATCTTGATTCTGCCCAACCCAGAAAGCAGGCTGGATTTTGCAGTGGGTATAACAGGATGGACCACATCCAAGTCGTGAGAGAGGTAATCAGTTGGACTAATGAGCATGAATTACCTCTATGTATGTGCATCATTGACTACATCAACTGGGTCAACTCATCACTACTGATGGTTCAATTTTGGAGAAATCAACTGGAGAGTGAAGTTGGCATGGAGTGCTTTTGGCAAGAATGCAAACATCTTTAAATCAAATATTCCAGTCTTCCTAAAAAGGAGACTGTATGACCAATGTGTTCTGCCTTTTCAGACATATATTGTAACGAAATGACCTGGTGGATCATTGCGCCACTGCGATAGTCAGGGCTTAAGCGAAGTTTCATCGCTAGAGGCACGGACTTCACCCCTGCATTTCCCCCCTCTGCTACCAGTGCCACCCCTCGAAGAGGGAGAGGCTATCCCGTCCCTCCCTCGGCTGCCTATTTAAGGAGCTGAGTTCGACCCTGCAGGGGATTTCCCTGGGCTGCGTGTCCTTGGCTGCTTTGGCTCTGTGTTCGTTGGAGTATTTCCCATTGGTCACTTCCATTGGCATGGTTACTTGGTGTTTCCTCGCAGCCGAACTTTGAAGAAACTAACTACCGTGCGTACGGAATCGAGATGGACTTGGGCTGCAACAACTGAGTTTGTGGTTATTTATAAGTTCTCATTGAAAACTTTACTGGAGGAATTAGTTGAACTATTCTTGTGATTGTGTTGTATTACCTTTTGTATTTCGGCTTGACGAAATATTTTGAAACTATAAGTGTATGGTGTCAATGTGTAACGAATAATGTCATTGAATCCAATTTAGGGAACAACCACTTGTAAGAGATTCATGAGATCAGAATTGAGTGTTTTGTAGTTTTTGTTTGTTATTTTTCTTTCTTGATATTAAACTCTACTTTTGTTTGGTGAAAGCAGTGCATTTTGAGTGTGTACGACTTCCTCTCCTCACCTCTCCTTTCCTCTTGAATCGATTCGGGGGACTGTTCGGGCTCGTGGCCCACATGCATTCGCATTTTGTTGATGTAAAACCGGGAGGCAGGAACCCAATGCCGCCGGTGTTCCTGTCTCCTCTCTCAACTGGTAACCCCCCTCATTTTAAAATAAACTAAATTTTAGAGTAATTTGCTTTGTGTTAATGTCGGCCCAAGTAAGTGGCAATTCCGCCCTCCTCTTTACCAGAGGAACGGAAGTTTGGGTTACAATATATATAAACTTACGGAAGAGGAAAGGTAAATGAGGATATTTAGGGCAACTAGGTGTTGAACGAAACCTAGTGAGCACTTACTAGAAGGAGAGCCACTGGGGTGTTGGAGAGACACATCTGTAGAAGTTATTGGAGCTTTCGGGATGATCCCTTCGTCAGCACAAGAGAGACACAACTGATTCGGCAGTGACACTGGGGTGAAGGTGTGGGGGTGGAAGGGAAGAGAGTGTGGAAAGGTCAGGGATTGGAGGATGCAGGGGGGAGGAGGAGGGGAATGGGGAAAGAGAGGGTGGAAAGAAGGAAATATTAACGGATATTGAGGCCAGGAGGCGAGAAAGAGTTTAAGATTTGGATATGGGCCAGTTCCCATTGACGGAGTTGGGGGACAGAAGCGTCGTCTGGAAGGGCACGAATGGCCCTCACCATTAAACAAACATTGAAACTAAGATTATGATTATTTGCATGAACGGCCACGGGTAGCTGTCGTTTAAGACTAACACTGTTGCGATGGCCGTTCATGCGAATGTTGAGGGAATTGCTGGTGAGGCCGACGTAAAAGGCAGGGCATTGGGTTCAGGTTAGTAGGTAGATGACGTTGTGGGTGGTACAGTTGGTAGGGGAAGTTATGGGGTAGGTGATGTTGGTGGTGGGGTTTGAGAATGAGTTGGAGGGTGGGTTTATAGGGCATGTTAGGCATCGAGGTCTGCAGCAGCGGTGGGACCCTGCAGGGTGCAGAGTGGGTGATGGGGGTTCTTTTCTCCACAAGATGTTGGTTAGGTTCGGAGATCTGCGGAAGGAGAGGATTGGGGGTGTGGGGAAGGAGAGCTGGTTGGGAGAAGAAGTGAGGATGGGTGGGCTGCCTTTAAGATGCTCTTTAGGGTATCGTGGATGCCGGGATAAAATGTGGTGATTAGGGTGAGTTGGGGGGTAGAGTCGGGGGTTGTGGGGTGGTTGGAGTGTAGGTTAGGGCTGCTGGGTGTGACTACCCATTGGATTTGGTCCCGAATCAGGTCCGGCGGGTATCCGCGTTGGAGGAATGCATTTTTGAGGACAGGCTAGGGTGTAAGGGATTGAGGTTTTGGTGTGGAGGGGGTGGCAGCTATGGAAGTGGAGATATTGAAGGCGGTTGGAGGGTTTTAAGTGAACTTTGGTGTGGATTTTGTTTTATCGGATGGAGGCCGACATCCAAGAAGGTGATGCTGGAGGGGAAGGAGTAGTGGGTGAAGGAGAGCGTAGGTGGGAAGAGAGACACTGTAAAAAGGATTGGAGTGAGTCGGGTCCATGTGTCCAAAGAAGAAAAATGTCGTCAATATACCTCAGCCACAGGGGTGGTCTGGGGTGTATGTCAAGGAAACGTTCCTCCCATTCACCTAGGAAGACATTGGCATATGAGGGTGCTATGCGAATGCCCATTGCAGTACCTTTTATTTGTAGGAAGTGGTGCCCTCCGAAGGCAAAGTTGTTCTTGTGGAGCACTGTTTCCGACAGCTTCGTTAGGTAATGGGAGGAGGACCTTGCATCAGGTGATCTCGAGTCAAGGGATTTTTTCAGGGCGGGCAGTCCATCGGGGTGGGGGATGTTTGTATAAAGGCAGCAGACGTCTACTGTTGTCATGATTGTGTTAGGTGGGAGGGGAGAGATTTTAGGCATTGAAGAAAGTGGTTAGTATCTTGGATGAAAGATGGGATTTGACGAATGAGGGGCTGAAGGTGGGAGTCCACAAAGTCAGAGATGCTTTCCGTGGGCGACTCTCCTTCCGGTAAGTGCTCACTGGGTTTCCTTCAACACCTAGTTGCCCTAAATATATATATATATATATATATATATATATATATATATATATATATATATATATATATATATATAAATACTACAGAAGAGGAAAGGTAAGTAAGGATATTTAGGGCAACTAGGTGTTGAAGGAAACCCAGTGAACACTTACCGGAAGAAGAGCCGCTGGGGTGTTGGAGAGACACATTTGTAGAGGTTAGAGCTTTCGGGATGATCCCTTCGTCAGCACAAGAGAGACACAACTGTTTCCTTCAACATCTAGTTGCCCTAAATATATATATATATATATATGTGTGTGTGTGTGTATATATATATAAACACATGCACACAGGCACACACACACATATATATGTATGTTTATATATCATTCCATAAGCACTCTTCTTACAGAGGAGGATATAGGAGGATACTAATGTCTGGCCCAAACTACAATAGTTTGAGAGCTGAAATTTAATACATAGGTGAATCAAGAAAAATAATCAGAGGAATAATTGCAAAAATGTATATTTTCTTGGCCGGTAAAAATTATAAACTATTTTACTAACAATTCATGGTTTAGGCACTTCTAAATGCGCTATGAAGCTGAAATTTTTTATAACGGTAGAATTTGCCAAATAATGGAAACAGGATTATAGAAATTTGAAAATTTTTATTCGTTCGGCCGTAATAAATTCTCAAATGTTACACAAATTGACTAATGTTTATGTACTTTCTGAAGATCCAGGTAGCCGAAAATTTAAAAAAAGTTAGGAAATAATGTTCCGGTGGTAAATAACATTGAAAGTTCCATAAAACTTTTATATTGTGGCTGATAAAAATTCATAAAGTTTAAACAATAAAATTCGTATACATGCACTTCTAGAGGTGCTATATCGATGAAATTTTGCACAAATGTGAGGTATTCATAACAAATGCTAAAATCCTATAAATGTTTTTTAATTGCAAATTTTAGAGGTTGTTTTTACCCCAATATTGACCATAAGGAAAAACACGTAAATCAGCAAGAAGGTGTAAACTGTTGTGTTTAAAAATTATTTGTTGGCTCATACTCTTTACTTTAGGGTGAGAGAAAATGCTTGTAGAATGCAAGCACACCTTCACTAGTACATATATATATCTATACTATAAGTTCAGATCTTACAGAGGAGGATATAGGAGGATACTAATGTCTGGCCCAAACTACAATAGTTTGAGAGCTGAAATTTAATACATAGGTGAATCGAAAAAAATAATCAGAGGAAAACTTGCAAAATTGCAACAATGTTTACTTTCTAGGCTGTTAAAAATTATAAACTATTTTACTAACATTTCATGGTTTAGGTACTTTTAAATGAGATATGAAGCTGAAATTTTTTTTCTGGTAGAATTTGCCAAATAATGAAAATGAAATTTGAAAATTTTTATTCGTTCGGCCGTAATAAATTCTTAAATGTAAAAAAAATTGGCTAATGTTTATGAACTTTCTGAAGTTCCAAGAAGCTGAAAATTTTTAAAAAGTTAGGAGATAATGTTCAGGTGGTAAATGACATTGAAAATTTCATAAAAGTTTTATATTGTGGCTGTTAACAATTCATAAAGTTTAAACAATGAAATTCATATAAATGCACCTCTAGAGGTGCTATATCGATGAAATTTTGCATAAATGTGAGGTATTCGTAACAAATGCTAAAAACCTATAAATGCTTTATAATTATAAATTTTAGGGATTGTTTTTACCCCAATATTGACCATAAGGCAAAACACGTAAAACAGCGAGAAGGTGTAAACTGTTGCATTTAAAAATTATTTGTTGGCTCATACTCTTTACTTTAGGGTGAGAGAAAATGCTTGCAGAATGCAAGCACATCTTCCCTAGTATCATTCTATAAGCACTCTTCTTACAGAAGATACAGGATATAGGATATACATAGGATGATACTAATGTCTGGCCAAAACTACTAGTTGGAGAGCTGAAATTTAATACATAGGTGAATCGAAAAAAATAACAAGAGGAATAATTGCAAAATTGCAACAATGTTCATTTTCTTGGCCGTTAAAAATTATAAACAATTTTACTAACATTTCATGGTTTAGCTACTTCTACATGTGCTATGAAGCTGAAATTTTTTCAAGTGGCAGAATTTGCCAAATAATGAAAACGGGATTATAGAAATTTGAAAATGTTTATTCGTTCAGCTGTAATAAATTCTCAAATGTTAAACAAATTGACTAATGCTTATGTACTTTCTGAAGGTGCAGGAAGCTGAAAATTTTAAACAAGGTAAGGAATGATACTCCGGTAATAACTAACATTGAAAATTTTAGAAATATTTATTATTGTGGCTGTTAAAAATTCATAAAATTTAAACAATTCAATTTATATAAATGCACTTCTAGAGGTGCTACACTGATGATATTTTGCACAAATGTGAGGTATTCGTAACGAATGATGAAAACCTAAAAAAATATTATAATTATAAATTTTAGGGTTTGTTTTACCCAAATATGACAATAAAGAAAAACACGTAAACCGGCACGAAGGTGCAAACTGTTGCGTTTAAAAATTATTTGTCGGCTCATACTCTTTACTTTAGAATGCAAGCACGCCTTCACTATCATTCTATAAGCTCTCTTCTTACAGAGGAGAATATAGGAGGATACTAATATCTGGCAAAAACTGCAATAGATGGAGAGCTGAAATTTTCAGAAATTGTATATGGCATGGAGAAACCGCCAGAAAATTGAGACCCTCCACCTAAGTGCCATGGGTTCGACTCCAGAAATTCCGAAAATTGCGTTTTTTCCCATAAGAGAAGCATTGCGGCATTATTGAAAATTAATTTAGGGCACTTTCGGATAAGACAGAGAATTGAAACGTTGAGGGTTGTTAGCTATCCACGAGATCTATTGGGAACCATTACCACTTTTACAGCAACTGTCCTGGGTTCGACTCCAGACGACCCGGTATATCTCCCATAAGAAAGCATGGAAAAAATAAATTCCTTCATATAGACGAAACTAAGAGGAATAAAGAGCTGATATTTTCAAGGTTTGTAGATGCCATGAGAATATCTCCATATTATTTGACAACTCCTGCGTAGGTGTCATAGGTTTGATTCCAGGTGGCCTTAAATTTGAGATTATTTCCCATAAGGAAAGCATTGAAATTGGTGCAGGGCACTTTTGAGTTTAAAATTTATTTGTCGGCTCTTACTATTTATAATAAGATTAGATAAATGCTTGCAGAATGCAAGCACACATTCACTAGTGTGTGTGTGTGTATATATATATATATATACCGGGCGTCCCAAAATGACTGTATAAGAACGTAATCACGGAAATCCTCGCGAAATTTTAAAACGAAAATGTTCTATGTCCAAATGTTGGCAGACTCCTTGTTTCCTCAGAAAACGCGATTTAATTGAACGCGATGTGGCAACACTGCATGTAGGAAATTGTGCGTTTCATACGAGTAAGAGCATATTGTTCCAAAATAAGTGTTAGCACGACCTGTTGTAGATAAACGACCGAGTATTAATTAGTATTACAGGCAGTCCCCGCTTTTTGTCGGTCCTCTTTTCATCGCAGTTTTCAGGAAGGTAAACTGATGATAAAGCGAGGACTGCAAGTACTTCATTAGGTTGGCGACGCTTGCAAGTGGAAACGTCATGCAGCTCCTTTTCCCCTTAAGGGAGGTTACCTTCCTGAAAAGTGATATATATATATATATATCTTTATAAATCAAAATTAAGTGATGTCTGCCTGCTACTCAATCACGCAAAAACTACTGCACCGATAGAGCTGAAAATTTGTATTGACATAGCTTGGACACCCACTTAACACATAGACTTTAAACAAAATTTGTTCGCCATCTTGAAGAAAATGGCGGATTGCTATCTCAGAAACGGTTAGTCCAATTCTAACCAAATTTGATGAGATGGTCTGTGGGCCTATTTAAATAGTAAAAAGTATATTCTAAATTTCATCTGCCATCTTGAAACAAAATGGTGGCGTGCCATTTTAGAAAGGTTTAGTCCGATCCTATTGCCGATGGTGGGTGGGTCAGTGGAGGGGGCACGAGAGTATACAGTAGACTCCCAATTATCTGGGCAGGTTGGGAAATGAAGTTCCCCGGATAATCGAAACCCCGGATAATCTGCAAAATGAAAGAAAAACTCAAAAATATAACCTAAATGTAAATTTAATTACAAAAATATTAATACATACATACATATGTATTTATAGAGGTACATATTTTAAACAAACTTACTATTTTTTGAAAAAGAAAAGCAAAGAAGTTTGCTTTTTCCCTTGGTTGGCCTTCCTACGTATGGTGGTGCGTAAATTATGCAGCATCATCTTATCGGCAAGAGCGACGTCGTCTTATTGCTCCGCGTAGTCAAGTAGAGCCTCGACGTGAGACAAAGTGGCACTGTGACCGATTTTGTTTGTCGGCAGCAAATCCTCTTCTGGGTCTTCGTTTAGGGTTGGACTCGATTCTTCTTCGTTCATAACCCGTCGTGCTATTTCGTCATCACTCAACATTTCATGACCTGTCAAATTTTTGTCTGAATTAAACCACTCAAAAACTGCTTCTTCATCTAAAATTTCAAAGCCACTACCAGACAGTTAATTATCCGGTCGAGTTTTTAAATTCATTGGAGTTGTCGGGCGTCCCATCCCACAAGCTCAAACTGAAGGTTGGCGTCCCCGTAATGCTGCCGCGAAACTTGGATGCACCCAGATTGTGCAATGGCATGCGACTGAGGGTGAAGGAAATAAGACGTAACATTGTAGAGGCCACCATTTTGAATGGATGCACGAAGGGAGAGGACGTTCTCATACCACGCATTCCGATTATACCAACAGACTTGCCATTTCAATTTAAGCGGCTGCAATTTCCCATTAAGGTGGCATTGGCCATGTCCATCAATAAGTCGCAAGGACAGACAATGAAGGTGGTAGGCATCCATCTGGAGAACCAATGCTTCTCACACGGGCAGCTCTACGTCGCATGCTCTAGGGTGTCGAGCGAACAAAAGTTGTATATATACGTACCGGTTGGTAAGGTGGTCAACATTGTATACAAAAACGTTTTGGAAAACATCTAAATTCACTTTCATTAACCGCCTCATTCCCTGCCGGCCACAATGTCTGTTTCACAAATGATGACGTCATCCATAGCTTATCCCAAGCGAAGCCGGATACTTCAGCTAGTTTATATAAATATATATATATGTATATAGGGCCGTAGTGACCACTTTTGGTGCCCTGGGCTGAGGATTTTTTGTTGCCCCAAGATAATCTAATAAAATAATAAGTGTCTATTTTAAACGGGATATTTAACTAAAATAAACAATCATTTCTTTACAAATTTATTTTTTGGGGTTTATTTGCAGCAAAAATATTGAAACAAATGGGAAACACTAAACTCACTCACTCATACAGGATCAAACTTGTCAGACGAACAATCACACACACGCACTCAAGAAGAAAAAACAGGAATCTCTAAATATTCAAGGAACACTATATGAGCATTTTGAGAGCTAAGCTCCCATCTTCAGCAGTTGATGTAGAATCTACATCAACTGCTGTAGATGGGAGCTTAGCTCTCGAAATGCGCATATAGTGTTCCTTGAATATTTAGTGTGTCCCGTTTTTTTTTTTTTGACATTTCGTTAACGTTTTTCATTATATTAATCAAAAATAATATCATTATTTGGTTATTTAGTTACGTTACACGTAATGTTTTCCGTCACTGGTTTGAGGAATTTTGCTACTGCTACAGCTAGATTTAACACTGGTCATCACCAGAAATCATGTTTTTTCTATACACTTAAATTTAAATAATTATTATTTTCAAAAGAGGGTTTTAACAGATATATCAAGATAAATATTTTAATGAAAAATCTATTTTGTGGTTTTCTAATAGTCTTGTAGATTTCACTCTCTTACTTCCATTATTATTGAAAATTTGAAAGGAACACCAAATAAAAACTTTGCTAGAATTAAATTCTACAATCAAATACAGGCGACTCCTGAGATTCGACCGTTCGAGATTCGACCGTTCGAGATTCGACCGTTCGAGATTCGACCAATTCGAGAATTCGACCGGTTGAAGCCTGCTTATTTGACCCAGCTGACTGGTCAGTTGAATTAGGAACTAGTTTATGCAAAGTAATTTTCGGTCTGCCCAACCATGTGAGGTTTAGTTTCAGTCTAGACATCATCATTTCTACTCTAATTGCTTGAATTTGTGCTGATTTCACTCGTTTTTAGGCGTGTCCGACATTCGACTATTCGAGATTCGACCGCGTTTTCAGGAATGCATCCCGGTCGAATCTAGGGAGTCGCCTGTACTTTACTTTGGATTGCCCTAAAGTCTCGTAGATTATGCACGCGTTATACAAGCTTTTTTTTTAGGTAATTTGATGTAAATTGCTAGTGCGTGTTATCTATGAAGTATACATTTTTAAGAGAGAAAAGTTTACTCAAAGTAAGCTACTTTCTAAGAATAGCTTCTTAGTTGAAATGAATTTTGTTTCCTATTTAATGCATTTCCTCAACTTTACTTACTTTTAGGCAAATCCTGCAACCTGGACTGATATACACACGTATTACATGTAGATTACCCAAAAAGTCCCTTTTTTTGCCATCCAATTGTATCTATGAAATGCATTGTGCTATACAATTTCGCTACATCATCGACAAATGATTTACTTTGTCAGCGACAGGTTTTCAGTTATAAAAGAAGAATGTTCATATTCAAAATTAATGACTGCACTACATCGAAAGCAGCAAAATAAATTTTCATTCTTTTAGCCATTTTTAGTTCAAGTTCCCGATCATTAGTATTATTAATTTTCAAATGTAAATCAAAACTAATCTGCACCCACTTGAGCATTATCGAAATAAAAAAGCAGTCATGAATTCGAAAGTGAAATTTATGTCCAAATGAGTTTACATATTAAATTCAATTATCATTGCTACTTCAGAACTCTGGGGGTAAGGTCATTAAATGTTAAAGACATACAGAAATGACGAGTTTAATTATGTAGCTGTTTAAATCTAACTATATATTAATTTTATGTTGACATCTGTAGACATTTGTGTACAATTTATATCGGCGTATTTCTCGAGAACCGTTAGTCGTAAAGATATGCGGTAAATGGCATTTTGTTTCTACTGGCTAGGAAGTCCCTGGAAAAATATTTTCGTTTTCTAAAGGGTCCCAGGTTCAAATCCAGGAGACAATTATATTTTCCCGTAAGTTTACATGGGATTTTCGATTTTTCAGAGTGCAAGGTTTTTTTCCTTCATTCGTTAAAATATGTAAATATAGACTGATTTTCTTCTTTTTTCTTTATTCGACGGCTAAAGCTATATATTATCTTATTCTTGTGATGCTTACTCGTTACACGGTCGAACTTTTCAGAAATATGCATTCTTTTTTAAATATTTAGGATTTTTCGTAGGTACTCATTCCAGGCATTGCCAAGGAGACTCTCATTGTTGCCTCTGATTCATTTAATGCCAATTAAACCTTCAAATAGACGAAAGAAAAAGGTGATTCGCTTCGAACTGTTCTTTGAGCATCGAAATTAATGAAGCGTAGGAACAAATATTTACGGATAATTATTCTGTTGACTGCATATGAGAAGCGTTTCTAGCTGTGTCAATAACATGTGTATAACAAACAAGCTCCTAGCGCATTGAGTTTTCTTTTAAATTGTGCAATTTGTTTTTGTTTTGTTTCATCGTTTGAATGCTGAATCTTACCTTTTTGTAAGTAGAACCATCATATTACACATCTGTAACCCTTATTAATGCAGAGAGGCTCACGCATCAATTAAAAATTAGATGAGAATAGGGATGCACGTTACTTTGTTAACACATTATATGGTTATCTTTGGTTGCATTGATGTCGCCTTTATAGTAGGTCCTGTAAGAAGTTAAAAGCAGTTGTTGATAGAAACTTGAAGTAAAGCAATTGTTTGTGAGTTCATCTATAAGGGTGCAACGATAATCATTGGAACTTAGGTAAGGTAGAGCTATTAGCCCAGCTACAGCTGCCAGAGAAAGGAAGAGGAGCCAGAGATCAAACGAAGAGTATTGTAGGAAAGAGAGAGAAAGAGATGTGGAAGCTCATAGGATTGCCCGTGAAGATGAGGAGTGGAGTACAAGAAAGACAAAGAAATAGGGAAACACATCAAATGAATGGGGAACAAAGAAGATCTAACCTAGGGCCGAACTATTTACATTATTTGCATTTCATTTATTTCATTAATTATTCAATAAAAATTATTTCACTAAACCTTCAATTTATTTAAATCGCGTTGATCGGAGATCCGGGGCTGCCCTACTAGTATTTTATTAATGAAAGAAAATTACACTTCAAATCCATCAAACCCTTCAGATTCAGTTTCAGAATTATTGAAGAGATTAACAAATGACTCGGTAACTCCCTTTCAGAAAGAATTTTTTCACTTTTGTCAGATGATGAATCACTTTGGTCAGTCAATACTGAATGAATGAAACCCTGATGCCCGGAAACCATTTATGATGCAATTAGGAGTGATTTCAGCCCAAATGTCTACAATCCACTCAAAATAATTTTTTGTAATTGAGACTTATGCAGAAACAATTTCTTAGCCCTATTTTATATTACAATAATGACATTTTTAGTAAGAAAATTAATGAATTATTCTCTTACTCGAACTTCACAGGCCGGATAAAATATCCTTGAGGGCCAAAAGTGGCCCACGGGCTGTACATTGCCCACCATTGCTTCAAAAGAAATAATCTTTTGGATACCCTCCTTAGTGTATGCATCCCACTATGAATGCACATTATACACAAGAATTCGGAGAATCCTGAAGCATGGACTCAGCATGTGGTGCGCATTATACATGAATGTGCATTATCTACGAGACTTTAGGGTAATTACTTTTGACTGTTGACTAATAATTTGCATTAATCTCTCCTTGCCTTGAGAAGTACATGGTAGTTGGTATCATCAAATGGTAGACGTCCATAAACCATTGCAAATAATACAATGCCCATTGACCAAATATCAGACAGTGCTGGCTTGTAAGGAATGCCACGCAGTATTTCAGGTGAAGCATATGCATAACTTCCACAAAAAGTTTCACTCAAGACACTTTTTTGGTTAGATTCCATCTTTGCAAATCCAAAATCTGATAGTTTTACATTGTATTCACGGTCCATGAGAAGATTTTCACATTTGATATCTCTACAAATTTAAGATAATTTTAAGAAACTTTGAATACTCCTCTTTTTAATACTATCCAATTCAGGGTTTAGCAAACTTTGTTATTTGGGATGTGCACAGCCCACAATAGCATTTTATTTGGCCCTCAAAGCTAGGATAAAATCAAGAATCTGCAAAATGTTATGCACATAATTTCAAGTTTTATAAGAAAGATTTTGTTCATAATTGCCTTTTTGAAAAAGTTTTAAAAATTGTTATGACTTGATTTTCATCAACATGACACAACAAAATCTCTAAGAAACTTCTGATGTTAGCATAATGTAACCTGTTGCCTCACCTCAAATGTTTGTCCAACTCTGATTTGGATAATATAAGTTAAGCTTGTTTAACATGCTTTATTTATAAATTCTGATAGCATAAAAATGCAATTCTAATATATGATTATGTATGAACTCGTATTTTTTTGCATAAATAATTATATTATTAGTTCAAGTAATGATATAAAAACAGAAATGAACCACTTTAATTTACAGCAAAGTACTGGCAATCTTTACTGTCAATTAAAATTTTGTAAACAAACCTATGCACAACACCATGGTTATGGCAGTATGTTACAGCATCTGATAGCTGTTTAAACCATTTTTTGGATCGAACCTCATCAATAAATGATTCTCTTCTGATTATATCCAAAAGACTTCCATTTTCAGCATATTCCATTATTATGTAAACCCTAAAGATGAAATAGCAAAATATTAAATTTTTACAAATCATTGTATCTTTTCAGTGAGCACACATGAAAAACCATGTTTAAGCTGGATTATATGCCATGTGTACATCACAAGCATAAGTTATTTGCTTTGTACTAAGAAATGACACTTCCAGGACCATTTTCCATATAATTTTTCTCATTTGAAATGGTTGCCAAAAGAAAAAAAGAGAGAATATAAATCCATACCAATCAAATAATTATAATTTTATTTACATTTTAAATGGAAACACTTCTCAACACATTAGCCAGGAATACACAACCTTTTTATGTTAATGGTTGAATTATTAGTTTCAAGTGTCTTAGGGTCAGAAACTGTCAGATTGCCCCCATCTCCCGCTCTCCCCTTGGATGTCTTTGTTGCCCACCATTTGATACATACTGAAACCCATTCTGCATAACATTCATTTAATATACACCACAGATTAAGTATGTAGGCCAAGGGAAAGAAAGATTCATCAAGAGCAGAGATTTCCAGAATACAGGGGTGTCGGTAGTGACGGATTCAAGATGTATGGGAAGCTACTGGGTGAAGCTTCTGGGAGCATAGAAGTCATCATTACTTCTGTAGGCCAGATGAGTTTACATTAGATGTTTCATGAGAGAATTTGTGGTATCATAAAAGTTAAAATCAATTTCATTTCATTTTGTTAGGTGTACACTTCAAAAAATTATCACAAATTCCACTGCCAAATATGTCACTATCTATCCAAAATTTTACAGATTGCTTTATATTTATGACTTTGCAGCCATAAATTTTTTTGAAGACTACATACATTCCACAGGCTGAAGTTTTACAACCATATAATATTTGTTCTGTTCTTTTTAATTGCAAGGGCAATGGCTTACACATCAGTTTTTTCATCTTTCAGATTTGTATGAAGTTATTTTGAAGCAGTTCGACCTGCCAAATAGGAATAAGAAACTCAAATATCTAAAAATACTGGAGAAACCACTGATGCTGTTTCGAACGAAGAAAATAATCTAGTCAATCCAAAAGAAAATTTCGAAATACTTTTCTTAATTTCTTTGCTGGATGTAATGATAAATTCTTTAGAAGGAAGTCTGACAAGCTTAAATAAACACAATGAAATATTTCAAATGTTATACGATATTTAAAATATAAAAATATGAACTTGGATGTGCTTATGAAAACATGTACAGTAATACCCCAATTTACGTCAAGGATGCGTTCCTGAAAATCATGACGTAAATCAAATCAACGTAAATGGAAACCGTTTTTCCCATAAGAATCAATGTTATAAGGGGATGATGTACACAAGACAGTTTTTTTACCTTGAATATTACTTACCGTATATACTTCTGTACCCCATGCACCATTTTTCCCAAAATGCTGGTGAAAAAAGGGGGTGCAAGCATAGTTGCCAATTTAGCGACTTTGCCGCTAGATTTAGTGACTTTTTATTTCCTATTATTAAATTCCACAATTTTTTATTTCACGGCTGGTTTTCCTAAATAACTAGCATCATCAGGTGAGAAAAGTGCTCAAAATATCCTTTATATATAAAGGATATTTTGAGCACTTTTCTCACCTGATGATTTATTTATTTATTGGCAAGAATTCAGAGACAGCATGAGGACAATTATACTGAATATCGTAACAACAACAATAAGTAACAAAAATAACAAGGACGAACACACACAACCATGCCCTCGGCAGGATTCGAACCTGCGACCCTAGCATTGGAAGCTAGACATGCTAACCACCCCTCTACAAAGACTAGTTATATAGCAAAACTGGCCATGAAATAAAAAATTGTGGAATTTAACCAAGTGTTTTTCATTAATATGAGTATCAATTGCCACAAAGTTCAACTATATTCCTTGGATTTTATTTTTGCTTCCTATAGCGACATTTTTAAATGTTTAGCGACATGTCAGTAACTTTGCAATTTTCTACTAATCTAGCGACAAATTTAAATATAGCTTTATGTAAGAAGAAATACATACAATATACAACATAAACCAAACAAATTTATTTTATGATAGATTTATTAAAACCTATACAAGTTTTAATAAACATTAAAATATTTCTACAGTTACTTCCCCAGTTATGATATTTGAAAGACATTTTAAACTATTATTGAAATATCTCATTATAATTTGCATTGACGAATACATCATAAAGCGCAGTTAAACTACAGAAAAAATGATTTCTATTAAAAATTAAAGAAGGTATTCTTCTCGATGTAGAAATTAGACATAAATTTTTATTAACACCTTAAATACTAAGTCAATGGAGATTTTGATGATTATTGGACGTCTGCCTCTTAAATGAAGCTTACTTTGTTCCGAAAATACAAAAGTTTTATTCCCCTTATTAAAAATGAGGACGAATGTAAGTTTTTATAGATTGATTTATCATATCGCAATGATATTGACAATGTAACGCAACATTTTTGCAGTTTAATGATAAGTGACTGATACCAAATTAGTAACGAATGCTTGCCATGTGCAGGTAGGGCCCGCACAAGGCAACGGCAACCCGGGGTGCCACATAATCTTGGGGATGCTATTCTGACCATCTCTCTATGATTAATTGCAAATAAATAAATATTGGATACCAATTTATATCGCCGAACAGGCTGCAATCTTTATGCCATTCATTCTATTTTCTTCTTTTTTCCTTTATCTATAATCTTTACAGAGCGATGATTAAATTAACATTTACTTCGTAATAATCTCAACAAACATTTATGGAGGGGGACGCTACTGCTATTCCGACCAGAGCACCAAAATTATTCAGGCAGACCCTGTGCGCGGGTATATAAACAAGTTAGGAAAGTGTACATCGTATCATAAATGGGCGCGTTTCGTGCAATGGAGTATTAGAAAGCAATTATAGTATACCTGTACGTAAGGGAAATAGCGTTTTAAAGTTCTTTTCTTCATCATAAATAATCCATTTTTTTCCTATTTAATAATATTACATGCACACGTAAGGAAATTAAACGTTTGTTTGGGAGATTGTTTATGTTAGCAACAATGAAGAAGTAACAATGCAAGAAGTTCAACTCGAATTAAGACATTTTTGTTTGATTTTTTCGATAACGGCTACTCCTACGATAAAAATGTATAGGAAAGAAAATACTCCACTTTACCAGTTCTACAACTTTTAATTGAGAAATATTTTGATATGAGCAATACTTGACGAGATATGACGAAAATTTAATTTTTTGTCACCAGTAAAGTGGTACTCCTGATTGGCGTACGTGATTAATTTTTGCGATTTTCTTATTATATTTTATAGTAAGCCCTTAATATCAAATGTGATGAAAATCCGTTCAGTAGAAGCCGAGAACGAACATGCGGACGGACGGACAGACGGACCGACGATAATAGGCGCTCACGCTGCAAGCGAAACGCGCCTAAGAATCCTTAAATACGAGGCGGCAAACCTCCCTACATCTTATACGCGGGTATTTATGGTATTTTATTTTTCTACTTATAAAATAAGTTTGACCTATAAATGTTAATACCTATTCTATTTTTAATTAAAAAAAGGCTTGCAAAAATTCTCCGTTACTTAATACTAATAATTAAATATTATCTTAATTGATATTCATATATAAAATAAATAATAAGTATACTAATTAGATTAATAAGAACTGTTTGAAGTATTTATGCACCATTTTATTTTTAACGACTTTTTAGCAAATTTTCTTTGAGTTTAGCTACTTTTCAAATTTATTTTTTGGCAACTATGGGTGAGCGTCTTACAAGAGAATTTCTGAACAGGTTATATAAATTGTATCAATAGTAAATTCTCTGGAATATGCTTGTGTCTACGTTGATATTCTGAAAAGACGCCGATTTCTAAAAAGTATACGCGTATTTATGCGTCCAAGCAAACATTTAGGTTACGTTCGCGCTGCGGACATAAACTCGCAAAAGTAGGCAGAAAGCTGCGTTTCCAGAGATCGTACGGGTGAGGCGTGTCTACGGTTAGACTTGTAGGGTGAGGGGGAGAAAGTGTCAGCCAATAAGAGGTCTTAAATTTCCCACGCCTTTCAAAAATTCTTGACGAGCGCTGTTGACACGATTGCTCTCAGAACTTCACTCGTCCACAGCTGCTGTTGAAACAACGAGAGCGAAATTCGAAATGTGGCAACATTGGGTCGTAGCCTAAGCGAAATAACCCGAATGCGGACGGAATACTGCGAATCTGACCCGTACGACTTCGGGAAACGCACTTATAACTGATCTACTATAATATATTTTGAAGCGTATGTTTGTGTGTTTGTTCATGGAACTACTCCTAAACGATAAAAGCTAAATTAACCAAATTTGGTACGATTCTTCCTTACATCCTAACTTAGTGAATGGTCAAGGGTTGGTCAACCGGGATTAATCAGTGCTGCCAATATAGGGTATTTACATTTTTCCATAAGATAACACGTATGAATCAATTTCTTGACTTGCAAGGTATTCTTCCTTCAATCATCAACATACGTAAATATGGACCGATCTTTTTCGTTTTTGCTTTATTCGACGAATAAAACTCTATACTATCTTATTCCTGCGAAGTTTACATGTTACAATCGAAGTTTTCAGAAATACGTTATTTGTTTCGAAATTTTGTGGATTTTTCATACTCTTTCCGGGCGTTGCCAAGGCGGCCGTCATTGCTACCTCCGATTCAATTAGCTTCAATGAAGCTTATAAATAGACGAAAGTTTAGCGTTATTCGATTCGCACTTTTGTTTAAGCAACGAAACGATCGATGTTTATTGATAGCAACGTAAATAGATACTGAATATTATTCAGGAAGCGTTTATAATGATTGATGAAAGTAATTGAACTTTCTTTCATCTGTTGAATACTGGAATCTTACATTTTTGTGAGTAAAATCATTATATTCTACATTATAATGTTTATTAACGTAAATAAGCTCACGTATCTGGTGTACATTTACTGGAGTCAGTGTTCAATCATGGACAACTTTACGTTGCTTTTTCAAGACATAAAAGTAAATATTTCAGCGAGGCATAATTACACAAGAAATGAAGCTGGATTTGGCGAAAGTAATATGATAGGAAATAAAATTATCGTTATATTTGAATGCAATAGGCTCGGAAACGGATTGTTACAAGCAAATATGATTAATTGTTAAGAAAGGCTAATTGTAATTTAAAAAGTATCTACTATATATTTTAAAGAGTTTGTATGTTGTGCTGTAGTAGCTTCACTAAATCCGTTGAAATTCAACGGGAAATTCTGCTAGTATAACTATAGTTCAATGACTACTGAGTGTTTGTCAGCAGGAGAATATGTAGGCGCAAGTTTTCTAATTTACGAGTGAATATAATTGTTTTTCTCTTGATACTTTAAAAATTTATATTAATTAAGTATTGTAATTCATTAAAAGGTTCAAGAAGCTGGAAACGGAAAAATCTAATGATTTTACGACTTTTTCCATTTTCCGAAAAATCTGAGATAACGGCGTAACATCGAAGCAAACCAGCGTAAATCGGTACACAGGTACTAAATGATCGAAGACTTAACTTCGAATCAGCGTAAATAGGAGCAACGTAACTCGGGGTATTACTGTAGCGACATTCAAATTGCCCTAACAGATGGAGATGATATAGACGTAGCTAGAATGAAGTTAAAAAATGAATTGGAGAATCATCCAGCGTTTTTATCCCCATGACTGACTCCATTAGATGTGTTAAATTATCTCTATCCTCATGATTTGGTAACTGTTTTTTCCAAATACGATGGTTTGTCAGAATATTCTTATAACCCTGTCCGTAACAGTTGCTAGCGGTGAAAGGAGTTTTTCCAAACTGAACGTAATTAAAAATTACCTAAGGACAACTACGAGCCAAGGAAGATTAGTAGGTTTAGCCAAACTGTCAATTGAAATCGAAATGGCGAATTCTTTGGATTATAATTATGTAATTTATACTTTTGCAAACTTAAAAGCTCGCAGGGAATGTTTATGAAATTTTTTTTCCTTGTTCATTTTGAATCTCATTATTTAAATATGTAATCTTTGTTGGTTTATAATTTTGTAAAATGTATGAAAGTATACAGTGTTTTTATTTATTTGGTTTTGGTTTCGCCTTTTTAGGCGTGTTTCGCTTACAGCGTGAGCGCCTATTATCGTCTGTCCGCATGTTCGTTCTCGGCTTCTACTGAACGGATTTTCATCACATTTGATATTAAGGGTTTACTATAAAATATAATAAGAAAATCGCAAAAATTAATCACGTACGCCAATCAGGAGTACCACTTTACTGGTGACAAAAAATTAAATTTTCGTCATATCTCGTCAAGTATTGCTCATATCAAAATATTTCTCAATTAAAAGTTGTAGAACTGGTAAAGTGGAGTATTTTCTTTCCTATACATTTTTATCGTAGGAGTAGCCGTTATCGAAAAAATCAAACAAAAATGTCTTAATTCGAGTTGAACTTCTTGCATTGTTACTTCTTCATTGTTGCTAACATAAACAATCTCCCAAACAAACGTTTAATTTCCTTACGTGTGCATGTAATATTATTAAATAGGAAAAAAATGGATTATTTATGATGAAGAAAAGAACTTTAAAACGCTATTTCCCTTACGTACAGGTATACTATAATTGCTTTCTAATACTCCATTGCACGAAACGCGCCCATTTGTGATACGTTGTACACTTTCCTAACTTGTTTCTATATAAGGTATAAATAAATGTTCTACAATTCAAATTACATGAAAACTAATATATGTATAACTGGAACGTAAATAAATGCAATTTTAATTATAATATTATTTAATTTATTACCGTTTGTGTGTTTTGTTTAGGTCAGTACAGAAACAAATTTAAAAAATCAAGCGAACGAGCCAAATTCATGATGTGAAGTTAGTGAAAATTATTTATACTTGTTTGCTTTGCCTTACCTTTCGCTTGGTCGGCACTATGCATTTCTCTAGGAATATCGGTTGAACAGACTTTTACTATTGAAGTTATTATTGGGTAAAAATGAATTCTACCACTACACATTAAATTTCTTCTAGTGTATTTCTTATTTAATTGAATAATAAAGAACAAATCTGTCGTTACAATTGAATTAATATACTTTTAATCAGATGCCATACTAAGCGAGAATCCTGGGACAAATTGCTCTTTTGTGTTCTTTAGATTGTCCTAGATCATGGGTATGCAGAAATTCGATGTTTGGGTGCATTTGATAACTTTTAAGAAATTTACAAACTTTATAGACTTAATGGCCATTAAATAAAAACCAATAATATTTATAATTGGTTACAGTGTCGAACTATAAAAAATTATTAATATCAACCGAAAATAATACATTTTACCATTAAACAGCTTTAGAAAATTAGCAATTATTTTGTTGACATCACTTTCCATGCTTTTATCCGCGAAACTAGAATTACAAATCATTACAAATTTCGATACTCCACCTGTGGGTTGTTTCTATGGCTTGCAGAAAACGAATGATGCTATTATGTTTCAAGCCTTTCACTACCTCAATCTCACGGGGAAGAAATTGTTTGAGATAATCCGCAGATGATTGATATTTTGACACAATCTTTATCGCAACGTTTGATTGGTGTCTCTCTGAGAATGCAAGCTGAAAATATAAAGCATCCCGATGTAATTGCAAGGCAATAAAATTATTTGACATTCGCATAAAGAATATGTACATATAGAGCCACTACATTTTCCAGAACTGTGAGTAATTATTTGATGACTGTTTTAATGGAACACTAGAAACCTTAACTGTTGCATATGATCCATTCCCAATGGATCGACTTATAGCATAGCCATGGGACTCCAAGACTGTTTGTTTTCGAGTAGGATGAGGAGACGCAGCTGTCTCCATCGTATGTGGTTCTTTTGTGTTTCGGAAGTTACGACAAGAAATTTCACGCTTTTATTTCCTATTTAATAAAACACTAAAAAGGAATGATAGCCCTGGATATCTACCATAAGTTTTTTATCTAGTTTATTGTGGTTACTAACAACAATATTGTTGCTTGTTAATTAATAAATTTTAATACTCGCTTCGTTTAACAGCATTTAACAGGTTTAACAGTTTACAACGAAAGCTAAACTTCAGTATTGGAAAGAATGTAAAAGCACAATCTTGAGTAAATCGTTTTACATCTTCAATGAAATAGAAAACGGAATTCGTATGTCGTAACATTTAAGGAAATCAAAAGGAAGTTTTAGGCTATAAATCTATCTAAATCTCACTATATATTAATTTTACGTTGACGTCTGTCAGCATGTCCCCCCCCCCCCCCTCTGTATCTTGAGAACCGTTTGTCGTAGAGATATGCAATAAACGGCGTTTTGTTTCTACAAACTAGGAGATCCCTGGAAAAATAGTTTCATTTTCATAACGCCCAGAGTTCGAATCCAGGAGACAATTGTATTTTCCCATACGTTTACACGGGATTTTCGATTTTTCAGAGTGCAAGGTTTTTTTCCTTCATTCACCAAAATACGTAAATATGGACCGACTTTCTTCGTTTAGACATTATTCGACGGCTAAAACTCTACACTATTTTATTCTTGCGATGTTTACATGTTATACTGTCGACGTTTTCAGAAATACGCATTCTTTTTAGAAATTTTGCGGATTTTTCGTACTCATTCCGGGCGTTGCCAAGGAGGTTCTCATTGTTGCCTCCGATTCATTTAATGCCAATTAAACATTCAAATACATAAAAGAAAAGCGTTATTCGCATCGAACTGTTGTTTGAGCATCGAAATCATCGATATTAATGAAGCATAGCAACGTAAATATTTAAGGACAATTATTCTGTGGACTACGTATGGAAAGCGTTTCTAACGATTTAATCGAAGCAATTGAATCTTCATTTCATCGTTCAATGTTGGAATCTTACCTTTTTATAAGTAGAACCATCATATTATACATCTGTAATCCTTATTAACGCAAATAGGCTCACGCATCAATTAAAAATTAGATGAGAAAAGCGACGCACGTTATTTTGTAAACACATTATATGGTTATCTTCTCTTCATTGATAATCTAAATAAACGGTTGCATTGACGTCGCCTTTATAGTAGGTCCTGTAAGAAGTTAAAAGCAGTCGTTGATAGACACATGAAGGAAAGCAACTGTTTGTGAGTTCGTCTATAAGGGTGGAACGATAATCATTGGAACTAAGGTAAGGTAGATTTAAAAAATTTTCCCCTTTGAATATACCGCGATATTAAACTAGCATTGAGTAACTCTGTGGCATTGTGATCACGTAATTGCTCTAATATAGTGTTGTAAAATCGCAGAAAATTAAAAAATGCGAAGGGGTAGACCAGTGAAAATGAGAGCTATTAGCCCAGCTACAGCTGCCAGAGAAAGGAAGAGGGGCCAGAGATCAAACGAAGAGTATTGTAGGAAAGAGAGAGAAAGAGATGCGGAAGCTCATAGGATTGCCCGTGAAGATGAGGAGCGGAGAGTACAAGAAAGACAAAGAAAAAGGGAAACACGTCAAATGAATATGGAACAAAGAAGATCTAACCTAAGGCCGAACTATTTACACTATTTGCAAGCGTAGCTGCAACGGGCTGTTAGTTGAAGTTCATTTTATTTATAACTATTATAATTAATTTCGATTTCATTCCAATCATATGATTTAAAATCACTTATACATAGTCCCAATATATGAGGATTATGATATTTACAAAGGAGAACATACTGATTGTACTGGAGAACCTTAAGTGCGATTTTCACCGTAAATAAAACGCATGAAGTTATGCTTGGAAAACTTAAGGATTTAAAACTATATGGAATTGAGTATTTACTTTATTTTACTTTCAATTTAAAATTCGATAACATAGTATAAATAGACGTGCTATGGAATGTTTTAACAATGTGTTTTCAAATAAACCCATTCGGAATTTATTTCTTCCTATGAACAGTAAATTTCATCAATTAAAAAAGGGATAATCGTTACATTGTTTTTCAGAAAATATAATCTGACAGCAACCAGGATCTAAATACATAACTGCTTTGTGGAACTAACAGAAATAATATATAAAACCTAAGGAAAAACATTGAACAAGGTAGGAATTTATGTAAATGAAGTGTTTCAGTCATGGTCAGATATAAATAGGTTTTCGAGAACTGTTTCTGGAGATTTACTAAAAATTGAAGTATTTGACGGGAAAGTGGTGAGGACGTTTTGAAGATCGAAAATTAATATTTTCATATGAAATCGTCACGTTTACACCTGGGCACTTACCGATGATAAAGTATACTATTTATCCCCGTCATATTTGACGGAAAATTCTACTATATAGTCCTATATTATAATTTACTTGGTTGTGTGTCAAGTGCAATGCCGCTTGGCCTATCAAGGCGTATGCACCACCGGCGATATAAGATACCGGGGCATAGTCATTCACTATCGTGGAGCGAGAGAAAGGGAGAATGGGAGGGAGAGGGGGAAAAGAAAGGGGCAGAGCAGGGGTCGGCAACCTACGGACCGCGGGCCTCGTGAGCGTTTTATGCGGCCCGCGAAGCAATGATGAAAAAGTGATCAATATAATTTAACACAGTTCCAGTGAACTTATGGTCTCAAAACCTTTTCTGGTGGAATTTTAATGCTATTAAACTAATTAGAATTGATTTTCACTTACATGAGATCACAAAATCTCTAGGTAACTTCTGATTTAAACGCCCATCCGTGATTTCCAATGCGGCCCTCCAAAGCATTCAGAACAACGAATGTGAAAAGGTTGCCGACCCCTGGGATAGAGGAAGAAAAAGAGTGAGGAAGAATAGGAAGTTTTAATTTCATAATTTAGTCATGCCTACCTGTCATTTTTGAGGGGCATTTCCATTATACCGTATATAATGGCGAAGTTAATACAAAAGAGTGCAACGATCTCGTGATGTAACTGAACCAAAAAGAGGCAGGTGCAACGCAGAATGAAGCGGTCGGAGTCTGAAGAATCAGGTTTGAAGAGACAAAATGTAGCATTAGCATAAGAAATGTGAGATTCGTCTGTTTGGTCTGTTTGCTCAACTCTCAAAACTATTTTAAACGATTCATCGTAATAAGATTCAATCTAGGTGCAAAAATTATCTTCCTATATACCTGAGGTGCACAAGCTAGCCGACACATCTTGTGCGGCTCGATCGAAGAAGCAAGTAAATCAATTGATTCATTCCTTTTATATTCAAACTAGCGGAACTGCCCGCTGAATTTCAACGGATTTAGTGAATCTAAAACTTCGACCGTGTAACATGTAAACATCGCAAGAATAAGACAGTACACAGTTTTAACCGTCGAATCAAGCAAAAATGAAGAAAACCAGTCTGCATTTACCTATTTAGATGAATGAAGAAAATCTTTCACTGTGAAAAATCGAAACTTACGTGTAAACGTACGGGAAAATAATTATTGACTTAAGCAATCCCTCCCTCCAAATTTTTAATCGTCATATATTCTATGTTACCCGCAGTGTAAAATTATATACGTACCTATGCGAAGTTTCGTTAAGATATCTTCAAAGGAGTGGAAATCACAAACTGTGGAATATCTAAGTCTAATTATTTAAGTTAATTGCGTAGTTTTAAAAACAGTTTGCTTTGGAGAAACCAGTAATAAAATTCTTAATGATATATTTACAATATAGTGGGTGGGCTTCGGAGGTCGGCGTGGATCGCAGCTAAAGTCTTCGAGTGGAACCCTAAAAAATAATGACTTTTTTCGATGATACCTGCCAGTTGATACTGATCTTCGCCCGTTATCGTTTACGTTGATCGTCCTCGTCATTGAGGACATATATGACCACTTCTTTGTGCTTCTAGTTTCACACAATCCATCAATTTCTTTCCCCTTTCGCGCTAAGCTTCTGACTCTGTGAACACAAACTCTCTCGCGGTTCTAGACGTGAGGCCTTATGGTATATGCCGTCGCTTGGTCATATATCCGCTACTGACTAGTATTTCATAAGCCAAGCTCTCCTTTGTTATATATATTTGGACTGAATGTTTGAGGAGGCATCTCTCTTGGTGTCGAAGATAAAACAATACACACGAATCACTTTGCAGCCACTTTATTGGGAATCGGAAATATTAAAATTAATATCCTCGACTTTAAAAATAAAAATTTAATAATAAACAACCATTTTTATTGTAATGAATAAATTTATAAATTAAAGTTTTTAAATAATTTATTGAGAGCTAATTGGGAAGTTCGTACAAAACCACAAACATGCAGGTGGCATGATTTCCGCATTCATTCGTTGTCTTTACGTTGATCAATACCGTATCTGAGCAAATGTTTGCTGACATCGATTAAGGATCCGTAATGTCTACATTATAGATCAAATAAAGGCAAGGTAATTCTGCTCCTCAAATACGATTTAGATTTCAATTGCTGATATTAAATGCGCGTTGTGAACAAATGCCTCTTTCTGAAATACCAACTGTCAGAGGATTAGCGAATCTCTTTCTGCCATCGAATAGTTTCCTCGGGTCTACTTTAGTGTGATTAAGTGCACAGAGTGTAATTTCCTGTTATTCAATAATTTGTAAAGTGAATCCCACGTCTGATTTCTGAAGTACTAAAGGTGTAATTTCGCTGTTTAGAAATAATTTGAGGAATAACATTAATATTTTATTCTTTAATTTTCTTGTTTTTTTCAGTTATACATCTTTAAGCTGATAAATACTTGTTATTATAAATGATTGGATCACGCAATACCGTCGTATTAATTGTTGCTATACTGTACACCACCAATTGCATATCTGCGAGATCATTGGATGGTAAAACCACCAAGTTAGTGGCGGAGTTCTTTTTAGCCAAGAGGATAACGAGGTTAACAGCATTAGTTTGCTGGGAAAAATGTAAACAGTTTTACGGTGGCTTATTCAAGGTTGACTGGTGTTTTAGATGCATGAAACAAGAAAAAACATGATGATCAAAATATTCAATCTGTGTACAGAAAACATATTTCTGAATGTTTTATAATTTTTATAGATAACCAACGATTAATGAGAGCGCTTTCGGATGCTGGAATCCAGGCTTATTTTCCTACATCAAATAATTGGACAGAAAGTTGGGTTATAAATTCAATGAAAAAGAAGAAAAATATTGGCGAGTGGTGGCCAGTTGGGGTTCTTCTCGATACATCATGTTCTAATTCTAAAAAGCTGCTTACTCTGGTAAGAGTTACTGTCATCATTCTCCCTAGTGGTGATCACAAATCGAATTCTGCCTAAGTTGACATTTGGTTATTTCAGGCATTTACCCAAAAGATGTTCGACAGTTTACACTTTTGGCTCATTTTGCACGAATATGATGTACCACACGAGACGGATAAAATGATAAATAACGATGCCTCATGCAGCCTTGATTGGTATATTTTGAATGAAACCAGATCTGTATTTGAGAACGTCCACATGCTAGTCGACAGTGAGGTGACATTTGCGATAAAAAAGTAATTATGTTGTTTTGATTACTTATTATGCAAATAAGTTTACAATCTTGATTTTAAGTTTATAACTGAATAACTTGTATAGAAATTACAGAATGAGATTATTAGTGAAAATTTATCACAGCTAACTTGCGTAACTTTTAGGACTTCAACCAAGAAGTAGTTATATAAAAGAAGTAGGTCTCTCATCAGCGACAAACATTATTTATACTGATTACCATAAAAAACAATGATTGCATGTATTTATTAATCTAATACATTTGGTACAACAATTTATCCTCTTTGAATAATTTTTGAAGCCATGCACTTCAAAACAACGAACAGTTGAATTTCACCAATAGCAAACTTTAATAGTTTAAAATTCGAGACTCCTGTCGTAATTTCGTTGGTTTTTGCAGAATGAAAAAAAATTCCCAGCAGCAGGTTTTGATGTTGTACGAGGTTGAGTCAATAAGTATACGCAAAGTGCTCATATTTTTTTGTTGAGATTGGCCTCACTGCTGACTGCGTGCGCAATAGTAAGCATGAATCCTCACTGTTGTTGTAGTGACATATCTGACCTTGACCCTGCAGTTGACTTTCTACAGTAGTGATGTCAACATGGCCGCTCCGCTTACCTCATGCACCAAAGAGCAGTGTGCAGTGATTCGGTTTTTATGGGCCAAAGGTGTAACAGGTACGGAAATTCATCGAAGACTAACAGCGCAGTATGGCAACAATGCTTTATCCACAGCGAAGCGTGTACAAGTGGATAGACATGTTCAAAAATTGCCGAACAAGCGTCACAGATGAACAATGATCAGGGCACAACGACGACTGATGACAGCATTGAACAAGTTCGTGCACTGATTCTCGCCAACATGAAGGCATACAAAACCTTGCGCAACGCTGGACCAAGTATGTTGAAAAAACGCCCCTGCCCTAGAGATATGTTGTATCGAGAGTTTACTATAGCGGGTGTGCGGGGAAAAATTTTCGGCTGCTTTTGTGTTCCCGGTTTCCACCCCATCCATTTTTGCACGTTGGTAAAAACTTCAAAGGGGGAAGAGACATGCCGGCAGGGGCGGCCCGAGGAATTTTGGCGCCCTGGGCGAGATAGCACTCCAGCGCCTCCTCCGTAAATGTTCTTTGATATATTTACAAAATACACGTTAATTTATTCATCGCTTTGTAAAACTTATTGATAATGAAAAAATAAAATGAATGCCATCAAGATTCCAGCCCGTTTCACGGTATAAATTGGTGTCCAATTTATATTCGCCTGCAAGTAATGCATAGATAAGAGGTTCCCAAACTGGTTCGCGAACCCCTTGGGGTTCATGGCAAAAAAAGTCCGTAATGGCGACCAAGGTTGATCAACTAATGTAGTCGTTTTTGGATATTTTTAACGACTACTATACTTAAAGTGACCAGATATAAGATTAGCGAAAGCGGGACAAACTATTTTAGCCCCTGCGGTGTAGGCAATTTACGACTTCATACGTCGTTTTCAAAACGAGACTAAACTGTTAGCCCCTGGAGTTTAGGCAATTTTATGGCGTCCGGTTATTGTTCAGAGGGATAGACTGAGGGGATGAACACTCTTGCCATCTTCTACATGCTTTCACTTCTTATTTCCATCAAATTAGTGGAACGCGGAATAAAAATCTCAAAAAATGAAATATAAAACGAAGAACAGCGGAGTCAAAACTTCGCGATTTCGACAGGCCGGTTAGTTACAAAGTAGTACACCGTGGTAATATACAGACTTCAGATCAGTCAAAGCGGGACAAATTGTGTCCCTGGAGTGTGGACAATTTACGGCGTCCGCTTATTGATCAGCTGGTCCCTACGATAAATTGTGGGAGTGATGACAGACTTCTGCATGCTTTCCCTCCTTATTTTCGTCAAATTAGTGGAGCGCTTCCGCTACTGAAAATTCATAAAATAATATACCACTGAATCACATGTCAATTTCCGGCACACTATGTATTTTGATTTACCCCAAGCTTACGATAAGAGGGTGATTCCGCTACTGATAACATAGCGCATCATTCGTACTGCATGCGATCGCGCTAAAAGTAGTCACTAGAGGAATGACGAATGATATATTTGGTTTACATTGTAACACGATCAACCACTAAAAATGCGCCAAGATCATTGAGACGGTGAGGTGAGTTACAATGTTGCATTAGAGGCGATAGAATGTCAGTAGCTCCGAGGCGTCGACGACGGTTTAACGAAACAATAATCGATAGCGATTGTTGTAAAATTCCTACTTTTTTCGTGACTGCTAGAAAGCGGGACATTTCTGGATCGAAGTGGGCAGCGGGACAGATTGTCAAAAAACGGGACTGTCCCGCCTATACTACAATTTTGTAAAAAATCTGCATTTCGTCTTTGCAAGCGATTAGTTAAAGGAATAGAAAGAGACGACGCACAAATTGATACTTTTGTAGAAATCATCACTGTTAACATAAAGGTTAAGGAGGAACGTTGAGACAATTATCCACGTCAACTGTACTTGGTTTCTGGAAGCGGTCCGGAGCGAGTACACAATGTTATGTAATTGACCGAAATTGAGCATACACTGTAGCACAAATAGGAAAAATCTCTTTTATGTGCTACAAAATGTGCTCAATTTCAGTAATCCTATACATTCGCATTCTTTTCATGCCTTAAATCAGTTGGTGTTTTATCCTCACGGTGCACAGTGGTACGAAATGCGAATCTGGCGGAACAAAAGTCATTTTTGAAAGTGTCAGTGATACGAAACATTCTTAAACTGCAAGTAAAGGGTCCAGTAGATAAGGAAAAACATATATTATATAGCCCCCGTTGAACAGTAATTTGGGTCATGTAGACTGTACAATTTGAGCCACACACTTCATCTCATTTTCCACTAAATTTGACACGTGTAATTTTAGAATTCTTTTCGTCAAACAGGCATGGTTTTATCCTCTTTAATGACTCATTTGGCTTCCCAAAGAGCTCTACCACACACAACAAAATTTTGTGCTAGGCTACCCATTTTGAAACATTAACCTCCAATTCCTAAAGCATGCATGAAGTTTGATCTACAAAAAAAGTCCTGCATGGCCCTGGTTAGTTTCTTGCTACAACTGGTAGGGAGGAATATATAGAAACAAGATTTTTAAATAATTTGCTGCCCATACCTGCCCCTTTTGAATTTATCGCCGAAAATATGGTAGTTTGCGCCGGCCGGCCGGCGCGGCGGTGGTTGAACGTCGCGGGGCTCATAGTATTAATCGTGCTTAAAATACATTTGTTTTTAGTTACCGAAAAATATTTTATTTAAAAAAGATACTTAAATAACTGAGATCAAATTCTTCCAATTTTAAAAAAATCATTCAAAAGGGAAAACGTATTAAGATATTTACATGAATTAAAAATAGATTCTAAATTAAAGTTTGATAGAGGGAAATGGAGAGTATAGGTAAGGTTTGCCAGTAGTACTGATTTAAGAAGTACAGTACTTATCAGACCACACCTTACATTTAACCACTTTTGGCAAATTATATCATTAATAATAAGGTTTTAACAATTAGAAATAAAATTTTCTTGCGGAACTCAATGACATAAATAGTATTACTTTTTTATTTATACTTTTCACTCGATGTGTTTTAATGCATATTTTTTAAATCCAGTAAATACATTTTGATTTCATCCTAAATTATGGCTGCGTTATTTTTGCAAAAACGAACAATATTTTTAAAATATAAATTTTTCTTTGAACTACATCCATCAAAGAAATTGCCCTATTAATGGAAACATTGTAACAAATAATGAGTATTTTGAGAGAAATGAGAATTTTTCATTTCTGCCAAAAGAGTACATTGTATACTTCTTTGGAAATTATTGAAAAGTACATATCATGCAAGGCAGTAGTTCCTTAATCAGTACATACAACTGTTAAGTCTAACAAGGAGTCTAGGCGCGATGGCGTTCTCCCTTACAAAAAGAGATTTGTGTAATATATTACGGGAAAAACAAGAGCGGAGTGAACAAGTTGATCACCTACTCGCGTTTATAAAAAAACACAGGTAACATATATATATATAATAAAATTTATCGGTGTTTAACTTTTCAGAAATAACCTTAATGCTCATAATAACATTAATAACAACAATAATAATGAAATGCATAGGTGTAGAAGCGTTAGATGATAAGAAGATACGAGCTCAGAAGATATGCAAATAGATTCTGTTGCATAGTTTACGAAAAATGGCAAAACTGTAACAAAATGTGGACTCGCTTTTTTTTTAAACAAAACGAAGCATAGCTTAATTCACAAATGGATGAGTTGCCTTCTTGCATCGAAAGTCCTCCACGATCCACTTCAGATTAGCTAAGCAGTGTTCCAATATACATGTCTCTGTCTGTGTCACTCAATACTTTTTCCAATCGTAGTTTTCACGTGGTTTTGTACAATTTGAGGCACAATATTTAGTCTTCAAATACATGCAGTACTAATTTTGAATTTTCAGTGGTTGGACGCCCTCCGAAAGTCTTTGAAGATTGTATTGAGCGTGTGAAAAAGAGGAAAGCTGCTGTTCTTTGCGAGAGAGCAAGCACATCGCAGCTCTCGTATGCAATGCAGGTGAGCCTCCGGGCTGAAGGACAGGAAACTGCGGCAGGTCTGGTGAATGAAGCCACCAACATTACCCCAAGAAAACCATTCAAGATATCTGAGGCTTGGAAAAACAACAGATCCGGATTTGGTGAGATACACCCTTATTCCGAGGATGAAGCTCTTTCTATGTATGTAGAGGCCAAGTTAACAAAGCATCAGTACGCTATGATCAGAAAAGGAGCAAAATTCAGAAACGCAAATATATATCCATCGTATATGCGACTAATGCAGGCAAAACTCAGGTGCTATCCGCCCAAAGAGACCGTTAACATATCGGACACTTTCGCGGAGGTACAACTACAAGCTTTGCTAGATCACACCGTAGACCGCCTTATTTCTAGTTTGATGACTAAAATGTATGATTTACTCATTTCTATGGAAAATATGGTGCTTATTTCTAAATGGGGGTTCGATGGCAGCAGTGGACAATCACAACGTAAACATAAAGCACCTGACGCGTCTCTCACTGGGAGTGATCTTTTTGTCATCTCACTTGTTCCACTGCAACTATATGCTCCTACACAGAATAATCCATCAGAAAAAGAAATATGATGGCAAAATCCGCGTCCTTCTTCGGGCAGATACTGCAGGCCCATCAAACTGGTATACATGGAGACGTCAAACCTCTCAGTGCAAGAAAAAACCCATACTGACCAGCAAATTGATACCTTGCAGACCTTTAGCCCAGCAGTAGCTTCAGAAATCTCCATTTCACATCGTCTTCTGCCTACTATGGTGGATGGAAAAGTCATCAATGCTCTCAGCGACAACTCCTCACAATTATACAATGTGTGCGGGGCAACACCTCGCTTCATGAATTGCATTGATTTAGTGTTGCAAAAGCCTGCAAATGAGGAAGTATTTGCTTATGGCTTATCAACCCTCCATGCCTGGATAAGGATTTTTGAGTGTCTTCTCCATATCTCGTACCGTTTGAACATAAAAAAGTGGCAGAAGAAGACTCCAGATGAGAAGAGAAGTGTAGAAGAAAGAAAAAAATTCATTCAGAAAAGATTTCGGATGGAAACGGGCCTCATAGTTGATGAACCGAAGCAAGGGAGTGGCACGACCAATGATGGGAATTCCGTCCGAAGATTTTTCAGGGACCCAACTTTATCGTTCGTCCTCAATCACAGGGATTGATGAGAAATTAATTCGTAGATTTTCTGCAATTCTCCAAGCAATGTCGAGTGGAAAACCTATAAATATCCTCAGATTTCGCGATTATGCATTGCAGACAGCAAGGGAGTTAGTGCGGCTCTATGGATGGTTTTATATGCCTGAATCAATGCATAAAATATTGATTCATGGAGCAGATATAATTGCAGCCGCTCCACTACCAATCGGCCTGTTGTCTGAAGAGTCTCAAGAATCCCGCAACAAGGATTGCAGAAGATACCGAGAAATGAACAGTAGGAAGATATCCAGGTCTGCTACAAATGAAGATCTCTTCCACATGCTACTTATTTCATCGGATCCCTTGATCACATCTCTAAGGGATCTGCCAAAAAAAAAAGAATAGAGGGCTTTGTTGTGATGCCCGAACACTACTTCTCTCCTCGGATGACTCTGAAGAAGACTGCTCTGAGGAAGAAAGAGGTGAATCGGAACTTGAGAGTGAAGACTAATTTATTTAGTTTTTTGAAAAATTACAATTGTGGAGATACTACTGTTTTATTATTTTTCCTCAAATAAAAACTGTGTTATCCTTTCATTTTGTTTTCTTTCGTTTCTTATTATTTAAGTCCTGAAAATTTCATTAATGCACTAATAATAGTTTTCCCTCCACAATGAAAAACTTCTCCTGTGTATTTCTTATGGAAAATATTCAGGAATTTCTGGAGTCGAACCTAGGACACCAAAGTGAACGGCATATCATATTTTTGTTAGGCCTATTAATATCTATAATCGCTGTAGATTTCAACTTTATATCTCTAATAGTTCGGGCTAGAGCGAATTTCAAAAACTCTCCAATGTAAATGAAATGGCAAACAAGTCATTTTGGGAATTTCTGGGGTCGAACTCATGATACTTAGACGAGCTCTGGGAGTTTTCCTGCGGTTTTAAGTTTACTATATACAAATCCCGAAAATTTGGTAGCAATCGCCCAGGTAGATTTGGCTAGACATATATATGAATCCATCCTATATCATCCTCTGTATGAAGTCAATATAGATTAAATTTCCACCTTAAAAATGTTTCCGATGCATAAAATGACCTTAGAAAGTAATTATCACCATACAGAAACAGTTTTGTTCGATAATATCAATAATTCGAATTTAGTACCGCCAGATTCGCATTTCACTGTGCGGTGTAAAGTTACTCCCATGAACTGAAGTATTTCTTTAGTATTTACTTTGTGTTTTCGCGTTTTACTGTGTTTTCTGTTTGTGTATTTAGTTCCTGCATTGAATATTTCCTTTTATACTCTTCGGTCATATTTTTATCTTTTTAAAATTTAATTTTATGAATCGTACTTAATAATGGATAAGTGGTTGAAAACGGAAAGACAGAAAAGAAACGTCAAGATAGTGTCGGAAAAATAGAATCTTGTAGACTCGCTTTGCTTTAGATCTCGAATTCTTAATATTTCTCCCATTTCTACTTTCTCCATATACGTAGTATAGAGAAAGTATTGTGTACATGAAAAAAATCGGCTTCGAGATTTCAACGGAAATACATGTTTTGATGCCCCTAGAACACATTTAGACTATTTTGGGAATGATGTCTGTGTGTGTGTGTATACATATATATGATTGTGGGCGCTCTAACTCGAAAAGTACATGCCATATCATTACCAAATTTTATATATAACACTTTGGTATAAGCACAAAGAGCTGTGAATTCTGTAAACATATTCACCATATAATTTGCGGCAATAAGGACGACTATTCTTCTACGATACGAAGTAATAATTTTGCCTTATAATGCTATTCATAATAATTTAAATATCTATACCCCAAATATGGAGAAAGTCGTGTTGGCCACATCAGATTTTTACTTTCCCCGTACGTAGTATAGGGAAAGTATTTTGATCACGAAAAAAATCGACTTCAGTATTTCAACGGAAATACACGTTTTGAGGTCCCTAGAACACGTTTAGACTATTTTCGGAATGATGTATGTGTGAGGAAGTATATATGTGATTGTGGGAGCTCTAACTCGAAAAGTAGTTGTCATATTAATAACAAATTTCATATATAGCACTTTAGCATGAGCACAAAGAACTGATTAGTTTTTGGACAATAACGGTTAACCGGAAGTCGAGGTTTATTCGAAACCCGATTCGGTTTTTGCGATATTTCTCCGTTAAAACATCATTATTGTATATACAATTCTATACAAAGGTTATAGAGAATGTAATTTCCTACAACTTTCATTTGAAACAATTTTCCATAGCAGTTATTGTTTAGGAATTATTTATAAATAATCGGTTTTTTCGGTTTCCGTCCAAGTTTTGTTTGAAACAAATTTTCGTAGATCCATCCATTTCGGAGATATTCAACTTATTCGTAAATTTCCGGTATACAGCGCCACCAACTAGCGGTGAATTCCGTAAACATATTCACCATATAATTTGCGGAAATAAGGATGACTATTCTTCTACGATACGAAATAATAATTTTGCCTTATAATGCTATTCATAAAAAGAATTTAAATATCTATACCCCAAATATGGAGAAAGTAATGTGTTGGCCACATTAGATTTTTTTCATAGGCATTTTGGGGAAAATAGTGGATACAGGATACAGGAGTAAATATTGTAAGTAATATTCAAGGTAAAATTTCTGGCCTCTTGCACGCATCATCCCCTTATAACATTGACTCTTATGGGAAAGTTTCCATTTACAATGATTTGACTTACATAGTGATTTGGATGAATGCATTCTCGACGTAAATCAGGGTATTACTGTAACTAAAATAATGTATGAACTGTTTTAAAAATGCCACTTATATTTGTTGATGATCTAAACTTTTGTAAATACCTAATATTTTTCAGTACTTATTAATATTATAATTTATTAAATACCTTGCCTAAGAATAGATAATTAAGTTTTACTAAGGCTCCTGCAGAAGAATGCTGTTTAACACAAAGTTCCAATTAATACCTATGTTAAGATGTACGATATTTCCAAGTAGGAAATATGCATCATGAATTTCGTTGTTATTATATTCATCAACAGCCAATCTGACCCAATTACAAGTCTAATGCAAGGTTTGACATTCAATTTCTGTGCTATTCTTAAGCCATATACTATGGCATGTTGTTATCATTATTTTTTTTTATTTTGGGGATATAATGGAAAATTTTGTTGATTTTATGTCTGACAAGGGAAGGCTATGGAGTGTAACTCTCAGATTTGATTCATTTTATACCAGTGGAAAGTTTAGGTCAAAAAAAATACCATTTTGGAATTAGGGGCCAATGCCTTTTAGTTTAAGAGAAATAATTAATTAAAAAGTACAAAAATGGGCCAATCTTAATAAATCCTAGTAACTTCGCTCTTGCATTCACTAGTGACCGCAGCCTAGGGCAGTGCTTCTCAGACTTTTTGTTGTGGCGGACCGGCAAATTTTTTTTAAGTTCCAGGGACCGGTAGAGAAAATAATACTGTTATAATAAATATATAAAAAATCAAATCTGCAAAGTGTTTTCAGAAATATATTACAAAAATGTGTATTTAAATATTACAATAAACAATTTTACTAAATAAAGTAGGATAAAAATGTTGATTATTTATTTTAAACGTAAGCTTTTCTAATTTGAAAGATGAGTCTGCTTATTTTTTGCCAGCTTACCCAGTCGTGGTTCGATGGAAGACAGTACCACGCGTAATGGAGGATGAATATTCAGACCATTTCTGTACTTGTTCTTAATAACACTCATGGTTGAAAAGCCAATCTCACACAGATATGTTGAAGGAAATGGGAGAAGTGTCTTCAGAGAAATCTCAGCAAGCTCTGGGTATTCTGCTTTCACTTTTATCCAAAAGGAAGCTAGTGAGTTTGTAGTCTCAAAAATCCTCTTCAAACCTTTGTCAGCAGCCAGCTCCAACAATTTATCCTCCATAGAGACAGTTAATTCATCTTTCAATGGGATAAATGGATTTCGGATCCATCCATACCATTTCCGTGGATCTTCTTCTGTTGGAAAGTAAAACTCAAAACATTCTGCCAAATTCCTCAAGTGTTCACTGATAACGTTTCTTAGAGATGTAATATTAATCTCTTCACTTGCATCGGAGATGACTGTTGCTAAATTGTGAAACATGTCATAGCAATCTCTTGAAACTCGACTATTCCATGCTTCTAGCTTTCGTTTCTGTCCATCGATCTTGTCAGCCATCATAAAACATGAAGCCATCCTTCCCTGCATGGAGGTGTTGAGATCATTCATGATGGCAAAGATGTCAGCCAAATAAGCCAGCTTAGCTATCCAATCCACATCTCTGAATAACTGGGACCAATTTGGTTTTTTGTCTTGAAAAAACAGGGCAAGCTCGTTTCGTAACTCAAATACTCTTGACAAAACTTTTCCCCTCGATAATCAACGTACATTGGCATGCAACAGGAGCTGTTTATGATCAGCTCCCATAGCATCACATAATGCAGAGAATAGTCTCGAATTTAAAGAATTCGCATTCACATTGTTAACAATCTTCACAACTTCGTTGAGCACACTATGTAGTTCTGGTGACAATTCTTTTGTTGCAAGACCTTTTCGGTGAAGGAAGCAATGCGTCAACTTGCAATTTGGAGCAAGCGCCTTAATCTGGGTAACAACTCCTGAATGTCGTCCTGTCTTTGCGGCAGCGCCATCAGAACATACGCCTACACAAAATTTGAAGTCCAACCCACATTTATTAACGATGTAGTCATTCAAAGTTTTGAAAATTTCAGAACTAGTTGTTTTTGTCGGTAGTAAAGCAGAAAAAAGAACACTTCCTTCAAATCACCATTAAATTCAAAGTGCACATACACCATCAGAATAGCCGCATTTGAAACGTCTGTACACTCATCAAGCTCTAAAGAGAAGTACTTTGCTAATTTAATCTGTTCTATGAGCTGATCTTCCATATCTTGGGACAGATCTAAAATTCGTCTAGCTATAGTGTTATTTGAAAGTGGCACCTGACTCACTTTCTTTGCAGCCTGCTCGCCCAGCATTTCCATGCAGACATCATTAATACAGCCTTTCACTAATGTCTCACCAATTGTGTATGGATTTTGTTCTTAGCAACTCGAAGCGCTACTTTATAAGAAGCTCGCATAGCACTTATATTTTTGTGTGACACTTTGAAGATCTGTTTCTGATGGCATTTCAGATCGGCATGCTTTCTTTCAAAGAACTCTTTCGGCTTTGAACTCATTTCTCTATATTTTGTATTTAAATGCCTCTTGAGTTTTGATGTTTCATTGCGTCGTTAGATAACATATCTCCACAAATAACACACTGCGGTTTTGGAATTCCACTATCATCATAGGCTACAAAACCGAAATTAATGTATGATGAGTCATACTTCCGAGTAAAGCTAGCACGAATTCTTTTCATTGACAAAACATCAGTTCCATTTTCATCATCTTCATTTGATGCAGAATTGCTTGCGCGTTCCCCAACTGCATGTCTCTGCTTAGTAAACATGTCCAATGTACCTTGCTTCACCAGCTGTATATAGGGGATAAAAATAATTTTTTATAAATCTATACTTCAAGTAAATACTTTATTTCTGATATTAGGATGAAAATGAATAAATGCAGTAGGAACTTTGGGACTCTAGTAGTACTGAAAATGAACATTAGCGTCAATGCCAAAGCATAAGCTTTCTAAAACTGTCACAAAAAATCATTCGGCAATTCATCAGATAATATGAGCGCAAACAGACACGCGATCTCGCCAAGATATTTTTATATATATTCATTGTAGGTCAAATATTTACTTTACGAAAAATATAGTACTATTATTTGCACGCGAAGGTAATGAGAGACTTCGAGATTTAACCATAACCCAAATTTTCCTCGGATTCGCATTTAAGCCGAGGGGTGGTATTTTCATGATAGATTTTGACAAAAAACATCGGCTTGTATTCGGGCAGATACGGTAATTCCGGTTTTCCAATACTGGTAGTCATCCCTAATTGGAAGCCAAATCATTTCGTAAAATAAACTGTAACACATTTAATGGCGTTCAACAAGGTGTTATTAAAACATACAGTGGTGTTTTTTACTCAAATATTTCAGAGCCATCCAAATCAGTCAGTTTGTTAGTGATTCTTTAAATCCAAACATTTTTAAAGTTCATGTTACAAATTTTTAATGCTTTCATATGAAAGATACTGCATTAATCGCAGTAGATCATACGATTTAAACTTCATATTATTATGCAAAATATCGGTGATTTTACCTACAGTAATTACAAGCTAAGGTCCTCCAAGGGTCGCGATCTCTGAAGAAGCCACATCTCACCTAAGAAAGATCTCAAAGGCAACTGAGTGAGATATTCCTAACTCTCCTTACTTTAATTCATCAACAAAGAACTATGCTCCAATTTCTTCGACAGTTGTTTACAAAAACTCGGTTCGATGGATCACTCTTGGTCTCATGGAGAAAGATAACAAGAAAATAAATCCACGTTGGAATGAGAAACTACTGGACTCTCATGATCGATTTGTTTCATAAAAGGTGAGAACGGATATTTGACTCTGTCAGCAAACATTTTGAAGCGTCGTGACATTTGAAACGACATTCGGGATAAATTTAATCTGTTTACGATTTGGATTGACCCAAACGATTGGCCATAGAGCACCCCCATTCCTCTGTTAGTCGCAGGTGTAGGTATCATTAGCTTAAGTATATGTCTGTTAAAATTCTTGCGGCACTATCCAATTTAAATCTGCTTAGAAAAGAGAGGTTTAATAAACGGGAAGGACAACATGTCGTCCCAGGAAAAGAATAAAAAGCTTGCATTTTGCATTAAATGTATATAAAGACATTTGTTAATCCAGGTCCGGGTCTCACTCTCATTAGTCTATCTTGAGGCAATGCTTCGTTAACATCTGTACATTACCCTAAGAACTTGCCGTGGAACGGCAGCCGATGGCTCGCAGACCGGTGCTGGTCCGAGGACCACCACTTGAGTAGCACTGGCCTAGGGGATAACGAGTAGGACTTTCGATGCATGGTCTCGGGGTTCGAGACCAGCATTGCTCAACCTTTTTTCTCATGTAAAATTTCATTTTTCGTGCTAGTTTTTCTCCAATTTTTCGGAAAATATTTATTCACCGCAATTTTTATTTTTTTCACGCAGGATAATTGTTTTTAAACACAAGACCACTATTTTCCTCCATTTTTCAGAAAATATTTATACACCACTATTTGCGTATTTTATTCCCAAAACCTATTCCCTGAAGAAAATTAGCCGTGTCTGTCCATCACTACATTGACACTCTCCATAGACATTGGCATATTCTTTAAGCTGCGATATTCCGCCGTAATTGCATTTCCACCCTTTACATCTAGTTTGCATTTCCTGCGCATTCCTTTGGATGGTAATCGTTGAAAAAAACAATAATATAAATATTCCTGGCAATAGGGGCAGCATATAAATAGCTGCGAGTGGCACGAATTATTTCTTAATATAAATGACGTTTTGTTCACAGACGAAAATAAAATAAATTGCTGCAACTGTGGCATTTATTTATATGTTGCTCCTGGTGCCATGAATATTTATGTTTTCCATGTTTCTTTGACGATTAACATGCAAAGAAATGTGCTGGAAATTCATACTAATTTTGAAAGGTGGAGGATGACAACCCAGCGACAGGCAGATGCAGAGCGAGGAGCTCGCAGAAATTATTCTTCACGATCATACCTTCCGATGCTATATGCCTGTACCAATAATAACTAATAAGATGGGTTACTTTATTATTATCCACAAATATATTCTTTATCTTTAGCTCTCTCAATAATCTTCTTCACGCAGGAAAAATGATTAAAACTTACAACAATAAATTCATGGGATTTTTGAGGGTGTAAGTTGGGAATAAAATACGCAAATAGCGGTGTATAAATATTTTCTGAAAAATGGGGGAAAATAGTGGTCTAGTGATTAAAAACAATTATCCTGCATGAAAAAAATAAAAATTGTGGTGAATAAGTATTTTCCAAAAAATTGGAGATTTACATGAGAAACAAGGTTGAACAACGCTGGTCTCAAACCCTGAGACCATGCATCGTAAGTCCTACTCATTATCCCCTAGGCTACGGTCACTAGTGAATGCAAGAGCAAAGTTACTAGGATTCATTAAGATTGGCCCATTTTTGTACTTTTTAATTAATTATTTCTCTTAAACTAAAAGTCGTTGGCCCCTAATTCCGAAATAGTATTTTTTTTGACCTAAACTTTCCACTGGTAGAAGATGAATCAAATCTGAGAGTTACACTCCATAGCCTCTCCTTGTGAGTAAGAAGTCAGACAAGATTACGAAGTGCTTAATTTTCAAAATACCAACAAGTGATTATCTTTCATCTACCTTCCAAAAAAAGTGTCCACAGACTAGTTGTAACAAGGACATGGACAGTGAAAACAAGTGGTGGACTTCCTTCCGAGAACTTCGGCTATGATAATAGCTTGGACTCTCATCATCAGAACTGTTATAATTTTCATGTGCACTTCAATTTACTAATTAAATGCACTCTTAACTACAATAATATTTCATAATAAACTACACTATGTTTACTAGAGACAACTATTGAGTGCAATGCGAGTTTTTTATATACTGTAGTGGCATGCAGTGTGCAATGTTTAGAGGTGCTACAAACTATGTGGGCATCCCAGTGAACAAAGTGACTACGAGAATGACAGGGTGGTGAAAAATGAAACGAGTGCAGTGCTCTAGTGACTCTCCCCCATCACATCAAAATTTAATTGGTTTTATTTTTTTTCATCATTTTCCTGGGGAGAATATGGCAATTTTTAGTAGTAGTAGTATAAAATTATATGCTGCATCGACAGCATAGGTCATTTCGCACCGTAAAAACTCAAAATTGTCCCTTACAAATAAAATACATATATGTTAAAATAGGTACGTTAGAATAAATAAGTTAAAATAGGTTAAAATAAATACAATAAATAAATAGATAAAAATAAATAAGATAAATATATTATAAAAACTGTATAAAAGTAAAAAAAATAATTTATTCACTTAAAAGATTTGTTACCCTTAGGAATCTTAAAATAATGTCAATTTTCTGAGGATCGTCTGATAAAAGTTCAGAAAGATTGCCTCTCATATTTAAAATTTGATGGTACCTTCGTATTTGGCACATTCTGTCAAAAGGTGACTTACGGTTATGGGGCAGTTGCAAGTGGGGCACATGGGAGGTTCCTTTTCCCATGTAAAAAGGAACGAGTGGGTCAAAGCACAGTGGCCAATTCTAAGTCGGGTGACTGCGACTTCTTCCCGGCAGTTGTTTCGTACCGAGGTTGGCCATGGAGAAACACTTGCTTTAATCGCTCTCAGCTTGTTCCTTGTAACTGCCTCCCAGGACCTTTGCCATATCTCAAGCAGGGTGCTCTTAAAAAGGCATTTTAGGTCCTGGGATGGTACCACATTAATGTCTGTCTTTGCACAGAGCTGCCTTTGCAGCCAAGTCGGCTTTTTCGTTCCCACCAATTCCTACATGCCCAGGGACCCACATGAAGAGTATATTCACATCTTTTGCCTTCAGCACCGATAGTAAGGCATGAATTTTCTGCACTATGGGATGGCAGTAGTATGGGTCTGAGATGCCTTTCAGTGCACTCATGGAATCAGAACATATAATGTAGTTCGCACTCCTAGGCTCAGTACCCTCCAATGCCTTTTGAACTGCTATAAGTTCAGCAGTGAAAATACTGCAGAGGGGATTTAATTTGAAAGCCTGAGTGTCATGTTGACTGGATGTAAAAGCACTTGAACAGCCATCCTCCGATTTTGAACCGTCCATATAGATGAGTATGATCAGGATACTCCGACATTATATCTTGGAACCTTAACTTGTAAAATGATGGGTCCATTTCAGATTTGAATATCTGGATAGTTGGGTCAGGCACGTTGGAAATGGTATCTGCCACGGTGGAAACTGATGGAAGCCTCCAGGACAGACTTCCGGAAGTTGGAGGTTTTCTCCGTCAATAAAATTGTTAAAACGAATACCTAAGGGTAAGGTTGCTCTTTACAGTCTGCTAAAAAGTTCTTTAAAATATGGTTTAAAAATTACGTTAAAATATGGGTGGGTTTTTAACGCTAAAATTTTCGAAACGTAGATACACATTAAAAGCGTTCTACACATCTCTAAGGGTGGCCCTCCTGCTTGCAGTAAATGCTGGGAACAGGGTTGGTTCTGAAAGCACCAGTAGCCAGCCTTACAGAAGAGTTGTGCACTGACGCCAAAGGCCGAAGATACAAAGCTCGTGCCGAGGCATATATAAAGGATCCGTAATCCATTTTGGACCTTACCAATGCGCTGTATAGTGTGAGCATTGATGTACGGTCAGCACCCAAAGATGAATTTGTTAAAAATCTTAAAATGTTTAAAATTTTAAAACATTTATCTTTTAAAATACTTATGTGGCTCCGCCAATTTGGTCTTCTGTCTAAAACCATACCAAGAAAACGGATTGTTTCCATGAGATCTAATCTATTGCCCCCTAGTTTTAAAACAGGTTGAGGGAAGATTTCTCTCACCATGTATAAATGGAGGCATTTGGTTTTCTCGTTGGAGAAACGAAAACCATTTGCCCGTGCCCATTTGTCTAAATGACTGATAGTAAGCTGTATCTGCCTTGTTGCTGTAGACAAGTTGGATGATCTGCAGAAAACTGCCAGATCGTCTACAAAGAGAGATGCCTCTACTGGAGTCTTGATACAGTTTACTATATCATTTATCGTTATAGCAAACAGGGTCACGCTTAAGACCGATCCCTGTGGAACTCTGTTTTCTATGGTAAAGATAGGTCAGTTCCTATCCGTACCCTAGCAGTTCGATTGGTTAAAAAGTATTTAATAAAAAGGGGAAGAAGCTCCCCCTTTGCCTTATCTGGCAGGTTTTTTAAAAAGGCGTTGTGTACCTCATCAACACCTGGTGAGGTATCTTTAGACTCCTTTATAGCCGACTCAAGTTCCCAAAGAGAAAAAGGGTCATTGTAATGATCCCTTTTACTCCCTGGGTTAAAGTCTAGAAACCTCCTTTCATGTTCTCTTTTTATTACCTGAAACGAGTCAGGGTACTTGTTTGCACTGCTTGTTTCAGCGTAATATTTTCCCATTATGTCTGGAATCTCATCAATGTGTTTTATTAGTACCTCATCAGAATTTATCACACTAATGTGTGATGTTTTATGGGTGCCTGAGATTTTCCTGATTTTATTCCAGACCTGTGATATAGGTGTATGGTCGTTGATGGATGACACATACTTCATCCAGGATCCTTCTTGGCATCCTTTACCACCCATTGAGCCTTCGCCATCAGTCGCCGAAAAGCTGCCCGATTTGTCGCAGTGGGATGTTTATTAAAAATTCGTGGCGATTTTTTTTCTGACCGTTTTTCCCCAATGCACTTTAACTCAAGCACTTCGACGAGTTGCACATACGAACAAGCATGTTTCGAGTCGCGACCCTATTTTGTTAGTCGCCTCTATTTCGTTTCGTCACCTAGCATAATGGCCATACCCCACTCCACCGTGTTCCACTCGCTGTGCTCCCCACAATATCACTTTTCCTTTTATACCCGAAATATCCTCCCTCTTTTGTAACTTTTCCCCTTCTTTTCCTCTATGTAATCTTCCAAATGATTTAACCAATGTATGGTTGTCCAGGGTTGCTTTTCAAAAGGCACGCCTGATGTCATTCCCCTCCCCTCCGGCGAGATCACTTCCTCATCCTATGTCATGTGACCAAAAGGACTTTCCACTTCCTTCCGCGGCATGTGAGACAGACCTAGCGGAAAAGGAGATACCTAGCAGTTTGATGGACTGGTTTCTTTAAGCACGGTATTCCTTATCACTATTGTACCGTGAATTACGAAGCAGATTCAAGAGTATGTTAAAACTATACGTTATTTAATTTTTCTGGTTTTTTGAACACGAGTCAAGATACCGTATCATACTGTGTAAATTGTACTTGGCTAATTACTTCATATTATGTAAAGTGTTGAATACTGAAAGTGGTGTATGGCCTTACTTATATAATACTCCTTTGCATATAGCATATCAGTTGGATTTATGCATCGAAAAATAGGGCTCAATGCAATAGCGAGAGATGCCTGTACATGCAAGTTCATCATTAATAATATACAGTGCCAAATTATAACATTACATAATTTAGTACAACGTAATGTAAACTTTTAGGTGGAAAAGGTGTTGTAAGCTAATTTCATAAACCATTGTTTTAATCTCATTCCAGGAATTCCATTTCTACCAATATGTTCTGCATATTTGATTTATATAGAATCACAGTGAATGACTCTATCATCATCACTCCTGTTGCCTTTAGTATGAATTATTTGAATGCTGGAATACCAGTTTGTGAACCAAGAAAATCTATTCATTCACTTGTTTCTGCTGAAGTTGAGGTAAGTAAATTAATATTTTTATTATAAATGAAACTTTCCATTAAAATCAAGCAATAATCTATTAAACTGACAGTAATGAAAAAAATTCCTATAAAGGCATTGTTTTTTAAGGAATTGGTAGAAATTATTTTCTTATCATGTCATATCAATCAAGTACTAAATATAATGCATTAATTATACATTTTAACGATTATTTTAATGCTTTTAAGGGTATTAAAATCCAAACAAATGAAACAAAATGTTTTATCCTTAATCTACCTGGAGATATCCAACCAACAAGTCTGCGAAGGAATAACCTTCAAGGGGTTACTCTGCAAGCTGGGACAGTGGTAAAATTTTAACGTTACTTCACTTATTAAAAAAAGAAACCTAGATATCCTCTTATATACATATATATATACTAGTTAATGTGTGCTTGCATTCTGCACGCATTTTCAAATTTTAGCAGTTTTACAAATGCAAATTATTCCCAATCGATATTGTACATACTCATATAACCGTGACAAATTAGGAGTTTGTAGCTCATTTAAAAGTGCCTTATAATTTTAATCCTCGTATGGGGCAATAATGGAGCAAAACAGCTCCAAACATTATGAATTTTTACACTCTCAGATTTTTTCCATCTGTTGTAAATAAAAACCCATAATTCTGCCAAATTTCAAGTTTGTATCTCATTAAGAAGTGCCTTATAATTATCGCATTCGTATGGGGCCCAAAAAGGGCAAAACCACCCATTAAAAATTGGAATTTTTACAATTTTATCTTAGTTTGCCATGAAAATTCTATAATCGTGCCAAATTTCAAGTCTCTGGGTCCTATGCAGCTGCATCGTCTTTTTTGTTCTCGAATTGGGCAATAATGGGGCAAAACAGCCCTAAAAATGAGGCTTATATCAATATTGGATTTCATTCATTAGGTGTAGTTTAACATTAACAGCATTAAAATATAAGCCTCTGATTCCCATTAAAAGCTTACCCATATGAAAGGATAGAGCTTGTTACCAAGGAAACCTATTGTAAGACCCAGAAAAATTAGCAATTTTTTGCGATAAAAACTAAAATTAAGCTAATTCTACTCGGATTTGCATTCCGTCTTAAAAAATTAGAAACTACAATTTATATCCTATCTGACAGTTTAAGTCTCGAGTTCGTATCTTGACGGGAAGTAATTTTAAAATGTAAATATAAAAACCTCTGCACCAATTTACATGCTTTCTTATGGGCAAAAAATGGGGCAAACAGGGGCCAAAATAGCCCCTCAAAATAGGAATTTTGCCAGTTTCGGATTTTTTCCTTTGGTTGTGACTAAAAACCTATAATCCTACCAAATTTCAAGTTTCTGGCACATCTGGAAGTGCCTCATAATTTTGTATCTTCATATATATATATATAATACTAGTAAATATGTGCTTGCATTCTGCAAGCATTTTCAAATTTTAGCATTTTTACAAATTCAAATTATTCCCAAGCGATGTTGTACATAATGATATAACCATGTCAAATTTGGAGTTTGTTGCTCATTTAGAATTGCCTTATAATTTTAATCCTCGTATGGAGCAATAATGGGTCAAAACAGCCCCTAACATTAAGAATTATTACAGTCTCAGATTTTTTCCATCTGTTGTAACTAAAAACCCATAATTCTGCCAAATTTCAAGTTTGTATCTCATTAAGAAGTGCCTTATAATTATCACACTCTTATGGGGAAGAAAAGGGGAAAACCACCCATTAAAAATTGGAATTTTTGCAATTTTACAATTTTATCTTAGTTTGCCATGAAAATTCTATAATCGTGCCAAATTTCAAGTCTCTATGTCCTATGCAGCCGCCTCGCATTTTTTGTTCTCGTATGGGGCCGTAAAGGGACAAAACCGCCCCTTAAAAATTAGAATTTTTGCAATTTTACAATTTTATCTTAGGTTGCAATGAAATTTCTATAACCGTGCCAAATTTCAAATCTCTGGGTCCTATGCAGCTGCATCGCCTTTTTTGTTCTCGAATGGGGCAATAATGCGGCAAAACAGCCCCAAAAATGAGGATTATATCAATATGAGATTTCCTTATTTGGTGTAGTTTAACATTAACAGCTTTAAAATATAAGCCTCTGATTCCCATTAAAAGCTTACTCATATGAAAGGATAGAGCTTGTTACCAAGGAAGCCTATTGTTAGACCCAGAAAAATTAGCAATTTTTTGCGATAAAAACTATAAAATTACGCTAATTCTACTCGGATTTGAATTCTATCTTCAAAAATAAGAAACTACAATTCATATTCTATCCGATAGTTTAAGTCTCGTGTTCGTATCTTGAGGGGGAGTAATTTTAAAATGCAAATATAAAAACCTCTACATCAATTTACATGTTTTCTTATGGGCCTAAAATGGGACAAAAAGGGGCCAAAAAAGACCCTCAAAATAGGAATTTCGACAGTTTCGGATTTTTTCCTTCGGTTGTGACCAAAAACCTATATTCCTACCAAATTGCAAGTTTCTAGCACATCTGGAAGTGCCTCATAATTTTGTATCCTCCTATATATATGATATATCATGTGTAAGAAGCATCTATATATTATAGATATCATGTGTAAGAAGCATCTATATATTATAGATATAATTACTTTATTAAAACACTGTTATAATATCCAGAATATGCAGGAAAACAACTAATGACAAGTAATTTTATTATTTCTTATGAGATCTAAAATTTGATAGGTATCAGTCAAGACAGAGATAAAGTTAATGTTTTCTAATTTATGGTTTTTCAGATAATTAGGCCAGACCTGTACACAGGAATGCATGATTTAAGGATGAGACATGTTGATACATGGACTAAAATAAATTACATTCTTGTGGAACACATGTCACAGGATTTGAATTTTACGTAAGCTACAGTTGAATGAAATCAAGCTCAGCAGATTTACCAAACAATAAATATAAGCATGTAACAATAACTATTTATTTCTAATAGCTCTTTTGGTCAATCTCATTTACAAAATTAGATTGATGCTTCATTACTTTGATAATTGGGGCTATCAGAACAATGGCTCTTTTGATGGTTTAGTTGGATATTTGGAGCGTCAAGAAATAGACCTAGGGGCAACAGGTGTGCTAATTAAAGAGGACAGATTAATGGTGATTGACTATGTTGGAGATACATATGAATTCAGGTACTATATTCTCTAAAGGCATATTGAAGCAGCATGTATTCACTTGGACAATATTCTCCTTTTTAAGTTACAATTTTATTGGAGTGAACATAAAACAGGTAGACCCTGATTTACGAGTTACGTTCTTCAAAAACCTTTCGTATCTCAAGGTATAATTTCTCATTGACTCCCATTATACATAGAAGGTAAGATACATTCCTATGGCAAAAAAATCTTCCCCTAAATATAGTAAAGTGACACTGTATATGTTTCTTAGGATATTTATTATGGAAAACAATTACTCAAAACATATTATTGTTATTATTAAATATTACAAGTATCTGTCGCTTAGCATCATAGTTGCATTCCTTAAAAATGTGATTCTAAGCATAAATATGTTAGGAGATAGAATTTTCTCCATAAGAAATAACTAAAATAAGGAAGGTTACATTCCTTCAGAGTAGAGTAGATGCCGCTTAATATTATTGTTACGTTATTTGTTATAGCTGGCTGTTGTAAACAAATGTAGATTCTAAAACAAAAAATTGTTATGACACGAAATTTCCTCTGCATAATATGATCACATCTGCCATATATCATACCAAAAATGTTATCTGTTCCTGCGATCAGCTGAAGGCAAGAAATATGTCTCTTTGCACACTATTTTCGACAGAGCATGCATTCAGATTTCAGTTTTCTTCCAAAGAAAGCAAATTTTGTCTGGACTATTTGATTTTAAATATTTAAACAGGCAATATTTTGTTTCAAGATAGTAGGTGAAAAAGAAATAGTTAACATTATGTTAAAGGGTCATATTTATATAAATACGTATTCATTTCTGGGATTCCATACATATGAGATTCCAACTATTCGTGACTCCATCCATTCATGATTTCGTTCTTTGAAGTTTGTGGGTTTTAACTGGGATTTTTAATTATAATAATTTAATCTATTTTAAATTTCATGTATTTTAAACTAGCTTTTCTTTTGTAATCGTTATTACTGTATTATTATTGATTAGTAATATTATTATTTTCTTCTGTTGTTTTCTTTATGAGATTTGCAATAAAAAAATAAGTTTTTTCATAACCTCGGGGTTTTATTTCATATAATGAAGCCCTGGACATTTTCTTATTTCGTAACTTCAAAACTTCATAAAGCAAGGTAACGTAAATCAGGGTCTACCTGTACAAAGAGAAATTATTTTGAAAAATATTTTCTACATTTTTCAAGTATTTACATATAATTTAAGTAAACACTGCAAAAATTGTCTAATTTACTGTTTTATTTTACCAGGGTAACAGTAATATTTCGACAGCCATCTCTTGCCAGCATTACAAATATTTTCCTTCAACCATTCAGTACAAAAGTTTGGATTTGTGCGGCATTTATGTTTTCCATTAAAGGGGTGGCACTCATGATAGAGATGAAGACTGAAGGGAAATATCAACAAAAAATTGTAAATAAGAGTTCAAGAAAGAAGAGAAGTTCACAAAAAATGCCTAATTCAATGCATTCAGGTGATATTATTATGATGGTAGTAGGAGCAGCTTGCCAGCAAGGTAAATAATTCTTTGGACAACTTATAGTCAAATGCAACAAGAGATTCATTGAGCCAATTATTGGTGCCATATACTTTTATCAATTTTTGAGCTTTAATTTTTACTTTCTCATATACGAAGTATATTGAGTAAGTATTGTAATCGTGAAAAAATTCGACCTCGAGATTTTGACGGTAATATACATTTTATGTGTAGCTGAGTCCGAAAAAGTGGTTTTTGCAATACCGTCTGTTATTGGCTCTAGGGCCTAAATGGGAGAACGAAAATGAATGAAAACTCGTAATTAGGCATTTTATCACCCACCGTAGGATGCCACTTGTTCAGTCTGTCATTAAGTTTGTAAGAGATTTAAAAAATTCTACTTCTTAACCTTTGATCCTTAACTTTATTTAATGAATGGTATACTGTTTATAAGTATGCTAAAAATTACAATAACTGAGTTGACTTATTATAATGAGTATTTTTTGAACTGTTACCAGCTTTTGTTATAATGAACTTTTACTGTACTTAGGATTATAAATTACAAGGCATTTCTATTAATATCATAAAACCCAATAACATTAAATAAAACATATTATAAAAAACCCAAAATGATATGCAGAATGAACTAACTATAGAGTTTTAATAAAAGGAGTAATGAAATTTGAGTGCCAAGACTATATATAAGGGAAGTCGATTTAAAAAAAAATCACAAATTATAATCTCTGAAGTTCTTTCTTTTGGACCCTTTGATAGTGCTTACTGCAGGAGTTGCCAACCTTTTCGATGTGGCATGCACCAAGTTGTATCCTAGAACATCAAAAGTGCACCACTACACTTCTGTAAAAATAGTAATGATAATGAATACAATGTCCAGCTTATTCTTAAATACGTTTAGAAAGAAAGCAACCGAGCAAATAAAAAAATTAGTTCTAAGAAACGGGATTTTAAGCACTGCAGAAGAGCATAATCAGGCTTCCAAAGAGCACAGTGATACTCATAAGCACTCGGTTGGGAACCCCTGGCATATTGCATCTGAGTGAAAAATCTACTCCTCCCTGCAGCTGTTCTAGATTGTAACAATGCATACAAGGTGCTATCAGAACTATCTGATAGCATTTCATGTCTCCTGTATAGTGGTACATTGAACTTCCCTAGAATTGTAGACCAAAAATCTCCCTGCATCCTATACAAGTGTGCATCCTATACACAAATACAGGCAGTCCTCGACATCCGTACATAATGCATTCCTGAAAATGTGTATGGAAGTCAAATGTATGGATGTCGAACATAGATTTACATGTTATAGGGGGGGTTCTGTTCCCAGAGAGCCAAAAAATATAATAAAATCTCTAATTATGGTATAAATGTTTAGTTTTTTGAGGAGGGGCCTTTTCGACACAATCATCGATTTTATAATATAGAGAGATAGGGCAAAAAGCAATAAAATATTTAAATAAATACACAAATAAACACTCCCGTACAAACAAAGATGTCGGCAAGGCAGAAACTGGTGGCCTGGTAGCTGGCAACCATCAGCACTCTAAATATTCGTTTGTCATTTCGCTGACGCATGAAAGTCCGAATTCGGCGTACGGAAGGCGGTTTAGGGGTGTAAATGTATCACGAACAAAAGTTTGAGTTTTTTTCATTTGACCATTATGCTATTTCTATAGTTTTTTGTAATACTGCCTAATCATGGCCCCAAAAAGAGTGATGATTGAAATGAAAGAAAAGTCGGTATAAAGGGCAAAAAAGTGATGAGTTTGGAGAAGAAAATTGAAGTTTTAGATAGACTTGCAAATAATGAATCTGCTTCATCAGTTGGTAAATTACTTGGTGTGACCGAGTCCACAAGAAAATCGATAAGGAAAGTGAAGAAGCAATTAGAGCTAGTGTTGCAAGTGGTACTTCAACGAGTACAAAAGTGCCTTTTGAACCTAGGAATCCGTATGTAGAGAAGACAGAGAAGGCTTTAAACCTGTGAATCAAGACCCAAACTCGCAAGAAAATCTCGCTGAGTTCACTTGTCATTCACGAGAAAGCCAAGCAACTGCACGATCATTATGTCTCAAATTGTTTCGCGGTCTGCTAACAGGATATCGCCAGTGTCATCGAAGCGTGTGTACATCGGTTCCTTGCTCTTTAAAAAAATGTGCCGTTTATTCAGAATGCCACAGTACATATTGTATTATTATATTTGTTCTTCTCCTTCACAATTGAACACACACTCGACCGGCTTAAGTCCAATGAGCGTCCAATTGAAGCTAAAGATTCACCGCTTTTGGCACACCTAATTATTTCTATCTTTGTCCTACATTTCTTTTCACTTATATTAGCACTTTCAGTTTTTCGTTTCTCACTCATGTTTATAAAATAACAGGTGTAAAATGCACAAACAAAGAAACACTGCTGTACATACAAACAAAGATGGTAACGTTGCTGAGACTGAATAATAATAAAAATTTATTGATTATTAAGCGATTTTATCTTGTCAAATCTCAGTACAATATTAAAAAATCTGATGTGGCCAACACGACTTTCTCCATATTAAGGGTATAGTTATTTAAATTATTATGAATAGCATTATAAGGCTAAACTATTATTTCATATCGTAAAAGAATACAGTCGTCCTTATTGTCGTAAATTACGTATATTTTGAATGTTTACAGAATTCACCGCTACATGGTGCTGGCGCTGTACACTGGTATTAAGAAAAAGCAAAATATTTCCGAAATGGATGGTTCTACGAAAATTTGTTTCAAACAAAACTTGGAAGAAATATTATTCTCTACAACTTTGGTCCTCACGAAGATGACCATTTACGACGTTTTTAAGGAGATATTTGATGGAAACCGAAAAAACCGATTATTTTTTATAAATAATTCCTAAACAATAACTGCTATGGAAAATTGTTTGAAATAAAAGATGTAGGAGATCATATTTTCTACATTTTTTGTAATGGTCAATGTATACAATAATGACGTATTATCGGAGAAATATCGCAAAAACTGAATCGGGTTTCGAATAAACCTCGACTTCCGGTTAACCGTTATTGTCCAAAAACTAATCAGTTCTTTGTGCTCATGCTAAAGTGTTATATATGAAATTTGGTATTAATATGACAAGTACATTTTGAGTTAGAGCGCCCACAATCACATACATCCAGACAGACATCATTCCGAAAATAGTCTAAACGTTCTAAAGACCTCAAAACATGTATTTCCGTTGAAATCTTGAAGTCGATTTTTTTCGTGATCACAATACTTTCCCATTACTACATATGGAGAAAGTAAAAACATTACGTATAATATGCATATTATTACATAGCATACCTACTTTATTTTGGTAATTTATTAAAAGTGTTGGCTTGGCTGACAGACAGCGGCATTATGCGATAGCTCAAAATGTTTGTTCATCAGCCGATATACGAAAGTTCAAATTTGAAGTAGGAAAGTCAGCTTAGGGGCGAGAATTTATAATGTACGAAAGAGCGAATTGTATGGATGTGGAATGTACGGATGTCAAATGTATGGATGTCGAGGACTGCCTGTATTTATGGTACATGAACCGTTACTTTGTAATGTTTGAGAATGTAAAGAAGGGCAAAATATATAAAATTGCTTTTTAAATTCATCAACTGTTAATGAATTTCATCACTTAAATAATCAAAATAAAATACATTTAACGTTTAACACTTTATATTCAATATTTAAACCTTCAGTAAACAAATTTGCTTTAAAATTATCATTATTGAATTGCAAAGTTTTCATCATTATTGTAGGTTTTTATTCACCCCCATTATCATTATCTGCAAGAACAACTTTCCTGACACTTTGGCTGGCAAGCTTGTTTCTTTTCACATCATATGCTGCTAATGTTGTTGCACTTTTGCAAACTCCATCACACTCAGTGAAATCATTAGCAGATCTCATAAATGGACCAATGGAAGTGGGGATCCAAGATCTTATATACAACCATGTTTACTTCCAGGTAAAATGATCCATGAAAAGTTTTGATTTCAGAATGTTATTTATTACAATAAAGCATTATCATTTGGACCACTAAAAAAATAAAACCTCATCAAATTCCATAATTCTCCATTTACTTAGGAAACTACTGATCCACTGGCAAAAGAACTCAATCACAAGAAGATAGAGCCAAAACATGGCAAAGCATATTATAATGCAGTTGAAGGAATGCGCAGGGTACAGAAGGGACTATTTGCTTTTCAGGTAATACTTCAAAGTGTTTCATAAACTGATAACCTCCATCTGTATAATAAATGATATTTCAAATGTTCCCACAAAAGAAAGTGATAAAAATATTTCTAATGTATTATACTTTTTGAACTAATTAATTCTGTTTGTGTGTGTCCTTCAGGACATTTAACATAGGCCAAAATGACAAGCAGATTTCAGGGTTTTAAATTCAAAAGTTTCCTTTGTTTTTAACATGTCATTCCTGTAACTCAAAAATTAGTTTCTTATAGTGTCAAATCTTTTTACAGGTGGAACACAACATAGGCTACAAAATAATCAGTGAGACTTTCACAGAGGGTGAGAAATGTGGTATAGGAGACGTGCAACTTCTTCCGACACCTGTTCTTGGAATCCCAATAGTCCGCGGCTCACCTTACAAAGAAATTTTAGGCCAAAAGTGAGCGAATAGCAAAAAATGGCTATGAAAATAAACATTATTTAACAGCACTTTAATCTATGGCTACTTTCCTTACCTGAGATTTCTCTTGCATTTTTCTTTTCTTCTCTCAGTTTTCTTGAAATCCTCTCTCATACATTGTGTTCTATAACTATATCTTCTTCAGTTTATTTTTTAGAATAAGCTCTGCACTATCCCTTTTGTATATTATTTAAAAGATATACTATGAACTTGGAAATATGATCTTAAATTTTTTGCACATAGCAGTAGACAGACTTTCATATATATTGCACAGTTTAAGGGTTAAAAATACTTCTCATGAAATTTTTTTTAGACAATATCAAGTTTTAACAAAACACAAATGAACATAATAATAAAAATATATAAATATTTTTTCGAGTCCGTGCTATCTTTCTTGAGCCTTCCATGTGACAGGTGTTTTAATTTCAACCAATAAGAAACTGTTATTCTCAGAGAGATTGACTCACTAAATAAAGCTTCTTATAATTCGATTGGTGTCAGCTGTTAATGATACTATCGAAATTTACCGTACCTAGTGATCGCGATCGATCTCTACCAGTAGCGTAGCAAACTCTTATCTGTGCAATATTCTATTTTGGGGCCCCAATCATTAATTTTATAATTTTATCAGATGTCAGGGGCATTTGGGGGTCCATTTGGCTGGAGGCCACGGTGCCTTGCACCGGTTCGCTACATATACGCTATGCCTCTGATCTCTATGGTGGAGAAATTCAATAAAATATCGCATAAGTTTACCCCACGCACCTTTTTCCCAAAATGTTGGTAAAATAGGGACTGCACATCTTACAAGGGTGAATCAAAAAGTAAGTTGCACTCAGCGCTATCTCTCGTCGCATTACAGAAACAACATGATCGCTTCAGGGAGATGTAGTTCACCGAAAAACCATCTGACCAGGCAAGCGTCTGACTCGTTAACGTTCATATTCATATTGTTAGTAATCGTTCAAGCTGGCGCGTCAACTGGATTCTTACTCCAAATTAGAAGTCTGTGGAACAGTTCGGTTTTTGTGGGCTAAACGCTTGAATTGCACTGAAATCCATCGAGAAATATCTGCCGTATATGGGGAGAATGCAATGTCTCGTCAGGCCATCGTTAAGTGGTGCCAACAGTTTGAAAGCGGCCATACAGATCTGACAGACGAGTACCGACAAGGGAGACCGTCGACTTCCAGCACTCCTGATCACGTCTCGCGCATTGAGGATATCATTCGGGCTAATCGCCGGATCAAAATCAAAGAAACTGCGAGTGAGTTGGTCATTTCCTATGGCAGTGTGTACTCCATCCACGACCGGCTAGGATTTCGAAAATTGTGCGCGAGATGGGTTCCACGCTCTCTAACGGACCAACACAAAAATCAATGTTTCTTGTCATCTTTGGCTCTCCTTCAACATTATTCTGCAGAGGGCCATAATTTTTTGCATCGAATCGTCACAGACGATGAAACTTGGATAAGCCACTTTACTCCAGAAACCAAGAGATCATTGATGAAATGGAGGCACTCGACATCACCCAGCAAGAAAAAATTCAAAGTTGCACTGTCTGCGGGAAAGGTCATGGCAACTTTTTTTTGACTGTGAAGGAGTTGTGTACACTGAATTCATGCCGAAAGGATCAACAATAAATTCTGCATCATACTGTCAAACGTTAAAAAACCTGAGAAGGGCCATTCAAGACAGAAGACGCGGAAAGTTGAGCGATGGAATCATTCTCCTGCATGCCTCACAAAGCAGCTACAATGCAGGAATTGCTGAAGAACTTCAGGTGGGAAGCGTGGCAACATCCGCCCTACAGCCCTGACTTATCTCCCCCTGCAACTACCATTTGTTTGGTTGCTTAAAAATTGATCTGGGAGGACAACGGTTTTCGTCCAACGAAGATGTGAAAGAAACGATTTTGACTTGGTTGCAGAACATAGGAGCAGACTTTTACTTTCGCGGGATCAAAAAATTAATCACACGTTCAGAAAAGTGTTTGCATAACCTAGGTGCCTATGTTGAGAAGTGGATTAAGGTTGTATCTTCACCCAATAAATTTGTCGTTCTGGAATATTTTGTGGTTTTTGATTTATTCATGAGTGCAATTTACTTTTTGCTTCACCCTTGTACATGAAGATTTCTGACCAACTTTTAAGAATTGTGAATTTTGATAAATTTACTGCAACACGCGTCTACATTTATACTTGAAAAAGATGAAGATTTCTACAAAATATACCCATATCTATATGACCAAGCAAACATTTAGGGTTTAAATGCATGGTTTATACTACTGTTGATATATCTTCAAGATTGAGATGACATAATATTTTTATAATATTAAAGCTGTACCTTTTAATTGGGTTTTAACTTTATTATTGTTACTGAAAATAAGCAGTTCTGTCATTAAAAATTTACTAACAATTTCTACCTATACTTTTGCCAGAATAAGTTGGCATCTGGTATCTGTATTTGTCGAATTCATCCTGAGCTGCTGATGCTCCTTTAACCCAGAAAAGAATGCACCTACGGGGAATCCCCGCACTTTTTTGATAATTTTCTGCCGCCATAGATTTCAACTTATCCCAGCACAAATTTATTGTTTTCCCTCTGAACTGGCTCGAAAATAGGGATGTGCGTGGTATACGAGGGTACAGTTTATGCAAGTAAATACAATATTAAAATTGTTTTAAATCTTCTACAATAAATGTCATAAAATGTAAACACTGGAGTAGCTGATTCAAAATGGCGATCACCTACACCAAAAGATCAACTACCTTTGTAAATATTGATGTCATTCATCTGTAATTTAAGGTTAACTTTTTATATTCATCATATAAGTCGACTTTAAGTTTTAGGAAATTTTTTTATGCTTCAAAGGTCGACTTATATACCACGATATATGGTAAATACTGTAATTAAAGAAGTCAAATTAATATTTTATATTTCAATAACACAATTTAAATATTTAAGTAGTTCATTAACCAACACAAGAATGTTTTAACCTTCACCTACTCTAGTAAACTGTTCTTAAAAAGGAAGTCCTGAGGTTGGATGGAGATCAAGAATCTGAGTATTTAATGAACTGGTCATGTGCAATGGGCCTCAAGCTTGACTCAGGCATGGGTTGGTACAATAATAATAGAAAAGAAACAAGTTAGGAAAGTATTGTGAAAGCAGATATTGTAAAGTGATTTTTTTTACAAAAAAATTAATTTCTTCCACTGGTCGTAGTTTAATATTAACGGCAATATAATATAGCCCTCTGATTCTCATTAAAACTTTACCCATATAAAAGCAATGAGCTCATTGCCTTGGCAGTCGATTGTTGAGACCCAGATAAACTTCCAACTTTTTCCAGATAAAAACTAAAAATTTGCACAAAATCAACAGGGATTTGAATTCCATCTTCAAAAATAAGAAACTGTAATTTCGAAACTTTCCAACAGTCCTGAGTTCAAATCTTGACAGGAAATAATTTAAAAAAGGAAATATATAAACCTCATCACCCATTTACGTGCTTTTCTTATGGGGTAACAATGGGGCCAAACTAGTCCCACTCAGCTGATCCCAATCCACTATATTCTTGCCACATGTATCTATTATATGTTGTAACTCATTCTGAAAATTTGGTTGCTCTAGGTTGAACCGTTTCAGAGATATCATCTGCACAGTTGGACGGACAGACAAACAAAGTGAATACTTAAGCGATTTGTAAAAAGAAATTGCTAAAAATTCATCCCTCAACAACAGACAGAGGGGTGTTCCTATCAAGCTTCCATTAAAAAAGGAGTAGGAGAAAAGTGTTTGGATTCTCATATATAAATGAGTATGTCATTAACACATTCCTGATGGCGATAAAAAATACGATTTTCTCCTATGGTCAGAATGTTTGTAATTTGATAAAATTTTGGAAATATGTACAGGGTTTTTGGGGCGGATAACTCAAAAATTGCACCAAAAACTGATTAGGGGCCACATAACTGATCAAAGGGTCTAAAAGTGAGCTAGGGCTCCTATTGTGCTCTGATGACAACAATCAACAAAAAGTGAAATCCATCAAAAAAATTAGTCTTACAGTGTAATGAAGATATAATTTGAAAAATCTGGAAAATACTACATATGGCTACAAACCTGCTTGAAAAATTGCCAGATTAGACTAAAATTTACAAGTAACCATCAATATTTTTCCTAAAACTTCCTCTGATGTCTAATCTTTGAGTGGCAAGAGATATGACAAAAAGATCTGAAATTTGAATGAAAAATGCAGGGTGTATTTTAAATAGTTATAAATACTAAATCATGGATCATAGGGAAATAAAAGTTTTAGAAGAAGCAATAAATTTACCTATTAGCTGCAAAAGAAATGCTGTGTTTATAATACCAAAAATGAAATGCATAAATATTTTTTTATAAATTTTATTTTCTTTGAACGTTGGTTTTGAAACATTAAAGGCAAATACATATTGATATAGGTCCAAAATTTGAATGGACATGAAAAAATGAATGAGTGACTAAAAAATATGTTTCCTTGGGTATTATACAGTAAATTCCCAATTTACGAACACCACACATTCCTCAAATGAAAAGTACTACGTTAACAGAAAGTTTGTAAATTGGGAGAGATTTCCCATTACTGCATCACTATAGATGAGTGAGAGAGCATCCTAGCATATATTGGATGTATGTATTTTGGACTAATTAGCCTCTTGGACTATTATAGCCATCCTTTCACACCAAACACATACAAGGTGTGATCAGAAAGTTCCGAGACTGGCTCTGCAACTTTGTAAGTACGAGGGTGGTTCCAAAACTAAGGTACACTCGCTCTGCCTCGGTGATGCACACGCATCCAAGGCCAGACGACCGGCACATGTTTAACTGCCTACCTTTGTCTACCAGTCAGTAGCATTAGCAGTTTAATTTTGCTGGACATTTTTCGAAATGCCTTTGATCGAAAATCCGTCCAGCGTAGAGTTGCGTGCAATGATTTGTTTTTTTTATGCGAAGAAAAAATTGCTGACTGAAATTCACAGGGAACTTGTGGAAGTGGTGTGTGAAGTGGTGAACATGTAATGTCACGCAAACAAGTCTCAGTGTGGTGTAAAATGTTTAGAGAGGGGCGGAAGTCACTGCTGGACGAGGAGCACGCAGGAAGACCAGCAAGTACATGCACTGATGACAATGAACAACAAGTTGATCAGCTGCTGCGGACCGATAGGCACCTGAAATTGAAGGAGATCGCATATGCATTGAACCTATCGAAGACCACTGTATATCAAATTGTGCACGACACACTGGGATATCGAAAAGTTTCAGCATGCTGGGTACCGAAAAACCTGACAGAGCAACACAAGGTGAAGTGTCATTGAACAATCTTCTCCGTTATCATGAGAATCCTGATTTTTTGGAAGATATTGTCACAGGAGACAAGACGTGGGTCCACCACATAACCCCTGAATCGAAAAGAGACTCCATGAACTGGAAACACCCATCGTCACCAAGTGTCAAAAAATTTAAAACGACGATCTCATTGTGCAAAATGATGGCAACTGTTTTTTGGGACCGGAAGGGACTCCTGCTTGTCGATTTCATTCACAAGAATGAGACAATAAATGCTGACCATTCATCCAAACCTTGGAAAATTTGAAGAACGCTATTCGTCGAAAACGTCCCGGAATGCTGTCTCGAGGCATCAAACTTTTGCACGACAACGCAACTCCCCATATGGCTGCAAAAACACATGAAGCCATCGAAAAGATGAGGTGGGAAATTCTCGTCCACCCTCCTTACAGCCCTGACCTAGCCTTTTTGGACTATCACCTCTTTGCCAATCTCAAAAAACATTTGTCAGGAAAGAGCTTTTCCACGGATGAAGAGGTAGAAAATGAAACAAGAAACTATCTCACCAACTTGGATGCTAATTTCTATGAAGAGGGAATATTGAAATTGATGTCACGTTGGGAAAAATGTTTGAATCGTTTTGATGATTATGTCGAAAAATAAAGTACAATTTAAGTTAAATTTTGATATGTTTTTCATTAAATTTGAATAAAAACTTTTTATTTAATGAGCAAGTGTATCTTAGTTTTGGAACCACCCTCGTAAATGTAGTTGTGACGCGTCTCTTTGTGTAAATATAACCTAGACTCTCCCCTCCACATAGCACAAAGGACAGCACGAAATTCTTTGTTATTGCCCTTCCAGCTCCCGTCGAACGAACACGTGTACCAGTCCTTTGTCGCATTTCTGTCCATGCTCAAAATGTCGGAAGAGAAGGAGCAGCGCGTATGCATTAAATTTTGTTAAACTTGGGAAAAGCGGTACAGAGACTTTTGAAATGTTAAAAACTGCTTTCGGTAAGGAATCCTTGAGTCGTGCACGCACGTTTGAGTGGTTGAAGAGGTTTAAAGAAGGCCGAACCTCAATCGATGATGATCCACGACCTGGGCGATCGTCAATGAGCAGAAATGACGAGTGTGGCTCGTGTACGAGAATTAATCCATAACAATAGGCGATTAACTGTGCGTGAACTTGCTGAAGAGGTTGGCATATCCTACAGCATGTGCCAAACCATTTTGACAGAGGATTTGAACATGCGACGTGTTTCTGCAAAATTCGTTCCTCGCCTCCTCACCAATGAGCAGAAGGAACACCGCTTGTCTGTGGCCACTAATCTTCTCCAAGAAGCAGAAACGGATCAAATCTTCATGAAAGGGATCATTACTGGTGATGAAACGCGGGTATACAGATACGATCCTGAAACAAAATGTCAATCTTCGCAGTGGAAGACGCCTGAGTCTCCAAGACCGAAGAAAGCACGTCAGGTGCGCTCCAATGTCAAGGTCATGCTAATTGTTTTTTTGGACATGGAAAGGATTGTTCACCATGAATATGTTCCCAAAGGTCAAACAGTGAATCAGGTTTACTATGTTGAAGTTCTAATGCGACTGAGAGACACTGTTCGTCACAAGAGGCCAAAGAAATGGGAATCTCACACGTGGGCACTGCATCACGACAATGCGCCCTCGCACACAGCTCACTCTGTTCAGGTTCTTTTTGGCAAAACATGGCATTCCTTTGGTTCAACAACCACCCTACTCACCTGACATGGCTCCCTGCGACTTTTGGCTGTTCCCTAAACTGAAAATGTCGTTGAAAGGAAAGAGATTCGACGACATTGAAACAATCCAAGCAAATACGACAAAGCACCTGAACAGCATTCCGAAAAATTCATTTAAGAAATGTTTCCAACAATGGCAGCACCGCTGGCATAAGTGTATAGGTGCAGAAGGAGACTATTTTGAAGGGGATTAAGTATTTGTACCGGTAACCAATAAAGTTTATTTTTAACAGGACCAGTCTCGGAACTTTCTGATCACACCTCATACAGAAGTGATGAGAGAATCCCAATGTCGGCATTAGCCCACTCTTTATTAGAGCCAAGGGGACCAACTGCTTAACGTCCCTTCTGAAAGACGTGGGAGACTGTACAAGGCCGGTGCTGTGTGCAGACTCCTCAAACCACACAAGTAGGGGATGAGGTGATCCCAGGTTAAAAATCTGACCTTTGCTGGATTTGAATTCAGGACATCTGAGTGGAAGGCCAACCCAGGGATAGTAAATGATTTTTGTTGTATGCCAATAAAGTAATGTGAATTATCAGAATTTTTTGTGTGGCACTAGTTTATTTATTCTCTAAGAAACTTCATATATTATATAGAAAATACAAGCTTAAACATGCCAAGTAAAATTGCATGTGTCCCACATATTTGTCATCCCTGATCTGCATACTCAATCACTGCAACCTTCCATTTAAGCAGAGATTAAACAGAAGTCTGGCCCATGTGAATGCTTATCTTTCTCTGCTTGCTAAAGAAATAAACATGCCTTTCATTTCTCTTTATATTGTAGCCACATGTATATGAGTTTATGAAGGCTCAACGTTTATTATAAAATTTTGCAATTCAGAAAATAGCACTACATGATTTGATGTTTTTACTATGAAATGCCTTTTAGTGGAATGATTTCCCTCTAATAGATATACGAATTTATTAAAATTTAAACGTATCAAACTGAATACCCCCAAAAAATCCAGCTATGGGAGGGATATTTAAATCGATATTTACATTCAAGATATTGGAATAGAGTGCTAGTCAGCAGAAAAAAGTAGCTTGAACTCTTTACAGGCCACTGAACATAAAGCATATGCCTTAAATCTGCTTTATATTAGAGTTAGTGGCAAAAAATTAAGAGTTGCTGTGAGCGATGCTGGTAATTTTAGAAATTTTTCAAGCATCGCTCATAACAACACTTATGGGTTAAAATTTGTCCAAATGGTGGTTGGCCAGATTTTAGTAACACCCTCAAGTTGTCAACCTATTAACTATTTTTATGTTTGTACAATCAACTTGGGGTCCTGAAGGGGTTAAAATTGGATAAATTATTCTATTTAATCCTCTTCAAATGCTTAACAGAAGTTATATTTTGCTTATTTAAGGTTGCGCCACTTACGAGAAGTTGGAATACTTGACAGAACGCTAAAGCAGTGGGTACCACAGAAACCATCGTGCTCTAATTCTCATCTCTCAGCTTCAAGACAGTTTGTAAGCATTGGGCTAGAAGAACTACATCCTCCCTTTTTCTTGCTTTTAGCTGGTGCAGTGACTGCACTTATATTGCTGTTTTTAGAATATCTAATTCATTGATATTTAAGCAGAGAAAAAATTAATCTTAGTATGGATAAAAAAAAAGAAGATTAATTCTTAAATCCCAAATTAGAACATTTAAACAATTCTGCTAAGAGCATAGAATGTGATATGACAACAAAATATTTTTTTATAGGAAACAAATGCAAAGCTATAACAATACTATTCACTAGATTTAAATTCTCTGTTAGTAGTAAAAAGTTTAACAGCACAAATTAAAAAATATCATAGATGAATAAATAGCTATGTTTAATCCAATTTTTTAAATCTTTTCTTTGTCCATTTACAAGCTTTTATATCTACCAATGGAGTGTGTTTCAAAGTGCAAGTCTTGCACAAGTTCAGTATAGAACCTTTTAACAGGTAAGCTTGGGATATGGGGATATCCGGTTATCTGGAATATACTCATAAACAATGCTCGGAAAGAGCTAGAACCCATGGGAACGGAGTTCTGGTCCGTCAGGTGTCAATAATATCGTTCCATCTTATCAAACATTTAGTAATTTCATTTTGTTAACTCCACTTAATAAAAAAGTTATAAAAAATTTTTCTTTACTTTCCTTCATCGTAGAACATAAGAAATAAATCAAAATTTAACTTGATTGTAATGTTCTATCAGTTATTTTGCATCCACTGCTGTCAGTTCCACTTCCAGAGCGTGCGTTCCATTTCTTATACTTTCCATTTCGAGCACTATTATAATATATACCTGTGCTCATTGATGAGCTGAAACCGGCTTGCATGAGCTGAACAACTTTTCTCTGAATTTGCTAGCTGGTTGTTAAATTTAGATAAAGTATGAAAATTTATTGATTTTGTCCTTTCAAGTACATTTTGCCCTATCTGGGATTCAATTACCAACAGTGTATGAAATGGAATATATAATGAACAGGACACTTGTTAAACTAGTGGTATGGTATTACTAACATAGAGCGATCTGGTGCTCATGGCATGTAGGCCTCTCCTACCATCCTTATCCAAATTTCCTGACGACCTTTTGTTTTTAGTCAGTTCTTAATTTTATTCCAGCTCATCACTGCCTGTACTATACAGTAATAGTAATACTACAGTAATCAGAAGGGTAGGCTTGATGGCAGTGGGAACGGTGCAGTTGCACTGGACTCCACACTTAACGAACTCCCATGCTCTATAAAAAATCGGTACAACATACATTGTACAAACTTTCTCATATATGGATACTAATGCGTCATTTAGTTATCTTTAGAAAATGAAAATCGTATGAGCCTGTTTTTAGAAAATCCAATTTTTGTTAAAGTCGCCCAAGAATAAACTAGCCTTATATTCATTCGTTGGGAAAAATGAAATACGGAGTATTATTATAAATGTATACTGAAGTAACTGTATGAAATCTGATCAAAATCGTTAAAGCCGTTTTTGAGAAAATGGAATTGTTGCTAAAGTTGCCTAGAATAAACTAGCCTTATATTCATTTTTTGAGAAATATGAGCTATGCAGCATTATTGAGGATATAAACTTAAGTAACTGTACGAAATTTGATCAAAATCGTTAGAGCCGTTTCTGAGAAAATGGAATTATTGTTCAAGTTGCCTAGAATAAACCTTATATTCATTTTTTGAGAAATATGAACTATACAGTATTATTGAAGACGTAAACTCAAGTGACTGTGCGAAATTTGATCAAAATCGTTAGAGCCGTTTTCGAGAAAATCGGATTGTTGTTAAAAATGCATAGAATAAACTACTCTTAATTATTGAGCAATGTCAACCATTTCTATGTATACTCTGCTCAGTATGATAAAATGCCAAAGTACGAGATTTCATTCATTTTCGTTCGACCGTCTAGGCTCCAGAGCCAGTAACAGACAGACAGACGGCATTGCGAAAACCACTTTTTCTGATTCAGCGACACCTAAAACATGTATTTCCGTAAAAATCTCGAGGTCGAATTTTTTCGCGAAAACAATACTTTCTCGATACTTCGTATGAGAAAGTAAAAATACTTTCATACTTATAAAGTACACGCATTTTTAAAGAAAATCTGAAAATATCGGTGTCATATTAAGAGAGACTGCTTTATTTATTAAAATTTAGTATAAAAAATGTTTGATGCATAACTTTGCACTGGGCCCCACGATTTTCCTAGCCAGCTCTGGTAATCGGGTACTTTCCAATATACCATATCTGCCCAAATAGAAGCCGACCCCGGATTTAAGCCGACCCCCCAAATATTTCCACAATTTTTTGACAAAAACTTAAATTTCGTAGATTTTATGTTGAAGTGTGCTGGGCATTCATGCACATCTTAGAATACATTATTCGAGATCGAAGAAATGTGTGAGAAATGGTTTAGTTGATGACATTTTGAAATATTACTCCAATTAATAATTTTGCATCGTTAAATAATGTTCCACATTCAGTGACAATAATTTCATTCATCTTCATTTTCACAAAAGGTCAAATATAGTAACAGAGATCTCGCCAAGAAATTTTTCGTCTAACAATAAGTCTATTTCCAATGAAATTAGCATTTACATTGCCTTAATTGCATTTTTATAATTATACATGTTCTATGTAAAGTTTTACCAAAATTCAAACAGTTGAGCATTCAAAGCCGTCAATGCATTTTGCGTAATCGTCAATTTACGCAAGCGATCTCGCCAAGATAATTTTTCATCCAAGTCTATTTCCAATGAAATATGCATATGTATTGCCTTAAGAAACTGCATTTTTATAATTATACACGTTCCATGTGAAGTTTTACCGAAATTCAAACAGTTGAGCGTTCAAAGCCGTCAACGCATTTTGCGTAATCGTCAATTTACGCAAGCGATCTCGCCAAGATATTTTTTCATCCAAGTCTATTTCCAATGTAATTAGCATATACATTGCCTTAAGAAACTGAATTTTTATAATTATACACGTTCCATGTAAAATTTTACCGAAATTCAAACAGTTGAGCATTCAAAACCGTCAATGCATTTTGCGTAACCGTCAAATTACGCAAGTGATCTTGCCAAGATATTTATATATATATATTCATCGTAGGTCAAATATTTACTTTACGAAAAATATAATACTATCATTTGAACATGAAGGCAATGAGGGACTTCGAGATTCAACCATAACCCAAATTTTCCTCAGACCGCATTTAAGCAGAGGGGTGATTTTTTCATGATAGATTTTGACAAAAAACATTGGCTTGTATTCAGGCAGATACGGTAAATTCCTTGTTCTCTTCCAAATTACATGTTCACTTGTTCATCATTCAAACAAAAGCAAGTGAAATTGCTAGAGATCTTAAAATGAATGGAAGCGACTGCAAATTTAGTCGGCACTGGGTAGAGCTGTTTATGAAATGTTGGGGACTTGCTCTTCGCCGTCATACATCAATCGCCCAAAAATTGCCAGCGGACTATGAAGAAGGGCTGATCTAATTTCAATGCTGTTACGAAGATGAGACAGCAGAAGAACTATCTGCTCGTTTAAATTGGAAATGCTGTCCAAACTCCAGTGTATTTCGACAATCCCTAAACTACACGGTTGAACAGAAAGGCAGAAAAGAGGTAAAAATACTTACTGCTGGTTACGAAAAACAAAGAATGACGGTAATGCTGGCTTGCACGACAGATGGTCATAAACTTCCGCCATATGTAATATTTAAACGTAAGAATTTGCCAAAAAATGAATCATTTCCTAGAAACATGATAGTGTGGGCAAATGAAAAAGGTTGGATGACAGGGGACATGGTTAAAGAGTGGATAGATATTGTTTGGCGACGTTGCCCTGGAGCATGTTACGGCAGCCTAGCCTTTTAGATCTTGATACTTATTCAGGCCACCATAATGAAAACACCAAGAAAATGTTGCAACAATGTGGCACAGATTTGGCCACCATTCCAGGTGGATTGACTTCCATACTGCAGCCCCTCGATGTTTGTATTAACAAACCTTTTAAAGACAAAATACGTAATTATTACACTGACTGGTTGAACAGGAAAGACTGTATGCTTATGCTTAGCAAGCATGATAAAAGAGCCAGTCTGTCTGAGGTTACATGCTGGGTTTCTGCTGCATGGAAAGACATTCCGAGTGATCTGATTGTGTTTGTTCAAAAAGTGTTCAATTACAAACTCGCTGGATGGTACAGAAGATGTTTTGTGGGATGAGGAGAGTGAATAAATTAATTAAAAAAAGATTAAATAAAAAATAACTTTTATATTATGCACTAAAAAGGAAAAAAATAAATTTTTATTTATTTATCGATCGTTATATGGCACCTTACAGGTTCTATTATCTTGCGCCATATAACTTTTACAAAAGTTCTCAATAAAGTTTAGTAAATCAACATCGTTGAGCAAGAAGGAATTTATTCCACTGAAATTGTAAATTTTGTTCCTCCTTACCAGCCGAACTCACGATCGATAAATAAATAAAAATTTATTTTTTCCTTTTTAGTGCATAATATAAAAGTTATTTTTTAAAAAACCTTTTTTAAATTAATTTTTACTTTTTAGTCTCAAGCAATGAAATTTCACATTCTTCCATGGTTTCTATAGGTAAGGGTGTTAAATTACAAATTTTATCTCTAACTAATTGTTGATGTAACTAAAAATGTTAACATTCACCATTCAAGCCCTCTAAACCAGTATGACGTAGCATAATTAAAAGTGTAAGTATGTTAAAAGCTCTATAACAACCCGAAACACACGAATTAAGACAACCGAGTAACTACATTTACGAGTGTCGGTATACTTAATTATATGTAAGAAATTGTTGCTCTATCCCTTACTGGTTCTCAGTTATTAATTATATTAGAAAAAGTGTCAAACTATGAAATAGTTCACTTTGTAGAAATATACAATGTAATAATCATTTCCTCAATGTTTTCATAGTTGAACTACGCTGTGTGTCCTCGCCATCTATCGCCCATCTGAGCAAGCTCAGATTTTTCTATTATCTGCTAGATGACAGACAAAGAGGAAAAGTAAAAATCACAATTGTCATTTTAATAGGGTATAATACTGATTATGAGTTATTAAAATAATACATAATTAATCCCTATCTCATTAGTCGCGTCGGAAGTGTCACCGGATGTATTTGCACCGTTCCCGTGGGCTGCTACCAATCTTGCTAGGATGATACAAGCCTTCATGAAGTGGGCACAAACCGCTATATATACCTATATATATATACACACGCATGTACGCACGCACACACACACACATATACATACATATAATATATTATTTTTTGAGAGAATAATTTAAGAATAAAGGTGAAAAGGAATGCCCAGGTGATACTCGTGTAGTACTAATGTATGTTCAGAGCCATAACTAGGGTATGGCGAAGGTGGCACTTGCCATAGGCACCACTTGCAAAAGGTGCCAAACGTTTCCGAAAAAAATGTGAAAAACTAATTTTTCCATAAATAAGTGTTATTTTAATTGTAAAACGTTGATTTGTTAATAATAAAAATGCTATTATTTTATATTAAAACGAAGAAAAATTTATACCCTACATAACCGAGGCGTTTCCTAAAATTTTGCCATAGGTGCCATATCGCCACGATATGCCTCTGCGCATGTTATGTAATATGGTGTCCGTATTTGATTGATGAGAAACAGCTATTATTTTACGAGAATAAGATCCCGGGGATAACGAAGTTTAATTACACTTTTAGTAGAAGTTGTTATGAATAAGTGAATAAAATGTATTTTATGTCACCGTAATTTAATTAATACTCTTTATTTAATCACGAACTGAAAACCTGAGGCGTTCATACTTGTTTGTATTTTGAAATTTTAAAATCAAAATTTTTCCTTGCATGGCCTTGTGAAAAGTGGGGGTCGGCTTACAATCGATTAAATATGGTATATGTACTAATATGGTAGTGTAAGTGCAACCAGTTATGCTTCCATTCATAATCAAATAATGTAATTTATTACTAAATTCCACTTAATTACATCTGTATAAAATTTTGTGAGCAACAAGCATAATTTACTGAGAAAAACATTGTCTCCTTACCATAAATCACCTATTAACAATATACCAAGAAACAACTACAGTGAAACCTCTAATATACACTTTTCTGGAGATTGGACAAAAATGTTGTAATCGGAGGAAACGAAATTTGTAGAATAATACTCATGTTATATGGAATGCATACATATTTTCATGCAAGAAAATAATGAGATTAACAGAAGATGAATAAGAAAAAACAAATTTATTTAAAAATATCAGAACAATTTAATTTTTTTTATAAAAGTCTGACACCTTAGTTTGTTTAGTGTTTTTTATTTAACATTTTTGTACCTCAGTTTCTATTTCGTACAGATTTTTTAACAAATGTTCACCTACAAAACTTCCTGAAATAAAACGTTTTAAATTGTTGATTGATGCCATAGCATCTGCATAGGATGGAAAAGGAATCTCTTCATCATCATCTGATGTATTACTTTCGCTTTCCACTAGATGCTGATTACCGTATTTAATTGATTGTAAGCCGACCTTTTTTTACATTTTTACCAGCTCAGAAATCGCCACTCGGCTTAGAATCGGTGTAAAAAAAGTAACCAATGAATTTATGTCCGTAGTTACATTATACCGCGAGATATAAGTGTATTTAAGTGGAAGTAAACTATCTACTTTAAATGTATGTAAAAAAGAATCAAAATGACTGAACACCTACAAAGAAATAAATTGTGTAAATAATACGTGGCATGTCAAAGTCGTAAAAAAATGCAGCAATAGCGCTCGTATGCGTAAGAAGCTACATATGTACACAATGTTTCATTTTACTCCCCTCCCTCCTCTACCTATCTTGTTTCAGTGAGTGTAGCACACGCGTACTGGGATTTCCCGAGTGAACCGTTACTTCCTCGTGCCTTAGTGGCATAGCAGCCAACTTGGGAGAAAAATTTAAGAATAAAAGTGAAAAGGAATGCCCAGGTGATACTAGTGTAGTACTAACGTATGTTATGTATTACGGTGTCCGTATTTGATTGACGAGAAACGACTACATTTTTACGAGAATAAGACCTGGGGTATAATGAGGTCAAATTACTCTTTTAGTAGAAGTTGTTATGAATAAGTGAATAAAATGTATTTTATGTCGTCGTAATTTTAGTTAATACTCTTTATTTAATTACGAACTGAAAATCTGAGGCGTAATATGGTGTCCGTACTTGATTGACGAGAAACAGCTATTTTTTATGAGAATAAGATCCCGGGGGATAACGAGGTCAAATTACTCTTTTAGTAGGAGTTGTTATGAATAAGTGAATGAAACGTATTCTTTGTCGCCATAATTTTAGTTAATACTCTTTATTTAATTACGAACTGAAAATCTGAGGCGTAATATGGTGTCCGTACTTGATTGACGAGAAACGGCTATTTTTTACGAGAATAATATCCCGGGGGATAACAAGGTCAAATTACTCTTTTAGTAGGAGTTGTTATGAATAAGTGAATGAAACGTATTCTTTGTCGCCATAATTTTAGTTAATACTCTTTATTTAATTACGAACTGAAAATCTGAGGCGTTCATACTTGTTGGTATTTGGAAATAAATGACCCCAGCTGTCTAATCACTTTAAATTCAAAATTTTTCCTTGCGTGGCCTTGTGAAAAGTGGGGGTCGGCTTACAATCGGTGTCAGCTTACAATCGATTAAATACGGTAATTACATCATTAACTGACTGCACTTCACAAGTGATAACATCTTTATCAACATCCACATAGTCTGCTAATGTTGCATTACAGTTCATTGCATCCCAGTCATTATTTTCCTCCACTTCACTCTCCTCCACCACCTCAACATTCTCATGACAGATGTCAGCTTTTTTGAAGCAATTTTTTATTGTAGACACTTTTACTTCATTCCACGATTTGGAAATATAGTGCAAAGCATCCAACACATTTAGCTTAATTTTATTTGGATCTTGACCACTGTCCAATAGTTGTACTGCTTTTTTCACCAGGTTCCCTATCTTTGACGATTTGAAACAACTATACTAAAGGCTGGAGTTCGCTTGTACAATTGGCAAGGAAGAATGCCAATTTTACATTGTTTAATTCCAGATGAGGGTGTGCAGGGCATCGGTCAAGAAATAAAATTATTTTGCGATTAAGTCCACCCATCTTTCTATCTAAAGCGATAAGCTGCTGCTCAAATATTTTGGAAGTCATCCAAGCCTTGGTGTTGGAAGTGTATTGTGTAGGAAATGTTCTTACATTTTTAATGTATCTTGGCTTTTGAGATTTCCCAATCACCAAGCTTTTCAACTTTCAGAGTTCACAAAAAAGAGTACAGTAAGTCTTGCTTTGCTCAACTTACCCCCATGGCAGTTTTCACCCTTGAAACACAGTTTTCCCCGGAAGCACATTATAAAACAGCCTACTTTCGTCCATGTGCTTACCTCGCTGGGAGTACTTACACAAATATAGCAAAAAACACGTTTTTAAATTGATTTTTTAAGCAGGTCCTGGTTTTCGTTTTAAGAGAGTAGTACTGCACACTGCAAATAAAATGTTTGTTTCTAAAATTCTCCATAAAGTATTACATCTAATGTTATTAGCAACGCGATAGATATCAAAAGATTCCAAATTACTCAGCGATGTAGGTTTTTTCGTTATAGATAAAAGTAGATTGCCTACATTGGATCAGAACTATTCATTTTCGTTTATATTCAATATATTCATTTATTTGTTATTCACAGTGGCACATTAGAAATAACCCCCCCCCCCCCCCCCCTCCTGGCTGATAAAGTTTCAAAGATTGATATCTCTGCTACCTCATAATCAAGTGTAGGGCACTTGGAATAATGCCGGAGAGCAAATAAGTACTTTAACGTGTTCCGTCTTTTCTTCTTCCGTTTTGCGAATGGGTTTCCAGAAAGCCTCTCAGCAAGTGCTCGGATTACTTGTTCCTTTACTACTGATTATACAGAACCCAAATGGCAACAAAAATGTCTGGAAAATTACGTCCAGTCATCTGCATTTCTTACAATCAACATTCAGAAATACAGTTTCAACAGAAGGAGTATGGGAGTTTTATTGCACTCAAAACATAAACTTGCAGCCACACTTCAGCAGATTTTTGCCCAGCCGCAAATAAAACAAATATTTTTAGAAGACGCAGGGCCCGGTGCACTCACACCATTGACACCGCGATCTGTCAGCTCTGATTGTGCCAGCGTAAACTTTAAAATGCCATATGTAAAATTTTTTGGGAAATGTAGGGAGGGGGGGCAAGTGCCCTCTCTTGCCCCTTACTGCGGGTGCCTATGAACTCTGGTACAATTGTTTGCTTCCAGTTTTCAGCTGTTTCCAGATCTACACTTTTGCTTTCACTGCAAACAGCTTTGTCTTTTCTTAAAGTGGTCTATCCACCCATTCGAAGCCTTGAAATCATCGATGCTGAGTCTCGTTGCAATGTGAAGGGTCTTCTTCCGAAGAACAATGCCACTTATCAGAAGATTTGTTGCCCTTGCGCTGACGAACCATTCCTTAAGAATTTCTTCTAACTTGTCATACTTACAGGTCTTCATGTATTTTCTTTTTTTGGCATGTGACCTGCATTGAATGGTGCCATCTTCGACAATTTTTCGGTTTTTAACAATCCTGTTAAATGTCGAACGTGGTTGTCAAATTTTTTCAAAATTGAAACTTTATCCTGCATGGATAAGGCTTTCCTGTTTCTCTGTGACATACTGCAAGAAGTAGGGGTACCTTCAACAATAATTATTAACAAAAATGAACAAAACAGTGTTTCTAAATCAATGGTCCACTGAATGCCGCCGGTCAGCGAGTTATAATTCCAAAAAATTCCTGTCCATGAAATTCCATTTTTCTCAATAACAGTTGAATATCAGCAGCATTGATTTATGATTGTTCCTCCTAAATCAGGAAGAAAATACGTTTTAAGAGTTGATACGGTAATTTAATGAAGAGAATAATAAATAATAAAAATTTTTAATGCAATTAAACCTCGTTTACATGGTGAGTGTACAACACGACAGCCCCTATTGCGGTAGCTACTATCAGGAAACTGTCAACAGTGCAACAGCGACTGGTACGTAGTTTCATCAAGAAGCCGTAAGATGGCAGCACATCCAGACATTAAATCAAGGCAAAACGTAAAAAGCACTATTTTACCACATTGGCACTTTTGACTGTGTTCACTATTGTCTTTTCAATGCAGTTAACATAAACTTTAGGTTGTTTGCAGTGAAATGTCAAGAAAAAAAAAGGTTGAGTGAAATGTGCGTAAAATATGGGAACCTTCTAAGATTCGTGAATTGCAGGAAACTGTAGAACTAAAATGAATGGCACAAAAACGGGACCTTTAAAAAAAAAGTGTAAAACGCGGGAAAACGTATATTCCGGTAATGTACGAGGGCGAGTCAATAAGTATCCGCAGTGCTCACATTTTTTTGTTGAGATTGGCACCACTGCTAAATGCGTGTGCAATATTAAGCACGAAGCTTCTCTGTTGTTGTAGTGGCATATTTGATCTTGGCCATGCAGTTGACTTTAAATGATAGCAGTGTCAACATGGCCGCTCCGCTTATCACATGAACCAAAGAAGAGTAGCATGCAGTCATTCAATTTTTGTGGGCTGAAGGGGTAACAGGTACAGAAATTTATTGAAGACTATCAGTTAAGTATGGCAGCAGCACTTTTCCATAGCGAAGCGTGTATTAGTGGATAGACGTTCAAAAATGGTCGAGCAAGTGTCACAGGCAAACAACGATCATAGCGCCTGTTCACATCGACGACTGATGACAACATTGAAGAAGTCCACGCACTGATTCTTGCCAACAGAAAGGTAACTATCAATGAAGTGGCAAACAACCTGCAGATTAGTCACCGTTCGGCCTATGAATAATATTCAGTATCTATTTATGTTGCTATCCATAAACATCAATCGTTTTGTTGCTTAAACAAAAGTGCAAATCGAGTAACACTAAACTTTTGTCTATTTGTAAGCTTCATTGAAGCTAACTGAATCGGAGGTAACAATGACGGCCGCCTTGGCAACGCCTGGAAAGAGTACGAAAAATCCACAAAATTTCGAAACAAATAACGTATTTCTGAAAACTTCGAGTGTAACATGTAAACTTCGCAGGAATAAGATAGTATAGAGTTTTATTCGTCGAATAAAGCAAAAACGAAAAAGATCGGTCCATATTTACGTATTTTAATGCTTGAAGGAAGAATACCTTGCAAGTCAAGAAATGGATTCATACGTGTTATCTTATGGAAAAATGTAAATACCCTATATTGGCAGCACTGATTAATCCCGGTTGACCAAACCTTGACCGTTCACTAAGTTAGGATGTAAGGAAGAATCGTACCAAATTTGGTTAATCTAGCTTTTATCGTTTAGGAGTTCCATAAACAAATCAAGAAACACACACTTCAAAATATATTATAGTAGATAATGAGACAAAATTGAAACTCAGATCGTAAGTTTGCAACAAAAATGTGATACACAAAATATTTTATCTCATGTTTTACTCGTAAAAGTATCAACTCAATAGGCAATTTTACTTCATGCTTGAATTTACGATGACTCATGATTTTCAAAGGGCATTTGAAAAAATATCATCTTTGATTTGAGCAAATACAGTACCTTCTTGCAAGTTGTATGAACTTGAAGTCTTTCCTCATAAATAAAAATTTTCTGTAGACATCCCAGTGAATTTCGTCAAAACTTCTTGAGCCATAACGACTGAAGCAAGATTGCTGACATCATGATGTGCAGTTTAAGCTATTGTTACTTTGATTAAAATGCTCTGGAGTTCATTTTTTAAACTCATTTGACATCATACTCATAACATTTTAAGATAAAATAACCATGAAGTATAAAATGTTATATATTATAAGTGAAATTCAATTATCCATGTAGTAAGTTTAACCACCTAAAATAGAGAAATGTGCTTTGTTTAAAAAATTATAATTACCTTAACAGTAACTGCAAATATAATCATGCCTTAGAATATTTTTTAACGAACAAATAACAGTTCTTATGTATAGACTATTTCTTGAATAAAGACAAAATTAAGGACAAATCTCAATTGATATTAGTTGAAATTTATTCAAATCAATTACAAAAGTCACAAAAAATTACACTTGCAGTTTACATAAATGTTGGAAACAACGTTTTTCAATAAGTAATTCTCATTTGATCAGAAAATGGGATCATGAAAGGCCTAGTAGATTTTCAGCTGAAAAAATGTCAGGAACAACTCCAGTGTACCATGTACAGAGGGTAGCACTTCAGTAGATAATAGGAAAATTGATGATGGATGGGCATTATGATTTAGCTATGGAAGAGAAAATTGGTTATGACATAGCTTTTGAAGTACATTTCAAAGATATTTAACTATGAAAGAAATGCTTAGAGCATAATTCTGTTATTTACAATGCAATATTGGTTGTTCGTCTAGAGCTGTGTATTTTAATTAATTGTCAAAAAATATTATTCTACATTCAATGGAAATTTTGCATGGAAAAACTAAACATTAATCTTGCTCTAATATAGCTAGACAAATATATAGAAATTTTTACTATGAATAAGCTACCTGATTGTTGTTGGTGATGAAACTTTTTTCAACTTTTAATGTAATTATTTACAATTTTAGGCACCTATATTAGAAGAGAAAACAAAAATTTAAGGATCTGTTCATGAAAAAGCATTAGAGTGAAATGCCACAAAAGCTGTTCATTAAAAAAGAGTTAATATCTACTTTACATTTATTGAGTTCTTTTAAGCAAATACTTAAATAAAAATATTTATATGCAAACATAATAATTACCTTAGGGAAAATATTTCTGGCAGTGTCCAAACAAATAAATGGCCATATTCTTGAATATGTGTAAACTATTAAAAATTAATTAAAACTAAAAATAACATTTTTTCAATTGCATAAATATAACATAAAGCTTACTTTTATGCTTCTATGGAGCACATTCTGTAATCTCATGGAAAATTAGAAATATTATGCTTTTTATCAAAATGTATTTAACTGTATGCATAAGGCAATACATTTTCATTATAACGAATGTGTATAAATGTTGGAACACAAATCAACTTTCACGCGTCATTAACTTAATATTTGAATATTGTAATTTTTTAAATAAATCATCACTTCCATATAGTATTTCAATAATTCAAGCATATAAATACTCAATTATAAAAAAACATGCATTGCCTTCATCCACTGGAACCACCATTAAAGTCCATATGCTGCTTTTAGATCTTCCTTAATTTGGCACTTCCCACTATGTTCCAACTTATAGAATAAGCCTCTGACCACTGAAAAGAAAACATTTTCTCATTAATGCTGTATCAATACCAAGCAATAAGCATCAAGTAAAATTTTGTTTTCTTTCTCTTTTTCAACAGTTCAGCAGGTATTCCTTCAATGCAACATTTCTTTGCTTCTTCCAAATACACAAAAATCCCTTCACTTTCCTAGGGATTTGGGACTTAAGGTTTGAATCACAGAGAATGCTTCCTCGTATTATGGTATTGGGATATCTTCATTATCTGAGATCTCAAAGTTTAATACACCTTCTTCCATATGGTGGTCTGAAACATCATCAACTGTCTTAATCTGTTGAATTGAGATTAATGAAGTCAGAAAGTGTCTTCTGTCTGCAGTTGATATTTAGGATGTCATCATCACAAGTCTTTTTTTCTGGAATTTCTCCAAAATTCTCAACAAAAAATCCTATCAATCAAGAAATAACAGAATTTTCCTATTCTGTGACCCGATATTTTCATCCATAACGTGAAGCTGATGCTCGAAAATTTGAGGTCATCCACGCTTTGGAATTTGCCATATACAGTGAAACCCCGTTTTAGTGACCTCATCTAACATTTACCAGCATTTAGTGTTTAACAATAAGTGAGAAAGTGACCATTATAAAAGAAGTTGAGATTTTTCCAAATGTTTCAGCATCTTAAATGGCAAAAAGAAGGTCTTCCCACGTAATCATTAAGTTGCATTCTTAAAAATAAAGAAGCAATTTTAGAAGCAGAATTGAAGTGTGGAGTTCAGGCAAAGAAAGGAATGAGCCTTAGAAAATAATATGATGAAATTGAAAAAGTGTTACTGGAGTAGTTTCAAGGGAAGAGTGCCTCAATATTCCAATTATTGGAACTATTTTAAAGGAAAAGGCAACAAGAATATCTGTGAAATTAGGAATAACTAATCTGAAGGCCTCCAAAGGTTGGGTGAATATATTCAAGAGAAGAAATGACGTCATCTGCAAAAACGTGTACAGTGAGGGTGCCAGTGTAAATGAAAATACAGTGTAGCAGTGGAAGAAGAAACACTGATTCATCTTCTGGAAATTTATGATCCGAAAAACATTTTCAATGCAATTGAAACACCTCTTTTTTAACCTTTTACCAGAAAAAATCATGAGCATAAGAGGGAAAGCTTGCTGAGGTGTATGATTTCGGGTTATCTCACATAGATTTTTATGCAAAAATCTATGCAGGTTAGCCGAAAATCATACACAACCTCAGTGTGACAAGCATCTGCAAAAGCTTCAATCATTAACAGGGAAAGCTTGTTATGATGGAAAGACTCACAGTCTTACTCTGTACTAATTCAGACGGGACAGAAAAATTAAAGCCTTTTGTGAATAGCAAATATTCAAAGCCACAATGTTTTAAGAATGTAGCAACTGTCCCATGCAGTTACACTCATAATTCTAATGATTGGATGTCAACAAATATATTTTTGCATTTTCTGAGGGCATTTGATGCAGAAATGGGAGGTGCAGCAAGAAAGGTTCTGTTTTCATTGGTAAGTGCCCAGGTCATCCACAGGATACCTCATTTTTACTGAATGTTAAGGTGGTGTTCTTCCTAGCAAACTATACCAGCATGTTACAGCCACTTAATTTGGGAATAATAAATTGTATGAAGATGAAGTACAGGATATCTTTAGTTCAGAAGGCAGTATCATATGTAGAAAGGAATGAGAAACTGAAGTTGAATGTATTGCAAGCTCTGCATATGCTAACTGCTGCAGAGAATGCAGTTAATCCTGAAACAATTTCAAACTGTTTTAGGAAAGTAGGATTTAACATGAAAGCTGTTGAATGCATTGAACAAGCTATGGAGAAGGTTGATGAAGAGGACTGGATGCAAGTTATGACAGATTAAACCATTAATTTTGAAGACTATGCAACTTGTGATAATCTTGTCCTCACAACAAGCCTTCAGGAAGTGGAAGAAATATGCAGTGCAATGGGGAAGAGCAATAAAGAAGGAGAATTGGAAGATGCCACTGAAGAAAATCCTGCACAAGTAACTTTCAGAGATGCAGTTGCTGGATTTGAGGTGATACAAAGATACCGTATTTACCTGAATATAAAATAAGATTGTTTTCCAATTTTAGTGCCTAAAAAATATTGAGTTGTTTTATATTTGCATAGTATGGAACAACTTTACGCAAATCAATCGTATGTTGTAAAAGTGGATCACAATCATTTTGATGCCTGTGGATGTAATTCTATCCTATAACAATGGAAAGCCGGGGTTTAGAAACCTGATACTTCATGCACTACAATGTAGCATAGTGCAGTGAAAGCTAATTATAACATTCCATGTTGAAAGCAAAAACATTCATTTCAGCACCATCAAATGGTGGGTACGTGAATGATGATGCTGGATTTCTATAACAGTTTATTTAACAACAAATAACAATAACAATGAGAACAGAAACAGGAGAGGAAAACCCAGGGTATGCTCAGTCAATTGATGGCAGAAATGCGTGAATCCTTTGCTGCTCCACCATTTTTTGGAGTATGTTGCCAAGTCTTAAATATATGTTTGATCAATAAATTTTGTAATACATTTTTTGGCATAGAATTCAGCTTAAACTTCCTGTTTATGACTCATAAATGGTATTTTGACTTGTTATACACAGTCCCACGACAAGGTGTTTTTATTATAAGTTAGATAGATGCAAATTCCAAGTCATGCATTAATGAAGACTTTTTGAGTTAGTATAAAGACTGAAAATTTCTGGGAGAAAAACTTACTAAATGTTGGGTTTGGGAAACATTTTGCTAAAAAAATATACTGAAAGGCGTGAAAGGCACAACTATCATATCATAAAAAATATATATTCACCTTCATTTTCTTGAGGTGAAAGGAAACCCTGGACAGATTTAAATCGTGGTAAATGACTTATGCAGACTAAATAATCAAAAAGCTCTTCTTCATCATTGAAATGGACATTTAGGCAGTTCAGTAAAGTAGACAGCATTTCTCCATCCAACTCATTCCCAATAACTAAAAAGAGAAAAAAAGATGTATAACTTTATAAACACTGTAACATTAATATGAGAGTAGGCAATGTAGAGGCAAATGCTAAAAGGTTGAGATGCACTGTCCTATTTTTATGTAACTATTCAATTTTCATTAAACTATAATGTATAGGTTCTCAAGCTGTGTTCCGTGAAACCCCAATGAGCTTAAGCTCACACAAAGGGGCAGTTTACAAAAGAAAAAGAATGCAGCGGCCGTGATCACACAGACAAATACCCAAATTACAACATACTTTTCTCAACACCATAAAAATGTATGGTGAGATGCACAGGACACAAATCATACAAATTTTTTAAACACCAGTTTTTGACACCATGAAAAGAGAGAATTACAGGCATACCTCCCTTAATGAAGCCTCTGGCAACGAAGCTCCTTTTTTACGAAGTCAGCACTTTAATCCTAAATGTATTTAAAATTAGAAAGAAAATGCCCCATTAGAATCCCTACTAAACGGACTTGGTGAGACACATTATAAGTTGCCGCATGTATGCACAGGTGTCTCCAAATTCTCTATTCTCCGTAAACAGTTACAAGGATCTCAAGTGTTTTGGGATTATATTACGTATTTCTTCTTTCAAAGAGGACCCTGATATAAAAGGAAAATAACGTTCGGTTTTAGTTCTAAGTCATCATTCGCACGGGGAGCATTGCTTTCATCCTTTCTCAGACGCCTTTTACGAAGTGTTTTCATGTTCCTCAAAAGCTATACTCGGAATTTACATTCAAATTTTAGTGGTTAATTAAATAAACTTAACAGCAACCCTAATGTCAGCCAAACAGCCATCAAGTGGTAGTGATTCTAGTGCTCCTAAGAAGAAACAAAAATCGATTTCACTTGCTGAGAAAATGCAAGCGATACGACGAGTAGAGGCAGGCGAAAGAAAGTGTGAAGTGGCGTGTTCCTTAATGTTAGCACAATCCACACTAAAAACAATATTAAATAAAGCAGATGGTGTAAAAGCTTCAGTCCAGTCCCGAAGTGGTGCAACTGCTAAGAATTTAACACGCATAAGGAGCAGCATAATGGAGATGGAGAAATTGTTGTGTCTGGTTAGCATATGACTCAGCATCATATGCCACTCAGTCAGGCACACATTATGCAAAAGGCACGAAGTCTTTTTGAACATATAAAGGCTGAAGAAGGAGGAGAATCGATGGAGACGTTTGCAGCCAGCAGAGGTTGGCTCGAAAAGTTTAAGAAACAAACCAAAATTCACAGCGTTCGAATCTTAGGTGCAGCAGCAAGCGCTGATGTCCAGGCAGCAAGTGAATTTCCTGCTACACTCAGCACAATCATAAAAAAAGGTAACTATCCCCCGAATTTAGCGTTCAATGTTGACGAGACGAGACTGACCCCCAGTAAAGTCCCTGGTAAGATATATTAAATGCTTTTTTATCTTTTCATTTATTGTACATACATGTTTTTATTATTTTAAGTCATATACATCATCTACGGCAGCGATTTTCAACCGGAGGTTCGCGAACCAAAAGTTGTTTCGCGTAAACGTTCAAGTGGTTCGCAGCTCTAAAGATAAAAACAATGAAGCGTTATCCGTCGTGGGTAAAAGTTTGTTCGATCAATTTTGGTTCATTAATATCCAACCTTGTCAAAGAGTGCAATTAAATACATACTTATTACCATTTTGTACCACATATTTGTGTGAAAAGGGATTTTAGGTGTACACTTGAATAAATAATTAGTATAGAAATACGCTTGAAGTTGACGCAGATTTAATTGCAGCCATATCAATTATTTTTCCAGATTTTTAAAAAATGTGTGATGACAAACGAGCCCAAGTATGTCATTAATAATAAATTCAAAAATGGAATTAAGTCAAATTTTCTTTCGTATATATTTTTTGTTTCGAAAATGAATGCGTATTTACTTTTGTTTTGTTTTACAAATTTATTTTTTGTCATAATTATTTTAAATAACAGTTAGGATAATTAATCAACTTTTGTGTACTTTTATGGTTTGCCAAAGAAAAAAATTGGAAAACTGGTTCGTCATTTGAAAAACTGATCAAATTTTCTTTCGTATATATTTTTTGTTTCGAAAATGAATGCGTATTTACTTTTGTTTTGTTTTACAAATTTATTTGTAGTCATAATTATTTTAAATAACAGTTAGGATAATTAATCAACTTTTGTGTACTTTTATGGTTCGCCAAAGAAAAAAATTGGAAAACTGGTTCGTCATTTGAAAAACTGATCTACGGTATGCGTAACGAAGTACTGGAACCTATCCCCCTTTTACTACGTTAAATCTACCTATGACAATGAAGTTTCCGAGAACAAAGTGGAAGCTAGGAACGCATCTATTTCATTATGGGAGGTATGCCTGTATAAATAAAAAGAGATCTATATAACACACAAACTTAAAATTATGATTCAGCAAAAGCCTTCCAGTGAAAACTCTTAACCTGAATCACAAATTTTTTCACACCTTTCAATTCTCTTATACTGGACAGCAATGAATTATATTCATTTATCAAAAAGTAGTTAACACCATGGATATCATAAGTTTTTGTTAGGGAATGAGTATAATGAATATTCATATTATATTGTGTTCCATATGAGTGTACGTCTTTATTACAAATGTAGAACATTTTATTATGGATTAAATTATTAGCCATCCCGTACATATAAGTACATGCATTGAGCTTAACCATCACTTCCAAAGGCATTATCTGTATTATAATATAAATAGTTTTAGTAGAAGTTCTGTATGGTAATCTAAATAAAGTTTTAACACCAATTTTGTAATACCAATGGCTGCAAATATGTTTTCTTACTATGAGCCCATATAGGTGACATGTTAGGTGGGAATTTACTAGTGCATAATACACATTCCTCAAAGAATTGACAGGAAGGATACCCTGCAGTCGAAATAATACTCCTGAAACCGATGCAATTTTTACTTTCTCCATACGTAGTATCAGTGGCAGATTAACCATGGCGCATGTGCACTGGACCCATAAAAACTATGGGCCCGCAAATGTCCTTGAGAATTTTTTTATATCATCCCTAACATCCCTAACCCTCCTTATCTGATATTTTTTGGCTCCCTAGAAATTCTATGCATAGTGTCTTGTATGGAATTTGTATAGAAATGTATAGAATTAGTATAGAAATGCTTAGCCAAGATGGATATGATTTAACATTTATTAATTTTATTTATATATTAATTTTAATATTGTTTTATTATTTAATAATTTCTATTATATATTAAATATTCCATATTTCAGAATCATGATGAACAAGAAGCCTGCAAGTGGTGCAGAGAAACAAAAAAAGAACTCACAAATTGCATCATACGTTGGAAAACTACCAAAAATTAGCAGTTTCTTTGTGACATCTGGTGATAGGTCGAGCTCAAGCACCCAGCAGGAAGACAGTACAGTAGAAGTTGGTACTGTAAATCCACCTACTGAAGAATTAAACATTACGCCTGAAGCAGAGATTGTTGATGACTCTAAAGGTGAAAATGAAATTTGTGTTCCATCATGTGATCCAGCTTTATGGAATGTGAATACTGACCTTATTAACTACTGGGTTAGATTAGGACCTGAGACATGTCGCAATCGAGATGGTCTTTATATTAATTCCCAAAGGCAGATTGGTACAATCCAAAGAAATTTGAATGATTCTGCATTCACAAAAATTATGCCAAATGGTGAAAGATGTGAAAGACACTGGCTCCTCTATTCACCATCAGCTGGTTGTGTTTTCTGTTTCATATGCAAGTTATTCTGTCCCACCAGTACATCTCTAGCCACTAAAGGATTTGACTCTTGGGATCACGTGAACCGATTATCAGATCATGAACGTTCATTGGATCACAGAGAAGCTACTGCAACGTATTCAGTATGCGTAATGAAGTCAGAAACATTGGACAAGCTTTTCGCTATGGAAAAAGAGAAGGAAAGAAATTATTGGCGAGAAGTTTTGAAACGGGTTGTGTCAACTGTAAGATTCCTTTGTACTCTGGGACTTGGACTAAGAGGGACAAATGAAACTTTTGGAAGTGAGAATAATGGAAATTTTCTTGGGTGTTTGGAATTACTTGCTGAATATGATCCCTTCCTCACTGGTCACATTAAAAAATATGGAAATGCTGCTCATGGTAATACATCATACCTTTCCTCAACAATATATGATGAATTTGTTATTCTAATGGGTCATCAGGTCAAAGAAATGATATTGAATGACCTTAAGACTGCAAAATACTATTCCATCAGTGTTGACTCAACCCCTGATATAACTCACTGCGATCAGTTGACATTTACTCTAAGTTATGTCATGGCTGATGGACTCCCAGTTGAGAGATTTTTAGAATTTGTTCCTATCACTTCCCACATTGGAGGGAATCTTTTTGATAACCAGTCAAAGTTAACATGCAGCAAAAAAATATCATAGTAGGTTAAATGCACAAAATAACATCAGAGCAAATGACAAAGAATCTCATTCTGCTCACTGGATAAGTACAATTGTTAAGCTTATCGGAGTTATCTGATTTTTAAATTCTGGATAAAATTTATCTGAAAACAACAAATTTTTGCAGTGGTGGATGGAAAGGCCCAAAGCATTGCTAACTGGCTAACTCAAGAAGAGGGGTTCATGCAGTTGGTAAAGGAGCCAATGAGGGGAGAAAATATTCTCTGTGTTTTTCTTTATGGAAAGCAATCAAAGACATTATTCAGGAGGGGCTATTGAAGTTTGCTCCTAAAAAATACTTAACAATAACATCGATCCAGAATATTACAATTTAAACATAAGGAGGTTTAAGAGAAAAAATAAAAAACCAAATAAAAAATATATTTAGGATCGGGGTACTTGGAAAAACACAAAACACTATTTCATAATATAAACAGTGAGAAGACAAAAGCCAAGGAAAATTATTTATTGGGTATATTAAACAAGAAAAATACAAATAAATTTTTAAATACATTACAAGAAAAAAGGACAGCCATGAAGATATATGAATTGGTTGATTTAGAAAGGCCTAAAGGTTTTAGAATATCAAATACTCGAGTTTTACTTGAAGCCAAAAATTCAACTGATTTGAATACAGAAACGTTTCATTCCTCCATTTGTACAGATTTGGAATAGATGCATGTTTTTTTTAAATGTTACATAGTAAAAACTCGGGACAATAATCGGACTGCCTCAATGAATTAAAATTTTTTTTCCGAGCATTGATTTTTGATTGTGTTAAATCTGTCGATAAATATTCTTTGACCTTGAAAATTTTATGTTTTTAGCGATGAAAAGTCTTAAGTTGTCATATAATTTCTAACAATTACGTACTTTCTAGCTTTTAAAAAGAATGGGAGAAAATATCGTGAATGTCATAAAAAATGAGAAACTGAAGCATCATAGTACTAGGCATAAATAAATTCTTGTCACTTTTAACCCGTCAGCGTCGTCATGCGTACTGGGAACGTCGGACGGAAACTCCACATGTGGTCGTCATGCGTACTGGGAACGTCGCGGAGGTCGCTAGCTTTCTTTATTTTTTTGACACAGTAAATTTTATTAGATATGGATAATCTTTATATATTTTAAAAGAGGAACCTTTGGCCTTCCTATTGTGCTTAATTCTGTAATTTTTACTCTCCTTTTTACTTTTATTATACATTAAGTTTTGTGATTAAATTTTCACGTAGATAGGAGAATTTTGGCTTCTAAAAAAGCCCCTATTCAATGAAATCTTTGCACGAAAGCAACTCTGAGGTGTAAGAAGAGGATATAGGCCCCATTTGTCTGCTAACAGACATCTATCCCGCTCTTGAGACATGTTTTTATATTGTGTCATCACTTTGAGAGGGAGAGAGAGGAGGAGGTCTGGGCCATGTGCTTGGTTTAGTATTTCATGAGGGAATATAGCTAGAGTGAGACAGACTAGAGGATCATATTTTATATTTATCTTTTGTATTTCCAAGATATTTGCGATATGGAAAGCGTGGGAAATATGCTGACGCTTGTACCGCGCGGAAAATGTTCTCTCGTCGCTCTGAAAAAATCAGTCTGAGTGAAACCTTGCACTGTGCGGAGGCAGGTTTTGTTCGCCTTTCTTTACTGTGGTAAATTTTACGTTTACTTGCTTACTTATTTTCAAAATACTAGGAGTAATCATGTGCTCAACCCGTGAAAATAGTCAAGCAATACCGAGTGCTGACAAGGAGACGGAAGTCCTACTCGGAAGTGATTCGGAAGAAAGCGTGAGTTTGGACAGTGATAGTGAGAATCATTTGGATGAACGTACTCAAATTGATTCACTGACACATAATGATAGTGATCATGAGGAGGATAATGTAGAAAACTACTTCTGGGAGGGCATGGAGAATTACATAGGACGAAAGGAGAATTTCATTGGTGGTTACGGCCCTCAAAAGGCAGCTAAGGGTTTGACTGACATTGTAGGTACTTTTCAATTGTTTTTCGATGAGGAATTTGTTAGTGCCATAGTAAATGAAACCAACCGATATGCTGACCAATACATCAAAGCAAGTGAGCGTACATTTTCGATGAAATCTAGAGTTTTATCGTGGAAACCAATTACCGTGGAGGAAATGTACACTGTTTTGGGAATTTTTATGTTGATGGGAATTGTGCAGAAGCCCACGCTTCGTTCCTATTTTTCGACGAAAAGAGTTCTATCCACACCAGGCTTCGGCGATGTCATCACTAGGGATCGATTTGAGCTTATTTGCAAATTTTTGCATTTCAGTAATATTATTTAAAATTATGAAGGTTACCCATATTTAAGAAAATTTACTGTGTCAAAAAAATAAAGAAAGCTAGCAATCTCTGCGGCATGCCCAGTACACAGGACGGCGCTGAGGGGTAAGAAGCCTTATTTGAAGGTTTTTTTCTGAAAAACTTACGGGGAAGAAGTTGAAATCCAAGATAAAACAGTATATGTGAAGTACTCCGTAAACTTTGAATAAAGAAAAACTGAGTAAATGGCTTCCGTGATTGAGTGAAAGATTCATCGAGGTATTTCACGAGAATAATAATAACTAAGAAGGTGTGAAAAACATAGGTAAATATACATAATTTTATGTAAAACCTCAAAAAATTTCAGTCAAATTCCTTAAATATCTAATAGTTACGAATTTTTATATGATTTCGCGCAAAAACTGCGAATTTCCCTAAATCTCTTCCGACCTGCGTGACGTATTATATTTAAATGTCCTGCGCGCTTGAGGGGTTAAGATATTCACTTTTTTCCTGTGTATAATGCCTGTGTATATTTTTTCTAAATTTCGAACTTTTCTGTATAGATAATGCATGCATTATGGCATAAAATATGGTATTTGATGCCATCCTCTATATAATTTGCTTGGTTATACATCATGCATGGCATGTCAAGCTATATGCACCACCGGTGGTATAAGATACAGGGACAGTTTTTAGCTATAATGGAGAGATAGAGAGAGAGAAAAAGGGAGAATGGGAGGGAGTGAGGGAAAAGAATGGGATAGGGGAGAAAAAGAGTAAGAAAGAATGGAAAGTTTATCCATCATTTTTGATAGGCATTTCCACTAGTTATAACATAATTAAATCATTTAACAAGATAATGAATAGTCAAAAAAAGTTGCAACTGTAAGTACAGCAAATGACTGGTTCACAGTACCGTATACAGGGAATGAAGATCACTAGTTATGGACTTCTGGATTTTCCCTTATGTATCCTTTTCGTAATGTCCTGGTGAGATTTACTTTATTTACTTGAATAATTTGTATTTTTTTCTAAAAACATTATAACTGAAAAACTGGGTGCATGAAAAATGCACTATTATGCTTACTGACCAATAGAGGAAAAATTTCACATGACTATCTCACCTATTAGTATTACCGTATATGACCGAATATAGCCCCCATGTTTTTGGCCAAAAGCGAAGTGCAAAAGTTGGGGGGGGGGGGGCTATTTTCGGGCACTAAAAATTAGGTGGGTATAAACAAGTGTGCAAAGCTTCAATAATGATGAATTTCATTCGAGTCAGTAAGTGTTTCTATCCATTGTAAGACTAAACTACTCGGGTTGCGAATATTTATTTGCAAGGCTGATTGACGTCACCATATAGGAAGGATTTTTCTATTACCTGATCGCTCTCATTATTGTCAAATTGCAAGTTTTACCGTATTTGCTCCTGTAAGCCGAGACCTCGTGTATTCCGCCCACCCCGGTTTTTGGGCCAACTCTAGGGAAAAAAATTTATTTGAGCCGAAAAAGGGTTTTTTAAATCACCAATTCCTATTTCTAAAAAATGCTACGCTCAAGTTAAGCATCTTCACATTCCTACGTGACGAATTTATTGGGTGATCTCTCTATATCGGTACTAGCAGAAATCTCGGTAGTCCTCTTTTGTTAAACACGTAACTGTTTTTGTCGTCATATTGGTCATGTTCGGCAGAAATCGCTCCGGTAGCGATCATTCTGCTGTACGTAATTTTCCAGCCATATGGTCACTGATCCCTACCGTAGCGGTCGTCATTTTTTTGGCGAACTAAAATTATGATCAGTGATCATTCAATGATCACCACGGTGGCTATGACTTTCATAGACGTATCATATAATAAAGGAAACATGCCGTATCTGAACATGGTAGGCGTCGTCTGCCGTGAGAACAAAACCCCCACCAACCCAAACTGGTCGCGCATGCGCCGTGGCCTCCGTGACGATTGTAGCAGAAAGCCGTCGAGTGTGGGGAGCACCCGTTAATAAACTTAAAACTCATTAAAAATTTTTATACAATGAATGAAAATGACTAAATACACCGAAATTTAGAAATAGAATAATAGATGCGGCATGGGTGCTAGCTTAACGTATATTTGTTTACCGAAACGAGTTTGGGAAAAAAGGTGAGCGGCAAATAAAAGAATTTGTGTAAGACACGCCCCCCCTTTTTTCCACCGGCGTTTTGGGAAAAAAGGTGCGCAGCTTACTCGAGCAAATACGGTAATATCAATAAAATTAACCTTACCCGAGAATGGACTAATTGCCTGGCTAAGGTCGAATTGTTAATTACACAAACGAAAGATAGATTACCATTGCACATCGAAATATGAGCAAAGGGCGAATTTATATTGCTGCATAAACTGGTATGTTATTTCGACTTGCTAATATTGCTGCATTAATTAGTATGTTATTTCGACTTTTTAAAGTTTATTTTTACTCCCTAAAAATGTATTTTTGTTCATTTCCTTGTCAAATATCTCTTTCGTTAGTATACCCTCTGAATTCTGAGGTACAAATCTGAAAACCTTAAAATTCCAATTAGCATGGCGTTTTATCACTCGCTAATTGGTACTTTTTTATTAAATGAGTGCAAGTTTGATATTTCTTCAAATTATACAGCATGTTTCATGACATTAAAGTCCTAAAAATGATCATGTCCTTTCAGGGTATTAAAATATTTTCTAGATTTGTGTGAGAAAAATGGGTAGGGGGGCTATATTCGGAGGGGGGCTATATTCGGTCAAATACGGTACATGTAAGCAATCTCTATGAGAATCTAGATACCTTTAAAGTGTTTTGTTTTTCATAGTCTTTTATAGAGTAAGGCTAAGGTTACACGAGGGTTTTTTTCCCGTCCATGCACGGACGTTGATTTGACAAAAACACAGTAGTGGTCACATGAGCGTTTTTTTTTCCCGGATGTGCACGGACGAGTCTAGTCGCACGGTCGATTTTTTCACAGACGATTGCGAGAGATTAGCTCGGAACAGTATGGTGATGTGATCGGAGATGAATTTAATAGAACTTGTTTGCTTATCTGTTTTGCTGGTTAGACGTCGAAGGCGTAAAAGAGTTAAGCGATTTTGGATTCACCCCATAATAAGTGAGAGATGGCAAAAAGGAAAATTTCATCTGTTACATGAACTGAAGATTTACCTGGAAAAGTTTTTCGAATACTATCAAATGTCTATTAGCTCTTTTACTGATCTTCACATGATGGTGCGATCTCGGCTTTTGAAGGAAACAACTAACATGCGCCAGTCCATTAGCCCAGAAGAAAAATTAGCAGTTACCTTACGGTAAGTCGGCTTTTATTTTTTTCAGGCATAATTAAAAATCACTTTAAGGATATAATTTATACTTATCATATGTAATATTTAGGAGATAGATGTATAATCAACACATTTACACCACTGTTGCTTAAGGATAACTTTTATTTGAAGTAATAATTACAAATTACAAAATTTAATTTTTAAATTACAAAATTTCATGATGAAAAGTAAGAGTATAGAAATTAATTATTAGTCGATAGAGAATATAATGAAAAAACTGTGTCACTTGAAGATCCTGACATCGAACCTGGACTAACCACGGACCCTGTATCTAACTGTATATAAGTAGATGGATCCGTACATATCTGCTGGTCCATAGGCGTGCTTACACTAGCCATACTTTCTTGGGAGGTTTGTGTTTGTACTACCATCTGAGTGTTGAATTTCTGTTGCAATGAAAGGCGGCGAAGAGTCTGAAGAAATTCAATCTGAGCTATCATTTTGTCATCTGGCGAGAGAGCCTTGAACTGGGGTAGTAGCGACAAAAGAAACATTTCATCTGAGTCCAGTTCTTTTTGCATTGGTTCCTTCTGTTGTTTTGATAAAATATCAAGTAAACTTGTTTCAAAACTTTCTTGTAGTACTTTCCCTTCTTTGGTAAGGGTTTGGCAAAGTTGGACTCACATTCATGTTCATGTAATGAAGGCATATCAGCAGTTTCTTCACTTTGAGCTGACTGGTTTTCTTCTTCATTCCCTTTTTCTCTCGGAAGAGGTGATACGTTCCCAGATGTCCATAAAACAGAAATTATAACGATTATGCATATTTTTCAAATATGTCTGAGTAAGAAGTTGCTTACAATAAATGTACCACACTTATGTCTTTTTTCAGGGTTGGTATGAGAAAACTCAATTGGTTAAAGAAAACATATTGCTTTCTCTGGGAAGCACCGTTTCCACTCTTTTCAGTTACTTTGTATGCCTTCATAAATGAATCTCGTAATGACCGCCACCACTTTTGAACATCTTTTCCTAAAATATGAACAGTAAAATAAGTAAAGATGGCGTCCGGTACGGAAACATTAGCTTGTCAGTCCTGTGAAAAATCCCTTAATAATCGGGACAAAGTGGTTACATGTGGTATCTGCTTTCGTACATATCATCATAAATGTACGGAATTAAGTGATTTATGCTTTAAGGCTATCAGTGAGTCGCCATTTATTCTTTGGATGTGCTTATTCTGCCACGTGGACCGAGGTAAATCAATTTTCAAGATGGCCACTGAAATTTCAAATCTAAAAGACGAAATAAGCTTAGTGAAGGGGGCAGTATCTGAGTCAACTCGTCGCAAGAAGACGGAAAAGGCACCTAAAAATACGACGAAAGGTTTAGAAGATGAGAAACCCGTGTGGAAGGAACCCTCCATCAAAGGAACTGCGGTGGAATCCACTTCGCTAACAACCGGTGAGCAGGGTAACATCAACATTAGCGAGCAAGAAGAAACCGTGCAAGAAAATGACGGCTTCACACTTGTAAACCACAGAAAAAGAAGACGTAGAGTTAGCACAGTGTTTGGTTCAAACCAAGAAAAAACTGAGAACTCGAAGTTCATTGGTGTACCCCGGCGGGCTTGGATTTACGTTGGCCGGGTTCGGAAAGAGGCTACGGTGAGTGATATAGAACTATACTTGAAAGGAAAATTCCAAGGTTTTGAGTTCGAGTGTGAGCAGCTTGGGAAAGGTACATACAGCTCATTTAAAATTAGTGCCGATTTTAGCCTCGTGGACGACCTCTTCAAGTGCAAAACATGGCCTAGTGGAGTGTCAGTGAGGCATTTCAATATTAAAAGATCTCGTAGGATTGCTGAGAATAGCCCTAGCCAATGAGTAAATGTGGACGCAAGAGAGGGCAAAATTAGAGAAAACAAGGTAGAAGCAAAGGCAGAAGAGCTGGCGAAAATGGTTAGCCGACTTCAGGCGGGAGTCATAAAACCGAAGAAAATGTGACTTGACCAAGGTGATGGTACTCTCTCTAATTTTATTTCCCTTAAATGCTTTTACATAAATATTCAGTGTTTGAGGAATAAGGGCCTTAATCTTGAACTCCTACTTCAGGAACTAAAGGCTGATGTGTTGATACTTTCAGAACATTGGCTAAGAGCAAATGAAATATCAGTCTTCCATATTAATGGTTTCAATTTAATAACATCCTTTTGTCGCCAGCAATTTAAGTGTGGAGGTGTAGCCATCTATAGCAGACCCTCAGTAAGTATAAAGTGCCTGAATTTTAACAAGAGCATTGATAAAACTTTTGAATGTTCTATTGCATTAATCGACATTGATGCCTCTTGCTATGCTCTGTTATCTATTTATCGTTCTCCCAGGAGTAATATAAATGATTTCTTCATGAGCCTACATGATGCCATTACATTTGCATCAATGAAAAGTACCAATGGTATGATATTGATTGGTGACATAAATATTAACTTACTGAATGAATCCCCTGAAAAGGTTGACCTCATAAATATGCTATCTACTTTTGGTTTGAAGGTAGTGAATGGCGAGCCCACCCGAATATCACCCAACAGTCAATCACTTATTGACTATGTAATTTCAGATTTATCTCCTAATAACTTTACCTGTGAAACCATCTCCACAGGCCTTTCTGACCATTTAGGCCTAAAAACAACCATTAAGTTACATAGAACTATCTCTCAGCCCAACCCCATGTATATCTCTAAATGCATCTTTAACGATTACTCAACTAAAATATTTCTTCACCATATTTCACAGGAATCTTGGGATGATGTTCACTATGCAAGTGGTGTTGATTCTAAATGGAATTCTTTCATGAACACTTTCACCCTTTGCTTTAATGCAGCCTTTCCTGTCAGAAATATTAAACAAAATGTAAACGTGCATAAAAGAAAATTATACTCTTCTCATCTTATTATCAGGTCTCAGTATCTTCGGGACTTAAGCGTCATGGAACATTATCAAACTAAATTCCAATGCCGCATCCAGCAACTTAAGTCCTTCTTTCATAGACTTCAATGGCATAGTAGTTTCTAATCCAGTTGATATAGCTATAAACTTTAACAATCAATTTTGCAATATTAATGATAAAGCAGCATCTTCCCCTGAATACTCCTCCAGGAATACCAGCTCTGTTTTCCCAAAATGTTTTTCTTTACTACACTGATACCTCGGAAATAATAGATATCATCAAATCTTTTGAAAGCTCCTTTTCTAGCGGTATAGATGATATTCCCATGACAGTTATTAAGACAAGTTCCCACATCATTGCACCTATTCTATCTACTATAATCAACCTATCTTTCAGCACTGGACAATTCCCTACTAACCTAAAATTTTCTCATGTATCTCCAATACCTAAAAAAGGTTCACCCTCAGAATCAGAAAACTATAGACCAATCTCTATTCTATCTGCCTTTTCTAAAATATTTGAAAAATTATTTTATAATCGCATACTGCTTTTTCTTGACTCCTTCAATTTGTTAACTCCTAATCAACATGGCTTTAGGAAAGAGGTCAACATCTACTGCTGCTTTCAACCTCATCAACAGATTACACCAAGCTCTCAATAACAAACAGCATACCTTAGGTATATTTTATGACCTCAGTAAAGCTTTTGACAGTATTGACCATAAAATACTTTCTGGGAAGCTCTGTAATTTGGGCATCAGAGGCAACTCTCTGAACTGGGTTATTTCCTTTGTAAGTAACCGCTATCAAATTGTGAGGTATTCTCAAAGAGCTAGAAATGGCTCTACCATTGCTAATTCTACACCTCTAAAAATTAATACTGGTGTTCCTCAGGGATCAATTCTTGGACCACTTCTCTTCATAATTTTCATGAATGACCTTCCCAAAGAATTCTCTGATTGTTTTCCGACCCTATATGCCGATGACACATCCTGTCTGGTAACTGCTGATAGTCTCCCACTTCTGGCTGAGGTTGCTAACAGATCAGTTAATCAAATGATGGAATGGTGCAATCTAAACAATCTTGCTATAAATATCAATAAAACCTCTTACCTACTATTTCACAATAAAAAAGCTATCCCATATAGTAGCCCACTTCTTAAAATGAACAATAAAAGCATTGCTAGATCTTCATCCACCAATTTCCTTGAGCTACAAATTAAAGAGAATTTTGATTGGCTAGATCACATCAATGGAGTTGCTAAAAAAGTTGCTACTGGGGTTTTTATGATAAGAAAATTGGCTCCAACACTTCCTATTGAAAGCTTATTATCTCTGTACTATGCTAAAGTGCATTCATTATTAAGCCATGGAATATTATTTTGGGGTAATTGTCGACTGGCTAGTAAAGTTTTATGTAGAGTACCTTACTCTACACATGGCAAACCCTTGTTTTCATCTCTCCATATCTTAACCCTACCATCTCTTTACATTTTTAGTTGTGTAACTTTTGTTAGATCAAATCATCACATTTTTCCCACAAATGCAGAATACCATAGCCATTTCACCCGCTCGCTATCTCACATTCACATCAATGACTACAACAATGCTCTTTCTCAAAAAGGTCCTCATCACTCAGCCTCTGTAATATATAATAATCTGCCTGTGGATATTAAATCAGTTCTGTCCTACAAAGTGTACAAAAGAAAAATTAAAAAGTTCCTCTTAAAGAAAACTTACTATAGTGTCCGTGAATACCTAGATGATAAAGTATGATTTTGCTTTTCTTTGTGTTATTGCTTGCATATCTATATTTTCTCTCCTCTTGTCTTGTTTTGTAAATATTTAATATCGTGACGAAACCATGTAAATGTATTTGCCAACGGTGAAATAAATTGTATTATTATTATTATTACATTATTAAATATTTAAAATTACCATTTTGACCGTCTTAAAGAATGTATTTTGATGTAAAGGGAACATTTAAGAGATTTTCATGTAATTGTATTTATTTTTGATCTAAGAATGATTTCGCCCAGTTAATCATAATACTCTTTTTTCAGATATCTTGGCACAGGCTGCTCATTTCAATCTTTGTATTTTGAGTTCCTCGTGGGAAGAACAACAGTTGCTGCAATTGTGAGGGAAACGTGTGAGGCGATATGGACTGAGTTAAAGGACTTGTACATGAAACAACCTAGTCAGGAAGACTGGATTAATATCAGTGAAAAACTTTTTAAAAGAGCCAATTTTCCATACTGTTTAGATGCTGTAGATGGAAAGCATATTAGAATAACTTGCCCTGTTGAGAGTGGCTCAAACTATTTTAACTACAAGAAGTTTTTCTCTATAGTTCTAATGGTGATTGTTGATGCAGATTATTCCTTTACAGCCATTGATGTCAGTGCTTATGGTAAAAGTAGCGATTCCAATGTATTCAAGGATTCTGTGCTTGGTAAACAATTGTACAGTAATATACTGTATTCACCTGAATCTAAGACATCCTTTTTTTCCAAATTTTCAGCTGTAAATATCAAGAGTCGTCTTACATTCGAATACGAAGTATATTTAAGCATTTAATCAATGGTTTTTACAACAAATGGTATATTAGAGTAAACAATTCACAACAGCAAATTAAAGTACGTACATAAAGAAGTGAAATAAACAAATAGTAATAACAATAAGAAAAACATGACGAGAATAATAATTATTTAGACTAATAATCATCGTCGACGATCATAACACAGACGACGTACTTTCATCTTGCACGTAATGCTAACCGCAATGTCAAAACAAATGAGAGCGGAAATCATTGGGATTCCCCTTTCAAACGACGCGCCGCGATTCAGTAAGTGTGACAGTAATTTTGAGTTGTGCATTCTTGATTTAAATGTACAACCCTTAAGTTAAAATGACAGATCATGTTGAAGTACGTGGCACGAGTGCAAAGGGAAAGTTAACAAAGGAATTAGATGGAGCTAAGATACAAATTTTAAGCTGATCGTGATAAATTACGCCGAAAAAACTAATAACTGAGGTGCGAGTAGAAAGTTCGGTGTATCTGAGGCAAATGTGCGTCGATGGAAACTCTCAAAACAGAAACTAGAAAAAGCCAAAGCCACAAGGAAGTCGCTCAGTGGTCCAAAATTAGACCGATTTCATGGCATTGAAGAAGAAGTAGTCAAGTTTGTGCGCATCATGAGGAAGAACGGTATGCCTGTTTCGACTGAAAGTATTATACTTAAAGCTAATGAAATTACTAGAGGACTTATATATCATTGCAAGAATTCAAGGCTAGCAGAAGTTGGTGCGTGAGAATGATGCGACGAAATAATTTTTCTTTACGGCGACGAACTTCGCTGTCAGAAATTGTCAGAAGACTATGTTGAAAAACTTCTCGCTTACCAGAAATACGTAATTGGACTTAGAAAAACCAATAATTACCTTATCAGCCAAATAGGAAATGCCGATGAAACTCCGGTTTTCTTTGACATGCCATCTAATTATACTGTGAACGAAAAAGGTGCGAAGTCCGTCTTAATTAAAACTACAGGCAACGAAAAAATGCGAGTCACGGTAATGTTGGCGGTTTTAGCCGATGGGACTAAATTACAACCATATGTGATTCTAAAGCGGAAAACAATGCCTAAGAAACATTTGCCAAGTGGAATAATAGGTGTCAAGAAAAGGGGTGGATGACTAAAGAACTAATGAGAGATTGGTTACATGTGGTGTGGAATAGACGGCCAGGAGCTTTACTGAAACAAAGAGCAATGCTTTCACTGGATGCATTCAAGGACACTTACCTCCTGAAATTAAAAACATAATGAGTGCGATGAATATTGATCTTATTGTAATACCTGGAGGAATGACATCGCAACTTCAAGTTTTAGATGTTGCTGTCAATAAGTGTTTTAAAAATAATTTAAAGGTTTTGTATTCTGAGTGGTTACAGAGTGGAACTCACACTTTAACACCAAAAGGAAATCTTAAGAAACCTGAAGTTGCAATGCTCTGCCAATGGATCAAGGCATCGTGGCAACAAATAAATGCAAAAGTAATAGTGAAAGGATTTAAGAAATGCTGCTTATCTAATGCCATGGATGGGAGTGAGGATGATGTTTTATGGGAGACTGATGATGAAGTTGAGAGTGATAAAGATAGTGAGCATGAGGAAAATAGTGAAGGTTGCATAGACAGTGATGATGACTAACACAATAAAATGATTTTATGCAGCACTTGGATTGAAATGTTTTTTTGTTGTCCTGAAATGAGTATATTCTTTCAATGTATTTACTTTATTTTTAATGTTATCTTAAAATGAATGCTACCATTTAATTTGTTTGAAAACCTGAATGTTAAAAGACATTCAAGAAAAGTATAAGAGAAAATAAATATTTCACAAGATTTATAATTTTTGTAGTAATGAAGGTCAATTTTAGCTTTTTTCGCTTTTGGAATCATCAAAATGGGGGGTCGTCTTAGATTCAGGGTCGTCTTGGATTCGGGTGAATACGGTATTAAAAAACCCAGAACCCAGACAACTCCCAAATGACAATGATGGCATTCCTATTCCATATGTTGTAGTTGCTGATAAGATTTTTGCTTTATGTAAAAATTTATTACGGCCATACATGCAGAAATTTGTCTCATGAGCAAAAAATTTTCAACTATCGCCTTTCTCGAGCATGGAGATTTGTGGAATGTACATTCGGTATTTTAGCTAATAAGTGGAGGATATTTCATAGACTATTGATGTGAGCCCTGAATTCACTGATACAATAATAAAAACCTGCAGTATTTTGCACAATTATGTCAGAAAGCGAGATGGATTTAAATTCGAAGAATCACTGACCTGCCCTCTTGAAAGTATACCATCTATAGGAACAAGAGGAACAAATGACGCAATGAGAATAAGGGAATACTATGCTTCATACTTTTCAGGCATTGGCTCAGTATCTTGGCAGAACAATAGAATTTAATACAGCATTATTGCACAACTGCCATTATTATAGATATTTTGCCATTTTATTTTCATGTTTTACAAATAATTCCCTTAGAGTTGTTTTCTGTAATTAAACACTAGAAAAATAAAATGTTAGTTCACTTACCTATGTTATTTCTTTCTGCTGTTCCTAAATCCCTCCATTCAGGAATGACTATACAGCAAACTTCTTCCCAAGCCTTGTTTTTTAGGTTCCTATCATGGTATTCTCCGCTGCCAGTATCATAAACGGAAGACCTTTTTTTCACTTCAGCGATCAATAACTTGCTATCAACATAAAATTTTTCCATTGTCACTTCTCACTCACGTGTGTCACTCCTGACTGACTATACACAACTGCACATGCTTCTCGAAAACGACCGTGTGCCCACCCTTGTGCGTGAAAAAATCGGAGCAAAAACGCAGCAGGCTGCGTTTCAGAACGGGTGGCCTTGAAAACGCAGCAATACAAACAGCACGTCCGTTTTTTTCACGTTCGTCTGACTGCTTCCATTGTATTGCGGAGGTTGAATTCTATACGTTTGCTTACCGTCCGTGCACGGACGGGAAAAAAACACTCGTGTAACCTTACCCTAAGAATAGACTAAGTAAAAAAATGCATAACATTTTTTCTTTATTCCATGTCAAAATAATAAGGGTATAGGAATTATGTGAGTATATAAGGTAACTTCAATCAAGAATTTAATTAATTTCTATTTGTATGACGTCAGGGATAGGCTTGTTCGCACGGTGCCATGTTATGTGTGGTGAAAAGTGCAGAGAAGTTTCGAGTTGTCAAGTGTGGGTGCCGCCGGACTGCTCAATGTTTTTTGTTTTTTTTCGAATGACGTCAGCAGCCCGGCCGAGCATGGTGCATATGGAGCGAGGACAAAAAGAACACATGGTGATAAGGAAAAATGGTTTCGGGCATCTATTAGAATTTGGCGGTTGTTTTTTACCGAGTGTCTCTTTTGTGTTGATGCAGTGTGGTGAGGACGGGATAGGTTGGTGAAGAGGAGTGTATGGGAAACTATGTGTGTGTGCATTTTGCATAGTTAACTGTGTGTATACGAGAATGTATGGATGTACATACTGACGATGACTATTGCAGCTCCTACATTGCCAATTCCTGATGTTCCAGGATCGATGTCATTTGTGATTTATTAGTAGCGAATTTGTGAGCATTCCAAGAGCATAAATTTAGGAACATATTTGCGGGAGATATGAAGAAAACTGAGTTTGGTATGACATGCGGAATTTGTGAACTAACTTGTGTTTTGTTCAGTTTTCTTTAATAACTTTTATTATCTCTTAAAGTTGTAATGTTGAAATTGGTTTCTTTATTATGTAATTGGTTCTGAAACAGCTCTACAAATACTTAAGAGAGATTGATGATTTAATGCAGATAAGGGTCATATTTAAAGTTCACATCGGTACAGAATATAATCTAAAAGTATACATGCAAACCATTATTTTAACTTTCACCACTTATTAACATATGTACAAGAAAATGTTTATTCTCATGCACCATATATAAAGTAAACTGGTGAAAAGGTGTTGTCTTCTTTAATTTTGTCACTGTCATTCCATTGTATTCCTCAAGCTTATATTTACATCCCTAATGCTATGGTTATTGCGGTCCCCACGCTATTATAACAATTCAAGTTTACTTGAATTCTGGCATGCTCAATTTGACAAGGCAATTAACTTAATGCATCTCAAAATAACTGCAACATGGCCAGGCAGACGACAAAGCACAATTTTTCTGGCAGTCTTGTTATGGGCGTGCCATATCATTGGAAATGTCACATTACCAGATTCCAAATAAAAGAAATTTTACTGTAGTTATAAATCTAACTATCTGAAAGTTATAAGCCACAAAAGACCTAATTTACCTGTTGAGAGGTTAGATGGACCAATTCTTTTTAAAAGATTGGCATGCTTGAAAAAACCTTCATCTTCAGAAATTTGATTCCAACTTTTAAGAAATTCATAAGGTGATGTTGGGGATTCAAGTTCCAAGTCCTGGTAAACTCCATCATCCTCAGAAATTTCCTATAAAATATTACAGAAAAATCATTGCTGGATGGCAAGAATATTTCAGCTTCTTCAAAGATGTGAACACATAAAAGAAATAAATTTCAAATTTGCCAGTATGAAAATTAATTTCTTCATAGTATCATTAAAATTAAGCTCTATACCAGAGATGCCCAAACTTTTTTATGCTAAGGGCTACTTTCATTCTGTAAACTGTCTTTTGGGCTCCCAATTTACTGAAAACAAAAATTAAAATTTTGCTTTAACATGTGATGTGTATGTCTAAGAAAAAGAACTTTCTAGATACTGTAGAGCAGAACAGAAGCATTTCCTGTAACAAACATATAAAAGAATGCCTAGTTTTTGATAAAATTGAAATTAACAGATTTATCTTCCTATCTGTATTGAATAAACATTGATTTCAGCAGTTTTCTTTCAAGGCTTTGTTCATTATATCTGACTGTTGATACTTACCATGGGTTTCTCCTCACAATTTCTTGAAGGATCTGTAGAACTTGATAATGTCACTTTATTATCAGGGAAGATGACACCTACTCCTCTGTTACTAGGTACTGCATCTCTATCACATAGAAGTGGCATATCTTTAAGGGGAGCTTTCACATTATTGCTGCAGGGAAAGATAAACCATTATATTTATATCATTATGATTCAAATAAATAAAAGTATAAGGTTGTAACATAAGTAATGTCGTTTTTTAAACAATTTTGAAAAAAAAAGAATTAACTTCATTTGTTTGAACTTTAATCAACAAAATACGGTATATACCCACGTATAAGATGCATTTTTTTTCCTAAAAAATTTGACTAAAAAGCAGGGTGCATCTTATACGAGGGTATATATTTACCAGGGTATTTATTATAATGGACTGATGTTAGAAAATGTCATCAATTTTACATCCGCGCGATATTGGGATGATGTTAAATGTTCTGAAGGTATTCTCATGCGTTTTCTCAGTAATAACATAAATGAAAAATGTAAATTTATGAACGAAAATGTCAAATTTATTAAATAATTATACTTGATGTACAATACTATATTTCAAATAAAGTAAAAATAATAAAGAACATTATTACACATCGCAAAATCCAAGAAATTCTTCATCACTGCCCCATTCATCAGTGATGTTATTGGAATCATCTTCCGGAGAAGATAGCATTACGTTCTCCACAGCATTATGGTCGTCATCCTTCCACAGCAAGTCGTCCTCCATGCCGTCTAAACTGTTGCTGATGCAACATTCCTTGAAACCTTTTACTATAGTGGCTTTGGGAAACTCAGTCCAGACTTCCATAATCCACTGGCAGATAGTGATGGTATCTACTTTCTTCATTCTTCCTCGTTTTGTGAAAAAGTGGTCACCATTAACCGTCCAGTCAGGCCACTTTAATTTCATCATCGTTTTAAACGGTTTACTTATAACAACTTCAATTGGTTGCAGAAATGATGTCATTCCGCCACAAATAATCACAATGTTCGTGTTTATATCCTGAAGCTTCCTCTTTACTTCAGACCGAGTATGGCATCTAAACGCATCTAGGATTAACATTGATCTCTGTTTCAACATTCTACCAGGTCTTCTATGCCATACTTTCTCTATCCAGTCGTGATTTTTTCATTGAACCAGCCTTTCTCTTGCACTCTTATGATTCCTGGAGGTAACTTGCCTTTGGGCTTGAATACGACATATGGAGGAAGTTTTGTCCTGTCTGTCATACGACTTGGTATCACTTTCCCGAATATCACTTTCCTGAATAATCATTTTCCCAAAAATCACTTTCCCGAAAGGTCATTTTCCCGAATGATCATTTTCCCGAATATCAATTTCTTTCTCGATTATCACATATAACAAAATTACACTCTCAACACACCTAATCTAATTTGCTAATATTATTATTACTTTGCATAAATATAAACCATTCGTGTGTTTTTATCGAAATTATAATTTAATGTAGATCGTTTGAACAATAATGAGTAAAATAGTATCATATAATAATTTATTAGTTCCTATTGATTTATATTATATTTTTATTCACATAGATATTTGGAATTAAGATTTAGCATTCGAATAATTTGATTTACCAACGATAATTAAATTAGATTACCAGCAAGAAATGTAATTTATTATATATTTTCTTTAATTAACTGTGATGACGGCATGATTACTGAAAATCGATAGTTCTTTGAAGTTTCTTTTATTCTTTGAATTTTTTTCGGTTATTAAATCTTACAATCGTCATTTTTGTTTTGGTCTTACTTTTGCTATTGCTCACCTTTAATACATTATTGTTAATTGAAACAAAAAATAAAATCAATTGTATAAGGAAAAAAATAATATACATCACTTCTTCAGTAATAAGGCATTAACGATTATGCTCCTTTATGTCTACTTTAAATAAACTTTTATATATTTTAAAGATATGAATAAATTATTTAAATGTACAAGTACGAAAAATAATATACTTCCTTCCGTCATATTGATGGGCTTTTATACTAGTTTCTGTATAAAAATCCATTTCTGAAAACGTAGGTTTAATTTCCTTAGCTTGGAGGAATGCCCTGGCCCCAATCTTTCTCAGAAGCAGGCAAATGTCTTTAACTTCACCATACAATCAGAAAATGTTTCCCCCTCCATATGAATTTCCCAGAAAGCATTATTGCCCTAGGTACTCCTGCAAAGCGAGGAAGGAACAATGCTTAATGTCCAGTTCTTGACCGTTGTGCTGCGGGAGTCCACCATTACAATCGTTAGCACTAGCTAAGGTAAGTTTGGATGCACTTAAAATTTGAAGGGAAAGTAAAAGGATGACAAGACCGTATACTGAAATGCTATTGGAGGATCAATAATGAAGAAATAGCCAATAGACAGACGAATAGAATTTTGAGCCCCTCCTACCCCTCTCTAGCAATAATTATTCATCTCTTCTGTTAGTCTTCTGAAATTGCATTTCAGTCAAGTACCTCAGTAGCAGAGTATTGTGCTCAGTATTACCAGGTGACTATCAGTGCGTGGTTTTTTACAACGCAGAGAAGCTTCTGTTTTTTTACAGTTTTGCAGTCCTGGAAACAGCACCCTTTTCATACGAAATCGGTTCCACAGATTTTATAAATAATTGTAAGTATACGTCACTAACAGAAATAATTTTGGTGATCAAGTTCAATACTTAATAACCTTTTATTGATTTATGCATTTATGAATTATATTTACAGTGCTTAACAGTATGGAAAACGTAATAATTTTAGAAAGTGCACATTCCAAGCAAGGTGGCCTGAAGATAAATCACAAAGGATTTATGTATTTGAAGGATAAGGTTAGAAAAGAAAGCAGAACTTATTGGGAATGTGAATTACGGAGAACAAAAGGTTGCAAAGGGAGAATAATCACTGTTGAATTGGGTGGAATGTGCCACGGATTACTCTCAGAAAGTAAGAAAGAGCATAACCATACCCCCGATGCCACCAGGCTAGGCGTTTCTAGAGCAATTGACTCTATTAAGCGCAAGGCTGAGGATAGTGCTGAGGTACCATCTTTGCTGATGCAGAATATTAAAAATTCTGTTTCGCAAGATGTGAGTGCAGCATTGCCTACAGACAATGCATTATCTCAGGTAGTGCAAAGGGAAAAAAAAAGATATTCACGAGTCTGAGTCTTCAACTTTGGCTGAGATTAATATCCCGGAAGACCTGCACACAAAAGGGTGGGCAATTATTTTTATTCAAGAACATCGAAGTTGGAGAGGCAAGAATGCTTATGTTTATAACAAATAGAAATTTTCAAGTTTTGGCTAACAGCCGGCTTTGGATTATGGAAGGTACGTTCAAAACTGTTCCGAATATTTTTCACCAATTATATACAATATGTGTGAAGTTGGTGAAGAGAGGAGTAGACGGTTTTTGTCCCAGTTATATGTATTAATGACTGGTAAGTCAAAAGAAATGTATTGCCAAATATTAGAAGAACTTACTGACAAGTCAGAGGATGATGGAATTCTGTTAAAGGTCAAATACATCATCACAGACCTGAAAATGGCGAGTATTTCCATAGTTAGGCAAAAATTACCACATGTAAAGCAGAAAATATGCTTTTATCACTTAAGTCAAGTAATTTGGAGATAGATTCAAAAAGTCGGCCTTACTATGCTGTACTGTGAAGATGAAGAGGTTTGCCTGCTTCTGAAAAAGATTGGGGCCATGGCATTCCTTCAAGCAGAGGATATGAAACCAGCATATGAAGAAATGGATGCTTTATACAAGAATACTGAGAACGAGAAAGTGATTCAAGTGTGGGAATGGTTTGGAGAATACTACGTCAAAGGTAGGTTTCGGCGAATAAATACTGATGGAATGGAGGTTTATTCTGACCCATTGTACAGTGGTGGACATAAAAACTGCACACCCTTGCGAGCGCTCCACCGAAATTTCAGTGAACTACTAGTCTCGAACGAGCTGTCACGCGATATGGCAACAGTGATAGTAGAGGAGGGCGTGAAGGGTCTTCTTCCTCTCTCTCCCCCCCTTAGAGAAGGGTTTACGGTTCTCTCCTAGCTCTAAAGGATCGGATATTTTCCCTCAAGATAATGGTTTTGAATTCAGTAGCGCTTACTTTCCCCATTGCGGTAACACGTGAATGAGTGTCAGATATAATTCTTTTCATTTCAAAATTAGTTAGAATCGAGACATGAACTCAGGAGTTTAACATACGGACGTCAAAAAGAACGATGTTTATTTTTCCATTCAAAATTAAATTAATTAAATTCCGAGTTAGCATAAATATTTATTAGGAATCAAAAGGAATACACATTTCAACGCCTTAACAATGAAAAATGTTTAGTTGCGACTACTTCACGTATTATTTCATTGCTTCGACGTCCAATATCTGTTTATGTATGCTATAAGTTGAATTTGAACAATATCTTTATTCATTTACATAGGAGGAGGATTTTGGTCAGTTATATGACGGGATGCCTAGCACTTAGATAAGCAATTTAAAAAAATAACAAAGTATAGAAAACTACGAAAAACGTAACATTTCAGGAATTAAGTGAGAAACTATTAAATTTAAGTTTATGAATTATGTGTAACCAAAAGTTAAGTAAATAACTTTAATAAACGAAACATTTTTTTAAACGATAAAATTACTAGCATTCTCAAATAGGAATTACCGTATTTACTCGTGTACCCCGCGCACATTTTTCCCGAAACGCCGGGGAAAAAAGGGAGTGCGCGTCTTACACGAGGATTTCTGATCAGGTTATATAAATTGTGAGTATCGATAGTAAATTCTCTGCAATATGATTGCATCTACGTTTATTTTCGTAATTCTACGAAGTATACGCGTATTTATGCGACCAAGCAAACGTGTAAGTTACGCCAACGCTGCAAAAACTCGCAAAAGTCGGCGGAAAGAATACGCCGACTAACTGATAGCTATAGTTCAATGACTACTGAGTGTTTGCCATTTAGGTTCAAGTTCGGTCCTTTTCCCTCATCCACTTCAAGGAATTCCGAATGGTGAAATTTTGTTGCGAATGAAAGATTTCACCGTTCGAAAGGAAGAAGGAAATCCACATCTCGTGTTTGGACTTGTTTGTTCCTAACCTTCCAATATTTACTCATGAGCAAAAAAAACTCCATCCGCGTAAGGAAGTTCTATTGCTTTTGTGTCGTTGAACGATCAAAACCTTGAATATTTACTTCATTTTATATTTTAAATTAAATTATAACAACCTAACTAAACTTTTTTAAAAAACAACTCCATTTGATCTGTGGACAATAACGTCATTGGAGCAAAACCACAAGAACCTCCTTTTCTGTGGAAGCCCTGCATGTGGTAAATAAGAGCCACCTTGAGAAAAACTTGAGATAACTCTATGTTCTTCCAAGAAATATTGCTTCCATTATCCATGAGTACACTTTTCGCCACTCACCCCCCATTGCTTGCTACCTGCAACCTTTCTACCCATCTACGAACTCTTGTCGGCATCTCCCACCGGCTCCCATACCCGTCTCCACCCCTTTATCCTAACCCACTCCTGCCTAGCCTTCCAAAAAAGATTCCTATTGCGCTATTGTAAACTTATTCTTTCATTTTGCCTATCTGAGTGACTGTAATCCCGACATATAACTGAGAAGAATCCTCAAAAGCTCTTTCGTGTATAGAAAAACTATAAATAAATGCTTTGTAAAATAGCATAAAGATATTGTTCAAATTCAACTAATAGCTTTCAAAATCAGATATGTATTTGGCGTCGAAGCAACGAAATAATGCATTAAGTAGTAGTGGTAAATAACATTTTTTCATTGTTAAGGCGTTAGAATGTGTATTCTTTTCGATTCTTATAGCCGCGTTTACACGAATCGAGAAAGCGGTCGTGAATTCTCGAATGACTAATCACGAAGTTTCTCGCCCCATGTAAACACTCCCTTGAATGGAAAAATAAACATCGTTCTTTTTGACGTCCGTATGTTAAACTCCTGAGTTCATGTCTCGATTCTAACTAATTTTGAAATGAAAAGAATTATATCTGACACTCATTCACGTGTTACCGCAATGGGGAAAGTAAGCGCTACTGAATTCAAAACCATTATCTTGAGGGAAAATATCCGATCCTTTAGAGCTAGGAGAGAACCGTAAACCCTTCTCTAAGGGGGGGAGAGAGAGGAAGAAGACCCTTCACGCCCTCCTCTACCATCTCTGTTGCCATATCGCGTGACAGCTCGTTCGAGACTAGTAGTTCACTGAAATTTCGGTGGAGCGCTCGCAAGGGTGTGCAGTTTTTATGTCCACCACTGTACAAACCTTCCATTTGGTCAGTTTATGAAAATGTGGAGAGCACATTACCCCGAACCCAAAATAATTTGGAAGGCTGGCACCGGCGATGGCAGGAGTTGTTATTAGGAAGAAGTCACTCTGGTCTGTACAAATTTATTAGTGGCTTACGGGATGAAAAAGAATTCTGCAGTCGGAGGCTTGAGGACGTTACTAGAGGCCAACAAGCGAAAATTCCAAAAGATGTGAGAAAAAGGGAAGAGAAAATATTACATCTTCATCAAACTCGAGATGGACGGACAATCGATAATCTACTGACTGGATTTGCACAAAACACGCATTATGCTTGTTAAAAAGTAAGTCTAATTCCGTTCTAAGTTATTTTTTTCTGCAAATTTACTAAAATCTAGTCTTATGTCTCATTATTTATTTCTTTTTCCAGACAGGTCATAAACATTTGCTTCACCGGAGATATCTTCCGGTAAATTTAATTTTAAAGTACATTTCTACCCTTTTTCGTAGTATCTGTATGAATAAATTAATTGCTTTTTGTATTTATGTCAAGAAAATCAACTTCCAAGTTCATTTCTAAATTTTTCGTAATACAGTAGAACCTCATAAATCCGGCACCCTCGGGACCTAGCGTGAGCCGGATTTTAGAAAATTCTGGGTTTTTGAAAATGTTACACATTGCCTAAGTATCCAGGGGCAAATCGGCCTATTGCGGGATAAAACAAAAGAAAGCTTTTTGTAATCTATATAATGTATTTCAAAATTTAATCAGAAATCATGCCAGAATATTTTAAAATATGAAATACATACACAAAATTTATGTAAATAAACATGCAAAATATTAAATAAATCATAATAGACGCCTTGCCCTCTTGCCACCCTTCACACCTTCATACCATATCATGGCCTATACGTAAAAAAAATAAAATGCATAACATTAAAATCCAAAATTTACACCAAAACTTATAAAAGAAAGAATCATTAACAAGTGGACGAATTTGGAATAAGGTCATAGGAAATTTAATGCACACTTACCAATTTACACGTCTCATTTCTACTCTCGATGGCTAGACGATAAGGTCGAGACAGCGTCTTTAGTTGCGGGAATGCAAGTTTCATTTCATTTCAGTGTTGGAAGCTTTTTGAAGGTTTTTCTGCGAAATTGTCTTGAACATATCACACAGATTGCTTCATACATAGTGATCTTTCCTTATAAGTTTAGCTTTAATTAGGTAGAAATTCATCATATCCTGTGATTCGATGCATGACCGCTGCTCTAAAGCCGATATTGTATCAGTGACTAATTCTATGCAACGGTCTATTGAAGGCTTGTTTGCAGCTGCATTGTCATCATCGTCATTTTCACTTTTTTCATAATTCTCAAGTTCGGGTTTCAAAACCATTTTAAGTATTTCTCCGTCAGTTAGCTGATTTACTACAGGCACTTCATACTCGATTCCCATCCAGTTTTCAACGTCTTCTTCCAGACCCTTCGTGAAAGCGTTCTTCATCGATCCCATAGCAAATTCCATAATTTCAGACACCAGTCTCTTTTTGTCACTAACATTGAAACCTAAAAAATCTGGTGGTGATTCATCACATTCTTCAAACATGCTTGCAGGCCACAAATTATGGCAGGCATTTTTCAGTGTTGCGGCCGTTACATCAGTACACACTTTAGCTAGAGTCCAAATTGAGTCCTTAATGTTAAATCCCTTTTTAAATCCGTCAACACCTTGGCCTCTATTGCAAGCAACAAGCAATTTCTGTATAAATTGCTGTCTGTAATAGCATTTTAGTGAGTGTAATATTCCCTGATCCATAGGTTGAATAATAGATCACAATTTGGAGATAAATAAACCACACGCACGTTACCCAATACCAAAAGTGATGCATCAGGATGGGCAGGACAGTTATCTAATGTCAGAATTATTTTACAGTCATCACCTAGTCCCTTAGATTTACAATGAGCACGTGCATCCATTGCAAAATAATTCACAAACCAATCCAACAATAATTGAGAAGTTATCCATGCACGTTTATTAGCACGATAGTTGACAGGAAAATTCTTTACACTCTTTAAAGCAAGAGGGTGTGCACTTTTACCAATTACAGTTAGCTCTAGTTTGTGCATACCTGCTGCATTTGCGCACGCAAGAACCGTCAGCCTCTCCTTTGACTCCTTCACTCCAAATGCCATATCCCCATCGACGGCTGCAAGTGTGCTCCGAGGAAGACATCGCCAAAATATTCCTGTCTCGTCCGCGATATATATTTGCTCTGCAGTAAGATTTTCATCCGAAATTAACTTGGTAAACTCCTCTACAAATGTTTCGGCAGCATCCGAATCGGCACTAAGTTTTTCGCCAGACACTGCTAATTTTCGTATTCCATGGCGAAGCTTGAAGCGATGAAGCCAACCTTGCAAATAATCGCAAGCTTTATTGATTTTCAAATCGTCGTGGAATTTCTTTGCTTGCTGTATTAGCAATAGGCCTGATACCGGTACACTTTCACTTCTTCTTTGTCAAAACCATTCAAACAATACTCTATCGATATCATTGACCCTGGAAGTGTGTAATGTTTTTCGGTCTTAGAAGTGTCACTGTCTGCATAGAATGTCAGCAACTCACTTTTTCGTTTCTTCAAGTCATACACAGTAGAACTGCCTACGCTATATTCTTCACAAAGTCTCTTAACTGAAGCACATTTTTCAAGTTTTCTTAATAAATCTACTTATTGTTCAATAGAAAGAGATTTATGTTTACGCTTCATAATACTACTGGAGGGGTTTTCAGCTTTTTTTTTTGAAGACATTCCAATATGAACTTCAGCAACATCACACTAATGAAAGACACATGCGATCGCTACGAATCTGAACACGCGACTGTATACAAGTTATACAATGTGACTGTGGAAACTATTCCCTAACACGTACCAACATGTATTGGTCAGCTGACAATTGGACTCACACACACATACAATGTAACTGCTGCCGTCAAATTGGTCCTAGATTTCGCGAATTTTGATGCAAAGTGGTGCGTTTATCGTTCCATAGCGGATTAGACTACCTGCGGCATAAATTTTAAAAAGTGCACTTTTCAAAAACTGCCGGATTTTTGATAATTCCGGATTTTCGAGTGCCGGATTTATGAGGTTCTACTGTATATGAGTCAGATACTTAATTTTTACGAACTTTTCTATATTGACTGTTGTATTAATTTCAACAAAATTAATTTTTAATAACATTTGTTGTTTTTTGTATTTACTTCAACAAAATCCATTTTCAATAAAGGTTGTTAATTTTTTGTATTTACTTCAACAAAATCCATTTTGTTAATTTTTTGTATTTACTTCAACAAAATCCATTTTCAATAAAGTTTGTTAATTTTTGGTATGTATGTCATATAAATCAATTTTCAATAACATTAGTTAATTGTTAGTTGTATTAACGTGAACAAAATCAGTCTTTCGTTGTATATGTAAATAAAATTAACGTAAATTGGTTGATTCGGGAAAATGAGGATTCGGGAAAATGAGGTATTCGGGTAAATGAGGATTAGGGAAAATGATGTATCTGGGAGAATGAGGTATTCGGGAAAATGAGGATTCGGGAAAATGAGGTATTCGGGTAAATGAGGATTCGGGAAAATGATGTATCTGGGAGAATGAGGTATTCGGGAAAATGAGGATTCGGGAAAATGAGGTATTCGGGAAAATGAGGATTCGGGAAAGTGATATTTGGGAAATTGAACGTTCGGGAAAATGAAATTCGGGAAAGTGAATGATACCGCTGCCATACATGCCATATGGTGCCAAAAACCTCCCTGCATATTATACGTGTGTATATATGGTAGTCACCCTCTTTTTTTGATAACATAGTCCCATCTATATAGCAATTTTTCAATCCCTTGCTTGAGTCAAAGAGGGCACTGAGGTCAGAAGTGACCTCTTCAACACTATTGTACTGTTTTTCATTCAGGTGTGTTTTAGCGATCGAAATGGATAGAAGTGGAATGGGGCAAGACCAGGTGAGTATGAAGGGTGTGGAAGGACTTCCCATTTGCACTCTCTGATTTTCTGCTGAGTCATATTTTGCAACATGGGGTCGTGCATTGTCATGCAGAAGGATGACACCCTTGCGGTTCACCATAGCAGGTTGTTTTTGGAGCAAAACTTGACATAAATGCTCTAATTGTTGACAAAGTTCGGCGGTGATACTCTAATTTGGATCCAACAGCCCAAAATGGATTACACCTCTTATATCCCACCAAATGCACAGCATGATCTTCTTGGGATGTAAACCACCTTTTGGGGTGGGTTTGGGGTCTTTCGTCGAAATGTTCATATACAGAACCCACTTCTCATCTCCAGTGACAATTCGTTCCAGAAATGGCTCACAAGATTGTCGTGCGAGCAGGAAGGTGCACACCGAGACACATTGCAGCAGGTTATCTTTTGATAGTTGATGTGGAACCCATACTACATGATTACTGACTTTTCCAAGCTTCTGGAGATGTCTATGAACAGTCACTGGTGAACAGTTGAGCTTCTTGGCCATTTCTCGAGTAGTTTGATGTGGATGTTTCCACAAGAACTTGGAGAGTGTTGATGTTGAAGTCGACTGGTCATCCAGATTTGGTGCAATCACACAGGTTGAATTCACCAGATTGGAACTTGACAAACCAACGTTCAATCTTATGAACATTAAGAACTTCACCATAAACATTGAAAATGTTTTCAGTCGCAACGGCTACATTATTGCTGCTGGTCATGATTGATTGTTCAAGAATGAAGGTTTAGAATGGATAATTAAATATCTTAATTAAATCATTATTGTGGAAATTATAATTGTGATACTTTGCTAATCATTTACATTGAATTGTTTACAATGTAAAAAGCGACATTACTTATGTTACAACTTTATATATTAAAAATCACATGCTCAAACATTTTCATGATTATAATATATTATTTACCCTGTTTTCCAAAATTAATTATTAGGACTTGCACTTATTAACAGTTGAAATACAAATGTGCTTAATTGCCAAAGAAAACTTAACTTCTGAAGGTTTTGTGCTACAAGAAGTGGTGTTACATTAACATAAATAGTGTGTGATGTAAAATATACAGAACCATGATTTGAACTATACAACTTATATAACTCATATGATATATGAAAATATATATTTTGGTAAAATACCATGATTATTATTTGATTTATCATACACATATTATTGATTCAGTTGCCTTATTATGATGATTTATTGAACTTAAATATTTAGATAAAATTCTATAATAATAATTTTAGAAAAAGAATCTTATTAAAAATATTGTTATTTCAAATTAGAATTTTATTGTCAAAGTTATAGCAATTGTTGTTGGCAATTATGTTTTAAAGAGATGGCTTATAGCAAATCTACTTGCTAATACAAAGAGATCAACTAACCTATTATCACCTGAAGAACAACATAACATTCTAAAATCATTGTTTTTTTCCTCAATATGGTGTGACCTTTTTTCCAAGTCTTCGTCTCTAGTTTGTGTTTTACTCCCATGATAACTGTACTTGTTTGCTACTTGAATACTACTTTTCCCAGTTTCAGCATCAACACGCTGAAATATAAAGAAATTATTAAAAAGAATAGTCATGATGTGTACAATAAATTCAAACATTTATTAATACAATGAAGAAATTTCAATAAAGCTAATAGCCAGAGCCGGGCAGTCGCCTGGGGCCGCCGAAATGTAACACAATGAATTGTATATATAATGGGAAAATTTGCATGAGCTTTGGCCAAATATTTTTCATGGTTTCTCGGCAACAATTAATAGATGAAACAGAAAAACAATTACACAATTTAGTGCTATTTAAATGCTTGCCTGCATCAGGGGCAGATCCTGAAACTTCTCAAGGGGGGGGAGGGCGATCACCCCTCCATCTTATTGAATCTGCCCCTGTCAACAACCCTATATTTTGAAAATCAGAATCTTTCTTTACTTTGCCATACAGTGTGGGTCGATAGATCGGCCCACTGGCAGTAAAAGGGTTAAAATATGTATACAATATGCCGTAACGCTCTACGTGATGTGACGCAGCATAGTCGGATACTTTGCATTACCATACTGAAAAGTATGGTTATACTACCCATGATGCAAACATTACCTTCGTAATGTATATTAACTGCATTTCATATTAAACGAATTTTGTTACAATGGAATGCATATCCTTTTTGAAGGGGAATGATTTCTACTTTGTATAAATGAGAACTTTGTATAAACCTGTCAAAGGAGAACATTTCGGAATTCAAGTTCCCTACATGTGGTGGAGGGAGGGGAAAGCAATAGGTGAAGCAATGGGTGAAGCAATGGGTGAAGCAATGGGTGAAGGCTGTGAAAGAAATTAGTTACAAAGGAAAAGAGAGGCAGTGTGAGTTGTCACATTTCAAGCACCAGACGATTATGTGATATTTGACGCCTTGCAGCATTTTGACCAAGACTTCATTCTGCTGCATGAATTTCTTTTGAGTGGTAACAAGCTACTAAGTGTGTTTGTGTCTGGTGGCAAAAAAATTTCTTAGTGTGAAGTGGTCGTGTGATATGGGGCTCTAGTCTTTGTATTCTCGTGTATTAGTAGTTTTTGTTTTTATTAATTGTGTAAAAGTCACGGTGGCAATTTCTCGTTGCCTTTCTTCAAAGAGCAAATCAATCAACCACACTAGATAGGTTCTCATTCTCCAGAAGTGGTATTAGCAGTGTCTCTCGTCTGACAGTTGGAAAGGTGTAGGTGGGTGTCTCAAATTCTTTTAAACAAAAATGAGATGCAATGCCGTAGCAAGAAATTTTGTCACCCAGGACGAGACCAAACTTTAACTGCCTTCAATAATTAATATATCTATAAAAATAATTTGAAAATTCTTCTTTAAAATATTTTATTACCATATATGCAAACATGAGGATCAAAGAACTTTTTTCTAATATTTTTGACAAAACACAATGTCCAACTAGTCTTTTGGCACCCTTTTTCTTCGGTGTCCGTGGACGTCGTCTCGCTCACCTTACTCATGCTGTGGCACTGCTGATATGTGTTCCGGGATACCAGAATTTTTATCATACATTGAACAAACACCACGAAACTAAATTTTGCATGATTTACTCCAGGTTCTACCAGGATTGTTTGATAGGGTAATCAAAATTAAATAATTAAAGTAATTTCTACAATTTATCTTTCTTCATTGTTTTTGCTTAGTGTGCAGCGATTTCCCTGCACCTATGCACTTAACGAAGCACTTGTCGAATAAATGCGACAAGAAACGCCAACCATCGAATATCGCCTGTCCTTCGTTATCGCCGTCTTTCGTAATCGCTGAACAGAAATGCAAAAACCTCTCCGCCAAATGGCTCGGCCCATAGCAACGTGCTTTATATAGGGCGAATATTTATTTTCCATTTCCTCCTTTCTCTCATGGTTATATAACATAATCAAGAAATTAACCAATACGAAGTCAAGGAGTCGCCCGTTTAAGCTACCCGCCGAATCTCCCCTCATCCGCACCATCACATGACCGCAGCTTTTGAGGAAAGGAGTCAGGAGATATCCCGAGAGAGTGTCAGCTGAGGGTCGTCGCAGCGAGAGTAAGGAGAGAGAGAGAGCGAAAGAAGCGGATACTACGAGTCGAGAAGATTTTCCTCGCAAGTCGTGTGGGTTGAAAGTTTCCTGAGGACAGAGTGTCACTATAATTTCATATTCACGAAGTGTTTTATGTTGCAAGACTAGTTTTACGTCTCAAGAGCATTGTTTTGCTGTTATGTTATAATTTGAGATTCACGAAGTGTTTAAGTTGCGAGACTATTGTTATGTCTCAAGAGCATTTGTGTTGCTGTGTTATGTTGTAATTTCCTGTAAAATATAGCATTTAGTTAGAGGTTAATGTGGCGTTGTTTTTTTTGGTTGCCACATAAGTGGAGGCCCTGGGGAGATTTGTTGTTAATCTAACTATAAGTTTGCTATATGTTCGGTTAATTTTGGATCAACAATTTGTGGGGATAGTTCTAGTTTGTTTAATGGTATTTCTAATTTTTGGTGGTATAGTTCCCTTTGTATTTGATTGTATCGTGAATCATTCCGCCTTGTCATTTCATTAATGCCATCTCCTTTCGATTTTGCCGTTTACATAATATCCTTGTATTTCGTTGTTAAAAATGTCTAAAGAACGCGGTAAAAGGGGCGCTGGATTGCTTCCTGAACCTGCAGAAGAGACCCAGTCGAACGAAGGTGAAATGAAGCCTCAATTCACGGATTGTGTAAAAGTCGCCAATCAGCTGTTGCTTGAAATTTCCCCTTTCCAAGAACCCACTTCTGAGAATTGGTTTAACTTCATATCAGCGGTATTCGATGTATTGTCTTTGTCTCTGATTCCAGAACATTATCTGCTTACTCTGTTGCTGTCTAAACTTCCGGCTAATTTTCGCCAATTCTGGCTGTCGGTAGTTAACCAGAGACTTCCCTGGGATCATATAATAACTGAAGTATGGGATACTTTCGTCTCAAAAAGGGAATACGAACAACTTCTAACCACCAAAGTCAAACGATTTCAGATGACGCACGAGTCCCCTCGCGATTTTTATTACTCTGTTCAAGTTGCCACGAAGGCACTAGGAAAATTGTATTCTGACGACGAATTTATAGAATTGGTATTGGAAGGGCTGAATCCTAATTCGCAGTCCACGTTGACCTTCACTTCGCGCCCCCAGATGCTTGTTCAGCAGGAAGCATTGATGAATCATGCAGCGAAGGGTCTCATGAATCGCCTCGAATATTCCACGGCCCAAGTGCCGTTAAACTTCGCGAATTCACTTCCTTCTCCCAATTCACAGTCGGTTGCACTCCCCCCTGTAACAATTTGTTCTTTTTGTAATAATCACGGACATTCTTTCCGCGACATTCGGTGAAGAGCTAGAGAAAATCGCTCTGCGAGATCCTCGAGAAATCGCCCAACCATTTCATTTTTGAATGTCAATGACCAACTTGACATGCCTTTTGTAAATTGTGATGTTCATTCCGCAAAAATTACAGCTTTACTAGATACCGGCTCCTCCTTGTCGATACTTGATATTGATACTTGGCGTAAAATTCCCCGCCTGGGACGAAGCCAACAGTGTAAAATAACGTGTCGGAATGTCACTGCAGCTCCGATTATTCTGACATGATACATTAAATTGAGGGTCCGTCTTCAAAATTTATCATGGAGACATACATTCTATTTGTCTGAATTGCCTGTCCCAATTATATTGGGTCAGGATTTCATCAAAAGAACATGAATCATACTTTACCAACACACGTTTTCCTTTGAAAGCTGTCTGGATAAGAAATTCTTTTTCCACTCCGATTCCGAAACTTCGTCAGCTTCGTCCGATTCGCCCCCGGCATGTTGTTCATATGCAATGCCAGAATGCGGCACTTAGAAGCAGAACCCATTCCACCTCAGAAAATGTTTCCTCCGAAGGCAAAGTCAACCTTAGCCTTCCAGCAAAGGAAATAAAATGTCTCGTCGATGGCTATTCCAACGTAATCTCATCACAGCTAGGACAAACCAACTTGATGTGTTATGTGATTGAATATGAATATACATTGTCAGCCCAAGGTATCATATTTTGATGCCCGGCCAATCAAACAAACAGCGCCCCCTTTTGCATATAAAAATTTCACAAACATACTGTTAATTTTTATGTTCAACTATACACTTTGTTGTAATAAATACGAAGTTGCCGCTTCGTTAATATGTGATTCACTTTGGAATACAAAAGAGAAATTTGCAATAATGGATAGATATATAAAAGTCGTTTAAACTCTCTAACTATATTGATGCCTTGGGCGCGGGCTGGCCTTATGAATTTATTTGATAGGTTATCATTTTTGTCAAATTTTGGTGCCTCCCTTCGAGAGGTGCCTGAGGCGGTTGCCTCACCGTCTCACCCATCGGCACGGCCCTGTACATATCACCTCTTGTTGCTCTATATGTCCCTCACGTCCACAATAGTTTAAGTTGCGCCCTCATAGCTTAAAAGGTTGCCAACCGCTGCACTAGAGGCTCTGCCCCTGACCTCTCATGCGGTGCAAACCTGTCTAACATGGCTAATTTTGCTTGCCTATTATTTTCATCAGAGTAACTAATTATTCAGGGGTGTCAGTGATGTAGCAGTGCTGGCCTACTACTCGCCCGCTCTTCTAAACAGCAGCAGGCAAAAGTAGGGTTTTTTCTGAGGTTCCTGGCCCCCTATTTGTGTGTGTACAAACTAAGAGAAGAAGAGGAAATGAAGAATGAGGAAAACACACTAATCAATGCCTATCCCTCTGAAGGGATGTTAAGCAGTTGGCCCCCTTGGTGCTCTTCGTAAGAGTAATCTAATGCCGGCATCAGGTTTTATTTTTTTAAACTAATTTTTCATGAATTTGATAAATACTTGAATTATAAGATACATTTTCATTACCTGATTTATGCCAATAATTAAATGGAATAACGTTGTTTTTTAAATAAATGGGTTATTTCACGCGTTGAGTTTATAATGACATATGTTTATGTCACTGGTTGAAAACAGTGGTATCCTAATTTAGTCTATTAATTTCTATTAAAAGAATTGAGTCAATGCCTTGGATAGCAGAGACTGAATTAGGTTTGCTTAAAATCTACTAGAAGGCAGAATTACAATGAATGAATGATGGGCACATCTGACAAAAAGGCTCGCCTTTCCTGTTAGAGGACAATGATACTTAGAAATCCCTTTCATAAAGTGTCCATTAGAACAGGTATAATGAGTGTTGCCATCAGTAAGAGAAACTGTGACTTCATAACATGTTAAGTTGCATGACATGAATTACTTTCTCAATTGAACTAAATTTTTTGCAGAGCATATACAAATATGAGGTCTGACAATTAAGTTCGTGAACTGATTTTTTTTCTCGGCGACTGGCAACATTGTGTAAAAAGGAGTGCAGCGTAATATGAAACGAACATGTGTATGTAAACAGCAGTAGAGTGGCTAACCTTTGGTAAGTCGCTTGTGCGCAGTAATAGTTATTGTAGTAGCGTGTTTGTGTATGTCAGCAGAACCATGGCAGAGACATTATTTGAACAACGAACGAATATCAAATTTCTGGTGAAACTCGGGAAAACTGGACCCTAAATCTGTGAAATGTTAACAAAAGTTTATGGAGAACATGCGATGGGAAAAACAGCAGTCTACAAATGGGTTAAGAGATTTTCTGAGGGGAGAGAGGAAATTGATGATGACGAGTGATCAAGGCAGCCTACCACCATCAGAACGGACATTAACATCGACAAAATCAGGACTGTTGTGCGAGCTAACCGTCGACTGACTGTTCGAGACATCGCAGATCAGGTTAACCTGGAGAGAAAAATAGGAAGATTTTAACTGAGGATTAGGGCATGAAAAAAGTGAACAAAAGTGGTACCAAAACATTTGAGTGATGACCAAAAGGAGAGAAGACTCACATTTTGCAACGATCTATTGGAGCGTGAAGAAGCAGGGGATGACTTACTGAAATGAATCATTACTGGAGATGAGTCGTGGATATACTGATACGACCCTGAAACAAAATGCCGAAGTGCTCAATGGAAGACAGGAAATTCCCCATGACCAAAGAAAGCTCACATATCGAAGTCCAAAGTGAAGACAAAGATCGTTTCCTTTTTTGATGCATAGGGCATGGTGCACCAGGAATTTGTGCCTCAAGGACAAACAGTTAATAAGTACTACTAATTTGGAAGTGCGCAAGCGACTCAGGGAAAAGGTTAGGCGAAAAAAATGGATCCTGTAGCACAACAATGCACCTGCCCAGATCGCACTGAGTGTGAGGACGTTTTTAGCCAAGAAACAAATTGCCGTACTGGAACATCCACCCTATTCACCAAATTTGGCCCCTTGCGACTTCTTTTTATTCTCTTGAATAAAAAATATTCTCAAAGGAGAGCATTTTCAGGATGTTGAAGACATTAATACAATACAATGGTTGCAATAAACCAGTGACGGAGAGTGGGTTCAAGGGATGTGTTAGCCTAACCCCAAACCCAAACCCCCCTTCTCCCCTCCTTCCGAAATGACAATTCATGTAATATGACGGAAGAATGTGATAATCCGCGTTTTTAATTTCACATTCCAAGTTCATTTTATTTATAATATCTTTTTAAAAGTCGAATTACTCGATAATGCAGTCACAATCACCCTCTTCCATGATGGCGGATCTCAACACAAAAAATCGTCACCCGCACGAATACACCACCAAACACGTGAATACACGCTAAACCATGCGTTAGCACTGGGAGACCGGCTAACACTGGTGGGATTCCTCCCGCTACGTCATCTCTGGCTATGAGTCGACTGCACATGCTCCCGACGGGGATCAGCACTTAGACGGGGCCCTACAAACCTTAGCAAGAATCAATTGGCTAACATTGTAAAAGCTCAAGAGGCACTTTATTGGCATTCACATATGTATGCATACATTGTATATGCACAGGCAAACACCAAATAAGCACGGAAACAGTTTCAGAAGTTGCAAATGGAAATAAAGAGCTTTCTTCAATTTCAGTTTTGTAAGTGTTAGCCGGGTTAACACGGTTAACATGAATGCTCCGCCCCTGCAATAAACGCAATTCCAGAAGATGAGTTCCAGAAATGCTACCAAGGATGGAAGAAACAGTGGCTGGCGTGCATTGCATTGTGAGGGGACTACTCTGTAGGAGACCATGTAGTTGATCACCAATAATGTATGTACGGGTAGATACAGATGGAGTTCACGAACTTAATTGTCAGACCTCATATATACTGCATAAATATACACTGCAGGAGCAGACATTTCACAGAATTTATAGGAAATAAAGGTACTTTTTTCAAAGATCTACAAAATAATTAATTCACACTGGAAAAGAAGATATAATAATTGAACAAAAATAAGTAACCACTGCAAAATCTTTTTAAGGACAAAATTGGTAAAAGTACGTTTTTCATCCATTTATGGCCTTACCTTTGAGAGAGGTATGCACTTCTTTTGAAGTGCACGGGGAATCGAATTACAATTGCACATGACTCTAGAGTAGCCCCATTCATTAAGCTTATTATCTCCACAAGACATTGGATCACTTGAATAATTATTTTTCCAACTGGGAATGGGTCTAGAACCAGAACTTGACTGCATTCTTTTATCAAATATTTGAATAGATTTAAGCTCTTCTTCAAATGATTTCATGTCTTCAACAACCATCCTGCATAAAAATATTTTTGCAATTAAATTTACATTTTGTTGTGGAAGTTGATTTTATATAAAGATAAACTTTCTTTATTTCATAGTTTTTGGGATAATACAAAAAATGAAGACTACTGGGGTAGAACTAATAAGACAAAAGATTATGTAACAAATCCACTGATGATGATGTAATTATGATGACCTGGTTATGTCACTGAGAGTGGAATTGTTACATAGTCTTTCATCTTATTTGTTCTGAATTAGGGAATTCCACAATTTTAGAGGTTCCCTAGGGGATATTAATTTCAGGAATTTAGTTTATGTGTAATTAAGATTACTAGAATTACCAAAATTATATAGTATATATTTTTTCTGAAAATATTTTTGAGCAAAACATTTTTCATAAATTCTCCAATTATTTTGGTAAAGAGATTGCAATTTTTTCATTCAAAACTCAATGAATGATCTTCATTCATAATAATATTGCAAAATTTCCAAAATTGTACACACCGGAATTTATACGCACCTAGCTTTCTTTGGCTTTCCCTCTGTAGTTTCTTCCAGTTTCTTTTTTAATTCAGAAACATGTGATTTGGCTGGATTGTTAGTAGGGTCTACTTCCAACACTCTTATAAAATCCTTCATAGCCTGTAGATTTTAAAATGAAAGAAAGATAAAAATAAATTGAATCAACAAAATTAATTAAAAATAGAAACCAAGGTTAAGGACCCTCTTTACTATTAAACAATCTCTTGCTCTTTCAATACACTTTTTCCATCACAAAACACATGCCTAGGTTAAACTGGAGGAAAATTTCTTTGGTTGTTCTCTTAGCTACCGTAATTTTCTGATTGTAATACATACCCAATCTAATACAAACCCATGTTTTCATGAGTGAAATATGAAAATTGTCTTACCACCATATATAATATGCACATAATTTTTTGTAAAAAGATAAATGAAAATTTTCACTTAAGTGTTAGCAGTATCGATACAGTACTTGCCTTACTGCCAAGCAAGATATAGGCGAGAGAGTTTACAATAATATCATGTTAGGTTACGACTCTCACTCAATGTCACATTTTGTATTAATCTGATCAGATGGAATAACAGTTCTCACCTTGCCACCAAGTGAGATAGTTTATATGAATATCATGTATACTTCTGCCTCTGCCTTCATGCAAGCTGATCGAGGTATGTAAAATACTATTTGTTGCTTGCAACTTGCATTCTATCATAATTAATGGGGATGCGCTCTCCTGCATTGAATTTTTACTCAAAGGAAAGATTATTTTCAGTTAAACATATTCCCATCACTATGTCAACCAAAAGGGCAAGCTATACTGTAAGCTTCAAACTGAAAGCAACAGAAGTTGCATAGAATTTCAGCAAAAGGGAGACTGAACAAAAATTCAGCATTAATGAGGCAAACGTTCAACTTTGGCAAAACTCAAAGGACACTCTTAAGCACCAAGGCAAGCTCAGCAGGGTCCTATATATGGAAGAAAGGCTCTGAACTGACAGCTGGAGCAACAACTTTTGGACTATTTGCACCAATGTCGGACATGTGGTTGTTCAGTCAGCACTGTAGATCGCATGAAAGCTCTTAGTATTATGAAAGGCTTGGATCTTAACAGCACCTTTAAGGCATATTCAAAATGGTGCTTTCTCTTTGTTAAAAGGCACAACATCTCCACACGTCAATGTACCTCAATCACTCAATGATTGCCCTGTGATTTTGAAGACAAGCTATGTATCAACATAAAATTATAACGTTTCCTAAGTGAGGTATGCCTATCCCTGGGGTTACTGTTAAAGGTGCTAGGGAGTGCTTGAGAAAATTTATGTAATGGCTGACATTATAAAACTGGAAACTCCAAATCAGCATTTTTCACTTTGATGTTGCTATAGAATATTACAATAAATTTCTTCACTATGTGCACACATAATACAGTATATTTTGTCTCTAAAAACACTGAATGCATACATAACAGTAAACTGCAGCCTTATTACTGAGGGTGGCTGTTTAAGTATTTTGTTTGCTTCTGTTGACCAAGGGACGTGTTATGGATTAACCCTTCGGCACCGGTCTACATTTAAATACCTCTCTATCATATGGCCGGTGAGTATTTAATTTAAATGGCCATTTTTGATGTAGTTCATTGTAAACATTTATAACTCTTTACCTAATAATCGGATTTACTTGTAATTTTCAGAATATTCATGCTATACTACATTTGTTATAAATTATTTTTTACGAAATTGTTTCAATAAGTTTATGCATTATTGCAGGAAGAATAAATAAAAGTTTATTCTACACAAATTTTTAACCCTTACTAACTGCTTTTAGTGCTAAATTAGGTCCAATGAACTTCAACTCCATTCAAATAATGTGGTTGAGTTCTCTGTAAACATTCAGCTAGCTGCTTCGTTCTTGTTCATTCTCCTTGCAACGAAGTTGCTGAGTCTCTTCCCATTTTCTTTATCTCTTCTAAACACAGACATCATGGCACTCAAGATGTTTATGAATAACATCGCAAGGATAAGATGAATAAGAAGGAGAGTGAATTATCTCTAGCAGTCACTTATTCCCCTTCTCATGATGACTTAGTACCGAAGTAAAACTCATCTTAGCATCATCTGGATCAGCGTACTCCTACTGTGCAATGAGGGTTAATGATTCGTAAAATTTATTCGGATTAAAATCCTTAGAACTGAATGAAAGGATATTGTCAATTGACAAATAAGTATATTTCTGTAGATGCAATAAAAAAACTCCACAATTTTTGGTCAGTGCCGTGCAGAGGCTAGAAACCAAAGGAGTGGGACAAATCTTTTTCTTCCTAGCGATGTAAGCTCTTCTGTTGACAAAGGAAACATCTTCATAGGGTGCACTTAGTGAAGTCCCACTAATTCATATTGTGTTCTGTATCTAATCACTTTTGGAACCAACTCCACGTCCTCTCCTGCTCACATACACCAGTCAGTGAATGGGCTACACTGGCAATTCTCAAGAGGCTCAGAATATTAGCTTTAGCTGCCACCATATCTTTCTAGTTTACAAATTGAAAGACTAATGAAATCTTGAGAGCAGTTTTGAATTGATGTGCTATCAATGAGTGTATTCTTTCTAATAATGGGATTTTCTGTTGGAGATAATTTATTTTCGCATTACTTTCTTAAAATAAAGAGCAAAAAATCACCAATTTCTAGAAGTAAATAAATAGTTAGGAATTGATTGAATTTGAAGAAATAAAGCAAATCATTTTTTACTCGCATCAACCAGCAGGGCAGACATAGTAGTAGCACAGGGAAATTAGTTTTTCCTAAGCAAAACTAATAAAAAACATCCTATTCAACATTTTCTTAAGGCAAAAACTTTCTCTGAAATAATGTGAAAACCAATCGAAAAAAGTTCAAACTTATTAGAATAAAGCGAATTAAAAGTAGTGCAGCATGGGTTCATACTGTGCACAGAGGCTGGCGATACGGTTATAAATCGAGTCTCCGTACCATGCACAGAGACCGGTGCTGAAGGGTTAAGTAACAAAACTAAACTGGCAAATCTGAAATATGTACAAATTTCTATTCCTCAGTTTGGATTTGTCAGATATAAAGGAACATTTAGAAGAACTCACAGAACAATTACAAGAATATTTTCCAGAAATGGATGACGCTAATAATTGGGTACCCAATCCATTTGATGTGGATTTTTTGCTTCTACGTCTAACATAAAAAGCACAAGAAAGCCTCATGGATATTTCTACTTACGATGACTTGAAAATTAAATTCCCTAAGATATCTCTGATTGCTTTCTCGGCAAAATTAACAAATGAGTATGGGGAATTGGCTAAAAGAGCAATTAAAATATTCATTCCTTTCCCTACAACGTGCACGTGCGATTCTGGATTTTTGTCTGTTTATTTAAGACAAAAATTGCCAGAAATTGCATGCCAAACCTGACTTATGATCATTGATTCTTTAAGTCATGGAAAACAGCCACATTCATCTCAATAAGTGTTATTTATTATATGTAAACTTGTTCATTTTTAAATGTCTATTTTGTGTAATACTTGTATTATTTTATAAGGGGGTACTTCAATTGATTGATTGAGTTCTAAGGGGTATGCGGCCAAGGAAGTTCAAGAAAGGAAGAAATCAACAACACAATAGGGTCTCTGAATGCTGATCAAACACCTCTCACATTTGACATTCCATTTACCCAAAACCATGGCAATGAAATGGGAGATATCAACAGGTAATGAACTGTTTCACTGTCATGCTTGGTGAATATGAAGATGGATGGTTCCATATTTTATATTTAAAAGAAAAACTCTCCAAAAAAATGTAATGTGGCTGCAAAATGTATTTGTATGAGCAAATGAAAAAGGCTAGAAGGATGATGAATTTACAAAAGATAGGTTACATAGTGTTTGTTGTAAAGGCTCCATTCTAAAGCGATTAATGCTGGTTCTCAATTCATTTAGATATCATCGCCTGCCGTGAGTTAAGGATATATTAAATTAGGGCTGTCCAACTTCTTTGGTGTGGCAGGCCAAATATGCTCAAAGCCACTAACTGGTGGGCCAGACTGGGATTGGGGAGGGAGGAAGGAGAAATTTTGTTAGAGCAATGATCAGAGATAGGCCAGAAAGTATGCACCCCCAACATGCATCATTATTATCACTTTAACACAGAGTGGGAAGAACAGCTCTTTTTTATTATGGTGAAATCTACCGTATCTGCCTGAATATAAGCCTACTCCAGATTTAAGCCGACCCCCTAAATTTCCACAATTTTTTGACAAAAACGTAAATTTCGTAGATTTTATGCTGAAGTGTGCCGGGCATTCATGCACATCTTAGAATACATTATTCGAGATTGAAGAAATGTGTGGGAAATGGTTTAGTTGTTGACATTTTGAAATATTACTCCAATTAATAATATTGCATTGCTGAATAATGTTCCACATTCAGTGACAATAATTTCATCCATCTTCATTTTCACAAAAGGTCAAATATAGTAACAGCGATCTCGCCAAGATATTTTTTCATCCAAGTCTATTTCCAATGAAATTAGTATTTACATTGCCTTAAGAAATTTCATTTTTATAATTATACACATTCCATGTAATGTTTTACCGAAATTCAAACAGTTGAGCATTCAAAGCCGTCAATGCATTTTGCGTAATCGTCAATTTACGCAAGCGATCTCGCCAAGATATTTTTTCATCCAAGTCTATTTCCAATGAACTTATACTACGTACCAAACTTAATGATCGCTGACATGGCGGCCAAATATGAGGGCGTACCCTTCGTCAACTAATCAGAGGCATCCGGCGTTGCCGCCTGTATGGTTTCTGCTCAGGGACCCTTTCTAGTTGCGTAGCAGATTTTGGTTGAGGCGGTAGGGTTTATTGCGTGAGAGATGTCTGAGCAAAAATCTGTGAGACGTGTTCTTCAGAGTTCCGTGCGGAATTTAGTTTTAAGTGTACGAAATTACTTCGAGAGGGAGAAAAGTAATGGTGGATCGTTACTTGCTATTTCGAAGGTTGTAAAAAGATCAGCTGCTGCCCTTAACTTGGGAACGGCTACAGTCAGAAGAATAACCAACGAGAAGTATTCTCAGGAAAACCGTAGTAGAACACACAAAGAAAGTTATCGAGGAGGCTTGGATTAAAGAAGGAATATTGGAAGAGGGAATTCAAGAAATTATAATAGCATTGACCTCAAGTTCGGATTCGAATACTAGCAGTGATGTCAATATTAGCGAAGATAACGTTGGACTGGAAGAATTAGGAGTTTCACCTTTGTTGAAGGTAACTATAAAAATATTAAAAATTATAGAAATTATTTATATTTGTTTCATTCTGTTTAAATACTAAGGAAGGTAGGTATTGATTGAATAATTACTCTTTGTTTAAAAAATTAAGTGTAAAATTAGATAATTACTAATATGTTGTATTGTTTTGCCATTTACTCATACAAATATCTCTCTTTTTTTGAACAGCTTCAATTGAACACTGTCAATCAGTCAACAATTTGTCTCCTGATTTAAATATATCTTAATGTTTTAATAGGTAAGAAGGTGAGGTGAATGATGAGTTATAATTTCCTCTTGACTTCTTATTAATAAGTTAAATTTTAAGTTTATGCCAAGTTGATCAGTTCCTCCATGGTGCCTTTGCCCAAATTTCCAGATGCTAATTAATTTCCACAAGGTAAGTATATTGGAGTATTACATTACCACACTATTGAATGAGTGTTTTGAAATTCATTATGCTATTCCTCTCTTTTTTGAAGAGCCAGTTAATTTCAACCAATGTTCATACTTAAGTTTGATTATAACTATTAATTCATAAGTTAAAAGTTAAGGCAATGCTAATAATAAAAATAATCTGTAATGATATAACTAAAACCTTCATCAATTAATTAAGACATATTAATTAATTTTATATGTGAAAAACCTTTCATTTTTTAAAAAAATTTCACTCTTTCCTGCAAGAAAAGTATATGATTCTGTTACATTCCTAAGTTATCTCTTAGGTGCAGTTTTGAATTCTTCCATGGCTTGCTGTAATCCCTACACTTCAAATGTGCATCAATTTATTTGCATGTGTCAGTGCCTACTTAAAATCCCTGTAGTGCGTGTTCATCCATCTATCCCACAGTGCTTTTACTCCCATTTTTAGTGCTATAGTCTTGCCATTTCACGCTCAAATCGTGTGTGCTCCACCTTATTGGATATTCTTTATAATGGTTTACTTATTCAGTGCCGTTTCTACCAAATGTGGTTCTCCCTATTATCCTTATTAAAGTGTAAATTGTAATTTATTTGTATAGGGTCAGTGTCTGCTTGAAATCCCTGAAGTGTGAATGTGTTTTTCCCTCTATCCCACAGTGCTTTTCCCTTTTTGTGCTATAGTTTTTATATTTCATGCTCAAAGCATGTAAGTGCTTCTTCTTCTTTATAAGGACTTAGCTTATTAAAGTTTAAATTGCAATATATTTGTATAGTGGCAGGTTAGTGCCTGTGTGTACATGAAAGTGATGGATTTAAATTACTTTAAGGCAAGTGAAGATAAGTGATTATTTCAAAGGTATTTTTGTCTTAACTTTTCTCATTATTATGCATTTCCACTTTATTACTTACTGTTCATGCGTAGTATATAATTCCATTTCTCTTTATTTTATATCCTAAAATTGCTTCTCTTATTTTTACTTCATCTATTTACAAATAACCTAAATTTTATATGTAGCTACTCTATTTTTAATTCACTCTGTCTCTCTACCTATAATTATATTTCAATAGTGACATTGACGTGGCTATGATTAATCTAATGTCATATGTTTTTTCAGGCAGTTATATTACTTTCTTCTTTTTATGAAATTCAGCAATAATAATATGCTGACAAAAATGGTTATTTTATTCTAGTGTTGATCTTACTATTTATGTGCACAATTTAATCGTGTTTATTGTTAAGTTTTCTAATCACTGCTTCTTTTACAGCTCTCTATATCTTAGTTTACCTCAGTAGGTTTCGCAGTTTTTTCACATCCCTCGTCTTGTGGCCGTTTTTCTGCAAATGGGGTTTTTGCCTTACTGGTTTTTCCCTGTAAAAATGTTCAATTTGTTTGCAGTTTTAAACATATTAAGTAATTTTACTACTTTGAATTTCTTTATTATTCCCATATTCATTAAAATGTTTACTCTGAACCACAGTGTATATAATATGTAATGGTTTCTTGTCTTTGGAATATGTAAAAGTACCTACCCAATGAGAAGCGTTATTTTTATTCTGTTATCCAATCATGATTTCCTAATAATATGATAATTATTAACTTGTGTTTGCTTTAATGTGTGTAATGTATTTGTTATATTATAATATTAGCAACAATAGAAGTAAGAAAATACTCGAAATGTTATTCTTCTGTAATCCAACTGCTACCTTTAAGAATATTTTGCTCTACTTCTTGATGTGATCTATTAACTATTTGCAATTATATAGAGTTGATTGTTAATAATAAAAATAAATAGATGAAATTAAATATTGCGTATTTATTCCTACTCCGCACCCTCTTCCCTTTCATGATGCATATTGTACTACTTGGTTTTTTAAAATTAATAGTTCAATAAGATTTTGACCTAAACTTTTAGAATGCTACATCTTTACAGTCTATGACTAAAATTTCTGTATTTTCGGTAATACGAGATAGGATAAGGAAAATATGGCAGTATTTTCATCTGGCTGAAATGTTACGAGATGGTTCTGCGCAGTTCTACCGTTATTTACTTAACAGCTGCTTGAAAGAAGAAGCAAATAACTGTGTGAAAGGAACATATGTCATGGTCATACATGTGGTCCCTTAGAAATCCCACACCATTCTTTTCCCTCGTCCTTCCCTCCTTGTGTTTATTATACTACCTGCTCCGACCTTTGCCATTCGCACACCAAATAGTCTCATCTTCCTGCTTACTTTTTTCTACGCATTCTCAAAAATGTAAAATATAACATCCTTTTCTCTTATTTGTCATTTAAGCAGAGAATATTCGATATTGTTTAAATGACAATCATATAAAATAGGTACACTATAACGTGGAAAATATTTTATATCTACTTATGAAAGATAACGTAGGAAGTAATATATTCGTAGTTACTAAGATAATATTACCAAACGTAAATACTCAATTTCATTTTATGTAGCTTTAAATGTTAAAGTTTTCATAATTTCGTTTACTCAAGTTCGCCTGTCGCTCCCGTATCTGACCCCACTCCTACAAAGTCTCTTATCCATCCAGCGTCTCTGCCCACTTGCAAAGCACTTTAATTGGTCCACGTTTGTGGACTGATTCGGCAACAAGGTTCCCTTTCCACACATTTTAACCCCGCCTCCCAGCAATTATTAAGTTTGGTACAGACCATAGTATTTACATTGCCTTAAGAAATTTCATTTTTATAATTATACATGTTCCATGTAATGTTTTACCGAAATTCAAACAGTTGAGCATTCAAAGCCGTCAACGCATTTTGCGTAATCGTCAATTTACACAAGCGATGTCGCTAAGATATTTTTATATATATTCATCGTAGGTCAAATATTTACTTTACAAAAAATATAGTACTATCATTTTAACACGAAGGCAATGAGAGACTTTGAGATTTAACCATAACCCAAATTTTCCTTGGACTCGCATTTAAGCCGAGGTGTGATTTTTTCATGATAGATTTTGACAAAAAACATCGGCTTGTATTCGGGCAGATATGGTAGTTGTCTTTGCATCATATGTTGTGCATCCATATTGCTGCCTAAGAGAGGGAAATTAGGAAGGCATTTTAAAAGTATGCATAGAAGTTTTGATACCGATTATCTCTTGAAAAGTGAACTCCGCAAAACAAAACTGAAAGAACTGAAGGCAAGACTAGCAAGTAAACAATCTTGTTTTGTGAAACCTGTTATTAAATCGAAGGCAGTAACTGTGGCATCATTTTGCGTGAGTAATTTGTTAGCGAAGCATAAGAAGCCATTTGAGGATGGAGAAATGATGAAAAAGGGTTCCTGGTGGCGGCCGATTCATTGTTTGATTCCTTTAAAAACAAAGGTGAAATAATTTCTGCTATTCAAGATCTACAGCTTTCATGCAGAACTGTTACTTGCCGCACCGAAGTAATAAATTGTGATTTGGTTAACCAATTGAAACAGGACATCAATGACAGTGTTTGTTTTTCAGTGCAATTTGATGAATCAACAGACATAGTTGATACCTCTCAGCTTTGCATTTTTATCAGAATGGTTTCTCAGGACATGAGTGCAAAGGAAGAACTTCTTCAACTAATATCTCTTAAGGGAAAACTCGGGGTGAAGACATTTACCATGCTTTTGAGGAGTACATAGGAAATAATGAATTTCCGATTGATAAACATGTGTCACTGACAACAGACAGAGCAGCTTCGATGACAGGTAAAATAAATGGATTTCTTGCTTTGTGCAGAAATGATGATGACTTTCCCAATTTCTTATCATACCATTGTATCATTCATCAACATGCACTTTGTTGTAAAATCTTGAATAAGCAACATATGAATATCTGCATGAAAATTGTGAACTCAATTCGATTTAATTTAATTTTTTGTTATTCTAATTAAACCTGTATTTCTGCCAATATGAGTTTCACTTAACCTAGCCATTCCTTGATTGAAGCCTCAAACCCATCCTTCCATCTAAAGAGACTTCGAGGGTAAATAAAATTTATTATCTTTACACCTATCACCCTGAGGCTAAATCAGTTTTTGTATGAGAAAGTATGGGTACTAAAATTTAAAAAATATTTTTCTTTTCTTTTAACGTAATCTTTACTAAGAAAAACTAATATATAAAATTAAATAAATAAGTAGATCTTGGAGCTCTGGAAAAATTGGAAGTAGCTCTTGCCATGCAATAGTCTGCCCAGGCCTGCTTTAGCCTACCAAAGAGTTCTTCAATTGCTATGTCATTCACCCTGAGAGGGTTTTTCCCAGGTACCCTTTCCTTCCTCAATTCCTGGAAAGTCTCTTCACCTCACCCCTGGAGATAAGTATGCACCATTTTGGGATCCGTCTTTCAAAGAGCTTTTCGCGACAGCTATTCGTAGAGCTTTCGAGTGAATATGTCAAGCATTTTTCTTTCTGTTTGTGTTCCCTAGCAGTTTTTTAAATATATTGTTGTTTTTGTTATATTGTTATATTTTGTTATTTCATATCTTTTTATTTTTGTTGTTATTCCATTGTTTTGTTATTTTTGTGATTTTATATCACTTTACGTATTCCTAATGGAATGTGAAAGGCATTCCTATAGTGATATTGACACAGAAGAGATTTCCATTGAAGAATCTGGTTCGGAGTCAAGTGTGTCCGAGGAATATCTAAGTTTGGATGCCAAATACATAGTGAATCCATCGCAGGACATTGCAGGATGGCATGGAGTGAACATTTCAGATCCTCTTGCTCTTGCACCAGAAAAATTTCCTTTTGAAGGTGAATCTTCTTTGAATTTTGAAGTTGATCCTGAAGGAGATATTTTACAGTTTTTTGAGGTTTTTTTTTGATGAAGAGCTTGTTGTTTCTATTGCCAATGAAACAAACTGATATGTGGCTCAGTCTCTCAATGCAAGGTCATTGACTTCAAGCAGCACTTCACGTCAATGGCATCCTACTACTGGAGCTGAAATTCATGTTTTCCTTCCGATTGTAATGTTGTACAGCATTGACCACAAACCTGACCACGAGATATAATGGTCAACAAGACCTGTGTATTTTGCCCTGTTCTTTGGACAGACTATGTCGTACAGAAGATTTGTGAAAATAAGGCAGTTTTTGCATTTCAGTGACAATGAAACCTATGATGCAGAAAATCACCCAAATCCCAAACTGAATGAAATATGGCCCATATTTCAAACCTTAGAGAAGTTTCGGAAATGTTACACACTGGGAGAGACATCACATTTGACGAAAGCCTTTTGTTATTCATAGGGAGACTGGGATGGCATCAGTATAGCCTGCAAAAAAAAAGCTAGATTTGGAATAAAAACTTTGTGAGGCAAAAAGAGGATATAGCGGTCGAGTGTAATTTACACAGGGAAAGTGACTATTCTTGACAGCAATATTCAGAATCTTCCAAGGATATCACAGGTGGTTATGATGCTAATGAAGCCTTTGTTAGGCAAAGGTTATTGTCTTACAACAGACAATTTTATACATCGCCACAATTAGCGGATGTATTGATTTCACAGTCATAAGACATTTATGGAACAGTATGCACAATGTGAAAAGAAATGCCCTTTGGCCTGAGGGAGAAACTAATGAGGAGAGGAGAAATGGTGGCATATCATAGGGGGAAAGTGGTTGTGCTTCGATGGAGGGATGTGGGAGAAGTAACGGTTCTCTCTACCATCCACAATCATGAAATGGTGACAGTGGAAGGAAAGTGGCGAAAGGCAAAAACCTAATGCTGTCATTGACTATAATGACATGATGGGAGGGGTCGGTAGAGTGAACCAGCACATAGCTGATTATCCCATCCCATGGAAGCATGGGTAAAAATATTATAAGAAATATTTTTTCCACCTTCTTGATATAGCGGTGTGGAAAACTTTTGTGCCCTACAAGAAGACTGGAGGAGAGCACGATCACTTAGAATATAGAACGCGGCTAATCAAAAAGACTACCAAGGTTTATAGCCCTAGCATCACCTCCCTTAGGGCTGGACGACCACCTTCGATGCTGCATCCCCTTCGCCTCTCGGGAAGGCATTTTCCTGGTTACATACCGCCCACTGAGAAGAAGATGAACCCTACTAAGCAGTGTGCGTTGTGAGCAAAAAGCAAGATGCTAGGGGAAAGCGGATTAGGAAAAAGAGCAGATTATGTGGGGTTCCCTGTTTTAGAATATACCATACAAATGTAAATATATGAGATGTTGTTTATTTTATACATATTATTTGTTGCTTTTGTATTAGTTTACTAGGCGAATGAGCCTGTTTAAAACGGCCTTTGAAAACAAACAATATAAAAATAAAACCAACAAACAAATGATAAAATTATACAGATAAATAAGACCGGAAAGGGCTACAAATAAAAACAAAGTGATAGTTTTAAAAAATTAAGAGGAAAACAGTCTTATACCTCAATAATATTATTTTAGCTATTCAGTAGCTCTCTTATAATGACGTTCCTTGTAAATACTCTTTCGTTTAACAGCAATTGCCCTTGATTATCTTTATCCTTAACCCAAAATTTCAAATTATGTTTGTCACATGTTCTAGTTATGGCTACATACAGCTGCCTATGTGAAAAGCAATTTTTAGTAAGTAATCACAATCAATCGTTCAATTCCACTAAACAGCAGTTAAGAACAATCTCAATACACACGCAATCAGCGCATATACCTTATTTATTTAGATAACAATGTAATCGTTGTTTGGTTGGTTACCCTATAATTGGATTGACGCAAATTAAAAATAAACCACGAAAAAAATTATTTTCATAATATCTGTTATATTCAGATAATGCGAAGGCACAGCGCAAGCAACTGCCTTTAATATGCAGAAAGACTTCAATAAGACAACGAAGGCACGTTAAAACATCGTCGAATTATTTCAAACATTAGCATGTTTTAAAATACGTAATTTACCGCATTTATCCATCCGGTACTTATGTATTAATGGGAAGCCCAACTTAATATGCAAGTACCGATTGATTTCTACCAAGAGATCTGTAGTCTACAAAGGAATTATATCTCACTTGACTGTTGCAACACAAATGGAGAGGATATTGGTGAGCCTTCGGCTTGCTTTGTTTTTATTTTAGTTGTCGTATCTGGACACTACCATGCCCTTCGCCTCGCTGGAACCAAACTTTCCCTTCCCGTTGTCCAGTGATCGGGTTTTAAATGTCGCAACAGGCCGATCAGTCGAGACGCTTTTGATAGCATTTTAGAAGAAATTGCTAAATATTGGACACCAGAAATTAAAATGTGATTGTTTTTTCTATTGTTATCTATAACGAAGTGATCAGTCGAGACGCTTCTGATACCATTTTAGAAGAAATTACTAAATATTGGCCACCAGAAATTAAAATGTGATTGTTTTTTAATTGTTATCTATAACAAATCATTTAAATGTTAATTGGTTTCTTTTAATGTTCTTAAAAATTAAAACGATTTAAATGGTATTTGTTTCGTATTTATATTTTTAAGTTGGGCTTCTCGTTAATATGTACCTAAGTAACATCCATCCAATTTACGTAAATGAATATAGGTGCGGCCACAATAGTTATAGAAAGTGGCGAGAGGGGCAGCACTAATGTACTGGCAAGTGCCGGCTTCTCCTGCCAGTTTGTATAACTAACTGATGAGACCGTCTGAACACACCTCGACAAAGACATCAAGCGTTTTATTATAGGAGATAAGTTTTTATTTAGTTTTTTCGTTATTATTATATTTATTTTTTATTGTATCATTATCATGCTTGTCATATAAGTGTGTGTGTGTATACTACCTATATATGTGTATTTTATATTGCATAAAAGTGTTCTATGTTGTGTGGCTGTACATATTATATGTAATTTTTTTCTCAATTATGTAGCTTCTGCAAAAGAAAGGTTAGTTTTTAAAATATGAATTGAGGTAAAAGACTTCGTATTTTTTCAATAATATGCATATTTTGGAGTTGAATAAAATTTTTAATAAAATTTATTGTTAAAAAGTGAAAGCATTTCTTTAATTGTCTCCCTGTGATATATCGAAAACTAAAATGAAAAAATTACTTTTTTTGACCTAATATTGTCAAAAAACCATCAGGCAGGCGGTTAAAGATAATCAAAATATATAACATGAAGAATAGAAGTACCAACCAAAGACATTTCAGTGATCTCTTTGCAATTTTTTGATTGGTAAACAGATATTCATGACTAAATAGAAAAGTTTATAAGTAATAAAATGTTTAATTACACCAAATGTGAACATATTTGTTCAATATAAATGCTATTACCTCATTTAGCTGCCCTTTGCACTGATGAGCATTACCTCTTCTAAAAAGAGCTTTGACATTTTGTGGTTCAAGTTTAAGGACCTCATTGCAATCCGTTATCACTTCTCCATAATTCTTTAGTTTAAGGTCTGAAAAAATTATAATAGATTTGAAAGAAGAGTAAGCATATAATAAAATCTGAAAATCATTGATTCATTTGAATAACAATGGATGCAAATATTCATACTCACTTGCTATAGCTCTGTTATTGTAGGCAGCGACATTAGGTAAGATGGTGATACTTTTGGTGTAGAATTGGGTAGCGTGTTCATACTCCCCAGCTTTAAAGTACTCATTTCCTCTATCTTTCTCTTGCTCAGCAAAAATCTGTTTTTCTGTCTCTGAGTAATTGTCTAATAATTAAACAAATTTATTTTAAGTTAATAGGATGTGGTAGACAGTAACCACTAATAATAAGGTCAAGCAAAATATTAACCTGCCATTGGTCACGTGGTGAGAGCTGTGCTCACCATGCAAATGAAACTTTAATACTTTGCTTTCTACAAAGTCCATGTGTACCCCATGACAAATGAGAGGTTTAGCAGCAAAGTAGTACAAGTGTATTTTTTGTGAAAAGTGAGATAAGTGCAACACCGAACTGTAAATTAGTTTATGCTCAGAAAGAATGTGGGTGAACTGTTATCCTGCGCTGCCATCTAATTGTATATCCTTATGCTCGAATGAAAATAGTTTTCGTTTAGGGATATAGTGGTACAACTGACATAAGATTGTAATTTGTTAGTTGCAAAGTGGTACAAGTGGTACTTGGATTGTTTAGCTCTCAACACAGTGTTTTGAGTCACAGCTATCAATATTGTGTTTGTATAATAATAATCTCATTGTTTTTGTTTAAAAGTTGATTCAGTAATTAAATTACTTTACTAATATCATTTTATATAATAATAGCCGTTGGTTGGTTGGTTGGTTGGTTGGTTGGTCATGTTATGCAAACGCTAATAACTCGAGAAATAATAATGATAGAAACTCGAAATCTGGTAGGGATGCTTGATTAACACTTATTCAGAGAATGACGAATTTAAATCATGAAAAAATTCCTTGGTTCGTCTCCAAGAGAGGCATTTCCTTTTCCCATTACTTAACATGTAAAACGTGACGTGCAAGCTTTTATTCATTTGGAAATTAAAATTAGAAGAAATTAACAGACGACCTTCGGATTTGAACCATTTTGAAGAAAAATTTATAAAGTTTCTTATTCCGTTTGTCTTTTTTCGCCCACAGTTCGAAATATTCCATGTTAAACGTTTAATTTGCATATTTTGTGGAAATCTTGCCATTTTAACATGATGTTGCTATGTCGACCATTATCATTGTTACACCTCAAATTACTATTATTGTATACATCCTTCTGGGAATAAGTGTGCCTTGAGTGCTTCAATACGAGAGAGAGAGAGGAAGGAAGGGGAGAGATTGGTATATTAACGTAAATATAAAAAATTTCAAGTATCAACAGTGTCATTTTAGAAAAATTGGAAATAATAAGCATTCTTAAATTCTTTGTAAACCATACGTGCTTACGAATTTATATTGTTATTCCTCGAATTAATTTCGTAACAATGGCCAAAGTATGGAAACGAATATAAATTAAAATTCAATTAAAATTAAAAGGACATTTAAAACTGTTAACAGGCAATTTTCGAAGAAACAAGTGGATCTTTTAATGAATTGATTTGTTTTTATAAAAGGAATTTTGGTGCTTATTTAATACAGAGTAAGTTCTAAGGCTTATAATCCATTTAAATCTAATAACAGTGGCTATTATACTTTAAAGAAAGAACTTTATTTATTCACTTTACAGAATGAATTAATTTTAGGCTAGCATTGCCTATTATAAAAGGAGTTACTTTGGAATTTACAGTATGTAAAGTGGAATTTGTACTGAATTGACTCAAGTACATATATTTCAAAGCAAAAATCAATTTCAAACTATTGAAAGTTGTTGTTTCGGAAACTGAGAAGTCCAGAGTGGTGAGCGGACGCTGAACGATATTAAGGTACATTTTATTCCAAAATCTATTTCAAGTATTATCAGAGGCAATTGAAGATTGAACAAATTTTTTTGTTACTGGAATTCTGCTTATTTCATGAAATTGAAATGCTAATGCATTAATCCATTAAAATCTGTTAAGAGTGGCTATTTTAGTTGAAAGAAATATATGTACATGGTACTTTTATTCACTTTTCAGAATGAATGAATTTAGGTTAACATTGCATATTATAAAAGGATTTTCTTTGGAATAAGAAGTTTGTTATGTGGTTATTTTAACTGAATTGAATCAAGTTCCCTTCTAACTAACAAGGGAAGGCACCCAAGTGTAAGTGGAAGATCACGACCAAACTTCACAGGATGAAAGAAAACGAAAAATAATTAGACACGTATTTTTGGAAAGGCGTCTAACGAGCCTGCGTTTTCGAGATATTTGCAATTGAAAATTGAAAAACAAGTGGCTTGTCCTCTAATACCATGACGAGCGACACCCTGACAACAGGTGGCGGTAGTCTAGTGATTAAGTGTCGGGCTGCGGAAATTGTGTCGCGGGTTCGATCCTCGACTTCGCCGAATTTTTTTCTACTCCAATCAATGTTTTATGACTTTAGTTTTATGTAAGTTGTCCAAATTACATCATTAATATTTTTCTTTCTCTTTCCAGGCCAGTATTTTAATTTTAAATCCATTCCAATGCACTTTTTACGACATACTCGGATTATATAGATACTTGATAAATATATACAAAAAATATTTCTTATAATATTTTTACCCATGCTTCCACGCAATGGAGCCATCATGGTAAAATTTGGAAAACTGTCCCCAGCTTACCAACAGTAGTGTTATAACCACGCTATTCATTTAGCGGTTATGGATGTGAGGATTCCTCAGAAACTGAACATAAAAGCTAAAATGAATTCGTATCAGAAAAAGAAAGCGAATTTAATGCAGAAAATGTTCGCATGAATATAAGTATTTATAAAATGGTACAGAAATTTCATAAAATTGTTAAATTATTCAGAAACTCGCCACTATATTACAAGATCATTGCAGGATCTAAATTTAAGTGATTTGTGGCTAGCAGAAGTAGATGAGGTAACGGTATAGAATATATTGGAAATCTGAAAACCTGTCAGAATATCAATTGAAGCTCTGGTGAGGTAGTTCTCAAATTTTTATGTAAGGGTCTTGGGTAGAATAACTCAGAAATTAATACGAGACTTCTCTATGAAATAAAAAACCAAGCTGTCAAAAGAATAGATGCCACTTGTTTCTTTGATAAAATTTCTTTAAAATCCCAGTTGCCTTCAGTTCGCTGAAAAGGACGATTTTTTTGTTATTAGTTCAAAAATCGAAATTGTCAAAAGAACTAAACCAATAATGAAAAGACTTTTCAATTATTCTAACAATAAGAATAATGCTGTGACTATGAGGCATGATTACGAACCAGATGGAAAAATTTTGAAAGTGGATCAGGTCCGTAGTTTGAGTCTGAGTCTGGACAAGTAGTTGGAAAAATCCATCAAAGCCTGAAGCCAAACCACCTAATTGATTTCTGGTAATTATCAAAATATTTTATACTATAATAGCCCAGGTCTGTTGGTTGGTTGGTCACGCTTTCACGATGGCCGATATAGAGCATTTTAACAAACTTCCCGAATAGGTAGAAGATTGAAATTTCGGAAGGATGCTTGATTAACATATTTTAAGGTAATGACGAAAATAAATCCCCAAAAAAGTCCTGGGTTCGACTCCGAGGAAGACATTTCTATTTTCCGTAAGTTAACATGTAAAAATCCATTTTTTGGCATGCAGGCTTTTATTGTTTTGGAAATTAAAATTAGAAGGAATTAACCTACTATCTTCGGATCTGAACCATTTTGAAGATAAAATTACAAAGTTTCTTATTCTGTCCATCTTTTTCTGCATACAATTCGAAATCGCTCATGTTATACGTTTAATTCACATATTTTGTGAAAACATTGCCATTTTAACGGAATGTTGCCTTGGCTACTAATTATATTGTTAGACCTCAAAATCCTATTGTTGTATCAATCCTTATGGGTGTAAGCGTGCTTTGAATGTTTTTAATACGAGATAGGGAGGGAGAGAGAGGGAGTGAGGGGGAGGGAGGGAGGGAGAGAGAGGGAGTGAGGGGGAGGGAGTGAGGGGGAGGGAGGGAGAGAGAGTGAGGGGGAGGGAGGGAGAGTGAGGAAGAGAGAGTGAGGGGGAGGGAGGGAGGGAGAGTGAGAGGGAGGGAGGAAGAGAGAGTGAGAGAGAGTGAGGGGGAGTGAGGGGGAGGGAGGGGGAGAGAGAGGGATGGAGAGAGAGAGGGATGGAGAGAGAGAGGGATGGAGAGAGAGAGGGATGGAGGGAGTGGGAGAAGGGAAGGAGAGGGTAGAAGGGAGAGTGTGGAAGAGAGCGTGGACGAGAGGGGGTGGGAGGGAGAGAGAGGGAGTGAGGGGGAGGGAGGAGGAGGGGGAGGGGGAGGGAGGAGGAGGGGGAGGGAGGGAGGAGGAGGAGGGAGGGAGGAGGAGAGAGAGAGGGGGGGAGAGAGGCAACTATTTTAAGCTTAACTAAAGATAATCCGTCATATTGACGGGCAATTACGCTAGTATAAATATATATTAAGCAACTAACCGCTCTACACTGCCTACCAGTTAGATGGGTAGGCAGTGCACTTGCCTTTTAACCCAAAGGTTGCAGGTTCAAATCCCACTTTGGGCATGGGTGTTGTGATTCGTCCTGGGGTTTTTCCCCTACCTGCAGACAAGCCTTCGACTTTGCAGGGAAGGCATAATTTATAAAAAAACAAACAATTTGGAACAATTGAGAAATGTTTTAAGTACAATTAAACCAACATCTACTCAAAGTGAAAGGAATTTATCTATTTCTGGACACTTTGTCTTCAAACGGAGGGCTAGATTATCAGATAAATCAATAGACTGTCTGTGTTTTTAAAAAACCACTTCCTGAAATCCAGTGAAAACTATTACATGTACAGTATGTCCTCGGTTTAACGTCACCTCGATTAATGTTGATTCGCATTAACGTCATTCAAAAATTAATACCATATTCGATTTAACATCCTCAATGATTCGAGTTAATGTCACCCTAACTCAGTGCTGAAATGACTCATGAAAATAACTGCATATCTGTTGCGCAAGTTGCAGCGAATCGCCTTATTTTAGTGGAAGAAGCGTTCTGATGTGATATATTTTTATTAATTTTGTTATAAATGCAAGGTGATATTTTGTTGAAATGGATCCAAAGAGAAGTGGTAGCAATGGCAGTATGTCAGCAGCAAACAATCACGCAAAAACTTGATATTCTTACACTCCGTGAACAAGGTGAAACAGCTGCAGACAGGAATAGTTTTGGAGTTGCCAGCTATGAAGGTAAGGACAATTCTGAAGGACTCGGACAAAATTAAAGAATTTGGAAGAGCTGCAACTCCTATTTGTGCAGTGCACATGTCACGTAATTGTTGATTTAGATTGATTTCAAAGGAAGGCTTTAGCTATCTATGGTGACCTTTACTGTATTGAGAAGAGAGCTGTACAAATTGAAACAAGAGGTTGAGGGTACCAAAAATATATACCATATGTTCACGTGTACCACGCACACCTTTTTTCCCTGAAATCACTGTCGAAAAACAGGGTGCATGTCTTACACAAGTACATCATCAAAGCCATTGAAATGCAATGTATTATACCAAATTTGTGCAATGGATTATATCAACAAATCGTCTTTTAGTATGACAATGGTGCAGTTGGTGCTGATTACTCCATAAAATCCCAGAGAAAAAGTACTGATGTAATAACTACGAAAATTTTGATTTCGTTGATTTCACTAAAACAGAATATGTAAAAGCATCTGTAGGTTATAGGTTGAAAGTATATACATAGTAGTTGTCTTTAGAATGTTTGGGAGAGCAAATATCAAATTCATAGAAATAGGGTAAACACCATAAGCACTAACATGGAGACAGTCTGACTCTACATGTAATTTGACACGTCCTGGAACTCGCACGGCTTGTGCCACTCTGAACTTGATTTGCAAATAAACTAAAGATCAACCAACTTGAAGGTATTGGGAGTGGTAGGGTGTGATCCTAAAATGAAACAGAGTTAAAATATGTAGCATTTCACATGGAATCAGGCAGAATCCATGGTAGTACTTATAGGTTAAGATGACCTGGGATAATTAATTGTCTCTTCCTGAAAGAGACTGTCCATGATTCCTAAGCACCCTTTCACTCCTTTTATTCAGTACATCGTATTTGCTTGGTAAACACAGTTTACGTGCTTTTGTTAGGGCCACAAATTCAAATGCTGAATTCATTCATCTCCCTTTAGCGCATATTCCCTAAAATGAATAGGAATAAAAGGTTACGGTCTTTTACTGCAAGTGAAAAGCTGAAAATGATCAGAAATGCAGAAAAAATAGGAAATCGTGCTGCAGGACGAAAGCACGATGTGCCTGATTCATGCATAAGAGATTGGAGAAAGAAAATGGATAAACTTCTTGCCACTAACAGGGAAAGAAGAGCCTTTAGGGGAAAATCTGCCAGATATCCCGTTATAGAAGAACATCTAGCCGAGTACATAAGGGATAGACGGCAATTCGGCAATGCAGTATCAACAGAAATGTGTCATTAAAGCGCTACAAATAGCTGGAGAGTTGGGTGTTAGTCATGGTGAGTTCAAGGCTAGCAAGGGATGGGCGCATAAGTTTTTTCGACGGAATGGCCTTTTGATAAAGAGAAAGACAACTATTTCTCCATGGCTGCCCGAAACTTATGAGGAGAAACTGTTAGGTTTTCAGTGGTATGTTATAGACCTGAGAGAAAAATACTCATACTTATTAGGACAAATTGGAAACACAGATCAAACACCTGCATATTTCAAAATGCCATGTGATATAACAGTTGATGAAAAGGGCACAAAAACTGTTCAAGTAAGTCATCACTGGTGGGGGAGAAAAACAACGATGCACTGTCATGCTTGCAGTTTTGGCGGACGGAAAGAAACTTCCTCCGTACGTCATATTTAAAAGGAAAACTCTTCCGAAAAATGAAAACTTTCCAGCAGGAATTTTAGTAAGGGCACAGGAAAAGGGTTGGATGAACAATGATCTAGTTCTGGACTGGATAAAGTGTGTGTGGGAATGTCATCCAGGTGCCCTTCTCAATCTCCACAATATGTTGTTGCTAGACAGTTTTTGTGGCCACCTGACAGAAGACATGAAAGAACGCCTTAAAGAACGAAAAACTAACCAGGTGATCATTCCAGCAGGAATGATGTCAATGCTTCAGCCGCTGGATGTCTGCATCAATCGTCCCTTTAAAAATCATATGAAGAGGCAATATATGGAATGGATGGCAGGCACCGTTCATGAAACTACGCAGACGGGTAGGATAAAGAAGCCAGGATTGACGCAGATATGCCAATGAATCATCACATCATGGAAACTAATTAAAGAGGACGTGATAGTTAAAAGCTTCAAGAAATGCTGCATCACCAATAAATTGGATGGGAGTGAAGACAGTATTGTTTGGGAAACTAGCGACAAGGAAGGTGTGAGTTCCGCAGGAGAGGGTGATAGCATGAGTCACGAAGATTAAAAGTCAGTATAAAAATCTCTTTCTTATATTCATTCATATATTCTTAAGGGTTTATCACAATTTTTTTAATTTCTAAATCGCATATAATTTCTTCTACCTCAGGGGAAATCTCTAAATTGACCAGACGGTGGCAACTGATTTTGCTATCGTCAACCGTTTTTGGTGTAAAGAAATTGCCGTAGCCATAATTTCCTCAGAAAATTTGTTGCTTCTTGAAATAGCTTCTGAAAGAAATGCTTTTACTTTCATATAAAAAAATTTTAATTTTGCCGTTGTAATTTTTTGCCGGTTTTTTCCAAATTAATTTTTTCCTATATCTTGATGCTCAAAAACAGGGTGCATGTCTTACATGAGTGTGCGTGGTACACGTGAACATACGGTAATTCGAACAATTGAAGCAACAGGCAGGAAAATAAAGAAATTTGAAATATTTGGAAACCCTAATAGACAAGTAAAACGAGGTAGATGTATTTACGCAATGGAAATGACAATAAACATTCAACAAAGTGTGGTACTTGTAATAGATTTGTAAGCAAAGGACATTCTCGCAAGGAAACCACTGTTATGTGCAATTCATGTTCCCAGAAGGACTATAATAAATTGTAATTTTGTAAGTATCATTCAGGTTTCCAATGATTTTATGAAAATGTTCTTTTGAAATTTTAAAATACATGATTTTCAAACATCTTTATTAAAATCGCATTTTTATCAGCAGAAATAATTTATTTTATTATAATCCTATATATAGGTCAAAATAATGATTTCATTCATTAATTAACAGTAAAATAGTTTAAAACTAACAATAATTATAATTTTAAGTTCAGGTCAATTTTGACCCATTTCTGCAGTCTAAAATATTTCTTTTATTTCCCCGGTGCAAGGGTTAATTGAAATCAGTCTAAATTAGTTGAGCACATTAAAATAAAATCGCATATAACGAGGAGTATCTGTAAATATTTCTTTACAAGTGTCTTTTCCTCCCTATTTTTCCTACAATACTAATATTATTTTCTTACGTTTATTTAGTTTGTAACAACTGACGGAAGAATGTAATTCAGGATATAAAATATAACCACATTTACTTTAGGATGTATGTAATTTCAATCCATTTTTTCTGCAATAAAATATAGAATAAAATTCATCATAAGCAAAATAAGGTTGGTTTTCCATTGCTTTCCCAATTGTCCAATGGAATCTACTTTGAATTGAAAAGATATTCATTTTTGTACCATAAATGTTAGTTAAAGTTAATTTAAAAATATATTAGAATCATAACCTCCCAAAACTACTCTATAAGGAAAAATATTTGAGGATCTTACCTGAGTACACAGTGTTTGCATCTAATGGGTTATTTATATGTTTTTCCTTAGATTTTCGAGCATACTCCTCTCTTTCTTGTTCTTCCTCTATCTCCATCTTCAAAATTTCCTTGTCGGGATCATACTTATCCCAAGCATCATAATCAAGTGATTTTATGCTGCATTTCTTCTTAACATTCTAGAAAAAAATGACTTTCAACTCTAAAAATTTTGTTGAGTATACAGAGCAAACAAAAAATAGTTAACTTTAAATAATTGTTATCCAATATTTTCAAATAGTCAAAAAATGTTTGCATTCCTTGTATAAGAGCCAAAGGATAAAATTTGCTGGGAACCATTTACATGTAAAATGATACATACAAAACTTGAGATATCATGAAGTTATCAACCTTTAAAATATAGAGGTTCCTTAAGATGGTATCTATATGAATAGATTTTCCCAGTTAATAACCAGCTGTCTTAAACCTGGAATACTAAACCTGCCTTTTAGGGATGTGGTCACAAAATTATCATCTGAGAGACTTAGAATATTCTACTTATTTTACATTATCCAACTTTATAATATTACAATGTATAAAGTGTAATAAACGTTGTTTATTATCCACACACCAGTTACCACGATTCTCTCCAAACAGTGCCTTTGAATATTGGCTAGTAATATCTTGTTATTCTCCTCTTACAATCTGGGCAAATGCAGAAATTGACTTATTCTTAGGTTTAGCATTGTGCTGTTTCCCTTGGATGGAATTGATATGTACTTCTGCTATCATTTATTCCAATGAGTGATGCAAAGTATGATAGCCAAATGTTGTTTGAGCCAAGACTTCATGAGTTCATTCATTTGTTTTGAAAATTCTTTTAATGAGAGAAGCTTTTCACTTCTGGAATTTTTGTGACAATACATCACATAAGCATTTACTAAAAATACCTCTTCCTCAAACACACATAAAACTTTTCCCTAACCATCTATAACAGTGATTCCCAATGTGGGTGGTACCGCCCCCTCCAGGGGGCATTTAGGGATTTTGTGAGGGGCGATGGGCATCAAGGTGGTTGCAAGTGAGAATTTAAGAAACTGGCATAATGCATAATAATAGTATGGTATAGATCGACTATGAGAGATCAAAGCTGTTAATTGAAGACTGTAATTCAGCTTCTTTAATCCATGTTCCTCTAATCCGGGAACTCCCGTGCTTTGGAAAAAATCATGGAGTTTTTCCTAATACCGTCACTCTCACGTTGGTGCATTTAAATTAAAAACTCAAAAATTTATTTCATACACATCATATAACAGATAAATTCCCGCTCAGAATGGGGTGGTGAAAACTCAAATCTAATCACTTAAATATAATGCCACCAAATTTTAACATTCGCCTTTTTCTCTGCCTATTTCCTATCCGAATAGATGCCATAAGTAAACAACATTTATTAATCATAACCTATAATAAAATCAATATAATAGACAATATAAAACACCTCAAAGAACAATTAATTGTCGCAAAATAAATTTATCCATAGTGATCACCTGTAACATGTTTCTTTCATGATTGCGTTAACAAACTTCCTTGTCGAGCTGAATCTAACCCTCTCTTTACACATCACGTTTTGCTTCATGGCTCATAACTCATATTAAAAGTTATTAAAACCCCCAAGGTAAGGTATTCATGAGAAAAGTTACGTAAGTTAATTCATTGCAAAACATCACAATTTAGCGCACCTTATAAAAACATTGCGAGCACAACAATCACTTTTCTGTGAAATTTTTCACCTATAAATTCTTTTGCAATTGAGCTTGATGAATCAAATAAAATCGGCAGAAATGGTTACTCCAGATAAGAAAGTACAGAACTGAGTTTAAGTGCAATGCGTGCAGTTGGATGCCGAATTGATCAATGCATAAAACCAAAAATGATTGTATAAATTTTTTACCCTTCATTATGGCTAATTCCCGTGGTCCGGAAAATTCCATAGTACGGCATAGCCTATGTCCCAAGGGTGGCGGACTAAAGATGTTGTACTAATACAAATCTATAGAAGTGTAACGTATGGTATTAGTTGGAGCCTGTTTAAGACGACTTGACATTAGAGGCATCTATTGAGTAAACGGCATCTAACATGGTCCCCAATCGCTGCATGTGGCAAACAGGCCATACTCAGGCATATTTTAGCATGATATATGGTTTGCGAATACATTCATCCCCCGCTTTACGTTGATTTCCACATCAAACCAAAAATCCAGTTTTAAGTCACCGAATTTAGTTTTACGTCACTATGAAATATTGTGCACATTATGTAATAGTTTTTATCTTTTTATGTATTTAAAATGTTTAAATTTTTTTATTAATGTTTAGCTAGGTTTATACATATCCACATTATGATGGTGGCCTGGAACCTAAACTGTCGTAAAACCGGGGGCTGACTAGTTTTTTAGCTGTGTAGGGAGGTATTCATTAAGGGAGTGGTGGCAAATATTTTTCAGCAAAAAGGGGATGTTGGGCTGAAAAAGGTTGGAAACCACTGATCTGGAAGAAGGAAAACTTCGAAAAAAGTGACAAAATAGTTTATAAAAACAAATTGAGAGCATCTTCAGTAATACTTACCAAAGAAATATTTAAGGTATAAATACAACTGGTAAGCTAGTGTCTAACGTTAAGACTAATCATTTGCCCCTCAGACGATGACATCCAGGGCTCTCTTGGTGACCGGAGCAAGCCGGCTTAAAAAATGCACCTTAGGCGAACATTTTTGAAAAGTGGGTTTGGCTTCTTTGAATACATTTTATGCACACATGCAATAATTTTCAAAAGTTTTTGTTTTCTTCTAAAATTGTCAAATTCGTTAATATTTTTAGGTTTACACTTAACTAAAAATGATGGAGACAAAGTAGTCAAATGCAATTCAAAGTTAGTTAAAAGTAGATTGTATTTTTGTAGCTGCCAATTGTAGTATAAGTAAAGTGACCAGACGTACTGATTTAATCAGTACAGTACTGATTTTAGAGATTGTGTACTGATTTCAAATATGTACTGAATTATAAAGTTGTACTGATTGTAAAAGAAGAAAAAATTTATAATTATTTAGTTCATTTACTGTGGGATTGACGGTTGAGGTGGCTCGGGTGCGATGTTGCCAGGATGTGTAAAGAGGACTTGCGGCAACGCTGTGTAGTTCCCCCTAGCAAACATTACCTCCCTCCCCTCCACCTATGATTGGCTGTGAGGGAGGGGAGTTTTTCAGTCTTTCCTTCCAAACCCCCAACCCTTTTCTACAACTAGAAGTCTCAATTCCAAAGTAATGTCGTCCAGACAATAATAGTTATGGTTGTTTATGTCATGTGAGTAGTATAATATTTTAATGCTGTTTAGTAATATTATTCTCAGAATAGATTATTAATATTACTATTTAATTATATTTAAAGACCCTGCCATAAATAGAAGAAAAAACAAATTTTCTGATCGACTTCAGCAAGAGTATCCAATACATATAACAATAATGTTATATACCTATGTATACTGTATAAAATTTCAATATAGTATATGAAGTATTATATTGAAATGTAGTTTTCTTTCATGAATATAAGAAATATTAAAAAATGTACTGATTTTACATCTAGAAAATCTGGTAGTTTTCTTTCATGAATATAAAAAATGTACTGATTTGACATCTAGAAAATCTGGTCACTTTAAGTATAAGTAATAATGTTTACATTAACAACTGCACAAAATTAATTTTACAACTGCACATTGGACTTTCAGAGCTACACAAACTTGTTAGAGCTGCACGTTAAAATAGGCCCTGATGACATCTCTACAAATCTAAACAAACTATCATAGTAATAAGCACTCACACCACATCAGTTTAATATCAACTGAAGATACCCTCTTTCTCTCTGGGAGTAAAAGTCGATGGGAAAAATTCTCAGTACAATCGTTGTCTGGCATTCTAATGCTTTGTTATCCAGAGTTGAGTGACTCATAAATAACTATATCCACATCGCTTTAGAAAAATGTACTACTTGAGCGAATATATTTTTCGTATAAACTCGAAAATAGCTTTCGCAAATGTTGTTTAATATAAAATTAATGTTAATATGATAACCTAAAAACATAAATTGGTTACCGGAGTTTTTTTTGTGATGGAACTTTCGGCAGAATTTCGGATTGGTGGAAAAGTCGGCGATTTTAACTCTACTGTGCCTCTCAGATGGTCATCTTTTATCTTCATTTCATCAGACCAGGACTGAAAATAGTACACAAGTTTAAGAATGTTTTTCTATTTTCGGAATATAGCCGCATTCTAACTTTATGCGCGAATTTATGACATTGTACTCCGATTTAAAAGGAAATTTTAGGCTTAACTCATAGATATATTATTAATTACTTACTTCCATTTCGTTGGAAATTCTATTCCTATCATCAGCATTCAAAGATGACGGAGTTAGAACTTGCTCTGGTTTAATGAGTAATCGATTAATCGGGCATACATCTTTTAACCGGTTTTCGGCAAATTTTATAAGATCCGGGAAATGTCCTTCCTCACCAGACCTACAAAAAAGTCCGATATTATGTTATGTGACACTAGATCATGCTTTGGTAATCTTCGACCAGACTAACAAACATCAAGGAATATCCCGGAATGCCTGAAAAAGAACCCTTAGAACAAAAGAGGAAGTACTACTACCGATTAATTACCTTAATATTTTAACTATATTTTCCAAGATCTTTATATCTTTACAGTTTCTTATATACTCATACGATAAATTCTCTACTGGTATGTCATATTTTTTAAGAAGCTTGATTTTCTCGTTGACATGGGAACTTTCTTGGTCGATCATAACTATAACCGAATACCAATATCCTAAGGTACATAAACATGAAGAATTGAAATGACTCAAGTACGACTCATATATTCGTGTTTACTTTTGCTAGCACAACCTACAGCTTAACCCTTAAGACACTGCGGTATTGCACACAACAGCTGTTCAACATGGCGATGTTTTTCAATAGTAACCAATGTTGCCAGATGTTATTTTAAGACAATACATCAAAGGAAATTATACCAGAATTAAAATAGATTTATCAAGAAATAGCAAAACACTGAGAATTTGCAATTGTTATTTTCTTGGAAAAAACTTATTTTATCACATGAGCGCTCCGAAAAAAAAACTAAAAGCAAATCTCCTCCCCTCCACAACGCTACCAACATAAAGATATTACATGAATTTTCATTTTGTCTGAGGAAAAATTTACTGCGTAATTGCCCTATTCTTGCACACTATTTTTTTTAAATTAAGGGTAGCGTAAATACGAGGTTTTCTTCTTAGAGTATGAACGTGGTCTTTTCAGAAAGAAGTATACCAATAACGCAATTTATAACATTTACTAATATTTTGTTCCGGTACAAACTGGTTTGTAAGAACTATTTTTTTAGCGAAACTTGGCCGTGTCTTGAAGTGAAAAGAGAAACACAAAAATGATAAATTTAGAATCATTAACCAGTGAGACAGCTGAAACTATATCCAGTTATATCATCAAATGTTTGAGTCAATTTAATATCCCAAATAAATTGTTGCCTTTTCGGCAGACAATTGTAATACGAATTTTGGTGGACTCAAGAGAGCAGGCAGAGGAAACCCATAGTATTTTGAAAACTGCAGCCAGTAAAGAATTAATTGGTATTGGCTGTCCAGTCCACATAACTCATAATGCTGCAAAACACAGGTTAGACACACTTCTGTTCGATGTCAATAGCAATGAAAATCTACAACCACTTTTCCATTTATGCAGTCAGAACAGAATTTGAAAGAATTTTGTAAATATGTTATGGTGGAGTATAGAGAGCTACTGAATCATAGTACCACTCTATGGCTATCTTTATATCCAGTGATAAATTGTATTCTACAAATGTTTCCAGCTTTAAAGTCCTACTTTCTATCAATCGATGGCTGTCCAAGTACTTTAAAATTATTTTTTAATTATAATTAAAGTGAAGCCTTTTGTTCACCCATTCAATTATGTATGTGTTTAATGAAAAAACAAAGTAGCTAGAAGCTGAGAAAATTTTTGTTAGAAATATGTAATGATAACTTCGAAATCATTAAAATTACTAAAACAATGGTTAGAGGAATCTTGCTTGCCATTAAAAGAAAATTAATTCTTCAAGCCATGGCAAAAGAAGGAAATGAGCATGAAGCTAATGAATTTAAAAAAGATGTTATTTGTTGCTATACAAATTCATTAAATTATATAAAATCATGGACAGAACAATTTGATGAGTTGGATTGTTTTAAGTGGATGTCACCAAGTAGTGCTCCCAAATGGGAACGTATTGAAAATTACATCTTATTTATTTATTCAAGATGTGATGATGTAAAATGTTTTGACCAATGCTATAATTTAAAAAAATAGAAAAACATGAAAATGATGTTGCATTTAAGAAATTATTATCAAGTATGAAGTGGATAAAATATTTTCAACATATTAAACATTTTGAATTTCATTCAGAATTTTTGAAAATCTGTCATCTCTTTCTTGCCATCCCTGGACAAAATGCAGATGTAGAGAGATTATTTTTGATGACAGAAGCATAATGGACTAAAGAAAGAAACCACTTGAAGATGCCAACAGTTCATGCAATTCTAACTGTAAAATATAATTACAAAAATGTTACATGCAAAGATTTTTTTCAATGAAATGAAAAAGATGTTTTGTTAGCTATTTTAAAAATATGAGGATGAGAGATCTGATGAAGATAATTAAATTATTTTATCATTATTGTTTGTAAAATACAAAAGGAAAGTAATTCCTAATTTTTCAAAAGAAAATTCAAGTTTTATTATTTAATTATTGAAATTTATTTTATTGTGGATTTGACGCTTGTAAAATATGTTTAATTTTTGCATAATTTTTATCAAGTTTTTTTTAGAAACCCATACCTGCCCTCTTTTTTTAGGTCAATGTCCTCTTTTTTTGTATATGTTCTCTTTTTACATTTTGCCCTTCTGGCCACCCTAGGTTAGGTGGACTTTTTTAAAATGGAAATTGAGGCGACCATTAATGATCAATAAGAATCAACTTGTAATATATGTAAAAAGCATGCTTATTATAACAAAATTAAATAAATATAAACACTATGGATATTTTATATGAAGAATAAATAAAAATAGAAAATAATAAAAAACATTTAACTCACCAACGATGGTGGTATTGAAAAGATGATGATGTAGGAGAATATATTAGAGAGATGTGTGGACCTCCTAAGGATCTTTCTAGGAAAGTAACTTACAAGAGTCTGCAGAGGAAGAAGGTGCAGCTGGGATGTTCTTAAATAAACTCATTACAGATGTTTGCTTAGTTTTTTGTTGCAAATCCCTATACGTCTCTTTGTCAGGGGCTGTAAGAGCCTCCAATCCTCTTTTAAATTTTATACTGTGCTCCATCAAAGAGTCCATTTCAATCACCTTGTCAGCCAGAGCCTTAGACATGTCCAAAATCCCTGCCAGTGCCTTAAGCAAGTCACATCACTCTCTTCTTCCTTGCTGCTTTCACTTGAGCACAGATTTCCACAAGATCCTCCTCAGTCAACTTTTCTATATGAAAGTCGAGAAGTTCCTCCACCTCACTTTCTGTGAGATCATCAAAACCCTCTCCTCCCACATCATGTGCCAAACTAACAATCCTACGTGCCTCTTCTTCTACTGATGAGGTCTTTCATGGCATCAGGAAACAGCTTCCTTCAGCACTCTTTCCAAGTCGATAACTTGATTTTATGACAGTCAGAGATGGTATACTTTTTCCAACAATCGCTGACTGATATAGAGGAATCATTCTCCATCTGGTTGAGAATTCTCTCAAATATGCGGCGGGTATAATATGACTTAAATGTCGCAATGAAACCCTGATTCATCGGCTGGAGAAGAGAGGTGATATTGGGTGGTAGGAAGACAACCTTCATGTTCGGGTGAGCGAACTGCAGGCTTTCAGAATGCCCTGGAGCATTGTCTATTATCAGGACCTTGAATGCTAGGTTCTTGGCTGCAAGGTACTTCTTCACTTCATGTACAAAGCACTTGTTAAACCGTTCCAAAAACAGCTCAGCAGTCATCCATGCCCTCCTGTTAGTGCACCATAACACTGAGAGATGATCCTTATTTTTTCCTTTGAGGGTCCTGGGGTTCATATATGTATATATTACCATCGGCTTTACCATGAATTTTCCTGCTGCGTTTCCACAGATGAGAAGAGTAAGCCGGTCCTTACTCGCCTTAAATCCAGAGGCAAGTCTCTCCTCCTTGGATAAGAAAGTGCGAGAGGTCATTCTTTTCCAAAGAATTCCTGTTTCATCAGCAATGCAGATCTGATGCATGCTAAATTCCTTTTTCTTTACGAGTTGCTGTTAAGCCGCGTTTATACATGTCAAATAAATGTCATTACAATATAAATTATTCAGTTCTATATAAAAGCATAGGCCTTTTAGTGGAACCAACATTGCCCATAGCCATGGTGATGAAAATGTGAAAAAGTTCACCTACAACTACTATTATGATAATACATATAATTAAAGATAAAAGAATAACAACATTCACACACATTTATGTGAATATATAGATAAAAAAGTTAAGTACACCTGTGTAGCATAACTACAGAGAGACAAGTGTATATGTTGGAAATGTAATATAGGCTTGCAGAGAAACTATCCGCAAATAATCGAAACAGCAAATGTTAAATAGGTACACAAAAACACAATCCGTGAATAATCAAAACTGCGACTGTTAAATCCACAAATGTACAGGGTTTACTGTATTGGGTGGCGGCCGTAACTAAATTGTCCTGCGAGTCGGCTAAGCATCGCTAGGGTCGTTTGAACTTCTGTTTATGTTGTTTTCTTTTCTAATTACCCAATTAAATGATTCTTTAAAATATTGCGGAATTTTTTATTTATTTTTTTTGCCTTATTTATTTATTTATTATTATTAAATCCTCATGCAATGATTACATTACATGAAATGGTACATAGACCTGTTATGACTTTTAACATACACAATTAACATTTGACACTGTTTGTTCTCATACAGAGTTATCAACAGAAAAAACTAATAACGAAAACATTCGAGCCCTCTTCAGCCAGAAACAACGGCTCATCAGGAGGTGCTCAATTAAAATCTTACCATCATCCACACAATACATAATCATTTAATCACAAGAAAAGACGATTTTGGAGTTTCATAACAAACTTTGTTTTCCTAACAAAAAAAAACACTTTAATATAACAATAAATATTCTCTTATATTCTTTTTAACAGCTGAGATAGTAGACAACTTATGCATATGATATGGCAGACTATTAAAAATCTTGGGTACAATCACCTTTAATCTAGTACCACCATAATTGTTAAAATATTTAGGCACTTCATAGTTAATATTTTTTCTTACTACCATACTGTGATGTTTTAATTTTGGTAGTTTATAAGTGCAGAAAAAGTAGTTCTCAGTAACTAATATATAAACCAATAAGTCTTCTAAAGGCAAAATCCCAAGATACCTATATATAACATCTACGTTATGTATACCTTTATCATAAATATTAACCCTATTACATTTTTCTTTTTCATAAATCAATTTTACAATTCTATTTTGTATTGAATACAATTAATTCTTGTATACACGACTAGTGTGACCCCAAACTGTAATCCCGTACCTTAGTAGAGACTCAACTAAAGCGTAATATATTTTTATTTATTAATTTATTTACTTTTATGTTTTATTTTTTTTAAGAGAGTCTATAATTTATAGACTCATTCAGTAAAAACCTTGAGCTTCAAGTAAATACGTTGCCGTTTGCCGAAAGCAGTCTATCCAGTAAATGTGTTAACTGTCTCTGGACGATTCACCCAGAGCGATTCGCCCATGGGACGTTTCACCCAAAGGCAATTCACCCATGGGACATTTCACCCAAAGACGATTCACCCATGGGACGTTTCACCCAAAGACGTTTCACCCAAAGACGTTTGACCCAAAGACGATTCACCCACGAGTTTTCACCCAGGTCTTTTCACCCAAGGGTTTTTCGCCCACAATCCAGTTCACCCACATACTGTTTCACCCAATGATATTTCCCCCATAAGTTCTTTTAAAACATCTGACCTACCTCTGTATCAGATTGTAATCTTCAAAACTGTTAAATCAGTGGAAGTCGAGAAAAATTTTCAAATAATATTTATTAAATTTTATCCCACTTATTTAATTTATAAATGAATTGGAAAAGGGAAAACGAAAGAAATGTTCATATTCCAACATAATGAACTTCTGAATTATATATCTTTTTAAGGTATTTCAAATTAACTACTGCATATTAGGTGTTTGAAATACTGCCACAATCGCTCTCCTTTCACTTAAGATAACATGTAAAAACACTTTTTGAAATGTAACTTTAATTCTTTCTCTGATTAGAATTAGAAAGAGTTAACTTAAGATATATGGACCAAGTCTGTTTATAAGCACATCTAAACTGTTAAAACCAATGTAATGATTTCGATTTAAAGAAATAAATTTATCTGCATTTATTACATTTTAAAATCAAAACATTGTCAATTATATATAGATTTAAAAATATAATTGGGAATGTGTACGTCGAGCCCCTAAATCAACCCTGAAAATATGGCAGCCGTAGCTTAAACAGTTACCTAGATATTTCTTGATCACATACAGACGGAGAAAGGGTGAAAAGGTCAGATGTTTTAAAAGAACTTATGGGGGAAATATCATTGGGTGAAACAGTATGTGGGTGAACTGGATTGTGGGCAAAAAACCCTTGGGGGAAAAGACCTGGGTGAGAACTCGCAGGTGAATCGTCTTTGGGTGAAACGTCCCATGGGTGAATCGTCTTTGGGTGAAACGTCCCATGGGCGAATCGCTCTGGGTGAAACAACATGGAACCGTGTTAACTGATCGATTGCAAGTTGTTATTGACATTTACACTTTAACATGTTGTTTAGTTTGTGGTGAATAGCAATTTAAGGTGTTCAAGTGCCATTCATTATTGGTAAAAATACTGTTTCATAATTGTTTTGTGCTGGCTAAAGTACCGTTTTCACATTATTAAAATGTTTGACAAACATTATTTAGTATAGTCTCTATGGCAAAACTAGGGAACGGTTTGTTTAACAGCTTTACATATTTACTAAGGGGTCAAATATTTGATGATGATATAGTGAGGCAAGAAGCAGTGCAGTATGTTGTTGAAAATTGGAATCGATTTAAACATATTTGAGCTTTTACATCATCTGAGGAATATGAAAATTACATGAGTTGTAGTGGAAATTATGGGGTACATGTTGAAATTACTGCATTGAGTGAAATATATTCTCTTAAATTTTGTATTCATTTTCAAAATAACACATCACTAGAATTAGGTCCTGAATTTTTTGGAAGGAAAACAATTTACTTTATACTGGTTGCATAGATGATGGGTGTAATATCTGGAGAACAATAACATTAAGCAATTTAATAACTGTTTAATAAAACTTTTATTCACACCTTTGCATTTTATAATGTTCCCCTTAACAATCACAATAATGTAAACAGAACAATAATGATGCATAAACAGTGTTGACTGAGTCTGCTACCAGTGTTACCAACATTACACTATCCCCCCCTTTTTTTTTTGAATGGAGAATATGTGAGACGCCTTGGAGGTTGAATCAGTCTCCTTGTCCTCAGTGGTTCCTCTGTTGCCTGTTCTTCTTCTTGTACTCCTGGTGAGCCATCAGCTTCTTCTGCATCAGTCGAATCAGCTGTCTGCAGGGAATCTGGAAAGCCCCTGAAGTCACTTGCATTTCAAACTGGAGAATGATTTGGCGACCAGTCTTGCTCTAACTTGGAATCCGAAGGGTATACTTCCGGTATGCTGCCATTGTTTCTGGGGCTTAGCTGATCTAAATGCTTCTTTACAACTTGTTTAGTATCTTCCATTTGAACTAGATAGCTCCGTGAGCCCAAGGCTTCCAAAATCGTATCTTTGGTCCAGGTGAATTTGTTGTTTTTGAAAATTTTAATCCATACTGGATCCTTTATTCTAAAAATAACATTTTGCCTTCCAGAATATAATATTTGCCTTTCTTGATTTTTCTTAACTATAGTTCTGATATCTTCTGTATCAATTTCTCTTTTGTCCGATTATTTAGGATGTCCAACTGTGTACGAATGTGCCTCCCTAACATGAGTTCAGCTGGGGTTTGCTGAGTAGTAATATGAGGTGTATTCCTGTACAATATCAGAAAATTTGTTAATGTATCCATCAATGGTTGTATAGCAATTAAGGCCTTTTTTAAGCATCTTTTAACTATATTTACGCAGTTCTCAGATTGCCCATTTGTGGCTGGGTGATAAGAAGCACCTGCCTTGATTTTGATGCCATTGTTAGCACAAAATTCTTGATATTCTTGTGATCGTGTCAGTTGAGGTCCATTATCCGAGACAATGATCTCAGGAATTCCAAACGGAGCAAAAATACTCTTTAATGCCAGTATGGTGGCTTGACCAGTAATAGTGCTCATAGGAAGTACTTCAAGCCACTTACTATGAGCATCCACAACAATGAAAAAAAAACTTTCCTTCAAATGGTCCTAGAAAGTCAATATGAGCTCTCTTCCAAGGCTCCGAGGGCCACTGCCATGGCACTAATACTGCTTTCCCTGGCAAATTTTGAACTTCCTGACAAACTGAACAAGTACTGACCTTTGTTATAATGTCACTATTCATTTTAGGCCACCAGAAATACTGCTTAGCTAATTGTGTACTTTTGACTTGACCAAAGTGTGCCGAATGAATTTCATCTAGTACTTTTGGTCTTAAAGCTTCAGGCACTATCAACTGATGTCCCTTCATTAAAATTCCATTTTCTAAATTTAATTCATTTTTTAATGAGTGATATATTTTGAACAAACCTTGACACTTACAAGGCCATCCCTCCAGGATGTATTTTATGACTGATGCTATAATCGGATCCTTTACAGTAGCTAGAGCAATCTCTGCTTGTTTGACTTTAATTGGTGTTGTAAAATTTAGATAAGAACATTCCATCACTTCCTGTTTATTAGTTATTTCTTCTTCTACAAGATCTAGAAAGAAAATCTGAACAATTCTGATGAGTTGGAACATAGATCATATGAAAATCAAAGTTTGAGAGGAAAATTGCAAATTTCTGCAGCCTGTTGGCTGCCATCATTGGTATGCCCTTGTTCGATCCAAAAATGGTTATCAGAGGCTTGTCGTCCATCTCAATGATGAATTTCCACAGGTACAGAAACTGATAAAAGTGCTGTACAACAAATACCATAGACAATGCCTCCCTATGTATTTGAGGATAGTTGCATTCTGCTGTACTTAAAGCACGTGAAGGAAAACTGATTGGTCTACTATACCCCTTTGGGGACACCTGATTAAGAATCACAGAAATTCCATATGGACTAGCGTCGACTGACAACTTCAGTTCATAATCAGGATTGTAATTTGCTAATACTGGAGATCTGGTTAACTGTAACTTTATTGTGGTAAAAGCATCCTCACATTCCTTCGACCAAAACCAAACCACATTTTTCTTTAGTAACTGATATAATGGATAAAGGGTGATGGACATATCCTTTATAAATCTTCTATAGTATTCTATCATTCCTAAAAATGACTTTAGTTGAGTTATGTTAGTTGGTGGATTACATTTTAAAACTTTGGTAACTCTACTCTGATCAAATTGTAGACCTTGCGCCCCAATGATGTAACCCAGATAGCTAACTGAGCTTCGCAAAAACTCAGACTTAGATAAATTTATAGTTAAACGACTATGTTCAAGGCATTTCATCACGAATTAATCGTGTCTGTCCACTGACAATTATGTCATCTTGCCACACAACACAACCTTCCAGTCCACTCATTATTGTGTCTAAAATCTTCTGGAAAACTTGTGGAGCTGGAGCAATCCCAAAAGGAATGCAATTATAACAGAACTTTTGTGTGTACGAATTGTTGTAAGTTCTCTTGACTCTTCATCTAACTCAACTTGTTGATAAGCATTTTGTAGATCTAATTTTGTAAAAAAAACTCCTCTGCGTAATTGATTCAGTAAATCATCTAATCTAGGCAAAGGATGACAGTCGACTTGAAGATTCTTTTTGATAGTGATGTTATAATCACCGCAGATTCTTACAGTGCCATTCGGTCTTTAAACTGGCACTATAGGGGTCCCCCAAGTGGAGTATTTGATGGGTGAAATAACTCCTATTTCTTGCAGTCTTTTCAGCTCATTTTCCATCAATGGCCTGGGATTACAAAATTTGGGAACTGCTCCTTCTTGTAACTTGAGAGTTACCGTACCTTTATTAAATAATCCTAATTTTTGGTTGCATACTTTTGGAAACCTTTTTAGCACTTGAGACTGAATATCACTGCTCTGTAATGCTACGTCCTCTCTATATTTAATACCTTCACTGTTCATATACGTTATTTGGCTTAGCTTGAAATTAAAAGCATGCAAAAAGTCTCTTCCTAAGAGAATAGGACCCCCAGCAATTATTACATGAAAAGGTAAGAAAGTGCTCTCACCATTATATTCAACTTTTAAACTGCAGCTTCCAAGAGATTTACCTATGTATTTATATAGTTTTATTACATCTTGTCATTCATCTAATTGTACTGATTGGAAATATTTATAATAATCTTTATCTGATATGGCACTATATGTAGCACCACTGTCCAAATGTGCTTCAACAACAACTCCATTTAAACTGACTTTAAGTCTGATTGGTGGGTATAAATTTAGATTAGAACACCTTATATTAAAAAGGCCAATCATATCTTCTAAGTTAGAATAATTAAATTTTTCACTTACAGTATCTGGTTTTTCTTCATATCTTCCAATTCCATGCAGTAATTATTCAATTGCTGGTTACTAACCTTGTTCCAATTGGATTTATCGGATGACTGAGGACAAACTCTCTTTAAATGTCCTTTTGTCTTGCAAATGGTACAGGCATAATCTTTAAATCTACATTGATGTGTTGCATGGTTGTTATAACCACAAACCAAACAATCCTTCTGAGCACGACGAAAATATCTTTGAGTAGCACTAGTATTGGTTCTAAGTTGATAAATCTCAGGCTCAACTTTAATTTCCGAAGACTCAAACATGTTGGACTGCTCAAGTAGTTTGTGCTAAATTGACTGCTTCATTGAATGTTAGTTTAATTACATCTTCTTTAAATAATTTTTCTTTGATTTTTCCTTTAGGTAGACCCTTAATAAATCTGTCTCTTATAGCCATTTCAAGATGTTCACCGAATTGGCAATCTGAAGCTAAATGTTTTACTCTGGCTGCCCAGGCAGCTATTGATTCACTAGTGCACATTTCAGTGATATAAAACTGATAACGTTGAGGAAAACCTCCAGATTTTATTTCATAATGTGTTGTGAGATGTTTAATAATATCATCATAGGCTAGAGCCTCAGGTTTATTAGGAATACTCAAATCGATTAATAATTTGAAAGCATCTTGATGTAATGAATTAAGAAGAATTGCTTTCTTCTTACCTTCTTCTGTTAAGCCATTTGCTAAAAAAACTGCTCTAATCTTCTCTTAAATATGTTCCAATCATCTGTAACTGGATTGAACTCATTTACCGTACCAATAATAGCTGAAGCCATCCTGTCCGCAGCACCAATGTAATATCTGGAGAACTCAATAACATTAAGCAATTTAATAACTGTTTAATAAAACTTTTATTCACACCTCTGCATTTTATAATGTTCCCCTTAACAATCACAATGATGTAAACAAAACAATAATGATGCATAAACAGTGTTGACTGAGTCTGCTATCAGTGTTACCAACATTACAATGGGCATTACGATAACCGGCTGTTCTCCCTTTGTCCATCCATCTTGAAAATGGACAGCGTGTCTACTTCATAGTAGGAATTCCTATGGAAACACAGTCGACTGTGGTATCAATCCACTAAGGATTTTATAACAATTACGAATATGCAGCAAGGAATGGAACTGGAGGGGGGTAAAAGGAGGAGGAAGGAAGGGGGGACGTAGGAATTACTAAGGATACACAGTCGACTATGATATCTAATTGTATTTGTTTATTAATAAAGTAATTATTATTGTATGTATGTGTAAATACGCGTAAATTATTTAATTTTAATTAATGTAAAGTTGTAGCATGATGACACCCCTCTTTTGTCACCAGGTCATGTGACTGCTGAGAGCGCAGCCACCGGGAACTTCTGAAAAGCTCATTAGAGTCAGGAGTCATGTGAAAGTGCGAGCATAAAGTGAGTTTTCAAGTGACATATCACGCAGATAGCCGGTGACACCAACGCTGGTGTCCTTTCACCCTCGCAGTATCGAGGCACATCCACCACGAAATTTATTGTGATATTGGTGTCTAACTCCTTTTGTTGCTGCCTCTGAGGATCCTGTTCCACCTCCTGTCTGGCCTATAAGGAAGCGAGGCCGCCCACGGAAGCAACCAGATAACCTAACTGCTGCACCAGCTGAGTACAGTGGACCACGTGGTCGAATACGGAGGGCTCCCCAGAGACTCACCTTGTAGAATTGCATACGAGGCGTACATGCAATCCTAAGGGGATTGTAGCATGATGGCATCCCTGTTTGTCACCATGTCATGTGACCGCTGAGAGCGCCGCCATCGGGAACTTCTGAAAAGCTCATTAGAGTCAGGAGTGCCTGTAACAAGCGTGCTGATAGTGTCGCTTTGTGCATGTACCTTCCTATCTAAATTGTTTTCTTGAAATAAACGTCGTTAATGTTGATTCCAACTCGTTTATTGATCCTGTAATCGACGCATCCACCACAAAGTCATTTTTTGGGTTCAATATTGTAGCAGTTGTCACCACCTGGCTATAACCTACTTGCGGTGTTCATCATTAAATAAATAAATCAATGTTGAAATTGACTGCTCGTCCAGATCGATTGCGATCACTCGAAACTTACGAAACCCACGCTCACACGTTCAAACATTGAGAACTTCACCGCAAACTTTGCAAATGTTTTTAGTTGCAACGGTAGCATTATTTCCATAATTAAACTCGTGCCATGAGAATGCAATGGCGTATGTGCAAGTCATCAATACTCATCTTTTAATCTTTAACAATTAGGGTTTAGATTAATTTCTTTTATTAAATTACTTAATTACGTAATGAAATGGATCGTAATTATAATGTCCTCAAGTTTCATTATTGTGTAAATTATATTTTATACTTTGTATTACATTAACTTTCTTGCAGTGTAAAAAACATTTCAGTCATCTCTCGCATAAGGACACTTCGCACAATGACGTTTCGCGGTTAGGATGCCATAACACTACACTACAACCTAATATTAAGGTATAGTGGTGTGGCGAAGATATAAATTGATCCACGATTGATAAGATTTTCATTTGTTCAGAACATTTAGGTATCCGCCGTCCTTTCCGGAATTGTGCGTTGAAGCTTCAACTATTCACTATCCTTAAAGAGAAGCAGGAAGGGCTGCATCCAACAGTTTGCATTATGGACTTTGAGCTTGCAGCTCAGCAAGCCTTGCAAATTGTGTTTGAAGGTGTATCAATTCAATCATGCTACTTCCATTTCATGCAGTCAGTATGGAGGAAAATTCAAAGCCTAGGGCTAACCAGCTTCTACGTAAATAGTGATAACTGCAGAAATGTTTATGAGGTTATGTGCATTGGCGTTCTTGCCAGAGAATGAAGTGGAAGGTGGCTTTGAAGAAGTGGAAGAATATTCCTTAAAAATAGAAACAGACGTGAGCTTATTGCTTATTTTGAGGCTACTTACATTGGAAGAGTGACACGAATGAGAGAGAGGCGATGCTGCTCTATCGACAGAATCCCTTGCACAAATAATAAGATCGAAGGCTGGCATAGAAGTTTTCAGTGCCAATTTGATTGTCCACATCCAACAATGGGGTGATTTCTGAAGGCTCGTCAGAGGGAAGAGGGGCTGCAGTACGCAATGGTTTAATAGTGGCGAAACTACACCTTCGGTGAAAAAACAATACAAGTCTTTGAATGCTGCCATTAAAACGATAATTTCACGTCATGGCAATGGTACCTTAACAAGGGCAGAGTTTATTTGTGGCATTGCAAATTTGATAAGTTTTGATAATTAGTAGGATTAGGATTTTTTAGGTGCTTCGACAGCTAAGGTCATTTAGCACCTTATATTGCAATATATTAATTTTATTTATTTGACTAGAATTTTATATTTTTAAAAAATTTAAAATTCAATGATAATTTAATAAAGTAACCGCAGTAATGTATACTTGAGTCAATGTTTAAAACCTGTGAAAGAGACCAGCCCCCTTCAAGAAGGATAAAACTTTATCTATCCTTGACGAATTGTCGCCAAGGATGTCGTCTAGATCTCCTGTGATAAAAAAATGCTGCGTAGATCAGAGTACTTACGACAGTCTGTCAGAAGGTATCTTACAGTGACTAGAGAGTGGCAATGCTCACTTTGAGGTGGTACCCGAGGGATAGAGAATAGGTACGAATGTGTCAGAGCACTATGCCCAATCCTCAACCGAGTGACGACTGCCTCCTCTCTTCTACTGTTTCTGACAGAGGACGCCCAGTGCCTTGTGTCATTCTTGATCATATGCAGCTTGTTCTCCTTTATAGAATGCCAAGAAAGGTGCCAATCCTTCAGAGTTGAGCTCCTGAATGCGGCCCGTAGGTCTCCTGAGACGACGGCATCCCTATTGATCCCGGGTTTGCAGAGAGCTTCCTTGGCTCCTTTATCAGCAGCCTCATTGACTGCTATTTCTACATGGCCGGGGACCCACATGAATTTAACGAAGGTCCCTCTTTCCTTCAGGTGGGTCAAAGAGACTTGTACATCCTGCACTAATAGGTGTACAGGATCGTAGCAAGCGATGGCTTTCAGCGCACTCATTGAGTCGGAGCAAACCAGAATTGGATTGTCATGACAATCAATGCCATCTAGGGCGAGCTTGATGCCTGTAAGCTCCGCTGTATACACACTACACAGTGGATATAGCTTTTCCCCAAAAGATCTGTGCGAGGTGACAAAAGCACAGGCGCACTCTGTCTCGGACTTCGACCCGTCTGTGAAGATGACTTCGAAGTCTGGATAGTGGTTTAAGACCCCAGCAAAAGAGGACCTGAGCTTGGCAGGGACTGAATCTTCTTTTGATCTACCTGCTAATTCAAAAGAGATGTCTGGCCGAGGGATGTGCCATGGAGGAACACGAGAGGGGCATATTCTGTACACAGTAGGGAGTGTAAAATCAATATTTTCTATAAAATTATAAAACTGGACATACAGCGGCTTAGTTGCGTGTGGTCTCCTGTTAAAAACATTCAATAAATTATGATTAAAGACTATTTTAAAACACGGGTGCGACGGAAGCGCTATAAGTTTGCTGACATATTTGCACATCAGGACATTTCTCCTGATCTCTAGAGGTGGTTCGCCAGCATTGCTGTAAATGCTGATGATAGGGCTAGTTCTAAATGCCCCAGTTGCCATTCTCAGGCCTGCATTGTGCAACGATGTCAGCGGATGCAAATACGATGGTCGTGTTGCACCGTAGATAAAACAGCCGTAGTCGAGTTTAGACCTCATCGATGTCCTGTAAAGGAGAAGCATTGATGTGTGGTCCACTCCCCAGGACCGGCTTGTTAGAACTTTTAAAATATTCATTGAAAACTGTACCTTCAATTTTAATTTTTTAATATGAGCCCTCCAGTCAAGTCCATGATCTAAATGCATTCCAAGAAAGCGAATGGATTCCACGAAAGTTAGAACGTGGTTTCCCAACCATAATGTAGGTCGGGGGAAAATACCACGGCACTGGTGAAAGTGGACACAACAAGTCTTCTCGACAGAGAAATGGAAGCCATTGATAATAGACCACTTCCACAGTTGTTGAAGCGTCATTTGCAATTGTCTCACTAAAGCTTGGATGACAGACAGAATATTCCCAGGTCGTCCACGAAGAGAGAGGCTTCAACTGGTGATAAGATGCAAGACACCACGTCCTTTATGGCAACTGCAAATAACGTGATGCTTAATACAGATCCCTGTGGAATACCGTTCTCTTGGGCATAAGAGCTGGAAAAGGCATTGCCCACCCTTACTTTAAAAGCTCGATCTGTTAAAAAATTGTTGATAAAAGTTAATCAATTACCTTTAAAATCCCATTTATGCAACGTTTTTAAAATCTTAAAATGCCAGGTAGTGTTGTAGGCTTTCACTAAGTCAAAGAAAATGCCTAAGACATGTTGTCCTTGAAGAAAAGCCTCTTGGATGAAGGAGTCTATCCGAGCAAGATGGTCGATTGTACTCCTGTGCCTCCAAAAACCACATTGGATATTGGAGAGAAGGCTACGTCTCTCAAGACACCAAACTAGACATCTATTAACCATTCTCTCCATTAATTTGCACAAACATGAAGTAAGACAGATTGGTCGGTAGTTTCCCAGGACAGATTTGTCTTTTCCCTGCTTGGGAATAGGGATCACTACCAACTTGCGCCAAGACTCTGGGAATACTCCATCCTCCCATACACGGTTGAATGTGTGAAGTATCTCTTCCATTGTTTCCTGGGGAATATGCCACAGAAATGCTTGTGGGTACCATCCGCACCTGGAGCACTGTCCTCCAGATGAGCAATGGCAGATTGGAGCTAAAGGGCTCATTGTAGCTAGTGGAAAATCAACTTGGACGAATAGGAGCTGCTGCTCCCTCCTCACGACATTTGATTGTCACGAATGTCGGGTCGTAATTGGCCGAGCTACTAATTTGGGCAATTTGCAACATCCTCGGATTGCATCACTATGGCCCCATTCACTTCCACAGATGGCGTTGTGGAAGTGAAATACGCCTGAAATTCCCTTCACTTTCCTCCATATCTGTGCATTTGGTGTGCGAAAGTTAATGGGTGTTATATAATCCGTCCAGGATTTTCGCTTGGTATCATCCATTACCTGGCAGGTTTTCCCACGTAGTTTGAGAAAAGCCTCGAGATTCCTACTCATAGGATGTTTATTAAAAATCCGTAGGGCCTTCTTCCACTTTTTAATAGCTTAAGCACATTCATCGTTCCACCAAAGCACTGGTGGACAACGTGGCCTGCCTGAAGAAAGCGGAATGCTCTGTTAGGCTGCTCGTATAATGGCCGTGCTGAGGGCCACTACATTTTCCATGGCACTTTGAGTAGGCTCGTAGAGAAATTGAACATTTTCATTAAAAACCTCCCAGTTGGCTTTCTTCAGAAGCCATTTCTGGAGGAACGTAAAATCTGGTTTAAACCACTTTTTCGAATAAGAAGGGGAAAGTGATCACTTCCACAGAGGTCATTATGGACCTTAAGTTTAAAATGAGGGGCAACTCTACTGCTGCAGATTAATAAATCCACTAGCATAAGTGCCCGTTGAATTTCAACGGGTTTAATGAATCTAAATTTTCGTCAATGCAACAAGTAAAAATCGCAAGAATAAAATTGTGCACTGTTTTAACCATCGAATATTTCTATATAATGTCTGTTTTAATTAATTAACTAAAATCTCACAGAAATTCCTTGTGAATAAAATAGTACCTTTCTTTCTACTAAAATAGCCATTGTAAATAGTTTTAAATTGATTATAGCATTAGGATTTCAATTTCATTAAATAAGCCGAATTCCGGTTCAAAAAAATTGGTTCAATCTTCAATTGCCTCTGATAATACTTTAAATAGATTTTGGAATATAATGTACCTCAATATCGTTTATCGTCTGCTCAGCACTCTTGCCTTCACATTTTCCGAAACAACCACTTTCACCAGTTTTAAATGGATTTCAAACTTAGAAGAGAACTTGATTCAATTCAGTTAAAATAACCACATAACAAGCTTCTTATTCCAAAGAAAACCCTTTTATAATATGCAATGTTAACCTAAAATTCATTCATTCTGAAAAGTGAATAAAAGTACCATGTACATATATTTCTTTCAACTAAAATAGCCACTCTTAACAGATTTTAATGGATTAATGCATTAGCATTTCAATTTCATGAAATAAGCAGAATTCCAGTAACAAAAAAATTTGTTCAATCTTCAATTGCCTCTGATAATACTTGAAATAGATTTTGGAATAAAATGTACCTTAATATCGTTCAGCGTCCGCTCACCACTCTGGACTTCTCAGTTTCCGAAACAACAACTTTCAATAGTTTGAAATTGATTTTTGCTTTGAAATATATGTACTTGAGTCAATTCAGTACAAATTCCACTTTACATACTGTAAATTCCAAAGTAACTCCTTTTATAATAGGCAATGCTAGCCTAAAATTAATTCATTCTGTAAAGTGAATAAATAAAGTTCTTTCTTTAAAGTATAATAGCCACTGTTATTAGATTTAAATGGATTATAAGCCTTAGAACTTACTCTGTATTAAATAAGCACCAAAATTCCTTTTATAAAAACAAATCAATTCATTAAAAGATCCACTGTTGTTTCTTCGAAAATTGTCTGTTAACAGTTTTAAATGTCCTTTTAATTTTAATTGAATTTTAATTTATATTCATTTCCATACTTCGGCCATTGTTACGAAATTAATTCCAGGAATAACAATATAAATTCGTAAGCATGTATGGTTTACAAAGAATTTAATTTAAGAATGCTTTTTATTTCCAATTTTTCTATACAATAATAGTAATTTGAGGTGTAACAATGATAATGGTCGACATAGCAACATCATGTTAAAATGGCAAGATTTCCACAAAATATGCAAATTAAACGTTTAACATGGAATATTTCGAACTGTGGGTGAAAAAAGACGAACGGAATAAGAAACTTTATAAATTTTTCTTCAAAATGGTTCAAATCCGAAGGTCGTCTGTTAATTTCTTCTAATTTTATTTCCAAATGAATAAAAGCCTGCACGTCAAAAAATCGCGTTTTACATGTTAAGTAATGGGAAATGGAAATGACTCTCTTGGAGTCTAACCAAGGAATTTTTTCGTGATTTAAATTCGTCATTCTCTGAATAAGTGTTAATCAAGCATCCCTACCACATTTCGAGTTTCTATCATTATTATTTCTCGAGTTATTAGCATTTGCATAGCATGACCAACCAACCAACCAACGGAAGATAGCTATTATTATATAAAATTGTAGAGTATTCCCCTGTAAAAGTTAAAACGTATCTTTTCATTTTTGTTTATTTAAATCAGGTTAAAATTGGTTAAAATCCTCTCCAGTAGACGATTACGCTGATTAAAATCTCTCATTTCATAGGCCCATAGGGGACTGTGTGCATTGAAATCTCCTAGGAGAATGAGCAGTTTGGGCATTTGTTTAATCAGCTCCACCAGTATTTCCTCCGTCACTGGTGCCCATTCCAAGAGATATACATTACAGAACGTAATCTTCTCCGGAAGGGCAACTCTGACCGCTACAGCTTGCAAGGGGGTGCGCAAGTACACCCAAGAGGTGTAAAGGGTCTGCCGAATGGCCACTGAAACTCCACCTTGAGCCCGCTCTCCGCTAAGGTCGTCTTCGCGGTACATGGTGTATCCTTTTAACTGTGGTATGTCACTGGCTTTAAAGTGAGTTTCTTGCAAAAATATTAAAGAAGGGTTAAAGTCCTGTATAAGGAGCTTCAACTCCTCTCGTCTTTTAAAATAACCATTCATGTTCCATTGAATGGCAAACATGTTTTTGGTGTTGGTTAAAATATGTTAAATACTATAAATATATAAATAGATAAAATTGAAATAAAATGGAAAGACTAAAAACTGTCCTACCCTGTGGAAGACAAGCTTACCTAGTAAGCTTTAACTTTCTCCCCTTCTGTCGATTTAGGAGGAAGGTATGTAGTTGGTCCTGGTCCAACTGGTCCTCCTCCATATCCTCCTTGTTAGCCATATGTGGGTCTCGAGGAGGTGAAGGCAGTGGAATGACACTCCAACTGCGCCTTGCAATTTTCTCAGAGTTTTCGGTGGTGCAGTCTGGTCCATATCTTCCTCATTAGCCATATGTCGGTCTCGAGGAGGTGAAGGCAGTGGAGTGACATCACTCCTACTGCGCCTTACAATTTTCTCAGACTGATTTATTGGTGGTGCAGTCTGGGACACCATGTCGCTGGATTTCTCCCCAGTGACTTCCCTTTTGGAGGGCTTTTTTTCCACATCCCTTTCTTTTTCGATTCCTTTGGTTTCTGTCTGTGTGCTAATGGTAACTTTCTTCACAGGAGTTACTGCCACTACTGCAAAAGACCTTGAAAACGTTGGAGCAACCATAGTCCTGTACTTCTTCCTGGCCTCGAGGTATGGAATCTTCTCCATCACCTTGATCTCCATGATCTTTTTTTCTTCCTGCAGCTTAGGGCAATCCCGTGAGTAGACCGGATGCGGTCCCTCACAATTGCCACAAAGAGCAGGGCCGGCACAGGGTTCCTCATCATGGTTCTCCTTCGCACATTTTGGGCAGGTAGGCTTGCCCTTGCACCATAGTGCAGTGTGCCCGAAGGACTGGCACTGGAAGCAGTGCATGGGGCTCAGAATAAATGGCCTCACAGGACATGATTCATAGCAACGAACACCTTCTCTGGAAGCTTGTCTAACGCAAACGTGAGCACCACAGAGGTCATATTTATTGTCTCACCATTGCGTTTCGTCATCAGTCTACGACAGGAGATGACTCCTTGGGGAGCCATCTCCTTCGTTAGGTAATTAGGTTTTTTTTTTAGGTGCGTCAACAGCTAAGGTTATTTTGCACCGTCAAATTCTGTTAGAGAAAATCAACATACATCACAACATCCATGCCCGAAGTGGGATTCGAACCCGCAACCTTTGGGTTAGAAGGCAGGCGCACTGCCTACCAGTCTAACCTGGCCGGCTATCTCCTTTGTTATCTCCTCAACGTTGACATAGAGGTCGTAGCAAGATATAACGCCACGACATGTGTTCAGGGTCTTATACATTTCAACTCTTACTGGGATGTCATGAAGAGTTGTCATCGACAGCAACTTCTGGCTCTGCTTATCTTCAGATGTTTGTATAAGCAGTATACCATCCCGCAGTTTCTTTACAGACTTTAACTTTCCTGGTACTGAGTCTGACAAAACCTTGTGAATTAGGAAGGGAGACACCTTCGTCAGGGTCTCTCATTCCTTGGCACACTTTATGATTAAATATTTCCAGCAACCGCTGGCAACTGAGTCTCCCCTGCCCATTTCTGGGCGGGATCTTTTTGGAGAAGGAGAAGTTGGTGTGACTGTAAAAAGAGCCATAATAAGAGTTGAATTTTCATCCCCTGGTCTCCCCACCCACCACGGACCCACAAATGGGATGCCGCACCACAAACTGATGCGGACGCCAGGGCTAACCAGAAGGATATAGCACCTCTGACTTGGTTGTCTGCTTCGGGTAAGATCTCCAGCCCATGGGCTAGCCAAATCCATGCACCTTCGACCCCCCTACACAGACCCCCATAGCCTCTGCACTCGCCGACCGGAACATCAAGACGTGACAGCAAGCCGATTCATCGGTTGTGGCTAGCATCCGACATCCCGTTTACACTGAGTCTGAGGCCGAAGTGATGTGTTGCTCACGGATCACATTTTGAGCATCCGAAACCCAGATGGAGTCCTGTGAGCTCAACTACCAGGCATCTCTTCCCCACCTTATGGGTCTCCACACACGGCAAACACGTGGGCGGGCCGACAGCCAGATGTTATGGCTGAAGCTCAAACAGCAGACCCACATGCTGTTTGGAAACTACCCCGAGTTGACTGTGGGTTTCTTTACAAGGTTGTCTCCTCGCCCATTGGTTGCCTCTTACGACCAGCAGAGGGGCTGCGGGAGTATTCTAACCCTCTAGCCGCAGGGGGGGGGTTTTGATAATTCTTAATTGTGTAATAATTTATCTTAAAAACGCCTTTTTATATTTTTTCTAAATTTTGTATATTGCCTACTTTATCTCACTTGCACCTCAAAATGTTTTAAATAAACTTCATTTATTTTAATCGTCAAGAAATTAAAACCTACAGAATCCGAAACTTATTCTTATTTAAGATATTTTCATTAAATATAACTAGCTGTACCCTCGCAATGTTTGCGGGAATTTCTTTCAATTAATTTATTAATAATAATGTAAATCAATAAATTGTGCATATGGCATCCCCATAGAAAAATATTCTACTAAAGACGTCTTTTACTATATTCTTGCATTATCGAAACATCTTCTCCTCTCTCCCCTCCCACTCCTTATCCCCCTCCCGACTTCTCCAGCTCCCCCGCTTTGTCTCTCCCCGTTCCCTTCCATCTTTCTCTTTTCCCCTCTCTCTTTCCCATCTATCCTTTCCCCCCTCCCTCCCATCCCCTCTCTCCTTTTCCCATTACGCTCTCTTCATTTAAACGGCTTCTAAAACACGTTAATTTTACACTCGTAAGCTATATATACGTTCTTAAAACAATAGGACGTCGAACACGACAATGACCATCGTCAAGGTATTATTTTTAAAATGGCAAATGTAGTGCAAATTATGTGCATTAAATTGAAAAACATAAATGAAAAAAGACGATAAGAATAAGAAAATTTTATGTAAATGTTACGTTTGTTAATTTTCATAGTAATTTCATAACATTTACATATTTTTTAGTTACTTAAACGTTAATCATGATCAGTACAAAAGTAAAAAAAATTGTCACTTATTGATCAATAGAATACAAAATATGATGTTATATTTTTTTAAAAATATAAGTAGATTACAAAATTTTCTAAATTTTTAACTTTTAATTTATTTTCCAAAATTGCAGAAAACTAAAACATAAATCTTCGGATTTGGTATGACATTTAGTATGAAAAGATGCCATAATTTCAATTAAACTGAACTACTTGCAAAAGGAGAGAGATAGCTCTCGGACGGACAGAGATACTGAGTCCACTGAGAGTAAGCGTATTATTGTAATAGATAGATATTGCACAAATGAACTTTGAAGAAGATATAATATAAGATATAAAATCTTTAGTCGATTGATATCATAGTCGACTGTGTTTCCTTAGTAATTCTTGCACCTCCTAATTCTGTCCCCCTCTTTTACCCCTCTCTATTTTCATTTGTTTCTGCATATTTGTAATTGTTATAAAATTCTTAGTTGATTGATATCATAGTCGACTGTTTACCTTAGGAATTCTTAAGACCCCCTTCCCTCTCCCTCCTTCTACCCCCTCAATTTTCATTCGTTGCTGCATATTCGTAATTATTATAAATTCCTTAATTGATTCCTACCACAGTCGACTGTGTTTCCATAGGAATTCCTACGCCCCCCCCTTCTACCCCCTCCATTTTCATTCGTTGCTGCATATTCGTAATTGTTATAAAATCCTTAGTTGATTGACATCATACTCGACTGTGTTTCCTTAGTAATTCCTACTCCTCCCTTTCCCTCCCCCTCCTTCTACCCCCTCCATTTTCATTCATTGCTGCATATTCGTAATTGTTATAAAATCCTTAGTTGATTGATATCATACTCGACTGTGTTTCCTTAGGAATTCCTATGCCCCCCTTCTCTCCCCCCCCCCTCCTACCCTCTCCATATTCATTTGTTTCTGCATATTCGTAATTGTTATAAAATCTTTAGTTGATTGATATCATATTCGACTGATTTTCCTTAGGAATTCCTTAGGAAATATCCTTAATTGTTTAGAAGTATTTGATACGCCCTCCTTCAATCAATTTACATTACAATTTTGTCCACTTGCTTTTTTGTCCACTTGCTCTTTTGTCCACTTGCTCTTATGTCCAGTTGCTCTTATGTCCACTAGCTCTTATGTCGCTTGCTCTTATGTCCACTTGCTCTTTTGTCACTTGCTTTTATGTCGCTTGCTCTTTTGAGACTTGCTCTTTTGTCGTATAATCCTCTCCAGGAATCTTCTCTTTTAATTCTGTCCACATAATCACAGTGGGACTTGTTCCACAAAGCAGGAAAAGTTTGTATCACAGATATAAACTTGTCGTTACCGAATACGATTTGCTCCATAACAGCAATTTCCAGAAAAGAAGACTACCGAAAGAAGACACAAGACGCGAAGTATCCAATACCGTATCTGCCGTGTGAATGCTTCAATAGCAAACCAGTGTACGTCAGCCTACTAGATACCGCCAGCATCGCCGGCGGCCGATGTTGCCCTGATACGCGAATCGTGTATCGTCATACAGTAAGCTACGAGTATCGCCGTCTGAAAGGCTACACTAGCTGCGATGCTTTCTCAGTATTTCAGATACACGTATCATCATACGCGTATCCTCGTCTGAAAGCGGTCTAAGGGTTATGTCGCAATATTTATTTGTTCGACAATCAAGGCCATACACTTGAAACTCATCAGTGATCTAACTACTGATACATTAATCACAGCACTTTGACAATTCATCGCAAGACGAGGCCATTATTCCAATATTTATTCAGACAATGGTACTAATTTTGTGGGAGCAGATCGAGAACTCCATAAGCTCTTCAATTGTAAACAACATCAACAAGACGTCATAGATGAAGCCAGCCAGAAGGGTAACAAGTGGCACTTCATCCCACCAAGCTCACCACACTTCAGAGGACTTGGGAGGCCACCGTAAATTCAACGAAATATCACCTGTGACGTAGTATGAGAAATTTTGCCTTACGCTCGAAGAGCTTGCTACTTTTTAAACCCACATAGAAGCCTGTCTTAATTCCAGACCACTTATTTCTCTTTCAAATGATTCCTCAGGCCTTTCCATTTTAACACCTCTCCCACTCCACCCATCTCTCTCCAGTCTGCCACTCAATGGCACCTACTTGAGGATGAGAGCGAGATAAAGCCACATAACAATTGAGCACTTATGCTGTTATAGTTATGTCATCGGGCACAGTTTGGGGTTGAAATATCTCACCTGAGCCATGAAAAATCGTTCACATTTCTTTAATTTATTCTTTATAACATTATTAAATACCTAATTATGGAAAAATATGTTAAACTCTGCCTTTAAAAAATTCTGGTATTCTGTTCATTAATTAAAATGCAGCAGATATGCTTTATTCCAGGCAAATTAATAGAGAACCTTTAACAACCATCCTTGAGCCAGACTTAACTAATGTGAAACTAAGTTTTCTCTCTAGAAGGCAGTTTCTGCTACAACAGCTCCAGCAATTCTGGCATCGATGGTCATCTGATTACCTACATATGTCAATTCCAGCAGTGAGGAAAGTGGCCCAAGCACCAAAACAACATTCAACTTTGTGCACTTGTCATCCTGAAGAACAACGTTCCTCCCCTTCACTGGAAGCTCGGTGTCATTAAAAGAGTCCACCTAGGGACTGATGGGCATGTGGAAGTAGTGACAGCAAGAACAACGGCAGGAACTTCCAAACGTCCAGTTACGAAAGTGTGCATTTTACCAATAGACTAATTGTACGTATTTTCTTAGTTTTTAATATTGTTTATATTACTGTAATATCATGTGATTTGGACAAACAAAGAAGTTCATGGTGGGGAGCATATTGTGACATAAAAGACCACATTGTGCATGTTGCGACATAAAAGACCACATCGTGCATGTTGACATAAAGACTACATTGTACTCAATTGAGATTACTTTGTGTGGTGACTAGATGTTGCCTCTCTATGGGATGTATTAGAACTGTTTCTTTTCTGTGTATACAGAAGTCAGTAGCATAGAAGACTACCAGGGAAGAACAGAGTTTAATGGTAACCAGTAGAGGTGTCAGACGTGGTAGCAATGCTTTAATCGGTGTACATCGGCTTCCACAGCAAAACAAATACAGTCCACTACAACCAGCAAAAATAAGTTTAAGTTTATTTTATGTTGTGAACCAAAGGCGTGACAATAAGATTAGGAGGGAAAACGATAAAAGCGACAGTGTGGTGGAACAGACAATGTGAGGATATGGAGAAACTGTAGACAAGACAGCATAAACTTATTGTATGGATAAGTGAAGGAGTTAACAGGAAATAAATAAGGAAATATGCTGGCCACAATTAAAGATAGAAATGGCAAATTGTTATATGAGCAAGAGGATATAAGGAATAGATGGAAGGAGTATATTAAGGAGTTATACACTAAATATTTGAAGCCAGAATCTATTGAAATAGAGATGGAGGAAGATGCAGACTGTGACAATTTTTGGCTGAGAATATTGAATCATGAGATTGAAAAGGCACTCAGAGATATAAAGTCAAAGAAAGCTGTAGGAGTTGACTTCTGTTATGTATGAGAAGTGCATGTTGTTGTTTATATGGATTGCAAGTTTAGCTAGTCAATTGTCAGGTATTCGATAGCAGCGCCGAGTGGCAAGCGGGGGTAACCAGACACCAGCAGTAGACCATGTGGTAGCCTGAGGAGTTGTGGTGTGAGAATTCAGATAGAGATCTGAGTGCATCCAATGTTGGTGGTCATTACAGAGTGAGAACACAACAATTGGCGATGAGCATAAATTCAAGTATTTTTTTTCTTCGCATGTACCGTAGAAATGAGTTTCACGTGATATTTAAGCATGTGGTTTCGCATAATGGGAGTGTGTTAGGCCGGTCTTAACATGTAGAAATGGTATCCGTTGGACAAATCGAGGCATTTATACTGGGAAATGGGGTTTCGCGGTATGTAAGTTGCTTATGTTTTTATATGGAAGCAAATGACATTGAAAAGCCAGAGAAAAGACCACAATTCCCAGGTGATTTTTCATTTGAAGAATTAGTGAGAAAGGTGACTGACCACCTGGAAACACCACCCACTCGAGTGATTAGTCGTTACCGCTTTCACTCGAGGAAACAGCAACCAGAAGAAGGTACTGCGGAGTTTGTAAAGGAACTGAGACACTTGGCTGCACCATGCTATTTTCATGACTTGGACGAAGCTCTTCTCAATCGGTTGCTGTTGGGAGTGAAGGATGACTCGATGCAACAAGCGCTGCTAGCCCAGGCAGCCACGACAGAGCTGAAATGAGCGGGCACTTATACGAAAGTCATGGCAATGGAGTCGGTGAGAGAGGACTCCCGAACATTGCAGAATACGGACATCGCCACCGAGGCATTTAAGGTAGAAGGACTCAGCAGGTGCAGAAATGCTTCCGCTGCGGAGCGAAGCATTCACCCACTTCATGCTGCATCTCAAGGAAGAAGTGCAACTATTGTGGAAAGTAGGCCATATCGCGAAGGTATGCTTCACTAGAAAAAGAAGAGAGCAGAATAGGCATGGAGGAAGAAGACGTGCACCCGCACAGCACCACATGAGGGAGGAAACATACAATGTGAGGAGCGACAGTGAGGTGGCCGACCTGTTCCATGTGGCCGCAATCGCGGCTGAACCGATATCAGTGAAGTTATGGCTCAATGGGGCACCACACATCATGGAAGTGGACTCTGAAGCAACCTGTTCGGTTATGAATGAGCGGTGCTACAATGATCTATGGCCACATAATCCTCTGGAAATCGATACCACCAATGTAGTATTGCGATCATGGTCGCAACATAAGTTATTGATAAAGGGCGTCGCGACGATGCGAGTGGACTATAAAAACAAATTTGCCAATTTACCTTTACTTATAGTCCAAGGGTGCACCGGAGACAGTCTTTTGGGACGGCAGTGGTTCAAGCCGTTGAGGGTATGACTAGAAGGAGTTATTGCTGTTAAGCCTGTTAGTGGTATTTGGAGGAGTTTGTTGATGTGCTGGACGGAGGGTTGGAGAAGTCGCGAGGACCTGCCATGTCCATTGAGATCAAAACCGCGATTCCTGAGGAACAGGCCAGTGCCACTAGCACTCCGACAGATGGTGGTAGACGAACTCGAAAAATTAGAAAAACAAGGTGTGCTGCAACCTGTGCAATATTCTGACTGGGCAACCCCATTGATGCCAGTGCTAAAAAAAGATGGATCAATTCGACTGTGTGGAGACTACCAGGCGACTCTGAATGCAGTGATTCGTAAAAACACGTACCCACTGCCGAAGGTGAGCGACGTTTTGGTGACTATGGCCAGTGGATCTGTGTAGTCGCATCGACTTAACCCATCAGCGTTGTCATACGTACTGGGAACGTCCGACGAAAACTCCATATGCGGTTGTCATACGTACTGGGTACGTTCCGGAGGTCACTAGCTTTCTTTAATTTTTTGACAGTAAATTTTTTAAAATACGGGTAACCTTTATATATTTTAAAAGAGGAACCTTTGGGCTACATATTTATCGTCATTCTGAGATCTTTTTATCTTTTTTATTACACTTAATGCACATTAAATTTTGTGATTGATTTTCCCCGAAATCAATGAAAACCACTGTTTGGCTCTCTTCGGGCCATGTGCTAGCTTAAGCAATTCTTTCGACGCTTAAGACCATTATAGTATGATAGAGAGAAGGAGAAGTCTCTTCTTGGGTCCAAGGTCTGTTTACAAAAATAAATCACTGAAGATGCGTAGTAAGTGTAAGTTTCGGAGTGAGCGATGCGTCATGCCCTTACGCTCGGCTCTTGGCAGGAGAAATATTCTCGTGTCGCTCTCAAGAAGTTAGTCTGAAGTGAATGCTAGTAAACAAAATTCACTAGAGATGATTCATTGTAGTTATATTTTCTTGTAAATTTTATGGTAAATGGGATAAAGCAAATGCCTTTTAAAAAAACTTTTAACTTTTCTAATTTTCTTATTACTCGTAGATTCTGATACATACAACATCATAGCTCCGTTTCTACTGAACGAAATAGGACAAATTTCACTACGTAAATTCTATAATGACTACGAATGACTACTGTACAACTCAAAACTTCATAAGCTTTATGAAATGTCTTTTTCAAATATATGAAACGTAAAATTTATTTCAAATTTTTAGTCAAGACATGAAAAAGTTGAGGGAATTGTTATGTATGAGAAGTGCATGTTGTTGTTTATATGGATTGCAAGTTTAGCTAGTCAATTGTCAGGTATTCGACAGTAGCGCCGAGTGGCAAGCGGGGGTAATCACACACTAGAAGTAGACTGTGTGGTAGCCTGAGAAGTCGTGGTGTGAGAACACAGATAGAGATACGAGTGCATCCAATGTTGGTGGTTATTACAAAGAGTGAGAACACAACAACCTCCCTGTAAGAATGATAAAAGAATTAGGAAAATATATTTTATAAATTGTGACGTAAGATATATGAAGAGAGAGACTGGCCAAAGGGTTTCACTAGTTCAGTTTTGATATCTTTGAAGAAAAAGAATAAATCAAATGATCGTCAGGATTATAGAAGTTTAATTTTGTGTGCAGCAAAAGTTATTCTCAGAAATTTGAAAGGGAGGTTAGAAGCAATATTTAATAGACTAGTTCAGGTTTTGAAAAGGTCGTGGCACCATGGCTATAATAAGGGTGATGTGGACATTGTTAGAAAGAAACATTGAATACAACCAGGGGGTTGCTTTATAGATTTCAAAAAGGCCGTTGATAGAGTTTTTTGACCTAAACTGTTAAAGGTGTTGAGGAATATATGAGTTGATTGGAGAGATAGATGTTTAATTAGTAATCTGTGCATGAACCAGACTCCGAAAGTAAGGACAGCAGAGGGAGAATCAGATTAGGCAATGCTAGGAAAAGACATGAGGCAGGGCTGCCAACTCTCACTAGCATTGTTTAATACTTATGCCAAAGAAATGTTAAGGGAGGCATGGAAAGATGTGGAAACAGGGATAAAAGTGGGAGACAGTCTGATTAAATAGATTAGTTATGCAGATGACAAAGCATTGGTGAGTGATACTGAAAGAGGCCTTCAGATGCTAGTTAGTTCCTTAAATGAAAAGACAAAGAAATTCAGGATGAATATAACAGAAAACAAAAAGTCATGAAGTTTTCCAAGAGTAGGTATATCCAAGTCAATGTTACAGTGGATGGGGAAAGGCTGAAACAAGTGGAATTTTCCATTTATTCTGTCACAAGGTGGTAGTATGAAAGGTATAAGGATAGCAAGAGCAAAGGAGTCATTTACAAGACAAGTTACTGACCAGCAGTTTGAATAAAGATCCTAAAAAGAGGTTAGTGGAAACCCTGGTATGAAGTGTAACGTTATATAGATACAAGACATGGACAATATTCACATTAGTGAAACAAATACATGCTACAATGCAATACAAAATTGGATCACTCCAGAACTAAAACAAATGGGTAGATATTTATGTGATCTCCACATCAAAACAAAATTATCAAGCGATGATACATTAATGACAAACTACAAATCTGCATGAAAACAGTATAAAAAAATAACAACAGCAAAAAACAATACAACCATCTCATTAAAGCCACATGCACTTCAAAACTGCTTGGCAGATAATAAAAAATTCATCTCAACTAAAACAACCTCCAATAGAGAGCTTCCAATTACTCTTAGACAACAATATAATCACAAAACCTTTAGAAATAACTAATATACACAACAATCAATTCTGTTACCATCCAAAAACAACCCCTAATAAAGTGCCAGCTACAAGTAATTCTGAGCACTTAGATAGCCACAATACATCCAACATGCCCACAATATCCCAACACCCAGTAGATAAAAAGGAGCTGGAGACAATTCTAAAGAAAATAGACTCTAAACACTCAGCAAGTGAACATACAATTCCAGGTTCAATATTATTAAAATCAAAGCAATACATCATCGATCCCCTTACATCATAAATGAATCACTATACTTCACGAGAATTAAGTTGGCCTCTGAGGATGTGGAAGGTGAGAGCATTACAGGGGTACCTTTCAGGCTTGGGCCTATCAGAGCCCTGCGACATTGCCATACTGTGCCTTAGTAGCATCGCTTCATTTTCTCATTCAGTAGCCTTTGGGTTGCATGCATGGACTGTAAACGTAAATCTGACAACATAGCTCCCCCTCTACTTTGTGGGTGTAAACATCTGGGAGGCCAACATTTCTCATGAAGTATAACACATGGTATCTTACCTTCTAAACTAAAAATCAGCCTGATAACAGACATACCCAAAAACAATGATAAACAAAATCCAGATAATTACATCATCCTTCTTTAAATTATTTGAAAATATCATGACATCGTTTAATCTCTTTCCTGGAAAACCATAACCATTAATCAGATGGTTTTAGAAAAAAAATGTCCATTACAACAGCCATATTTCACCTTTTATCACAGGTATACTCTACCCTTGACCAAAAAAACATAGCTCTAGGTATCTTCTATGACTTTAATAAAGCTTTTGATGCAATAGACCACAAACTATTGTTCAAAAAGCTACAAACTTTGGGAATTAGGGGAAATGCCCTAAATTTGATATTGTCCATCATGACCAAGAGAACCCAAAAAGTAACAATAGCATATATAGAAGGGGAATGGAAAAATTATATCTCCTCTGACTGCAAAGACACTAATTAGGGGATTTCCCAGGGATCAGTTATTGGTCTACTACTGTTTATTATTTATATAAATGACACTGACAACATTAAATCCAAAAGAGTTAAAACAATCTTTGCTGATGACATCTTCAACTCATAACATCCTTGAAGTTTACAGAACTAATCAAAGACACAGACGCATCAGTAAGCAAAATAGAATCATGGTCAAACAAAAATTTCCTCAATATAAATATAAAAAACTGCCTAATTTTCATACATATTAGTCAAGCCAAATTGCCATTGATATAAACATCAATAGTCACCCCATCAAACAATCATCTCACAAATTCTTAAGACCAAACATATCAGATTCCCTTGATTGGATCACACACAGGCAGTTACCCCTAAAGTAAACCAAATAATATTACATATTCCATTACTGCATGACAAGACACATAAATACCCTTATCATATTATACCATGGTAAAATCCATTCAATGTTGAGATATGGCACAATTTTCTGGGGATCATCATCCCATAATGCCAGACTATTTATAGCCCCCCCAAAAAGAGCTCTATAATCAATATATAAATTAAATAAACATACTTCATACAAACCAAAATTCATAAACAAAATAATGACAGTTCCATGTATTTCTATTTATGAATCATTAGTATTTTTAAATATGAGCCCTCATCTTTTTACACAAAATTCTGCCATACATGAATGTTTAACAAGAAATAAAAATGACACATACCAAGGATTTGTCTAATGTTAACAAAAATAATCCAACTATTATGTGTTGTATACTCTTTACTGCACTGCCCAATAACATAAAATAAATAGACAACATACATATATTAAACATAAAATCTTATCTTGTGAAAAATGGATATTACAATTTTGACAAGTATTTACTAAAACATTAACTGTGTTCCCGTATGTTATGTATACCACTATTGATTCTTTTTTACCCTTGCATTATTACCAAATTATTTCATGTTTACTGTGTAAACCAATGGAATTAATAAAAATGATTATTATATTCATGAACCGCTCATAATCACTTTTCTTGGATTGAAGGCTAATGATTCAGGTGGACTTCAAAGAAATTTCAAAATATATTGCCAGGAATGCTATTAAACACTTTGAATGGATAATATAATACCAAATAATCAACTTACATAGTCACAATTTTAAGAACATTATACAAGAATTTATAGCCACAGTACAAGTTACATTTAACATAACACAGCCTAAAATATAAATATGGAAATGGTGAAATGAGAACCCATCCAAGCTCAAACAAAATATATGTATATTTACATACAAAATTTAAGAACCAACTGAAAATATATGTATTCAAAGCACTTATATAAATACCTGAATTGTATAACATAAAAGAAAACAAGCTAGCACAAATGAAGATAATATCTGCATTCTGAAGAATGGAATAATTCAAAATGAAATATAAAACTTAAACAAAAATGGTATACTCAATTTTACTGATAGCCTATGCAACAAAAAACGTATATCGACACAACCTACAAGAAGCAATGCTTATCATGAATCTTAGCTTGAAATTCATAAAAGCTGACCCAAACAAACAACACAGCATTGACTTTTAATGAACAAGATTTTTCTCTTAGGTATTATCACTGATAAATCTTATGGCTTCCTTCCTGCAATAAAATACGTACTCAAGATGTTCATAACCAACTATATTCTCAATCTTTCAATTTGCCTTGCATTTTTCGCTCATGAAATACAGCCTTTATATGGATCTCCACATGGGAGAACAATGCATAAAAGCATCAATTATGACATTATAGACCAAAACAATATATCAGGTATACATGGTAAGCATTGTAGTAATAGTCTATAAACAAGATTATATTACGTATATTGACATCGGAAAAACAATTCAAAATTTTCAGGAAACACAGAAGCAAGTATTGAATATTCATATCTTGGAATTCATTACACAACACAAAACTTGTAACAATTCAGTAAGATTACTCTCTATTTTCAGCTTTGCAACCAAATAACTTTACTAGCAAATATATTGTATGCTAATACAAATCTTAATGGATAATGTGATAGTCTTACTTTTCGCAGTATGAGCAACGCCATTACAAATTACGACACTGGTAGAAACGAAATTCACTTGGGAGTTTTTACTATAACTCCTAAATCATTCTACATTAGCGACACTCTTACTTACAGGTAGCATTTCCACATAGCTTACACTCAAAATTATAACGAAATCTAGTGAACTATGGAAATATCTCCCCTAAATAATGTGATATATGCATTTCTAAAAATACAAGGAATATCTAAAACATTAGGAATTTTCTTGTTTAACAATTCTAGGTTATATAAAAATGGGCAACCAATTGTAAAAGAACCTTCAGTGGGCGTCAAATAAACCATCCCATCATGAAATTAATTGCATAGTATTAAGACATTCATAGGTTGCATATATAAATACGTTCTAAAGCATATAAGGATGTTAATTCAAAAAGCAGCAAATATTACATCACAAAACTTGAAAATGGAAAAACATACCAAAAACAAAATGAAAGAATGTATAAATAAAGACATAGACTATTGAAACACTGCTTAAAATGTAAAATGGAACACATTTCTCTCTGCAGACACCTTATTTGAGAAAGAAAACAACTTACAACTAAAGAAGCCGGACAACAAATTGAAACATACAAATGAATATGAAGTAACAACAATTATAACGAAAGAAGATACACTTCAAATTCATTTTCTAACAGTTAATCAGGGTTTTATATCCAACCACCTCCCTTTTCTTCCTACCAAGTTGCGCGCGCGTTATCTACCACGTCTACCACCGAGTTCTCACGCTTTTACATCTCATCTTTTCCTACAAAAATTAATGTGAGACATTTAGTGTGTCCTTAGCAGGAACGATAACTTTCAGTTTTAGTAAATAGAAAGATGATCTAACAATAATAAAAGCCATATTTTGTATCTTTGTGTCCGACGCTCTCAAATTGCGCTTCTAGTGGCTATTTTGGAAAGCTGTGGAAAGCGGAACGGTATTTCTGGTACGATCGTTTGTATGTCGTCTTTATCATTCATGTTTAATTTTATTAAATTAAAATTTACGAAAAATGTGTTTGTAAGGCAATTATGAAACGATCTATTTTCAATCTACGTCAGTGAACGTCAGCGCTTGAAATGGTAATTAAAGTTTGTTTATTTACGTTGCCCTTTGGTATTAATGTGTTAATATGTCTCAAATTAATCGAACGATTAATTTGGATCTGAAATATGCGACTCTAAACTTTTAATATTTTGCACGTTATTACTCTATTAAAGCTTGACAAGCTTACTGTAGTTATTGTCGAATATGAATTCTCTATGCATTGGTATTTGGCTTATTAATACTTTAGCGGATACACGTAGCGAAGCAGGTCCAGCTTAAGGTTATAATGGGCCTTAGGCTAATAGCAAGGAAGGGCCGAAAATATTATGTAAACATAAAATGTACATGTATTCTAAAATTTAGGGCCGAAAATTTTTTCCGGGCCTTTTTAGCCCATAGGTAGAGCCGGGCATGCGACTAAGCATTATTGTATGCTCTGAGATGATCAAGCTCATCACTGAAATTAAATGAATGTCGGATTATATTTGCTTAATGTCTAGAAAAACCCGGGAAGGGGGGGGGGGGGAGAGATTATGAGAGAGAGAGGAGTGTTATAATTTTAATACTATAAAATACTAAGCTGATATATTCCGTTGCTTTGTTTTGGGCCATGGCCACTTCTCCGTTGAGCGTCTCAATTTTCTTACATAAGTATGAATTTTTTTAGCATAAAAAGGTCGCGTGAACTAATGAAGTTTTTCAAGTAAATTGCGTCATTTGAGGACAGCTTCATTTATAAGTATGCCTAAGTCTCATCTTCAAATTCGGAGGAAAATGTTGTGTGAACACGTATTCGTGTGAATCTTAATTAAGTAGAAAGCTAAGAACTTGATAGTGGCAATGAGAATACAAGTGAGAGTTGTAGTAGTTACGACTATGATGATTGCTATCCAGGTAAATACTCAAAGAGCTGGAACAATTTACATTAGTTTAAAAGGAGACCATAAAGAGGGTAACTCGTATCACTTGTTGAAGAAACATAGTTTTAGATTGTACTTTGATTTAATTGTTTTTTATCCTATTATTTAATATAATTTTCATGGTGGAATTGCCTGGTTAGATATTTGACATACTTTCTTTGTGAATGAGTACATAATAATCTCCAACAAAATTCAATCACTCTAGTAAAATTATGCACGATTTGAAAACTAAATTTTCAAGGATAAAAATATTTCTTTAAGACGAGGTTTGATGGAAATTCAATGAGTTTGTGAATGTTGCAATATTTTCTAATTATTGAAAAAATGATCGTAATACTTTCATTGATATAATGTTCCCTTATTGTGTTCAATTTACATTTTACCAAGATTTTGCTGATGTAGCCATTTCATAAAAATAAATATTAATAAAAATTTAATCCGTGTATTAATGTTATTATTTATGAGTTTATTGAAGGTAAAATCCAAATCATGAAAATGGGAACTGAATATGAGTACAATGAAGGATTTAATGTATTATAATTTCAGAGATGTGTGTATATATATATTGCTCAAAAATAAGTATTATATATTCCTTTTAATTTAATTATTTATGGAATATTTCTTGCAATGTATGTATGTTCACTTCAGAATGAGTTCTAATTATGTACCTAAAATTATTTATATAGGTACTACCTTTAAAATTGAGTGACAACACTTTTTGAAATTAGGAATGTAAAAATATTTAAACAAGATTGCCACCCACACTTGGAATTGAACTATCAAGGAAAAAATGGTGACAGCAAATTCTTGAAAGTTTTAAATGTAAACATTCATTATTTATGGAATAAGATTTATGAGCTGGATTTATTTATTAACTTATATAGCAGGGATGGCCAAAACTTACTTAACCTCAGTGCTGCATAAGACAATCTCTGAAAGTTAGAGAGGTACATGACACACATTGTATGCTCATACATTTATAAACAGTACATAACCTGTATCCAAAGCAATGTCCCTTAGGCATCCAAAAAACATCTCAAGTCACATTACGTCACTATTCTGTAGTGAAAAATGTTGAGTGGATATTTAAAAGAGCCGCGAACTATGTTAAAAGAACCACATGTGGCTTGCGAGCCATGGTTTGGCCACCCTTGTAATATAGTATAATTTTGTATGTATCAATGGGCACTGAATTCTTAACAATGAATTAGTAAGTATCAAAATTAACTCATTCGATGCTAACTTATACTGTAAGGACCTGTTTTTATTTGGAGGTGTCTTTCTCTTAGTAGAAGTGAACTTTGTGTCTATGAGGATAAGACAGCTAATAATCTTAGCTGTGAATTAGATTTTGAATTTTGTATAGCTGTTTATTATTGATTGATAATTGTTATAGCCCTCTGATTCCCATTAAAAGCTTACCCATAAAAGCATTGAGCTTGTAGCCATGATAGTCAATATTGTTAGGACCTAGATAACTTCCCACTTATTTCCGATAAAAACTGTAAATTTATGCTAAATCTACACGGATTTGAATTCTGTCTTAAAAAATATGAAACTACTATTTCTAATATTGCCGATAATTTAAGTCCTGAATTTGAATCTTGATTGCAAATAATTTTGAAAAGCAAATATAAAAACCTCTACGCCGATCTATGTGCTTTTCTTATGGGATAATTATGGGACAAAAATAGCCCCTGAAAATTGGAATTTCAACAACTTCAGATATTTTCCTTTGGTTGTGTCCATAAGCCTATAATCATGCTAAATTTCTAGCCTCTAGCACATCTGGAAGTGCCTCAGTTTGTATCCTCCTCCTTTGTCAGAAGCAGCTATATATTATAGAGACTAGTATACGTTGCTTGCATTCTGCGAGAATTTCAGCCTACTTTCAATTTTAATGAAAAAATAAATTTATGGGGAGATTTGACACATTTGAAAAATGACAGTAAGGAAATGAATTTTTATTCTTTTAAGCGTTCTTTCATCCAAGTCCCAATTTCATATGATGGTTCTAAGTAATTTTGAAATGCAAATGAAAAATATGCTGCACTCATTCCCAATAAAAAGTTTCAGTTCTTTAGTTTTTATGACCGTTTATTTATTTTTTTGGCCTCCCTCCCCTTTCCATGCCAAAAATTTAAAAAAATAAGCCTGAGGTGCACACCCTCAGGGTGATCTTATTGTTAGTATGTTTGCGAAGTTTCAGGTCTCTAGGTCTTATGGTCCTGGAGGTATGCAGCAAACACAAACAAACAGACATTGACATTTATTATTATAGACTATACCCGTTTACTACTCTTATGAAGCTTGACCTTGGCGCAGTGAATAGCCAATCAGAGCGTTTTCCCCTTCCACCACCATTTGAAGTTTTCAAGAGGCGTGGGAAAGTAGTACACACCTACCAGATATCCGCTCTTGAAGAAAGTCGCATGCAAACGCTAAGGCGATATGGTGCCAAAAACGTGGTAGATCTGGCAACACAGGTGAGCTCGGAGCAATGCGAACAGCATGATGGCAAGAGACAGACTGACTTTCTCCCCTCTCCATCGACAGTCTCTCAAGCTTTCACTGGCTGCAGCAGTAAGCGTACAACTAGGATTTTCAAGGTCAAGCTTCATAAGAGTAGAAAACAGGTATAGCTACCCGTACAGCTCTGAAATCGGAGTTCTGTTGGAGTATTATGGTAAGAAGGCCCTCTGATGCCCAATCCCCAACCCAAGTACCCCTGATGCCCGCTACCCTGCACTGCTGCCGCCACACATTGAGGCTTGAAGCCCTATTCTAACTATCTGCGTGCCTCCCTTGCGTCCCACACATCTCGTTCCCCTCCACTTCTCAATCATGGCTGAGTGATAGTGGAGGAGAAGCTTCGCTTCGGGTTGTGACTGACATAGGCCTTCCCTTAATCAATTAATATATACGTTGATAATTGTTTCTTTGAAAATGAAAATAGGTAATAATGCCTGCAGGCACAAGTTTCACTCTTACAATATGCTTAATAAATATTGTTTGAATGCTCCACTATGTTGAATAAGTAAGACTCTCTAATCATAATATATTAGGTATGAGAATGTTCAATAAACTGCCTCAATGTGCTCATAATGTTCTTGTTTCTAAGTTGAGGTCGATTTTATCTTCCTGGGTAATCTTCATACTGTGAATGAATGTTTAGATTGATCCATACTTGACATAAGCTTTAGTCTCTAACTTTCTGTCAACTGTGTTTGATATGACGAAGTCTGCTGCATTGTAATTTGGTTATGACTGATATATATATATAATAATTATTATTATTATATTATTGATAATATCCTTATAATTCTCAAAGCATATGAAGTAACAGTTGTTAACATTCTTCTCTCTGACCATATGGCTCAAATAACTTGAGTATATTTGCTTGTTAAATTAAATTTCAAAACTAATATTAGTAACTTCCTCAAAAATGATAATTTGTCTTTAATGCTCAAGTAAAGTCAGTTTGTCTTCAAGGATTTAATTGGAATAATGTCCATATCTCAATTTCAGTAATTAACAAATTTGAGAATTTTATGGAACTATTTCTTAGCATCTTCAATTAATGTTTTTCTCTCTATAGAGGAAAGTTAGTAAAGCAAGGACTTGGGTTATCCCTGAGATAATGCCTGTATCCCAGGAATTACAACACCTTTTTATTAAATGTAAATCGTTCAGTGATGGTAATGAAAAAATGTTACTACATAACAAATGTTTACAGAAATAATGCAATGACTGAATGTTGATGTTTGATCCATGACAATCTCAGTGCAAACGTAAGAGAGAAAATCTTATTGATAGCTCGTTCCCTAGAAGTTATAGACACTTTTGGAACAATTTTCTTGTACAATATAAGCACATTGACCTTTTAAAGAACAAGCATACATACAATCCAATGACAATATCTCTCTAGAGTCGCAGAGAAATCCTCAACCTCTTCATAGATTTTAAAACCAGATGTGTTGCCATCATCTTCAGTAATGTAATTTTGACCAGATTGGAATCACCATCATTATTAACATTTGTATTCAGCCAACCAGAAATCACTTTGTTTAAAGCCTCGTCCAAAAGTTGAGCACTGGGCCCTTGTTCAGATTCAGCCACAATAAATAAGTTATGACACAATGAAGTTCAGTCTCTCAGACTGCTGGATTCTCATTTCAAAATACATGTGGAATATGGAACAGTGCAAGTTGAAAATCAGACTAAATTAGTTCATAGGAGTCACACTAAGAGCAGGAGTTTATTATTTTATTAGTTTCCAATGTTTTGTAATTGTAAAGAATTGCATTTTGTTTTATTGTTATACATTAACTCTAACTTCTGTTAAATTGCAATTTCATCGATAAAAAATTGGTATAACGTACATTGTACAAATTTCCTCATATACTAATGCATCGTTTAGTTATCTTTAGAAAAATATTAACTATGTAGAATTATTATAAACATCAACTTCTATAACTATACAAAATTTGATGAAAATCGTATGAGCCGTTTTTTTAGAAAATCCAATTGTTGTTAAAGTTGCCCAAGAATAAACTAGCCTTATATTAATTTTTTTGAGAAATATGAAGTATGTAGTATTATTGCAGATGTATACTCAAGTAATTACGAAATTTTATCAAAATCGTTAGAGCCGTTTTTGAGAAAATCAAATTGTTGTTAAAATGCTTAGAATAAACTACCCTTAATTATTGAGCAATTTCAACCATTACTTCATAGCTTCTATTCTGTATGATAAAATGACTAAGTATGAGATTTCATTCATTTTCGCTCTATCGTTTAGGCTCTAGAGCCAAGAACAGACAGACAGGCAGCATTGTGAAAACCACTTTTTCGGACTCAGGTACACCTAAAACGTATATTTACATCAAAATCTCGAGATCAAATTTTTTCACGATAACAATACTTTCTCAATATACTTTGTATATGAGAAAGTAAAAATCTTGCCAAAGAAAATTTCTTGATGTGTTTGGGCATGAAATAGATTTAAAAAAAATGAAAATAAAAGCTTTGGAGTGCACTTTCCAGATTTGTGCATTGACCCATGAAAGATAAGTTACCCCACTGAAGATAAGCAAAACTTATTATTTTGCGCTCTCTTTTTTATATTTTAATGTTTCAAACTTTTTAAGTGCATTTTATGTTTATTAATATGTCATAATTATTTCTAAATCAAAGTAACATTTAACTTTACCTTTGTGAAATGGAAGTACAGTAGAAGGTCGTTTATTCGGAATGTTCGGTACCTGGCCTGTTCCAGATAAACGATATTTCCGGATTTTAGATATCTTAACCCTAAAATGGCACAATGATCAGAAAAGAAAACGTTTTAGTAAGGTATGGTAAGAAATAAATATTTTAAAAAGCATACATAGAAAACATTTTATTAAATGTAAAAAATCAAATGAATCATCTTTCGACATAAATATGCACCTATACTCATGCACACGTGGTTAGAAAGCTACTTGAAGCGGTGGTTGCTTTTGGAACTAAAATAAATCAGTCATAAATTATTCCGTTGCTTGGATGCTTTTGGTGTTAGGAGTTCTGGATGAACGATCTACTGTATGTCATATACAGGTATACCTAGCTTAACAAAGCCTCTGGGAACGAAGCTCCTTTATCACAGATGGAAATTCCGCAGTGAAAATTCGAAAAAGTCGGAAATGTTACGAATTAGTGTTCGCGTTTTATACAGCTCAGGTGGCCGAAACAGGAATTAATACTGGCACTATTTACATTTTGAAGCTTCATTAATATAGTATCATATATGTTTGCAACATTGCAGCTATTAAATTAGAATGGTACTATATTCTTGATCCTGATCTATTCTATAAATAGATGAAATACCATGAGAATGAGTTAGTTTGACTCTTTAACTCGAAGTAAACTATTCCGAGTGTTATAGCTTAAGAAACCTCTCATTTTCGTATTGAAGGGACATACGTTCATTTAACATATTTACTATTTTTTGATTGGATCATATAAATTATTATCCCGGTATATCCTCCAAACTTCCTTCAAGTGAAAGTGGGTTTAATAAGCAAAAAGTGCACCGTAAATCTATTTCTATAGAAACAAATATTCAAGTCTTAAGACTAGTCCATCTTCGTAACTGGTATAAAGGCATCTTTCCTCCATTTTGCCCTTGTCATATACACTACCAACGATGTGAAATCAGAGGAAATGAACCTCAGAAAAACCGTCTTTTTGTGTCAGTGCTCATTGTAGCTTTAGAAATTTTAAAATGCTCATTGATTGTTTACCAGCAGTTTTGTGCATTTATTTTATTAGATGCTGAAAATTTTTGGTACTAAAAACCCCCTTTTCTGAAGCCCTAGGATGCATCCCTACCTTTCCTATGTAATTTATACCTCTGGTAATGATGTTTCCGATAACGAAGTGCCATCGTGGAATGCATCTACTTCGTTAACCGAGGTATACCGGTATATGATAGTTATTGACCAGTATAAGGTGACAGGGCAAATCGCATATTTAGACCTATTTGAGGGTTCATAAACACAGCATATTCTGCATACCTTATAATGCTAGTTTGGCAATTACTACCAGGTTGGTTCCATAGTTGCCAAAATAAATTTGAAAATGTCGCTAAATCCATCCTAAAAAGTAGCTAAACTCAAAGAAAATGTCGCTAAAAAGTTGTTAAAAATAAAATAGTGCATAAATACTTCAAATATATCTTATTAATCTAATTTGTAACTTTTTATTTCTTTTATAAATGAATATCAATTAACATAATATTTAATTATTACTATCAATAAAGGGAGAATTTTTGCAAGCCTTTTATGTATAAAAAATGGAATAGATATTAACATTTATAGGTCAAGCTTTTTTTTTAAGTAGAAAAATAAAATAGCGTAAATACCTGCATATAACATGCAGGAAAGTTTCCACGTCACATTCAGTGATTCTTTTATATATCCGCACATAGCAAGAATTCATTTGTAGAATTTTTAATAAGGGGAATAAAACCTAGATTTTTGGAATAACTTCAAAACTCAAATGATTGAGTTTCAATATACCACCTTCAAATGTTATGATATACACGCATAAGAAGCGCTCATCCACTTATGACAACACTCTCCATGCTTTGTAACACATTGTGAGTCACAATTTGTGACAATAATCTTCCTGTTTTCTAAAATTTGAAACAAGGTAAGCTTCATTTATGACGTTCAGTAATCATAATAAAAATCAGTCTAATTTCTACATTGAGAATTATACCTTCTTTAATTTTTAAAGGAAATCGTTTTTTCTGTAGTTTAACTGCATTTTATGATGTATTCTTTTATGTAAATTATCAGATCTTTCAAAATTAATATAAAATGTCTTTAAAATATCATAACTGGGGAAGTAACTGTAGAAATGTTTTAAGGTTTATTAAAACTTATATAGATTTTAATAAAGCTACCATAAAATAAATTTGTTTGGAATATGTTGTATATTGCGTGTATTTCTGCTTACATAAAGCAATACATATTTAAATATGTTGCTAGATTAGTAGAAAATCGCAAAGTTAGTGACATGTCGCTAAACACTAAAAAAAATGGCTAAAGGAAGTAAAAAGTCGCTAAATTGGCAACTATGGTTGGTTCTTCATCCCAATGAATGTAATTAGTACCAGCAGAAGGGTAGTGTGACCGGTGTTCCTGCACAGGGCACTACTCGACTTGAGGGCACCATTCCATACAGCATCATAGTAAGACTTGGATGAATAGGGCAATCATCACAGGTGACGAAGCCCAAGATGCACCAGACATGCAAAAGACATTTAAAGTAGATATTTAATGTGAGGGTAGGGGGCAGTGTTATACGAATTTGCCTTGGGCACTGAATTTTCCTGTTTACAGCACTGATTCCATCATATGGAAACATGTTATATTAAACACAGTTTGCTTGTTTTATCGCTCTGATGGGTTACTTTGAGTGTGACATCTTGGCAACTGAGGGCACTGTGCCCACTAGGAAACATGCCATCCGCCAAATGTCATTTCAGATTGCCTTCTTCTAGTGAGTTACAGTTGATTTCATATGATAAAAAAACAAAGTGTGTGAAAGCAACCCTCTCCCAAAATAAGAGTTGAAGGATAGTATTCATCAAACAGTTTTGATCACCATGAACAAAGAGCTGTGACGTGTCCTGTAGCATCTTTAAAAGGTGCACAGAGTGATTGAGGGCTGAGGCACATCTCTTGTATCAGATAGAAAAATCTGTCACAATGAAATAAATATGCAGATTAAATCAAACTGGTTTCTGTTTGGCAGTTCAAAACTTAAGAGATTTCAAAACTTCATGTATTCAAAATTTCATGACTTAATTTATTTCATCTGCCAAAAATTTATTCTCATTGCAAATTTCTTTCAATCTCTTTGTGTCCAGAACCTTCTATAAAAGAAATCAAAATGTCAACAACTTGGATAGCTACAAGCCTTTCCTTCCTTTTTCTCAATAAATCTTATATATGGGGGCATGCCTATCTGGGGTGCAGTGGGTGCAATGCACCCAGGTGCCAACTTGCCGGGGTGCCTTCCCATCAAGGTATTTGTATCTATATGGTATTGGAATTTGACTTGGGAATGTTTCCTCCTTTGTCCAAGTGAAAAGGGAAAGTTGGAGATACTAAAATGACACAAAATCTTCCAGACAAAATTTTTCTAATCCCTTGCGATATGCGGTCGCATGACTCAGGGTCGCTAGAACACATATCAGTGGTGACCGAAAATGGGTTCACTGTAGGAGTCGCAAAGAGGTGGGGGCACTACTCTGCTAATTACTATCCCGACCCTAGCGAGGAGCTCCAGCTCTGGTGGCAATCCTTTCGTAAAGTACCATCGACCTTTACCACAAATCCTTTCGCTGGAAGAATACCAGGTGCCTACTCTTTTTCTCTAACTTACTGAGTCTTGGAAATCCCAAATCTGTTTTAAATCGGTTTGGTATAGCTTTTCCGAAAACTAGCTTTCCTTACTCCTTCACGATCTCCTACCTACGTTAACGTTCATATTCATTTCTAAATACATAGTACCAAATTCAAATACCGAAACAATTTCTCTAAATAAAGAGATAATTATTGACATCTTCTTCTTCACTGGATTTTAATGTATCTAAAAATGAAAATACAAAGTTGGGACTTTGACATAGGAATGCATAAATAATTGAAGTTTTGTTTTCTTATTGTCAGAATAAATATCAAATCTAATTTGGCTTGTAAATGGACAAAAATATAGGAATTTTTGATTGATCATTAAGGTAACTGGACAGAGTATTGAATTATAATCATATGTGCAGCGAGTTTTATAATTTTCCTTCAAGCAGATATTAAATGATATGTTTATATTGATAATTATGTAACTAATTTTTTCAATCAATTTGTTATGAGATACATTGACAGAAATACATCAGCTTGTCTTCACTCTCTATCAATGAAAAAAGTCATATTTGATCATACCACGAAATTTCGCTAGTAGGGGTGCGCCACAGAGATATCTTGCATCTGGGCGTGAAATATCCTAGGCATGGCCCTGCTTACATATATAAAGAATACTAAATGTTTGCATTATTAAAGAGGTGTTAATATTTTTATGTATTTATACAAGTATTGGGAATATGTAAATAAAGAAATAAGACAGATTGGTTTTTATTGTAACAAAACATGAGCCATAAACATTGTATAACCATGTTCTAAGTTTTCAATCAGAGATTAAACTTTATTTACATTGTTGTAAAACTCAACAAACTTTATTGCTTTCTTCATTGATATGCACTTGATCTATCAATGATTTAAGAAATAGTTATATAAAATTTTAAGTCCATTAACGCTGTAAAAATTAAGAATATTATATGAATAAGGAATATATTGGTCAATATACACTTATAGTTTTGAAAAATCATCACTATAACCCTAAAAATTATTCACTGGATTTTAATTTGACATTTCTCATGAAAGTATAAATTTAGATACTAAAAAAATCTTAAAAATCAACTTGTGCATTGAGCCTGTAAAATAATTATAATTTGCATTTTAGAAAAAGCTAATTTACTCGGTTATCCTAAACAACAGATATAATAACATTATGGGTCATTATAAAGTACATGCAGAGCAGTTGTTTAAAAGAATCACAACAACCTGACACACAAAAAGTATCCACTTATAGTTGTATTACAACTGTGAAATTTATATAGAAACACATGATTTTTCCAACTCCATGCTATATCATTGAAAGTTTCTCGTAAGATTTTGTAAATGAGCTGTATTTTGCAAATAGCAAAACTGCTGTTCTACTGATATCTTACTGCTAAGTAATTAATGACTGAATAAAAACAACGAATCCTCTCTCTTGAAAGAAAAACTAAGTTTATATTTCACTTTTGCTCTATCTAAAATTAGATAATTAGCAAGGATTCAGCTGGGATGTAGCTAGTTTCCTAACTGTGGAGCAGGGGGGGTAGAATGATTGTCAAAATTGTGAAGAGGAGCACACCAAAATTAAAAAAAAATACATTAAAAAAATAATGTGAAAGCAAGCATTTTAATTAATTGTTATTGTACTTGTTGTACAAATGAAATGTATTTGTTTTCTTAAGAACAAAATCAAAATGCTTCATTTTAAAATTTTTTAAATATAAAATTTTCCAGGTAGGCCATGTAGGGACCCAGGACGTCTGAAAGGGTGGCCAGAGTCCTCCTAGGTCCACACCTAGTTACATTCCTGGGATATGGAAAAATTAATAGTAAGCAAAATTTTGTTTTTTGATGGGCAGTTGAAAATTTGCAAATTTTGTCATTTTAAAAGACTGTGGATACCTAAACAAGAGTACTTTAATTATTGAAAAACAAAGGTACTTGATGCAACAACTTTTTTCTGATAAACAATTTAAACAAATTTTCATATTTTCTTTCAAAGGAATATAGTTAAGTTTTGCATTATATATTTGCTATGCCTTGTACTAATTTCTTTATAAATCGGGATATAACCAAGAACACACACAAAGGTAAAGAATTTAAATCATAATGAATGAAAAAAATAGACAATTAATGGCTTTGTATACTTAACATTCAGAGCATTAAAGATCCATTACTAGTACAGATTTAAGATAGAGTTAAATGGTGGAAATTAACTTATATGCAAGAGTGCATAGTACTGATCACAAATGAAAAGATTGAGAAGGAGAAAAATTCTGAAGTTGACCGGTCAAGTTCAGAATTTTTCTCCTCAATCGTCTCATTTTAGATTTAAGATAATTTGACGTATAATTTGCATTCATATAAAGAAATGCAGAGTAACCCTGACAGAATAAGTGTGGCCCATTACAACAACTTCATTATAGTCAGTGAAAACACAGTCACTATCAATTTCTTAATGTCACATCCTTGAAATAATAACGCATAAAGCAAGGGCTATTTTTGCAGCAATTTCACTACTGAGTGTATCCGAACTTGCCCCAACTTTTTTCCTGATGTTTTATACAGAAGTGCAGTGTTTTTCTTGTATATAGAGTGCATTATTTTAGTTATTAATGCTATAAAAATACAGATACCCATTGTTTCTTTTGTTTGATTAGTAATGCTCTGACTTTCAAAATATTATCTGCCAAAAAATAAACTCAAGCTGGGGGAAGTGTTGTGGAAAAAAGTACTGAAGCCCATTTTGTAATTCTGATGTTTGAGACTAGAACATCATATGATGAGACCTGTGAAATCAGTGGAATGGCGCCCATCTGGATATGTTATCATGAGGCTTATTTTTATTACAAGTGTGGTAACTTTATTGTGTTTAGTTGATATGGCTACAAAATTAAAACAAAACATGGGTGGTTTAAAACCTATGCACCTATACAAAGCTACGAGCTGTAGTTTTCTTTTTAAACTTATTACAGCATAATGATATATGTACATATAGTTTAGGAGTCTGCAAGATTATTTGAACCATTTTTTGTTATTAGAAGTACTTGTTAGAATGATTATTATTGTGTATTTTATATTCTTGCTATATTGAGGGTTCACTGTATTTTATGAGAATTTTTGGTTTGTTTAGAGAAACTATTCTCATTTGATCCTGCTTTCTGTCCCAGTTCTGATCTAGTAATGACGTTTTTTCTAATCTTTAACTTGCCTGAAAGGCAATTTTCTGAATCTAATGAATTATCATTATTTTCAACTAGAAATAAAAATTAATATTTGTAGAAAGGTATGTTGTCTTCCATTATCTAAACCATACTTTATTATCTCTATCTTAAGAAAGACAACTGCACAGTTTTCTAAACCAATCACAAAATGTACCGTATTGACCCGATTATAGTGCGATGTTTTTTTCATCAATGGTTACCTTTAAAAGTCGCATTCGCACTACATTCGAGTACTTTTAAGAAGTGCGTATTGGCGCATCTCGTGATGTGTTTCAGACGTCAGTTTATAATTGCTACATTGTAAGTGAATTGGGTGTCCATGTTACGATGCTACATTGTACAAATACACTGGAAAAGCACTTGAGAAGAAAATTGAAAGTAGATCACGGTTAAACTGCAGCAACTTCGTGCACGTGTTGTCTGCAGTTGGAACCCCTGTGGTATCGGTAGCTCTTACATCAGTGCATTGATATTTTTTGTTTTTCCAGTTTCCGAATTTTTACCCATTATTATTTTAACGATGGATGGCCAAAAGGAAGTTGATTATGTTGAGAAAAAGGCTTCTTCCAAATCCCAAGTTAACAGAGGAATTCAACGAAGTTATGACATGAACTTTAAAGTGCTCGTGACTCAAGAGGCACAAAAAATAAACAATCTTCAAGCTTCGAAGAAGTATGGTGTTCCGGAAGCAACTATACGTTTATGGCGGAAGCGTTTAGATAAGTTTAAATATGCTAATTCAACCAGGAAGACGTTTAGGGGACCTTCAAAAGGAAGATTTGAAGACCTCGACAATCGTGTCTACGATTTCGTAATGGAAAAACAAAGCTAAGGATTTCCCATCACTCGAGAAGACATAATGAAGAAAGCTTTGGAAGTGGCGAGTGAATTTAAAATTCCACGCAGTGATTTTAAAGCAAGCATCGGCTGGTGTAGACGGATGATGCGAAGAAAAGGCCTTTCTTTTTGTTGCTGCACTTCTCTAGCTCATCACCTTCCTAGTGATTATGCTGAGAAGTTAATTGATTACCAAAGGTATGTCATAAACTTACGTAAAAAGCATGGCTACCTGCTAGGGCAGATGGGAAATGCCAATCAAACTCCTGTTTGTTTTGATATGCCATCAAATGTCACTGTCAATGTTAAAGGCGCTAAATCAGTGTTGATCAAATCCACGGGAAATGAGAAAAATAGAATCACGGTAATGCTTGCAGTCACGGCCGATTGGCGAAAACTGACTCCTTATGTTAATTAAAATGTTTGCATTAAAATTTGTTTTAAATCGTTTTCAGGAGATTGAAGAAACTTAGGATATTTAGTACATGAGTTTATACATAATTTAAATGTATAAAACAGAAAATTAAATGTATTTTCATCTTTTTCAAAAATTCCTTTCAAAATACTTGGGGTTGCACTATATTCGGGTCAATATGGTAGATACATAAAATGAAAAGCAACATAGTGAAAGATACATTATTACATTCTATTATTCCTCCATAATGGCTATTCACTCCACTATTATAAAAATAAATATTCATTAAAATATAAGTAAAATATCAATACTTACTGAACTCTATTACTTAGAATGTTGAAAAATTTCATGCTTTAATTAAATTCTATCATCTGCCTGTAGAAACAAATAATGCAGGAGATAATTTATCCACTGATTCATTGAAATTTGTTTAATGAAACTATACATGACTTAAAGTTGTAAAATAATGTTAAACAAGTGGCACTAAAAATATTCTTGTAAATTTGTGTAGCCAGTAAAAGTCTCAGCTACCTTTATGAAAAACATTTAATAATTTTTTCATAAAATATTTTACAAACAATAAGTGTTCAAGTGATAATTTAATACAGCATAAGATATTTTACTTTCATCTTTTTGCTTTGTGATTTTATTGCATTATCCCATACTGGGTTAATTTGTCATTAAAAGACATAAGAGCCAGCTATTGTTCCTCTTCTGTTTTTGCTTTAATAATATAATGAATGCAATTGATGTCATTGATGTATCTTGGTTCTTCTAAATTATGTAAAGAAAGATATTCACTGACCCCTTGAATTGTACAGTTTTGCTTTTTGCATTTTCCATTTATTACGGTTTTATTTTTATAAAACTATCATGTATTGCATGGCCATCACTCACTTTGGCATGATTTTTAACAGGTCTCCAAGCAAAAATACATAAAATATTTCAGTTTAATTCAGTGTTTATAGGATAGAATAAAGGAAGCTGGGCTGAAGACAGTGTAACTATATAGTTGCATGTTGAGCTCAGGACTTGTTCAAATGTTACCGCATGTATTTCTATAGAAAAAAGTATTTCACTTTGCGTGATTTTGCTTTACTCATTCTGTTCTGTGCAAAGTGAGAGTAGGGTGTAATAAATTAATTGAAACATTTGTGAAAATGTGCATTTCATTAGAAATTTGGTTCAAGTTCTCATAAAGAAACATATTTTTAGTAAAGAACAAATTAGTCCTCATGCCGTTTGCTTTTATAATATTTTGTTTTTATTGTACCAACTATTCATAAGGTGAAATGTTTGTATAGTAATTTTCAATATGTTGGTTGAAGTGAAATTCTTTGTTATTATTCTGTTATAACAAACATTTTGTATGGTTTGCCATGTTCTATGGACTAAATGAAATAATTCTTCATGAGTACAAAAAAAATTTCTAATGTTAGATTATGTATGTTGTAATCAAAATAGGTTTTCTATGAAAAAGTTTTAATTATGGATTGATGTAGATAACTAAATTTTGTAATACTATAGATTCTCAGATTTACTGTACTTAAGGATTTGAATAACATTTTGTTGCATAACACTCCATGGAAAAATATTCAACAAAGTAATGTAATAATTACTAATCGCATTTTCTCCGTGTTTATTCTCACAAAGTAAAATTTTCTTTTCTCTCATGTTGACTTTCATGTATATTAATAGTTGAATACAGTCATGCCACGTTTAGTTAATGGATATGTTCCAAAAGGCCATTGCACTAAAAACAGTTTAAAATGTAGCACACAATAGGGATTGATTCATGATAATGCATGCTTATTTTTAAATTAAATAAACAAATTTTTAAATTAAATAAACAAAAAATTTGTTAGTACTCATGAGTATTATTAAAAATAATGTTAGATGATTAATATTTACTGAATAGTAATTATTATTTATATTCTTCTTTGTTTTATTTAAATTATTTTCTTCCTATTTACTATTAAATATTTATTTTTCACTAGCAATGATTCAAAATAACTATGGCACATGACAGTTAAAAACTGATGATGTCCAAACTCAGATGGCGATTGACCAATACAAAAGTAAACAAAAACCTGCAAAAATGCAAGTGGTGCACATTATTTTAATGCTACAGTACAGTACAGTATTTATTTTTTATTTTAGTATCTTCAAAAATTAACAATTTATATCCCAAGATGTCAGTTGCACAATATCGAAATTGGGCTAAACAAATATGCACTTAATGAGGCATGGCTTTATCCTTCTTTTACAATATTTGTACTCATGAATGCATTTTTATACTATTTAACTGTTGTTTTCTGGCAGGAAATTAATTTATCAGCTCATTATGGTGGGAGGAAAAGATGAATGAATTCACTGACAAGCGTAGCATGGAATTGGATATTTATTACCAACATAAACCCTCATAGACAAAAGGAAGACTGTACAAATCAAGATATTTCATGGAGGTACAGCTTTTGGGAATATTTAATAATTTGGCAGCAATCCAGTTTCACTTATATCACACACATCAACAAAACATAAACATTCAACTTTTTATTATACACTAATATTTTCCCTGTTATAGTTTAGAGGCATCACTTGTGAATGTAACGGTTAGTTCATTATAGAATTTATAATTTAATGCATTTATTATTTTTAAGCTCAAGGGTTTATTGAGTTTGTATTGGTAAAGTGATCCTCAATATTACACATTTTATTGAATGAGCATTCTTGTTGGGAAAAAAGATAAAAAACTATTTTATCTTCAATCTTCTTTCCAATTTAATCATGATAACTAAAATAATGTATTACTGTGCTATAGAATTACCGTTAAGGTATTACCCATTTTTATCAATTTTCTCTAAAATATGAATTTATAAACTGCCCTTCCTGGATTTTGTTTTTTGAAGCTTTTAACAGGTATTGGGCAACACTGATGGGAGGCACAACTTAATAACAGCAGTCAGTCTACAAAAAATTATTATTTTTTTCACTTTAAAATAGTGACATATGTATTTCACTCATGCCACACTCTCGCTCTTGCATTATCATGAATTATTCATGACTTAATAAATGTACTCCAGTAATTTACATCACTTCTTTGGTTACATGCCTCAAATTTTGAAACACTTAAAATCTTGTGTGCATATTGGCTGCTATGTGCTTCTGTGGTGCCAAGCATCAGTTACCATTTATTACAAAAAGAATCACTTAAACAAGTCTACCAGAAAACTTCATCTGTTTAGTGCTTGGACTGCATAAATTCCCACAGTAAACAACTTCTGTGAAATAGAAAAAAATATCAAGCACCATTATTCCATTCCCTGTTTTTGTTTTAGGGAAACTAAACAAACTTCCCAAGGACCATCTTTGGGAAGCTTTCGTATGACTGGACCATAAGTGTACATCGTTGCTTGAGATAGTGGAGGGCCATTGTTTGACCTTACGTGGAAAAATCATCTCTTCCAATTGGAATTACTTTTGAAAGGGCATCAGCCCACACCACTTCTACTTACACTTTCACCTAATTTTTGTCCTAGTTACATTGGCACCACTGCCGAGAGCCTTTCTCAGGGAGTGCCTTTTGTTGATGATGATGGAGAGGTCCCAAACCTTTCTTCTGTTCCCATTACTGAGGAATTGATGGTCACTACAGCAGCAGCAGCACTGTCACTAACACCAACATTCATCTCTGTGCCACCAATGTTGTCCTCTGTCGCCACTATACTGTTGCTTGCTCTGTTGAGGGAGTTCATCATTTGCTCATTTTCCTTTCGAACTGGAAAATAAAATAAATATTAAAAATTTAATATTCTATATTCCAATGAAAGTATTTTGGAAAATTATCACAGAATTCTTAATTTATCATCTTGCTATTTAATATTTTCTAATATCTTTGTGTAGAACTGGTATGTAATATTAAAAAAGAGTCAGGAATACATCACAATTGACATTTCTGATACATTGATAAGTGAATTCATTTTATTTTTCAAGTATGTAAAGGCTACATATATCAGCACAAACTCAGTTATATAGCATTAAAAATTCTTTTTGATCTTGCACTTTTCGTCTTTTTACGAAAATAATGCTTATTATATTCTTAATCATTTTCACCCAGATACATTTGACTATAAACTTATAGTTGCACAATTAAAATTGGATACAGAGTGGTGCTGAAAAGTACTACATCAGATAATCTACTCTGTTTAGAGCAGTGTTTCCCAAAGTGGGAGCCACAGTCCCCCAGGGGGCCATGAAGCTTTTTCCAGAGGGCCCCAGGAAAATGGGCCGATGACAAAGATGCTGAAGTAATTTTAATCCTAAATAAACAATGAGTTGATAAAAATTATGTTGAACTAATTAATTGATACAGTATGTGGAAAGGAGTCTTATTGTTTTTGCTATGTTTTTCAATCATTATGCTAAAGTATTGAGGGGAACACCCACATCAGTCAGTCACTAGTATTTTTTTGCATTGCTAACAAAAAGTCACATTTAATTATAAACACAATTTAATAGACAAAGTATTTCATAAATACATTAAAGTTCATTAGTAATTATTTTTTGAAAATGCTAAATCAGTGGTTCCCAACCTTTTTTTGCTGAAAAATATTTGCCACTGGTCCCTTAACGAATACCGCCCTACACAGCTAAAAAACTACAGTCAGCCCCTGGTTTTACAACAGGTTAGGTTCCAGGACACTGTCATAAAGCGGATTCCAACTTAAAGCAGAAGCTATTATTTTTGGGACATCATAGAAATAATACAGATATGTATATATGTAATATCTAAACATTAATAAAAGACGTAAACATTTTCAATACATAAAAATATAAAGCTATTACATAATGTACACAATATTTCATAGTGGGGTAAAACTAGATTCGGCGACTTAAAACTGGATTATTGGTTTGATGGGGAAATCGATGTAAAATCAGATCATCGTAAAGCGGGGGCTGAATAACTGGGAGTTTACTGTATATTGATTTTATAGGTTGCGATTAATAAATGTTGTTTACTTATGGTATCTGTTCGGATAGGAAATAGGTGGAGAAGAAAGGGAGAATGTTAAACTTTTGGTGACATTATTCTTAAGTGATTAGGTTTGAGTTTTTGCCTTCCTATTCTAAGAGGGAGTTTATCTGTTGTATGATGTGTATGAAACAATTTTTTGAGTTTTTAATTTAAACACTCCATTGTGAGATTGACAGTATTGGGAAAAACTCCATGATTTGTTCCAAAGCACGGGAGTTTCCGGATTAGAGGAATACAGATTAAAGAGGTTGAATAACAGTCTTCAGTTAACAGTTTTGATATCTCATAGTCTGTCAGTACCATATTATTATGATGCATAATGCCAGTTTCTTAAATTCTCTCCAGCAACCACCTTGATATCCATTGCCCCCACAAAATTCCTTAATGCCCCCTGGGGGACGGTACCGCCCACGTTGGGAATCACTGTGCTAAATCATATTTTGTCATTTTTATAGGTTAGGGGACCTAGAAAATTTTTATTCAAGGGGGCATAAGTTTAAAAGAGTTTGGGAACCTCTGGTTTAAAGCAATGATGCAAAAAGTATTATGATGTTAAACCTTTTGGGTCTCAAGATGTCAATCAAACCAATGCAGTAGATGCTGTTAAGAATGCCAAGAGCCAATTGCACAGGGGCTGGTTTTACTGTTGCATTTAGTTCATATTTTTTCTGTCATATGCCATTGCCAAGAGGTACATTTGAAAGTAAAGAGCTTCTACTTTTACCTTTCCCATATATGTCACTGTTGCTAGCGTTTTTCTCGGTTTCTTGATATTTTAATAAGGCTCAATTTTTTGCTGAGGAACAACATGGTAAAGTGTAGGCAGAAGTGGGATGATATGCATATTGCTGGCTGGTGGTATTAAAATCATTGAAAGTAATTTGTGAACAATCAGATAGTGATTTCATTTTACCAAGTCCAATTGTACATCAATATAGTGGCATTGTAAGTTACAGAGCTACTTAAATAAGGTTTTGTAAGCCTGAGACTGAAAATAAAAGCCCCATCTGCAAACATCTCTTTAGAACAGTGTTTCCCAAACTGGGTTCCATGGCATGTTGGGATTAAGCAGTTGATATTTAGTGGTTGCATGAAAAAAATTGCCAATTAAATAAATCAACAGTTTGATAATATTGGTAGGTCACCAGGGCAAAATTTTCTGCCTTAATCAATTGATTATGGTTTAACCCTTAAGAGGTTGCATGGTAGTTTGTGATGTGTAAGGTCGCAGACGGTCATTATGACCGTGTTGGATAAACGGGCTAAAATAGTCTAAAATAAATATTGTTTTGCAACTTTTTCTTTATTTTTAAATCTATTTTTGTGTATACAAAGATTTTACATTGATAACAAAGTGTTATACTGATAAACTGAAAAATGTTTTTAGAAGAATTTATGCGAGGCAGAGTATAGAATTTTAATTCCAATGCAAATAACTTTTAGGTGAAAATAAAACATGGACTCTAAAAATTGTGAATGAAAAATACTTTTATGTTTTACAGTCATGAATTTTAGTCATTTTCCTTATCTTCATCTTGAAATTCGGAACAATTGACATGTAGTAACAGAATGCTTTCTGCAAATGTCTTGAGCATATTACACATTATGTTCAGGTTTTCCTGTTTTGTTTCCAAGAGCAAAAAGCACATCTTCGTGGTCGATTGCTTTTCTGTTCTTGTCTTTATTCTTTGAAAATTTCTAAGAATTTCCTAATTTTTACTTAGAGGCTTCGGGGCAGATTTTCCAATGTTGCACGAATTTTCAAGTAGTCTGTGCAGAGTTCTCTTGAAAGTGTTTTAAAAAAATTCCTGCAGTGGATTTTACTTTGTGTGTTACTCTCTAGTATAATAAAGCCATTGTTTCTGGCTATATTCATTAGTGCAAAAATGCAGTAAGAGGCCAATGACAGCTAATATAAATTTGTAAAGAAAACATCTTTGAAACTAGTTATTAGCGCAAATAAATAGTCTGGATAAATACGATAATTAGCAGTCTCCAACACTTGAGAGTCGATGATTTCTTTGAAGAAAATTACGTTTTTATTATTCTCATACAGAAATAAAGAAGATTGCAATAAAAAATATTAGCAGCCTCAAACACACTCACTTGAAAAATACTGGGTAGTCGCAAAGTTTCCTTCTCAACCAGACATAAAAGCCAAATGACTCCTAGGCAAGCACAATCAATTATTCCATTGTAAGGTGATATACATTGTGTGTGTGTATAGTGTAGTAGATGGTGCATTCCTCAAGCATTTCAGCCTTTCTGAATAATGGGGTAAAAACAATCAGGGGTTGATGCCTTGTTACTTTCTCCATACGTAATATAGGGAAAGTATTGTGATCACGAAAAAAATTGACTTCGAGATTTCAACGGAAATACACATTTTGAGGTCCTTAGAACACGTTTAGACTATTTTCGGAATGATGTGTTGTGTGTCTGTCTGTGTGGATGGATGTATGTGATTGTGGGCGCTCTAACTCAAAAAGTACTTGTCATATTAATACGAAATTTCATATATAACACTTCAGCATGAACACAAAGAACTGATTAGTTTTTAGACTATACTGGTTAACCGGAAGTCAAGGTTTATTCGAAACCCGAATCGATTTTTGCGATATTTCTTCGTTAAAACATCATTATTGTATATACAAAGGTTATAGAGAATGTAATTTCCTACAACTTTCATTTGAAACAATTTTCCATAGCAGTTATTGTTTAGGAATTATTTATAAATAATCGGTTTTCGGTTTCCATCAAATATCTCCTTAAAAACGTCGTTATCGGTAATCTTTGTGAGGACCAAACTTGTAGAGAATAATATTTCTTCCAAGTTTTGTTTGAAACAAATTTTCGTAGAACCATCCATTTTGGAGATATTTTGCTTTTTCTTAAATTCCAGTATACAGCGCTGCCACCATGTAGCGGTGAATTCTGTAAGCATATTCAAAATATACCTAATTTACGGCAGTAAGGACGACTGTATTCTTTTACGATACGAAAAGATAATTTTGCCTCATAATGCTATTCATAATAATTTAAATATCTATACCCCAAATATGGAGAAAGTCGTGTTGGCCACATCAGATTTTGTACCTTCCTATTAGGGCCACATTGGTCTATCCCAGCACAGGCTCATCAGTTTTTCTCTCGGCACTACATTGGTCTGTCCCAGCCACAGGTTCATCAGTTGGTTTAAATTTTGAGATTTTTTTACCAGCCAAAAAATAAACATTTTTGATATTTTCGATTTTTCTTGTCGGTTTTACCACTAGATAAATCTACATGCAAAATTTCAAGCTCTAGCATATCGGGAAATGCCTCATAATTTGTATCCTCCTATATCCTATGTAAGAAGCATCTATATATTATAGAAGACTAGTAAACAGTTGTTGCATTCTGCAAGTATTTCAGCCTACTTTAAGTTATAATGCAGAACAACACCTTGGAATTATATTTTTAACAATATCAGATTTTCATTTGATATGACCGAAATCCTATAATGATTCCAAATTTCAAGTCTCTAGCTCATCTGGAAGTGCCATATAATTTTATTCTCGTATGGAGCAAAATCTTTAAATTATAGAAATTTTTAGAATTTCGGAGTTTTTCCTTGGTTGTGACGTAAAGCTATACAGGCAGTCCTTGACTTCTGTACATTCGACATCTGTACAATTTGCTCTTTCATACAATATAAATTCTCGCCCCTAAACTGCCTTTCGTACTCCGAATTCAGACTTTCGTACATCAGCTGACGAACAAACATTTCGAACCAACATATAATGGCGCTGTCTGTCAGCCAAGCCAACACTTTTAATAAATTACCAAATTAAAGTATGCTATGTAATAATATATGTATTATATGTAATGTTTTTTAATATTGTACTGAAATTTGACAAGATTAATACCACTGTAAAGTCAGTTAATAATCAATAAATTATTATTATTATTATTCAGTCTCGGCAACATTACCATCTTTGTTTGTACATACAGCAGTGTTTCTTTGTTTGCGCATTTTACACCTATTATTTTATAAACATGAGTGAGAAACGGAAAACTGAAAGTGCTAATACAAGTGAAAAGAAACGTAGGACTCATAAACTGAACACGATTGAGACAAAGATAGAAATAATTAGGCGTGCCGAAAGCGGTGAATCTTTAGCTTCAATTGGACGCTCATTGGACTTAAGCCAGTCGAGTGTGTGTTCAATTGTGAAGGAGAAGAACAAATATAATAATACAATATGTACTGTAGCGTTCTGAATAAATGCCACATTTTTTTAAAGAGCAAGGAACCGATCTACACACGCTTCGATGACTTTGGCGATATCCTGTTAGCAGACCGCGAAACAATTTGAGACATAACGATCGTGTAGTTGCTTGGCTTTCTCGCGAATGACAAGTGAACTCAGCGAGATTTTCTTGCGAGTTTGGGTGTTGATTCACAGGTTTAAAGCCTTCTCTGTCTTCTCTACATATGGATTCCTAGGTACAAAAGACACTTTTGTACTCGTTGAAGTATCACTTGCAAAAACCTCTAATCGCTTTTTCACTTTCCTTATCGATTTTATTGTGGACTCGGTCACACCAAGTAAATTACCAACTGATGAAGCAGATTCATTGTCTAGCCTATAATATATTATTATCTAAAACTTCAATTTTCTTCTCCAAACTCATCACTTTTTTCACCCTTTTTACCGACTTTTCTTTCATTTCAATCATCACTCTCTTTGGGGCCATGATTAGGCAATATTACAAAAAAACTATGAAAATAGCAAAATGCTTAAATGAAAAATACTCAAACTTTCGTTCATAATACATTTACACCCCTAAACCGCCTTCCGTATGCCGAATTCGGACTTTTGTGCGTCAGCGAAATGACAAACGAATATTTTGAGTGCTGATGTTTGCCAGCCACCAGGCCACCAGTTTCCACCTCGCCAACATCTTTGTCTGTACAGGAGTGTTTATTTGTGCAATTATTTAAATATTTTATTGCTTTTTGCCCTATCTCTCTATATTATAAAATCGACGATTGTGACAAAAGGCCCCTCCTCAAAAAACTAAACATTTATACCATAATTAGAGATTTTATAATATTTTTTGCTCTGTGGGAATGGAACCCCCCCTATAACATGTAAATCTATGTTCGACATCCGTACATTCGATTTCCATACACGTTTTCAGGAACGCATTCCGTACGGATGTCGAGTACTGCCTGTAGTCTTGCCAAATTTCAAGTCTCTAGCTCATCTGGAAATGCCTTATAATTTTAAACCTCGTACGGGGCAAAATAGCCCCAAAAAATTGGAATTCATATAATATCAGATTATATTCATCGATTGTAACTGAAAACCTCTAATAGTGCTGAATTTCAAGTTTGGAGCTCATATGGAAGGGTCTCAATATTTTTCCTCCTATGGGGCAACAATGGGGCAAAACAATCTCAAATATGGTGATTATATCAATACTAGCATAATTGCTGATCATATATGATGGGTAGGCATGAATTAAATATTGCGTTAAAATAAACTAAAAATTAATGACACCAACTTTTATGTGCACTAAAACAAAAAATTAATATAAAATCTACATAATCGAATGTTTTCCTCACGTTTTCGCTCATAGTCAGGCCTGAAAAAATATTGTTGCATTATTCTAATATGTAAAAATATTTACGGAAGTGCATTAATGTAATATATATGTGTAATTTAAAATATTAGATACACGTGTCTTATATATACTTTTAATTATTTTTAGGATGCAATCCACCCACACTTTTGTGCCCCTTAATATGTGAAAAGTTGTAAAATATAAGCTGGTAGTTCAGGAGCTTTCTTTCTGTTTGACGACAGGAAGTCCAGAGGGGAAAATAACAACCTTCAACTCTTGATCCTTCCTATTCAGGATCATTGGGGTTTTTGCTCAGGGTTGACATAATTCAGACACTTAAGCTTTGCATTTTATGTATCATTTATTATTGGTGGAGTTTCTCAGAATTTTTTCTGGAATGTAACACCCCGAGAAAGACGAGGTCTGCTGTACAGGCAACATTCGCTATTCGTCTCTAATTCCTGAAAAACAGGTCCAATAGCGAAAGGACTAATAACAAATGGTGTTTTCCCATATGATTACATGTTAAAATTGATTGGACGGTTCCATTGAATCAATTTCGGACATTTAAAATTATATTTGACCATTTAAAACAACAAAAAGAATAGGTATCTATTCATTAACATTATAAAGCATAAATTAATACCTTTAAACCTAATATAATAATGTAAAACATAATTACCTTACATGTATACTAAACTGGACATACCTAAACTTGATGGCTAATTTTGCTTACAAGGAAGAGTGGGTGATTGGGGGATGGACTGGGAAGGGAATTAAAGGTATGGTGGGGATGAAGGATTATCAGGATCTTCATCCATTTTCTCTTTATCCAAAGGCAAAGTCTTTTTAGTGAAGAAGCTGTCAATTTTAATCTGCTTGGCAGATTTCTTCTTCTCCTTCAATATATCCTTGTAGCATCTCATGTCATTTTCCATATCCCTGACAACCTTAGAACTCCTTTCTATTATGGGGTCATTCTCTTCAATGATTTCCTTCATTGCCTCCCAATGTCTGAAGAAATCATTCAGGATAATTGCAGTCAAATCCTTGCTTGGGGTTGTGTCTCTCTCCTCCTCCTCTTCCTCTGATGCCCTGTCTTCTTCTAGCTGAAGCAGTTCTTCAGTACTCAGCTCTTCATTATGTGACTCAACCAGTTCTTGCACATCTTCAATTGCAAAATCGTCAAAACCCAGTTGCCTTCCCACTTCAGCAATCCTTTGCTCAATTTCTTCTGTTGTGTCAACAGTGAAACCCTTAAAGTCAACAACACAGTCAGGCCAAACATTCCTCCAGAAAGTGTTCATATTGTAATTACTGACTGCATTCCAGGCGGTCTTAGTGTTGTCGATGGCCTTTTTTATATTATAGGATCTCCAAAATTCTTTAAGAGAAGGCTTATTAGGACCATCAGTTGCTTCAAAACATTGATCAAATATAATCTTGTGATAAATATTCTTGAAGTTGCTGATAACATTTTGATCCACGGGCTGGAGAATGGATGTTGTGTTTGGTGGAAGAAACACAACCTTCACCAGTCCATCAGAGAGATCTTCTAAATTTGGGATATGACCTGGTGCATTATCTAAAACTAAGACAGCCTTATTATCCAAGTTCTGGTCTTGCAAATATTTGGTTACTGCAGGCATGAAAGAGATAGTGAACCATTCATTAAAAATATCCCTTGTCACCCAAGCTTTCTTATTGGATTTCCACACAACAGGGAGCTTTGCCTTCACAAATCCTTTCAATGCTCTGGGGTTCTCAGAATGATAAACAACCAGAGGTTTTAACTTAAAATCCCCAGCAGCATTCCCAACCAACAACACGGTCAATCTATCCTTTGCTGGCTTGAAGCCAGGCATGGCTTTTTCTTATTTGGTGATAAAGGTCTTAGTAGGCATCTTCTTCCAGAAGAGGTCAGTCTCATCCACATTAAACACTTGCCTTGGATCATACTTCCCTTAATGATTTCTCTAAAACTTTCAAAATAACTTTTAGCAGCCTCAACATTGGCACTGGCTGATTCACCCTGAATCTTAACACCATGCAAGCCAGTCCTACCCTTGAACTTTGAAAACCAACCATCGCTAGCTTTGAATTCTAAATCCTTCCCAACAGTTCCTTCTGGTTGCCTCATTCTTAAATCTTCGAAAATTCTCTTAGCCTTGGCTTGAATTATAGCAGTGGACATTGGCATATGTTTAGCCTCCTGGTCCTGAATCCAAAGGAGAAGCAAATATTCCATTCTAATAAAAATTTCATCCCTATTCTGTTGAAATTTAATTTTTCCCGGCACAGATTTCTTTGCTAAGTCTTTATATTTTTGTTTTTCTCTTAAAATTGTCCTTACTGTGGTTTGAGCCATGCTCATATCTCTTGCAATTTCAGCACCAGATTTTCCTCTCTCAAACTGATCGTTCGCATGTTCGCATGTTCGTTCTCGGCTTCTACTGAACCGATTTTCATGAAATTTGATATTAAGGACTTTCAATAAAATATAATAAGAAAATCGCAAAAATGAATCACGTACGCCAATCAGGGGAACCACTTTACTGGGGACAAAAAATTACATTTTCGTTATATCTCATAAAGTATTGCTCATATCAAAATATTTTTCAAATAAAAGTTGTAGAACTGGTATAGTAGAGTATTTCCTTTCCTATACATTTTTATCGTAGGAGTAGCCGTTATCGAGAAAATCAAACAAAAACATTTTAATTCGAGTTGAACTTAGAAAATTTCTTGCATGGTTACTTCATTGTTGCTAACATAAACAATCTCCCAAACAAACGTTTAATTTCATTACGTGTGCATGTAATATTATTAAATATAGAAGAAAATGTATTATTTATGATGAAGGAAAGAACTTTAAAATGCTATTTCCCTCGCGTACAGGTATATAATTGCTTTCTAATACTCCATTGCACGAAACGCGCCCATTTGTTATACATTGTACACTTTCCTAACTTGTTTCTAAATAAACAAAAGAATGCCGTAAATCGAACAGATGATAAAAAAAATGAGGATTGACATTCGTTACACATGGATGAAAGACGAAAGATCGAAAGGACGAATAGCAAACGACGAAACAACAAGCGGCCACTGTATTTGGAAATTAGCTCCTGAAAGTTAGGCAACCGCCGTTAATTTTTCTCAATTCTACTAGGGAACTCAAATAAGAGTTTATTTTCTGATAATTTTTTCATGTTCTTTAATCATGTTTAAGCCTCTCTTTCACTGAAATTCATTTTTCCATCTCTTTCTCTATTTTGCTGCGGTCACCAATACAGAGGACAAATGATCCATTCTTGCTGGGATGGGAACCAAACCCTGTATTTCCCATTGCCTTAATTACTTCTCTTTCATGATTTCGTCTTTTGCTGTGTTTTCAGGAACATAACCCCTGCAAAAGACAATGTCTGCCTATATGTATAATTAAGTATGAAAATTTATTAAAAACACGTAATAAAATATAAATTCTTTTTTATAAATAAATTTTCTATAGATAATTTCTCATTAATAGCTCTTTGTGGTAAATGTTGAAGACCAACTGAATACGTAATTTTTATTTAAATAAAGGACAAAAATATTTTTTCATTAATATTTCTGTGCTATATTTTTATTTAGTTTTATTTGGCTATTTATTGATATACTATCGTCTCTAACGTACATAGTGTTAAAAATAGCAAAATGTGCCATTTAAATATTTTGAATAGTGAAAAAGTAAATTTAGTATAAAGTAATCCAAGTTTTGATCAATAATAATGCTATAACTCATTAGCCCAGAGATGCCCTACATCAGTGGGGCCCAAACATTTTTATGCCAAGGGCTACTTTCCAGTGTTGCCAATCTAGCGAAGATCTAATGAAATTTAAAGAAGAAAAATATGGCCATGCAGAAAGTGGACAGTGATCTGTTCCAACTCTGCTTTTTTTAACCTTCATCTTCTTCAACTCCTGCACGTAGTGCGTCCTTAAATTATGCAGTTTTCTGTTGATTTCTGTGCCTGTCGTGTGTAATTGTGAGGCCGTTGAATTCAATGCCTCACGTTTTTTAAATTTATTCCTATATTCTGGTGACCGCATGTCTCATAATATAGTGTGCTGTTCATACAGCATTATCAAAAACTTCGTTTCTTCGATTTACCACTCTTTCTTTGCTGCCATGGTTCAGTGAACTCGTAGATCCACTCACAAAGATATCGAAACTGTTTCGAATGAATGTGTGAACTGTCGCAATAAGTTTAACTTGTGGTTACAATAGAACGTGGTGGTGTATGGTGAGAACTCACTTTGTCCCATGCAAGTCGTCTTGCAGCAGTGTTTGCATTACGGACTCCACTGTCTGACAGTAACTCGTGCGATTTTTCTTGCGTCTAACCCGACCTAAGTAACCACAGTTAAAATACTCAAGATGATTGAGTAAAATGAGGGATTATCGCCACAATACATGGATACTCTTAATTACATTGTACAGTATAATACATAGTACTGTGTGCATGGTTTCTTTAAACATTTTTTCCCGGTGTTGGGAAAAAAGTTTTTCAATTAGCCATGATATTGGTTCAGGGGAAGGTTTCATCTTTTGGGTCTGTGTAATAGTTGATGCATATGTTCAGCACACAATTACAATACTCTAATAGTTTAGAAACATCATATCGTTAGCTTCCTTACACAGCCATGAATATTACAGTTAATTAAATATTCTATCTACTTTCTAGCTACCAAAAAGATGAAATCTAGCTCCCAAGTGCTAAAAAAAGTGGCAACACTGCTACTTTCATACTGTAAATTGTTTTGTGGGCTACTAAATTTTTTAACATATACTTCAGGATATTGTATCTTTAAGTTAAACATAAAAATAACCGTAAAGAAAGCATTTATTATACACCATTTATGAAAATCGACCAAATAAGTAATTGCTAAATTTATTCTTCGTTTAAACGATTATGGGCACTTTTACACTGCATATCATTAGCCAGTGATTGGGCCAATAGGCATAAACAATCTTTAAGATATTCTTTTATGAGTGCATTTCTGGTCTTTGATTAAATTAGGTTCATATTAAACAATATCAATTCACATAATTAAGTGGAAGGAAAATATGCTTTCAAAATAAATGCAAGTTTTTTATATTTGAAAAATTTTCAGATCAAACAATCTTCCAAAAAGTTGAATCGTTATATCATGCTTTCAACATAATTAGTATTTCATTTTCCAGATCTGTTGCATCCATGTTGAACATTTGTATTTTGTTAGAAATTTCTTCAATGTCAATTTCAGCGAAAAAATGTTACAGGTTAGAGGTATTTAAAATCTAGAAAAAGTCCTTCGAATTCAGTTTTTTAATTTCTCTGCACCTTGCTGCCTCCGCAGGTGACTCCAATCTTCTTAAAGGGCAACAACATAATGAGCACCCCTGCCCTACATCATAAATTGCCAAATCATATACATTGTTTTTACTACGAAAATTGATCAATATTACAGAAATGAAAAAATAATATACGAGGGTGAATCAAAAAGTTCCTGGAAAGATCTCAAGAAAACAGAAGAAAGAGAAAACCAACATTTATTTTTCATTCATTTTTCTATGTATCTATCTATCTAACTCTAAACACTTTCATATGGTGTCGACATCGTTCTAACCCACTTCTGTAGAAATTAAGATCATTTGATTGAAACCAGTTAATAGCTGCTTGTTTCATGTCAGATATTGATTACCACCGTTCTCCCTTCAAGTGATCTTTTAATTTTGGGAAAAGAAAAAAGTCTGAGGGGGCCAAGTCGGGACTGTAGGGTGGATGAGAGACCAATTCCCAGCAAAAATTCTCAAAACACAGCTCTTGAAACCTTGGATGAATGTGCTGGTGCATTGTCATGGTGCAACAAAATTCGTCGATGCAGCTTACCAGGTCTTTTTTTCATAAGAGCAGCCTTCAATTTCTGCAAAACTTGTTCATAATATCCTCCTGTGACTGTCCGTTGCCATTCAAGAAAATCGACGAGCATCACACCCTCACAATCCCAAAAAACATTTGCCATAACCTTCTTTACAGATCATTCAGCCTTGAACTTGATTGGCCCACTCGACCTCCTTGGTAACCATTGTTTGGATTGAATTTTGCTTTCTGGATCATACTGATAAATCCAGGTTTCATCACCAGTCATTAGTCGGCGGAAGAAATATTCGGAATCAGCTTCAAATCGGTTGAGAAACTCAACTGCATGATCAGCCCTCTGAGTCATGTGTTCAGGGCGCAATGTTTTCAGCACCCAAGCACAAAGCTTACTCAATCCTAAACGATTTGTTAGAATTGATTGAGCTGAGCCATAAAAAATGTTCAAACATGTGGGTATCATTTGTACTGACACTCTTTGATTTTCCTCCTGTATCAACTGGACAGCGGCCAAAATTTCCTCCTTGATTGATGTTGATGATCTCCCACTGTGATGGTCATATTCAATGTCATCTAACTAAATCCTAAACGATTCGTTAGAATTGATTGAGCTGAGCCATAAAAAATGTTCAAACATGTGGGTATCATTTGTACTGACACTCTTCGATCTTCCTCCAATATTGACTGGGCAGCGGCCACAATATGCAGTATCACTTTGCACATATTAATTATATATGAGTATAATTATTTAATAAACTCTACTAAATTATAGGCTTATGTATTGAAATTATTATTTATTATATTGTTGAAATGCTGTGCAATCCCTCACTGTAACCTTAAGTTGTTCCTGCCTAGCAAATGGCAGCAATATTCGTGAGTTGGTGGTAGTTGGAATGGTAGACGATAGATGACACTACGATCGGTGATAGAGATATTTAACCCTAGAACACTAAGGCGTAGTAATTTTTACAACGGCAATTTGCAACATTGTTTATATCTCGACCGTGGATCAGATTTCCGATGGCTTGCTTCCTCTACCTTCTTAAGTATTACAAAGTATAAATTTGGTATAAATAATTTCATCTTCACTTCTGCCGTTCACTTCAGACAGTGACATCGTTGTGAAATATACGATGCTTAGTGACACCGTTTGAGTTTCTTGGAGTGGAACTTCATATTTTCTTCTTCATACATATACCCAAACCCGTTCTTGGTTCTTGATATTCGGACTTACATCCTTTGTGTTTTGTCGCCGTTCTAAAAGGTAAGTTCAAGTTACTTAGAATGACGGGTAAACAATTACAAAGATCGTGGGCATAAAGCCTATTCAATGATGGCTTATTTCTACAATAATATGTTAAGATCTGATTAGGTTTTCAGCATAATTTCTAACCGCAAGTGATGTGTATTTTAGGGGATGTTAGCTTATTTTTGCAGTTTTAGACAAATATCTTTTTATAGTCGCATTTATGTAAATAACTGTAAATAACCTATTTTGTAGATTATAACATTATATGCAATTTTTATTCGTCATTTCATTTACTGGGGGCCTCCTGGTACACATTTATGGAGAATGTAACTGTAAATATTCATTACATTGCAAGATTTTCAGAAGACAATGTATCCATTCACACGTGCCTTGCTACTTTGATGTTCCGAGCCCATATCGTAATATGTATGTATCTAGTATGTACTATGAAAATTTTCATTTGTGGTTCAAGAAAAAGTTTACGTAAGTCGGGCTTATGTAAGTCGGGGAGTGGGTGTATATGATGAATCTGAAAACACATACATACAAAGAACCTCCTTACAACAAAGTGCAAAAAATTGGATCCCTTCAATTTTGTTAAAAAGAGGTTTTACTGTATATCCAATCAGGAATGTTATTGGAAGTCAGTGCTTATACTCGCTATCACCGCATGTTTGCAGAAATCAGCACTCACAAAGACCACACACACAAATTATGCGTTTGTGCCTGATCATTTCTATTTCCCTTTCATCTGTTGAACTCATGACAATAGGTTATGACTATAATAATTTGTAAATAAATGTCTTTGAAAATAATTATTAGTGCACATATATAGTATGGACAAATACGATAATTATCATTATAAAACACTCACCACCTGACACGCAGGAAACTTTTTCACAGGCAGAAGAGTCGATTTCTTTGAAGAATATTACATTTTTATTACTACCACACAGAAATAAAGATGGATAGTGAACGTGGGATCAGATAAGGTGTCCTAGCATCAGATATTACTGAAAGAGATCCCGGTCTACCAAAAACAGATGTGCAGCAGAGAAAAAACTCAATATAAACAAATAATGCTAACTCCGAGAGCCCAACAAACCCATTATATGATACATAATGAACTTGAGATAAGGTACTGAGAAGGCCATAAATTAAGTGATACTGAGAGATTTTTAATTTAAAATAATGTAAACCACCTGGTCTTTAGACCATGTGCGACCTCTTAAGGGTTAATATCATCAAATGAATGCAGCCAAAGGTTATATGTATAAATAAAAAACCTTGTTTCACGGTAAGAGTGCTGCAATATCCTGTTTATCTTTGAAAGAGTCCTGTGCCTACCAAAATTTTGGGAACCACTGCTCTAGAAGATATTCGTTAAAGTCGGACACATCAGAAGAAGTCTTCTCTGATCATGAGATTGCATGAGAATTTCACAAGCAATGGCAAACAGTCTAATCCATCTTTTGTCTTTCACTAGCTGGCTGGTCCAAGATGGCATAGAAAGTGTTCTTCAAACTAATGTAATGCTAACTTATGAAAATTGTGTTTTTACTCTTTAATTTGTGCTAATTTAAAAATAACGATGTAGAAATTAAGGCAAATTGCAGTTAATATGAAAATATCAGATTAAAATTGTCATTGGTCAAAAAATTATTTCAAATTGTTTTGTAAAATTTAAATGCAGTATAGAATAATTTGTGATCAGCAGTTTTTATACTCAGTTCATTGTGGATATTAAGAATGAAATTCCTTTATAGAGTTAAAATTGTGATTCATTGAGCTTATTTTAGATAAATATTAGCATGGCATTTTTAGCACTATATCCAGTGCTATATCAAGGCATTTAATTTTATACCATACATGTTCAATAAGTTAATAAACATGAGAGAATTGTCACATTTACTCTGAAACATGTTTTTAAGTAATATTGAAAATTTGTGCTAGCAACAAATAATATTATATAAAATACAAGCACTTTTCACATTACATTTCTATTTTATAGTATTTCTTGATACACAACATTTGCAGTGAAAATTTTGTTTGTATTGCTAAATTTCCCTAGAAACTCTGTATCAAGAAGAAAATTGACCACGACCAAAGACGTTCTGAAAGAAACAAACCAACTTCATTGAACTTATGGTTTTGGCTCTTGATGATTGTAATAGCAAATGAAGGATTGGTAGGAAATTGTAATGCTTTCAATCTAAAAGGAAATTGGCTTTCACTGGGAGCAAGACTAATTCTAGGAATGAAAACCATTTCCTTGATTACTTACTGTCATTATTTCAGCATCAATACTGTCTATCTTGATGCCAATCAGGACTTATACAGGGAAATACAAAGGGCCTACAACTCTTCTAACATTTATTTTTAACCTGAAGAAAAGTTTTTACATAAAGGAAGCCTTCATGCAATTAGATTGACAAACTTTGGAAGATCCAAGGAAAATGCATCTTCTAGTGACCTCTAAGTGCATCATATTTTCAATATTTCAATGCCTTCTCAACAAAATCGGTTTTCTAAACTCATTGAAAATTCGAGTCTCTCCTAAATTATGTATTCAATTGCATCATAGCCCAATTATCTGTAGGTCATTTATTGCTTCTGCCTGCAAACATGGGAGTTCCCTTCCTGGTAATGTTTACTCCATTAATAACATATAATTGCAAATATCATTATACAATTCCTTCATTAGTAGCAAACATACCTAGGCCATTTTTCTATACCCACCACCTCATATACTTATTTTTACCTGTACTTTATTCCTATTTCTAATGAGAAATGTGGAAACAGGTGAAAACATCTGCTATGACCGAGAATTGAACTCGGGTCTCCACTTTCTGGGTGGATATTCTACCACTGAACTACCATAGCAGTCAAGTTACCTTGTTTCAGAACGGGAATATTTTTCTAATGCTAATCTGTATTTCCTCTAAATTTTAACACAAACTATGATATTTGACGGAAATTGAAAAAACATTATTTATAAATAATTCCTAAACAATAACTGCTATGTAAAATGATTTCAAATGAAAGTTGTAGGAAATTACATTCTCTATAACCTTTGTATAGAATTGTATATACAATAATGATGTTTTAACGGAGATATTTCGCCAAACGGAATTGGGTTTCGAATAAACATCGACCTCCGGTTAACTGTTATTGTCTAAAAACTAATCAGCTCTTCGTGCTCTTACCAAACTGTTATATATGAAATTTGGTAATGATATGGCAAGTACTTTTGGAGTTAGAGCGCCCACACTCTCATACACATACACAAAAACTCACCGCTACATGGTATTGGCGCTGTATACTGAAAATTACGAAAAAAGTTGAATATCTCCGAAATGGATGGTTCTACGAAAATTTGTTTCAAACAAAACTTCGAAGAAATATTATTCTCTACAACTTTAGTCCTCACAAAGATTACCAATAACAACGTTTTTACTTTCTCCATACGAAGTAATGGGAAAGTATTGTGATCATAAAAAAAATCGACTTCGAGATTTTGACAGAAATACACGTTTTGAGGTCCCTAGAACACGTTTAGACTATTTTCGGAATGATGTCTGTGTGTGTATGTGTGCGTGTGTGTATGTGATTGTATCACGGAACCCCACTTCTGCGGAACACTTTGGTACCGCACAACACAGTTTGGGAAACTGGCCTAGTGGATACCATAAATCACGAATGAGTAACAAAAAGCACATCGAGCTCCATTTTATAATTACTCTAAGCTAAGTTCTACCTTAAGATATTTTGATTGCGACCATAACATCATTTGTAGACTGAAAATTGTTGCGAATACTTTTCCGCCTAGCACAGCACTATTTTCGCCTTGCTGAAGGGTCCTCGTATGAGTGTGCAACCAACACATATCTATCTAATCTAGTTTTCTCCAAAAATGTATGCCAAATCTCTCAAACCGACCAACCTGGAATTTTTCCCCTCAGCATATGCCACCAAACTTGCATCAAATATCCCCCTGATTTATGACAGCAAATTAAACTATTTTGTTCCTAAAATGCATGTAACAAAACAATAACTCCCCTGATTTAGGACATCCAACTTAAACTTGACGGCCCCTAGATCGCACAGCACCAAACTTACGATATCATCCTGATGTTATGCCACCCAACATACACTGACTTGCTCCAAGAATCCTTACAGCCAAACATGCATAAGATGCCCTTTGATATTATGCCACCCAACTTACGCTTGACTACGCCTACAGTGTATATCACCCAAAATACAGAAACCACATTTTATGCCATCCCAATCGCGCCGGAAGTGCCCCTGCGATGTATACCACTAAACTAACACTATGTGCCCCTAGGTTTTATGCCACCCAACTTAACTACACCTACAATGTACGACAACCAAAGCACACCAAATTCCCCATGCTATTATGTCATACAAATTATATTACTATCACGCCATAATTCATACACTTACGGCTCCTACGGCTGTCCAACCTACTGGAATATCCTGCATTATATGTATAAAAATAACACCTATGAGTAATGAAAGGGTGGATTGGAGACTACGGCGATATAGGTATTTCAAAAAAACGAAAAACTCCTTAACCGTACAAGGTGAATATCTAGAGGCACAAACAACCAGTAAAAAAAGGGGGAGGCAAGGAAAAGAAAACACCAAAAAGAAAAACGGGTGAGAAAATAAATAAATAAATAAATAAAAAATATATATCTACTTACAGGTTTGCCGGGTTTTAATCCTCGCCATGGACCCAACTTCACTCGCTCATTCACTCACTCACTCAGACAAGAACTAATCCTCAGTTGGAAGGATAAAAGGAAGGGTTTACGAGGCGCTAACCTGCGCCAGTGACACTGTTCACACTGTTGTGGTAGGTTTATGAATCTGTCCGATTACGACAGGGACCTACTCAACAATCACACACGTTCACACAAAGGGGAAATCAGCTACTGATGAAGAGAGCCTTGCTCTCGAAATACGTATATAGTGTTCTACCGGATATCTAGAGAGTTGCGTTTGTTTTCTTGAGTGCGTGTGAGAGCGAGTGTTTTGTCTGACAGGTCCCTGTCGCTGTCGGAAGACATATAAACCTGCAGACATCGTGTGCGATACCGGATCACTGGCGAGGAGTAACTTCCCGTAAACCCGATATTATTTCCTTATCAGCCCCTGCCTCCTTTTTCCTTTTCCCCTTTGTGTGAACGTGTGTGATTGTTGAGTAGGTCCCTGTCGTAATCGGAGAGATTCATAAACCTACCACAACAGTGTGAACAGGGTCACTGGCGCAGGTTAACGCCTCGTAAACCCTTCCTTTTATCCTTCCAACTGAGGATTAGTTCTTGTGTGAGTGAATGAGCGAGTGACGTTGGGTCCATAGCGAGGATTAAAACCCCGCAAACCTGTAAGTAGATATATATTTTTTATTTTTTTATTTTCTCACCCGTTTTTCTTTTTGGTGTTTTCTTTTCCTTGCCCCCCCCTTTTTTTACTGGTTGTTTGTGCCTCTAGATATTCACCTTGTACGGCTAAGGAGTTTTTTGATTTTTTTGAAATACCTATGAGTAAGACTTCTTCGAAATCGAAAGTATTTTGACAAAGTTGTTGCTCGTTACTTAAATCCCAATACTTCCAGTGGAATCTCCGGGAAAAGTTAGAAGAGGCGAAGATTAAACAATGTGCCGGAAAAGTGAAGCATTTTGTAGGCTTTGACAAAATCGGGGTCATTTACGGCCACCTCGTTCCTAGAGGTCAAGGAGTAAGTGGCAGGGTTATTTCAATGTGCTATTAGCATAACTCAGGAAAACACGTCCTCATCTCGTTGAAAACGGTTATACCTTGTGCCACGACAACACATCTTCGCAACGCTCTTTGACTTTCGAACAAACCACCGAAGAACAGGTTCGAGATAATAGTTCATCCACCATTTTTACCAGAACTAGTTTTATAAGATTTTATGTCTTACCGTAAGTTAAAATAAAATTTTTGATGCTGAATTTTTAAGTTCGATAACTAGCTGTTACAGTTATATTCAATAAACTTCCAAACGAATGTTATAACGGCTTTGATAAATGGAAAATTAGATGGGATAATTACCTTACCCTAGAAAGAATATTAGGATGGAAATTAATAAGTTTTATAATAGTACTGACAATACCACATTTCTATAAGGAAAAACGCCAATAATTCTTTCATCTATTTCTTGTGATTATGAACTGCTGAGTTGCCATACGATTCCGAGTGATACGTAATTGATCTTCTTGTATCATATCTTTAGCCCTTTTTTGAGAATTCTTGTGTCGACACGTGTGACAATATGCTTATAGTTCAGAACACTTTACAATGCCTTTACTTAGGCTTCTTCCTTAGAGAGCTCATTATAGTTTATACGAGATCCTGATGCCACTCTAATACAGATAAGGTAGATATATGATTAATGAAAAGAATCGAATCGCCACAGATTTACGGCCAATTGGCCACGTGGCGAGTGGCAAAGGGGTTGGAAAGCGGTGTGGTAGAGGAACCGAAATTCTTTAACATAAACCAAATCATTTTGGTATAGAGATATTTTTTAAACATCGTTTCAACAAAAAAACTGACTTTTTTATTTGTATCGTTACATAATTCGCCTTGCGGATATGTACACGTCGTTAATAACGAAAAAAAAATTCATCTGTATATATAACTTTGATAAACTTATTTATTATGAGTAAATGCAGAGTTTTGATGCATGTAAATAACATTATCATTTAACTTAAATAAAGTTTTTGGAAGACAAAATCTCGATTTTTATAGTTCAAGGCAACCGTTATACGATGTAAATGGCTTTAACTTATGACTAGAGTAAGTTTTATAACTGCGTTGGCAGAAAAATGATCAATGTCGAGTTTAATTTGAAAAAGTAATATCATTAATAATCAGAGCTGGGAAGTTCCGGTTCGGTTCTGAGCGTTCTTGTTCTGACCTTAAATTTTCCAACTCGTTCCGCTCCGGGTTTGGTTCGGTACACTTTTTAATTTTGTATAAAAATATAATAGTAGAAATTAAAAAGTTTTAAATAAAAAAATCTGATGTGGCCAACACATGACTTTCTCCATATTTGGGGTATAGATATTTAAATTATTATGAATAGCATTATGAGGCAAAATTATCTTTTCGTATCGTAAAAGAATACAGTCGTCCTTACTGCCGTAAATTAGGTATATTTTGAATATGCTTACAGAATTCACCGCTACATGGTGGCGGCGCTGTATAATGGTATTAAGAAAAAGCAAAATATCTCCGAAATAGATGGCTCTACGAAAATTTGTTTCAAACAAAACTTGGAAGAAATATTATTCTCTACAACTTTGGTCCTCACGAAGATTACCAATAACGATGTTTTAAGGAGATATTTGACGGAAACCAAAAAACCGATTATTTATAAATAATTCCTAAGCAATAACTGCTGTGGAAATTTGTTTGAAATAAAAGATGTAGGAATTTATATTTTCTACATTTTTTGTAATGGTCAATCTATACAATAATGACGTATTATCGGAGAAATATCGCAAAAACCGAATCGGGTTTCGAATAAACCACGACTTCCGGTTAACCGTTATTGTCCAAAAACTAACGAGTTCTTTGTGCTCATGCTAAAGTGATATATATGAACTTTGGTATTAATATGGCAAGTACTTTTTGAGTTAGAGCGCCCACAATCACATACATCCACACACACAGACATCACTCCGAAAACAGTCTAATCGTGTTCTAGGGATCAAAATGTCTAATAAACTATCGGTTTTTCGAAACATTCCTATCACATACAGACAATATCGAGAAAATAGTCAAAACGTGTTCTAGGGACCTCAAAACGTGTATTTTCGTTGAAATCTCGAAGGCGATTCTTTTCGTGATCATAATACTCTCCCATTACTTCGTATGGAGAAAGTAAAAAGGTAAAAATATTAATAATAATTGATTCATTTGATAAGGGAACCATTGCGGAACCGTTTCGGATCTGTTCCGGAACCAAAATTGTTCCGGTTCGGGTTCCGGATCCGACACAATTTTTCCGTTCCTGTTCCGGATCCAGTAACCGGAACGATTTTTGAACCATTCCTTGTTCAGGATCCGGAACTTTCTCAGCTCTGTTAATAATCTAATAAATTTTTCTCGACATCAGTTCAGCTTCGAATCAAGTATTGTTACGTACGCATTTTCTATTACATAAATAAAAAATTCCGGGTTGATTGTTTTTACAATTCAGACGTTGTTTTCTAAGGCGTGTAATTAATTGTTTAGGATTCGTAGTTTTATAATCACATCCATAAATATTCAAATGCTTAAATTCATTTATTAAGAACATTATCGTGTCCGACGTTTCGCTGTAAAATAACATAATCAAACTTTAGGAAAACTTTCATCCATCGTTTTATCCATGCCATTGTGTTTTTTCATACTAAAGCGGAGTGTACGGCGTTTTCTTAAATTGAGCGAACCCGCGTTTGATGGGCCTATGTGTTAATCGATCCCCTTCAAACGCGATGCGAAATTAGGAGTGCGGAGTGCGGCGACGGAGCGATAAAAATTAATAGATAAACGTTACATACCGCCTAAGCAATGCTTTCTAATAATGACAGACATAGGACACCGCATCCCTCTTTGGAGTCCGTTATATAGAGTATGATGTCGGAGGGGGTCGAGAATTCACTTAAATCTGCCTAAAGTCTATGATTTAAAATTAGACGACTTGCCCTCGACCACCTTCGTATTTTTTTTAGCACGCCGTCCACCTCTCAGGGATCATATCCTCTCTCTTCGAACGAGAATCCTCTGCTCCGTGCCTACCCTTCCTTCTCGAGAAGCACCTCTCGAGCAGGTGAGCTGGTTAATCCCCGTTCGCACCACTCCTTATCCCGCATTTCATCCGAATCCCTCTCTCTCCCCCTCTCTCTTTCTCAAGTACATAGTCCTTCAACATTCTGTTGCTCTCTCTTTCTCATCACCGTCACGTACCTATTTCTTTCTTATCTTTTCTATAGCCATCCATGCTGTTATTTTCTCTCTTTCTCCCACCCTCACCTGAAATCTTCCCCAGCTGGTATTAGTTAATTAACCTCTTCCTGTTTTCGTCCACCGTTTAAATTCTGCGCAGCGTATGCAAATTATTGATAGAATATTTACGAAGGAGTCCATATACGTAGATACTTATATACTGTTTCGTCTTATAAGTTAACGCACAAGATAATTTATGTAGAGTTGAATCGTTTTCCTCATTTTATGCTAGATTAATGTCTTGTTTATGTGATTTATTTGGATTTCATTTTTTTCAATTTGTGCATGCCTTCTTCTGTATTTCAAAATCACCAGCCTATGGAAAGGTTGTAACAGATTATAAAACCTTTCAGTCCTGATTTCTTTAATTGAAAGAATTTCCAATTATGATTATTTATTTATTAAGTCGAGTCTTACATGAATATATGACTTTCATTAATTTTTCTTAACTGGTTTATATTTTTCAGTCTGTACATGGTCACGTACATTCTTTGCCAGAGGCTGTAATCAGAAGAAGTTATAATAAGAAATAAGCGTGCGCTAGCGCATAGAGTGCCAGCATGCTAACAAATACATCTTAATTGGAAAATAGCTAGCAAAAACAAGTGTACAATCATCATCACATCATCATCAAGCAACAAACTTCTCAGCATGGCACACAATCTCTGGTAAGTAAACACTTTTTATAAATTACATATTTACAGGTAATTAATATTTTTACTAGTACCATGAGTTTGTAATTTTTGTGAGCAAATATTGTCCGGTAATCAATGTAATGGAATTCAATGGAAATACGCGCTTCACTTAACGAATGATTATTGCGGAACGTTTCCCATTCGTTAAGCGGGGTATTGCTGTACATGATCATGTATAATCGGTCTGAAAGGGTTAATAAAGAGACTTGGACGAATAAACCCGAAAAATTTCAAAAAGAGAGTCAATATATAATTTATATCTTGAAAAGATCTTCTGAAAAGGCCACTACTTTGTATAACTCCGCACCAGGATTAAGTTCCCTACGAACTCGAGTAAGTTATTGTAGGACTTGCTACAAATCGTGCATAAGGAAGAAGGAAACAAATACGCTCATTTTCAGTCGATAGCATTAATAATTACTTTGCTGATTAAACAGTTTCTCAGTTATTCTAGAACTCTCCTTGAAAATTTAAAGAAATATATATGTACATAAAAAGGACGTATTTATTTTATTTAAAAAAGAAATGTACGCTTTAAAAAATCAAATGTATTCAAGTGCACACAATAAGAAATGAATTTGGTGCCAAAAGTGTTCGCAAAATCGTCCAATCTCAATATTTTTTCTTAGCAAGTTCGTCTTCGAGAATCGCAGATTATTATCTACCATTTTAAATGGTCTCGAAGGTCCTTCATTCATTCCTGTCGTCGTGCTGGGATAAGTCAGGTCTGAAACTGCGTTCGAGCCAAGCGAAATGGGTTAGAAGCAGAGAGCGCCACCCCCTTCTTGTTCGTTTCTCTCCAAGACAATGCAGAATGAGAATGAATCCATTCGTGAGCGGACTGTTATTGTAAGTTGGCAGTCATCTCCACATCCTTTCAAGTGACTTCTTAGAGAGTTTCCCGAGTTAACTGCTTTGTCCTTAAGTACAAAAGTGAACACTTAGAATGGTCCCGAGGCTTTTGTTCCAAGAACCGAGGAATGGTTAACGCTTTCAAATGAGAAACATTAAAAGGAGAGATCAGAAGAGAGAGAGAGAGAGGAGACCAGGGCAAGTGAAAGATTCCTGTGGAGTATTGAGCCGTGGTATCATACTGTTTCATCTCTGTAGAGTTTTTTTCATCATTTAAATCCGTAAATAAATACCTATAAATTTTATGAGCAACGACGGTATAATATTCCTTTCCATTGTTTTAAAAATTAAAGCAAAGATATTATTAGAATTTTAACGTTTTGCAAAAAAAACTATTATTCTGAAAATAAATCCGCATAAAGAAGTAAATTATTTGAATATCTCTAGTACCCATCGGGAATATCGCTCCAAACTTTTGTTTAGTTTTGAAAGGGTAAATGTCTGATATTGATTTGTTATTAAATCAGCGAGTTATTGGGTAATAGATGTTGATCTTATAAATTTTGGAATTCCTTACAGTTTAATACGCTTTGGCTGTTATGTTTGATATCGTAACATTAATTGGAGGGTTGATGGCGTTTTAAAATTCTGTGTTTATCGGCGCTCCTTTTTACATTTTTAACTTATACATATTATTAGCATGAACATATTGAAGTAGGGAAAACCAGATGTGCATTACAACAAACAAAGCAGTGGTAATCATTGGCGATTCACCTCGAGTTGTTTATAATAAAGAAAAACATGGCGTTTGTTGCGTATTTTTATACAGTGGAATGGGAGGAGAGTTTTTATGAATGTTCATGTGCAAGAGAAATACGCTAAGCTTTAGCTAAGCATGGTGTGGTATGAATATTTCAACTTTTAAACTGTATTTCACTAATAAAAATTTTAATGTAGAGAAACACGAATGTGGCCAATCGCTGACACGTGTCATGGAACAAGTTATAAGAATGCTGTTTGAAATAAAGTTTATTCGAGAGACGAAATCTTAGTCCCCCGAGGCGCCATTTACTTTAGTTCCTGTATCTAAATGATGAATATGATTAGAAAGTATATTATTGTATACATATTAACTACAACGCATGTGTTTGAGGAATATTTACTTTCAAAAATAATTCTATAAATTAATGCGCCTTTTAACTCTAAAACATTTCTGTGGACCGCGTCGTGGTAACATTTTAGAAAATTAAATTAAATTTGATCAAATCAACCATAAAAGAAAAAAGCGCATACTGATTTTGAACGAGCGGAAATGGGTCGATCTTAGGATGTAGATGATGTTGAAAAATCTTTCATGTTACATGTTATGATGGATGATTAATAGTAGTGAAGATTATGTAAAACGGTTGGAATATCCGTATACGGGTTCTGAATTAATACAAAGTAATGTATCAGATTTTAGTAATGACAATACAATGTTGAGAGTTTTTCAAGAAAATAAAAACTCAAAAGTTTTTCTTTACAACTAGCGACACTATACAAATGAAATAATAGAAATTGTACTAACTTGAAAGTTTTCTCCATATAAATTTTGAGAAATCATTATGTTAACCCTCAATGGTTTCTAACAATAAGACTTGCGTCGCGGCAAAATAGTGTTTGGCGGCAAGTTGTCAGGAAGGCTCTCACAAGTCGGGGAATATATTCCATCTGTCCAGTCCTCTTCATATTATCTTATATCTGAGCTAGAGCCTCTTGGGCTTATTGTAAATTGGATCAACCTTTACAGCTATAATTTATTGTTTGATATGACATGTCTACGGACAGACTACCTATGATGATGACAAATGTACATACAGGTAATTTCTGGCACTACATTATTTTAAGAATCTGGTATTTCTTTCTTCATATTCACTCTTATAAATTGCTTTTGTAAAAAGGAATTAGACAACATTACATAAAGGCTGGGAATGGCGACTGAATGTTATACACATTTTGTATCGTTATCATCAATAGCAGGACGTTACAATTTGATCGTCTGGCTAAGCGGCGGCGTTAATAAACACTCCTGATAGACGATGACATGTTTCAAAGATGCGGGAGGTAGAACCCAGTATATTACAAAAAAATCGTCCTGTTCTTCACCGTATATCTCTCGACCAAACATTCTCCAGCTACACCAAAATAAAGGTGAATGAATATAAACAGCCATATTATTAATAAGGACAAAACTTGGAGACCTTGGCAAGCAAATTGCCACGTTTCAACTTCCATATTTAGAAAAATCCAAATATTTCTGATGGTTAGTTTCTGTTCTATTTTAAGTGTCTGATCCTTACTATCGTGGTGTTTCCTTTTCTCAGATTTAACGACTTCATCGAAGGGAGTCGATTATGAAACGTTTGATCGAATTTAATTAAAAGTTCCAGTTCCACGAAGGACATTTAGCGGCTTTAACTTTCTTTCCGAGCTCCTGGAAGTTCATACCCAAGAGCGTTGATGTGCCAGTCTTTGACAGAATTTTCGAAAAAAAAAACTCAAGTTAGTTATGAATTTTGATGACGTAGCTTCTTCTAAAAGTAATGATCCCGATAAGAGACGCATTCGTGTATAGATGGAATTGAATCGAGGAACAAGAATCATTTCTCGGAATGGTTCCCTTGTCGTTGCATCCGACCTTTGATACTGCCATCGCTAATGAAAGCGAGGACGGCAGATGTCTTAATCGTACAACGTTGTTGAATGTTTTCCGCGGTACACTCGAGTTCGCTATCGACTCGTAGACGGCAGCAGGTGTACCGACCAACCCTGTCGTCGACATGATTAAATGGAGTACGGCTAATTGCCCGGACATCGCCGTAACGGAGAGAAAACAAAAGTCATACGCGAACTGATCGATGGAACACGCGAGCACAGCATTAATCCCATCATCTGGCCCAAACAACGCATCGCTCCGTGACGCCATGTTGTATCCCCGGAGACTTCTGGCACTCGTGTCGCTCCGTTGTCGTCCTCAACGGTCGCATTGGGAACGGAAGTGTGCTTCCCGCGATGTTCACTTCTGTCGCCTTCCATGGGAGTAGGGGAGGGATATGGAATCGACGAGAGATGAGGGAATTGGGGGGAGGGGGGGAGAAGGCGTCAAAATGTGGGAGATGCGGAGCATTCCGGGATTGCTAGCTCAGGGACTTTAGAGTTCTCCGATCCTCGCCTGAGAGAGAAAAGCCAGCGTTGTTGTTTATATGCGGAATGGTGTTGTCGGGGTCAAATGTGACAAAAGGTTGGTTTTGGTTCCTAAAATATGGGAGGGCGTCCAAATGCCGGTCGGATGAATAGGTCGATTTTGTCGGGGGTTATTCATTGACAAAAACTAGATATGAAAAACGGTCGGTAACTCCAGAAAACGGGAGAATTAAATTTTGAATTGTACTGTAGTGATTTTACGCGTGTGATTATGTTTCGTCCAATCCTTGACTGATGGTATATATAAAACGAAAACTTTGATTGAGAATGTTAATGACGAAAATAAAGTCATAATCTTTCTCGAATTTTACGAATACGGTATTTTTCGGGTATAAATACTTCAATAAGATTCATACGCCGTATTATCAATCAGCGGAAGTTCGCTCTTTCAGAATTGGATTTGAAACCATTATTTGATCGACATCAAAACCGTATTATGACGCAGTTCTGGAGGATGCGCAAATCATTTTGTTTACTGAAAGTTCTTTCTAATGAATACTGGTGTACATTAGATATAGAGACCAATTTTATATTTTAATAAAACAATATTTTTTCAACCAAATTGTTTCAATTTCCGCCATACTGGAGGTGAATGTAAACTTCAAATTTATAAATTACTAACAATACTTCAAATCTGTCTCTATAAGAGTGGAGATTTGCAATTAAATTGGGATTCGACCGCTATATTGAGAATTCATTGCATGATAGGATTTTAATCTTTTGAATGCCGTGCTGTTGCTCTGCAACAGCATTTAATTCCAATATTAACAGCTTCTTCAGTGTCTGAAAATTGTTCCGCACAATTTTATCGAAAAATGTTTTTTGGCGAAGGTCAATTAGTCGAAAAAGATGAGCAAAAGAATGTGGTCGAATATCGATCGTACGAAATTAGTGATTCGTTGTTTTTTGTTATCGTCAATGTCGTTTTTATTGTCATCTTTTTTGTTTCAATTTTTTATCGTTCAACTATTTGCCATCATTGAAGTTGCTTTTGTCATTTATTATGTAATTGTTATTTAAATTTCCAATTCAAATTAAGCATTACTGTTATTTTTATCATGATTTACAAAAATAGTTAAATTGATTGTAGGACCGATAGATACGAAGGATCCTTCTTTCCTAGGACGATAAGAGAGCACAATAGGAGAATAATATGATAGGTCGGAGATAATCTCCCCCTGCCACACACCAATTGCGATGGCTTGCAGGGTATTTATTCAGATTCAGATTTACAATTTCCTTAGTTTAAGACATGCGGTTTAATATTCCAGTATAATAAGACGCTATGTAGTATTTCCATGTAAAGGTATTTGAAATATGTAAATGAATCTCTTTCATAAAAACAATTTTGATAATTTTCTATGTATTTAGATTTTAATATTATAAATCATAATGCGTTCATCGTTTAAATATCTGAAGTTTAAATGATTAAAAACGTATGAAAACTGATTTATACGTTTTCCTCTAGCACTTGTGAACTATCAATGCTTCTGATGATACTATAGAAAAGTTTTTTTGGAAACTGAAATTTTTGATAGATTATTTGGACGATTTCATGATTTCCTGGCGGAAACTTGAACATCCAAAATATTCTGCTCTTGACGGCGTGTTTCCATTATTATTGGACCTCTTTCTCTAGGTTTTGGCGGTGGTTTATAAATTCCGAACATAAAGGGACCATAAAGGCTAAGAGTTCGAGAGCATGTAATATATAAATATGTCGTGTAATTCCTCCCTTCAAATAGTTAATAACTGATTTATAATATACCTCCTGACTCTTATACACCGTCAAAGCTTCTGATGGGGTTACTTACAAGTTACTATTCGTCCTACGTTTAATTGTGAAAACTACAGGGTCAACAGGTGCTCGGTAATACGGCCATCCCAAACGCTGGATTAAATTCCTTTTTTGGTTTCGCAATTTGCGTCCAACAGATTCATCTTTAAAATTTATCCATAATCTCAATGGTTTTGTTCTATTCCTTGATGTACTTTAATATCAGTCTTTATGAGTTTACCAGTAACACCGTTTGTAAGACCATCTAATGCAGGCATGTCAAACTCGAAGAAGCGTCAGGGCCACATTGAAATGATAGGTGTTATAGAATGGCTGCATTAGGATTAAAGATGTTTAATGAGCGCCAGAATTGGCAAAATAGACTTTACCTAGAAGACTGGTTACTTGTTTTGCTATTTAAAACAATGATTTAGAAACTTGCGTTCTGTTGTATCTCAACAACTGTGAAAAAATCTTGTCTTCTTTTCAGAAAAATAAAGAAATTATTTAAAATCTCGAACAATTTAGATGAGAGAGAAAGGAACGTTCAGGCCGCAGTATGCCAGAGGAAGGGCTGCATGCTGCCCGCGGGCCGCCAGTTTTACATGCCTGATCTAATGTATCAACATTGTAGGTCATCATATACCAAGTACCACATTTTAAATTTTCATTTCTAGGGAGACTCCTTGTATCTCTTGCTGTAACACAGTCACGTTGAATCACCTACAAGTACTTCATTGCACTTTTCAAAGTTTCTGTTCAATGTCAAACTACTATGTCTGATGCCTCGCTGAGGATTTATTCACCTGGTATTGTCTCTAGAACCTTTCTATTATAATCATCAACGTTCACATATTTTGAAAACAGGAAAATTGGGTTCTGTTTCATTGCCCCTGAGAGATATTTCACTAAATGTGCGACTTTTGAAAAATAATATGTCATCGTCAATGAGATCGCCTCGTGCTAAGTTATTAAGAACTACTATAAGTCTATGGTCATTTTGTCGCATTTCTTGAGTAAATTTATGGACTTTAAACAAATGACACAAAGGAGTTTCAAATATTTCAACAATTCTGAGCATAAAATAAAGCAGTTTCCCCATGAATGGTTACTACTGAAAGATATCTCTCGCTGCCAGGACTCTTTTGCCTCCGAAAGGCTGGTTTGTTGTAAGAAAATGCCTCAAACGAGAATAAACCATTCTCAATGTAGCTTTTCTCACCGTAGAAATTTTATCTGCGATAAAAACTTAAAGTTGCAATCACTTGGTCACCATGTTGTTCGCAAGATCAGCTGAAGTTATGTAACTTTATATATATATCGTGTGTGTATATCATGGGCAGATCCAGAAACTTCTCAAGGGGGGGGGGGGGGGGGGGCGATCGCCCCTCCACCTATCTAATCCGCCCCTGCCAACTGCCCTATATTTTGAAAATCCCTACCCCTATCAGAATCCTTCTTTCCCTTGCTATACAGACCTAATCTGCGGCGTATAATTGAGGATTTTTGCGCGGAATGAATTTAAGAAATCGCCCAGTGGAGTGCAATGAGGTTATCCAAGGAGGGGGCGATCGCCCCGCCCCCCCCTTGGATCCGCCACACATATATATATATGTATATGTGTGTGTGTGTGTATATATATATATATATATATATATATAGGCAACTGAAATGCTGAATGCAGTATTTGTCCCTTGGTATCGAATGAAGCTTTTCCGGTTGGAGCACAAAGAATCACTGAGATTTTATCAGGTTCAACATCAAGTCAGCTATTAAAAATTCGCAGAATAGGTTTGAATACTACAGATATCAAAACTCTCTTTCCTACTCCAGCACCACCAGTAATAAAATGATACACTTTTGTGCCATCTCATGTAAAGTACGATGATATATGCATGGAATAATCACGTTGTTCGGCATTAAGCTTTGCGAGAAGCTGTTCAAACTCTTGATTTGATGATTTTCCAGGAGGCAGGAAGCCCTCCGCTTATGATCCATGATCATATTTCCCAACCTCACCCATCACATCGACAAAATTATCTTGACGATTAAGATCAAAATGAAACATTGGCGTATTCATTCATCACCATTCTCCATGTCTCGAATAGTTAAATAATTTTCCGCTTCTTGCATGACTTTAACGTATTCCCATCAAAGTAGCTAAATATTTTTCTTACAAGGGGAACCTTTTACTGGCGTTCGAAAAATTTACTTTTGAATACTAAATCCAGAAGGTCTTTCACCTTATTTCCCCAAGAAAAGTACAGCATCATGTTCTCACGATTGCAATTATAGCGACGAAACCGTATCATCTTTCTCTTACTCCTCTTTTTTAGCCATCCTTTGATGGTATGCACGCGCTCTAAATAGCAGAGGTTACCTCTTCTACAATTTCTACATCGTAGTATCTGGAGGAACAGTTGGGATTAATTTCGTTTGTACACTGTTCCTTGACACAGGTATTTGTAGAATATTATAGTAAGCTTTTTTAACTGATAACTCTCTGTTATTGGAGAAACGGTTGCTAATCTTACGAATAGAATCCCTTAAGGAGTTGTTTACACTTCAAAATTTCCTTCAGAATTTTTCTAAAATAGTACGTATCCCTCGATTTATTTTATTAATATAGTCAACAGTATAGCAAGCTCATCCATACGGATCTAAAATAAGTTTAATATCCATGTTCGAGCGCATTAGTGATTATTTTTCTCTGAATATGGATTGTATAAACATCTGCTGGGTTTTTCTGAAGCAATTATCTATCCGATAATAAAGAGAAAATTTTCTGTATATTATGAAAATCGCTTTCAAGTTTGACTCGAATATCTTACACTGTAGTTTTCAATTCTTTACGAACATCAACAAACGACGATACAGGCATTGGACTAAAAATCAAACAACGAAAGAATGAAACAAAATTCACAACATTTAATAACGGCGGAAAAACGTATTACTTTCCAAGTAATTGTCATGCAGACAACACAAGAAAATGAAAAGGTATCAAAAAATCAAATAACAATAGATATAAGCAGTTCCATTACTGTGACCAAGGGCAGAGAGGTTACAGTATCTCCCAGGCAATTGAGCAATTGTCTTATGCAGACAACACAAGAAAATAAAAAACAAACGAACCAGTATACAAATAAAAAAACGAATAAATGAGACAAAAACCAAAACTTGTAGGAAAACCAATATAATCACAAAGTATACCAGAAAACCAACAGATAACGGACTAAAAAGGAACAAATAAAACGAGAAAAATGTAGTAATACAACAAAGGAAACACTAGAAACAGAACTTATGAATACCTAATCACTGTGCATGTACATAGGTGTTTTCCTAGCGAATCGTTATCTTGTGCTATTATCGCCATAATAACAGAGTACTTAAATATTTCACCTCTTATCTTGCTTATCTGCAATGATCTCTGTTAAGAGAGATTTGCTTATGCCAACAGTATTTTTGCAAAAAATTAAAAAAGGCGTGCAGATAAATTCTTCAATACGCTCGTGTTCTTTAAGGGAAATAGGAAACCACATCAGGAGTCGAACCCGGTCAACTTTGTAGAATTCTTTCGTTGATTGTACTTCGAAATCTTTTGAATTATTACTTTGGAAAGTTTGCACTTCTCGGTTCACTTGTTAACCTCCAGAGGCACCACCGTCGCTTGGGTTATTAAGGGAAATTTGTTCTTAATTTTTTAAATTGTATAGAAATGAAATGTTTTCCAATAGAAATTATTACAACGCAGTTATAAATTATTTCCAATATTTTAATTTTAAAGTAACAATGGCACGAAAAACAAAGAATAATGAATCTGTACATTGACTCCTTTGTCTGCTGTTTCTCTGCTTATATCTTATTCCTCTTTTTAACTTAGAAATTATTTTTCAATAAAAATTAACGTGTAAAATAAGAACAACAATTTATTCAGTAACGTAAAAGATTCTCTTTCAATGCCATAATTCTTGCAAAGTGGAATAGTTAAAAATTTCTTTTTTATTTCACTAAACTACTCGGAATATTGGTCGTAATCACCTAATCGATTCTGTGTCAAATTCGGGAACTATTTTTTTTTCAGGCTATGCCCTGGTTTCTGTCTCACAAATAGGACATTCAGATTGGCATCTCCTTAGCTCCAATCTCTCTCTCTCTTCCTCTCCCTTACAGTCTGAGAAGGCGTCCTCAAAATCCTTCTTGATTACCTGCGTTGACGGAAATGTAATACGACGTCGGGACGCCTCATTGGGACCCTCCTTCGGCGAACACTTTGCTTTGGAGAACACATATTCTTCCAGAGTGTGGATGGTGCATAGGGAAGTTAGCAATAGAGGAGCGAGTAATGAGAGAGATAGATAGATAGAGAGGTAAGGAAAGGCTACAGGGTGGGTAGGTAGGAGAGGTGGGATAGTGAGAGAGGGCGAAGGGGGGGGGGGGGGGGGATGAGTTTGGTCGGTTCGCGCACGGAGTTGAAATCCTATTTTTGCCTCCGACTCAACACATTCTCGACTCGGCAAGAGCAACTCTCTCTCACTCTCTCTCGGAGGCCTGTACTTCCCTCTCTTCTCTTCTTAACAATCCTTACCCCAACGCCACTCCCTCTCCGTTGTTGGGCGAATTGCTTTATAGGGATGCCATTCTAGAGAACGATAAAAGACAGGCGTTAATCAAAGTCTTATATCAAACGCAGTGATTATGGTATAATCCACATTCGTATGTATCGTATGGTTGACAGTCTCAAGTGTCTTCCATCCAGATATTTATGTATTATTTCTTGGCTGTAATATATAATTTTTGATGAGTTTATTTTCGATTCTTATTTTCCGATATGTTAGTCTACTTGCATGTATTTTATGACCTGTTTGAAATTACCGATTTATTTATTTTTTGGTTATCTCATAAACAGCAATCCTCGGATTTTCACAGTAGACTCAATAATGACAACAAGGACGAGCATTTTATATAATAATAGCCGTCGTCTGTTGGTTGGTTGGTCACGCTATGCAAACGCTAATAACTCGGGAAATAATAATGATAGAAACTCGAAATTTGGTAGGGATGCTTGATTAACACTTACTCAGAGAATAACAAATTTAAATCGCGAAAAAATTCCTTGGTTCGTCTCCAAGAGAGGCATTTCCATTTCCAATTACTTTACATGTAAAACGCGATTTTTCGACATGCAGGCTTTTATTCATTTGGAAATTAAAATTAGAAGAAATTAACAGACGACCTTCGGATTTGAACCATTTTGAAGAAAAAGTTATAAAGTTTTTTATTCCGTTCGTATTTTTCGCCCACAGTTCGAAATATTCCATGTTAAACGTTTAATTTGCATATTTTGTGGAAATCTCGCCATTTTAACGTGATGTTGCTATGTCGACCATTATCATTGTTACACCTCAAATTACTATTATTGTATACATCCTTCTGGGAATAAGCGTGCCTTGAGTGCTTCAATACGAGAGAGAGAGAGAAAGAGAGGAAGGAAGGGGAGAGATTGGCGTGTTTTGTGGAAAATAAGTATATTAACGTAAATATAAAAAGTTTTAAGTATCAACAGTGTCATTTTAGAAAAATTGGAAATAAAAATCATTCTTAAATTAAACTCTTTGTAAACCATACGTGCTTACGAATTTATATTGTTATTCCTCGAATTAATTTCGTAACAATGGCCGAAGTTTGAAAACGAATATAAATTAAAATTCAATTAAAATTAAAAGGACATTTAAAACTGTTAACAGGCAATTTTCGAAGAAACAACATTGGATCTTTTAATGAATTGATTTGTTTTTGTAAAAGGAATTTTGGTGCTTATTTAATATAGAGTAAGTTCTAAGGCTTATAATCCACTTAAATCTAATAACAGTGGCTATTATAGTTTAAAGAAAGAACTTTATTTATTCACTTTACAGAATGAATTAATTTTAGGCTAGCATTGCCTATTATAAAAGGAGTTACTTTGGAATTTACAGTATGTAAAGTGGAAGTTGTACTGAATTGACTCAAGTATATTTCAAAGCAAAAATCAATTTAAAACTATTGAAAGTTGTTGTTTCGGAAACTGAGAAGTTCAGAGTGGTGAGCGGACGCTAAACGATATTTGAAGATTGAACACATTTTTTTGTTACTGGAATTCTGCTTATTTCATGAAATTGAAATGCTAATGCATTAATCCATTAAAATCTGTTAAGAGTGGCTATTTTAGTTGAAAGAAATATATGTACCTACATGGTACTTTTATTCACTTTTCAGAATGAATGAATTCTAGGTTAACATTGAATATTATAAAAGGATTTTCTTTGGAATAAGAAGTTTGTTATGTGGTTATTTTAACTGAATTGAATCAAGTTCTCTTCTAAGTTTGAAATCCATTTAAAACTGGTGAAAGTGGTTGTTTCGGAAAATGTGAAGGCAAGAGTGCTGAGCAGACGATAAACGATATTGAGGTACATTATATTCCAAAATCTATTTAAAGTATTATCAGAGGCAATTGAAGATTGAACCAATTTTTTGGAACAGGAATTCTGCTTATTTAATGAAATTGAAATCCTAATGCTATAATCAATTTAAAACTAATAACAATGACTATTTTAGTAGAAAGAAAGGTACTATTTTATTCACGAGGAATTTCTGTGAGATTTTAGTTAATTAATTAAAGCAGACTTATAATATAGAAATATTCGATGGTTAAAACAGTGCACAATTTTATTCTTGCGATTTTTACATGTTGCAGTGACGAAAATTTAGATTCATTAAACCCGTTGAAATTCAACGGGCACTTATGCTAGTATACAATAATGCCTTCGGCGGGATGAAATCCCGCGACCCTAAACATGTTAACCGCCCCTCTACCAATGTAGAACGCATTGTCCCACCAAAAATCATTTTACCATCGTATAGGATACCAACTTTAGTTTTCTAGAGCTTAAAAAAATGGTGTAATGTAAAGCATTTAAAATAGTAAAAAAACGAACGATGCCCTACTTGGCGTTTCTTTCATTACTCTGTTATTTAGTATATCTAATTGGGGTATTGGTGAAATGATAGCTTATTCCTAATGCAATTTTTCCCAATATCGTAAACACAACAAAAACAAACTATCAATTTATCGAAATTGTATATTAGTTAAAGTAACATATAAACGTGTTGTATCTACACTTGAAATTTTATATGGAATAATATTATACAATATATAGCGCGGTGGCTATGAGTGTATTAAGTTTTTTGCACAGGACGTCGTTGCTTAAAAATTAATGTATTTTATGCCACTCTTTCTTTGTCTTAAATTTGCCGAGTCGAGTGTTCGTTTTTTCGGCCGATTTGCTTAAAATAAGGCACAATGTTTAAAATGAAAATCCCAAAATATTCTCTCCCGTAGCATGCCAAGTCATATTTTATCTCCCATTTTTCGAGCGAAAAAGCTAATGGAAAAAAAAGGAACGGACAAAGAGTCGCTCATAATCGTAGTTATTTTTTTCTGTCACCGTACGCGCAGGGATATTTCACGCCTTAAACTTCATATGTTTTCATTGCCAGATAGCAATTTGTGCTGGCGTTCGCACGTTCACTCCGAGAAGGTCGGATGAATTTATTTTAACGAATCGAGCTCGTCGTTTCCCCGTCGTTAGCGATAATAAATACCCGCGTGATCTTCAACCGGCCCTTCATTCGGTTCGTGCTCCCGAGGGCCTTTAATTCAACTCGTTTTTTAAAATAGAGTCAAGCGCATTAAGAGTGCAGTTTTTTCCTTCGTTCGTCCGTTTTTATTCTCGAGATAGGCGAAGTGAAGTGCGAGTGACCCAGTTGGCACGCGCCCTCTCTCTCTCTCTCTCTCTCTCTACAGAGATGGCGTCAATGAGTAAAGGGAAATTAGTCACGCGCGTCTCCTCGCAAGAGCTGAGCCGTTCCTCGCAATCGGCCCTTGTGTAAACGTCTGTGTCACAACGCGCAGTGACGGACGGGGATCCTAAGTTTGAAATCTCTGGACTTGAGGGCTAAGATTCGCAAACGTTTGTAGATTAAAAGAAACAACTCCGTCTTTGATTTCGCAGAAATTGAGCTTATCCAGTCCAAAGAAACGTCATTTTTGTTTCCGGTTATAGGGCGGAAATTTCGAGCATAGGATGTTTGCAAGGGAGAATTATTTTTAATGATAATTCGTTAGTACACGTTGGAAAAGATACTCTGCCGTACGCTCCATGAACGTCGTTATATCTCGCAATGTGTTATGTACGTATGTACGTGGAAACGCGCTTTTCGAATATTTACTGCTTGAAATGTATTTTCCATTGAAAGATTTCCAATCAAAAAGACGCATCGGGGTGATTTAAATTACATACGCAGCTGTCGTTACTGACGCACGTAATATTTGGTGATTATGTAAGGTATTTTAGCTTTGGACTGTAAGATATGAGTATTTGCAACCGGCCGGGTTAGACTAGTAGGGAGTGCGCCTGCCTTCTAACCCAAAAGTCGTGGGTTCGAATCCCGCTTCGGGCATGGATGTTGTGACGTATGTTGATTTTCTCTAATAGAATTTGACGGTGCAAAATGACCTTAGCTGTCGACGCACCTAAAAACCTAATTACTACTACTACGAGTATTTGCATTATTCGTAGCTATTTAAAAGATAAAACGGCCATACCTGAGTATAGTTTGCGTTACTCCCTTTGTAACCATCTTCCGCATAGACACAAGCGTCTAGTAGGGTTCGTGGAAGGAATCAAAGCAAGAGCGCCTTTCACCTTTCCCCAAACCCACTCAGATCAACTCTTCCGTTGACGTCATATCCGCCACGTGCTGCCCTCTATCTCCTCCCACCTACCGACGTCCCCTTCGCCACGTTCCCGCGCCACAGCCTCCCCCATCGTCTGTCCGTACGTCTCACCCCTTATCGCTCCCCTCCACCCTCTCCCTCCTCTCTCCTCCCTCCCTCTCCTCACTCCATCTTTCTTCTCTTGGACTTGTTCTATCTGCAGACCTCTCTCCCATCTTACTCTTTCATGAAACACGTATACCCTCTCCTTTTCTCCCTTCCTGTCTTCTTCTGTATTTAATGCTATACTTTCCATCTTTCTCTTTTTTCTCTCTCTTCCTCTCCTATATCTGTCCCACTCCTCTCTCTCTCTCTCTTTTGCTGCGTTTACCGTTCCAAAACTCGCACTTGGCTCTGCCCAAAAGGCAATTATATTGCTTAAAACATCTATCCGACCTGACAACCGAGAAGCAAACGTTTGCTTTTAGAAGACATAAAGAATTGCTGATTTGAACCCCGAGCCCCGCATTCATTTTTGTCGTAAATGAGGAAATATGAAAGTCATGAGTTATAATTGAAATTTATGCGCTGCTTTGCTTTATGTGAATCGGACAAATATTTGCTTTAAGTTTCATGAATCATTTAACCTAAAATAGTACTGACTTTTTTCTTAGAAAGAACACAGGGATATATTAACGTAGGTATACCTTATTTTATATTTTAAGGAATCGTTTTCAAAGCGATTGCGCTTAATGTTAATATAAATATGGGATAATTGCCGTTTTTAATCATCCTGTAAGTGACTGAAATTTAAATTATCCAGGGATATGGAGAAACTTCAAAGTGAAATAAAAAATTTTAAACTGATAGTTTATCTCTTAGACGTTAACACCAATAATTCACCGCGCCTATTTAAAAAAATTTAAACTCACTCTCTTACTTTTCACTTTGAATCATAAAGCGGATGGCAATCGCATATGAACTGCTTGGCAAGGGATGGATATTTGTAACGTATTAAGGAGACATTTTGTAATTTATATTGTTCAGGGTTACTGGTACTTGACATATACATATCTGCAATATTTAAGCAAAAAATATTTTATTCGAAGTTATTTTAAATCGCGAAACAAAGAAAAAAAAATTAATTTGAATGTTTTCACTCTTTTAACTTACGTATGCAGTATTATCACCGAATTATAAAACGGCGGTAACATAATATATTGACTTAAGCCGCTAAACTCCTAAAAATTCTTATATCGTAAGCATAAAAATTTCGAGGGTTGTTGCATCCTGTCTGGTCTTTTAATCGCAATATGTTGCGGTTATGTAGACAACCTAGCGAAAATGTATGTTCAGCACAGGTTCTGATACCGTATCTGTTTTCTTGTAACTTTTTCTGTTCCTCCTACTATTCCGTTAATTGTAAGTGACTTAAAAGTGGAATTGATAGCGTTGAAAGCTATGTACATTTAAAATAAGTTTGACGTGACTATAAATGAATAATGTAGCTGTCATTTCAAAAGCTATAAAATACAGTTGGTTCTGATTAATAGAAGCAGTGGTTAATTGAGTCAGCCGCTTTATTGAATCAGAACCGGAAAACGAAAACCATTTTGTATTTAACGTTTTAAAAAATCTCCCCTTATTGCAATAACTTATTCGGTTTATTGAATCACGCGACAATGAATGGATATAGGGTTGTATACCTAAGGTGGCTAAATGTTGACTGTCCTTAGATAGTGGAGGACGGCCGGAGAAGTTCGGCCCTTAGTCACGATGGAAAATGACTATTTCTCTTCATAAGGAGAGCATGATTCAAACGACTTTGGATAACTATTTTTGAAATAACACGAAAAGTGAAATTCGTGTTTAAAATTTTACTTGTTATAAACTTTCTTATATTATATCTCAAAAAGTAATATTTCAGAGGAAAAGAATAACTACGTTAACTTCCACAATTTTTGTTTAATTATTTAGCGAAACCGGTCGTGAAATAAAAAATTGTGGATGTTAACACGGTTATTCTTTTCCTCTGAAATATGAGTATCACTTACCACAAAGTTGAGCCAAATTCCTTGGATCTCAAAAATTAACAACTATGAAAATATAATTTATGAAATAGATGTGAACTTTATTTTAACATTTTCTTATTTACCATACCTAAAATACGGAACCCCCGGATTATTGAATCAGTCGTTTAATTGAATGAAATAATGGTTGTCCCGACTTGATTCTAATACGCGGAATCCACTGTACTACCATCAATTTTAATTCGAGCTCTTGCAGTCTTTTTAATCGTTTACAATATAATACAACAACAACAAATTGGTTTTATATTTTGTACTTCATAGTTCCCCGTCAATCTGTTACTGCCCGCAAACTTTCAGGAGTTTCGAATGTTCAAACTGTGGTAATTGTGAATTGTACCTTAAACTTATGTCATTCTTTCTATTATTATATTTGGATTTAGATGGAGTTTTTTGATTTAAAATTCTAATATTATTTTAATGAAATATATTCATGTTTTTAAAGCATGGTCTTCTGAAACTTTACTAATCGCTTGCGAAAAATTGAATGCACCAAAACTTTGCGAATAGCAGTTACAGACAAAGTAGGCGTAAAATATTACGTAGAGAAATAAAAATCTTAATTTCCACGTGCGACTGAAGTTATTGGCGTAATGGAATTGTTGCAGAATTTCTATAAATTTATATGCGGTGCTAACTATAAGATGACTGAAAATGCATGGAATTTATCATGAAAATTCTTAACCTCGAAATTCAAAACGCGTTATCTCTTCTGTTCTGGTTTCTACGGTATTGGGTAAACTGAAAATGGGAAAGAATGATGAATGTTAAAATAGAGATTAACTTAGGGAAGACGCATGTACGGCAGTATTGCTTCGGATAATTTTTCTTTAGCTGGAAAATATCTTTTTTAACTGTATTAATAATTCTTGACACCTTATTTGCGTATCTTGGTCTCCAAACTCATGATTTATTACGTATTACCTGCAACTTTAATGACGCATTTATTCCTAGAAAACTAAAAATTATTTATAAAAAATTAACACTGCATAACACTGCATTTTATGGTTTACAAGTCGACGTGGCATTTAAATTGCCTCCTTGTAGTTTTATAACCCAAAAAGTTTTAACTTTTAAGTCCGTTGAACTAATAGATACAAATGTTATTTATTCGTTAGCGAAATTTTCCACCTAATTTTTATATTGTAAATGGAGAAATAATCTAAACATGGATCGACAAAAATAAGCTCGGATCCATCGCCGATTATCTCCGGTGATGGTTAAACACATCACCAAACGAAATCTGACGAAAACTAAATGATGATATGAAAAGCGTCAATTTACTGAGATTCAATTAGAATAGCTTTTTTTATTGAATACAAAACTGGATTCGCTAAAATTAGAAATTGTGTGCCGAAAACTTATTGTTCCCCATGATTGATAATCCGCAGTATACAAGCCTTCGTCTGACGAATTATTTATAGTGCAACTGTCTCTAGGATAAAAGCGTGCAATGTGATTATCGCACTTTTCCTTTATTAGATTTGAAACCATAATTTATATGAAAGTGAAGTAACTGAATAATATTTGTAAGAATCAGTACAACTCTTGGGGATTTCGTCATCAGAGGCAGTTTATATATTTTGGCCTCATACTTATTGTTAGTGTTGCACAATTTTTCATACGATACGCTGGTGGCTGTGCTATAATTTCACCACTGTGCGAATTGTATTGTCTCGCTTAATTTTATTTAATTTCATTAAGAGAGAGAAAGGTGAGAGCGTGGGAGAGGAAAAGAGAAGTGTGGGAGAGGGGAGTGACGCAGAGTTGCTCAATAAGAAGTTAACGAATCTGGAAGAAACACGAGCCTCTCGCAGGCCTTGCACGGAAAGACACTCGTTGCGCTCTGTCACGACTTGTTCCAATTTTCGAGACGTGCTCCTTGCGTATTTCGTATTTAAAACTTAGTTCGTTGACCAGCACATTAGAATAACTCAAATTTAGGAGAAAATTTTTATTTTGATTGCGGCTGTTATATTTTTGCATTAATTTTTTTTTTGTTCTGTTTTTTCATTAAAGCTTCTTTGAGGTTCGAGATAATTATAACTTTCCAATTAAAGCAAGAATTTCCTGGTATATTAATAATAAGAATTCGTAATTTAATTACTCAACTTTAAATTATCTCTCCATTATTTCTAAGATGAGATGAATTAAATAAGCCACGCTTTTCTAAATAATTAAGAGAAACTCACGTTTTGTTTGATAATTGTTGGTTGGTATTAGGTTATCATACCGCCGGTGGTGCAGTGGTTGGCGTGTCGGTTTCCCGTTACAAAGTCCCGGGGTTCGAACCCCGCGAATGGAGGTTTTTTTAAAAAATAAAATAAAATAAATTAATAATAAAGTATCATCGGTGCCTGGCAGTAGGCAGCAGTACTGTCAATATGGTATAGAGCCGAAAACAAATGATGTTGGCTATATCCAATAGAGCTGTAGGCGTGATTGAACAGCTACAGTACTGCGATGCGGAAAGCAAGAGGGAAACTACCACATTACAATTCCCTAATAATGATTAAACGGTTGGATAATATGGGTTCTCTCGACGAAAACATTCCGGAGGTAAAATATTACCCCAATCGGATCTCCGGGCGGGGACTGCCTGCCTTGAGGAAAGCATTTGTCGAAGGTAACTTACGCATAGGTACTTCGAATGTAAAAAACCATGAGGAAGGCAGGAAAGCTAGAGAACCTGAAAGAAGAAATGAGAAGAAATAGGATTGACATCATAGGGATGAGCGAAACTAGATGGAAGGAGAAGTGCAGTTCGACTCGGAAGAATTCACGGTAGTTTACTCTGGAGGAAATACTGGGGCAAGGGGAGTAGCTCTGATACTTAGGAAAGGTATGATGAAGAGCGTGACAAAAATAATAGCAACGAACGATAGGTTGATGTTGATGGAAATAAAGCTAAAAACAGTCCCAGTGGACATGTTGATAATCCAGGTATATATGCCAACGTCCGCTCATGAAGAAGAAGAAATCGAGGAGATGTATGAACAAATTAACGAGATTTACGAAGAAGACGGAAGAGGAAAGGTAAACTGCATAATAATGGGAGACTGGAACAGCATCTTTGGAGAAGGACAAAAGGAAAATGTTGTCGGTCAATACGTACTTGAGAAAAGAAACCGAGGAGGAGAAAAACTGGTAGAATTCTGCGATAATAACGACTTAGTAGTGACTAATACATGGTTCAAAAACCATAAACGAAGGCTGTACACATGGAAAAGTCCAGGAGATAGAATGAGATGCCAAATAGATTACATCCTAGTAAAACATAGATTCAGGAACAGCATAAAAAATACTAAGACATTACCAGGAGCAGACATTGATTCAGATCACATCCTTCTAATAGTCGATGTAACTACAAAGCTTAAACAAATAAGGAAAACGAGAAGATAAAGACAGACTTGGTACCTAGAAAAACTGAAAGAAAAGAAAGATGTATTCAGCACGAAATTGGAAGTCCGCCTTAGAAATTCGGAAAACAAACCGAAGACCGTGGATACAGAAAGGGAGGAAATTAAAAACAGTATCAAATATACCTTGAATAAAGAGATTGGAAAAAAAGAGAAGAAAATCGGAAAACACTAAAATCACTAAGGAAATCCTGGAGAAAATCGATGAGAGAAGAAACTGGGAAAACGTTAACAGTGAAGAAGGTAGAGCCAACTATAGAGGCATAAACAATGAGTTGGGAAGGGTAACAGATAAAGCTATGGAAATTTGGATAAAAGAAAAATGTGAGGAAATACAACAGATGGAGAAATTAGGACGGTACGATATGATGTACGCTAGGGCACTGGAGTTAGAAGATAAGAAGCCTAATGGGATTCGTGGTAAAGGAATTACGTATTAATACAGATGGAAAAATAGTCGCAGAACCGAAGGATGTAGCACAGGTATGGGAAGAATACATTAAGCAGGCAGGATTTACGACTCGGGAGAGTGGCCTCAGGATTTCTTAGATGTAACAATGATCCCTCTAAAAAAGTAGCTAAAGGCAATGCAGTGTAAAGACTACAGAGCGATATGCCTACTGTCACACACTTCGAAGATCATCACGAGAATTCTTAATAAAAGGCTAAAGAAAAAGGCCGAAGAAATGCTAGAGGAAGATCAATTCGGCTTCAGAAAAGGATGAGGAACCAGAAATGCTATCGGTGTAGTGAGAATCATATCAGAAAGGGCAATAGAGTACAGTCAAGATTGCTGCGTATGTTTCATCGACTGGCAGAAGGCCTTTGATAGAGTAAATTGGGTACTGCTGATGAGGATATTAAAGGATATAGGTGTAGACTGGAAAGACAGGAGACTGATCAGGAATCTATATGTGAATCAAGTTGTAAAGGTCAGGTTGGAGAATGCGGTCACCAGCGGAGTACATATCGGTAGAGGAGTAAGACAGGGCTGCTGTCTATTGCGGATCCTATTCAATATACATACGTATATGGAGAGAGGCTAATACAGGAAGCGTTAGAAGGCGCATGAGATTTCAAAACTGGGGGGTTATAAGAATAGTGAAATACGCGGATGATTAAGTACTTCTAGCAAGAAAGGAAAAGGAACTTCAGAAAATTATAAATAGACTAGTGATATCAGGTAGAAAGTACGATACGGAAATAAATACAGAAAAATCCAAGGTCATGCGAATATCAAGTAAAGAATAACAAAATTTGAACATAAGTATTGGAGGAAAGCCATTAGAACAAGTTTCAGACTATAACTACCTTGGAAGCATCATAACGAGAGAAGCAAAATGTACCGATGAAATGAGGACTAGAATAACGAAAGCAAAAGCCGCTCTCAGAAGAAAGAAACACCTACTAACGGGAAATATAAAGGAGGATATCCGCAAGAAGTTGGTAAAATATTATGCATGGGGTATAGCTTTGTATGGGGCAGAAACATGGACACTAAGGAAAAATGATATAAAATACTTGGAAAGATTCGAAATGTGGACATGGAGAAGAATGCTGAAGATACAATGGACAGATTGGGTGAAAAACGAGGAAGTACTACGAAAAATAGGAGAGACGCGAACGATTATACAGACTATCGAAAAGAGGAAGTCGAACTGGATTGGGCATTACCTGAGGAGAAAGTGCATGATTAAAGAAGTGCTAGAAGAAGGAAAACTGGATGGAAAAAGAGAAAGTTAGGAAAATGTTTCAGCTGATAGACGACTTGAAAGGGAAAGAGAGCTATCAAGACATGAAGAAGACTACGGAAAATAGGAGTATATGGAGAACCAGGTTTAACCATGAATAATCACGGATCTGTCTACGGACAGAATACCTATGATGATGATGATCGCTTAAACTAAAGTAAAAACTAATCTAACATAACATCAAGTAGAAATTATATTAAACAACTTGCTAAAACCAGGAAGCATTTTCCATAAACTCCGTTTGAAGTTTTTTTTTCGGAATTTTAGCACTTTTCTTCACTATGTTCCCATTTAAAGATAAACGTATTTTCCAGTTGCCTGAATTGGTTATATTTCAAATTTCGGATTGTTATGAAAACCTCGGTGCTTAGTTACTTTCATCTCTCGCAAATGTTTTTTTTTATTGTCAGGTGTTTCATGAAATTTTCGATTCTGTCTTTCGGGACTTCCAGTAGAACGCATTTTCTCCTTCCTTGAGCCAAGGTGACCTTTAACGGGCCTTAGCGGCTATTCCCATCTTTGCGGAAATGCAGTGAAGTAGTGGAAGTGTACATCAAAACCTTATCAACACCAACTCTCGAATACACGTTTAAGAAAAAGATAAACGCAAGATACTTTCCGATCCGTTTTACTTCGTAAAGTGCGAAGTTGGTTTCAGCAAAAGCATGAAATGCGAAATATTATTTCAAGGAAAATACGTACTACCAAATAAAGGAATATAAAAATCATTCTACATACTTATAGTCGTAGCTTATAAAAAGTAAAATAATGGATATAGATCTGACCAACATTCTAAAATTGAATTCTCGAAATCCACATGCTTAAGGAATTGAATATATGTATTATGTTTTGATTAAATTGGCATGAAACGGCGGAGTCAACCACAAAGTTACATTAAAACATAACGTGTTTCACGTAACAGCTAAACAAAATATGGAACTTATTAAACGACAGGATTAATGAGACCGAATCTTGGTATCAATTTGAAAAGAACAAATATTATCACAATATCGGACAGTAACTTCCATCAAATTTCCGCCGGAAAACCAAGCGTCAGATACAGGATAAAAACTTTGTAATTTTTGTATGCCATGTGCATCATATCAAAAGCCAGACAAATTTGAAGCAAACAATACAGAACAACATAATAATAATATTTTTGGTTTTCAAAATATTTACTATCATATGTATATATTTTTTATTTCTTCTCGAAAAGCTAAGCGAATAATTAAAGGACTAACCAATGCAATTGTTAGATAAATTAATCAGTTTTCCTTGACAACAAACAGGAAATCACTGTTTGGTGCTATTTTAATTTTCTTTGGAAACGCTAAATTCCCTAAATATGAAAAGCAAGCTTCAGGATGATTTCTCTCTTAGATGTATTTCTCTTAAATTAATAAATTGAAAGTTTTTTCAAAAAATGCGTTATTATTACAATTTATCAGATCACTGATGATCAGTATGACTCCGTGGTCGTGAAACGGATGAAACTCTTCATAGTTGAAACACGTATCTGGTTAACTTAACAATTTTATAACTATAATCTTTGTTGTAATTTCGACTTAAACTACAAAGAAAGGTCAATTGTTCACCTTATATTTAAATTCATGGTAAAGCAAAAATTTATTGTTCACAAAATGCTCGTTTTGATTTTATAAACCATTTTTAGTGAATATTAACTAATCAACACCGAAAATAATAGAATACATATTTTGCTAGCGTTTCTCCGTTGAAAATAATTTAAATTTTTTATTTTTATAGATTTGGGTGGATTCACTTTATTTCCAAGTAAAATTACGGAGGTTCCATTCTCAAAGTGTACTATTTTAAAAAATAATTCGAACATGTTAAAAAATTACTCTGTTACTATTTAAAGCATACGCAAGGATTTACCCTTTCTAAAATGTAATGATTATTGGAGACATAAAACTGAAAAAATAACCTCTTTGAATCAAAATCATAATACGCCATTTACAAGTCAAGCGTTACTTTACTGTTTCCATTAATAGATATTTTTTGCAGAACATAGATAAATATTTTAGTTCGCATGAAAATAATTTTGCCAAAATTTACGAATAGATGTAGGTAATACATACATTCACCGGTATGGTGATTTTTTTTGGAGGAATGCTTCTAAAACCTTTCAAACCGGAGAGAATTGAAGATTGGCTCAAAGGCGCACAAAGTGGCGCTGTTTGATATTATTACAAATTAAAACCAAACGATGAGGAAAACGTTGAGTTTTGAACAAATGTCTTTACTCCCAACATGCAGCATATTTGCGCTTCGGCCCCGCTCCAGTTTTAGAAGGTAAAGGTGACGTTAGTGTTCAATAGTTTCTGAGTAAAAGTGTGGAGAAAGAGAGACGAATGCGTGGGAGGGCTGCCAAAAGAGACGCATTGTTCCCGTCAGCTGTCAGCGATATCCGGGCATCGTGCGTCACGAAACCAAGTCGAGCGGATCTTGTTTGTGTTCCCAAAGAGTGAGTTCCGAGTCTCTTTCAATTTTAATCGATAGGAACCAAAAATAATCAAGCAGTTTTGCGGTACGAGGTATCTCGGTTAAAAGGAATGAGTGACAGATCATCGCCCTTGCGGCGGCGGCTTCGTCGCCCGCGTTTTAGCGCCGCGCCCTCTTGCTCTTCCTCGAAAATGCGCCCTGTGATGGGGAGATGGTGCATCTTTGGCGGCCGTTTGATGTTTCACCATCGGAGAAAACGAAAAAGTTGATGCAAGGTGTGGCCTCGCTACCTTAAGAAATCGACCGTTTCATGAGAATGTGTTGTTTTCGTGATAAGTAACCTGTGATACTGAATGATATTATATTTAAAAGATCATAATCTAAAGTTGACCCGCATATATCAACTGGAAAAAAATTTCTTTCTAAATCAAATTTCAGCTGGCGAGTTTAGATATACGAACGGAGATAATATCAAAATTAAATATGGATACATAATATCAAATACCAAAAATTATGGAAGCATATCTCATCTTGCGTTAAGTCATGATAGTAAATGAAATATGTTATGCGGTTGCTTGCAGTAAAACTTAAATTTCCATTTAAAGTGCGGTTTTGGAAATAATTATAATAAAAAATTATCGAAAGATATCAATCTTGCTTAAAATTAAATGATGCAAAACTATGGAAAGACGTTTTTCAGAGCTATCGAATATTTTAATCGTTATTATTGCAGTTAGAGCTCATAATCTCACAAACGCCGAAATTAGAATTTAGCACAGGCATCGTCCAGTTGCCCAGTTTTATATACGACTGGCAAGGTAAACAAATATTTCCCGTAGAATGAATTGCTTCATCGCACCACGTGCAATACGCTTATGAATTCCTGCCAAGATATCAGTCGATCTATTTATTTCCTTAGGCCATAAAATTCCCTCTCCATAACGTGTTAACGTGCGCTGATGATTGACTTCCAAGCCCTCGCCTTCTCCCCTTCATCTTAGTTCCCGCGCTGCGCGGAAACCCAATCATTCCCTCAAACTTCTCGGGACTTACCCCACTGAGTGTTTTGCGGCTGCTGACCGAAAGTCCTGTTAGAGGGAGCCGGCGCGTTGTGGAACGTCGTCTGCGTCAGCGTGACTACCACCACTAGAACGCTGGAGACCACGAGGAAGAAGAACGTGGCCAGGATGATGGTGACGGCCATTCTGTGCCTCCTCTCCTTCGCCATCGCCTTCTCTTCCTCGGCAGCCGCTTCGGGATCTGAAGCATCCGAGGGCTTTCTGGTTCCCTTGGGAACCGTTCTGACTTCGTCGCTGTCGGAGCGCGATTTGAGGCTCGCTCTCTGAGAACTCTGTCTCCGTATGTCGATTGCTTGCGGAGAGACCTGGTACGCCGATCCCCTTATGCTCCCCCTCCCCCCCAATGATCTGTTCCTCGAAGGCCTCCTCGTGTCCGACTCGTGCCTCGAAATACGTCTCCCCCTGCCGGACCTACCGCCGCTCACCGAACCGTGCCTCGCCAGGGGCGGCCTCTCCATTGCCGCCGCATCCGACACGTGCCTCCTGAGGCGCCTGTTCGAAGAGGCGTCTCCCACGCGGATCGAATGCCTCCGGTTCGGCTCGGCCGACGCCTGGCGCCTGAGAACTCCTGGGCCGGGGCGGCGCCTCCCGCGACTAAGAGCAAGGCTGTCGTTCGATTGTCCGTACACGCTCTGAAGGGACTCGTCGATGTAGAAGGAGACCCTGTTGCCGAGGTCGACGACGGCCCCGAAGGACGGCGAGCGATCCATGTTCCTCGCTCGTCCAGCTTCTTCTTCCCTCTCGGAGAAAGCGACGGAGTCAACCGGATTCCATGTCACCCCTCGGAAGCTCCTCCCGCCTTGCCCGCTGCTCGAAATGGCGAAGGAATACCTCTCCCACTCAGATTCCACCACCCCCGCCTCCCTCGAGTTCTCTCCTATTCCGGTTGGCGAAGCTCTCGCGAGGTCTAGGGCATTCTCGTACCTGAGATGACGAGGGCACTCGGAACATGAATGTTTTTTCTCGACCCGTGCCGGACCACTTGGGATGCACTCGCTTTTTTATTCTCAGCCCTCTCTTCAGAACTCTCTACTTTGTTATCTTTATCTCCTCTGCTCCTCCCTCTTTCTCTCTCTCTCTCGGACGACCCGCCGCCTTCGTGCGAGGGGACTTCCCTCCGGTAGCAACCGCGTGCACCGTGTTACGGGTGTCTGAGCACAGAAAAGCCGCTCCCTATTCACACCTCCTCTCCTCCTCTTCACATCCTGATCCTCCCCCGCTCCCCTCTCAGCCTGCACCTCGTTCTCCTCCCAGATTCTGCCGTCTCTCTCTCTCTCTCCACTGACGCTGCCTCCCCTGCTGTCTTGTTTACTCTCTCCTTCTCTTATGGCCCGCTATCCTCCTCCCACACCTTTCCCCTATACGCAGCCTTTCCCGTCCACTCCACCGCCCCTCCACTCCATCATCCCCTCCACTCCACCGCCCCTCTACTACATCTCTCCCCTCATCTCCTACTCCTACCCTATTCATCTCCAAACCTCTCGTTTTTCTCTTTTTTTGCTCTTTACGTACAATGCCGGCCGTCAAAAAAATCTATTTCCCTCCCCCTATCCTAACAATGTATCCTGAGGTTCTACCTCTCCTCACCTCTTCCCCCACCACTCCAGTAAGCGCGTTCACCTCTCTCTCTCTCTCTTTATCACACTCCATTCCCGCCTTTAAGCAAAGCCCGCCTTATTCACACCCCTCTCTGTTCTTCTTTTCCGCTCACTGACTGACTACTCGTCGACGACAGCACTCGCCCGCGTAATAATCTCATCATTCGTAGTATTCACTGTGTTTTCCCGCGCGCGCAGCACCCCGAATGCAATTTTAGAAGTCATATTTCTTTTCTCGGTTGACAAAAAATAGCGACCAACGAGGTTGCCTAATAGTTAAAAAGCTTTCGTTAAATTCTCGACGTTTATTTGTGGAAGCATTTGCCAATTCTTTGTGTATACCTACGGTTAGGTTCCTATGCGAGACCCACTTTGTGTGTTCGTCTCAAAATATATAAAAGATTTGCTGTTGATCATTCAGACGTTCAAACGGAGAAGTCAGCGTTCAAAGTTTTTCGTACATAAAACGGCGAGGAATATGGTGGAACAGAGAGTGCTCAAAATAAAATTGGCAGGAGGAAGGATTGTGTCGTTGGCAAGTTTAGGATTAAGCCGTAACTATTTCATTTTCGATTAGTGTACGCCGTGGAAGAAAAGCTTTCCTTGTTGACTTTTCAACCAATGGCGTGCACTACGCCTTGATCGGTTTTACTTGCAGCATTTCTGGAAGGGGCATTCGGCGAGAGTGTCCACACCTTTCTGGACCGAATTGCTACGCTGCGTTACCTTATTTGGGAATCATTCCGCTGCATTACAGATCGTTTGAAACACGATCCCCGAGGTTCTTAAAAAATGCCATGAACGGCAGAAAATTTATGCGATATTATAGGAAGGAATACGGCAATTCTTGAATTATCAGTCACGGTTTAGAGCATATTTTTTTTTAAATTTCTTGGCAGCATCTTAAGAGAGTGATCATTAAGGGCGTAACGTATGAAGAGTTATCATTTTATTTTTTTCACTACTATTTTGTGTGCTACTCCCCGTCTCGCGAATGTACCAAACCCCACCCCTCGACCACTCCTATCCTCCTCTCTCTCAGCCCACTCCACTCTCAGTCCCTCCTGTGCTATCTGGCAGCTAGCACGTGGTATATCTGGTCCGGCTTCCCCTCCTCTTTTTCCCTCCATTCCTACGTCATCGTCCTCTGTTTTTGCATCCCTTCCTCTTCCACTCCGCCTCTTTTCCTCTCTCTCTATATCCATTTTTTCTTTAAATAATTTCCTTATTCCACTCACCAGTTTTTCCCACGTTCTCTCTCTCTCTCGTGCATTTACCTCCTTTTTCCATCTGTCTCAGTCACTCTTCCTCTCTCTCTCCTTTCCGCTTCCAATTCCTCATTTTCTCCCCTCTCTCCGTACTCTCCCCGTCTCTCTTTCATCTCACTTCATTTTCCTCCGCCACCTTCTCCGTCTCTCGTGGAAGATTGAAGCGGGAAGGCACATTTGAGGCCTCTTCTGACGTCATAGGGACGCCAAGCGCTCGTCTTCCTCTCTCTTTGCCTCCTTCTCTTTGCTCCTCTTCCCGCTCGATCCCCCGCTCCTCCTCTCTTCGAACAGAAATAATAAAGAGTCCGCCCGCTGCGGTTGAGTCGCCCTCTCACTCCTCCCTCAGGTTATCTCTCTCTCTCTCTTTTCGTCCTCCTCTTCTCACCTCCTTCTACTCTCCTTCTCCCTCTACTCTCCTTCTCCCTCTACTCTCCTTCTCCCTCTACTCTCCCTCTACTCTCCTTCTCCCTCTACTCTCCTTCTCCCTCTACTCTCCTTCTCCCTCTACTCTCCCTCTACTCTCCTTCTCCCTCTACTCTCCTTCTCCCTCTACCCTCCTTCTCCCTCTACTCTCCTCCCTCTACTCTCCTTCTCCCTCTACTCTCCTTCTCCCTCTACCCTCCTTCTCCCTCTACTCTCCTTCTCTCTCTACTCTCCTCCCTCTACTCTCCTTCTCCCTCTACTCTCCTTCTTCTACTCTCCTTCTCCCTCTACTCTCCTTCTCCCTCTACTCTCCTTCTCCCTCTACTCTCCTTCTCCCACTACTCTCCTTTTCCCTTTACTCTCCTTTTCCCTCTACTCTCCTTTTCCCTTTACTCTCCTTTTCCCTCTACTCTCCTTCTCCCTCTACTCTCCTTTCCCCTTTACTCTCCTCCCTCTACTCTCCTTTTCCCTTTACCCTCCTCCCTCTACTCTCCTTTTCCCTTTACTCTCCTCCCTCTACTCTCCTTCTCCCTCTACTCTCCTTCTCCCTCTACCCTCCTTTTCCCTTTACTCTCCTCCCTCTACTCTCCTCTCTCTACTCTCCTCCCTCTACTCTCCTTCTCCCTCTACTCTCCCTCTCCCTGTACTCTCCTCCTCCTTCTACTCTCCTTCTCCCTCTACTCTCCTTCTCCCTCTACTCTCCTCCCTCTACTCTTCTCCTCCCTCCTCCACTATCCTTCCCCTACTCTCTTTTCCTTCCACACTCCTTCATCCACTCTCCTCATCCTTTCACTTCTCATCCATCCGCTATCCTCCTCCCTCCACTCTACTCCACTTTCATCATCATCCCTCCACTAACTTTCTCCTTCCACTCATATGATCCTTCCACTCCCCTCCTCCCTCTACTTTTCTCATCCCTCCATTCTTCCCTGTCTTCCCCTCCCCTTTTCACCCCGCTATCTCTCCCCTTTTGTTCCTCAGATGGACATTTATTCGAAAGTCTTTCGCGGCGAGGTATCACTTTTAATGCGAGTTTTCATCCGGGACTCGGGTCTGTTGCGTTTCTTCCCACCGTAATTCAAATCTGGTTTCTAATTGAAAGGAGAGATTTCACCTCAATCAAAGCGAAGTTGCATTCGGAGTTCTCTCGTCCAATGAGTAACCGAGCACGGAAATTAGTGATCGCTATATCCACCTATAATGATTTATAGTCACCTGGCAACATTTTTGACTTATAAAGTTTCCGTGAAAAAAATTCATTTTCGTTGTTAAAAAATTACCCTCTTTATCACTTATCTTAATATCCGCTCGTTTTCTCGTTATAGGGAGCGGAGATGAAAAAAGACTTCTACGGTAATTGTGCCGGTGAAATGTTTCTTTCAACATTTACTGGTGACTTTTTACAGTGGTTCATTTTTAGATAAAGGTCTCCATGAAAGCGCTCGTCAAAATCCATTCCTCAGCACCATTTGGACCGTAATACCCGACTGCCAGCCGCACAGTAAAACGGGATAGCCGGAATTAAACGCGGGTCGGAGAGGAGAGGCTGTAGAGGTGTTAGACGGATCGGAGAGACCGAAGGAAAGATTGGCGGAAAAACACCGGAAGAAATAACGCGTCTCGATTTTCATTTATTCCGTGACGTCTTCTAAGTTTTTCTTCCATGGTTGAGACTCGGGGCGGTTGCGCTGAGTTTGCTTTTCTAGTAAATGGCGCGGACGGTCGCCCAAAAGTAAAATTGGCGAATGCGCTTCGGAATTGGTTCGAGGTGGAGAAAGGCAGCTGCGCCCGCGCGGAAATATCACCTCGCTCCGATTTCCGACAACCGAGAATATGATTGGGTGATTTATGTCAGCGGTGATCCTGAATCAACACGTAAGGGTCGAGGGAGAATGGGGGCAGAGAGATAAAAAGAGGGGAGAATAGAGAGAAAGAAGAGGCGAAAGGAGGAAAGAGGCGGGGACAGTTGGCGGAAACTAGGCCTAGGAATCCTGGAATCGTCAATTGTTGAATTTTGATAATTCAATAAATTGGTAAACGACAGAAAAATGGAATTAGAAGATTACTACTGTATTTCGTTCACGGCTAACGAAACGGTCTTGGGACTCACCGTACTTCACAGTACTGCACAGTCATTAACATGCAGGTTTATCGAACAGTTGCAAAAATTTACATGCATATTATTATACTTATTTTTAATATTATACGACAACAATTTCGATTTCCAAAATAAAAAAGTCGTTGCCACCTTCGAATGTTGTCAAGTGTGATGTTTTTCAGTCAATGGTCAGTTTATAGGAATTTGCAAGGTCTACTTAAAATTAGGTACAGGTGAATTTTTTTGAACGCCTGTTAAAGTGATAAAAGAAGAGTAAACGTGTTTTTAAACGTAATGTAATATTAATTTCATGCGGTTTACGTTGCAGAAGTTCGTTTTTAAGGTAATTTATATTTAGATTTTCATTATAATTATAATTTTAAAATTCATAATTTATCGAGTTTATGTTTGGAAGAAACGATACTTTATTTTTTTCTATTCCTGTGGGTTAAAAAATTAACAATCTTGAACAATTTTGGAATGAATTAACTCGCTCATTGCTTCATTGCGTATTGATCAAGAATAAATCTGTATACGTAAAACGATCGATTAAACCAGATCCAATTTTCTACAAAAATTAGATATCCTTAGATTTTGAAAAGTATACAATTTTTCTAAATGGATTCGATCAAAGATTGTTGAATTAACGTCAAATACAGCTACATCGTTACTGTAGTTGACGTGTACTTATGTTTTGCAGCCATCGGAGTTTCCTCGATAGGCTGTGTATATTGGATACATTTTAAAATTATCTGCTTTTTTCATACTAACGAAAAACAAGGAGAATGTGAGTGAATTTATTTTTTATCTCGGTTGTTGAGATGGAGAATATCATGTTTTTTCATCCAGGAACAATTTTTTTCCTCCTTTTGGAAAGTGACCATTCCATTAATTCTGCTATTTTACCTCTCATACGTATTTAGCTTAATGTACCATGAGAAAGTTTTTCAAAGGATCTGAGAGAATCTCGCTCATCTATTTACCCAAAGTTTTTGTACTTCTCATAAAACTGTAATCGGAGCTCTATAAAATTTTATGGTAGCTGGCGCCATCTTACCAAAGCCTATTTGTTCCAAGATACTCATATGTAAATAAAAACGATTCATTCGTAGTATACATAAAAGTTAAGAAGCTTTAGCGATGGAACAAAAAGGTTTTAATAGAGTAATTTACCGTAGTTTTATTAGTTTTCGAAAATTTAATAAAAAAGGCTCTCTTTTATTACAAAGTTATCCTCTAAACAAACGCAGCTCCTGAGCAACCTTTTAGCCATTTTCATGGATTGGTTTGAAACAACAGCATCCATTGATTTACATTTCGTAGCGTATCAGACATATACATCTCCCAAGAAAAGGAAATGATATGTGGATTTCATCAGTGCATTGACACTTATTCTCAGCCGAAGAAATTCATCTAGGAGCACCATGAAAAAGGCGAAACGATTGTTATAGAACATAGTTAAACGAGAAAATTAAATGATATGCTAAGTAATAAGAGAGAACTGTGAGGCGATGTGCTGATGTTTCTCAGCACCGTTGTCTGCAAAGTAAAGTCGGCAAATACTAGATGATTCTGCTTTTATAAAAGGCTAAGGGATTATTCCAGCTGAATTATGACGCAGAAAATGAAACTATAAAATAGGTCTCTTTGATCAACCTGTAAACTTACTACCATTGATGGAATAATACGTAACCTTTACGATCTGTACAACGTACGTATGGACGGAATGAACTACGAGGCAGATATTTTTGCGCGCCAGGCAAGGTTTGAAAATGATGCCCCCCTCCTAATGAAAGTATACAGTATACAGTTTTAACTCTCAATATACGTGGTAGTTTATTTACAATGTAAAAGTAAAATAAAATATATTTTATAATATAAAACTTTACACTTAAAAGTCCGAATTGTCAGTCGTTACGCCCCTAAGATTGCTGCGCCCCAGACAGTTGCCTCGCTTGCCTAGCCCTTGTCCCGGCTCTGCTACTAATGCCAACAGCCTAACTAGAATAAGTTCCCCTTAATACTGCTTGGTTGAGTTTTAAGTTCAGGAAATTTAAAAAAACAAGATTTGTCATTCATTAACTGAGACAGTTCCGCCACGATCGGTGGGTAAAAGGTTCTTGCGAGTTCCATTGTGATCTCAGTTACGCAAACATCATTATCGCTACTTTAATTAAAAAGGAAGATGCGAAAGTTAAAATCAACAGTGAAAGCCACAAAATGACGTTCAAGCCAAAAATTACTCGACGGTTGAAATTTATGAGTGAGAGTGCATAGCGAAAAGTAAAATTTTTCATCGTCATCTAAGCTCGATTCGTGGGCTAGAGCAAGAGCTAGTCGAGAGTAATTCGAGACGACGAACGGATGAGAAGGAGCGAGGCACGTGCCACGGCATCTCATGCGAACGAAAAGGATGCGAGTTGTGTAGATGAAGGCCGTGGAAGAGCAATTTTTCGGAAGACTTACGAGAAAGGCTGCCCCATGCATAATCAAGCTTTTCGCAAGAGCGAGTGCAAGTTTAACTCCGGAAACTGCTTTTATAATCAAGGTAAAACGCATGAACATATTTCCATAGACACGGGTAATATTTGCATTTACGAAATCACTTTTAAGGAAATTTTTATCGTGCACATCTGTGTTGCTCTGTTTTAATAAAACGAGATGGAAAATTTTAAAATGCACATAAAAAACAGAATTATTTCAGAGCGTAAGTTTGTATCTGGAACACACTCTTCAATTATTGGAGTTTTAATTTGAGCAATTTACTTATCTCTTGTCGGTGCTCATGAATGGTGTAAATATATTACTGGGCATGTAGTGTGTGTGTATACTACGGAAGAGGAAGGTAAATGAGGATATTTAGGGCAACTAGGTGATGAAGGAAACCCAGTGAGCACTTACCGGAAGGAGAGCCGCTGGGGTGTTGGAGAGAGACATTTGTAGAAGTTATTGGAGCTTTCGGGATGATCCCTTCGTTAGCACAAGAGACGAAGGGATCATTCCGAAAGCTCCAATAACTTCTACAAATGTGTCTCTCCAACATCCCAGCGGCTCTCCTTCCGGTAAGTGCTCACTGGGTTTCCTTCAACACCTAATTGTCCTATATATACATACATATATATATATATATATATATATATATATATATATATATATATATATACATACATATATATATATATAGCTTTGTATGGGGCAGAAACATGGACGCTAAGGGAAAATGATATAAAATACTTGGAAAGCTTCAAAATGTGAACATGGAGAAGAATGCTGAAGATAAAATGGACAGATAGGGTGAAAAACGAGGAAGTACTACGAAAAATATGAGAGAAGCGAACGATTATACAGACTATCGAAAAGAGGAAGGCGACCTGGATTGGACTTACCTGAGAAGAGAGAGCATGATTAAAAAGTGCTACAAGAAGGAAAACTGGATGGAAAAAGAGAAATAGGTAGGAAAAGGTTTCAGCTGATAGTCGACTTGAAAGGGAAAGAGAGCTATCAAGACATGAAGAAGACTGCGGAAAATAGGAGTATATGGAGAACCAGGTTTAACCATGAATAATCACAGACCTGTCTACGGACAGACTACCTATGATGATACATACATACATACATATATATATATATATATATATATATATATATATATACCTATATATTGAGAGCAACTAGGTGTTGAAGGAAACCCAGTGAGCACTAACCAGGAGAGCCGCTGGGGTGTCGGAGAGGCATTCGTTGTTGTTGTGTCTCTCCTGTGCTGACGATGGGATTATCCCGAAAGTTCCATCATCTACATCCTCAAATGTGTCTCTCCGACACCCCAGCGGCTCTCCTTCTGGTAAGTGCCCACTGGGTGTCCTTCAACACCTAGTTGCCCTCGATATTCTTATTCACCATTCCTCTTACACAAGTTTTTATGTATGGATGTATTCTTGTAGGTTTGCACCTTACGTTTATAAATTTATATGGATTTTACATTTTAAAAAGTTTTGCATTTGTAGAAAAAACAATGTTGCATTTATTCAAAAAGCTTAAAAGGAAGATTGAAGGTCATAAATCCCTGATCATACAGAAAGATATCAATGTGTCAATGGGATAAATATGAAGAAAGTGACTGGATTTACGAGAGCTTAATACTTTTGTGGGAACAAAGCAGAAGTATTATTGGCTCGGAAACCGTCTAATTGGCTCTTCATTAGCTTTGTAAGTAGTTTAACATTTTTAGGGCTGATTCATACGACACGTGAAGTCAACATCACGGACCGTCACCCTAACGTCAAAACATTTTCAATTTGCCATGACGGATGGTCCCTTTCCGCGACTTTATCAATGAGAATACAGAGAAGAACGTTTCTCTTAAACGAGGCAGGTCTCGTCAATCACGTAAAACACAATGGGAAACATCCTTTACACGCGGACGTAATCGCCAGATTTACTATAAAATGGAATGAAATTTTTAGATGATATCGGTTGAACGATACTTGAAAAGTGTCGGGCTCGTCGCCGAAAGGGTTAAAACTAAATAGATGAATTCTAGATCGGGTATCAAGGGGTTGTATAATGGACGAGAAGAAAAGACGAACGAGTTGGGGGAATGCGTGTTGTAAAGAGAATTTCGTCAACTCTGACGAGTTGACGCATGCGTTTGCCACGAGAGAGGGAGAAACCAATTATACGTAATGAATGTCATCTTCCCTCGGCGTTGTTTGAGTCATGACCGTTGTCCATTGTTTCTTATCTCTTTACGGCCGCCGAATCGAGGTCGCCAATCTCAGCGATTCTACCTCACGCATTTAACCACCAGAACGCACTTCTGCACCCTTAAACTGAGCAGTTTGTCGCCGAGCAGAATTCTTTCTTCTTTTTCCCTGGTCCTATGCATCCACCATCCCACTTTCCGATGTAAAGCGACCTCTTTGATCTCATTCTCCTTCGCCCGTTGTTTTCTCTCAAAAGAAGAAAAAACTGACATCCTTTGAAAAAACCGCATTTAACCGCGGCCTTATCCTTTCTCCATTTGCGAGACCTATTTTCCCTCTCCTTCCAGCTTAAGTTGCTCCTTTGACCCTCCCCCTTCTCTTCCCCTCCTCCCCCACCCTCTTCCTCCAGACCTCACTCCTTCGGAAACTGGCTACAGGCGCGCGCGCAGGAAAAAAAACCTTGGCCGATGCACAAAGGCGCAAAAAGGAGAGGGCGATTTAAGAGTGTGAGGAGGAAGAGACATCCATAACGCGAGCGCTGGGTAATATTTTTCGATGGTTATTTACGCGGCGGCCCGTTTCGAAAGAACCTTGGATGAAAACGGCGCAACCGAATCGGTCATCGACACCATAATTAGGTCGTTAAGACCTCTCGCGTCTAGTTTCCATTATTTATGTCGCGCGTTGCGAACCGTCGTTCTCTGGGTTTCGGCCACAAATAAATCGGCGTAAGACCCCCAAGGCGCAGCAGTCGCGGAGAGAGAAAAAAATCCGGTTTATTCCTCGCCAAACTATTAAAAGATGGAAATAAGCAATTCGCCTCTATTGTGATCTATTTGAACAGCATTCGGAGAGCGAGTTTTCTTTAAATAGGTCGGCGTGGTATGCGTGCCGATTGCGGACACAACAGGCCATTTGTTCTCGAGGACTAGCAGACGCTTGGAATTCCGAAAGGAAATAAAATCGCACGCACATAAAAGATTACATGGTAAACTAAGAAGAGGCGCACTTAGCTTTTTCGAATTGCTCGAAGCAATTTTTAATCGCGTCATTCGACTTTGCATTTTTTCCTACTAAAAACCGAAAGGTGACAGGAAGTTCCAAGTTAATTTTGTCTCTCTAACGTGAAAATAATTGGTTCATCTAGTAACTCATATGGTGAAGGTGCAATCCTGAACTTAAAAGTTGTGACAGGATTAAATGGCGAATTAGATGCGTTTTTATCGTTACCATTTTAACCCTTTATAGGTTACTGGTACAATAGTGTACCACTTTTTTAAATTGTAATTTTCTTTGGTTAGTAATATAATATGATATTTAGCAGTTATAAATGAAAATAAAGTGATTTTCTTTCCTTGACTTCTTGCCCTATAAACGGTTAAATAAATTGATGTGTCCAACACATGACTTTCTCCATACGTAAGTTGTCAACTAAAATCAAATAAATACGGCGATAGCAACAGTTCAACTTACACACTTCAGCGCTAGCGATTCAATTGTTTTTAAATTCACCTTTGCCGTCACTAACACGCGCGCGAGCTGCCCACTAATCGTCAATTTCGAAGTAAATTGAATATCTCTTGATATATTCCTCATATGAAAATTTAGTTCAAACAAGAGTTGTAGAAAAAATATCTACAACATATATACATACATACACACACACATATATACATATATAAAAGGAAAGGTGGGTGGCAACAAGGTTTCAAATCTTAAGAATATATATAAAATCACAAATATAGAATTTCATGCTGATCTGATGAATAGTTTTTGACTTAGAGCACCCACAAAATTTTTGTCACACACATACGGACATACAGACACACACGCAGACAATTCGAATTTTTTCATGAAAACAATACCTACTTTCTCTATACTACGTATATGGAGAATGTAAAAATGTCATATTTATATTTCACAAGAAAGAACAACTGTGTCATTTCCACACAAACTTTAATTGCACGACCGATTATTCAGCGAAACCGGTTGTGCAATTAAAGTTTGTGTGGAAGTTAAGTAGTTCTTTCTTATGAAATATGCATATCACCTACCAAAAAGTCCAGCCTGATCCCTTACATTATTTGTCAGATTTCTTTCGTATATTCTATGTACGTAAATTATTTGCGTTACTGAGCTGAAAAATTAACCTCACGCATCCGCTACCTTGAGTATGTTTCATCATAATTAAAATACCTGACTAATGTCAGTCTCTTTTCTTAGTATTAAGGAATACTTAAGAAGCTAGTATTACTCATGTGACTGAAGCTCTGTTCGGTGATTCATTGCTATAACAGTAAATATTTTATTGAGCCAAAAAGTTTTCAGATCCATCCCTTAAAATTAATACTGTAGACTTTATTATCTAAAATAGGGGTCGGAAACCTACTGCCCGCGGGCTTCATGCGGCCTCCGAGAGTGCATTATACGGACCGCGAAGCCATGATGAAGAATCTGATATGGCCAACACGACTTTCTCCATACATATCAATGAATATGATTGCTATCGACATCATCATCCTCGGAAATAATTATCAGCAATTACACTCGTGAATATTTTAAAAACATTCAGTAGTTAAAATAAGTAAACAAAATTGTTGTTTCTATGGATAAAAAAATATCAATGTGCAATTAAAATTATCCTTAGCAGTGTAAGAAACTCTATCAACAATTAGAAATTTTTAAAATAACAACTGAAACAATTGTATCACTTAGCGACGTATTTAACATAAATTTAGAAGAAACATGAAAATATCTCAAACTATCAGTTTTATGAAAAAATGTTTCAAACATAACTTGTAGAAAATGATATTTTCTACAACTTTAATGGCAGCAAATATTTACGTAAATTGGGTTTTAAAAGAAATATTTGGAAAACAATGAAAAGCGACAAGAATAAACCTTCACTTCCGGTTGACCTATATTGTCCAAAATCTAATCAGCTCTTGTCCCTATGACGAAAATAATATATTTGAAACATGGTACTGAAATTGCCCACAAAATTCCCACCACATACAGACACAGACATTATCGCGAAAACAATCTAAACGTGTTCTAGGTAACTCGAAACGTGTATTTCCGTTGAAATCTCGAAGTCGATTTTTTTCATGAGGACAATACTTGATCTTATGCTACGTATGGAGAAAGTAAAAAGTGATCGGTACAATTTAACTCATTGTCAGTCAATTCCATATTTTTTCAGTGCAATTATTGTTTCAAGACCTCTTCTGATGGAGTTTAAAGGCTAATAATCTAATTAGAATTGATTTTCACTATTATGAGATCACAAAATTTCTAGGCATCTTCTGATTTAAACGCCCATCCGGCCCTCCGAAGCATTCACAACAACGAATGTGGCCCGCCATATAAAAAAGGTTGCCAACCCCTTGATCTAAACCACGGGTATTAGCCCTAAAACAGATTAATCATAAATTTCCTTACGCTTTCATGAAATTTATTACTGGCTTGGTAGTCTTAGAGGATTCTTCGAGATTTCTTCGATGTTTTTATTGTTTTTTTAGGAATAAACTTCCATGTTATTTATTTTTAACACCAATAGATTTATGAAAAAAACAATGCTATCGTTGAAAATTATTTTTATACCGCATTTCAACGTTATGTTAACTCAATGGTTGCTCGGTATCATTGAAAAGCCGAAACAAGTCCAAGACATTTCTGTGAAACTGATGGGATTCAGATCACATTTCGCAACAATTTTAATGACGAAATTACCCAATTATTCCAATCGCATTAGTTGCGTCGGTGGCGTTACCTGATGTATTTGCACCGTTCCCGTGGGCTGCTACCAATCTTGCTAGGGTGATACAAGCCTTCATGAAGGTGGCACAAACCGCTATATATACATATATATATATATACACACACATATATGTGTGTGTGTGTGTGTAATAGTGGCAACAAGGTGTTGGAGGAAGCCCAGTGGACACTTACCTAGATTGGAGAGCCACTGGGGGTGCTGAGGACACACGTAAAACACAAAAACAACACAAATATGGAGCTATCGGGCTGACGCCCTTCTTCAGCGACGGTGAGACATGTACTTATATTATATATATACATACATATATATATATATATGTGTGTGAGTGAGGTTAATATAAAAGTTATTAATAAAAAGGAACCGTACACTTTTTGCGGGGTCTTGTAAAAAGGAAGAAGCATTTGTGCTCGCCCCTTTGGAGAGTGGGAGTGGAGGAGAGTTTAAAAGGGCACGGGGCCGCCTTCGCGTTTCCCAGGAAATTCAGAGGAAAGAATGTCTTTTGTGGACTTGTGGTCGGGAGTTTAGGAGGCGGTAACCCTTACATCCGGGATGGCTTTGCTGGGAAGGAATAGAGGAAAGTTTGGAGCGAATATAAAGTATTCATGGCGTCTCCACCTCGGCCGTAATTCTCCGACTCCTCCGCTTCATCACTCTTCTCCTCTCCCCATTATTGTTCTACTTCTCTCCCATCTCCTATCTCTCTCTATCTCTCTTCTATCCGCAATCAAAGGTTTCCCAAGATGCGACGAAATGCTTCGTCTTTCCTGGAAATCGCATGTTGTATCGCATCGTTTGACGGAAACAGAGCGGTTGAACCTCGGGAGACAGCGGTCTTGCCCCGCTCGCTGGACGTTTTTTCGTCTTCTAAATTTCTGATACTTTCTTTGCGTTCTTTTACTGCGAGTTAATAATAACGGATTTTTCATGTCCGCCTGGTCGATTTCCAGTTATCGTTAAACGTTTCAGGAATTGCCCACCGAAGCAATGAATTTAACTCGAAACTCAGATTTTCCGACCTTTTTTTTTACTGGAATGAGTGCATTTGCTCTATCTTTACGCAGTTTTCTCGCAGCTTATTTACGCGTCCGTATTTTTCATTATTTACATCAGAAATCGTAAAAGTTACATTTTATTTTGGAATGGTTATGGAAGGAAATGGTCGTGATTAACTAGCTTCGTGGATTTAAATGCATTTTGCTCGATCCTATTCGTTTGTATTACTCAGAGGCAGTGGCACAGCCAGAAATTTAGTAATTGGAGGGGGAAAATATGTACTTAATCATACGTTATTTTATGAGCACTTGTTTATTGATTTATCCGAAAGAACCTTCATGTAATGATAAAAGCTAATAAATAATGATTCTAATTTGGACACCTTCGATACACCTTATTTTCATTTGAAGCTCGCGTACTCTACGCTTTTGTTAAGATTATCTGCGATCTTGGGAGTGGTTGCCCGGTTGCAACCCCCCCCCCCCCTCCCCCTTGGCTGCTCCACTGCTAAGATATAATTTGATTTTCAGAATGTGCCGAATTTTATTTTTGAAAATTTAACACATTTCACTTGTAAACGTGAAACACTGATTTTTTTTTAGGGTTATCTCTCGACCCGCAAATCATTGCGACCCATTTCCGAAGATTTGGAACGGATTCGAACCCCACAGGGTTTAACCATCTCGGATTTAGCGAAGCCAAAATAAGGATCCGTTAATTTGTACTAAGGGATGACGGCGGAATGACACCCCGTCCACTGCACCCTGCCCCTCGAGGCGGATGTTTCGAATTCGTGGGCGGATGAGACGCCTGACTCACCGTCGTCGTCGTGGGTTAGCTCGAAAGGTGTATGGGATGAGGTTTTAGGGAGGTGAGGATAGGGGAGTAACGACCACGCGGATGGGAACGAATTTAGGAGGATGGGAGGGATATCCGGTCGGGTGAGAAAGTTGATTAAGAGGGAGGCACGAGGGATTATTTAGGGAACAGTCTTTCCCTAAGCAAGGGCCGCGCTCATCAAACTTAAAACTCTCTACGCGCTAACTCTCCCTCCCTCCTGCCCTTCCCTACGGTGGTGACATCTAACCGACCCTCTCTCGAAATCCTTCCCGTGCCCTCTCTTACTTTCCCTCCGGAATCTTTCCTTCGGCCCCCTTTTTCTCTAACGCGACGCCTCCCTCTCCCCCGCACAGGTGTATCCTTCTGAACCTTGAAAGGAAGGAAATTGAGACCTGCGTTTGTTTTATTGCCCTGTAGTAGTTTACGGCCTATTTTTACGAGCGAAAGCGTTGGGGGTAGTGATAAGATGCTCTATAAACTTCGATTTTTAAAGTTTTCCTCTCTCTTTAGCGACATTTAAAGCGAAAAGAGCGTAATTCCACGCATGTGTAGGTTTAATTTTAAACTTTCGCTCTTCTTGAATCGATACGCTTAGTTTTTTTTCCTTTTCTGAGTGTACTTTCGACAAGATTGTTGTATTGTCGATTTAAATTTTAGCCCTCACATATTCGATTAGTTCAGTGATTGAAAACAAAAAAAAGGTCACAAACTTCCACCTGAGGTTTCGCAACTGTGCTACTTGATATTACTCTAACTACATCAATACTACAGCAATTCGTTAATGTTCGTCCGCTTTAGAATCTTAAAAAAATTAGAAGGAAGCATAAAAATAACGTTCATTTAATCTATTGAACTGTACCTTTTGTTTTACTTTTTCTTATAACTGTAATACTACGACGTAGTCAACTTTTTTGTAGTGGTTGTGGTGTAGTAAATGGAAATTTATAATGTTATTCTGAATGTGATAATTCTGAGTCACGCTACGGCCGGTTCCGGAAATTTTGGACAAAATTTCCTTATTAAGCTTTTTTTCTGATAGATAAAATGTAAATTATTGGAAGAAGATAAAACGTCCGATTGTTAAATTATAGGATTTTTCATATTTGGGTTCCAATGGATACTTTTCTAAAAGCTCCGTATCGCGCAGTTCTGGTCAAAAAATCCATATTGAAAATTGGAATATTTTTGAATTTTCGATATTGTAACGAATGATTTCTCCCGTCATGGTTCTGCAAACTTATTTCATCATTGAAATTAAATCCAAATCTAACTGCGGAGGGTATGTTAGTGCGCTGGTTTTTCATGCAGAGGAGACATTAGTTCAAATCTTGACGTATAAATTTGGGAGAAGAATAAATTAAAACAATGATTTCTCTTTAGTTGAACGTATTCACGTCCATCAATATCTCCATACTTTTCGCACAGATTCTGATAATAATGCCTATGAACCCAAAAACTTCAGTCGGTTCAAAAAAATATTTGGCAAGGAAATAATATTAGTAGATTTAAATCTGGTCGAATGTGAAGTCGTATTTAGATTGGAAAAGCGAAAAGGAAGTCACTTCAACGGATGCCGAATCCTTCAAATGTGACGTAATGGAAATGCGTCAGACAGTGACGATAGCAAATCATATAACGGAAAGAAAGCGAATGGACAAACCTACTTCTCGATCTCATGTTTATTTATAACCGAATATTATTGGGATCATGGCTATAGGAGAAAAATTAACGTTCCGTATCAGACCATCCACGGAGACACGTTACGCCGATTCGAAACGTTTCCTTTTTTTTTTTTTTTTCAAAAATGACTCACAGGAAAGGAGCTCCCAAGCGTAAAGGAGGAGGAAGAGGAGGGGCAGGGAGGAGAGGTAGGGAGGAAAGAGTTTTCTGTCGCCAAGCAACGCGGGAGCGACAAATATTTAACGGCTTGTAAGGAAAGCCCCGTAAAGGAGAGGAGGAGGAGAAGAGGAAGGAGGGAGGAATGGGGAGGAGAGGAAAAACTCGGGCGTCGTGCGTCACGGGCGGCCCTGAGTGGAGAGGCGGATCCGCGAATCTGCACACCGCGGAGCAACCCACGCGTCCGCGGAGGGTAGGGGCCTTGGAGGAGGGTATATCGGAAGACTGGGGGGGCAAAATGAAGATGGAGACAGAAAGCACCCGGAGGAAACGAATTAACCTTTCGGGAGAGAGAGAGAGAGGATGACTGTTCTCTTAGGAAGGGCTCGATGGGATTTTCTTTTTACAGATGCGAACGTTTGGTCCCATTCCAAAAATGACATCTTGGCGACGGAATTTCGGCGAGCCAAAGATCTTTTACAGATGCGTGGTAACGTCAGGGAGAATGGAAATCCTTTTCATGTTGCTGATATTTCTTGGCATTCATAATCAAACTAGATGTCACGAAACGATAAGTGCCGCTGGGTCATGACAGTGTTTCAAATCTGATGGACTTTACGAACATCACTGCAAGGATTATCCACGATTTAAAAAATATTTGGCCGAAGATGTTATTAACGTGCAGTCGGCGACGACTGATTTATGTTTACGAAGAAAGCCATAGCATCGATTTACATGCATTTATCTATACTCAGATGAAATTTAATTACGATGCGATCTTTGTATGTTAGGTTGGAGGTAATGACAGGATTAGGTTTCCTGCAGTGTAGATCGGGACTAATCAAAAGTACATCGAAATAATTTGTAAAAATTGCTTATGTCCGTCGCGTAAATATATCTCCGTTCATTGTGTTTTACTTGAAAGCCCAGTTGAATGAATACATGTACGAAAAATGCCATTAATTTACTAAGCAACAGCCTGAATTTGTCATCACCAACGGTCACGTCTCGGAAACTATTACGGGTCTTATCCAAATTTATGACACGCAGACCTTTCGGAATAGATTAATTAAAAGAAAACCTTACATAAGTTATCATATTTGATTTTGCATGACATTTGGAAAATCACCTACGAAGAAAAAGAAGCGGACGTGCGAAGGATAAATATCCTCCAAATAATGACATCATTTATCTATTTATCTTTAAGTTTAACTCGAAAACTTCGATTCCGCTTTTGACACTTGATTTCAACAGGAGTTTTTGTTTAGTTTTGAATCGTGGAACGGGATTCTCCGTATCGGGGACTAAGGAGTGTTTGGCTATAAAACTCACATCTTCGGAATAGATCACTAGCTCAAGTATGGCGGGAAAAGTGAAATGTTAGTCATTTGGATTTCAACTGTTTGTTTGGGAAGGAAGTCAAAGGACAAACAGCGATGAAAGAGTTTGCGGGAATAGGACGAGTTATTCTTGCAAATAGTAGCTCGGAGAGCTAACGCGAGATGCTAAACATTATAGAAATAGTTTGGGCCTAGAATAGATTCACAGACGTTTTTGAAAACCTAATGTTCTCGTAGCTAAACGTACTCGAATATTTACAATTATTTCGCACATTTTATAAATTATATGAACGAATAATATTAAAACAACCACAATTTCTTGTTAATCTCATACTTCCTTAAAAATAGCCAATGTTATCGTTTCATGCTGATTCATTTCGGCAGTGATTAAGAATCAATAAATATAATACCAATAATAAATACTAAGCGTTTCAAAAAATTTAAACAGCACGCATGTATTCATCGCTAATGTTCAAATTTATTCGTATTCTAATTGATAGAATTGTACTTTATTAATAAATAAAAATGGAAAGCTCTGGGCTACAAGCAATTTTAAGCAAACTGCTATGGCAACTGACTGAATTGCCACCAGTTACAAAGTGTTTGTAGAACCGCATTTCCTCAAAATACGTAATATAGGTCTGACGAACTTATTTTACTTTCGCGAATTTGACGTTATTCACTTTCATTAAAATTAGAGTAATATTAAAAACAAAACATTTAGAACCTATATGTACGTTATGTTACCGAATAAATAAAATAAGATCGAAAAGATGATCCAAATAATTTGACTTAAGATGAAGCAAGTTACAACCCGCAAATAAATCATCGGCGATCGCGAAACAAACCGAGATTAAAAAACACGATGAATATTAAAGCACGAATGATATAAAGTGAGACTCCCTTTGAAGCAGATTATCTTAATTTTAACAACCAATTCTTAAGAGATATACAATCGGAATCGTGTAAAACCTCCTATCGAACGCATTTATTCACTTGAAAATATGACTAACGTCAGAGGCATCGAGTCTCGCGGTCGTAAAACGGTTATGGTGATACTTCAGCGGAGAATTCATTCACTGGCTCGCGAATTACGAGACTGCCGCGAAACATGGCTTCAGCGCTAGTATTAAAAAAAACAACGACGACGAAGGGGAAAGGCGGCCGCAGAATAGGGAGAAAGGGTTCGTCCCCCACTCCACGACAATAGTCGTCTTCGTGGCATTTGCGTCGGAGAAGATAGGTTGCGGAGGATAAGGTGGAGGTTTTGGCGCCTAGATTTTGTCTATTTTCCTAGCCGGAGGGAGCCAAAGACCTTTCACACAGATGGCGTCTAGGCCCACGTGTTTTTGAACGTTTCGCAATCGGATAGAGAGAAATCACTCCACTCCTCCCCCCCTTTCTCTCTCTCTCTCTCAATCCAAAAAGAGCACGCTCTCGGCCTTCCTTCTCCCTTTTTATCCCTTCCTCCTCCTCTCTCTTCTTCCATTCCCCTCCCTCCTCCACCCTCTCTCTCTCTCTCACTCTCTTACTCTGGAAACGGAAGGAAAAGAAATCGAAGGCGAGACAGGGAGTGCTGTGGGAAGAAGGAAGCCTAAAAAAAGGAAGCATTAGGGGGCGTTGGGTAGGGGAGGGATTACAGAAATAGATTCCACGGCGCCAGTATCTTGCGAACTATCACCACCTTGCTCTCTCTTTCTCTCTCTCTCTGCAACTTAGGTCAAGCAGCAGTAGATGGCAGGAGAGCCTAATAGCATGATATTTGTTGGAAGATGGTGTTTATCGACAGAAAAATCCTTTGGGAACTTCGTAGCCTACGTCAGAGAAATTGTAAATTAATCATTTTCCATGATAATAATAATTCTAAAATGGTAACATTTTACTCGATGTTCCAGTAAATTCCACTTCTTTTTTTTTAAACTACCAAATAAAAATGCAGCGACGGGTTCTTGCGCGAAAATAGTGTGTTAATAATAATAAACCAAAGGCGGAACGGAGTACATTTTAAAGTTGTGAGTAAACGGAAGAAATTAAGAAGTAATGATTACTTTACCAAATGTTGCTAGATATAATTTCGCATTGGTATCTTATCTTTAATTAAATGTAACTTCATCCAAGTTATTAAATCCCGCATGATTAAGGAAAACGGGATATTTCACAATCATTTTCGTTCACTGAAATTTCAATTGTTAAATAAGCCTTATAACGGAAGCGAAATAGCTTGGTGGATTCGGTTGGTGCTTTCGAAAATTAAAGGAAGGACATCCTCTCAACTTCGAAGTGGGAGGTCAGCGGAGAGAGAGAGAGAAAGAGATAACCCTACGTTCCCTGCCCTATGACGTCACTTGGAAGGGCGACAGACCCGCTCTCCACCTCCTTCCCCTCGCCCTTAACCCGATGGTGATGAGACAGCTTTTCGAGATAAAGCTCGCTCAGAGAGGGGAGGGAGACCCTTCGTAAATGCAAGGGAGGCAGAAAAAGAGGAAAAGGGAAAATCAGAAAAATATAGGGATAAGAGGGAGTGGGGAATGGAGATGCGGGATGGGGTGAAATGGAGGAAGGAGGCGGGAAGAGTGGGAGAGGACTGAGGGAATGACGGATGAAGGAGGAAGAGGAGAAAGGGGTGCCAGGAGAGAATAGGTGTGCGGATGATGGATTAAAAAGGCTGATAAGAAAGCGGATATAAAGATTGTAATTTTGGATGTTTAGGTTCCACGAGAATGACGGCGAACGATGAAACGTAAACACCGGAATTTGAAGAGAGGCCGTGTAAAGTAGGAAATTTCGGGAATTGACCATAAAATATCTTCGAAATGAGGTAGATGCTTGCTTTATTTACTGAAGCAAAATTACTTTTACATCGCTATTTTTAGTTTCGGATTGAAACATTTGAGATGACGATATATTCTGATACAATGTCGACTGATTTACTATTATTTTTAAATCTTTTCGCAAGTAAAATTTCTCATTAATAGACGATACCGTTACATGAAGCTATTTTAGCTAATTATTTTTGGAGGCCATCGAATTTAATGGCTTTATTTCGGGAATAATTTATGAAATGAACTTTTTTAACGTCAAATATTCAGAATAACTTTGCTTTCATCGAATATCTAAAATGGAAAATTTTATCGGTAATATATTTTATTCAGCATGATGTTGGAACATGAAATATCATTCTCATTGCCATAACTAGAGCATAGCGAAGGTGGCATTTACTTGAGCATAAATCAAAGTTATATTATCAATAAACTTATCGCAAACGATTTTTTACTTGATTTAGCGCAAAAGAAGCAAACCCGCGTCATATTATTCTTTCATCACAAGTTGAAACTTATTACTTATAGAAAGTCTTACGTATATGAGATCCAAAATTAGAAAAAATATTCGTGTTTCTCCTTCTCCATTCAACTACTGTTTTCTTTAGTTTACACTTCAGCCTATCATCGTCTTAAGCAACTCTTAAATACTACCACTCTCCCAAACCCTTCTGCTCCGAAATTTCTGGTTGGCTGGTTTTTCGCCTCTGGTCACGTCCTTATTTTCACAATCGCTACACCCCATCCCGACTTTCTTTTATCTCAAAGGCGCTGGGTCTTCCGAAAAGTACCACTTGGGCGCGAGAAATGCTCTTCTGCCGAATTTTGCAAACATTACTGTACCCAGAGTTGTCTTCTCTGAAAGACATTTTCCGAGGACAAGAATAATTGTGTAAAACAGAATTCTCAGAGCTACTCGTGCCTCCTCAGTAAGTATTGTCTTTCATCTCCGAACGAGGAAAATGATTTCGAATTGACGCAAGGGATTTTTATTTGCCCACTAATCGGCCTTCCGTTTCACGCTTCTCACTTTTTATAATTTTTGGGAGTTATATCGCGGTTTGTGCATTAGTTCTGATATAAACGTTACCTCATATCAGTTATCATAAAAATAAAAATAGTTTTATATATTTTCGTGGACTGTATCTTTTATAGCAAGTATCTAAAACAAACAATCTTTGATGTACGGCATTCGAGGATTTTGCTGAGTTCTCGTGTAACGAATAAAAGCATTTTTGGGATTTATATAAACATCTATATCTCCTGATATAAATAAATAGGCTTAGGTAAAAAAATATAGCCGCAGGCTATGCAGTTTCAACATTACATCACAACATTTCTTTAAAATATGTAGTAAAGCCTAACAGTAAACTAACTAGTCCCAAGAATATGTCCGTCATATAAAAAATATCATTATAAAATTTTACGTATAATTTTAAACATGAAAATTTAGCTGCGGGTATGCGATTGAAGTACGTGGTATATTGTAAACATACGAAGAATGGAATGAGGTTCTGTGGCAAGCTGTTTGTTTGATTACTCGAAAATTCTTTCTGGTATCTTATATTTAAGAATACGTTAAAGGGATACTTTCCCATTCCAAAATGATCTTTTATTGTTAGATTGACTTAGCATCGGTCCAGTTCATTAGATCCAATGAAACTCAAAAATCTAATCATTAAAAACTACTAAAATAAATCATTTACAACAGATTATCATGAAAATACAGTAAAAAACCGATTCTCCATGTTAATTGGGTAGACTAAATAACTTAATGACACGGATAATACGCATTTTAAAGCAACATTTGGTGAATGCAACAAAAAATACGTAAAACAGATATCATATTCACCTGCCGTTTTCAGAGTTGCAATTCGTCCAAAATGTTTCTAATCGTAGTTCAACCAAACCTTACTCAATAGAAAAAGCTTCACCAGAAAATAACAGCTTTATTACTGCCAATAATAATACTGATAACCGATACTTATAAATGCATTAAAGAACTAAAATGAGGAATGATCAATTATTACGTAATAATAAATAAAAAGCTATCAATGAAACCAGAAACTGTAATTACGGCGCAATAAAAATTTGAATTTTTTGCCATTGATTATTCTTGCTAATAAAGTAATCAATTCTAAGTGTAAACATAAGAAAATGAGACTGGTAGATCACTTCAAATCGTTCGGTTAATCTGCAAACGGGTAATAGAGTTATTTCTGTACAGCCTAAAAATTAGGTACTCTCAGAAATCCATAAAATCATTATTATACCCCCACACGTTACAGCATATCGAGGCTAATCTGTGTAATCTGTTGTATTTTTTACGATTCATTGTTGAACGGAAAATTTTTATCCTCTGTGTCTGTGAGATTCGAAATATCGCTGACAGTGTCAGTTTCGACTTGGAAGACGTGAATGGGTGTCACAAACATGATATTTAGAAAAAACGAAGGGCGCCGACGATCCAAAATGAGTTTCGATTATACTTGGTCAGAATCTGAAAAGAGGTCACGTCACCAACTCTACAACAAAGATACGATACAAACATATCTCGAATGGTTTATTTTAGAAGAATATTTTTGCGCCGTTTTATGCGTACGATTTACTCTTATACCGCTCTCCTTTGGTTTTCAGTTTAAACCACACTTTGCGTTCTCTCACCGTTCATTTCGTTTGCAAACCAGCACCTTTTAAGACCGATCTTTCGCAATGACCTTGTCTTTCGAATTTTATTCAAGTAAACGAATACCCTTTCAAATGCTTTCCTGATAAGCTTTTGAACGGCTTTCATAGCCGATTCAAGGAAAGACCGATGCGCTTTGAGATGAAAACTTCCTGATTCTTAGGCACCCCCGTTAACTTTCTTATTTTACGGCGATACCAAGTTTCAAGGGAAATGTTTTCCGTTCCTTTCAAGTCAAGATCCGAAGCGTGGCGTGATACGGTCGGAATACGTAATGCCATTTTTTCAGAAATCTATTGATTGGGCGACCCTCTTCGTGTTAGGTTATTTAAGGAGATCCTAAAGTATAGGCTCCTGGATTAATATAGCCACATATTCGTTTCCCCGAAAGTTTGAATACATTATTTTTCTGGTGAGGTCGATAGCAATATTTACTGACGCCCTTCAAGCCGTGCTAAAGAGCTCGAGGGAGGAATCATAAACCCTCGATTATGGCTACTTAAATTTTATGATTTCTTATGAGGGGGCACTTCTCGCTGCTCTTTGCGGTTTTTAGTGGCGTCGGTAACTGAAAATAATCGATTAATAGGGTAATGAAGATATTTCCACTAGTTTATATTTACCCAAATGCTTCGGTTTTTTCAACCATACTTGACGATCGATACGGCATGTGCGACAGCTTTTAAGGCAGCTATTGCCTATTGAATTCCAGTTTGGTTTAAAGTATGCATTATCTAATCCAGTGAGAAACACTAAACCAAGTAAGCGTTGGGTTGTGATGAAAAAATCGAGGTAGCAGAAAAAAGTTAAACTTTTTTGTTTCGGATGAGATGTGCCAATCAGGAAACATTTCTTGGTTAAATATAACTTTTATGTGCACGGCACATCCATTGCGGTTAATGTGTGTTTGAAAAGTTCTAAGAATATTGTTAGCAAACAAATTCCTTGTCCTATTGTCCTCATAATGTGTGACCTTGTATTAGGAAGGCTATTTTTTTCCCTTTAAAATGCTATCGAATTATGACTATTCAGTTTTGGGATTTATTCTTAACATTCAAGCATATTTTTCTAACTATGGGAGGGATAGTGAATTCTCAGAGAGCAATCATGCCATATTATATTCAGTTTACGACTGCTAAACTCCTCGACCTGAAGTGGGTAAAAGATACTCTAGAAGAATTCTTCAATAATAGTCTAAAAAGCTGGTCTCTCGCGAGAAGTGCATTGACCTAGGAGAATATTACACTGAATAGCTGCAGCTCTATCCTGATCATTAATAAATGTTTTTCTTTCGTATGAGCAAATTCTTAGAGCTATTCAAATACCTTTCACAGTTACATTTCAAGAAATATATACATAGCCAATGTCTAATTATATCACACACGTCTTAATAATGCATTTAAAAGTCACACTTATTTCAGACTTAGATCTTGTATATCATTGTATCCAGAGATGCTACATAACCTGTAATCTGTAACTTATCCCTCCACCACTGTCATTTGGCATAATAAAAATCTTTCAAGGACTTAAAGGCGTGGGACAAAATTTGAGTTAGACAAATGTTTACTGGCAAGATTAATTCTTGCTATTTCTAACACTTGTTATAAGTCTCATGAGGAGTAAGTAACCGCTACAAATTAAAAGACTCTAATAACTATATCTTAACGGAAATGAATAACATTATTCGCTTTTCTCAAATCGAAATTTATTTAAAATCAAAGTCGGACACTCAATAAATTTTGAACCAAATAAACACGCTAAACACCGGTAAAAGTGAATTTTTTAAAAATCGATTAATTGTAGAGTCTAAAAATTTTATTTGTTAGTTTATTAAAAAGTTTTTTTGTGAAGTTTTATGGACGCGAGAAGGAATCGAAACGAATGTAATGTGTCCTTATTATCCTAATTCATGTTTCACAGAGAGAATAAATCGTTCGAATTCCAGGCGCTTAGGTATCATAACATGACTCGTCTGTTTACGTAAATCGGGATGGACACCATTTCGCTTATTTTTCGACTCAAAACTCTTTTATCGAATAAATAAATCTCCGAATTCCTCCTCCCGTTCGTTTGCGGTCACGAGACGAGCGGTGATATCGCCTCCTACTCTGTTACGTCTCAAATCCCAAAACCACGGCCCGGACGTCTGCCTGCCACCAGCATCGACAAAATCCAAAACGTCTTTCTAGTCTTTCGTCCTCTCCATCGGCCACTTCCCTCCGTTTCCTCCAATTTCTAAACCTCTTTTATTTTCCTCGCCATCTCGCACATTTCCACTCCATCAATATATCGTACATGTAACGCTTCGGAGCGCTCCTGATCTTTTTATTATAGTTTTATTTTCGCTGAAAATTTCTAAGGAAGTTCTCCTAAATTCGCAATTTTTACCATCTACCCTGTTGAAGCCAAAATTACGACCATTCATATCCTCAATTCCGAGGAAAAATATTGATAAAATGAAGACGAAATTGTACTTATGTATCTACCTTAGTGATTGGTAAACAAAAATAAGAAACGTAATCAGGGATTTGAGATTATAACTCTATTTTTACATATGTTTGCGCATCCAGAAACAATTATGGATACTTACTAATTATAAAGTTTATTTTAAAAACTTTCTTCGTCATCAAATAAATTATTGAAATTTCACGAATCGAAATCCAATTTTACAAACGCTTTTGATTTTAGGACAACGCAATCCATTATGAACGTTAGATTTATTTTTTAGCCATTATTAAATTGATTTTGAATGGATAATATTTGACCATACGATTGGAAAGGCGATTTTTGTCAACAATATGTAATGCCATTCATTAATTACGACTATCACGTGATGTCTATAAAGAATTTAATTAATTTTCGATGTTAATTATTTGGCAAATGATCCAGAAGGAGTAAATGGAATGAAATATTTCAAGTGAATTTGTATATGCCTTATTATGACACTGACAAATAAAACTTAAATATTTAAGGTTAATGTATGAAAAGTAAATTTAATAGTAATACGAAATTTAATTAAATATCTTTCTCTTAGAAAAAGTACTTATACGTATACTCCAAGATAATGTCTCTGCGTATCAATTTCGAAGTTCATAGATGAAAATCTTTACTAAAGCGTGTCAGACATTCTAAAATACTAGAAATATATTGTTTTTACCTTTTATTAATTATAATATTTGAAAATAATCGCGTAAATGTAATTATTTATACTAACTGAATTTTAACATACATTTCCACATAAACCGTCTTGAGGATATAATAATATTAATATTTATTTGTCGGCATAGTTCCAATTAAAATAGATTTAAATAATTTTATAGGTGGAAGATGTGCTTCAAAATCTAATATTTGCCGTAAACTTATAAAATTATAGGAAGAATGTTGTACTTTTATTTGAATTAATTTACTGAATCCTTTACACTATATTTATCCATCAGAATAGTTGCAAAATAATATGATTTCAGGTAAAATATATTACACTAACCATATTAAATAAATACCGGATAAATCGCAAAAACAGTTGTTTATTTGAAAACAAACATAAATGAATTATAGATTACATTCTTGAGATATTACAATTCCAACACCAAAACATCTTTTACACTTCTATAAATTATATTTTTTGTTTTTTACGATTATTATAAGGAAGCTATACGGAAAATAAATAAATATGAAAACAGGTTTAAAATTATATAGCTCCTCAGAAACCTTTTAACAGCATCGCAAAGAAGATTAAAATCTTAGGAAATTTCTTACATGTAAATATATATTATAATGTCTCTGTACTAAACAAGGTTGTTTTTTTGAGAAATATGGCTTATGCAGTATTGTTTAGGACGTCAAGCTCCATGGATGAATTTAAATCAGAATCGTTAGAGCCATTTTAGAACAAATCGACATTTTGTGAAAATCGACATGGATAAACTATCCTTTATTGTTAGCTTTACCGTTCATCTCTTCAGAAGGTCCATTATGGATGATAATATGCATAAATACGAGATGTCCTTCGATTTCGTTTACCGTTTAGACCTCAGAACCGCGCACAGCCAGACGGACAAACAGACGGAATGGCGAAAACCTCTGTTTTGGTCTCGCGGAGACCTAAAACGCCTATATCCATGAAAACCGCTGTCGGATTTTTTTCAGGATTACAATATTTTATACACTACGTATATGAGTAAGTAAAAATATTGTAGATACATACTGCAAAAATATATTCCATTCTTACGCATAAGCTCATCCTTCCTTATGATAGGGTGAATTTACAGTGTACATACATTAATATATCATCTTCTCTAAGCAGTTAAATTTATAATTTTAATATGTTTAATTTTAATGTACATTAAGAAGAAATTCTGAAATTATAATTTCTATAAACGCTAAAACTTCTCCATCAGTAAGACCACAAATGTTATTAAGTGTAAGCTTAACAGAAACTGCGATTACATTTTCAGAGTTTAATGCTTTTAGACTCTTAAAACTGTCCTCGATATGATTTAAAGCGGTTCGCCTCGAGTATAAAGCAACGTGACCTCAATATCTGTTTTGTGTGCGCGGCTGTAACTATGCCAGCAATAACAACAGTTTGCTGCAACTTTTTATTTTTGGCCCCTACGAAAATTCTCATAATTTCATCGTTCATAAATTTGTAGAACTATCTTTGCGCGGAATGGATCTTGCCGATGAGTGGATGAAGTGCCTCCATCGAGGGTGATGATCAATCGACCCGCATGACACTTGGATCTCTGCCCGCGGCGTGACTCTAGATGAAATTTGAGAGACCTTCGCTTTCGCCGGGTTACCAGATATGCAGCAGAGCCATTTACTGATCCCTTTCCTGAGAGCTTCCTATTCTCTTTAGGCCTGCTCCTCTAATTGAATCGATCAGATAAAAAAAATCCTTGCAGAGCTGGATACTTCATTAATAAAAAGAGGAACTTGTTGAATGGAATCTCGGGAAGCGACTTTATAGACGCCCAGAATAATCCTCGTGAGATAACGAAGAGCTTCCAAATTTTTCTTGACGTGGTAATTTATTCGTAGATTTTAAGAGACAAAAGCAATCCACAATTGGCTAAGGGCGAGGTTAAATTAATCGGTTTATTTTGTCATAAGCGAGGGAAGACGGTGTTTTAAGATGCCGATTGCTCGAAATTCGCCTTAAATTGTCAAAGAATCCGTGCTTTATTCTGTCTCCCGTGCTCAATCGCATTCTGCCGCAATAGTATGCGAGGAATTCCGTTCTACCTCAAACACACACGCAGACGCACACTGGCATTTGGTAATGCGTTCCCGAACCCACAGCTGTTGTCCTCTTCCTTTTTCCAGCTGCCTTCACATTCCTCCTCTCAGCATCCGATCCACCCCTTCCTTCCCTCCCCTGTTATTAGAGTTAAAGATCGATACCCTTGTTCCCGGGCAGGTTTGGTGTCTCCCTCCCCCTTCCTTCCCCTTCCCTTCCCCTCCCTTCCCCCCTCTTCCTCTCTCTCCTCTCCCTCCCCTTCTCCGCTGCCATTATTCCCCACGCTCACCCGTCACTCTCATTTTTCTCAGGTTTCCCTTTTTTCCCTCTCTCCCTCCCTCTCCCTCCTTCCCTTCCCCCTTTTCTCTTCCTCTTTCTCCGCCTGCACACCGCGCTGTTCGTCTTTTTTTCAACAACGACCGATTCTCTCTCCGACCGCCTCGTATAAGCGGGTTCCCCCCATCCTTTCCTTCCCTTCCCCTCCCTCTATCTCTCTATCTCACGCGCCGTCCATTCGCATCTCTTCCTTCACTTTCCAGACCACACGACTGAGCTCCATAAAAAACCCTCAGAACATGAAAAAAAATCGCCGAGGAAATCTTTAATGTTAAGTTGTGCCAGTAAACCTTAAGTATGTGTACGCACGCATTTATATGTGTGTGTGTATCGGATTTTAAGTCACGTCTGCCCCCACGCTATCTCTTCGTCATCTCCCTCTCTGCCACTAAGCAGTATAAAGAAAAAAATTGATTACATGAAAAAAATCGAATTCGAGGCTTCAACGGAAATATACGTTTTTAACGTTCCCTGGGTATGTTTTCACTGGTCTCTCAGTTGTATCTCAGTATGATTTATACTTTCTATTTAAATTTATATTTAAGACTTTTGTTAGAAAATCAATGTTTGATTGGATTTGGGCTAAAATTGATCAACGGGCCGTGGAGATTTAATGTCATTTTGTCCGTTTTTGCCAAATATGTCCATTAGGACATTTTTCATTATCAAAGTTATAGACAAAATCATTTTATTATATATATATATATATATATATAACATTTTTCATAGAACGGATTTTTTCAGAGAGATAATTTTTCGATTGTTCGTCTGAATTTGTTCAGTACAGTGAATGTTGCTGGGTGACAGCTTTGTTTCAGTTGCTATGATAAAATTCATTTTTGATAGCTAAGCCAACGCTTCCAGGGGTAATTTAAATTGAAATAAAAATTATCACAATTATCTGGCATCATATTTTGTAAACATATTTCCTTGCAATTCTTGACAGCGATTCCAGCGCCGCCGACGGTGAATTTAATCGCGAATATTTTGTGCTATAATTTGACCTTCGTAATAGGAAGCGCGTCGTTGTTTTGTTATCCGTAGCACTAATTCCGTTTACTTATTGTACTTTCAGTCTGAAAATTGATTCGAAGTATCTTTCATTGCAGAAATTATTCATTACTTAAACGCTATTCACGAGTGTAATTGACGATAGTCGAGGAAGCTGTTGAGGGTTTGTAAGAATTAGCGAAATCATATTCATTACTCTGTTTAGAGAAAGTCATGTGTTGGCCACATCGCTTTTTTTATTTGTCCTCTTATCTGTTTCATCTTCTGCTGAACTCAGAACTCAAAACACAAACTAGTCTCTTCCCTCCCTTACTGTTTCGGTCTCCTTTGTCCGTCTCTTTCTCTCAGATTTATTTCCTGAGCTTTATTTCGTGATTACACTACATATTCTGTTTTTGACTGAAAAGAAGCGAAAATCGAAACTATTTCCTTGCGATTCGGTGATGTATGATTCAACCGAAAATATTGGTTTTGGTTTAATATTCAGCCATCGGTTTTTTTATCAAAATTTCGAAAGACAAGAATGATATGTGCAATTTTTATTCAATATCTTTGAAAAGTTATATTACATAACGGAAAATCCTATTTCTAGCTATTTAAACACCACGTAATTGAAACTCGCATTTCAGAAAGGGAGTCTTTTAATAATTGAATTGTTATTCCTCTTCTCCAATCGGATATTTCAACAGGTGCTGGTCATTTGCTTTTACCAAAAGTAGGTCATTTAATAACCAAGAAATTTTCTACCATTCAATTTGACACGTCCACAAAACACTTGTACGAGTAACTTCGCTTTTTAACACACATAGGGTACTGATTAATTGGGTTAGCAATTTAAATCTCGCTGCTCGTTAAATTAAGACAGCATTCACGTTAGTCGATCCGAAAAACATTTTATAGCTAGAAAATTTTGTACTCTGGGGTAAAAGTATTGACTCTTAAAAAATGCAGAGCGCAAAACATATCATCCCATAAATTCAGAATCGGAAATGTTGCATATGAGATCACTATTTTATTGTCATTGAAGTTGCATAAATATGTGTTACTAGTAAAATTTCGGTGTATGCAGAAATCAGTATATTTTATATATCCTTCCAAGCCACTTGCACGGACCTTATTCATAAGCTTTCAAAAAAGGCAATTTAGTGTTACTAATGTACCAAATGATAATTTTTCCTGTATTTTTAATGAAACATTTTAAACCTACAGTTAAAAAAAAAAGAATCGGGATATGGGTCAAGGCCTTGCAGTTAAAACAGCTTTGATCGAATGAACGCCAGGTGGAGGAAAACTTTTTCCTTGTTCATCACCACGCCTACGTCGACCGCGGCATCTCACGGATCGCTTTTCGTTTTCCCTCGTGCATTCCCAAACCGCCCTTCCTGCCTGCCTCCCTCTCCCGCCCCCACAGAACAACCACCCGTCCCTCCCCTCTCCCGCCCCCTCGTGGCACCCTCCTCTTCCTGTCTGCACCCACCTCGGACAGGAGAGTATTAATAATACAAACTCCTACCTGACTAATTCAAAATGAGCGGCGTTGCTCTCCGCTCCTACGCCTTCGTTTTTTTTTTCTCCGTCCTCCTCCGAAACCTCCTTTTCTCACTCCCTCTCCCAGGCAGGCACCTATTCCTTTCTCCTTCACCCTTCTTCATTTTACCTATTTCTCAACTCTCTTCGTCATTCCAGAGAGAGCGAGTAGGTGCGGTTACAATTTAGACTCATCCATTTACCACTTTTGCTCCAACAACGGAAGTGTCCCCTCTCTCTCTCTTTCTTTCTCTCCCTCTCTCCAAATCTCGCGTTTCCCTGATATGGGGGCTTCCGCTGTTCTTCTTCATTCTCTCTCTCTTCCAATGTTTCCCGCTTCAGCTCCATCCTTTCCTCCCTCCCTCTCTCTCTCTCTCTCTCTCACTACTCTGTTCTCGCTCTATCCCTTCTCACGGTCTCCAAGGGCGAACGTTGGAAATATTTGCTTCTTGGTTCAGGGTTCTAAAGTGCGCACTCCGTCGCGGGTGAGATTTTGGGTAGAATTTAAAAAATCTTTTATAATGATTCATTTTTGAGCTTGCGTTTCGTGCTCTTAGTCAAATCATTCGGACCGAATTATTAATATATAATGAAAAAGGATTAGGATTTTCGTCGAAGATAAAATTTTATTCAAAATCTGATTGTGTTGGTAATTATTTAAGTTGTCGCGCAATAATAATTACGTGTTAACTTGCGTGTAATGTTCTGCAATTTTAAGCAAAGCGTATAAACGACAAAAAGAAAAGGTTTGAAAAAATGTCTTCATTCTCGTTTTCCAGAGTCAGACTTTACTTTTCCCCTTTTTTATCTCTAGCCACCATATTTTCTCTTTAAATGTAATGGTACGAGAAAAATTGTTCAAATTTAACTGGAAACTTTACTAAATGCATCATTTTTTCCTTCCGGAGAAAAAAATTATTCGCCATTTATAACTTGCACTATACCGTTAGAATTTTCCACATCGCAAATAATGGGAAGACGATTAAATGCATGGACTGATTTCGGGCGTTAGGAACTCTCCCCGGAATTATTTTCAGTGACATCATCGCTTTAATTTTGCTGACCAAAGTTCTTACCCTTGGCTTCTCAGGATAAAAAAATATGAAGTGGTCTGAAGCACTGGAGATGTAGGATTGGAAAATAATGGAGAAAATCAAGCGGATGGGGAAGAATGATTGAGAAAGGGAGAAGGGGAGGGTACAAGTGAGGAGTGGTATGGATTTTAAAAGAGAAATCAGGAGTGGATGGGGCAGGTTGTTAATGGAGAGGGAGGTATGCACGCCAGAGAGGTTTTTAGATGGAAATATGGAAGGAGAGAGAAAGATAGAGAGAGAATTAAATGGAAGAAAGTGTTTGAAGATCGGTCGATAGCATGTGATGAATTTAAAAAAATGTCCTTCAAAAACACAAATACACCACTACAGGACTTGGTACCTCACTCGGATAGTTTTAGTTTTTCTTCGTAGTAATATTAAATGTAAGTCGTTAAATTGCAGAAAATATCATTGGCCGTAGTTTTTTGAAAGGATTTCGCGATGCGTTTTTTATGTTTTCACCTGTCAAATTCTGCTACCAGGAAGCGATATCCTAAAGAAATCTCAGGAAAAATGGCTGTTCGCGTCTAGATCAAATGATTAAAAGGACCAAGAAATCGGACAGTTTCTAGATACATTGTATTCAAACAAAACGCATGTGTGGTTCTTCGCCAACTTAAATAATTACTTGTTTTAAAATTGTCACACAAAAGGTTTCTATGTGTACAGTCAGTCTAATGGCCTTGATATGAATCAATTAAATGGCCTCGTGAAGAATTTTCCGAAGTGATAAAATGGTGCTGATGGACTTTTAAGGTAATATATTTAAAGTTAACCTTTTTGAAAAACATTCATCAGCTGCTGCGCGGTTTAACATGTAGCAACACGTTTTGTAGTGTCTTTCCTTTAAATTTTCTGATGAAGCTGCAATTTATAAGTAAATAGACGAAAAATTGTGAATAAAGTTTCCAAGATTTCCGCTGCAGCGAAAAATGAACAGTCTTACGTATTAACGCCTAATATACACGCTGAGCACGATTCGTATATTTCGAATATACCTAAAAGTCATTGACAGTTTTCTTGTAGAGAAGCCATTACAACGCCCCAGTACCAATCGTATTAAAATAACGCGCAAAAATTGATAACTGCGTGTCTTCTGACGTTGGAAATAAATACTGGAGCATATTTTAAAATTATCCCTTTTTCATTCATCTTATTTTTCTTGAAATGCATCTTCTTGTGATCCCATAGTTAATCTCGTTAACACCCTTTATTGTGTAAAAAATATAACATGGTGGAGTTTGACTCGTACCAGTATGCTGGTCATCTTTGTCTTGATAAATATATCATTTCTATCTAAGACGAGTCAAATGTACTGAAAAATAATTATTCTTGAGTCCTGTTGCAGTGCAATGAAATCACGGGCTGAAATAACCATAATTCAGAAGGTAAAATTCCGCGATAATTCTATTAAATCTAACGACTTTAAAGAAACGACTAATCTAGCATTTATTCATACCCTCCATCCCGAACTTATAGCACCGTCACTATAGTACACCTTCCTCTCTCTTTCCTTCCCCCCTTTTCTTCACTATCTTTCTCTCTCTCTCTCTCTCTATTCCAATCCTTTCTTGCTTACCTTCCTTATTCCCTCTCCCACTACTACCGTCACTTCCTGCCACTCTTCACACCGTTCCATTCCTGTCTCGCGCACTCCCTCCTTTCCTATCTCCCTCTCACTCCCTTCCTTTCTCTCTTTCCACTCTTCCCTCACGCGCGCCTCCAGTTTTTTACGCTGCGTCTCAATTTTTCTCATATTCATTTCACAGGTCAGTTTCTCGTTAACGTTTTATTCTGTTATTTGGCGTGCTCTCTTGTTTGAAATTTTTTAAACCTAGCAGCGTTTTAGTTGCATATCGTTGCTGAAATCTTCTTGATAAATTTCTCCTCTTTCTCTCTCTATCTCAATGCGTATAATTAATTTCCTATCGAATATGTAATCATAAAGTTGGACTCTCGATTCGAATAACGTAGTTACGTTTATGAATTAAATACACCATTAAAATAATTCGTTAAATCCTACAGTTCTTTTTTTAATAATTTTATATTGCAATAAATAAAATCAGTTTCTGCCATCAGTCAAAGAATGGAAAAGCTTACTGATTGCTTCTTAGAGTTGCAGACAATTTTACTCATTCACTAATTGGAATACCCGACCAAAGATTTCAACATTTTTACATTTTAATTACGAATTTTTATCACAATAAATGAACACCATTAAAAAAGTCCCATTTCAGACGCAATACGTTTTAATTTATTGCATTCATCACGAATGCGATTTATGTTAAAGATATACAGACGATTAATGAGGTATTTCGTTCCCCGAGTACGTGTGCTTAAAAGTTAACATCGCGTTCGCACAAAAGTAAAACATTCCGTCTTCATTAATCTACGTCTTTCTTCCTCTCATTATTATCCTTTCTATACTATTCGCTCTCAATTCGACTACCTCTCCACTCCCCCCCCCCTCTCTCTTTCCCTCACTCTCTCTCCCTCTCTCTCTCTCCCTCTCTCTCTCTCTCTCTCTCTCTCTCTCTCTCTCTCTCTCTCTCTCTCTCTCTCCCTCCCTCTCTCTCTCTCCAGGGCACTTTCTCATTTCACCGCGAGAGGGAGTTGGGGTGAGAAAGCGAGAGCAATGAGAATGGCGGCTTCCGAGTCTCCTGCCTTCTCTCTCTCTCTCCAACCCCCTCACCCACTCTCCGAAATCGATGCGCACGAGAGAAAGGGAGAGAGAAAGAGAGGAAAGGGACGTATAAAAAGAGAGGGAAAGATAAAGATGTAGAGATAGAGGAATGGCAGGAGAGATACATTGGAAGAGAGAAACGCAGAATGAGAGAGTAAGCGAGAGGAGAAACGCAGAATAAGAGAGAGAGAGAGTAAGCGGGAGACGGAAAGAGAGAGAGAAAGAGGTGGAGAGATGGACGACGAATAACTGAGAGTGAGAGAGATAGGAGAAAGGAAAGAGAAACGGTAAACAAAGGTCTGTCTCTCACTCTCAGTTATTCGTCGTCCATCTCCTATTCTCTCTACCTCTCGCTTACCCTCTTATTCTCTATTCCTATCTTCCAGTGGGAGAGATGGAGAATAAATGAGAGGGAGAGGTTTGGGGAAGGAGAAGATGGAGAACGGAGGACAGAGAGGGAAGGAGAGAATCGGAGAGGGAGATAAGAATACGGAGCACGAAACGGAGAGAAAGATGGAGGGATTGAGAGTAAGAGAGAGAGAGAGAGAGAGAGAGAGAGAGAAAAGGATCAACGTTATCTTCTCCTCAATTCCCGCCGGAAAAGTTGCACTATGAGCGAGGAGGAGGCGGCGCGTGGGTACGTTTCACTGGTTCTGTGACCCTTTCCAATTCCCACCCCTTCCTGTCCTGCTCATTCGCGTATACCGCTGACACCCGCCTTTCCCTCCACTCTTATCTTCTCGGTTTCTCTACCTCAATCCCCTCCATCGTTCACTATTGTTTCGAAAGCGAAAAAAAAACGCGAAGAGAGAGGGGAATGTTCGTTGGAGGAATTCCAGTTCTGTCCATTTCTTTTACGCCTGCCGATTCTTAGCAAGATAAAAAAATCTCCGCTGCCAATTATACTGATTAAGGGGAACACTCCTGCACATTTCGCGGATAACGGTCTCGGTAGTCATTATGTCACCTGCAGGGGCAGAGTTCTTTAAAAAAAAAAGAAAAGTTGGTTGAACTATTAACTCCTGCCTCTTCCTAGTTATCGTGGCCTAATACCGTGGCGGAGAGCGTTCTTCTTGAGCCTCGGATAAGGCCGTGCAGAGGCGCAATGAATTCGTCTGGCTGATGTGATAACAGTTCGTAATCCGTAGGTTAGTGATTAATGTTTGAAAATCCCTTGCGGAGATACGCAAAGAGCGAGTGAAAATTAACGAAAAATATTATTAGAAACTGGCACACGGCACAATTGATGAAGTCGAGATTCGTGTTAATATCGTGTTGGGGATAAAGGAATATAAACAACGCCAGAGTCATCGCCTCGAGCAGCGATTCATCCAAAAAAAATTATCTGCTCGAAAAAAGAGATATCTGAAAAGGTGTGCGGATGAAGCGTTGCAGTTTCATTGGACTTTATATTTTTTGGAAATTATGGGTGAATGTTTTTGGTGAAAATTTCAACGTCACTTCCATTTTGAATGAAGAAAAACTTAGTTCGAATGAAAATGTAAAGTGCGACGAAAATGTGACCTGTCGCCAGGGAGTTACCATTACATAAGCTTCAATTTAAAAGAATCCAATGAACTTTACTATTCTAGTTAACTGCGAATGCATGACCTGATTAATAGTAAATAGAAAATTTAAATTAATTCAACTTTTAATTAAATCAGTATGCAGTTTCGTGAAGATGGCTTCACCACAGCATACAAGCGCTCAAGGTGAAAGCAAACACCAATACGGAATATTAGAAATTTATCTAGAGCACAAGGTCATCTTATTATGAATATGCAGTAGAAAATATGGTGAACGAAAGACAATCCTTTTTGTATGAGTATTTCACATCATGAAGGTAATTGCTGAAATGTTTTTATTAAAAACAACTTTTATCTTTGCATATATATGATATTCTAGGATCAAGTTTTAAATAATGTTATTATCTTCAATTCAGTTTTTAAAAGTCTAATTGTAAGTTATGCAATACAAGTTGCAAACAACAATGGACAGATAGATCGAGGCAGTCTCGTTATAACTTATTCAGTTTCCCTTTGCATATTGCACGGATAATGAATGTTTTCCTATTGTTTTTATTTGGGGCATTCATTTTACAATATTTTCTTATTATTATTTTGTGATGGTTATTAATTCACACAATTAAATCAACAAACTTATGATATTTTAGCAAAAACATAAAAAGTATTTGTTCCTTCATCTGTTTCGATTTCCAAAGAATTTTTTGGAGCATTCGATAAGTATTTAAAATATTTCTGCAGAAAATTTTCATTTCATATGCATGCATATAGATAAGTACGTAAGCACAAAAAACAATATACGCTAGAGATGATCGTAAGTTTGAAAATAAAACTAATTGTAAGAGTACTTCGATGAAAAATATATAATAGCAATAGTCAGGACCAGATTCAGGCGTGTATCATAGATCGTCAGAAGAATTCTCACTAAAAGTCTAAATAGAAAGGCAGAAGAAAGATCAATTCGGTTTCAGAAAAGGCGGAGGAACTAGAGATGCTATCGGAATAATTACAATCATATCAGAAAGGGCTATAGAGTAACATCCAAGACTGGTTATTACTCTGTTGCCCTTCACCGACTGGCGGAAGGTCTTTTATAGAGCAAATTTTGTAATGTCGATAAGGACGTAAATGGTAATAAGTGTAGATTGGAAAGGTAACTGATCAGATATCTCTACGTGAATTAAGTTGTGAAGGTTAGATTGGAGAAAGCTGATACCAGTGTAGTAAATATCGGGAGAGAAGTAAGATAAGGTTGTAGCCTATCGCCGATTCTGCTCAACATAAATGGAGAAGAGTGCTAGCAGGTATAGAACATTCTAATATTAGAGGAATTATTACGAGAAAAATAAAATGCGCTGATGATCAAGTGTTTGTAGGAAAGAAAGAAAGGGAACTTTAAAAAATGATAAATGGAGTGGTAGTAACAGGTGGAAAATATGGGATGGAATTTATTACAGAAAACTCCAAGATCATTCAAATATTGAAAACTTGAACTTAAAGATTGCTGTAAAGCTATTGGAAAATTTGCAGACTATAAATACATAGGAAGCATCATACAAGAGGTACAAAATGCATCGATGAGAAGACAAAGATAGCGAAAGCAAATGCCGCTTTTAGAAGAAAGAAACTCCCATAGACTGGAAGAATAAAGAAAGATATATTTATGAAATCGATAAATGTTGTGTATGGAATATAATTTTATATGGAGCAGACAAGTGAATCACACAAAAAATGACATAATATACTTAGAAAGCTTCAAAATGCATGGAGAAAATACTGAAGATTAAATGACCACTAGAATGAAGAATGAGGAATTTATAAGGCGAATAGGGGAGCATTATAAAGATAATAAGAAAGAGGAAGGCGAACTGGAAAGGATATAACCTGAGGAGTTACAGCAAGAGTAAAATGTGTTAAAAGAAAAACTAGGAGGAAAAAGTGGGAAAAGAAAAGGTTTTATCTGATAGACGGCTTGATAGGGAAAGATAACTACCAAGATCTGAAGAAGATTACGGAAAGCAGGTGTATTTGGAGAACTAGGTTTAACCAAGAATAATCGCTAACCATGATTAATGCTTTCTTTGGGATTGATTTCGTTTTGAAAAAGTTTGTCAACATTCAAGAAAAGGGTTACCAGGTATCACAGAGAAAGTTATAATTTGCAGTATAGTTCAAAGTCCAAAATCCGGAATCAACTGAAAACCGGACGTTTGAAAGTATTCCATTTAAAATTTAATACGAGTTGCGGCAAGGAAATTAATTTTAATTCAACTTCGGAGTTTTTCCGTGACTAATCGCTCCGATTTTGTGATTAACCGCTGTCTTCGAACCGCCGTACTCGGTTTTCTTTCTGGGTCGTATCGAATTGAATTGGGACCCTGTGACTTTAAACAACGACCAGCGCTAGTAGGCTTCTCTGTCTAAAGCACAAAGCAAGTGAGGAGAGAAACCCTGTGCCGGCATTAGCCTACTCTTAACGAGAAGCACCAAGGGGTCCGACGGATTTACGTCTCTTCCGAAGGACGGAGCGCTGATTCGCGTGTTCTCCTCTAAACACGCAAATAGGGGGCCGCAAGATCTCTTGAAAAAATCCTTTCGCAGGATTCGTACCCGGTTCGCACCGGGTATGCTCAGCGTAGCAGGCCAACACCCTCGCTGGGTGGTATACGTTGTAGCAGGGGTCGGCAACCTATGGCACGCGTGCCCTAAGGTGGCACGCGAAGAGATTTTAAGTGGCACGATATTTCAGAGAATAATATTGAAAAGTGTGTATTTTAAAAATAATTTCACTTTTATTTCAATTTCATTTTGTATTTCAGTGATATCGCATTATATTCAGGATTCCTTATAACATAAGAACCGCTTTTCGTAAGCGTTACGAAGAAAATGAATTTAAGGGTGGCACGCGTGGAAGGTCACGGGTTATGAATATTGATAAGGAGTGGCACCCAACAGAAAAAGGGGCAACTTGTCGTAAGTTGGGTGATATAGGCCGTATGGGTTTCCCTGAGTGTAAGTTGGGTGGTGTACATTGCAGGGGTCCCGAGTGTGAGTTGACGGTGTACGTATTAAGCTTTGTACACATATGCGCATTTCCCTGCAACAGAACAGCTAACCGCGCAGCGAACCGAGCAGCGAACTAAACCTTGCAGCAAGAGGACGCACGGCACGGTGTTGCAAATCGTTGTTCGCCTCTTTTCCGCCAGTATCCTTTCGGTCTCCGAGTAGACATGACTTCTCTACAAGTAGCTGCTGCAGCTTATATGTTTATGCATAAATATGCTTCCAAGAAGAAAAGGAGACAAAGACGATGGTGGCAGACCCATCTGTACAATAGTAGAGCAGCGTACAGTGGATCTACATTGTTAACACACTTACGAGTTGAAGAAGTGAGTGGGCTATTTCAAAATTTTACTAGAATGAATTCTGCTGATTTTGATTTACTTATTAATTTACTTGGACCAGAATTGCTAAAAAAAAAAAAGACGCAAGCTATAGAAAAGCTATACCGTGCAAGAAAGATTGGCCGTGACTCTTCGTTTTCTCGCTACTGGTGATTCGTACTGCAGTCTACAATACGTTTTTAAAATTTCAAAGCAAGCAATTAGTAGCATCATTCCAGGAGTTTGTGAAGCTTTCATTGAGGAATCCTTAATTAATTTATTAAAATGGTTCTTGTTTTTTGCATCCCAAATAACCTCTTTGCTCCTATAGATTTCAATAAATTTCAACGCCGTTTTATTGGGCCACTCCATTTTAATAATACACTACAACTGAATGATGCACACAGGCGAACAACGATGTGTCTTCCTTCGTGGTAAGATAACTGAGTGTAAACATGTCTACGCTCGCTTAAATGTTGCACACCCGTCCAGACAGGTTGCAACGTGAGCGCGCAACATCCTTTGATGGTTCGCTGAAATACCGACTACGCATGGATCGCCAGTTTGTTGCGCGGAAATGTTGCACGTTCATGTTCGCGTTCGCAAAAATGTTGCGCTACTTTGCTCGGTTCGTTGTTCTGTTGCAGGGAAATGCGCATATGTGTACATACCTTTACTAAAAATACATACCTTTCCCTGTTTTACGGCTTTTACAAATTTTTGCTCTTTCCCGACAGAATGATGATAACAAGCTTGTCATCTTTTTCCGACATTCATCAGCTGAGAAGCCGACTTCAGTTGCGATCTCCTCCCAAGCATCATTCTTAATTAATTTATTAAAATGATGAATGTTTTTTGCGTCCCAAATAACCTCTTTGCTCCTATAGATTTCAATAAATTTCAACGCCGTTTTATTGGGTCACTCTATTTTACTAATACACACTACAACTGAACGATATACACAGGCATTCTACGATGTGTCTTCCTTGGTGGCAAGATGATAACTGAGTGTAAACACGTCTACGCTCGCTTAAATGTTGCACGCCCGTCCAGACAGGTTGCAACGTGCGCATGCAACATCCCATGATCGCTGAAAAAGCGACTACACATGGATCGCCAGTTTGTTGCGCAGAAATGTTGCACGTTCGCGTTCGCGAAAATGTTGCGCTACTTTGCTCGGTTCGTTGTTCTGTTGCAGGGAAATGCGCATATGTGCACAAGGCTTTAGGAGCAACTGGTTGTAAGTTGGGTGGTATAGGTCGTAGGGGTAACCGAGTGTAATTTGGATGGTATATGTTGCAGGGGCACCCAAATATAAGCCCCATAAGACGTAGGGCAGTGATGGCGAACCTATGGCATGCGTGCCATAAGTGGCACGCAAAAGGATTTTGGTTGGCACGCCAGCGAAATCCAATCAAAGCATCTATCGTACTGATTCAGCGCCGCAAAAACATTTGTGTTATTTAGTTAACTATTGTAAACGTTAGTGTTACGGTTACAAATTTCAACCTCTTATGTCTTCATCACGAATTTAATTTAGTTGGCACGCAAAAAAATCATGGACTTTTTTGTGGCACGTCAGACGGAAAATATTCGACAATTTCAGTAATATTGGCACGCGGGCAATAGCAGGTTCGCGATCACTGACGTAGGGGAATACGCGTGCACGGTGAGTGGTATACGGTGTAGGGGTACAAGAGCGTAAATTGGGTGGTATACATATTAGGATATCTGGGTATAGCTGTGTTGTATACGCTTTGGGAGCAACCGAGTTTATTTTGGTGGAATAAAATTAGGAATTCCATGGTTTACGTTTAGTTGTATACGCCTGGCGGGCAGCATAGTGCATGTTAGGTGGCATAAAATTTATTGTAAGTTCAGTGGTATAAGTTTTAGGACAAATTGGTGTACTATGGGAGGAATAATACTAGAGGGCATTTGGTGTAAGTTGGGTGATTTTTCTATTTTGGAAGCAAATTAGTGTAAGATTTGTAGCGTAAAATTAGAGGTATATTTTCTGAAAGTTTTCAGGTATAAGTTTCATGGAAACGGTTATACTCAGGGGTTCCCAACGCGGTGCCCGCGGGCGCCATGGAGCCCTCCGATGTTCGTCGTGGCGCATGCCGAAGTTTGTTCTGCTGTCCTCCTTAACACTTTGAGCTCTTGTGACTAATAGTGTTGAGCGTATACAGAATACTGGAATGTACCAATGTAATAAGACTTCATGAATCGGTCTAATAGAGTTTACAAACGATGTGCTTTCAGTTTAACTCGTAGTTTGCAAGAATACAGGCGCCCGCCGTTTTCCTTTAAAGTCGAATGCGCCCTTGCCTTCATAAAGGTTGAGAACCCCTGGGTTATAGGATGGTGATCTTCATTGAGAATTTGGTGTTCTTTTGGTGGTATATATTTTGGAGAAAATCGCCGTAGATTGATATATATCGGTTGCACACGAGGAATCCTCTGCAAGTCAAAGTTTGCGTTGTGCCGGGCAGAAAGAGCATTTGCGAAAATTTAGACCGCAATTTTAACAGCTCAAGGTAGGCCTTAGCTTAAGACATAATGCAGATTTTTATTCATCGTTCATTATTTTCTGTATCCACTTGACTCTCATCTTCATGTAACCTAAATGATCGTAGACAATACCATGAGCCACTCCAGAACTATTTTTCACAATATGAAATGTTTTCTCAAACTTATTCGCCTATTGCTTTTTATCAACTAATCATTTGATTGACTTTTGATTCACATCAGGATGTGGACGGCTGAAAGCTGCGGGGATCGTCATCAATTCTTCACATCCCTCAGAAAGTCATTTATCTCGCTCAAGCACGGCGAGATAAACAATCCCCGTTGAATGCGCCTTTGATCATTTAACACATTTCTGTACTTATTTTTCCAAGCGCACACAAAACATTATTGCACATCGTAGTTCTTTTGGCAAATCTATGATCGTATGTTAAGCAACATTCCGCTTTATGAACGTTGTATAAAACTGACAAGAATAAGTACTGCACCGCTGAGCTGATAATGTATATTGACATGTTACGATTTGCAGTGAAAGACTTTTTGTATCGAATCTAGAGATAAAAATTCATATATATATATATATATATATATATATATATATATATATATATATATATATATGGAATATATATATGGAATATATATATGGAATATATATATATATATGGAATATATATATATATATATTCATATTCCATATTCATATATTCGCCACATAATACCAAATATTGAAAGTAGTAATGGGGAAAATATTTAAAATTTTAAATAGGTATCAGGTGCTGTTGTTCAATATATCTGGCATTGGGTGTATATTATTTATCCAGAAAGAGCGCAAGTAGTATAATTAATACACTGAAAGTATATGCATATCATAATAAACATTGTTACAATAAGTTCGAAAACCGGAAAGCTTCGGACTTAGAGGTTGCCAATTTTTGGATTTTTCCAATATCTGGACGAGCATAATTCACTTAAATTTTTTTCTGGTTACGGAGTCAACTAAGCCTTTACGAACAATAAAAATGTTTGTATTCCCAAATGAAATCTTCGGCAAACTTTGACAGTATATCGAATCAGGTGCGGCAGTAAAATAAAAAAAATACATTAAAGGCATCGTTCAGTTGCGCACAAAATGCAGCAAAATGGATTTCTTCTGCTCATTCGGGTCGATCCTGATGATGTAGACTCCGAAAACGACCGCTCCAAACTTTTACCCTCCTCCGCTCCAAAAGATCCTTTTATGCACGCACTCAAGCACATACACACGCGCGCAACACCCAGCAGAACTCGTCATCGATTTACAACCGACGCTGTGAAAGAGCTCACATTTCGGGAACGGCTTCTCGCACACGCACGAAAGCACGCAAACTCTAGCAGAAATGCGAGAACGCGAGTGCGTAATATGGATCATGGTTCACTAGGAAGCGTAGTGGAGGATTTAAAACAAGCCAATATTTTTATCTAACACCGGAAAATGAATTTTTTTATGAGAAGAGTTTCTAAATTATCCTTCCCGCTGATAAGAGCTGAAAAAAGTGCTATACGAGAAAGTTTTCCTTAAGACATCAGATTAACTCAGTCATCTGACTCACGGGTTTAGCGACGTTCATTAAAAAAGTACTATTTCTCATTCAAACTTTTTGTATGTCCTTTAGTTAGTGATTCTGCCTAATGAATTATTTCGTCGATATAATCGTCACATCGTATTTCATCTGGTTATAGGTAATCAACTTTAATATTCGTGTTTAGGTGGACAGTGGCATTCATTTTCTTATCTCATACTCAGGTCTAACATTCTTCCTTGTCGCACGTACGTATTCAATACCATTCTGCAACTCTGCTTGAATTGGCAAAAAATATATGATAAGACAGGCGAAGCAAAAGTGAATCATGTTATTGACAGCGTTTAAGTAAATATTTTTCCAATAGAATAATGTGGACATCTTATGTATGATTTAGTTGAATAGTTATAGGGAGATAGGGAGATCACGTCTCCTCGCACACCTATGTATCCTAAATTATACCAATATTTTTGGTAAATATCTCTCGAGTTTTTTTAAACTCCCTCATTACAGTAGATATAGGAACACAAGGTTAGTTCGTAATCGAGGCGAAAATGTTATTCGCATTGGTTAGTATGGTATATTATATTTTCGAGGAATTAGAATTTTAGGCATTGCGCTAATATACGGAATTCATCTTGATATCTTGTTTTGTCCCTAGTTGTGATTGTCACGCAAAAAAATTAACGGTCTCTTTGCAAAAGCCTTGTTATTCATGGAGGCATACAAAATGAGTACTTTTGAGTTATATATGCACGGAATTGCAAAATTCAACGAGATTTATCAAGTTATCTTTGACTAGGTCTCGTTTCTGTAGTCTTGAGAGCTACATAAATTCTCCCATGCACGAGTCCATAAAGTCACATTGGCTGCCTATTCTGTGCTTGCTCCCTTCTTATTCTGAGAACAAAGCCCTCTCTTCAATTTTCCTGTTATTCGGAGTTTTGGTTGATGAAACAAATGACCGTAGTTGACTAACCCAACGCAACCGAATCCAACCTAACCTTTAAAAAAAATTGCCCGCTTAACCGAAAAGTACAGAAAGGTTTTCTGCATTCGTCGGGTCTTTCCTGTTTCTACTTTTTTATTGGGGTAATTTTGTATTTTTTCTTTCGTTTCGCATTCTTGGAGAGTACACATTGCAACGCCATCGTATCTGCCATATTGACCTTTCGTAATTTCTCGTTTCAAATGTTTGAAATGCAGCTTTAATTCTCAGTTCGCTGTCGTTGTGCATACTTTATTTGGCTACCTTAAACTCTCCTTCATCTTTTTATAGTCTATGCAGTTTTATTTAAGCATTTTAACTGCTTTATTATTATTATTGATCATTTTCCCATCCATCCATCGCATTCGTTGTAGTTATTTGATTGTTTTTGATTAAGAGTTGTATCTTGAGTTTACTTTGATATCGACGTTTTTTGCGACACGGCCAATTTTTATGTACTGCTGCTGAGGCCGGAAAAAAGTCGAGAAATTTCGTAGTATTTCAGTTTCGCGACCCTCTAGGAATATCCACAAATGTACCACAGCCTCCCACTTTTTCTCAATAACTTAATTTTCCCCACGATCACTCAGGTGTCTCAAAGTCTGGTCAAAAATAATTAAATTCAATGATAAAATATTTACATACACTTTTAAAAAGTCTATACATGAATTGAGCCTGGGAACACTATTGCCATATAGTCTCATGAATTATTTGCATCCTTTAGCGCGTTTTCAAACAGCGCGGAAATTTCCAAGGAGTAAATTACAGCGTAACACGAGGGTTTACAACATATTCTATATTTAGAAGAATTTGAGAGATTTGCGTATAACTGAGGAACTTCATTATGCCGATTAACTATTTGAATAGAACTTGATTGATAATTGAGCATCGATACGCGATATTGCAAATTTTTTTTGTTTGCACAGACTGGTCGTTTAACTCATGGCACTTATTTTTTGCGCACATGGCCTACATGCGCTAAATTATTCGGATAAAAACGTCATATAGGTAACTAATCCCATTTGATGGAGCTGATACGTGTAGCGAGACTTTTGAATTAGACGTGCATATTCATGACTGTTAGAAATGGCCATCTCCGCGTTCGTTTGGCTTGCAAAATATTCCGAAATTAACACGCTCAACTCCTTAACGAGACTTTTCCAACGGAGATCGAAAATATGTAAATACAAAGAGTCGCAGTGTACCGCAGGCTTCAAAAGCTGGGATTTCTCGGTAATTGACTCACGTTATCTTAAGCTGCAGTTCGAAGTCCCTCAACCAACACGTTTGAAATGCTATTTTTTCTCATTATCATAAAAGAAATAAAATGCTATAACAGAACATATTCCTCTGTACACAAATTTAGTAACCCGTGGTCCTTTTTTTATTAGAATATTCATGAATTTGCCTTTACCTTTTATGGTTTGTTAATGTTTAAATAAGAATTATCGTCCTTAATATATCGAATAAACTAGAGATGGATTGCGAAAGAGTTGTTTCTCGACAAAGTTCATTACTTAAATTTTGAATATACTTAATGGAAGACCTTAGATTACGCATATTATCCTCTAATACGAAAGGCAATGAAGTATTAGCAAGCGAAGTTTACAGTACGTAAAGAAATCATGTTGATATTAATCGTGAAGTTTGCAATCTGTTCTTATTTTCTTCGGATAAATATAGACGGTTGAATAACCGAAATCCAAAGAGTGGTGGTATATAAAAAGGACGGATATGGGATTTCGGCTGTTATATCAAAGAATTGATGACAGAAAAACATCATTTATCCTACTATTTAAGTAATAGCAATGGAAGAATTCACCTGTCGCAATTATAAAAGTGTAAGATATTAGTTTGTATGGAGAAAGTGTAGCGATTTTATATAAATACTATGGAATAACTTGAAGGGAAAGAGATTCTACCTTAATAGTTCTCCAAATTGTTAGCATAAGGACGAGAAACTTGATTCTCTCAGATATTATCAACGACTATACATTATTGTCGTATACCACAACATTAAACTTCTTGTAAAATATTTATTACAAAACTTATAACAAGACATTCCATATCTTACGGTTTAAAACTTCTACAACGTACATTACGCATCTAAATATGCAAAAACGCTTATACGGTCTTAAATATTCATGCACGATGTATGATGGGCAAAACGTATAGGTACTACTTACAATTCTATATTTTGAAGTAGCATATATAAATTTACATAAAATCAATGATAAATCGATTAAAGTTTTATTCTTGCTTCTTTTATATATCAATATGGCATCGAGTTTCGTGTCGAGGGGAAAAACAAATTTCATAAATATCTTTCGACATCGACTTTATCGGAAAATGACGAAATTTAATTATTGAATTGTCATGGAAAGGTTTGATATAAACACACGAATACATTGACTTGTATAATATGAAATTATTATCCAAAAATGTCTATTTGAAATTTCAGTCTCTCGAATTACCAATAATTGGAAAAGTTATCATGTTCCACGAATTTGCATGATTTTCTCCGCCATTCGGGATAAATAAACATTAAGGCACTTTATCAAGGAGTCACCTGATCAATGCCAGGAAATGGAATTGTGACTGCATACTACGGAACACTTCCATTAACATAATGACTTTCCTAGGCCTGAGCGATAGCTTGGACTGAGTTAGTTCCGTTGCCTTTTATTCATTTTCATAGCCTAAAGAAATAAATAAAAATCTTTTATTTTTCCGCATTCGTTTAGGTTATTTTTACTGTTGCGGCCTCTAACCCTTTTATATGAAAAATGTAATAAATAATATATAATGATGATAACAAAGTATGTACCTTCAATTGGTGTACTAGCAGTAGATCTGTACAAATAAATATTCGCTCCACGACATAATTTTTGTACTCTTCATGTCATGCAACCACATTCAAATTTGACTTGATTCTTGCACGCGAAGTTAGGAAACGATTATAATATGAGCAGTGAATTCTTTTCATGATTGCCTCATTGATTTTTTAATCTGGTTTTTATTGTACTTTGGCAGTGAGCACATCCAATAAAAAAACGCCAAGGGACATTTCTAATTCGTTTAAAAACGTTTCTGATAAAGATAGTTTTAACAACTGCAATCTAAAAAGGGATTTTAAGACTAGATTAAAACTTAGGTCTTCATTAGTTTTGTGAAATATTTATTCCACCAGAGTGAATCGTGAACATACGTATAACGAATATTGTCAATATCAACTCAGAAATTATTCTGAATTGAACCTCAAAGTGTTAAAATAAATTATTTTTATTTTTAAATTAGTATTTAATTTGAACTATAAATAAAAAATCGCCTTTAACTTGATATGATTATAGAATCTTAAACATATTAATATAAAAGTATTAGAGGATTAATAATGCACAGTAATTAATGAAAAAATGGATAATGATGACATATTGGTGAAATAATATTTATGGGGAAATATTAAAAAGCAAACCGACAAGCGCCACATGTTTCCATTAAGAAAGCGAAAATAACTTGTAATCGTACTGCAGCGAGAATTAGCATAAGAAACGTGTTATTACTTAAATTTTATAATAAATTAATATCTATTCACACATTACAGTATGTTCGTTCAAACGTACAATAAATTTTCATCTCGCTTGATATTATAATAAATAAATTGGTTTTACTTTTTAAGGAGGTTAAGGTAAATGTATCATATAATAATTGAAATGAGCATCTTCATTTAGGGAATAAAGACAGTGCACAACATGCATTAAATTTAATTGGGACGTCATGGCGTTTTCTGCTCAAAAAGGCATAGCACGATATAACGGATAAAAGTTTACATTTTTTCCTTTTTAAAAATTTACCCAGTGAATTAAAGTTTCCCCGCTACCATAAGTCGGTTAAAGTTAATTTTACAAGTACATATTTTGGGAGTATTTGAATCCCAACATTTTTCAAGAGAACAAAGTGGAAAGGTATTTAATTTACATTTGATAAACATGCCCATTACTCCATGGTGAATAAATCAATATTTCCTGATTACTTTCTAAGTTTAACTGATACTTTTTTTCAGAACATATAAAGATCCAAATTCTCTTCCGAAGCGTAGTCTGCGGAAATTGGACAACTTCTCCTGCTCTTAGCAATCCCTCCATACACCCCTCAAATCGTTGGGTTAATAAGCGGTCCGATTTGTTTCATAATCCCTTTTTCAAAACAATTTATTGCTCATACGTGTATTAAATTGCGTGTTTACTTTAATTTAACTCTGTATCGAAGCATTTTATTATTTTCTTCGATTGAACTTTTTGTTTTCTAAGTTTATATATTTTTGTTGTAATTTTTATTTACTCGTACGATTTACATAGTAATCTTTTTAGGAAGTGTTGCAATGATGGCCGACTTAAAATTCCCGAGTGCAGATTATGTATAATTCAAGCTTTGGTAGTGGAATGGTTAGTGCCTCTGCTCCCCAATGCGAGGTTGCGGGTTTGAACATTACCGTGATGGTGAACCTTTGTATTTCTTAATCAGTTCGTCTTAAGAGCATTCGATTAGGTTTTGTGATCAAACAAACAGGGACAAATGAACACGATTCTTATACTATCATGCATCCAAAGACAAATTTCGCGTGTATTTGGAAACTGTAGTTTCAATATGTTCTTTCTAGTTAAGCTATCTTTATCGAATGAGAGGTCGAAAAGAATTATGTGGTCACACGTGTAGGCTTCATCGAAAATCTACGGTGAAACGCGATAATTTTCCGTGGAATCACTTTTTCCCCATTTGAATTTTAGAAAAAAGCAGTTGGGAGCGGGAAAGGGAAGGGGAGGGGGAAGGAAAGGGGAAAGGGAAAGAAGAGGGGAGAGAGAGAAAGGAAGGGTGCGAGTTGGGGAGGAGCTAGGGCACGTGGAGAAGAAAGGAAGAGGAAGGTCGTATTTGCTTCATCCCTCTCCGCAGGTACGTACTATACGCGTCCGATGGATCTGATGAAACGGTGTTGTGCTCATTCGGCTTCGACGCGCTTAAGGGACCCAAAGGAGGGAGAGGCGGCGACACGCAAGCGATGGAGAGGCAAGCGGGAAAAAGAACTTCACCCTTTTTCAGGAGAGAGAGTGTTCCCGGTGGACTATCCGTTTCGTGGGAAAAACATTCCCTCTTTCTCTCTCTTCTTCCCTTCAGTCCTTCCGATACCGAACCATTTTATTATTGACGAAGGTTACCAGTTCTTCTCAGATCCTTTTTTAAGGAATCAACCGCGTTATTCAGAGGAAAGGGAGAAATTTTAGAACGATGCTAACGGGGATAGAAGGATAAAGAGGGAGAGAGAAGAGCGAGAAAACTGAGATTAAAAAATATTATTATTCTTAGCCCTGTTTCAGTTAGTTTGCTGCCTATTCTCTTAAAGGCCTTTTCGCTCTAAAAAAGATGACAGGAATGGTTTTTCATTAGATAATACGTAAGTGGCTTTGAAAGAGCGTGATATGAAGATTCACTCGAACCATGAATTTAGGATTTTCGCTGAACGAATTTACGTTCTACCACTGCTCTCTTTTTAGACAGCTAACGCGAACTGCACGATCGTCAATTTCGCTTTCGCACAGCTTGAAACAGTTTCAGAGCACCGAAAAGGAAAGTGTTTTAGTTCGACTAATAACTTAGAAGAAAGTATAGAAGGAAGCTTAGCTGAAAAATGTGATTGAATTGTTGCATGTTGGCTCCAAGACGGCGCTCAAATGCAATATTTAGCACTCCTATAATAAAACCTGTCTTTGCACGGTCTTTTCAGGAGCGCATGCATCGTGCAAGGAGAGAGATGGGCGTAGTAATAGAGCAGTATTTTCAAGGAATTTCATTGTATTTTTGAATAAAGTCGCGATCTTCATTTTTCCCTTTTCCACAGTGAATAGGGTGCCTACTGCTTCGATCTCAGCCCGGGGTAACTCGTACACAGTAACGCCTAATCTGATTAGTTTTCTGTGCCACAGATAGAAGAGTGTTAAAGCTTTCGAGGCAGATGTAATCCGTATCAGGCTTATCCTCCTAACCTTCCCACCTCCTTGACGAAATTCTAAAAACAAATCACAGCTCTATTGTTGCCGGAAAAGCAATCGAAATCTACTTAGTAATAAGGAGACGGGATGAAAATCTCTTTGTAATTAAATCCGAAGGGTAGCCATGACTTTTTCGTCTCCTGATTCCAACACACTAGTTTTTGTTTCTCTGAATTCCATCTAAGGATGCATTAAAATAACAGCGGCACAAGCGTAAAAACTTGCTTTCTGCGGTAGACAAAAGGTTTTGAATATTGCCACTTACGAGAAAAGACAAAATTTGAATAACATGCTGGCGAAACAGTTTTTACCTTCGTAAGACGTCCAAAAAATTATCAAGTTTGCTTTGTAGGATGAATCCATTTAAAAACTTAAGTAGGTCCAGTACTTCATAAGAAGTTTGGGGAAATCGTATATAGTCAATCTCTTCTTCATTCAACCGGCATAAATAATAAGAAATACAGGCAACTAATATTATACGGAAAATATTTTTTAAATGGTACAGGATCATCTCGATATGAGGAGAGAGTTGACGAGATGCTTACATATACATTTAAATTAATCTTTTCGTTGGAAGTCGAAAAATGCGTTGAAGCATGGGTTTCATTGCACCATAGCTTCATTCTGATGAATATATTAACCTGTCTTATCACATTGTGAATAATAGGCCTATAATATCTTACGGTTATAGCAATCATTCCAATATTTTTCTTTTACACTCCATACAACATATCCAACAGTGACTCGCACTTCTACAGTGATTACATGACTACTGAAAATTTTTACAGATTTCGTGTGCATGAATTCGTATATTCGTATACTACATTGATTGTTGGGCCAATCTTTCAAAAGCTGTTATACTTCAATCTTATATATATTGTCGCCCTTAAGAATATGAACAACTCTTTGCAGGATCCTCCTAGGACGGGCTCTAAGCTCTGTGACATAACTCAACAATTAGACGAACGACACTGGAATACCCGATTCCGATACGCCGATTAAATAAAGAGAAAATTGGCTTGAGTTATTTGAAAGGAAAAGCAGCGCATGTATGACTATGACAATGAAATGAACTATATAACTTGGTGATTCTCCGATATTTTCAGACCAGCTTTGCAGTTCGAGTTCTACTGTCAGGTGATTAAATGGTTTCACGGCTTGATTTATACATGAATGTGACCAGACGGGAGGGATGATGTGTTGGTGATGGTAATTGGACGTATCAAATCCAGGACATGAAACTCTCAAATTTTCTGTCATAACTGTGAAATCGGGGAAATTATAAAAACCTGTGAGGAATCATAAAGTTTCTCTAGTCATGTCACTATCACCATGAATATCTGTCACTCATCCATCAACTGAATTTATATTTGAAGCTGTTACAAATAAAGAAGAGGGATTTGAAATGCATACATAAGCGGTAAAAACTTTTGGAATGTTCAGTTGAATTGGATTTAATTGCATCCATGGAGCTGTTACACGTAGATAAGATTAATAAGGCAAATGGGTCATTTGAAACCATGTGGAAGAGAAAAAAGAGGAAGGAGCTCTCAACGGTTTTATCTTATGTCATTAGAAGGAGTGCGGAAGACATTTTATGACATTTTATAAGGCGCCTTAAATGATAAAAAAAAACGAAGACGGTCATTGAAACAATTGAAAGACGACCGATGTGAGAAAAGTATAAAGGATTGTTGCTACAGTGAGATCAGATCATCATGGAATGACTAGCGTAGAATGACATACTTTTTCGAGCCAAAATCAGTAAATTGACTTATTTTCTCATGAAAGCAAGATGTTTGGGCACAGTGCACACGGATGAATGAGAAAAATCAAGTAAGAACTTTTTTGATAAAAGTTGCAGTGCAAACCATAATATTTATATAAGATTTTACAAACATTCCATGATTAAATATCATCAATCAAATAACTTCTGAAACCTCTTAACTAGGTACGAAAAAAGTATATAATTAAGGAGGGCATAAATGAATGTATTGAAATGCGAAAATTTGACCACATCAAAGCTAATTATGAAATAAGAAATTATATTATTCGTAAATGAAGCAAAGATGGGAACATTATCGAATTGACGTCCGGAGGAGCGAATGGTAGCGTTAAAAAAAGAGCGAGGAAATGAAGTGATAGGAAGCATACGTATAATCAGAGGGCTTCCGTTGCATCCAAAAGAGTTAATAATAACATAAATTCAAAAAGGAGACTGATTTTACCACGACAATAAAAGTGGCAGCAGATAAAAATGTTCATATGAGTGAATTTCAACGTCTTCGCGGGAATGCTTTTAATAATTTTTAATGTCGTGGCTGTAAATGAATAAGAAAAGTTCTAAAGAAATAGTAATTAAGATTGGACATATAATTTGGCCACTTTTAGTTCTCATACTTACAAATATCTATCAAAAAATACTTTATTCGCGATTACTCCAAGGGTTGTTACTAATTTTTAATATTTTTTCTTATGGTCACAGCGTATCACTTTTAATTGCTTAGGAAAATGATATTCAGGATTCTCTTTTCCAGATAGTTAGTATAACCAAACTCGCCTTATGGCTGTAATGAAACTGACAATATATATCTATGGTTATTGGTAAAATGTAGTATGTTAACTAGATCTTTTGTTTTTGGATAATTAAATAAGTTATTTATAAATAAAACGTTTCCGTCTCACGAAATTCTTAATCCTAAATCCTAGCAAAGTTGCTAGAATAAAAGGAGTTTTACCACACGCCTAAGTAGACGTTTCAGATTAGCTATATAAGCCCATAACCATTATATGTTTATTTTTTATAATGTATAATTGAAGATTAAACATTAAAGTTCAGATAAAAACTTGGATTTAACGCCGTTCATAGCATTGCCCACGATATTTAAAAAATACATAATCTTACTCTACGAAGAATGTTAATGGGGTGTATAAGCATCTTCGTTGCACTAACCCCTTGAAATTCGCATCAGATAACTGAGATGCTATTTTTAGAGAATCTTGGAATTTTCATTGTTTCCTTAAACTGCTACGAAAATTTCACCAACATTTTCAAATTTATTTGGAATTCAAGTAATGAAGTTGTGTTATTAAAAGCGACTAAAGTGACTCGCTGACTCAATCTCTTAGAAGTAATTACCTCGCTTCTATCTCTTTAGGAATCCTTTCGCTGCGTGTTTTAGGGGTTGCGAGAACCACTCAGAAGCTCTTATTGACGACGCGGTTGTTAAAATGATACCCAAATTGTTTTAGTAGGACACTGACGCTGGTAGTAATTTTTCTTTTTATAGTCGAAGAAGAAACCTACGAATCCTAATGAATGTGCAATTTTATTTGAGCACAAATTAAGCGAATTGGAACCTATCATGACATTATTACATCTAACAAAAAATAAAGCGGTAACGAATAAATACATTAATAAATGCAGTTCATAGTTTAAAGTTTGATGAGATGATTTTATCTGTTTCCAAATATAATGGTGCAGGGAGCATCCTTAACGTTGGCGCATTCGTGTCTCCAGCCCTCTTTGAGAGACCGTAGCTGAAGTAATTTCAAATTATGTTCATAAACATTAGATTATAATATGTGGACTGTATTTCTTGCATATATAAGAAAATATTGAATTTTTAATTGGCAAAATAAAATTTTTCTGGGGTAACTTTTCGGAATCAGCTTATGGCATTGAAAAAGTGCGATCAACACTTCGGTAAAATAATAGAAGTTTTTCCTAAGCCACGTTTGTAAAGAAACAAAATCGATTTCACTATAGTTTTATTTTTATTTGCGTGTATGATGAAAATAGTTGCTTTATAAAGTATGTACATAATTATTAAATTTTTCTTTATTCATTACTAGGTAACTTATGCACACTGTTAGTCGCAAAAACTTGAGTAGCGAATGCGTTTTAGGGATGCCGAAAATCCTGATATTTTTTTTTCAACATTGCTATTTCGATTTCGATCAGATGAATAATAATTACTCGAACGAAACTAGTGCTAGGCGCGTGTGTGTAGAGTCAGGCCGTGCAGTCGTTCCCGCCGCCCCATCTCTCGTCCCCGCCCTATTCCCTCCACCTCCCACGCGAGCACGCACAACTCACCCATCTCGTCGATGACGGGCGCCATCCTAAGCGTGATCCCCACCAAAAGGACGCTCATGAGCAGCAAGAGGCACGCCGTCGCCACGATCGCCCACCTCGCCTTCGGAGGGAGGCCTTCCGTGGAAGCCGCGGACGCAGATGGGGCGCACGCCACCGCGGCAGCCGCAGCCGCTGCGGCCGCCGCCGCAGAGGTCCCCTTCTTCCTCCCCGCTGGCTTCTTCCTCACCTTCGACTTCCGCCTCCTCCTCTGTCCCTTCTCCATCGCCTCCAGCACCGCCTGTTCCTCGTCAACGCCCTCTCCCCTACACGCCGCCTCCAGTTCCTCGTCCTCCTCATCGCCCTCCGCGCTTTCTTGCCTATACCGCCTTGACGTCGACGACGCCGCCGCCGAAGACACCACCACGCTCGTTAGGCTCCACGTGGAGGGAGGCCTGAACTCTCCGTTTGCCGACGCGGCGGCCGGGAGCGACGCAACGGGGACCGCCCCCACGCTCTCCGACCTCGCCGAACGGGGCCGCGGCGACGAGACGGAGATCGACTTCCTGGGATGGTGGTTGTGGTGTATGTGGGGCGGAGGTTGCAGGTGGTGGTGCTGAGAGTGACTCCTTTGTCTCTTCGGGTGCCTCAAGGGACGCGGCTGGTGGCTGTGGCGGCGGTTTCTGTCGTTGGCGATGCTCCGGGGGGCGACCGGGGGCGGGGAGGAGTCTGGAGGAGCGGCGAAGGCCACGAGAGCGGTCAACGCCGCCTCCAATCGGAGGAGCTCCGCGGCGACGGGCGTGGGCGTGCCGGGACATCGGCCCGGTTGCGCACGGTGGTCGGAGGAGGAGGTGTCCGCCGCGGGCGGCGGGACGAGAAATGTCGGAGGCGGCGGTGCCGTGGCGGGAGGAGAAGCTAGGGCGGCCTCGAGGTCCTCCGTGGACACGGCCTTGTCCGCCACCTCAGCGGCGGTTCGCATCCTATGCCGACCGTGGCCCTCGAAAGCGACCGGCGCTCGGGGCGACCGGAGTGCGATTAACCGCCCTCCGCCTCCTCCTCCCCCTCGCCGTGGCGATGGGCGGACTCTACCTCATGGCGCGGCGGCGCGGGCGCGTAGGACGCTTAGAGGCGGCGGTGGGGGGCGAGGACGGAGGAGGGGACGAGGGTCCATCTCGACGGCGGCGACGGCTGAGGTCTGGGGGCACTGCGAGCGGGAGGCGGGGGCTTAAACACGTCGGCCATTCCTCCCTCCACCCCATCCTCCCCCTCGGCGGGGAAAGGAGGGGGAGGAGTGAGAGAGTATCACGGAATCGTTCACTTCGCGAGCAAGCAAAATGTGGGGTGGGGAGTGGGGCACTCGCACTCGTCGCACATCGCTCCATCCAGAGGTAACACACTCCATGGGGGAGAGAAAGGGACAAAGAGAGAGAGAGAGAGAGAGAGAGAGTCGAGGGGAAGTGTCGCGAAATTACTTTTCTACTGCGGTTTTGGGTGAGGATCCAGTTTTGGCATTAAGGGATACGTGGCCATGATAAGGCCATTCTGGTGTCGTTTTTAATTGTCGCTGACGTCAGTGCGTCGCGATCTTTAAAGGGTTTTCTGCGTTTTTTATCTGTTGTTGGTTGCGAAAAAGCGGATTAGATGCGTACTCTGTGAGCGAACTTGAACCTAAATCTTCAGGTTCGCGTCGCAGTAAATGTACATACTTTAATTTGAGATCGAATTCCATTATGAATTTTTCGTTATTCTCGATTATCCATTAGAGATGCACCGAAGTTCGGCCTCGGTATTCGGCCAAAATCTGCTAGTCGGCTTCGGCCTCGGCCTTTAGAAAGGCCGAATAGCCTAATATTTTCTAAATTCAAATTTTATCTATATTTTTACATTTTAGTTTTTACTGAAGGGAAAAATCTGGATTATAAATTATCTATACTACAATATATAATGTTTATAAAGTGGTTGTATAAATTTAAACCTAAAATGTTTGGATGAAAACTTGATAAAGGAAACTGAAAATGGCAAATAAAAGCATAATTTGTTGAATTTTTGCCAATGCAGTTCCAAATATCTTGGATTCAGCATAACTGACATATTTTACGACATACTGTTCAAACTAGTTCTCAACTTCTTTAGTGATTTTATGAATTGTGTTCTTTATCCTGATATAAAGTTCATCCAAAGTATGTGGTATCCATAAGTGGACAACAAATTTCATTGTACTTTTCTTCTTCTTTCACCATTTTCAATCAGTTTTAGGTTAATAAATAAAATAAAAAGGTCTCAAAATACCTTTATATAAATTTGAAAAAGTTGTTCATTTAAGATCTTATTTTACCTCCATTTTATTACAAATTTAGAGCAACAATTGTGAAAACTTTCATTTCTATAACTTTTATCAAACTGTATTCCACATAGATCTATTTATGAATTACCTTCTACAATTTTTAAATCTATTAGTAATTTTACAAAGAATGTACAGTCAAACCTCACTACTTTGGACCCTCTATAATTCAGACTGCCTTTTTTTTTACAATTACACATTTTAATCACGCAAAAGAAGATATTTCCTAGACAAGAATTTTATAATTCAATTTCTTACATGTTGTTGGCTTAGATAAACATGGAAATAATGTTAATGAAATTAGTAGAAGCAAAACAATTTTCCATTTAAAAAAGAACACTTCCAACATTAATTAATTAAGATTTTGTAACGAAGGACGTTGTTATTCAAGGACAGTACAATAGGACCTTTACTCAATAGAAAATTTTCCATTTCTTCCAAAAAATGCGACTGACTATATCTGATTAAGTTTTTAGTTATTAACATTTAACTCGTTAATTTAAGTTTATTGTTTAAAGAAGTCGTATTTCCTGTGAAGTTAATTCTATGATGGTGATATTCGGCGTCGGCCACGGCCGAATATTGATTTTAACATTCGGCTATTCGGCATTCGGCCAAAATGTATACTCGGTGCATCTCTATTATCCATAAAGTATCTCATGGAAAAGTTAGGTAAAGTCACACAGAAAAAAGAAAAAAATCAATCTAGTATAGAGACATTCTATTTCGAGGAAAATGGCGTTTGTCATTTTATCGCTTTTTATTCCATTCAATGCTGCTTGCAATGGTACGAATAAAACATTACAGTAAAATTGTCTTCTGTATATTTATAAACCATTCTATCTGTTGAAAACCTATAATATGTCACATGTAATGGTATACATTCGATATAAAAATCAACTACGCCTAATCGCGAAATTGAAAATTAAATAATTAATAATAAATTTTACAAGAGGTCACTTAATTTAATGTATTCTTAAATTCTGATAAGAATTAGAAGCAAAACCTTAAGCATAAATACTTGAAAGAGTGGAATTTATCTACAGAAATAACCATTGGTACATACCGTTAGTCCTTTATATTACTTTAGATGTGATCAAATAAATTGTTTAAGTTTTCGTTAAGAAAAATTCAATGACATTAGTAAAGATGAGCATATAACCTCTTGATAAACGAACGGCGTAATTCTCTGCGTGAGTCAGGATGACAGATTTGACCTTGTTAAGCTTCACAAATCGACCGGGTTTCATTACCAGGATTCCGTATTTCCGCGAAGGACATACATATTTCAAGTCCCGGAATTGCATCTCATTACCGGATCAACATTATTTGGCCCGCAAACATCCCCTCGAGTGCATGGTTAGGTCGAAAATACTTCATGTTACATCGGTGGGGGGGGGGGGGGGGGGGGGGGTCGGAAGTGGTATATTTCAAGTCGAGATTTAATTGTGTGCGGCCGGATTGGCCTACGCGGAAGGGGTTGGGAGGGGAGTGGGGCGTGGCGGAGATGGGTGGAAAGGGGGAAAAGAGAGAGTGGGAGGAGGGGGGGTGATGAATAAGATCGGCGAAAGTAGTCTTCTCGTCGCTTCACCTATGTTAGCGGAACGGAGGAAGCGCATTAAGAAAACTTCAAAGCGACACCTGTTCTAGATCGTGAATGGGACGTGGCATGTGCTGTATAATTAGGAAAAATCCAGTCCTGAAGAATTATAAACGGACGAGATAAAATGTCTAGAATATAAGTTTTCGCGAGGATGTTCCACGAGGAAAGGAGAATTCTGCGCGTCTTCGTTTGTTGCGGTCTGAGAACATGATTCGAAATTCGCGGAACTTGTTTGCTTGGATTGTTAGGTACAATTATCATGGGGAGAGGGAATCCCGTCGCTTTGGGAAGCACATATTGTTGTTATGAAAAGAAACTTTTGAAGAAGTTTTAATGCATCAATCTTAACTTGGACTCTAGCCACATTAATATTCGTTTTTTTACAAATATGTCAGTAAATCCTCTTCATTATTCCAAAATATCTTCAGTTTAATCGCAATATTAGAATTTGTTTCCATTCTTTTTATGTTGATTATAATTACGTCAAACTTATTATAAAATATTATAATTCCAAATAATTTTCTTAATATGGGTATTCTTTTATAATTCATCTATTCCTTCCGAATGCGTACCGTTGCGATACTTTATATTTTATAAATAAATGCCTTATTTGTACACGTGTATTTTCATATAGAAGATGAGTTATATCAATATAAAGGTAATTTAATAATGAATATTAACTGCCGGCCAGCGAGCGGATATATGCTCACTGGTTAAAAGGATGCTTCTCTGATTGCGTCGTTCTATTTTAGAATTATTTTCCAATTTACTATTAACCCTAAATAGAACGTTTTGTCCTAATTTATCGCTCACTATATGAGTTAACACTTTCCAATTAGGCTGTTTAACGACCCATATTTCTTCCACTGAGGGGTTTATCTGGATTAAATTATGCAAACGAAGCAAATTTGCCTATGTTATGCTCTTTTAAAATGAAAAAAAAATCGGGCGACATAATAACGTAGAAATTATGTCGTAAATGTATTTTTCTTCTGCGCCATACATCGTCATAATTCGAAATTTTGGAAAGAAAATTCTGTTATTAAAATAGAATGAGATATTTTTTATCGTTCATTGGAAAAAGAAAACAAAAATGGCGCACTTTCATCCAAATCGAAATTGCATATTTAGTGTGTTAAAATTTCCTGATACATTTTACTGACCCGTGAGTCACTTCGAGCAGTTTTGATTTTTATGCGTTGAATTTAATTGAATCTTTTGCATCGACAAACTCTTTCCAATGGAGGCAAGATGGTATTCTTATGGTGAAATCCTGGCCTTTAACGATCGCATGGCGGAGCATAATGAGCCGCCAAGTATCAAAACACTGCTTTACCTGATAGAAAACGCACATTGCGCAACAATAGCGTACGATAACCGCACAAACTTGTTATACATGCTATTAAAACATCAGCCCTTAAAGCAACCTTAGGATTTTACGTAGGATTTGAACTCTCCACAGAAGAGATTAAATCTTTTCGGCGCACGTGTTTCGCTCAAAATCAACCAACGTTGCATCTCGAGGGCCAAGGGAAGTGCTTCTTGTGATTCCTTTTCGACCACCTAGAATCGATATCGCAAGCTCCAGTGTGTGTATCACGACGGAGGAGGATAAAAAATATTGTAGCTGAACCGGTGTCACATGCGACCGTGTTCCCACACAAAATCGCACAGATAAAAACCTCGGCTCAACACCTCGCCTCTCGCTCTGCTCGAGGCAATGGCTACGAAAACTGCTACCCGAGACTTTATCGTATTTCGCCAGAAAACGCACATCGTGGATTGTGGGTTTCTCGAGCAATTCTGGCTCCATACGTCAAATTCCGAAGGACATTTTTACGAGATCCACTTTACATGCAAAACGGAGGAGTCATTTTTTCCAACGTGACACCCTGCCACCTGGCGGTAAGTGGTCGGCATGAAATTGAGCCTCCGTGGGTGAACGAAGGAGAGGCAAACTGACGGTAAAGGACCCGAAAGGAAAAAGGGAGATAGAGATCGGAAAAAGAATGGGACTTCGGTGGGAATGAAGGGAAACGGAGTTAGCATAGGGGCAGAGCGGGAGCGGAAAGAAAACGAAATAGGAAAGAAATGATAACGGAAAACGAATCTTAAGAGGGAGATGGGTAGGAAAGAATGCGAGAGACAAAGGGGAAAAATTAAAGGGTGGGAAAAATGAACGGAGCAAGGAGGACGGTAGGATGGAGGGGAATAGGGAAGGGCGTTATCATGGAAGACATCGGCCGTCAGAAACCAATGGCGGTCGGCTTGGCGCCGTATTGAAGGAGGACGGAAAGAACGATTGAAGTGGCAGAGGAGGAGTGGAGGATAATGTGCGAAAGAAGATTGCGAGGAGAATTTCTGCGGGTGAATGGGGGGCGGGGGGGGGGGAGGGGAGAGGGAGAAAGAGATGCTGAAGAGACCTGAAAGAAGAAAGAAGAGAGGCTAAGGCTGTGGAGTGAGGCGGTGAGGGGAGGCGCAGGTAGAGAGAGAGAGAGGAGAGAGAGATGCTGAGAGGAAGGGGGAGTGGAAGGAGAGGATGCAGATGTGAAGGAATAAAACGACCGAGTGGCGAAATCTCACTCGAAAGGAATGGCGGGCAAGTGTTTGGTCAGGTGATTTGTGGAAAAAAAAGGATGCGCTAAATGATTTATTTCGAGCATAACGGTAGAGGAGAACCGGAGTGTTATATTCGGTCGGATGAATGTGTTTGGACTATAAATCCGCTCGACTTCGTAATTTTCGCAACTGAAAAAGGACACGCTTAAAATGAATGCGTTCGTGATTTTTCGGCGGAATTAATTTCTTAAATTAATCTATTTCCGTAATGAGAAACATATCGTGTTTCAGCGGGCGAGACGCGTGGACAAATTTCTATAATAAATGTCATCAAGTGCGCTGGCACGAAGCAGTGGCTACAGAGAATAAAAATTTGTTAATTGATTTTTTTACAATTAATTTCTCTCGAGCAAAACGTGATGAATGTTTAATAATATGTAACTATTTGGAAAAAAGATTTACTGCGATATTTTTGCCGAAAATCTAACAAAAATTTATCAGAAAAATCTTATGTATCAGACGCAACCTACTATATTATTGAAACTTATGAATGAGTGTTTAACATTTATAATATAAGCGCAAGTGGATATAACTTGGTTTGATATACACATGGCAATGCTATGATGCCCTCGGCTATACTGGGGATTCAGATTTAACGCTGAATGCTGAACTAGAAAAAAACGAGGTATGAGTACGGAATGATGTTTCTGTGTTGTTGTTTTAAGCGAACATAATAGATCCAAACTGATAGAATAAACAGTTGCCTACTACGTACCATATTGGGTCAATGAGACTGTGTCTACGATTATACCGCGGGAGATTTTATAACTCCAGTAGCTGAATTCCGTGGTATAGCCGGGAAGAAATGTATTTCATATTTTTCATTTTCACCGATAAATTGTATCAGGAGAGAATTGCTTAAAAATAATCTTATTTCCTTTTTGGACACTTTGGGAACAGTTTATTCAGCATTCTAACCGACTATCGCTCGATATTCGTTCGAGCTATATATGCATTACCGGTAAACACCTCTTTAAAAGAAGCCAGCTGCGTTGCAATTCGAGGAAACATTTCATGTTAGATCAAAGAGTAGGTGGAATGTCCCAGAGACCATCCTCCTACTCTTTCATCAAATTGAAAGCGAGTTTGATTAAAACGATGAGGGCCTCTATTGAGGGCTGTGTTGTATGAGACTTTCAGAGGACCATTGAGTGAGGAGGGAGGGGAGGAAGAGGGTTGGGGGAGGGGGGGGGGGGTTGGACGAAAGAGAGGAGAACGGCAATTGTGTCCTGAGGAGTGTGCGAAATCGAGCTATAAAGGGTTGCGATTGTATGGAGGCATCTGGACAAGCGTGATGACCTTGCGTGTAAGTGTGCGGGTGGGTGTTTATTGGCTGCTCTCCTACCGGCATTTCCCTATTATTTTCACTTTTGAAAGCCGGCTTTCTCACGTGAATGAGGTGGGGAGTGCGGATGGGGTGGGGAGGGGGAGAGAGGAGAGGAGACGGAAGCGAGGCGAGACGGAGAGAGAGGGAAGGGGATTTTTTTACGCTTCGTGTCCCGCAAGATGTTCCTACTCCCACGCTAAGCGTCTCTGCCGTTTTAAAAGTCTTCGGAAGCCTCCTCTTCCTCCTCCTCCACCCCTCATACTCCCTCTCTCCTCACTCCTTCCCCTTATAATGCCGCTCATCCTCTTCCTCTCGCTTTGACCACTCACTCGCGAATGGAACGACCTCCATCGGATACCTTCCTCGGGCTCTTTTTACGTTTTCTCTCTTTCTCTCTCTCTCTCTCTCTCTTTCCGCCCCCTTTTTCATCAAGAGTGATTGACGATCTAATGTGCCAAAGTGGGTCGGGCGGTTCTTTATTTTTTGAGAATATGGCTGAAGTTATGCTCTTTTAAGTGATTTTTATTCCCGTATTCAGCGAAGATTTATGAGAGGATTAACGGTGCATGCGTGATCATGGAGAGACGGAAAATGATTTCGTTAACAAGAAAAATGGATGATTGAATAAGTGTTCGCATTGTGTGGCGAAAAGGTGGAATATTATACTTATTTTTGGGGAAAATTCATGCTCTTTTGACATGAATAAATCCAGTAGATATATATTTTTTGTGTATAATCTCCAACTTTTTGGGGTTTAAGAATTATAACTGAAGATTATTCTAAAGGGGCAATATAAAATTTCGATAAGGGCGACGGAAGAAAAAATATGAATATATTAAAAGAATGCTTTTGCAGAAACTAATATAGCGGTATGCATGTTTGGATATTTCTTTCTAAAAATTCCATTTATTTGAGTGTCGCGTGAGAAGAACGCGTTGAAGGAAAATTGGATAAAATTCGAATAGGAAGAATTCCGCGATGGAAAAAGTCATGGGGAAGGGGTGAAATAAGTAACCTTCACGTTTGTTTGAAGGTTATAGAGGATTGGAAAGATAAAAAAATAATATCGTTTTCCCTGGTATTCAGTTAACTGGTATTGCGAACGCAGTTGCCGGGCTGGAAATGTGAATAGAGAAGAATGCTAAAAAAAGCTGAGAACTCATAAACATTCTTTGTAGAGTGAAATTCGCCCTCGGGAAAAGGCGAGAAACATAAGGGGATGATGGGGAAAGAGTAATAAAAATAGGAATGTTCAGTCACACGATTTTCACTGCACGCCGAGAGAGGTCAGTAGCGGCGGCGGTGACGTAGATGGCGCCTTTACCCGCCCATCAATCGGGGGGAAAAATACGAGGGATACGACAAACGTGACGTTCGAGGGAAGGTAAAGGGAACGCAGGTATCGAAAAAAGGTCGAACGGAAAGGATTATTGTTTGGGGAGGAAGGAACCGCCGCCCTAAGTTAGAGTTTGGAGGAGAGCATCGGAAGGCAGTGGAGTTTGCGAGGGTCGAAACACGGCTGGAGGGGAATTGGGGGGAGAGGGGAGGAGAGAGCAGGAAAGAGAGGAGATAAGGGGCGATGGGGAGGTCGACACTGCTTATTGGTTTATGGTCGCGTCCTTCACCGCGGTATCTGTCAATCTCGTCGCTTCCTGACTCGCGCCGAACCCATTTCCTCCTTTGCGGCACCAAACCCGCGCCTTCTCTACTTCCTCCTCCTCCTCTTCTCTCTCTCTCAATCATCTTGCTCGCTCCTCCGCTCTCCCTCTTTCTCTCTCTCTCACTCTCTTTCCCGCTCGACGATCCACTCCACTCCGCCAATCGATTCCCTCTTTCCACTCCCCCACCCTCTTCCTCCCACGCAGTTTCAATTCCCATTTCTCTCTCTCAACCTCTTGCCTGCCGCCGTTTCACTGCTCATTTTATTGCCGTAGTAGAACAAAGGCACGCACATACGCCGTCCTAAAGTATTAAAAGTGGCTCTCTACGTGAAAGGGGGAACGCGTCCCATGCTAGGGGTAGCTTGCGTTTTCTAATGCTGGATTTCGATTTGTAGCGGAGACTTTAATTGGTATATCGAGATACTTCTTTTTGAGGAACGCAGAAAACGTTTCCGAGCTTCTCAGTTTTAAAAACAAAATCTTTAGATTTAGGATTTCCGTTTTCATTGAAAACAACGCACGAATGATTTCATCTAGTCGAGTTGAAATTTTACGGTTTGTTTGTTCAAATGATATTTAATTCGCTAACTATTGATATTTTTAAAGGATAATTTTGTTTAAATTAACGCATATTTTGCTTTGATTGGAGTTACAAATCACGTTTTGTGTTAAAGTTTTCTTAAAACGTAATCGGTTTGTAATCGTCAATGGTTTACATAACAGCCATGATAATTTTTGAAATTATTCGAGGAATTTACTTACATAAGATCTCTAAAAAGGCAACTTTAAAAATATATGCAATTGAAAATTCTCGAGAAAAATCGTCAAGAAAAACTAGGTACTCGGTCTTACAGCGGCTGCATATTTTAATATTTCTGTTGTCTGTCCTTTATGCTTCATTTGGTCACGACTAAGAAGTACTAGTTAAGATGAAAGAATGGATCTAAAACAAATAGAATAAAATATTAAATACGTCTGAAATGTGTTTTTGGATAACGGCAGAAGCGGCCGTCGAATTTTAATAACTCCAAAATGAAATTTTTATCTAGACAATGGAAAATTAAATAATCCATGAAGTACTATCATCATATCGTACTTGATATCGTTATAAATGGCTTAAGCATATTAAAGCTCAAGTTTGAACGATTTACAGTTTTTGTGTTTTTTGCAGTATGTGAAAGTACCCTTACTTCTCTTCGAAAATGTGCGTAGAAATAGAGAGGATAAAGAGAGATAACGAGAAAGAATTATAACTGGATATATATTCGCGTGTTAAGAAACGTGGGTAAACATGGTAAAGAGAAAAAACTGGAAACATTTTTTCCTCAGCGTTTTGAATTTCATCGCATTTCTCCTTGAATCGAAACTAAAACTTAGGACCAAAAACCACGGTGGCTCTCCCCTCTCTGTTACACCTTATCTTTCTCCCTCTCGACTCCCCATTCCCTCTCTCTCTCTCTCTCTCACTTTCGCCTCCGTTTGTCTATTTTTACGAAACCCGTTTCAAAATTCACTCGACGCGACTTTTTTCCGTCCTTTCAACCTCGTTTCCTTTTCAGTCAACTCTCACCCTTTTTTCTATCCCCCCCCCTCTCTCTCTCCCTTTTCCTCCCTTGCTCCTCCCACTCCCCCCCCTCTCTCTCTCTTTCTCTCAGCGCCTCTGACTCCTCGCCACTTTCATTCGCTTCTCTCCCTCGCGGCTGTCCCTTTATCTCACGATGTCTGCCTCCTCGCATGATACCTCCGCGGGAATGACGGAAGAGGAGGGAAAGCGGAAGGGCGGCGCGACCTCTTCTCTCTCTCTCTCCATCTCCTCGAGTCCTTGATGTCGTCACGATCGACAGATACGTCACGCTTCGATCGAGCCCACGCTCCCTCTTCACCTCTCCACAATCGCAAAGACGCGTATCCCAGTCACTGTCCTCTCGGCTCCTCAATTCTCTTCCCTTTGACCTGAAATGTTTCGAACTAGGCGACATAAAATCTCTGCTATGGAATGTCATATGTCCCATCGAAATAGTTTACTTGCCGAGCCATATACGTTGTAGAAACGGCTGTAAATATTTTTAGGAGTCTTGTTCTGTTATGTTCCTCAGACTCGTCGAAGTATTTTTTTTATTCGATTCGCTCCACTCACTGAAAGTGTCGTCCTTTCAAAGAATTCTCGAACTTGCGAAGTCGGACGAATATGGCGTGTGATCTAGATTTGAGGGATTTTTATGTTTCTCCAGAAATTCCCCTACTGAGAGAGCACTGCGATGTGAAGAATCCAGCGATCCCGTGAAAAATACATATGACTTCTTCGTACAAGATGCGTCTCTCATACGTTAGAGGACCTCTTAAGTAGAATTCCTTGCTCACTGCCTGACCGAGGACAATGTCGGAGCGAACAATACTTTCGATATTAAAAAGAACGGATCAGTACATCTTCATCTTCGATTTCGAGAATCGCGCCTTTATGGTCATAGCAATTAAGGAATTTTCTACTCAAGATTGAAATTTGCTGTCTGAATGTTACTGAAAGATACGTGCTTCGTCTTCACGGATGACCTATTTCGTCCGTTCTTTTTTCGCAGGTCGAGATCAGAGAAAATTTCCGCTATCGCAGTTTTAGGGTTTTTCGACTAACATTTTTGAAATGATTTTTACGACGAGGTAAAGAAACCCACTGAGAAAAACTGGCACGGCGCAAATCGACCGCAACAAACTGTTGTGATCTCATACATTAACACAACAGAATCAAGTTTTCCTGTGCCTCCAAATGCGTATTGTCACTGCAAAGTGCATAAAAAAATCAGTTCGAAAATTTTCATGTCACACCTATATCTTAACTTTTCTCTCTATTAAAAAACTTTTTTCTTTTTGCTCTTCTAAGTCGCTAAATCTTCGTCTCTGTCAACCCTTTCCTCTTCTTAATCTCCTATATTATCTTTTTTCTATCGAGCTCTTCTTTTCCACCGTTTTGCTCTCTCCTCTTCCTCCTCTTTCTCTCTTCTTCTTCTCTCTCTCTCCATCCCCTCCTCTTCCTGCAAATCCCAATGCGCTCCCCCAAGTAGTACATCTCTTGTGTGCGTGTTAGTCAAGGATGGAACAACCCTTAGTGCGTCACAGCTCCGAGCTCTGTTCTCTTGTGGTGCCAACCGCTAATCAGAAAGTGCTATCCCCAAGGCAGTCTAGTTGTTAAGGGCAAGCCACACCATCTATTTCCCCATTCCTGACTCTCTCTCTCTCTATCTCTCGTGTGTTTCACTAGGCTGCTTTACACGACGTGCATTCAAAGAACACGGAGGACGCACGGGTCGAGATAATGTCGAGTTTCTTAGCGCCTTATAAAGAATAGAAAAAACTGATCCGATAGATATTTGTTTTTGCGTTTTCCTGTAATTTAGAATATAATAGTATAATATTTCATTCTGAATGAAATATAGATGAATGCTCATTGCGCAACAAAGCAAGATTTTCGGGGACGATTAGCAGCTGTTTGTACGCAACTCTGAAATGTCTCACTGTTTCAATGGAAAAAAGTAAAAACCAATCTCCTACACGTTGCACTCGACTGTTTCGGGAAAAATGTTGTGGAAAATTATTTTAATTTCGGAGTTTGTGAGCAGTTTTTGTTACTTAAAGCCGATACTGTTTTAGATAGAGACGAAGATAAACACTTATCCTGGAGAATCAAATTGTTTAGGAGAAAATGGATTTATAATTGGTTTCTTCGTCAGCACAATGTCTGTTGAAAGAAATAGAAGTGGCTCGTTTTTCTGAGATAAAGCAAATTTCAGGCAAAATGTCGTCTTAGAAACCTGACCTAATACGAAACCAGTAATTATGAAAACTACTTTCGCAAGATTTTAGATGAAATATTTTAGACCAATGGAGTAAGGAAAGATAATCATACTTAATCAGTTTAAGTTCGTGTATCTGATAAGTGTTCTTCATTGAACGATGCTTTCAAAGAGAAATATTCGTACTATTTAAGAATCCGGAGTTTCTTCTTTGGACTGTCTAAAAACAAGGACTGTGTAGGGAATTAATTTCATGCAGTAATACTGTTTATCAATCTCCGGTTTATTAGAAATAAGAATTTTCTAATTAGTATCGTTTTAATCCATTTATTTTTTGCGCCGTTCGTTAAAATTACACCACTTATAAGATTATCAGATTTAACTGACATTCTCGAGAAAGAGCAATATATTACTGTGGAAAAATTCAAAAATCGTATGTAGATAGAGGAAACATTACTTTCAGTAAATATATGTTTGTGTATACATAAATAGCAATTTCTCTTCGTGGATCGCTAATTTAAAACGGCTTGCGAGTTTCTGCAACTCTCAGGTCTATGCCGTATAGAACATCTGCTCATCGCAGGGTTGCTTAGCCTACAGAGGTAAATTTATAGGCGACAGGCTTAATGTATTCGTATTTGAGTCTGAAACTGCTGTAAAGTGAATCAGCCAATGAAAGCCCTGGGAATGTGCAAAAACACATTTGACCCAAGAAACATTATGTGAATACAAAAAACATTAAATTTTAAAACGGGTTAAAACGGATTACTTCAGACAAAAGATATCGAAGCCTTTAATAATAAATTTTAGGTCCATTATTGAAAAAATATTATTAAATCGGATATTAATCAACCCCGTAACTAGATACTTTAGCGCCCGGGGCAAACTACTAAATATACGCCCTCTCCTCCTTCTAGAAATCATTTTCTCTAGTTTATTATTTACTATTTGGATTTTTTCTCCCCTTGCTTATTTGCGCCCGGGGAAGATGCCCCTCCCTAGTTACGACACTGATTATAATATTCTGTATGTTTTTTTTACATCCAAATTTCGATGCCCAGTAAGAGTTATTCCGAAAAAGACCGCCCTCTAAATTTGTGTTAACGAGTGGGAACTGATGAAAAGGAGACGCTTTAACGTTGCTTCCTGTCCTATTTCTGTTCCTTCCCTTCGGCTATTTTTAAAACGCCCCCTTCCCTCTTTCTCTTCTCCCTCCTCCCGAATGAATTTGTTAGTTGTATATCGTGTCGCTAGGCCGCAAGATGAAAAGCTTTGCGTTGTATTTTCGTCAGCGATGCGATGAGCGGGTGTGAATTTTTAAAGACCCTGGACTCTGCGTTGGCATTATCGAACCCTACCCGATCCTCATCCCAGTCCCGCGAACCCCTTCGCACACCCTTCTCCCCCTCCCCCCTCCGACCATTCCCTTTCCCCTCCAACTCTTCCCTTTCCCCTCCAACTCTTCCCTTTCCCCTCCAACTCTTCCCTTTCTCCTCCTGGTTTCCCCTTTCTCTTCGTCTATCTTCACATCTCTCCTATTCCCATTTCTATCTTGAGGAAAAATTCGCTGCAAAATGGCCGAAACCTTTTTCAGTCTTTCAATCATGTATACATACGTGTTGATTTTGTGTACGTGTGGCGACGGCGGCGGGTTGCGCTTAAGGACGTCGATGCGCCTGAGATTCGGACTAGAACATAGTGTAATACATAACATAATATAAGAGTATAATCATGGAAGTAATAGTGTTGCAGATTATAAAGTCTTTTTAACATCAAATGACACCATCAATTGCAGCTTCACGGGCGTCATAATTTATCAGCAAATGTAAGCTCGCTAGAATAAGCGTCTATTAAGTCATATTATTTGAAGTTCACCTATATTTAATTTTCGCACCTGAGAATGTTGAATTTCATGTATAAGAATGAACTTAAGTCACAGATGAGTGATTTACCTTTCTTAAAATTCATTTTTAAAAGTGCAGAAAGGCATGTCTTTCGCTAGGCAGCATTTATACTCTCTGGCAGCCCTCTACTTTGCCAAACACGATACATTAGCGTCGGCATTATTTTTTACGGCTTTTTACACTTTGAGGAGTGCATGAGTGACAGCATCCCGTCGTGTCTTTAATAACCGCGACACAATTTTGTAAAAATAAGCATTTTCACATGGAAAAGAATTTTATGAAATTATCGTAAATAGCTTATCTAATATTTACTGTATTTCGCGGAACCCTTGAGTTCCACAAAGGATAAGTGGAGTTCCTTGAGAAAATGAGAGATGCCCGATATGCGCTGCCTTGTTGGTTACGTTCCCAGGAAAATTTATTTTCAATATGAGGATTTGGTGACTTCAGAAAGTTTGAAAAAGCCTGTAATATAGTTATATTTTTAATAAAACTTATAATTATTTTACCAAATATAGTATGATGATATTCAACTCCACAGTAAAGTATGGGTATAGTATTTACTTTGCGTGTGTGTGTGTGTATACATACGGAAGAGGAAAGGTAAATGAGGATATTTAGGGCAACTAGGTGTTGAAGGAAACCCAGTGAACACTTACCGGAAGTAGAGCCGCTGGGGTGTTGGAGAGAGACATTTGTAGAGGTTAGAGCTTTCGGGATGATCCCTTCGTCAGCACAAGAGTGTGTGTGTATGTATGTATGTCTGTCTGTCTGTATGTATGTTATTGCGTTTTATGGGCATGAGAAGGCGTGAAGGACGAAGAAAAACGGATCAGGGTTTAGAGAGTGTCAGGGAAGAATGGTAAGAAGAGAGAGAAGGCACCTGAGGTGGTGCCGTTCAGTTCAGCGGCGTTTTGAGGCCGAATAGAGTATCTGCAAACAATGCAGAGGTTTGTGTGTGGGCGAGCGGGTTATATAGGGTTCGAGAGGCGTGGAATGGGTGGGTGGTGGACCCGGTGGGAAATACAGTGGGAGGGGGAGGGAGGAATGTGGGAGGAAGCCGTGGGCTATCGGGACTGGCGTGTTTGAACGAGGCGGCGCCGAGTGAGGGAGAGATAAGGGAGAGAGAGAGGAAGAAGATGGAGATAGGGAGTGATGTAGAGAAAGGAAGGGGATGCGACATTAGATCCACACCCGGCTCGGCCACCGCCGTCCGGTTGTTCCTCGGTCAATTCAGGATTCCTATCTATCCCTTCATCAAAACCCTCCATTCCGCCCACATACACACGTCCCGCTCACGCAAGCGAGCCGCCCACTTTCCCTTACATGAGACCTTGAGAGAGATAGAGAGATCGCCACGCTACGCGAAAATTCCAATTTTCTGCAAACAAAGGATACATTCGTTATTACTTATTATTATGTAATGCATCCGAATTTTATGTGGGTATCACATTACATAATATCGCACTTTTCGGATGAATCTCTCTCCACTATTACCACGATATCCTCTCTGTTATCGTAAGCATTTCAGCTCAATGTATAAAATACCCTACTCTGCTTCCACATCTTAAACACACATTTCTGTCTTGATACAGCAATACTCTTTCTCCCAGTATGCATATCGAATTGCATCTCTTAATGAGTACTTTTGAAAAATCCGATAGCTTTTAATTTTTAAAATTATTATGGGACAAAAAACAGTGCCGCTATAGTAAAAACAAGATGGAAAGTAGAGAAAAGGTGATAATGACGAAATAATTAAATAGTAGCTGAAAAACCCGGAGGATATATGCGTTTTCAGTTTATCGATGAAAATTTTGAACCATCATGATGATGAAATAATTATACTAATTAAAAGTCCTGCAATATTAATGTTTCAATCAAAGATGCGATGACGATTAGATTTTATGAGATAAATATTAAGTGCGTCATCGATTGAAAATAAGTGGCATACCATAAGAGATATGGGTACAATATCTCGTCTGCAAGCCTTTATAATATATTTCGGAGAATTTTAATCCCACAATGTTCTGGTAAAATTATCGAATACTATTAATTTAATTAATGATCAAATGATTTTAAGAAGCATTTATATCTGTACATGCCGAGTTGTCTTATTCCCTGATTTACTTGCATCTCTTACTTTAGACATGAATCCCTGATGAATATTCCTCCCGTTGCCTGAATCATCCATACAAAGAAAGCTTACCCTTTGCATGTTATGAGGCGAAAATTGAATTAGCTTCATGATTTCACCTTTTCAGTAATATACTCATAGAAGAAGAAAGACATACATATCGAACCAATTAACTTTTGTAAATCATTCCGGCGATTCGCTCACTTTTGGCGTATTTGGGAATAGTGAGAAAAACGTAAAATATAGCTGCATATACTGATCGACGAAGCTTTGCAAAAAATGTAAGGATCATGAATTTACAAAAACTGCGTTTCGATTACTCTAATCGATATAATTGAGGAGAAGTAACTATTACTGCCAGATAAATTGGGCGGTTTAAAATTATCAAATAATGAAATTTCTCCTTCCTTCGAAATTTTTCTTGTAATATCTCATTATTTTCATGGTATTTTGCTTTACGCGCATTAATGATTTATTTATGTCAGCCATATCACAAAATGTTCATATCTTTAATCGTATTAGAGAAAATATTAATAATTTTATTTCAAGAGTAATGTTTTCTGTGACGTTACTCGAATGTTAATTTCACTGTGAAGCCAGTCAAGGCAGTAAAATATAAATTCTAAATAGAGACTTATGTTTTTCGAAAATACCACGACCATGGCTGTGCCCAGGCATTTTTCCGCCTTAGGTGACATAAAACATGGCGCCACTTTAACATTTTTACGCAGGTATACCAGTTGTCTAAGAGAGAACGAAGTTAAATGAAACTTACTTGAATTTTTAATATATATAAACGCATAAAGCAGATATAACGTGTTCATATAAAATAAGTCAGCCTTATCATAGTTTATGCACTATATACAAGAATAATTAACAGAAACATTTATCGTTGTCTTATTTTGGCGCCAGTTTCGAAAGGCGCCTGAGGCAGTCGACTCGCCGATTCACTACGACGATCGATTTGGGATTATCAAATAATAATTTCATAAACGTTCGCTCTGAAAATCAGGCAATAATAGTTCAATTTCAATGCGTTTTTGAGAAAATCCGCAATATAATGACTTGACTTCCTTCGGAATGAGGACGAACGATGCTGAAAATCTTTCAAGAATTGATCGCGGGGCCAAAAACAATCCTCGTGCACTTTATTTGAAACTACTTCGCAAGTTTTGTAACCCCAGCATCAACATAGGAGATGAAGGAAAGAGTCACGCTCAAAGAGGTTTGCTCGCGCGAGGTAAAAAATTGGCCTTTAGCCTAAGGAGTTCTTTTTTTTTTGTCTCTCGTAATCCTCTTTGCAGTACTTAGCTCCAAATGATAGGATAGCACAGGTTATCCTCCTTAAAAGCACATGCCTCCGTTCCGTGGAAACTGATCACCGCGCATCATGGGATTAAATCGATGATTCACTAATTACCGACAGTATAAAAGTCTCCCACATCATCGAATCCGCTCGACCTGAGCTTTGAACGTTCGATGGAGAAGCTTAAAAAAGATCCCGCCGCGTGAGCTTAATTACTTGGCCCCATTCGAGGAACCTAAAAAAAATGAAGTGGCCACTCCTGTTAGGAGAGTGTCAAGGGCCTTAAGGATGTGCGCGAAAGGGATTCTGGGAGAAAAGGGAGGGAGGGGGCGGCGGGGAGAGAGAGAGAGGGTGGAGGGAGAGGGGGTGGAGAGAAGAGTGACATTTGGAGAGAAAAAGGGAAGTTAAAAGTGCATATGCGACCACTTAAAGCGAATAAATTTTCGGATAGACGGTGGATGGTAATGAAAACGAGCGATTGCCAGAAGTCTTAGAAGATACGATTACTTGCGTTACGTTCCACTAATGGAGTGTCCGTCTTCATTGTTTCATGATAGACTTCAAAGCAAAATATTTAACGATCTAATTGGAGTGACAAAAATAAAGATATACGTAACGCGTGCTCTTGGCATGGTTATTAGATAATGTGTTTTTTCCTAAAAATTGAAGCAGAAAATTTCATATTCGCCTTATAATAGCGGACGAAGGTATCTCCACCTTAACATTCAGTACTGCATGCAATACCAAGGCAACATTAATCTGGTAGTAAATTGCGAAATTCTACACGCTTTTCAAAATAAAAATTTTGTATTTTTCACTCTATTGTCTTTATTTTGAAATTGAGTGTTCCGCATCGGATATTATGAAACAAAATTGATAATATTCTATGGTTTTAAACTCTGTTTTTCCGAGTGTAATCCGAAATTAGAAATCGCTCTATATCGTGCAAATACGGTAATTAAATTCGATTTCTATAGGTAGATAACAAGATTACGGTAGTTTCAAAAAAAAATTTACGCATTCGTGAGGGGAGTAGATTAGGCAACTACTTTGAAGTGGATTTGACGCAAAGAGATATTTTCCTGATGTTGTCATATACTTGGTAAGATCCAATTGAAAGCAAATTTTCTAAATAATTGCAAAAATAATCACTTTCCTCCTTTAATGAATCCATCAGTAATTTTAAACGTACCATGGAGTTATAGTTAATATTACTCAATTACTCTAACACCATACTGCTAGAACGTTTGTTCGTTGCCTTGGTTCAATTTGTAATTGATAAAGGATGCGGAAGTTTAAAAAAAAAATCGGCTGTTTGCACGGTGGGTGCCATGCGACCTGGCCTCGGCTCCACACAGAAACCCACGGCTGTAACGCTCTCATCCTCCGGAAGGGACGCTAAGCCCCGTGACCTCTTGGCGAACTTCATTTATGGGCAGACTAATGCCGTCGATGTGCTTTGTGTGGTTGTGGGTGTGAATGTCCACCACGCTGCTTGGCCACGAGAGAGGCAGTCGGAATAAACACAGAGCCGAAATCATGCAACCGATGTGGAAATATGGATGGATCCGGATGTGTTACACATACGTAGGGTGGAGGTTGGAAATTATAAACAGATTTTTGGGCAGTGATTTAAAATTGAACTGAGCAAATAGATAAATTAAGACGAAGACTATTCAAATATCCCACCGATAAAACATTCCAAATCAGCTACCGCTGGCATTCTTTACCCGGAAACTTTTAATATATTTTTTTTGAGGAAGGATTTCCAGCGCTCCAAGAACGAGGAAAAAAAGCAGTAGAACCAGGCGGAGTTTAAGCGATCGAGAAATATTTTCTTTTCTAAAGGCTCACGTTTCGAATCTCAGTTCCGTTTGCCCACACTCCCCACTTATTCCATAAGCGATCTTTCAGTGTTTTCTAGACGAACCAATCGATTGGGAAAAGTGTGTGTGTGCGCGCGGGCGCGGACGGAAAGTCACATATACGTGATCTCTAGTGGCGGTCGAAGGATGCCTACCTCTCTCTCTCAATCCGAGCGTGTATATGCATGTGGCCTTTAACCGATGTGGCCTCTGCCGGCGTTACTCCCCAAGCACCTGGCCGCATTCATTCCCCAATCGATACATGCCCGGGCCATCCTCCCCTCCAACATCATCCGCCCGCCTCCTCCTCCTCACTCCGGAGTGGTGGGAGGGAGGTTATCCTTCGATACCTTCTGCCACATCCTGCCAGCCATCTCTCTATTCTTCCCTAACGCGCCCCATTTACTCCCTCACGCACAAACACGCCCTAAGTACCTCAATCCTTTATAATTTACTCCCTATTCACGTGCTCTTTTCCCTCTCTCTGTCTCGTCCCTTCCCGAGTCTACTGGAAGTCTTGCCTTTTCTCCCTTCTTCTAATTTCCTTCCCTTTACGTCGTTCGCTCCTCGCTTCCTACCTCGTGCTATTCGTTAACGGAAATTAGCAGTAAACGCACGCTAAATACTCTCTCGCGCCTTTGTAAACGTAGCGTTGAATTAACTTCCTATGCCTTAACTGTGAATATGGCCTCTTTGTTTGCTCCGAAATCCCATTCTTTGTATTTCCTTGGATTTCGCGAATGCTTTCCTATTTTCATTCGGGGGGTTTTATCATTTTGTGGCCGAGGGAATGTTTATCGATCCATTCGCTGCTATTTTGTGGTGATTTTTCATTATTTTTCATTCTGTCAGCCTCTAAAAGAAATCGCAAACTTAAGCGATTATGTTAATATTTTTAGACTATTGATTTACAAAGAGTGATTTTTGGATGCCGACTTTATTGAGGACTTAATAAAAGAAATTCACTAGAGATTTTTTAATGTCAGTATTAATATGGGAATCGTTATAAAACTGTATCGTAGCTTAATGAAATGAAGAACAGAGATTTGCATGAAATAATATTAATTAAATAAAATAGAACAATGCTAATAAGTACAACTATATACTCGCGCTTTTAAAACTTTATCGGACATAACGACAAACGTTTCTAAATTCTGTTGTAGTCAGTCGATTGGACAATCATACGTCATGTCATCACTGAAAAACGAATCATCTTGAAAAGGTGAAAAAATTAGTACTTTTTAACATTAAGTCACAATAGTATGTATGAAATATTGGAGGCATGCGGTATAGTTTTCCACGAAGGAACTTGTCTGCTCATAAACGTAATTTATTTCCACGTTTCTATTTGTCCCGCTTGGTCTGGATTATCGAACCAAACGTTCGTGGAATTTTGATGCCAAAAGTAAATGGTCAGCGGTCGAGTATTTCGGGGACGGCATAGTGGAAGAATTCTTCTTCTGAAGTCATGGATAGGAATTATGACGCTCCTGTCTTTACGGTCGTACAAAAATTAACTTTCGTCATCACGGTAAAAAATTATAATTATACCACTAGGGTACGTCATTCCGTTTACTCTTACCGTTTTATATTGTTACGAATCGCTATTACTAATGATCGATGTGAAAATTATTTGTCGATCTTCTTGAGAAGTTCCCTCATCTGGACTCCCTTTGTCTTTGATCGAGTTTACACTTTCGTTTTGAGACACGGTAACGCAAGGAAGTCTAAAAAATATACTCGCGATTGACTGTAACTAACTTTCTCGATGATACTTCGTTCGACAAAAGTTTAATCGGGAAAATAATTGCGAAATTATGCAGCAAAAATTTTGCGCGAAACCTGTTTGGGACAATGTCGAGAAAAAAAACAAATACTCGGCATAAAAGCATTAGCTATTTCATAAAAGGAGCGAAGTTTATTAAAAATCTCTCCCTCGCTGGTATCCTTCTCTTTTTGTATTCGTCCGCCTCAGACAAAAACCTGGATTATTGATTTCAATCAACAGAGAACATCAACTGAAACCAATTGAGGAATTCTACTCATCTCCTCTCCCTCCTCGCCTCCCCCTTTTATCTCTCTTTCTATCTCTCCCTCGCTCTCGTTTTTTTCTCTCTCTCTCTCTACATGGATTATCGAGATGACTGAAAGCGTTCCAATGTCACCATTTGGAACGCACGAACACTGGACCTAATATTTTCTACAAATCCCTCCTACATACTCCCCTCCTCCCGGTTCTCATCCCCCTCCCCCTCTCTTCCCGCCTCTCCTCACTCCCTCTCTAGTACATACTACCAATCCCCTTTTCGGTAGTCTAACTCTATTTCATTCCCCTCCGTTATAGAGTCACCAGTTTCTTCTCTCCCTCCCTACCAATCTCTCGTCGTATGTGCAATTACCTCTTCTCCATAGATTCTCTTCAAGACCCTTTAATTGAATAGCGTTTTCAAACAGCGTCTCCTCGTTTAATATATGGTTTTATCGGTTGGAACTTGAATTTAAATCAAAATCGACATTTATAGAGGTGCCTAAAAAGAGAATTTGGCATTTGGTGTTTCTAGATGTTTTTGCCTGTCAGCGTTGATAAATGTTTTGACGTTGGTTCTTGTGAGCATATCTTTGATTTTCGCTGTTCTAAAATAAATGCTCGATTTCCTATCTTTATCCAGCTGTTTCCTCTCCAACCTCAATCTCCTTCTCTCTTTATTCCATTACCTAATATTTCCCTCCCATTCACCATCTTGCCTTAAATTCACTTTCCAACCCCTTCTATCGACTCTTAAAAAATCCTCGTCCACTCCAGCTATCGCTTCGACCCTGGCCTCCGAAGCCCCCTCGTGTCCCTCTGCTCTCACGTCTCCCTGGGCGCGCGCACACCATTTTTATTAACCTCTTTCCCTCGCTCTCTCTCTCTTACCTCTCTGGGTCCCTCCTCCGCCTTAGCAACCGACCTCAGATACCCTCTCTTACCTTTTCCTGTTCTCCCGCCCCCTTCCTCTTTCTACTTCACACCCTCCTCCTTCCCTTCATACTCTCTCCCTTCTCTCTTTTTCCCTCCCTTCCTCCTCTTCTTCCTCTTCTTCCTCTCTCATCCTTCTCTTCTCCCTCTTCTCTCTCTGTCATCCTTCCCTTCTCTCTCCTCTGTCCTCCCTCTTTCTTCTTTCCTCCGTTCTTCCTCTTCTGGCCTCCACCTCTCCCTCTTTTCTCCCTTCCTCATATTTGCCTCCTTCCTCCCTTTTCCCTCATCTGGACTCCCTCTTTTCTCTCTCCCTCCCTCCTACCTCCCGCCATCCTCTTTCCTTTTTCATCCTATCCCTCCCTTCTCTCTCCTTTCCTCCCTCCCTCGTCCTTCCCTCCCTCCTCTGTTCTAACTCATTCCTCCTTCCATGTTCTCTCTCTCAATAAACGCTCCCATGTCAATCTCCTAAAACACAGTCACATTCCCTTTTGCCAGCGTCCGTCGGATCGTCTCCTGCCAATTGGTATGTCACAAATAATCCACCCTCAGACCCAATGTTTGAAGCAGATTAAAAAAATACCCTACGTGCGAGAGAGAAATTTTCCGTTTTAGAACGTAAGAGAACGAGTGGAATGGGTCGGAAGAAGGGGAGCAAGGAAAATGCGGAGGAAGCGGATACGAAGGATGATAGGAGAAGAGAAGAGAAGAGAGAGAGAGGGTTAGAGTGGAAGGAAGCGATTTAAATGATTAAAGGAGAATATGCCGAGACGGCTTGGTGCGGGTGAGTTGAGAGGCCGAGAACTTTCGGGAAATTTAGGTGTTCCCGCGTCTCTGGTCCACCACCCTCGGTCATTTCCTGCGGAAGATTTTCACGTTAACGATTTTTTCCGCTTCGTTTCCGAGGAGAGGGTCTTTCTCTGCACAATTAGCGAAACATCCCGAATTATTCAAGTTTCCACGTTCGCGCGCGTCGAAAGCCCGGTGATGTTTTTTTCTTGCGCTCTTAAATATCCAGAATAAAATTATCATTTTGAAGTTTAATTTTATGCGAACTTCATTATCGACCCTTTCCCTGGTAGCGGTCGTTGTAGCATATGAAACTTACAACCTATCCCAGGTGGTGTCGGTTTCTGCCCGACATCGCGTTACGTTCTTATATTCAACGCAGTTTACTATTGTGGCCTAAAACTGCTATAACTTGAAGATCCTTGTGTAAACGCGATATTTTAATTTTCGCTGGAAAGTTGAAATTAATAAAAATGAATTGAGAGGGAGAAAAATTCTCAAAAATCGAACCGATTTCGAGTCCCGGTACAGTTAAGGATTTTTCTTGTTCGAAAAGTAGCCGTTTATTTTAAGCCTTGGTATAAAAAATTATTTTCTAACATACCATATTGTGCTGTAATTTTAGGTCAGAGCTAGTAGTAACTTTTAATAAATTATTAAACATTTAGTTCTGATTGGTGAAACTTCAGGCATGCGTTTCCTTCTTTATCCTAAGTTAACAATCACATTTATGGGAATCGTAACCTCTTCGTTGTAAATTAACACTTCCGCCCGTCAAAAACACGTTTCGCGTCTCTTTGAGAGAAGCACCTGAATTCCAGTCGAATAGAAGGTAAAAAGGGAATGGCATCGACCTTTGCACCATCTACTAACCACCTTCGCAGATATGATCGCGGCATGTTCGCCGTGTGTGATTTCTGTCTTGAGGCGCAGATGGCAGGTATTGGAACATATTTCGAGAAGACCTCTTCGTTTCCAGCTCAGCTGCTAGCTCGCCTATTCGTCCGAGAAGGGATATAAACCCTTTCTCCCTTCCCTACCCTTCCACTCCATACCCCATTCACTTCCTCCGACCCCGCTGTCACCTCCTAGCGTTGCCCTCCTTATTTTCCACGGCGAGAAGATACCCCATTTCACGCCCATGGGTGGTTTTGCGCCGTCATTCCATCGATATGGAGCCGTTTCACGCAGGCAGTGTATAGAGAGGGATTTGAAGTGCCGTTTCTACCAAGTGTTCCATTTAAGATGCTCCCAATACAGGGAGAGGCTTCGCAACCATTCGACGGATTCAGGGAAAACAAATAAAATCCAGATAACTCGTTACTTCTATGTCTAAAACGGGAGGAATTAATTCAAAGGTACAATTTTTTCAAATACTGCAACTTAAGGAAGAAATACACGTAGCATATTCAGAAAAATTATAACGATTCAGTGTAATTGAGCTTATTATGGCTTACTTTGTCATAAAATATTTATCAATCTTAAATGTAAAAGATCACATGAACATTTCCTCATTAAATTTAATTTTCAATCGTTTTTGCGTTACAGAACGTTCTTTAAGCATAGAACATCATTTCACGAGCGCTCTTGGATTGTAAAAACATTTTTACTTGTTTTGGAAGGTTTGTAAATGAAATTAATTGATTTATTAAAAAATACCGTCTTTACGATTAAAATAAATGTGAACATTTTAAACGAAAAAGACAGGCTCAAAAATATTTTTTTTTAATTTAATTTTGATATATATAAATTCGATATACTAATTTCTCTTACAATCAGACAACAATTCTTAATTTGAAAACGAAATCATATACACATGCTAACGCACTAGTATCTAAAAACAACTGTATTTGTAACTTACATTTATTGGACTTAAAACTTTTATAATTTGACAGAGCCACACTTCTGCTGTAAATACAGCCAAAAATATTATATTAAGGCATTGTTAATGCAAACAAGAGCCATTTGAAACGCATGAGTTGTATCCGTTGGCCTATCGTTGTCGGCAGGGTACTTTCTTAGCCCATAAAATGGAGAGTGGACGGCTGTTTCTCGCCTAGTCCCTCGATTAAGTGCCGTAAATAAGGGCGCTAAAGAGAAACGGCTAGGAAAGAGGAGAGCTGTAAAGAGGAGAAGTTCAGTCTCCTTATCCGAAACGTGGCTATCCTTTCACAACCACCACCCCGACGATGCTCCAAGGCTGAGGAATTAGTTAACTGACGCCATAGTTATTAGATCCCGACGTGCTGAAAGGTATCCTGCCCTTCCTCCTTAACAGCCAGCTACTTACATATAATCACATCTCCCCGTGCACTCCGCCTCTTTTCCTCTAACCCCGTCTCGCCTTAATCTCATCCCCGTCTTCCCATAATCGACCCGCGCCCTCTTTACCTCCCTCCCTCATTCTCCTACTCTTACTGAGGAATTACCCTCTCTCCCTATGTCTTGAATACTTCTTCTCGCTCATCGCCTCTACCGTCGCATCCAACTTTTCTCTTTTACCATACCTTCCTCCTCCTCAGCTATTAGAATTATTACCCTCTCCTCCCTGTTGACAAACAACTCCTCACGCGCAGCCGACATCTCATTCTGTTTCTCCCATTTCGTTGTTTCCCTTGGCACATTCGAGTTTGAGTTCCCATGCTCGTCCTCTTCCTCCCACTCCCGAATTCTCCTGTTATCCTACTCTCTCCCTCTCTCTCCCCCCTCCCTCTCTCTCCCTCTCTCTCCCCCCTCTCTCCCTCTCTCTCCCCTCTCTCTCCCCCCTCTCTCCCCCCCTCTCCCCCCCTCTCCCCCCTCTCTCTCCCTCTCTCTCTTTTGTCTCTCTTGTCTCTCCACATGGGCCACCTGCACACACACACGCCCTCTTTCAAAAACACACACAGACACCCTCAGTCTCGAATTATTCGACGCCACTGCCTGCCTATTGTCCCATCATCCGACGCACAAACCTCCTATCATTTGTTCCGAGCCATTGAGCAGTCGGCAGCGCCAGCTACGCCGCCATCCCTCTTCTCACTCTCCGTGCGGAAAATGAATCTCTCTCCCTACTCTCTCTCTCCCTCTCCCTCCCTCCCTGTCTCTCTCTCTTTCTCGCTTCTGGCAACGTTCGTCTCTCCATTCTGCCATCTGCCTACTATCCTCCATCTATCTCTCTTCTCTTTCTTCCCCACGTGGCTTTTACCTCTTCACCCATTCGCGCACACACACTCTCTTTTCTCATTCTTTCCTTAAATTTTGTCTGGTGATGGATTTGTGTGCTGAGGAAGTCCATATAATTTTTGCCCCATTACCATCCTATTCCCCCTCTTACTCATTCTTCCTCTCCCTATCCTTTCTTTTTTCCTCGTTGTTGGCGGGACCTCAGAACGCGATATAAGGACACTTAGGACTTCGGTCTCTCACGGAGGTTCTCATTCCCAGATGCCGGAGGAAAAAAATCCTTGAGAGAGAGAGAAAATTGTCGAAGGAGAGGGGCCGTTCTCCCCGAGTCGCCTTCTCTCGAAGCACGCACGCAGACGCTGCGAAGGGAGAAAATTGTGGTAGAGAAAGAGGAATTGAAGTGTTTAGGAAGATTATTGAGGGAAGATGGAAAGAGGAAAACGGAAAGGATTGAGTAGGGATGGAAAAGTTGGCACCGCGAAGAAGAGAATGAGGGAGCTCGACGAAACTGAAAGACGGGAAAAAAGGGGAAGTGTGGGAAAAGTAGGAGGGGGCGAGAGAAGAATTGGAGCGGCGAGATAAGGTTGATATCCGGAGGAAGAGGTAAAGAGGCGGAGTAGGAAGTGGCAGTGTGGTGTGTGATGAAAGAGGAATACGTTTATCACAGGGAGAGAGTGAATTTATGGGACGAAATCCGGTCGCCGAGTGAATTTGTCCGAGGTTAATTGACCGATTTGCCGCCACGATATGGTAGGGAAACAGAAAATCAAAATTAATTAAATAGAATATATAGAGATGCAGAAAGGATCGGGTACAATATTTAATTAATATCAACTAATGAACGATCTTTGGGTTTTTAGGTTTTTCACGAATAATAAATATATTTCCAAGTAAGATTATTATGCATTATGTAGAAGTAATTGTGGTTGAACATTCACTTTGGACACAATGGCATTGGGTAATTAAATTGTTCTGATAAGCTGCTGTACTACGTATTTTTCTACAGAACTTATCGGTCGATTCTATAATGTTATAATTCTATAAACAATGTATTACTTTATATAAATTTTATAACTCGATGAAATATTTTAAGTGAAAGATTGGCAGCCTCCTTCCATCGGGGTGCATGCGGCCCGCGAAAAAAGTAGACAAGTAAAGTTGAGCAGAAATACTTTAACATGTTTCAATAAATATATTTTAAAATCCTTGTGCTGTTTTATCCCTAAAAATTATTTACTTTTCCCTTATATGGTTCAATAGGATTTATGAATAACTTCTAATATAAGGTCTCATGCTGCACGCCAAAGCACTAACAACAACGAATGGGGTTTTCTGATTGAGGACGTTTTATGTTGCTCCCATCAAAACCTGCTAGCCATCACTTATGATAAGGTATGAAGTAAAAGTTAGAATGTGAAGTGATTTTTAGTAAAATTACATATTTTAGGCCGTAACTGTTACTCTATAAATAAAATTAATATCATCTACCTACAACAAAAACCCATGGTATATAACGCACAATTCTAAGAAAAAATACGAACTTACTATCGCTAAAATATGCTATAAATTTGTGTTTTGAAACACTAAGAAAAGTTTCGGGAGCATATTATTTAGTTAACGACCTGTGTCTCATATATTTTTCCGTAAAAGTTCAACAGATTAGTAATCTGCAAAAAATAATTTATCATGGAACGTGTGGTATAGCTGTAGACCGTCTAAGATTTTAATGGGTATATCTGAACATGCACTGAAAATATCGTAGGACTATACTTAAAATTTTGATAAAGCCCTTCTAATACGCAATAATCTACTAAAAATTTCATGAACATAAAGTCTGGAATTATTAAATTATTAATGGGTACTATTAAACAAAATAAAGTTGAGATAAAACTCCACCTCCTGTCTATTTACAGTAGATATATCTATCTCCCAATATTAAATCCACGTGTGGAATCCTCTAGTTGTTATGAAAGTTTGCGCTTGCCTTTTAATTGTTTATATACTCGTAAAGTTCCGTTTAAATTAAGATGAAAATGAGTGTGTGTGTGTGTGCGTGCGCGCGCGCGTTTGTAAACTAAGAATAAAAGACAGATGGAACAGCTGTCGTGATATTCATAGGAGTAGATGAATAGAAGCAGGTGAGGATATAAGTGTATCATATCTTATATCCATTCCTGGATGAAGGCTTGCCCCAAGTTAATCCACTTTATCCCTAACCTGCTTCTTTTCACTGTGTATTCCTATTAATATCACGACACCTGTCCCACCCATCTTTCTTTTTCTTATCTTATGATGTTTTTGGAACCCATTTTATTCCTTCCCACATCCAATACTGGTCTTTAAGTTTTCAATAAGTTACAATAACTCTACTAGATGATCAATTACGTGACAGACTTTATTTTTCCTCTAAGCTATTTATAATAGATACCATTACATGTTATTACGGCCACAGTGTATTCCCCAGCATGATTCCTTCTAATATCCTCTACGTTGTTTGTAGGCTAATGAATATTACAGCGTATTGGTTAAATTTTTAATGCATGCATAAGAAGTTTTGTTTGTACGGATTATATATGTTTGTGTATATATGAAAGAGCTCTATTATCACATTACTGCTTGTTTATACTTCCTGAAAAGGATTGATTTGACCATTTCGGGAGAATTCCAACTCATTGTTTAAGGTTATCGAGTCAAATTTAAATTCCATGACAGAAGAAGCTCACCAGGGACTCAGAAAAATATTATTGTTGATGGCGATTTTTAAATAGATGCGTTAGGTAAGATAGATAAGTTTTCTGCCAAGTTTGAGTTCAAGTTTCCCTTCGCCAATATTCAACATTCCCAAACATATTTATTTCAGAAGAATTATATCCGTCAGCGTGGTTTACGGTAAGGTGACCAACTTTTCTTGAAGCTAAGGAGGGACATTTTCAAATGTAATGAGGGACAACATGACAGTAAGGAGGGACATTTTATAGTGGCGTATATTTTTTATTCATATATGATTTTAGCTTTTTGTTTCTGTTATCAACAACATTCTGAAGAAGCTGAAAGGAGACATTTTCCGAAGAAAAAATATTTACTTATTAATAAAATAAAATTCATTTAATTCTTAAAGTTATACTTTTCTACTTAATGTATTTTTTATTACATCATAATATTTTAATAAATATTCATAATTCTCCTCACAACTATATTCAAAATTGAATTTCACTGTTAGTATAGCTCGTAATATTTCCACTTTAAATTGTGTTTTCTCTGATACCACAACCGATTCATTAATGAAAATACTTGTTCCACACAAGCATTTGTCCCTGGAAGACTCAAGTAGAATTCAATGATTTTTTTACATTACTAATATCAATATGTTGATCCAGAAAATGCTTAAGTATTTATATCCATTTTTTTGTCTATTTTACTTTTCTTTTTCCTCCATTCTTGCAATTTTTCTTCTGTAATAAACATGTTAATTCTCCTTATTTCATCAATCAGTAAGTTATCTTCAATTTTAACAAATGGATATTTTTTTTTAAACATCAGAAGAGTTTCATGAATACCGTTCCAATCTATCTCCCTCAATGAAATCCAAGCAAAGGATCTTCCCATATACAAATGAGTTGTCCATGATTGTAAATTGGTAAGACCAGTAATGGTGTTCCGGGGAAATTAAAATGAGAATTTTGGATTTCAATAAAGAATTTTTCAAAAAGAGGGACAAAATTTGGGACAAGTAACAAAGAGGGACGAATGATGAAAAAGAGGGACTGTCCCTCCAAATTTGGGACGGTTGGTCATCTTAGTTTACGGATATATACGCGCACACTGATTTTTCTCCATTTTTATATCCATAAGTGGCAAAGAGAAAATGCTGACTCAGAAATAGACGGATCACTTCGTGGATCGAGACACGATAACGCAAGAGCATTCAATCCAAAAACACATGTATGTTCGCGGGCCAAACTTGGGGAAATATCATGTGACCTCAATCTAAAATATTCTATATTAAGGTTCTAATTCGGGAAATTATGTCAGTAGTGCTTATTAAATTAGAGTCCTCGTCTGCCAAGAAAAATGTCAACGAAACTATCCTCGAGTGAGAATTGCAATCTTTATATAAAATCGCACATTCCGTCGTATTAAATCATCGCCCGGCTGAGTGTAGACAGGCAGCATTCCATACTCATTCCTGGCAATGCTCTTTCTGCCACTATAATCAGTTACTATTTAGCGTACCTGAAAGCAAACGGCCCGTCCACTTCCGCCTCTCAATTGGTTGCGAGATGTAGGAAACACCTGACGCCATTACGCCCCCCTCCGCTGCACCCTGGGCAGCGGAATCACCTTTTCCCACCCTCCTCCTTTTCCTCACCGTCTCTTTTTCCTTCCTTCTTTCGCCTCCCCCATCCCGCGAAGATGGCACAATCCGCCTTCGCGTGATTAATTCCGGTCGCGGTCTGTCTTGGGCAGCCCCAAACGGCAGAAGCGGCGGGGGAAATGAAAAAGTCCCACCTACCTCGCGAGTTCTCCCTCTCTCTCCCAGTTCCGACTCTCCTTCTCTCCCCCTCTTTCCATTCTGCCAAACACCCTTCTCACTCCCTCTTAAAGAAACTCGACCGTCTCTTGCGTCCGTTTCCGTATCCCACTCATCTCCCCTCTCTCTTTCTCTCTCTCTCTTAAGACTTGCCTCTTCGACTATCCTCAAACACGAAAGAGCACTCGTAATCAAAGAAAAGAGAGAATGAGCCGAGGCAGACTGGAAGGTCCTCCTGATAGGGGATTGGATGATGAAGGGAGATGGATCAACGAGAGGCAGAAGAGGGAAGAAAGGTGAGCGTGTGAGCGGAGGGGGGGGAGGGGGAGGGGGGGAAAGGGAATAGAGGGGGAGGGCGTTAAGGGAGGGTGGAGCCGGTGAAGGGTTTCTCCGGTCGGATATCTCCCAAGTGATTGCCTTCGTTCTAAGGGATGGAGAATTAATTGGAAAGGTCGACTCGAGGGTTTGGGGAGAGAAAGAAGGAAAGAGAGGAGAGGGGGAGAGAGAGAGGGGGAGAGAGAGAGGGGGGGGGGGTTTAGGGAGGAAGGAAAAAATGGATTTCGTGACGAAAGAAAAAAATAATAGAGGCTACAATGGTAAAGAAGAGGTTTTAATGGATTTTTGAAGTTTTTGAAAAAGAGATAGAGAAAGGGAGAGAGGAGAGAGATATAGAGTAAAAGGCGGGATAAGAATTATGCAAGAGACATCAGAGAAAGTTATTGGAGCAGCAGAAGTTAAGTGACATATCTCCAATTTTATTCATTCCTTTTGATAAGTTACAAGACTAACGTCGGAAATAAGATTTCTGCCTTATGATTAACATTAGCGCTGTGGAAATAATGTCTTACACGTCTCGAAATAATAGAATTGGGACACCACAATTGTACCATATAGGAGATACGCGCCGTTCAAAACCGAACGGGTTTAAAGCCTTAAAGAACAAGAGGAACACTTCAGAAGGGGGACGTTCAGGTAAAAATTGGAGAACATACTAAAAGCGTGTTTTATCTAATACTTTCTTAATTTAGATTTCGTTATTTTTTTATTCGAGGTAAGACGGCGTAGAGATGAAAAATGTTGGACGGATAACTCTCAAAGCCGCTGAATAAACCAGATATGCATGCATCCTGGGAAGTAATCCGCTGATTATTGATTTTAGTTATTACAACTAGCATTAGATACAGGCAGGTAAAGTGGGTAATTTATTTCAATTTCCGTTTTTGAAAACCTTACACGGCTTTTCCATTACGTCCGACCAACTGCTGCGTCACGTGCTAATGGCTGAAGATAACTAATTACGTCTTTCCCTAACATTTTAAAGGATAGTTGCCGATTCCATGAAGCGGACTAACGAGATGTGTTTCAGAGTCTCTTTGTTTTCGGGCGCGAGAAAAATTTGTTGCGAAAGAATGCTCATTGGAAGCGTGCGCTGAACGGAAGCGCGAGAGAGCTGTAATGAGTTTTGTGACGACTCCGAAAGTTCCTGTTTATAGCTCGCGGCGAAAGGTTTTCTAGATCTAAGGAGGTGGGGCTGAGGAGACATGGGTCATAGCACTCGAAACGTCTTGTTAAACGAATGTTGCCCGAGTATCCAAGTACTCTCTCTCTTCTCCTCTGAGTCTGTGCTGGTTTCTAAAAGGCTTTCCAAGTTTTTAAAAGAAATTTTCGCGCTAATGAGAGAGTTTTGTCTCCTATCGCTAGATGATGAAGAAATGGACCACGGAGTAAACATAAGGTCGATACGGTAAAAAAACATGTATGCTTTTAAATGTAAAATACGTGGAGATATCGCATTTTTTTAAGCCCAAGTGTTATTTTGGTTGTATTCTCAGCAGAGGAAGTATCTTCTAGGTTAGGATGTTTATATTTGATATTGTAGATAGTAAGGGGCGAAGGAAAACATAAATGACACTCCTATATCGAATTTCTGACATACTTGCAAAACTTATACAGCTTAGTCAGGGAAATCGAAGCAATTAAGGTCAAATATTAATTTTAATCCGTTTTAAATATGTACTATTCTAGAAAGATATAACTCAATATAATTATTCAAAGACTAATTATTAAATCTTAGAGAAAATTTTGGTGAGTTCAGAAAGATTTTTAGCAAATAAAATCCAATTAATAAGTAAAAATGCTCCGTATTGTGAAATAATATTGCGCACATGCAAAGAAAATATTTAAAAACTACAGACATTATTCATAATCCGTTATCATGATTTCTGTGCTTAAAAAATCAAAATAACGGAAAATATAGAGGGAAGGTGGGAGATGACTCGCAGTGGCCTCAATCCCGCAAATTATAACAAAAGATATAACTAATGGAATGTTAGTAAAAGCCATAAAAATATATTAGAGAAACAGTTCGCAATTTGAAAATATAATGAAAACCAAGAAAGTTGGATAATTTGAAGAAGGCAGAGATTTGATCATCATTACAGGTATACATCGCTTAACTAAACCTCTGGGAACGAAGCTCCTTTATAAGGAAGACAGAAATTCCGCAGTGAAAATTCGGAAAAAGTCGGAAATTTTGCAAAGTAGTATACGCGTGTTATACGGCTCATGTGACCGAGACAGGAATTGATACTGGCGTTACTTACATTTCGAAGATTCGCTAATATAGTATCATATATGTCCGCAACATTTCAGCTACTAAATTAGAATGTTACTATATCCTGATGCCGATCTATTCTATAAATACACGAAGTACCATGAGAATGATTTAGTTTGACTCTTTAACTCGAAGTAGCCAATTCCGAGTGTGATAGCTTAAGAAACCTCTCATTTTCGTATTGAAGGGACGTACGTTCACTTAACATTTTTACTATTTTTTGATTGGGATCAAGTAAATTATTATCCCAGTATGTCCTCCAAACTTCCTTCAACTGAAATTGGGTTTAATAAGCAAAAAGTGCAGCGTAAATCTATTTCTATAGAAACAAATCTTCAAGTCATAAGACAAGTCCATCTTCGAAACAAGTACAAAGGCTTCTCCCCTCCGTTTTGTCCCTGTCATCTGCACTACCACCGATGCGAAATCGGAGGAAATGGACTCCAGAAAGTCCCTGTCGTTTGGTTTTAATACTCATTGCAGCTTTCGAAATTTGAAAAAGCTCATTGCATGTTTACCAGCAGTTTTGTCCGTCTCTTTTATCATATCCTGAAGTTTTGGTACTAAAACCACCTTTACTGTAGCCCTAGGACGCATCCCTACCTTTCTTATGTAATTTATACCTCTGGTGACGAAGTTTCCGATAACGAAGTACCGCCGTGGAACGTATCTACTTCGTTAACCGAGGTATACCTGTATTGGAGTTACTTCTGTAGTGGATATCTACTCTTTTGAGGGATGTGAATAAGAAGGCGGAGAATAAGAGGGAAAGATGAATGATGCCAGCGAGAGATTGAAAAGAAATGGCGCGTGAGGTATGATAATTGTTATAAATGCAACATTTACGTGTATGTGGAATCATACGTTCAGGATTGATTCAGAGCAAATAAATGGGTTTAAATAGGAGATTAATGCGTCACAAAATAAAATTTTAATAGCTGCAGTTCTCCAAAAACTTTCAATGTCGCATTCAGTCGATGAAATTCCAGGATTATTGTTTTAATGTGAATGCTGGGTTTTTTGCTTTTATAGTGAAAGACTTTTCTCGCGACTTACATTAAAATAAATGTTCACCACTAAAACTAAATGTAAAAAACTGATTAGAATTTTTTGCGCATTAAACAATTTCATCGTACAACCACACATGCAGATTAAGGGCTGGGATGGATTTAGATCCTGCAGCAATGTCTCCAACTCTGGCCAATGCGAATCTAACAAGCGATAATTTCGCACAAAGTAAAATAGGCTAATTGCAACTAAATAATTTAGATAAGGAAACAAGAGAACCTTTCCGCTCTTAAATGAAAGCCGTCATTATTCTTTTATGAAAGCGTTGCTTGTGCCATCTCAAATATAGCCCTTCACTCTCGTCCTATCCAGGACCTCGACCGTATTCCTCGAGCAACAAATGAGTCCAGCAGAGCTTAGTTTAAAAGGTAGCATATCGCCTACGGGGCTTAAAAAAAAATCTCCTTCAGTCTAACGCAGCACTGCATAGGGAAGCCTCAGGATGTGGCGATGGAAGAAACAAGATGGTGCGGAGTGGAGTGAAAGGGATAGGAGGATAGAGAACTTGAGGGAAGATGAAGGAGAAATAAGATGAGAAGCGAAAGTGGGAGGTCAGGAAGAATGGGAGAGGGAGGAGAGATGAAGGGAAATGACAAGTTTCGTGGGAAGGAAGATTGTTTCCACTGATGGGATTGTCATTTAGACGGACGAAAGAAAATGAGGATTTGGAAGTGAAGGATGAACTGCTGAAGGAGAAAAGTGTCAGGAGAGGTAAAAGGGAGAGAGAATGGAGGCAGAGAGAGGAAAGGAAAAAGAACGAAGGCAGCAAAGATATTCGTGTGGAAAATTTGTAATAATTATAGTCGTTACTGCTTCGGTTTCGATGGAAAAAACGTGAAATGTGGGCAAGCGTTTCAAACCGATGGAAGTCATTGAAATCGCTTAGAAATTTGACAACCATTTCCTTTGGATTAAAAATTTCCTTTCGAGCATTCGAGTTTGTGGCGAGTGCTCATTTCAAAATATCTCGGGTATGGATCGAAAAATAAAAATAAAATAGTTAACTTACTCGACGTGCAATTAAATTTAAAATTGCACATTAAGGTTTTAAAGGTGCGATAATGATCCCTTTATACTTCCTCCATATACGTAGTATAGAGAAAGTAATGTTTTCACGGAAAAAAATCGTATCCGAGATTTCAACGGAAATACACGCTTTGAGGTCCCCTGAACACGTTTTGACTTTTCTCGATGATGTCTGTGTGTGTGTCCGTATGTGTGAGACAGAAATTTTGCGTGCGCTGTAACTCAAAAACTATTCATCAGATTAGCATGAAATTCTATATTTGTGACTTTATATATATTCTTAAAATTTGAAAGGATTTTGATAATAATCGGTCAACCGAAAGTAGCGGTTTACTCATAAAATATTATTTTTTCTTAAATATTTCGCTTAAAACTGAATTTTTGTTAACATACACACATATAACTTGTCGATATTATTTTGCTCTACAACTTTAGCTTGAACTAAATTTTCATATGAGGAATATTTCAAGAGAGATTCAATTTTCTTCGAAATTGACGGTTAGTGGGCAGCTCGCGCGCGTGGTAGTGACAACAATTGAATCGCAAGTGCTGAAGCATGTAAGTTGAGCTGTTCCTATCGCCTTATTTATTTGATTTTAGTTGACAACGTACGTATGGAGAAAGTCATGTGTTTGACACATCAATTTATTCTGAGTTACAGAACCAGAGATATACTATTTTCCTACTATTTTTCGTCCGATATGTTCACTTTTGTGTGATAATGGACTAAAATACTAATATTAAATTATAGTTTTATCTTCTTTCCTATAAGATACTCATTAATCTTTAATTAACGAATATTTTTATAGTCTCTTTACATATAAAAGAAAGGACGAGAAGATATCTCGCTGCTTCCCCGCTTTATTTAATAAGTGGAAAACTTTCCAGGTAATTCAACTTATTAATCGATTGAGCGACAATTTAAAAATCTAACTTATGAATTACAATTATCTGAAAAATGTTTTGAAGTGGCAAATAAATTAATTTAAAAAATCCTGGATGAAATGTATCCACTATCCAAATGAAAATTTACATACAATTTGAATAAATTGCAAGAGTATGGCTGTTAGCTAAAAGAAAATTTCAAACCGCTACTATCTTAAAGAGATTTAAAAAATGGAAATAGTAATTGAATAGAGTTGTTCAATGAATGTTTTAAAGTTAATAAAGAAAGAGTTATGGATTTAAGGAGCTTTATAGAAGGTGTAAATATACTTGAGCGCGAGTTGATTTAATCATCATCAGAAGAATAGAAGTTCTAGTTCACTGGAGAATTATCGAGCTCGCCTTATGGATTAAAACAAATTCAAGAATAAGCCCTTCAATATGTAAAAATTGAGAAAATAAGTACTTCAATAGCCATTACACGATTCAACCACTTAGAATAAAGAAAAACTGAAGAAGTACTTATCTCAGGTATCTCCAATAGCCACCACAACAAAGTTATGATTGGGGATACTGAAATAAGTACTTTTTTCAATTTTTGAATTTTAAGTGCTTATACTTGAATTTTTCAGCCATATGACTACCTCAATAATTCTCTGGTGAAGTAAAAAAGTTAAAAACCATATGAGCGTTTATGTTATAATGCACTCGCCTTTAGCGGCGATTCACCGACAGTAGATTGTTAAAATGTTCTTTTTGCTTTCTCATGTACGAAGTATATTGAGAAAGTATTGTAATCGCGAAAAAATTCGACTTCGAAATTTTGATGGAAATATACGTTTTAGGTGTACCTGAGTGCAAAAAAGTGGTTTTCGCAATGCCGTCTCTCTGTTGTTCTGTCTGCACGCGGCTCTAGAGTCTAAACGGTAAATCGAAAATGAATGAAATATCGTACTTAGGCATTTTATCGTACAGAATGGTTGACATTTCTCAGTAATTAAGGAAAGTTTATTCTACGCATTTTTAACAATTTGGTTTTCTCAAAAACTGCTCTAACGATTTTGATCAAACTTTGTACAGTTACTTGAGTTTACGTCTTTAATAATACCAAATAGTTCATATTTCTCAAAGAATGAATATAAGGCTAGTTTATTCTAGGCAACTTTAACAATAATTTGATTATCTGAAAAAAAGCTCGAACGATTTTGATAAAATTTCGTACCTTTACTTGAGTTCATGTCTGCAATAAATCCACATCATATTTCTCAAAGAATGAATATAAGGCTAGTTTATTCTAGGCAACTTTAACAATAATTTGATTATCTGAAAAAAAGCTCGAACGATTTTGATAAAATTTCGTACCTTTACTTGAGTTCATGTCTGCAATAAATCCACATCATATTTACCAAAGAATGAATATAAGGTTAGTTTATTCTTGGGCAACTTTAACGACAATTAATTTTCTAAAAAACGGCTCATACGGTTTTCATAGTATAGTTATTTAAGTTGGTGTTTATAATAATTCTACATAACGACGCATTCGTATATGAGAAAGTTGTATATTGTAGCGAGGTTTATATTGAAGTGCTTATTTTTAAACAATTTCTGGTGCTTAGGTTGGTTGGTAATGGAATATTATGTGAAATCGGTTATACCAAACGCACGCCTAGAATTATGAGACACGCCATGTACGATTTGCTTTAACAGAAATCACTTCAGAGAAAAGTAGCAATTCGCTTTCGAGATGAATGAAAAGAAAAACGCCAAGAGGAATATCCCCAAACGCTTAAGATGCTTACACGTAACAGAATAGGGTTCTATGATGTGCTCTTATGAAAAATATTGCATGCCTTTGTGTTTTCTCCCGCAATTTCAATAAAAATAACAGGTAAATTCGTATCGAGAAAACGAAATTATCTCCTAGCTAATCCTTGTGTACTTCAAATGACTTCAGTTTTCTATTTTCTCCTCCAAGTTATATTTTTGTGATTTATCCTATACTCAATTAAAATATAGTGCATAATAACTAATTGTAATTGGCCTGTACTTATAATTATATACATAACTCTAAATATATTAACGCATGCACACATTTGCGTACATAAATCTTTTCGGTCAAAGTGGCTTCATTTGAAAGTTCATTGGCTATTTTATTTTCATGGTTTATTCATATATTGATATATGTATCGAAATTTAAAAAATATAAAATTCTTAATCTGTTTCAAAGGGGTAAGTGGATAGAGTGGATAGAGGATTATGTTACGCGATCCAAGCCGAAATCACAAGTTTCAGGGAAATAACGCAAGTGGTCTTTATCTTTGATAGCATCGGCTCAATTTATAAAAATTCTATTTAATTACTGTCAGACTCGGCTTTCTTAAGTTTGCCATTGATAAAACTTCAGGCGATTTACTGTAACATTTATTCTGTCCCACGTTTCTCATTCTTTCTTTCTTCAAAAAGCTTTTCTTGAGAATAGCTGCTAGACCGATAGTTACAGTTTGACGAGTAAGTTGCTTCTTTTAAGTTCAAGCGCTCTAAGTAAACACATGTTCAACTCGAATTTACTCTGATGACGTACGCTTCTCTTTGGCTATTCTTCATCGAGACGGTTCCTCCTCGCTTCTCTTACTCTTCTAAGACGGTGCCTCACCCAAAAGCATGGTTTGCTTTATTTGACCAATTAGTTTCATAGAGACCTTATTCGTATTGATTTGTGCCTTACTCAGATATCTTCCGCGGTTAATTCCTTACTCCTTCCCTTCTTATGTCCTACTTGTTATTGCTGTGCGCGAATCTCTTATGTTGTTGGTGCATTTAATTTCTATAACTGATATTTTTTTATTCTACTATTGTGTTTCTAGGTCCAATTAGAAGACCTGAGTGCTACCTTTGGATAATTTAAACAAACAAATGACTGAAGGAAATTAAATAATAAACAAAGGGTTGCTCCGCTATTAGGAAAATAGGTGTTTTTTCATCTGGGTGTTAACGAATTCTGATAAGAGCGGATTTTAATATGTGTTCGGCTGATTATTCTATCAGTTTACCGGTAATTAAATATTTCATTTCTTTCTGTGGCCGCACAACTCTTCTCTCGAGCAATGGTAAAGCAAATGCCGGCCACTCATAAATTTGCCAAAGATGTTGTCATTTGTTATGAAATTATAACACAATGAATACCTTTTTCCAAAAAAATATAAAGCGATGATGTTTTTCAATTACCTGCTGGTGGATATTTAACTAGGCTACCTCGTTTTAACATATCCTGTCTCAAAAGCTCTCAAAAGAAACTGTCAATACAGAATTACACGCTAGAGACTCTTTTGAATACGACCTATTGATCTGAACTTAGCTGGTTAAAAGTAAAACATTGTCGAACGAGCATTTCCCCCCTCCCAGAACTTTACCTCCCGAATGTCAAGGAAAAAATCGTGACGTCTTATGATTTTGGCGGGACATTTCAGCTTTGTTAGCTCAGTTTTACTTGGGACGTGATCGTGTTCGGAGGTGGCGAGGAAAGTTGCCGATGAGCTACATCCACTTCGAAGAGAAGGCGATGCAGTCCCTCGAGGCAGTGAGTATTTTCTACTGTAGTGGTAAATAATCGACAACTTGTTCATAAACGTAGAAAATTACGAAAAAAATTCAGAAAAAAATTAATGAGATTGAAGTCGTCGCATTTTCAATAAAATTTTTAATTTTGAATCCTAATGGGAATTCCTGGTGAGAACGAAGAAGAATCGCAATATGAACTTTTTGAAAGTTTCCGCTTGCTTTATCTGTATAGAATGCCTCTTCTTTCACCGCATTGAAGCATTATCAGTACATTTCGTTGCTTTCCTCATTTCAGGTGCGGCGTGTGTGAATCCCATCCATTTCCCATATCAAAACCCATACCATTTGTTACCTTCGTGTATCTCTGGGTTATTCCCGTGGTTTCTCTTTCCCCGCGATGTGATATGGTCATTCTGTGATGAAGTACTGCGTTCTATTTTATCAAGAGGAATTTCTCTCTTTGCGGGAGGATGTGGATATCTTCTTCCACCGCTGGAACAGATTTACCGCAGCAAAGGTAGGGATACGTCGTTTTTTTTGAACAAAGCTCTCCGATTCTCCCTTTTTCCCAGCTTTCGGTTCAAGTCGTCGCAGGCATTGGCGTCCGATCGAAACGAATGTCAGCGGGTCACGAATTCGCGTTTATGATATGACGTAATTAGAGATGGGTTAAAGAAGATCAAAGTGAATGTAATGCTTAAGTTAATACAGGTGAAATAATTTTACAATCAATACGAAGAAATTGATTAGCCATTTACATACTCGCATAGCTTGAAATTTTACTTTTGCGACCCATTTTTGTTGACTAACTCGTCATAAACTACTGTAACATTTTTTTATTTCTCTAAAACCTTCCTTCGCGGAGGAAAATTGTAACAGCGAATCAAATCTTGATATTCTTTTAACGTATGCTATTCGTTGAAAGGGAAACCGAGAGTCGAATCAACTCATACGATAGATCTACCGCAGTTGTTTGCAAGAGAAAGTTGGAACTAGTGAAGCCATTTAGGCCGCAGCGCAGGAATTTTTCTGCTTTCTTCTAAAAAAAGACATTAAAAAAAGCACTTCTTCATGACGTTGCGTTTTTAACACCAACCATACTAAAAAGCTCCATGCGTGTATATTTCAGTTTTTCTAAACAACTACTGTGTGTTAATGTCTCCAGGAATGTATATGAGTATGGTGGTTAATCCATACATAACTCAAATTCAACAAAGTGCTACCCAAACGAAAACGAATGGAGCTTATTACATTTTTACGAAAAAATTCCACAAAACACCCAAGGCCTTTAATGTGTGCGCATATATGTATTGTACATTCATTCTCTCGAAAGCGTGAGGGTAATATGTGTTTGCGTGCTCTAAAACAAGGAGAGCTTTTGCTCGATAAAAGGAACTTGGTGTAATGCGGGAGACAGCAAATTTCATAAATGAAGACAAAAATCCGAGTATTGTTGGGTCGCAAATGCTCATGTTTACTTAAACTCACGTAAATACTCTCTAAATTAAACTGTTGCTTAACGGTAAGGACAAAGTTCCGGCAACCCGCAACTTGTTAATGTTTTAGTGCCAGTCTATAAACCAAATCTTTCTTCTGGATGAAACACCTGGACTGAATTATTCTATCTTGACCCATAAGAAGGAACTGTCTATTACATATGCATAAAAAACTAGTGCTCTCCAGATAGCGAAGAAGCAAATTGCAGTATAATAAAGGAAAATAGAATATAAAATGTTTTCGAATACCCTTCAATAGATGCGTACTGGGTGTGAAAAGAAAACACGCGATTTACGTTTTTATTAATTTTAGTTTTGTTTGCACGCACGCCGGCTCTTCTTATGCTAGTTTTCATATTAAGCATTCAAAATTTTGTTTTTTTGCGACATCTGGCTGTTTAGGACAGTCCACACTCTTCGCCGCCACACCTCTGCCAATGGGAATCGACGCACGTTGAAATCCTTCGCTCCCTCTCCTTCTCCGGACTAAAAAACATCTGCTAGCAACCTTCTCGCCGAAAATACCACTATACTCCTTCGTCCCTTATGTAGCTCATTCTTAGAACCGATTTCTACACTCAGAAACTTCTTAGCACTCGCTCCTCTTTTCTGAACAATGGCGGACCCTCAAAAGCTGCTCGCTCGACATCGTGTAACTTTTGCCTGTTCTCGCAGATGAAAAGGCTCGAGTCCACTGCTTGGGTCAAGGTTTGTTCTCGTGAAGGAACAGGGGCAGAGGGATGGACAACTGGACTGTCTAGTTTTTTTCTTATCTCTTGAAAACCTCTCTCAATCGACGTAAGTCTCTTTCATTGTCATATCCATTTTTTGTTATTTCCCATCTGCTTCTCTCCATCTCTATAGCGCAAAAACAAAGAAGACCTAAATTTCAGGCCGGTTGAACTCGTCTTTTTCCCGTTACTCTCCGTCTCTCCCCCTCCGCATTCGCATCCCTCAAAATTCAATACACAGATGCATATCTCACGCCGCGAGCCTACTAGCATTCCATCTCTCACTCCATTCCCGCAGACGAGACCGTGTGCGGTCGTTATGATATCACCGATGATGCGCATCACTCATACTGCGTCACGATCCCTTTCATCCTTTTATCGCGACTCGCCAGAGCAACGGATAAAAAAATGCTCGAAAAGAATTTTCCAATGTGAGAATATCAAAGAAAAGGAAATGCACGCGACGCTTAAAATAGAGGCAGATCGTCACCTCAAAAGATCGAGGGCAAGCGCTACGATATTCAGCTGTTTTCTCGTTCCTTACCAGTTGGTGTTAGGGTCCGATCCCGATCCTTTCCGAAAAGGTTATGCGGTTGAAATATGCTTAGAATAATGTTTAGAAGAACATGCACAATCATGAAGGTAGTTCCCCTAAAATTGATCCGTGGAATTAACAGAGTTGCCGAGCACTACCACGGAGGAAAATTCTTCAGATAATATATTTAATGGACATTACTTCTTAAACTTATCCGGTCGACGAACGCATATCAATTTTAGGTTCGCTCGATTTTCCTGAACTGTGCTGAAAAATTGTTTTTAGAAGCAACCGTGAAAGATCGCTTTTTGCGAGAAATTAATTTTCTGTGGTTTTTACTGGAAAATAATAAAACGCTGTGACATAATTAATTTTTTATAATCAATACAAGTGTAACGCAGCGCAGAAGTGTTAAAATGCATACAGAAAACCTGGTTAACGTTGGTTTATAGGCATTCAAAGTTGAGCGATTTTTATAATTCATATTTAAAAAGTAATATGTGCTAATAACAAAATTAGGCTTTTTAATATAAATAGTTTTAAGCATTTGTATCGATCAGTCTAAAAAGCCTGTTATTAACGTTAAACATTAATTTATACAATACAATAATATATTAAGCGTTCGTGACCAAAGGAGAAAAACTTAACTATCCTTAGACAAGAATTTTATTAAACACCACCGGTCTCAAAACAATTTTTTTGATTGCAGTAAAATATAAATAACTTTAAATTCAAATAACGTTACCCCATCGATGGTAGATATATTCTATGTGAGCCCCATTAATTGATTTGAGTTTTCACAATGGCAAACCTTTGAACAATTGAATTTTAAGTATAAAATTTAAGGCTTTATCACCTAATTGAATTAAAATTAAAATTTCCCGCAGTGATTTAAAATGGATTTTGTAAACGTGAACTTGAAAATTATAATCTCCTATTTTTCGAGAGGTCTCCTTTTGAATTGTTCCAACACCTCTGATCCTTTTGATCCACGAAGCCTTTGATATTAGTTCACTCGTATGATATTCTTATCGTATTTGACCAAGCGTGGATTTATTTTCTGAAGGTTAATCGAACAAAAATTTTGGACTTCATCTGTATGTTTTTTTTCAAAATCTGGATTTGTGCGATCTTCCATACATCTCATTTGTACTAGCGAACTACTTTTTTGGTTGGAAAAAAAGCACTCTAATGTGCCGCGTTAGCAGAGATGTGAGAATTAAGAGAAAATTTGTTTCATGCGCGGAATATGCAGCGTCCGCAGTTTTACACCAAATTAAAATCAATATTTCAACTTAAAGGGACATTTTCGAATAATTTTAGCGCACCTTCCTGGTTGGCTATTGCTATAGTCACGTCATGCACGTTCTTTGCAAGAGAAGAAATCCTTAATATTAATTTGCGGTGGAAATAAGGTCAGGAAATGGAAAAAAGCATCAGTAAAAACAATCATTTGTGCGCTATAAATCACTTTCAAAGCTGTGAAATTACACGAGGAGAGAAATACATCGTTAACAAACAGTCACGCTATATCTGTTAAATAAGCAATTATATAAACGATTTGGTTTTTATTATAAGTATTAGGAACCCTAAAATATCATAAATTCCGCTTTAGTTTCGTTAACTCGGAAGTCTCTACAGTAAACTATCTACGTGGTATGCGTTAAAATGAGGAAACTCTCATCTATATATGTTACGATACAAATCCGCAAGTAACTGGTAAATTAATCAACACGGCAAAAATCTAGGAGTACTTCATTAGCAGTTGCTCAAGTGTTCATCGAGACAAACACGCAGAATGGTAAGCAAATGGGACGACATATTTATTTTAATTCTAATAATGGATCGCTAGGAACTTATAGTAATAGGTACTACTATTGGAAATATCTCTATTATTCCGAACTGCGGTTTCGCTGTAATTGGGAACGACCGATATTTTTCCTTTGCCTGCAGATTAAGCACAAACTTTGCGGGGCATAACAGATGTCGTTTACCTCAACTAGCGCGCGCAGATTTTGTCGCCCGATGAATGAATGGAGCCGGATTCGATCCCTCATGGTCGCCCAGCACCATATGTAACCTCGTTGCATTGGTGATTGCAAATAAGTCTCTTTTGCCTTTATCCTTCACGTAGCCTCAAAAAATCTATCTCCCTATTCTGGCAAAACAAGCAGTCTCCGCTCCCCCTTTTATCTCTCTTTCTCTCCCAATTCTCCCGCTGACCACCCACCTGTGAGAGCTGCCGCCCGAGAGCCGTGCAAAAGGACTCCTGAGCGATAACGGGAACAAACGCATGCACACGTCCTCATTGCATATATATATATATATATATATATATATATATATATGAGACTTGCCGCGAAGCTTTTCGCTTTTTTCGTTGTCCAGCACGATAGCGTGATTCTGATCGTCCTTGACACGATAACACAGGTAAATGGGACTATTTAGGAAAACTAGGTTCTTCGTTTCTATTTTTAAATGGAGTTTTTTTTCCCTCGATAGCCTCGAGACGAGTATTTTTTTCGCTTGCATAACTGATCATGTCACTCGGTTGCGGTTGGTTCACGAGACATTGTCACCCTCTTTTTCCGCTTCTACTTATGGTCGGGGGAATGCTCCGCGCGCTGAGGTCACTTGCTGGGAAAATAGGCGAAAAAGATATACGCTGGAGGTAACAAAAATGACTGAATTTACTTCCTCATGCATTCTGTATAGAATTTGTAATGAGTCTGCTCTTAATGAATGTTTGCAATGCCTCTATCATTTGTTATTGCTCAAAAAGAACCGCGCGGGTCCGGTGAGTGCTATTGATTAATGCTTCCCAAAGGACGTTTTTAAAATTTCACAGCTGTAGTTTTACGTGATACTCGTATAACCGATCTGAACGAATGACGATTTCTACAAAACGTGACCATTTCCTTATCATTTAGAGACGAATAATATACGTCCCACATTCTATCAGGTAATCCCTTATAAACACAATAGAATGCTGTTTATTTAAAATATATAGAAATTTACATATACAAGAATTAAAAAAATTGAAATGAAGCACATAATAAATGCCGTAGTTTCTCTTTTTTCTGTCATTCTTTAGTGAATGAAAACCATACAAATATACCGATAAAGGCTAAAAGGGGCACGATTTAAATAACTACGAATCGATAGGAATTTTTTGATTCAGAAGCATATTGCTTCTTGACGAAGGATCTACGAAATAAGTAATATTAAATAAAGGAATTTCCATTGTAACAGTTCAAGTTATATAGAGATCGCTAAATAATGATAACGATCAATAGTGAAATCCACAATTTTAACGAAGATTCCATCAAGTTTGTTTCGATATTTAATATCAGTAATCATTAAAACAAAAATATTATTATTTTACGTTACACGGGTTTAAGATTTATAACAATGGCTATACATCAGGGCATTGTTTTCTTTCATCGAAGCGATTCATTGCCCGAAATTCTTAGGTCCATATTACAAGATCTGTCGCCGTCATGGTAATCCAACTAGTTATCTAAAGCATGAGGAAATTTCCTAAACAAGAGAAAACACGGTAAAATGGATCGATGGATTTCTCAGCGAATTGGCCATAAGAAACACGCAGCTTTATTTGAGCAGTCGGTATGATCCTTTCAACAAAATATTCTCAGTTCCTGGCATACGAAAAAATATCCCCGCCTACTTTGGGAATGCCCTCAATTATGTACGTATCCCAGTAGAAAAGAATGGTATATACCTATTGTGGGCAAGCGGGGACTCTCTCGGGCAGCAAATAATGCGTAGCCTTTCATCCTGTAGCGGATCAGATGATGAATCAACCGTAGAGGCATTTTACGGCGGCCCTCGAATCCCTCCGGTCCGAACGCTCTCGCATTTCCGCGTGCACACACGCACACACACACACAAACATACACACTCTCAAGGCATTCAGACCGACTGATGGAATCCGATGGCCGCCTCGTCAAGGGTCACCACGAGTTGAGTCATCTCACTCTTGGAAACACACTCTCTCTCTCTCTTTCGCACAAGCAGTTGAACATGCACTCGTCGGTGGGAATTGGGATTGGTTATCGCGACTGGAGATGGTTGACCCTTCTGCCAGGGACCTTACCCCGTTTTTCACTCTCCGCTCACTCCTCTTCGCCTCCTCGGTCGGACATGGCGGGGGATCTCCCGAGGGCGCGGAATCTCGAGGGCGATCTCTTACCACTGGCGGCAATGGCGCTGAGGTCGCCCGGTGTTGTTCGGAGGGGTTCGCAACGCCTCCCCGGATGGGACTGTCCTCCCGGTGCGTTCAACAGTCCTGCCCTCTACCCCCTTCCTCCCCCCCTCTCCCTCGCCCCCTCTCCTTCCCTACCTTTCTTCCCGCCCCTCTACACCTTTCGTGCCCGCCCCCTCTCCCTTCCCTCCTCGCCGTGTGCTACAACGTCACCCGCCTCTTCCTCCGACAGATTCCCTCGGCCACCGTTTCGATCCACCGAGGCGCTGGCATCGGTAACGTACCTCTCTTTCTGCTTTCTCTCTCTCTCTTTATCCCTCGCTCTCTCTCTCTCTCTCGCTCTGTTTCAGCATCCCAATCCAATCCGAGCCCTCCTTCTACCCTACGTCATCTTCCTACCCCTCTCCTACCATCGTCCTACCGTAGCTGCCGGAGCGCTCTCCTCTCTTTTCCTCCTTAAGGGTGTCACTCATGCTTTACACTCTGGAGACCGTAGCTCGAGAGATCTTATAAGTTTTGAGAATTGAGCTTGATGACGTGACCTCTCGTCGTACGTCAAAAGATAGGAAGAATGTTTCTAATCTCACGAAACTAGCCGGTTTCCTAGGTCCGAGGTTCCTACGAAACGGCAACATTTTGATCTGATAAGAGCCTTGAGAGCGATCGATGTAACAATGACGTGAAAATAGCGGATTTTGCACTCTCCTGTTCATTTATATTGCTGACTGTAACCAGCAAAAAGCATCGTGCTGTGTTCCGGTACCTTAGAAATATTTGGTAACTTTTAAATTCCCCACTACTTTCAATCAAGCCCCAATTTATGGTATCTAAAGGTTAATTTAAAGAATCGTAAGATAATGTGACTTTCATATGTCTGGAAGACTTAAATACATCGTGCGATATACGAACTATATTAAACAATGCAAATCAAAGCAATCCAATTCCGCTAACTGGCATCACGGTTGTCATTACCAACACATTCAACACTCGCGTCTAATTATAATATCGACCGATGGGAATCGTGGAAAAATTACAACTTTTTTAATTATAAAATTCAGATCAAGTCGTTATTTTAATTCAGATAGTTTGCCATATTTCAGCTTCGTTACCGACAACATCGAGATGTAAACAAAATAAATTCTCTCTTATCTTGTTCCTTTCTTTTTTTCTGAAAAATTTCCCATTTTAATACTCCCGAAAAATAATCCTTATCTTTAAGGCACATTTTTAAACGTCCAGGTGACGGCAGTCACGAAGGCGCCGGGGGCGAGGAGGAGGCGGAGGGGCAGTTAACGATTGAGCCATATTTCGAAAGAGGTTACGATGCCAAAAAAAAAGAGAGAAAAAATCACGACGAATCCACCCCTACACATCTCCCTCTCCCGACCTTCGTGTTTTTTTTAATCGAGGTAAAGGTTTCCTTTAAGTCCTCCCGCGGCCACTCTGCCGACGAGACGGAGAATGGAGCGCCATCACGCAGTAACGCGGATCTCTCGGATTCGCAATTCGAATGAAACGTTTTTTTCTCGCTTCCCCACTTCCCCTCCCTTCGCTCCGCTATCCTTTTTCGCCAACTGCTTCCGACAAGCCTCAGCCATTCTCCCTCGCGATCTATTCGTACTACATATCATCACGTACAGGAGTGCTTTCCCAGGCGAAGTACGTCTGCAAACGTCCGAACGATCTGATATTCTGTTTCCCCCTCTCTCTCTCTTTCCTCCCTTTCCCCTCCCACCCTCCTTTATATCTCCCTCCTTCCCCTTTCTTTCTCCCCCATTTCCCTCCCCTCTCTCCCTTCTCGCTTTCTTCCTTCGTCCCCTCTACCTCTTCCTCCCCCCCTCTCTCTCCTTCCTTTCTCTCTCCTCCCCCTCTTCCTCCCTCCTCTTCCTCACCCCTCACTCTCACTCCGCTCTCTCTCCCTTCTTCCTCTCTACCTCTTCTGTCTCCGTATTTCCTTCCTCTCTCCTTCCTTTCTCTCTCTCCTTCCTTTCTCTCTCTCCTTCTTTTCTCTCTCTCCTTCCTTTCTCTCTCTCCCTTCCTCTCTCATTCACACTCATTCTCCATTTATCTCTCTCCCTAACCTCTCTATCCTCTCCTCCTTACTCCTTCTCTCCCTTTTCTCCCTCCCTTCTCTCCCTCCCCCAGCTCTCCCCTTTCATTCTCCTTCACCCGCGCAAAATAGAAAAAAACCCTTTCTATTCCCGCCCTCTCTCTTTCACTTTTTCTTCTATTTCTTTCGTCACTTATGTACTTCACCTCCCACCCCTCTCCACCTCCCTCTCTCTTCCATGAAAGGGAGTGAAATAAGGCGCGAATAAACGACGGAGACGAAGCGTGGCAAATCCGGTTTCGGCGATTCTTCGAAGTAAATCCTCGCCAAGTTGAGTTCTCCTACTACTGCTTCGGAAACTTGACGCCCAACTATTTTGGACGAGAAACTAGAAGGAATTGCTGAGCATGTTGAGGGGGGAAAGTGGGAGTAAAGGGAGGGAGGGGAGGGGCACGAAGGACGGTCCAGAAGGTGAGGAGGGAACAAAAATGCTTGCATATGCATCATTTGTCTCCTTTCTTTTATATCTTTTTATTCGCCGGCATGTTATACTTACCCGTGGAGTACCTTGAACACATAGGACATGCGGCGGGAGTACCTTTAAATTACCGTGGCTTGCTCTTTAAAATTTCACGACTCTTCGTATCCCGTGTTCGTACATACTAAGAATTATTTTATTTCACAATGGAGACTTATGTTATGAATTCATGGAAAGCATCCCGCGCTCAGCTCGGCCTAAACGATAAACACAAAAACATCAATGGAAATCACTTGTCTGCTTATGCTGGCTGATACTGGGTTAAAAATAATGATACTAATGTTGATAATTTTCCCAATAACTTATTTTATGTCATCATATTGATCATAAACCGAAATAATTTTTTACGGAAACCATTTTCCTAGTGTTGGTGTTAGTTATGTCATAGCAAGGAAGTTTGGCGCCCGGGTAAAGGCTGACAAACACTGCTCTCATACTTTATCTAACATAAAAATTATGTTAATTGCGCGGAAAATAATGAAAATATCACATTTACTACAACAAATGCACAAATTTAAATTTAAAATTCTTTTCTAAATATTTGTCTACAAATATCGACTAGCGTCTCGCCCGTTGGTAACCCTTCTTTTCGGGGCCCGGGGCAGTCACCCCTCCAGTGCTGCGGGGATGAATATGAAAGCCTTTATTGGATTAAATGGCAATGAACACAGAAAGTAAGAATCATGTCATGAGCTTCACCATTTCTTAAGAAACTCGTAAAATATTAATTAGTCTCCGATAGAAAATTATTTTAAAGGTTACGATTAATTATAAACTCACTCAGCCATCCATGCAGTTTAAAACGAGAGATATATATGCTTAAAAACTAAAAGTTACATTAAACTCCTATGATAAATGATATAGCTCTTTAAACCAAACAAACTCAAAGAGAGGCCACCAACGCACGTTTGCCACTAGATTGGGTTGAAATATGTTTGCAGAAAGAGGAGGACCCCATTCATGGCCGTTTTGGATAAACTTGCACGAGATGCTCTCACTGCAAGATACGAGCCAAACTACATTATCCCAGTTTCACGTTTGCTGTTAAACGATAAAGCTTTAATTATGAAGTTAGACAAACAGTTGAAACCCAGAATGTCAGCACTTTTTAGTCATATCCGCAGTTTAGTGTTATATTAAAATGAATCATTGAAACCTCATTCATTTGCCTGAAACATCATTTTAGAAAAACCAGAATGTTGTGTCAAATTTGCTTGTTCTTCAAACGTTTGGTAAAAGGAGCGCACTACACCAGAGTATACTCGCGGAAGGGAAGCAGTGGAATAGAGAGGAGAAATAGCCTGATTTAATTTTCGAGTAGGAATCATCACGATGAAGGTTTTTACTGAAGTAATAATTATAACTTAATCTCGCAATCTCACCCCATCGGATTGAAGCCTTTATATTAGCTTTTATTCGTGATATTTTTAAGATGTTAGAGTCCTTCTTAACAATTAATAATTTTGAACGCACTTTAAATTCGCGTATTTTAGAAATTTGAAAAATTTTAATTATCACAAATATGTATAATCTTAATCTGAACTTTAAGCGGGTTTAAAATTTTGGGATTTTTTTCGCAAATTTTTATGGTTGAACGGATAGTAGATCATTATCTTTTTTCATCAAGGCACGATAAATAATTTATAAAAATATTTCCCTTGTAGAAGAAGTTTAAATTTTTTGAAAAAGAGACAACGATGACTTGAGTATAACACAGTCGAGTAAATTTAACCGTTTTGCTTCGGCCATAGACGGTGTTCTCAGTGTCCCCTGAGAGGCGACGTGACGAAAAGAAGTGTCTTTTTGTAGCTGGAGTACCTTTTCTCTAGAGACAGATAACAAGGGCGAAAAGGTGCACTTCACGTAAGAGTTTCCAAATGCGTTCTTTAAGATTTGGCAATCATGTTCTTCCTAGATGTAATTTATGTTCCTTGGAAAATTTGTCGAAAGCAGCGAACATTAAGAGGGAAAGGTAATGAAACGAAATGAAATTTTTCTTTGAATTAGCTATACAACCTTTGTTGGAATCATTTATAGATTTTATATATTTTTAAAGTGGTAAATGTATATAATTTTTCGTGGTTTATCTATCTATCTACTTATTCAAATGTTCAAACAGAGTTCATCCATGGTAGCTTCGCTCGCTCGATTTACATGGGCAATTACCTATGTCCAATTTTTGCCCCATGTGTCGCTTTCTTTCAAATTTATATACCTGATTTGCTCATTTTTTGTTTTCAAAATTGTTCATTTGTATAAAAATAACTTTCTAAGAAATATTATTCGTTACCTGAATCCGTCCTAATGGAATTTGTTTTAAAAAATCTCATTTGATGTATCTCGAAGTCTTTTCGACGCAATGCCCACAGAGCTGTCTCCAGAATAGAAGTAACACTGCATTGCCCTTCGCGTTCAGATAAAGTTGTAGAATATTCCATAGTTAGGTCGAAATAAGAAAGACTTACTTGGTCATTCCACGTCAGCATTTATTTTTATTCTATCTAGATTTCGTTGCTGTGCAACATCACCACCCGATGATGTTGCACAGCAACGAAACCTAGGTCGTATAAAAATAAATGTTTATGTGGAGTTACCACGTAAGTCTTTTTTTATTTCGACAATATGAAAAAATTCCATCAAGCTGCGTCTGAAACAGTTAGCTATCCATAGTTATGGGTTGAAAATGAAATTTCCTCAAATCAATTTCTTTTAGTTTATGTTTGTAATATTACGCATTATTTCTACATCTTGTCAAAACTTAACGTTGTTTCCCTAAACGTGCATGTATTTGAAAGGTAATACTTACTTTTCTTTGTACATACCACTATATTCACTTCGCCAAACAAGGTATTCTTCAGTATTTATCTAATTTCTGATGTGATCATTTTTCACATGTCTTAACCTGACGTGATTCTTCCGCCGAAAATATTTTACCATAGCTTTTTTTTACTCTAATAATACACTCAAACAAAAGATACTCATTGTCAGACTCAGGAAACCGAGTTCTTCTCTGCTATCTCGCTGTGTTTCCTGGCATCAGCATCCGTGGTAGGACATGGTGTCGATTCACTACAACACCGTGGTTTTGGTCCATTTTTCTCTCTGTACATTTCTTTCTCCTTCTGTATCTCTCCGTCCTCTCCGCTTACTCCTCTTCCTCATCCCTTGACCCCTATCTCTCCCCTCGCACGCGTGTTGGGATCTCCTGCTCTCTCACTCCAGAGCGAGGCCACGGCGGGAATCCAGAAAGGTCACCTCTTGTGCGTGTGTTAGAGCATGCAACGGCGCAGAGGAAAGGAGGGGGAGAGGAATTTAGGGGGGAGGGGGAAGGAGGGTACATTGAGGTAAAACGAGGGAGGGAGAAGGATTAGAGAAATGGATAAAGGACCAGGAAGGGGATGGATAGTATAAGGGAAGAGAGAGGATAGAGGAAAGGAGAGGTATGCGAGAACAGAAGAAAAGAGGGTGCGAGTAGTCACCGAGGAGAGGTGCGCGGGTTGGAGCTAGGTGACGACCACATGGGTTGGGTGCAGCGACCATAATAAATTATGCTACGAAAGCGTAGTTTCGAGAAAGAGAGACAGGAATGCAATGTGGAAATATCTTGATGAAGCACCTCCGTCTATATGGTATTCACTCAAAATGAGAGACATGAAAGCGTATATCCACAAAATGTGTTCCAAATACTAGTCAAGATTCAGTCACTCGGCATCCAGGAAATTTATGCGACTATGTGAATTGTATAATATTTAGGAAATGGACATGCGATTTATTACGGCACTAGATGTAATGGGAAATGCATATAAAGACGGTCTCTGTCATCATCTTTTTTGATTTAGTAACAATATATATTTTTGTTTTTCATCCTACGTCGTTAACCGCCTTTTACGGTTAAGGAGTTAATTTTACTTTTGAATCATCCATCTGGCTATAGTCTTTTAATTATCCTACGTCCAATAATCCACCCAAACATTTGTACATTAAATTTCTTCCAACCTAAACTTATTGAAATCACTATCACGATAATGTGAATTAATCTATTCTCATGATAATTTATGTTCCCTACGACTGTGTGGTCAAAACCACGAATGATATATTCATATCCGATAATATAAGTGCTCCATTATGCCCTGGTCAGGCAAAATATTAAAAAAAAAAGCATCGATTGACACGCAAGCTTAATTCCCTATAAAACTTTCTTGAAAATATCTAATGATTTGTAATTTTTTTAATTTTTTACTTATGGGTGTTTCATTTTCATGTGCACAAGCGCTGACTTTCTCCTTCATGTAAATAATTACATTTTCCAGAAGTTATCGGGTGTTTTTGTTCATTAGTGGGTTTACATCCTCGGTATTACGCAACCTAAAAAAGAACCATTACTGTAAGAGACTATTCTCCGTTCTTCGAATATCCAGAAGTTTTCAAACGCTTTTCCCCAGCGACCAATTATAATTGATAATAGCGCTAATTATTTTTCTATCCCTCTATAAAACAGCGTGTATTTGCGACGGAGTGAGACCAGGGGCGTAATTAACGCCAGTAGGAATACGAGAAAACAAGGGATGGCTTTGGAAATAGAGAGGGCGCGGAGAGTGCCCATCAAAGGGAAAATGGAAACTGCGCTCCCGCCTGGCACTCGAGATGATAAGAGTTGAAATATTAATTTTCACGGATTTCAACTAGATACTTGACCCGAAGTTTGGGAGCAAGGACACATTCCCTCGGCAGAGGGACTCGTGGTCACGGCCAGGTTTATTCGGTTTGTCCTTTTTTTTTCGTAATTAGTCGCAGTTTCTGTTGGCGTACGTTTGAAGACCAGCGCCAATCTAATCCTTCTTTAATGAAAGTAATGTGATGTGTCGTGTCCACTCGTTAGTATGTATGTAAATATTAATAAATCGAATACGTTGGTTTGTCGTAAAAAATAATAGATATCCTAAGTAATAATTATCGCAATGCCTTTATACCGAAGCCATGAAGATAAAAACGGAAAAAAACACAAAATAAAACTTGAAGCGAGAATCTTATCGTGTGAGATAATTGGAATAAATTTTCATAAGTATATGTTCTGCTGAGAAAGCAGTTCATTTTCTCACAACTATTAACATAGTTCAATATGGGTATTAAAGAGCACTGGTACATTTTATATAACAACGCCTATTGACATCTAAGTAGATTAAATTCCAAATAGGTTCCTCCGTTTATCTTATGGGCATAACCAATGGGATACAATAAGGTTTCTAAACACCAATAAAATTTGCCGACTCTGAGCCATTTATTCCAATCTTACACGCATACACTCGTGTTAACCAATGACATAACATCCTTCATATCCCTTATATATAAAAATGAAAAAATAACGAGTAGCAGTAAACCCATACCAGAAGGGAAATATGAACTGGGCGCGTTTCAAGAGATTTTCCCGTTAAAATGTTGATATTTTGTTTCTTGTAAGGTGGTTTCTCTGATTAAACGACATGATAGAAATGTGCTATTATCATATGGAATTTTAAAAAGTTTCATGAAATCCTAGTAATTGGGATGTTAAACGTTATTTTCGGTGAGTGATCGAACTCAAGTATTTACCTCGCATTTTAAATGTATGTGAACATTGGAAGTTTCGATTGAGCGATATGACCTAGGTTTTTATTTTACATGTAAAATGCTACGACACATGTATGGAATAGAAAATATTTTATAGTCCTTTGTCACAATTAACGCAACCCAAATTTTTTTTTAAATTTCGAGATGAATTTATTTTTCTCGATTTAACATTTTAAACAAATATTCTCTCATAAATATTTTAAGAGATAAAGACAATTTGTAATCTTTTGTTTCCACATAAGCGATGACAGTGATTAAGTGATTATGCTATGATACGTAATTTTTGTCTGCTATTTTCACATAAATATTTTTTAAAGTCCATCGGTAAAGTGGCCTTTTTATGAATACAAACGGGCGGGCGGCTAAAATACGCGGCTCTGCTTTAAAGAAACCAGCACTAGAAGAGATACACATGAGCTCAAGAGAGAAATAAATATATGGGGGGGGGGGGGGACAGATTATCTGGCTACTCTTTGGTTGTCCGAAGTCAGGTTTGGTGTTTTATTGTCCCCCCTGAATGATTTCCCAGTGTAAAGGTGAGAGGTTAGGATTTCCTGCGTCGCGGGGTTAAAATGCAAAGGAGAGGGAGAAGAGGTATTTAGGGAAGGTACATTGTTGTAATACGAGGGTGGGAGAAATATTAGAGGTATAAATGTTAGAGGAGAGAGAAAGTGAGAGAGGAGGAGCGAAGGTGGGGTGCGAGTACCATAAGATTGCGAGTGGGTCGAAAAGGTGGCACCAGATGGCTTTCCGTGCGGATGGGAAAGGTACGAACGGTAGGAGGAAATGGATGCTTGCCTCCAGGGTCCTCTTATCACGAAAAGGATACGCTCTACCGACCAGCGACTGCAGAGGACACTTTTTATTTTCTCCCTCTTTATCTGCTCCATTTCCGCCGAGTATTTTTTGTTCTATTAAAAACTCGTGACGGAAAAATTGTAACTTGTAACAGTTCAGTATCGAAATAATGAACTTCTCATGATATTTTTTTACTAATACTTTTTACCAGATCGTAAGTTTCTCGAGAGAACTGGAAAATGGGATCTTTATTTCGGAGTATGATTTTTTTTACTATTTTCATCTGGTGAGATTAAGCATTCGAAAGTAATGAATCACGGTATCGATCATAATTATCTTTCAAAAGAAGACTTCTAAGAGGACTTTTGAATTAACGAAGGTTCTAATGAGATTGAATCCTTTCAAGCAAACGAGGTGAGTTTGCTCATTTCATTTTAATGACTGTTAATCAATCTAATTTGAATACTATAAAACCTCGCAATCAAGAGACGTATATCTTTACGTTTCGCTGGTTCATTTTCTCATTTGATAGAAGCCAGAGCGCAAGTTCTTGACTTCGATCCTTTGGATTAACTATCAAGTAAGAATTTGTGAGCTATAAAACAAAGACCGACTGATATCTCCTCTTCACCATTCTTTTAAAGTGCCGGAACATTGTCGTTTAACTACTGAATTATATTTATTATTTTAAAAGTTACCTTCAGCTTCCGAGGTTTTATATTCAAAGCATCGTATATATAGCGGATAAATTCGTGCTTTTCGAAAAATAGCCTAAAGCTTCAAAGTTTAGTAGATTTTTTTATTTTAACTAAAACAGACTTTCATTCCGACACCAACGGACAGTAAAGTACTAACTTTTCGATGATGACATAGTATTATTCTAAAGTTCATTCTAGTCAGAATTGTACCAATGATGGTGGCTGGTAAACTATTTTAGGCCGAAATCCGAGTATTAGTTAAATATATTCACAAGATCAAATACACGAATATAGAAATTATCCAATGTCGACGAAATTACTTTATTCAGTTGAAATTCTGATTTATTTTCCTAAGTTCCCTCGTGTTATGAGAAAATTCCCATTATAAGCTGCAGATTTTCTGTTTTTTCTGAGATACATATGCGCAGTCATTGTTTTGATAAAAGACAAATACCAGTAATCATAGAAATAAGAGGTAATTAATGAATAAATTGCTATAAATAAAACCTGACAAAACCTTAAGAATAGATATTTTAAATTTGTGGAGACTATGGTAAATAAGGAAAGATAAGCGTTTACAAATGATAAGGACGATAGATGAAAGAGAGTGTGTATATTTATACGTCCATAAACATACAATGGCGGGTATTTTTGACTTGAATGGATAATCGTGACTCGCTCGACTCGACGTGGATGTATGCCTGTATGCATATGTAAGCATTGATGGACGTAGTCTCAGGATAGCACAGTGTTTATTGCGCGTAGAAACACTTTAACCGTGCCTGCCTTTTGTGAATCCTTTGACCACGGCGAGCAACAGGTTGACTGTATGTGTGCGTGTGCTTCTGGTTCGAGTTTTATTGCCCTTACTCTCTCCAATTAGGCCAGCTAAGACTGGATCCGCCATAATCCCAACCTCTTCCAGCCGAAATGACGGCAAAGGCAATATCCGCGAAGGAAGGAAAGGTTTTAGAACACTCGTGGGATAAATGACTGTTTGAGGGCTCCTACGTAATCTTCCAGTATAGACTTCTCTGAATTCTCTGAAAATATATGGACGGAATCTCGTAAAAAATCCAAGTGCACTATAAATAAGGAACAATCGACACCGTTCTACTTTCCACAGTGCGATGCACAGGAATGTAATATAAAAAGTACACAGATAAATAAAAAATATTGTAAGGTCTTATTTAATTAAAGATATTTATAAAACAATTTCCGGTGTCCTAATCATTCACAACATAAATAAAAATGACTTTCCCTCTATGAATAAATCTATATTTTAAAAATAATTGGTGAAAGTACATTGTGAACTAAGCTTTGCAGGATACCGTTCGAATGATAAGGCATATTCACTGTTGATAAGCATGTAAAAATCTGGAAACAAAGTCTGTTTTGAATAGTTGTTTGCAAAAAAAGATTTTACGGCTAGAAGGGGAAAACAAAGATAAAAACGTGAAACGATAAACAGTAACTGATTTCAGAATAACTAATTTAAAAACAAGCGGCTATGCCACATTTTCATTCACATAAAATGAGAGCACCAAGCATATCTTGATGCACTATAGAGATATCGGGTCACAAAAGAAAAACAGAGAAATGCGGTGGAAACACCATTGAGCGACGACAAGTGGACCTTTCTCCCAGATATCCAACGAAACTGCTCCCGTTAATGTCTCTGAGATAACAATGTACCCGTTTCCTAGAGACCCTCCCTCTCTTTCACTACCCAGTCAAACGTTATCACTCTCTCTTCCTCAGGGGCACTTTATATCTCTATTTCGACTATTTCTCTCCCTCTCTCTCTCTCCCTCCCTCCCTCCCTCCCTCCCTCCCTCTCTCTCTCTACATTCCCTTTACTGCCCGCTCCCTCCATTCCTCCACACACCTCACCCTTTTCCCTCTTCGGGCATCGTCTTTCTATCGTTCTCTCCTTCACTTTTCCTCCCTCTCCCCCCCTCCTCTCTCACCCCCTCTCACCACCTCTCTCCCTCACTCTCACCACCTCTCTCCCTTTCTCTCTCTTTACTCACGTCCAATTCATATGTCTCCCTTATCCTCTTGCGTTTAGCAACCTTCGCAATGCCTCGCACAAATGCCTATCCCGCCAGCATGTACATAACGATCATTCACTCGCACCCTCTCCCAAAAATGTTATCCTTTTCCGCCCGCTGTAATAAAAAAAACTGCAATCCGTGGAATTTTCGCAAAACTGCATTTTTCAATGAAACGGTAACGATATTTGCATTAAAATAACATTTTATTAAAACAGTTTTTCGCGGGGTGAGTTCCGTGCAAATCGTAATTTGAAAATAAAAAAACGTCAAAATATTGTTCCGAAAATCAAAAAGAGATATTATCTTCTGGCTGAAATCAAATTTGTTTTAATGGTAATTACCACGAAACTTCGGAAAATTCTTTACCGATTTTTCCTATTGAGTATTTGAGCATGGGCACACTCGTGGATACTATAAAACCCATCCACTTTTTCCGATGCATAGATTATATATTTTTAATGTGGTAGTGGAAACGATTTATCCCTTTCTATAGCGTTTCTCTAGTCACTCTCCCTTTTCTTTCATCAATCTCCAATCCAATGTTCCAATCCACCTTACTTTATATAAATCTCCAGCTAAAAATAATGCCTTCGTGCTCATTAATACAACGTACCAACAGCAATACCTACATCATTGTAAACGAGCTTCGTAACATTAACTAAATGACTAATTTCACCGATGCTACATCTGAAAGTTTTAATACAATTATTATTTTCCCATACATTTACACGTGATTTTCGATTTTTCACAGAGCCAGATTTTCTTCCTTCATCTATTAGGTTCTTCATTTTTGCTTTATTGGACGGATAAAACTGTGTACTATGTTATTCTTGCGATGTTTACATGTTACACAGTCGAAGTTTTAGATTCACTAAATCCGTTGAAATTTAACGGGCACTTCTGCTAGAACATATATATAAATGCATTGAAAAACTTTGCTTTATAGATATCTATAGGTCTAGATGACTTCGACATTACAACCTAAGGTGACTTGCACGCCGAGGTCGCAGAATTTGCTTCTGTCCAATTATTGCACTCATCTACGACAGCGCTTCGCTAACCGAGACCATCCTTCCGAATTATTACAACAGATCACCACTGCAAACATCCCTCTTGCGCTCAAAATTGTCTCCAGTACTCAAACATGTCCTCGTTTCCGTCCATCCTATCTTCTCATGCTCTCCTACAATCAGCGTAAGCCCCATCATCTTTTCCTTTCATCCCAGAAACGTAGTGCACACGCTTAGGTCAGTGAGCTTTCCTGTGACCTCCGTATGATCTTCTCTGCGACAGAGACCACGGTGCCTCACTGGCACTCTTTTCCAAAGCAAACTCTCTTTTACCAACCAGCACCGTATACTCCTTCCCATTCTGCGGCGCTTTCACGTAAAAACAATGTAATTTATTTACACCCTTGCGCCGTATGCCGACGTAATAATGAACGAACTCAGGAACACCCTTCACCCAATATTCAACTCATACATTGAAATCCTCCGCTCCTTTGCTTCCTAACCTGCGGTAGGATCCATCCCGCTTACTATGCCCCCTCACGCTCTCTTGAATCCCTATCCCCAGAGACATACAAATTAGAACACGTCTCTCTCTCTGAGGAAGGGCGAACGCAAGGAAACTTCTCTTCCTACTTCATCATCCATTCATCTTTCGCCGTGGACGTTTACACCGTTAACCCATTAACGTCGGAATATTTCTTTTTAGTTGTTTTCATTACCTACTGAAAATATGACACCTTCAGTTTCAGATTGGAGTCGGAAATCGTTCCTGACTGTGAACATAATAATAATAATAGGTGATTATAGTGCAGTTAAGCTGTGTTTTTCGTGCATTTCACGATAAAAGATAAATACGTATTATCGCATAACGTGTATTTTAGTGCGTTTTAATAAAATGCGCTTAGAGTTTCACTTTGGCATTTGTCTGTCTCTGAAATTGTGACGAAACCGTAAAAGACAGATGATAAATTTATGGACTGCTGTCATTTGTTCTTCTTTATATTTGAGTTTTTTTTAAATATACAGTGTCGGATAGCGGTTCGTTTAAAGCTTTTTATTTTCAATATCTACGGAGGTATAAAAGAAGGAAAGCTGAAATTTTGGGCGTACGTTGTCATATTCATACCACTAACAAATGAGGCTGTAGTGACAATATGTGGCAGTATTACCACATAAAAAATAAGATAATCTAAATTTATGGATATAACGATTGATTAAATTCCAAATTCTCCTTAGTTCGTCAATTACATGAATGGGGTAAATCTTCATAGTGAAATGAAACAAAATATTACCTAATTTAATAATAGAAGAAAAACGCGACAATTTTACCCTTGTTCATAGAAAACAATCTATATATACTAAAAATGGGTTTTTTTTAGAATATCAAGAATAAAATATTTTGTCTTACAGTATGATTTTCATAATGTAATCCGCTCTAGCTTTCCATTTGACGATATGAGTTTGCGCACACCATATAATTAATGATAGATGCTATATTATTGAGATTATTGGAGAAGCTATGTGACTAACCATATTCCTACTTAAAAGCACAAAATAGGCACTAAGGGAAAATATAGATATGCATATAACTATTACACTATAGCAGTGGTCTTCAAGGTGGGCGATAGCGCCCACCAGTGGGCGTTTTTGGATTTTTGGTGGGCGTTAAAGAACTCACCAAATGCTATTCTAATTTTTACACTAAAAAATAAAATTCTATAAAACAGCTTAATGATATGCATACATATTCTGTACAACTATTTTATGTATTACAGTTCGTTTGTCGTTAACTATAGTATCATATCATACTATACTAGTGAAAATGTATCCATACTGCGGTATAATCGAAAGGCCCATGAGGGTGGTCGGAGTCTCTCGCAGAAGCAGCGAAGCATTTAAGTTTAATTTTATCAAATATATAAAATCATAAATTTTTAAACACTGTTATTACCACTGAGACCGTATTCGGTAATCTCATCTAACGACAATCCCACTAGTATTAGGGTTACCATACCTCTGTAAATCGCTTTACTACTGAGGGCGCAAAATTCTTCTTTGCCCCGAGCGCCAGAAACCCTCACTACGCCACTGGGTGGGCGGTAAACTTATTTCAGAGGACAACATATGGTAAAAGTGGGCGGTGACTCAAAAAAGGTTGAAGACCACTGCACTATAGCCTTCTTTCATATTTTTCACTTTTGTCAAAACTTCCTCCCTCTCTCTCTCTCTCTGTCTCACCCAGATTTGTTCCCGTTCTTTTTTATTTTTACACATCTACGAAAACTAATATTTGATTTTTATGGATTTCAAATTGCGCATCGGGAAACTCTAATTTTAAGTGAATAAACCCTTTGGAGTTTCCTGCAGCAATGGAAGTGTGGTGACGACGTCACTGGCGTATCATGCATCTTACTGACATTTTCAATTAGGAAGAAGGCCTCCTTCACTCCTTTCCTCACCCCCTCCTTCACTCCTTTCCCCCTCCTTCACTTCTCCCCCCCCCCCTCACTCCCTACTCCCTCCGATAGCCTGCTTCTCCAACCACTCCTTCCATCATTCGCTCCATTCTTTCCTATTCCACCCTAAATATCCCTCTTGCTCTCTCTCCTTAACGACTCCCTTGATTCGCTCCCTTCTACATCACCCCGCCCCCCCCCCCCCCCCCCCCCCCCCTGCCACCACTCTCCCACATTCCCTCATGGAGCACCCCTACACCCATCCAAAATTTGAGCAACCGAACAACCTGCGTTATTTGAATTTCAAATGAATTTGGATGTGCCGCGAAATGGTTTGCGGAAAGAACTCTCCTATGTTGTGTTAGCTCTAGATTTTGCATCCGAAACAAGTTTGCGTTCTCGAAGCATAATTGGACAAGCGCACGCGGAAAGAATTCAGTCCACGAAATTATTCAGTTGGAATGTATACAAGCTTAGCTTGTTCAAACAATTTATTCGAATTTCCATTGAAATTAAGCGCTGCGGTTATAAATAAAAACGATTGAAATGAATTTAAACGGAAAATTTTCTATCACGAAGAACTTTAATTTTTAAGCCGTAATAGAGCACTTGCGTCAACGGTAGTGCTTAAAAATAGGGAGAGAATAAATATTACGCTACAATTGTTCTTTTGTATTGATTACTACGTAAATCTAGACAGTGAATTTCTTGCGGCGCCTTTACTTAAAATGTGAACGGTTCCATTGATTTTGAAAAATAGTTTCAAAGCTGTCGTGAATATTTTTTCTGATGATTTATGTTTTATTTTCCTGTATGAGTCATCTAAAATTAAGTACTATTACAAGCCAAAAATCAGCTTCATGTGATTCAAATCTCCAAATCCTACATCGAGGAACCGAAGAAGTAAAAGCTTTTGTAGATTTGAAATTATCCAAAAATCGGTTCTTTTCTCTGTCGCTTTAACTCTGACTCTTCTTCTCTTCCACGTCAAGTAAGCATTCCGCACCGTTCCGACACGGTCACCATCCACCGCAACCCTCCATCTCGATCCTTCCGAATTCTTTTTATCATCTCGGTTGCCTTCTCTGAGACAAATCCAAAAAGAGGCAAAAATTCATCCCGTCTTCCTACTCTTCCCTTTTCCCTCTCGATCTCCCTCCCATTTCCTCCCAGATATTCCCCAACTCCAACGCTTCTCTTTCCTTTATCTCCACAACATCCGATACCTCGTCTCCATCCGTCCCGTATCCTACTGGAAACTCCGCGAGATTTCCTCCCTGATACCCATCTCCCTCCTCCTCTCTCACCCTCTATCTATCCATCGTTATCTCTTCCTTCAACCGCATCCTTTAACCTATCTCCCTTCCCCTTTGCACTTGCGACAGCAGCCGCTCATCGGAAGGCTCGTCTCTGCCTTTAAACCAACGCCCTTTATATGACCTTCACCTCTTCCCACTACCCCCTCTCTCCCCTCTCATCACTCTTATTCTCTTTGTCCTTCCAACGTTAACGCTTTTTATTCCTCCAATCCAATATTTCCTCCCTCTCCGACATCCTCTCTTCCCACTACCTCCTGTATCTCTCTCCCTTCCTCCCTGGCTCTCTCCCTATCTCTCTGCTTCCCCTCGCATTGCGTGACAAACGGTTGCTTCCGAGAGTAAGCGCGCGATAATTCTCGGGTTGAGACATTACTCGGTGACCTGCGGAGAGATTCCAGGATAGTGCGCCGCCGTTTCATGAACTAGGGGTTGCGCGCTTTCCTCTGTGGGGAGCCGTAGGGTGAGTGAGCGACAAAGAGATTATTCCACCGATTTTCTCTCTTTTTTCATTTAGTTTACTCTCTCTCTCTCTGAGTTTCGCTCTTTTACGAGCCCTCTCATTCCCTGAAACGTAGATTTTTCGTTTTTTTATCCTTTTAAGTTTTATGACCGTTTATCATGGATGATGGCCCAAAATGTTGACGATGAAGTATCACATTTCCATCGGAAACGGGATGTTATGTGTGTTTGGGGAAGGACTGAACCTTATTTTAATAGAAACCTTTCTACTTATCCTTCTTTCGATTCATAATAATATATGAATCTTTGAGGGAAAAGTAATTTTAGACAAACATTATTCTTGAGTATAAAAATCATTGCAACGAAGAATGTCTGTGTTATCATACTTGATTTCAATCATATATGTATGTACAAGTAAATGGGCGTCGTTCTTTTTCATATTATATAATGACAAATAATTAATATTACATATGATAAATGATATGATATATAAATTTTCCATTATTTAAGTTTGTTTTGAAGAAAAAGTAGACCTCTCTATAGTTAGAGTAATTTTTAATTAAACTAAATAGATTCTCATAATCTCACTAGCGTTCACTTACGTAAACCATTAGATTAATAGTCAGAAATTGTCATTATCAGAGGTCGACAACTTGCGGCTCCCGACAGCAAATATCCCTGATAAAGCATCTAAAATCTCCCCAAGCGAAATTGGATTCATAAATTATTTTAAAGAGATTGCAGAAAAATAAAAGGTATGATGTTGTTATAAGGAACGATAATCGAAAAAATGTAAAACGACGGCAAGATAAAGGCCTCCATCACCCCTAGTGGATCCGCCAATGACCGTGACTCTTCTTATGTTGCGTGTTACACATAATCTGTAAAAGTGACTTTTCTTGTGAAAACGGTTGCCAACCTCTGCTCTATACGCACGGGCAATGATTTCTAAAATCGTGGATTTATTTGGAACGTATTTTATTCCCGCAACAGTCAACGTTCCTCTTCCTGATCCAACCCTGTACATTGATGAACAGAAGGACTCCTCGCGCTAAAGCCTGCGTCACTAATGGGGAGTCGAACCCGGGAGCAGGTCGTCTATAGCGGCGGTCGTAATGACCGAGAGGAGAAAGTGGAGATAAAAAGAGGTGTAAAGAGATTCGTAAATAACCTCGCTTATTCATTTATTTTTTTGCTTTTCCGACTTTAAAAGTCCTCGCGGTGCTTCGCAAATGCAGCAGTTATCCTGAAACGTTGCAGTAAATGTGGTCGTTAAAATCCTGCAAAATGGCAAAGTTTCGCTAAAAAAATCAAAAATATTAAACAGAATACTTCGGGCACCTTACGATAAGACGATTTCAAAAATTTCAAATGGCGTCATTAGATATTTGGTAATAAATTTATATCGCAATCGCTTTTAGGATAAAATTCATTAAACTAATGACATAAAATCTACGAAGCCATACTACTAAATTAATGATGTGCGGTCGACCATAGTTAACTATGCAGTGTGCATGTATGTAAGTTTTTGTAATAAATACCAATTTCCTCTTAATAGACTTTCAATGATTTAGTATGCTTTTAAATTTTCGATAGACAAAAATTATGTTTACCTGATTACGGTTTCTTAAAGTAGCAACTTTTGCATCTGCAGTGAAAGGCTTGTGTCCTTTGTTTATATTCGCCTAATTTTGGTCAACTCCGGCAGTATCCATTCAAAATACGAAATAACCCCGTAAAAGTTGATAAATTCTACATTCGCAATGATATTCCTACTTCTTATCAATACTATTCACTTTCGTTTTACGTCCCGAAGCAAACAAGGATTCCGTACTCTTCGTGGATTGAGGCAATTGTATCACATATGGATATTGGGCAGTAGAGGCGAAGAGGGAAAATCCTTTAATATAAGGTTCAGCAAACTATGAACAAAAAGAGCAACACGGTGCTACAGATGTCACTGAGTGGGCCACATGCGATATCTAAATTCACTGATAAGGACCTGGGAAATTTTCAATACGCTAAGTTAAATGAAAGTAAATTACGTGCGCTTATCATAAAATAGTATCGTTCGATTCCCGATGATAATCATAAGATAAAACTCCATATAGTCAAAGAAACAGGTTTGCATGCTTTAAATGAAATGGTATGAGACGAGGCGGAACAGATGAAATGGCACGCGAGTGTTTGCATGAGCTTCCCTGCTTTAATATTCCCACGCCTCCGAGGACAGGCACAAATATGAGTGCCGCCTCGCCCTCGGATCACGCAGTGACAATCCAACGGCTAAAGAGAGAAGGCGACCCTTCGTCGTCCTCCGAAACCATTTTGCTCCGCGCCTTCCAAGAAGGTTAGAGGGCGCAGGTGGCGATCTCGTTCTGATCGGAGGATTTCGAACGATCCCTTTCAAGTAAGAAGAGCGCGCGAATCGAACGCAATTGCTTCCTGTTCGTTGGAAGGCAGGAAGTTTAGAGACCGACGAAATGTTAAGATTGTGCAACGTGCCTCTCTGTTTTTCAGTCGTTGCGCCCGCAAAAGATGATTGAATGACAGCATCCTGTGTGTCATAACGTGGACCATACTGACGGTTATTTCGCACAGACGTGAATATGTCAGTGCAAGCTATAAAAATTTTGAAAACTCACTGCTCACTGTAGGAAATGGTAAAAAAAAATTTACTGTGAACTAAGATTGCTTACCATTTCTTTCGATGGATTTGGCACGCTTCATATTTTCGTCACTGGTGTATGCTTGTGGATCTATCAGCAACCAGTATCTTTGGAATACCTCAACATGTTAACGAAAATATGACCGAGTATTGATAGTTAAATCTGAATCCGAACAAAAAATTCCATTATCTCTCAAAAGGCAACAGGGAGGAAACTTTAAACTATAAAATGAAGCGGCTACCATTTCTAACACTCTTAACCAAGTATCGCCTAAAATTTCAACAACGGTATAAGTAAGCAGTATTTTCCGACGTTTTAATTCAAAACTTTCACGCAATCACATTTGAAGAGCGACGGAATCTATAAAGGTGGCTTCGCGACTAGTTTTAAAATTTTTTATCCTTTCCTCTCCTAAGAACCGATAATGGCGGCGAAAGGAAATTACATGTCAGTGAGCGGCGGGTTCCTTCCAAAATTTCCATAACCCTGCCACACCTTGCTCGCTCGGGCGCGGCGGTTAGCTTAGGAAAAACGACTCGATTCCTCTTCCCGCCAGCGCCGCGCCCTCCGCGAGTGCTCGCCAGCGCCACGCCGCGCGTCGGGGACGGGGCGGCGAAACAGTGACCGGCTAAGGTTTATATAGAAGGCGATGTGGGGGCGGGGAGGAGGGCGAGGGGGATGTGCGGGAGGGAGGAGAAGGGCGGCGGCGAGAGGAAGGGCGAGGTGGAGATGGAGGGGGAGAGGCTTCCACCCCATCCGCGTCATCCGCACGCATCTCCCTCTCCTCTCCCCCACCAACTCCATTTCTCCCCCACCCCAAAATGTCTGACCGCTGGATTCCTCCTCTTGACGGCAGCCCGGGCGCCCCCACCCATCCCACCTGCGCTCTCCCACTCCCGATATTGGGGTGAGGAGAGGGAGGGGTGGGAGATGGATATGGAGGGGGGGAGCAGGGGGTGAACGTGTTCTCTTTCCTTCCCACCCCCCCCTTTCCGCCCGCCCTTCGCAGCCTCCACGATCGATATGGAAGCCCACGCCCTCCTCCCGGGCGGCAAGAGTCCCCAGCTGAGAGGGCAATGGGGTGGGTAGGGGAAGAAGAGAAGGAGGAACGGTGAGGAGGAGGAAGGGCCGAAAAGGAATAAATAGGGGAGGAAAGGATGGATGCGAGACGAGGACGGAACGAATAGATGGTGTGGGTAAATGGAGAGGGTGTGCGTGTGTCGGAATGCTGGAGTACATGCGAAGTGGGGGCGTTTCTTCCTGGAAGGTCCAAATGCTCGCTCCCGAGTGCTTCTCGGAGTGGAGGGAAAAGGAATCTCACCCGACTGGTAATTTCGATCTCGTGTGTTTGTATAGAGAGAGAATCGGTGAGGAGAAGGAGGAGAGAGAGAGAGGGAGGAAGTAAGCGAGGTTACTTCGATTGATAAATATTTGGTCTCGAGTTCGTCGATCAGATTTTTTGTGCAAACTTTTGGTGACCGACGAGAGACGAGATTTATTGAAGAATTATTAGTCTTAGAGTGAATGGTTTTTTTGGCTGCTGTAATGGGCTGCGCCGTATTAAGTCGGTGAATGACCAGTATTTGAAAATGCATTAGAAGTGGATACGGTGGGATTATTTTATTATCTGTCAATAAATAGGTTTTTATTTTTTTTTGCTCTATTTATCTCCTAAATAAGGCACGTTTTTAAAATTATATATCTTGGAATTTCGTAATCTTTTTAAGCTTTGCTATCAATTTTACCTCACCAGTTAATTAAGAAAACTGGCTTCAATTTATTCAAATGAGTGGAGTTTCGCTGAAATACACAATGATTGAGTTGCAGTAGATGCATAAGTACTTTAAGATTTTTAGATATAAACATTTATGGGTTTATGTAAAGGAGTGAATGGTTTATGAGTTGTAACTTTCTCGTAATTAATCCTGAGAAAAGTACTTTGGTTTTCGTTTCGATGGAAAATTCATTAATTAGAGTATCGATCTCTGAAAAAGCTTTTTTTATTTTTGATCTGGATTGATTCCAGGTTTAGCCGAATTTCTCTGCGTTCAAAGTTTTCTTAATTATGAAGTAATTTATATATTTCCTTATTAAAATTTTAAAAAAAGAAGGGAAATAAATATCTACTGATTTTTAGAAAATTTAGTTATTCCTTATTAAAATTTTAAATAACTAAATTCTCTAAAAATCAGTAGATATTTATTTCCTTTCTTTTGGTTGTAAAGTTAACTCAATCAATCTTAAATTCACAAGAGAAACTATTTCTTTCATAAAACAGAGACGGCCAAATAATATTTATTGTTCATTTCGCTTAACTTCTTATTCAATAGATATGCAACCGTTTCCGAAAATTACCTTATCAGCAATAGCCAAACGCTATACTAAAAGTATATTTAACATATAAATACAAAGGAAAATATCTCTTAAAATATAGCTATCTATTGAAAACTACATAGAATTTCACTTAGATTTTAACGTTGCAACATTTAAAAATCGAAAAGATGAAATCCTTTGCCTAATTCTTCAAAAGAATATTCAAACATTAAAGTTGCTCATTATTTCAGCATTAAATTTTTAATGACATCTTATTGTTAGTGGCAAGCTCTTGTTTACAAGTCGGCAATAACTGTATATAAGTGAGAAATCACCGTCAGGGACGCAAGAACTTGAGGGACGAAGTGGCCAACGCCACCTTTCTTTTTTTTTGTCGCGGAGACCCTCTGCAAAAAATCCTATGGATGTGGAACAAGAGAGAGTATGTCGGCTGATGTCATTCATACTCAGTGACCGCGTGTGCCAAGCGCCGCAGAAGAAGAAGAGAGGGGAATAAAAAGGGGATAAACGATAAAGCGGGACACTTCGTGGATTATTTCAACAAAAAGGAGCAGAAGAGATGTGAAGCCGGAGAAAATGTAACGGAAAACGCAGAGAGAGAAAAAGGAAACAAAGTGACACAAAGAGGAAGAAGGGAGATTGCAGAAAGTCGAAGAATAAGATGAGGAGAAGAGGAAAAGAGGAGAAAGTAGAGAGAGGGAAGGACAGAAAAGAAAGAAAAACTGGAGAAAATAGAGGACAAGATAGAATATTGTTAACCGGATAAGTATATAAGCGAAATGAGAAGAGAAAGATAAGAACAAAAATACCTAGCTTCAAATGTCATTCGGGTCCCCCTGTGTTTAACGAATGATATCCCTTTCCTTCATACTTCTCTCTATCGTTCTGTTACTCTACACATGCAGAAACGCCCTATCTTTCGTTTCTCTCCTCGCTCATACATTTCCATCTGCGTCTTTCCTCCCTCCTGTCATTCCCATCTCCTTTTGCCTCTTTCTACACGTCTCTCTTATCCACCCTCACTTCGGAGCGCTGTATTCCTCAATCTCTCTCTCTACCCGTCACTCGCATTCCCCACATCACATGATTCATTGAATCGATAAAACACGTATAACTAGGAGACAGTAAGGAGCGAGGGACAAGTTAGTTAGTTTAGCCAGAAATTAAGCGATATTAGAAAGATATATTAGTTTAAAGATATATTCACCGTTTCTATAAGCCTGCGTATACAACTAAGCCACTTCGACATCAATGCTGAGTTCCTCCGTTTTCAATTTATGATTGTATTCTAAATAATGCATGTCGGCAAGAAACATTTTTGTGTTGACAGTTTTTTTACAAAAGCTCGTGAGATCTCCCGCCACAAACCTAACATGGAATTACTAAATCTTCCGCGAATGCTGTTTCTACGTATTATTCTATCGATAATGTTTCTTTGTTTACAGCCGTGTGCTTTAATCATTTAATATTACAATATTATGGGCTCAAATGTTTTGAAAATTTGTTCCTTTAAAACGACTTGCCTCGAAAACGTCTTATCTTTGCATACAAATCCTGAATGCATACTTAATGCGGCATTTTAACGATTTTATGAAAAAGAAAAAAAAATAATGTGTCTCCGATAATCTTAATGGAATGAAATATTGCTTAAGAAAGAAAGCAAGAGGAGGGGAGACGGAAACAAAGCAACGGAGGAAGGGGTTGGAATGAAAGAGGTGGAAAAAGAGGGGCGGTGGAGGGGGGAGGGAGGGAGGAAGGAGAGGTTGCGGAAGGACGTCATGAATTTTTCATTCGGCTCGGAACTGTTTTAAGAGCACCTCATACTGAGGTCAGTCACGACAATTACGATAAAATACGAGGCAACAAACCCTGCCGGTTTGGGGTTTATGTTCTCATCTTGGTTTGAAGCTGTGCTCTGGAAGCTCTGACCCGGATTGGGGAGGATGCAAGTAGGGCGTAGAATGCGGGTGTTAGGCTCTTTGGGGAAACCCGGATAAGGGAAATTTGAAATCTGTGTTCCGTTAGGGAAGGCCAAGTCATAATGTTTTCAAATCGTTTTCCAGCAGCCGATAAATAAAATGCAGAATGGCAGGTTTGAGACAACATACCAAAAAACCTCTTCACATTTCGATAAGATGTTTACGTATTTCTGGAATATCTCGCTTTGGCATTTATAATGGCGTCTTAGGTCTTTCAGCGGCGGGATGTTGTTATCTAATAAAATTTTCAATTAATAGCGATAGCGTGTACGTATACGGACGAGATGAAACGTTAATTCAGCAACTATGTGTGTTTTATATTCCGAGCTACGTTATTAATCACACCTTTTATATTAGATTTTTAAACTCAGCGATATTTTATCATTAATGGATGGCTTATTTTTCCATGAAATGCGACAGAGCACGATTGAAGATCGTGCGTGCAGATTTCGCACGAGAAGAATACAAAATGATACTTTGTTGGAGTAAAATAATCCTCTTTATTACCGCAGGATGGTATACGATTAAGATAGAGCGGCGAATGCGTAAGGGTCAGCGCTTTTATTGCGATAACTCCTTCCTATCTTCTAGCATCAGGCATGCTTGCGCCACAAGGGGTCTCTGTCGGACTGCCATGCACGGTTAGGAAAAGAGCGAGACGGATGGGAAAGTGGCTAATTGTAAGCCACTCTTGAGAGTTTCGGTACGACAGCTTTATAATAGGTGCGTAGACTATCACGTGTATCTGTAGATAAGGATCGCATTCGTGTGCGGGTTTAAAGGTTTGACGCGGAAAATTAAATATTAGTCTTCATTTTTACACATATTTAAGCAAGTATTTTTCACGTAAGAACACATTACACGATTTGATTGGTTTTCGCAATACTGAATCCAAAAGTCATTCATGCGGGTATAGATTAACATTCAAGTAATGACATCGAAAGACCAAAAGAAATATGCACAACAGATAATTAATAGGACCAGATAAAATATACGGACGCATTAAAGGTTTATAAAATTTTACGCGGGTAAAAAATTGTAGTGAATAATGCTGGGAAGTCATTGATATAATCAAATTATTAACAACTATCATGCGATAAAAATGAAATTTTAACTATTAATATAAATTAATGGGTTTTTAAAGGTATCAGTCGATATAACAATTTTAATTTTTTCTGTGTGCAATTGGAAAATCATTGATAAGTTCAATCAAAATTGACTTTTCTGGAAAATCATATGTAAAACCTTTACAAGAGTATTGCGATATTTATATATTTTTTAAATAAGGACGAATCTTTTTATTGCCTAATTAAGTATGGATATAAAAAAATAAATGCCAGAATATAACATTCCGCATAATTAATATAAATAGACCGTGTCTTGCATTTTACAAATTACAACCGAAAAAATGTCCAATTCCGACATAAGGTTCCACTCAAGTAAATAAACTATTAATAGAAACAGATAATAATAAAACGTGAAAGTACGGATATGAAATCTCGTTGGTTGGATGAAATAAATAACCAATATAATATGCTATTCCTTTGTCTAAATTAGCCACTGAGAGAAGGCCAGCTTACGGAACGGACGAATAAAATTCGCGAAATGAGAGAGCAAAGAAATGCATAAAGAGGAAATCATTTCTGATCCAAAATCTTGGCGCTAAAGTGAAATAACATATCGATAAAAATCTTTGCAACCCATATCCAAGTTGAGGGGTGCGTAAAGTTACGGAGATGGTGTTGTATAAAAGTCCCCTTAAAATGAAGGAAAGGAGAGGTCGAACACGTCTGGCTCCTCGTCTTCGGTGAAACAGAGCCACTTTCAAAGAACAAATTGGAGGCCGAACAGCGATGAAGTGGTAAAAGCGAATAGTTGAGAAAGGAGAATGTAAAGTAAGAACTGATAAATATTATGCGGAATTAAGGGAAGATATAGCAAAAGAATAAACAAGAAAAGAGTGCTTTAGTATTACGGCAGGAGATATAAAATACGAGGATGCAAAAAATCATTCAAAATGGCGGAATGGCCACCGATGTAATAAACTGCAGTCTCAGCGCGCAGATCTTAACGCACAGAATTGAGAGAAGAGCTTGTTTTGGATCCTTCCAAATGCCGTGAACGGGAATAGACTCGTCGTTGATGTGGACTCGTCCATCGACCATTTCTCTCCGCACGCCGTGTTGTCGAAAGCACTGCAGCGCCAAACAAAGATTCCGACTTTGTATGCATTTCACTTAGTTTTCACAGTAATTACGGCATAAAATCGCAACATAACAACAACACTTTTAGATGATGTTCATTTCAATTTTACGACTCGAATAAAATAGCGATAAACTATATTTTTACAAGTTTCATTTTATAGACAAAAATTTGTTGTAGTAAAAGCATGACAGAGCAAAGAAATTGTATGAATTACGATAAATGACTAAACAACGGCAAAATTTTACGACGGCGTGAAATAGGAAACTAAGAAACGGCGTTCTATTTCACAAACTGCTAACCGAAAAAACAACACCTCCACGATTGAATTTAAGAAGAAAACCAAGTCATGCCATCTGTCGGGAGGGAAGTAAACAGTGTTGATCCTTTCGACGGATCGAATAAGAAAGAACAGACTAAGGAAATTTGTCTTTGTTCGGCGAGATTATGGCCGGAGGTTGAAAAAAAAAACGGAGAAAGAAAGATTAAGGCGGAGGAGTGAAAAAGATGGAGTGGGAAGCGCGATAAAGAAAAGAGAGAAGAGGAGAGGGTGAAGTGAAATGACTGGGGAGAGGGAGTGGATCCAGAGAGAGAGAAGAGAGAAAGAGAAGGGATGGAGGGAGAGAGGATAGGAGCGAAGGGAAGAAATAAAGGGTAAGGCGGGAAGGAGAAGGATAAGAGGGAGAGGGAGAGAAATTAGCGGGAAAAGTGGGTTCGGAAAGGGAAGAGGGAAAGGGAGGATGGGGTGAGGAGAAGAGAGAAAGCGTAGGAAAGGAAGGAGAGAGAGAGGAGAGCGGGGGAGGAAGAGGAATGAGTGGGAGAGGGTCCGGAGAGAGAGAAAAGGGAGAGAGGGACGTGAGGAAGGGAGAGAGAGGTGAAGAGAGAAACAATCAGAGAGAAGAGAAAAGTGCTAGAGGGATTGGGGGGAAGGAAGATAGAGGATAATGAAAGAGGGTGGAGAGAGGTCGAGAGGACGGAGAGAAAGAGAGAGTAGGGAGAGAAATGAGAGGTTGAAGAGAATGATGGAGAGAATAGGGAAACAGGATGAGGACATAGTTGCCGAAATAAATTTGAAAATGTCGTTAAATCCACCTTAAAAAGTAGCTAAAAAGTCGCTAAGCCCAAAGAGAATGTCGCTAAAAAGTCTTTAAAAATATAATAGGGCATAAATACTTCAAATAATTCATATTAATCTAATTAGTATACTTATTATCTATTTTATAAATGAATATCAATTAAGATAATATTTAATTATTAGTCTTAGGTAACGGAGAATTTTTGAAAGCCTTTTATTAATTAAAAATAAAATAGATATTAACATTTATACGTCATTCTTATTTTATAAGTAGAAAAATAAAATATCGTAAATACCCGCGTATACGATGCAGGGAGTTTTTCCGCCTCATATTTAATGGTTTTTTATATATCCGCGCACAGGGGCGACCTGAATATTTTTGGCGCCACGGGCGAAACAGAACTCGAGCGTCCCCTTCCGTAAATGTTTGTTGACATAATTACGAAGTAAATGTTAATTTATTCTTCGCTCTGTAAAGTTTATAGATTAAGAAAAAAAGAATGAATGTCATAAAGATTTCAGCCTGTTCGACCATATAAATCGGTATCCAATATTTATTTACTTGCAATTAATGCGTAGAGAGATAGTCGAAATAGCGCTCCCAAGATTTTGGCGCCCCGGGCAGCTGCCCGGTTCGCCGGTGTTTTGGGCGGGCCCTGCCCGCGCATGGCAAGCATTCGTTCCTAGAATTTGGTATCAGTCACTTATTTATCATTTAACGGTGGAAATGTTGCGTTACATTGTCAGTATCATTGCGATATGATAAATCAATCTATAAAAACTTACATTCGTCCCCATTTTTAATAAGAAGAATAAAACTTTTGGATTTTCGGAACAAAGTAAGCTTCATTTAAGAGGCGGACGTCCAATAATCATCAGAATCTCCATCGACTTAGTATTGAAGATGTTAATAAAAGTCGATGTCTAATTTCTACATCGAGAAGAATACCTTCTTTTATTTTATTAGAAATCATTCTTTATATAATTTAACTGCCTTTTATGATGTATTCGTCAACGTAAATTATAATGAGATGTTTCAATAATAGTTTAAAATGTCTTTCAAATATCATATCTGGGGAAGTAACTGTAGAAATATTTTAAGGTTTATTAAAACTTGTACAGGTTTTAATAAAGTTATCATAAAATATATAGTTTGTTTGGTTATGTTGTATATTGCATGTATTTATCCTTACATAAAGCAATATTTAAATTTGTCGCTAGATTAGTAGAAAATCACAAAGTTAGTGACATGTCGCTAAGCACTAAAAATGTTGTTAAAGGAAGTAAAAAGTCGCTAAATATACGTGAAACTTGTGAAACAAGTTGGGAGGAATGAGTGAATTTTGGGTGGATAGGGTGGGCGAAGGTTTTAGAGGAGAATCATGGAGACGAGCGGAAAGGTCACTCATCGCAGCCTTATCGAGCTTCCGAGTTCTTCGAAGGGACTTTTTCAGCCGAAGAGCGTAACTTGGTTCCTCTCAATCCGCGCCGCTACGAAGATAGAAAGATGAAGTGCGTGCGTGAATAAATAATTATTTCCTATCCGAACCTCAAAATGTCCGCACCTCATCCAACTGTACGTGGAATTTCATCGCGAGCGTTATCGTCTTAGCCAAATTCGTGAAATTTGCTGACTCTACTTGTAAACGATTGACCGATTGCTCGCGTAACAAAATTTATTTGTAATAAAAGCATATTGAACGGCATCTAAAATGCACTTATATTTTGTTGACGTGGAATTAGGAAATATCTTTTGAGTTTGAATAAATGGCGGAATCGAAATTTTACGAACTTGGGTGAAAAATATCGCGTAAATTACTGAACTAAATCAAAAACATTTAGTTTTACGAAAAAGCGATCATAAATTAAAACACGCGCAATATTCGTTAGCCTTCGATTGAGCATTTAAATAAATAAGTTCTATTATTGAAGTTGTGGTAAACAATCGCCCTTACAACTCACAATCTATAAAAAGGTTTAATGCTGAACTGGTAATCAAGAGAAGAAAGGTGCCGCGAATAACTTTTTCATTCCCATCCAAAAAAATACGCGATCGACAGGTTTAAAGATAGCCATTTCTGTGATGTTATGTATGAGTTTGAATAATTGGGTTGTAAAAATTGTAGCAGTGGCTCTGATCAAATAAATGATTTCAAAATAGACCTCCTTTGTGACACGGCAGATCGGAGGAGTGAGAGAGGGAGGAAGGGAGGTAGAAACAGGAGGGAGAGAAGGGGTGGGAGATATAAAACAAACAAGCCGAGTTACTGAAGATGGAATTGGGAACGGGAGGAGGTGAACTGATGGAGAATTCATGGCGAGGGGAGAACTGAAATAGAACTAGTCGGTGAAATTGAAGATTTAGCAGGGAAGTTGTAATGGACGAGCCGATTAACAACTCCTCCAGGTCGGCAGGAAATGGGAAATAGACGACGGAAATTGGCGTCGTTGGGTCGCCATAGTAACCGCGGCCGGATCGAAGACAAGTGTAAATCCCTATAGTGCAGACTTGTCAAAGACGCGCGCTGCCTCTAGTTCCGCCGAATTCCCCTTACTGGAGCGGGGAAAAAATATTTACGCCATACCCGCCCCTTGAGCTCAGCTTATAATAGGCACTCTGTATTTTTTATTAAATTAGGTGGAGGGAAGCTTCAAGGTCAAAGGTCACAGGATTCAAAGTTTTCTGAAAGGTGGCCAGTGGTTCTTCTTTTCTTCCGTTTTTCTTTCCATTTCTCTCTCTTTCTGTACTTCCATCCTATCTCACCCCTTCCGTGCCTCGCTATTTCACGCGGTATCCATTGTTTGGATGCTATCCTTTCAAAAAGGCGACCGTAATTCATCCTCGGTCATTCATTGCGACAGGCGAGCCTCGTCGGCGTTACCTCCGCTCCGAGAAGCATTCATAAGCGATTCAGCGTAAGGCCGAGTGGAAAATATCTAATAAAGCATAGTCGTTAAAAATTGGCCTTATTCTAAAGTATTAAACTCTAGTAACATGCTGAAAAGGTCAGTTCTGAAGTAATAAATTTGAGACAAATAAATTGTAAAATTTAAAGTTTCGAAAATTCATCCAGACCCATCGGTAAATTTTTGATACGAGAAAAGCCTATAACCGTTTGCCTAATTTGCATTGAAAAAAGAGAAGTATCATTAATTAATATTGCATGACGTCGTTTTGGAAGGAGGTAGCAAACTAGTGACGAAACTACACACATTCGGCTTCCCTTCGCGAAAATAATTCTTGGGCCCCTTTCGCGATTCATTTCTAGATTCAATTATATATTTTACGCATTTCCCGTAACATTTACCTAACAAGGCAGGTTTACCGTATATTTACGTATATACAAATAAATTTGATTTTTTTCTGAAGAATAAGAAAAAATATGTTAAATATAGCCGTTCTTAAAACTACAAATGTAGTGATTGAGGTGGGACGGTATGAGGCGGTATGGCATACCAGTTCTTCTTAAGATGGTCGGAAACCATCCCGCGACCATTTAATAGCCGTTACATCGCACCGGTACTTTGTGACTTAATTAATACGCTAGTACCTTTGCACTGGAACCTTTCACGTTTGGTTTCCAATCACAATAGGAAGACTTGCGTACAGATTGACCTCTAACAATTTTCGAGGTATTGTAAAATTTCAAACCTGAAATATTTTTTGGTCGTATAAGCGGGTGAGCAAAAGATAGTGTTTTCCCATCGGTATATTAGTAAAGCGGTTCATATCAGGTTAGCCGTTAGCCTACCATGCTGTATTTAACACTGAACATATTAACTTCGGTAAGTAATAAAATATGTAGTTCATATTTTACTCAGATATAAATTAAACCAGCCTAGTTAAATACATACAAAATAACAGTCCCATATATAATTTGCATGAAACATTGCCGAATTTCATGAACCATACCGTCATCTTATTTTCAGCATTAAAAATCATGACAAACCATATCACCTCTTCTTCCACCCAAAGCATTGTACATATCTATTAATTAATCTTTGCTAACTAATTACAGAAACAAATATATCGGTGAAAGTTAATATATCAACTAAGTAATTCTATAAACAGAAAAAACGTAAAACGAAATAATGTTTCTATGAATAGGTGTTTTATTTCTTTTAAACTGTTTGTTTGTAGTTGGGAGTGTTTATTGATTTCTATGAGCCTTTCCAATCATTTATGCCAGGAGTCTCAAACTCGCAGCCCTCTCACTGATCTTATTCTAATTATATAATCAGTGTCAAAGAATTTTTTTAATTTAAAGATTTAAAAAGTGTTTTTAGTCCTTTTGAAGTGTAATTTTATCGTTTTTGGACCGCGTACGATTTGAGTTTGAGACCGCTGATTTATGCCATCGGTTCAAAAGGAACGTTGTTTCAAAAACGGCTAGAATCACCTTTCCCCAATTCTCAGTACATTTGTAAACCCAAATAATACTAGAATTTCGGATCTGAGAATTTCGCCACTGCCCGAAACTACTCCTATATAATCCAGTCAGAAAGTACATCACCAGAGACAGAAATATTCCAAGGATTCCATTGTAATACGGTATATTCTGTTATTTAATAAGTTATGGCCAAAAGATAAGCTATCTTTCAAGTACCATCCTCCTATTAATTACTATTCTTAGTTTCGTGTCAAATTAATTATTTTTTACTTCTTTTGATGTTGCTATGCAGTCTGCGTTTGAAGCATTTCCATTAGGAGTCAATATAATAAATAGATATGGATGGACCTGCAGGGTACCCTAAATCTATCGCACACTCAGCGTTCGCGGACTCTGATGGAATAAACTCCTTCTTTCTGTGAGCATTCTGATCCTCATCTCCTTGGCTATGGACATTTAAAGGTCACGTACTGTTGACGTACCACATTGCGTGCAGGTGGATGTGTTTTAATGACTCTAGGTTTCCGTCAGTCCCTTTTATTGCGTGAGGATCCACGTGTAAATGTTTATGAATTCCAGTCCAGATTTTTCAGATCGAGCTATTTATGTTCCAATGCTTTATACAAAAGGAAACGTTTTCTGTGCTCACATTAACAGCCGGTGGGTATTTTATTTATTTATATTCGGTTTGAGCTAGATTTCCATAGTAAGAATCAATTACGAATTACTTAGCTTAATCAAGTCTTGCAGTTCGCGAATGACCTCGAAGTAACGGATAAATTTTGGATATAGCGCTGCATTTATTGTTGGACGAGATCTCTTAAAGCCTAAGATAAAAGGAGTACGATGTTTCTCTGTATTGGTACTTAAAGTGATGAGCATTTTTCCTGAAAATATTGTGATCAATTTTGTTTAGCAGGTTTTGAATCAGTTCGTCCAAACTTAAATCCAAATAATACCAATACTCTCTATCGTATAGCTTGGAAAATACTGGCATTATTTTAGACTTTTAAACCTTCGGAATTATTTTCAATAATTTGCAGACATTTATAGCCTGCCTAGAAGGCTTTAGAACGGCATTAAAATAATATAGAATGTATCCTAAAATTAATGTATACATATTATAAAATGTTAGAAAAAACGTAGAAATTATTTTGAGGACTTTCATTTAGTGCCCATTATAAAATAAAGTAAATTAAAAAATTATTTAAATGGGTTCGTATTGTTTATTTATTTACTTCTACTTCACGAACAGTACTAATTGCAATTTGAATCGAGCTGATTTACGTTATCAATAACGATGACCAACCCGCGTTCCAGCTGCTAGATTCGAAATCGGGTCCGTAGAATTTGGAGGCACACATTTTATTCCACTTCTCAGCTATAGCCTATCGTAAAAGATGTTTAAGGAATACGTAATTATGTCCTTACTGGTAAACCAGGATTCTCCATAGTTGAGAAAACGACTATTTTATGGCTTTTGGAGAATAATGATTTGTCTGATCTTAGCCATAAAATGAACTTCGAATATTTCCTTTCTGTTCATTGTGTTAGTATTGTTCATCTCCGTAAATTTCACTGGCGGACTTGGATCATGAAATAAGTTATAGACTCAGTCCTTGAATTGCCGCGCACACTACGTATGCTATGCCTCTCGTTGACGGTGGCGGAAAAAGCATAAGCATTTCCCATTTCTCTTCCATTGTATGGAACAATCAAAACGTAAACGGGAAAAGAACTATCAGTAACTCCTATCACTTAGTCAATCCGAATTTTTTTAGACCTCGTCCCTTTTACGGAGGTAAAAATTCGTAATATTATAATATAAATATAACAATAACTCTTGTTTTCCGAAAGAGATGCCAATCAAATGCATTATTTGCCGCTTTTCGTCCGAATGAATCGTTAATTGTCTCGAACATTTATTTTTCTCCCCTCCCTGTGGCGCTAAAGTAAGACCTCTTTGTATCGGTTCGAGCGGAATAAAGTGGCAACGCCGGATCGCGTAACAGACTAAATGTCTCGTTTCAATTAAACGCGGGGCAAAGTGTTCGTTTGGGTGGCGATGCCAAAGAGAAAGATTTTTGAGATGTAGAGAGAGAGGAGGAGGGAGTGGGGGGAGGGGGATAGTGGGGGGGGGGGGAAGAGAAGTACGGTACGGAATACCCTTAAGTAATCTTGGTTTATTTGTGTGGGTGCGTTCGAGTCGAAGACCGTCGCACATGGCGCATGAGAATTTCGCCGGCTGCACTGCTTTTGTTTACCGCGCTCAACCTCCCACCCACCCACCACCCCCACACTCTCTCTCCATTTCGGAGCATTTATCCAGCTAGTGTTGACGGAGTCTTTCGAGAGAAATTATTTTCGAGAAATCGGCGCTTTTAAACAGAATGGGGTCGCATAAACAAGGAGTATTTTAGCGTTTGCAATAGAGTATTCGGTTGAGGTTTTAAAGTCGACGTTTTTAACCAGAAAGGAAATATCCACTTCTTGGTATGACGACGACGATTCGTTTTAAATGTGTAATTATAACAGAATAATGTAGAGGGCGATTTTTTATATAGAGCACATATCTCTGGTATATATAACGTTTCACGTATGTGTAGAAAAACATCAACAGAAAAATATGGCCTGGTGGAGTGCAGATTGATTCCTTTCGTTAAGGATTTCTAAAGGAGAATATGAAAAATTAATGGTTCGCGGTTATGGCGTTGTTGTGATGGTAATCTTCCCCACTTCCGACCTTATCCGCATTAATATCCCACTCGCATCGTTCCTTCTCTAGCCTTCCATAAAAGCTCTCCCCAACAATGAAATCTCACGTCTGTTCTCTCCACGTGACTGAAAAATGACTCCAGAAATTGCGCCAGGATCGTAAAATTTATTGCGTCTCCCCGTTCGTCTCGCTTCCCATTCGAGCGAGAAACTCGGCGAGGATTAAAAAAGTCAAAAGGAATATGATGAAAAGGTAATAAGGAGAAGTAGTAAAAAATATTATCCAGTAAAAAATGGAGATGGAGAGGTCCTGAGGAGGGAGAGAAGATATTTTCCGTGCTGAATTGAGTCAGATTCGGAACGGAATGGAGACGTGTGTAATCGCCTCGTGACAGTGGACGGATGGGCGCATGCGTATTTAATGACGATGGCTATGGCGGGAATGATTCCCGCGGCAGTAGAGGAGGAGGAGGAAGCGGTGGTCTGGCGCGACTGACAACACAAAAGGACTCACAATCAGAGTGATGGTATGCAGCGCGGACTACATTATCCAGGGAGAAGGAGAAACGTCTCTCCCTTTTCCATCCACTTGCCTCAAAAGACTTTTCTCTTTCTTTCTTACTGTCTCTCTCTCCGCCTCTTCTCCATTTTATTCTTATTCAATCAATGCCGCCATACTTAATCGCGCGCTGCTGTTCCTCCCGACGGCAAAACTCGTTCTGTTATACCTTCTTTTCTTCTCCCGCGTTGGATACACCGTTTCAAAAACTTTCATGCGGAAAAATGAGGCGCTCGTTGCTATAGGCGTATGGAAAACATCCTTCGTAGACGTCCGATCTTAGTATGTCCGTCATTTGTAAAAGTTAGTCCAGATGATTCTGGCATAATTTAGAAATGCCATTGTCGACAGATGAAGGACGTTAAACATAATTCTAATATTTTATATGCAATATTTTTACATAAATTTCATGTTAAATTCACTGCGATACATAGAAGCATACAGCTTCTTCCGAGATGTATCTCTTTAATCTCATGAAAATTGAAACTGCTGAGGATATTTGACTTTAAATTGCATAAATATTCTGGAGGTTTTACATTTTCTGGGATTATATTCTAATAAATCTGTGAAATATATCCACAGAATCTCTCCATCCAGTTTTAATTCAAGGAATAACCAACTTGTATTTGTTTAAACTTGAAATTCTTATTTTTTCTCCATAAATAACCATGCAGCACTCTATTTAAAATAAAACCTTACGTTATTAAATTCCTTAACATATCATGTTGCTGCAAACTTAAAAGTTGCCTGACTAAAAAAGGATAATTCGTTAGTTAAGTTCCCACACATGAAACAGTTTAAGCTTAAAGCAGTTTTTAATCCTCTATTCTTGAACTAAATAAAACTCTTGTCGAAATTAATTACCAAGCGCGACGAAACTTTTGTTTTCATCTCTTTTAAATTTAAACATTCTGCGCGCACTCCTTTCTTTGTCTAGGTTCATTCTCTCTCCACTCATTCTTCATAAAACACTTTCTCTCTCATCCCATCTCATCTCCTCGACTGCTTCCCCGAATTTTGTTTTCTCTTCATATATATCTCTCTCTCCCTCTTCCTATCCTTTCTCCCGAAAGAAAACAAAAGGAGAGGCTGGGGACATGCTTTGGGGAAAAGAATTATATTGAGATCCGAATAAAACTTTTTATCTCTTTGTATCTTTCCGTCTCTCTCTCACACACACACACACCTCTCTCTCTCACCTTCTCTTGCTCTCTCTTTCTCCGCCTCTTTCACTCGCAGTGTATTCGTTATCTTAAAGAATGGAGTGCGCAAATTGAACGTCGCATCATCTATCTGATCTCAACGCGACAAACAGATGAAAGTTTGATGGCGAACAGAATCCTTAAAGTTACAACGAGAGAAATGTAACGAGATCGAGCCCACTCTTTTTTATGTGGTACTACTCGAATTTAGAGCTATCTTTTAAATGATGAAAAGCTGTAACCGTTTAAAACAAGAGTACGGAGACACTAATTTGAATCAGATGATAAGGCTAATGGCGGAATACTCAGTTTGGTGAAATTTCTTCGTTGTTTCAAGCAGATTGAAGGAAAAATATGAATTTCTTCATATTTAAAGTAAATAATAGCTTTAAGGGATGTTTTAGCAACGCGAAAAAGTCGCGGTAGTGCATTTAAACATTCATTTAATGATATTGTGGCCATAGTTTTATTTTTTTAATTTACCTGATTCGAATTAGAATAAGTTATATGTAGCTATTTTCGCGCTTAAAAAAAATTAACGACTCTTGTAGTTAGGATAGACCATAAAATGATAAAATTCTGCAAGAATAATTTCAGTAGTTGTGTTTTTCAAGATGTTAAATGAAATTAAATGTATTGAAATTGAATAGAAAACAGCAAGTGGCAGCTAAGATAAACTTACGATTTCACTTGCTTCTTACATTAGTAGCGAACTTTAAACAAGTGAGGGAAGAATTGCAGGGCAAATTACATAAGGTGCGTTTTTCACCAATTGCTATCTTTCCATCAGTGTAAAAAATTTCAGATGCGTTGTATTGTTGGTTGCCTACATTAGTAGAGCATGCACTTCTTTAGCGATTTTTTTTCGATTAATCCCAGCAGCTGATCCTGTATCCTACAAATTTATACTAAATATAGCTCTAATGTAGAACTATCTATCCAGGAATTTTGGCGATTTTAACTTACGTCATTTTTTATTTATTTTGTACACGTTCAGACGGACTGATGAACCCAATACATAAGCGATATTTTATTTTTAAAAATGAGCTATTAGTTTTAATTTGGTGACATTAGTTACGAAGATGAAGTGAAATCACGAATTAAAGCTGCCGTAAGGATAATTTCGAGGACATCTGCTATTACTAGATTTTAATTCACAACGCATGGCTAAAAATATGCGGGTGGTTTCCCTCGGCTTGTTATTTCAACCTAATAATTATTGTAATATTTACTTCATAAATAAAAATTATAGGCTAGTTTAATTTGATTTAGCAAAAAAATCTGGTAAATACTAATTCAAAACAATGCAGCAAAATTTGTTGCTGAAAGAGAGATTCGGCTTTCTTCACACAGTTGACGCAAAGTAATAAAAATATTCCTTGTTACAATTTTTCGAAATCTTTCACGGAGAAATTTATTTCAAACATTTTATTTTTTCTTAAGCTGTCGCAATATGAATCCTTATAATAAGTACTAAAATGAAAACTTCTAAAGCAACAAAAAAATCAATACGATTAGTTTTCCTTATACTCCACGTGGATGAAACTTGGTCGCTTTAAGAAAATTATACATATTTTCCTCGTATGTTATGACCCACAGAATAATCATACTTTATGCAGGTACTACGAATTCAAATTGCAGAATAAACTGAAGTAGAGTACAGGTGTAAATTGCCACCTAATCGGAAACCAGCAACCTCTCGTTATTTAACGAAATAGGTGTTTCTGATTGGGATTCTGCAGTGCTTCGACTCTCATCACAATCCGCGGCTTGAACTAAGCGACCCAACGCCTACGATAGCGGAGGACCACGTGGCCCTGTCATCGACATCCCATTCATCTGGCCATAGTTTTGTTACTCACCGATCTCGTCGATCTCCGGCGATATCTTGAGCGTGATCGTTATCATGAGCACCGCGAGGGCGACCAGTAGCACGGCGAAAGTACAGAAGGCGGCCACCACGTACCTCCTCTTCTTGGCGGAGGGGTCTGGAGGCTCCTCTACGAGACCTCTCTCGCCGGAGGAGAACGCCCTCCCCCTCACGCTGCCTCCCAATACTACTGAGGCGGAAGAGAGCCTCCGGCTGCCCACGGAGGTCGCCGAAGGGCGGCGGCCCAGGCGAGACGCCCTCTTCGGATGGAGATATTCCTCGCCGACCGCCACCTCCCACTCTATGCCTCCCGCCGAGGACACCAGCGCGCTCCTCGACTTCCTCCGCGAGTACCTTCCAGGTCCGGCTCCAAGGCTATCCCCCCTGCAGAGTATGCTTCCGCTGCTACTGCGCCTCCGTGAAGGCTGGGTGGCCCTCCTCTTAGGGAACCCGCCTTCGCCCTGGTCGAACTCGTCTCCATCGATCATCGAGGCCTTGCGCCTGTGCATCACGCTTTTTGAGCGACGCTTCGACGAGGACGACCTCCTCATGGGGGCGGCCGCCGCGACACCGGCCTCCGAGAGGCCCTGAGGCAGCGGCGTTGACTGCGGAAGGAGGTCGACACCCCTGTGCCACCTGCCTCCGGCGATGACCCCTTCTCCGTCGAAATCCGTGATGGATATGTGCGGGACGAAGTGAGCGTTCGACGAGGAGTACCTTTCGTCTTCGACGTCGCATTTCCGCGGGTAATGGTCTCTCCTGTGGCCGGAAGACGATGGCTCCTCGCCCATCGAACGGGAAGCGGCGGCGGCCAGCATCTCGAAAGCTTAGCGTTCGACTGGCGTCGTCCGGCGATCCGAAGGATTCTGGCTTTTTGTTTCGTCACTGCCGCTGATGGTGAATGGTCGCCCACGGTTCTCTTTCTTCCCCACTCCTAACTCTTCGTCTTTACCCTTTCCTAAACCTCCCTTCCGGTACCATTTCTTCGGAGGTCTTCCTTCCTAATCTCTCTCTTCCTCTCTCCCTACCACTCTACGATTTTCTCGCTCTCTTCCGAAGCACCACACCATTGCCTCCCGTTTAAAAATCCGCGCTGCCCATCCTCGATACCGGGGGCGATCGAGAGTGGGGGAGGGAGAAAGGAAGGGGAGGGGGGGATCGGGAAGCGCGAGGAGGGAGAGTAGGAGCGAGGATGGAGAATGAGGAGGAAGGGGGGAAGGAGATGCCTTCTTTAAAATCCCACGCAGATACCAACAAACAACGGTTTTTTCACCTCTTTCAACCCTCCAACCCCTTTTTCGTCCGACGAAAGTTCACAAGCTGTCAGCGGAGATCCTGAAAGCCTTCCGCGTGAGTGAGAATGCTTACGCCTCCTCCTCTTCTTTTCCCATCCTTCCCTTCTCTTCCTTCTCCCGAGTCTCGCCGCCTCTCCGACCCACACCCCTCGCGTCTCCCTGCCGACGCGTATATTCCGAATGCCCTAACAGATATGCAGCAGGAGGTGCTTCCTCTCTTTCTTTCTCTCTCGCTGTCGGTTTGGGAGGGACTTCGACGCTTTACGACTTTCTAAATCCGCACCATTAAAAAACAATTTCCCCTTCTTTTCGTTCCCTTTCTGAAGATTGAAGAAAACGAAGAAAACCTCGAACGCGCGAATTTCCGAAGCGTCTTTCGACAATGGGTAGCAAGCGACAGGTGTAAATTTATGGTTCCTGGCGAAACTGTTTCGCAGACGTTTGGTTACCGAGGCTTCGCAGCGATCTTTTATGTATGTGTACGTGGTTGAAGAATATTTGACCGATAAGCAGTAAACCTAATGACCTGGTCTCGTTGCGGCAGCACTCCTCATTAAGGTAATCTTCTAATAACGAACAACCTCAGTTTATATTTAGTTTTTGTCATTTATGAACTGGGTACGGATGAATCTTATGCCTGTGATTGATTTATATTGACGGCAAGAATTGCACTTTGTTTATTAACCGAAATTTTTCTTCGACAGCGCTAAAAAATATTGAAATGTAATAATGTAATGTTTTTGTATGGAAACTGTGAGAAGGATGACATGCAATTGTATGGCAGTTTCTTTTGGAGACTAATTTTCGTAAGTGAAAAAAGAATTCAATTGTGATTGTGTTTAATCCTAGAATTGAATTAATACATGCTTTAAATTAATTTCTCGATAGAAGCGAAGCTTTACCGAAGCAAGTATGAAATATTAAGAAATAATTACATCGACAGTCTCGTAAGGCGCTTGTTCAAAAGTGCAGACGAGCATGAGAATGAACAAATGTGAATAAATTATTATTAAACAATATTTTTTAAATGCATCTTGAGAAATCGGTAGGTCAAGGTTAATTATTTCAAAAGGATGTATTACAAAATGGCGTCTTAATGTCTGACATTTAATTTAAGACGCCTGACATTTTTTGGGAACTGCATGCTAAAGGCTAGGAATTTTAAACATCTAATAGGGTTCAAATCGAATGCTTCAGTTTAACTTCGTAAAACTACTAACCGTTAAAGGAAAAATCTTTATTATGAGCCCTATGTTTTATCAATGAAAATGAAAGGAGGAACCTTCAAAGAACCATACAAATATTTTTTAAAAAGGAAAGTATAAATACACACCCGTTTAGGGGAATTTACTCCACACCATTGATCAAACAATATCTCACATACCTACTCCGGGTTTAGGGAGAATTACTCCAACGCCAGGGACCCTTTTTCTTTGTTCACACACACACACAAGTACACACCATCCACAAAAACACACAAGAGTACTTCCTTTATAAAAAAAAGGAAGCACTCGTGTGTGTTTTTGTGGTTGGTGTGTATTTGTGTGTGTGTGAACAAAGAAAAGGGTCTGGCGTTGGAGTAATTCACCCTAAATCCGGAGTACCTATGTGAGATTGCGTATTTGTTTGATCACTGGCGTGGAGTAAATTTCCCTAAATTTAAAAAAATATTTGTTTGGTTTTATGGAGGTTTCTCCTTTCATTTTTAGTAACCATTATTTTCAACTACAATTGATTTTAATACAAAGCAATAAGTTTCGTCCTAAACCCTTAAATCTTTTAAACGTCAAAGCCGATGAAATTATCAGATAATAGTTGGAATGAATACGCATTATTAGATCCAAACTGGACGTTGTAAAAAATTTTCTACTAAGGATTATATACTTTTACTGAAACTTAACCTTTGAAATCGTCCGACTCATTAAAATAAAGTGATGTTCAATTCTACATTAACGATCGTAGAGGTCAAAGTAAGCTGTTAAGCGATACGAATCGTGAGAGTTATGTTTGAGATAGAATTCGAGTTTTTCATAATATCGATTAATGTTACTTTTCGCCATTTGCTTCCTAATATCTTGGTGAATTCCTGGAAAACCTTTAATATCTCATCATCGACGTGATAGCGTTCGTCTTTGCGGAATCGCACACAAAGGTAAACCAGCCGAAGAATTTGGGTCGCGTCCAAACTTCGCCTTTTTTCATAAACCAAGTCGATCTTCCTTCTCATATCCCACAAATAATCACGCAAAAAAAAACGATTAAATCAAAATAAAAGAACGTTCTTTGAAGATGTTTTTTTCAAATTCAAACTCGGAATTCAGAAATTAACTCCCCTCTCCTTCTTAATCCCTCCAGAATCAGGAGTTTTCCTCGATGGCACCTCCGATTACCTCCCATATCCCCATCGCCATTCCCTCTTCACCGTACGGCCTTCTTCTCATGCGGTTCCCGAGTGTGTGACGGGGTGGGGGTGGTACTATAGGCACCATATCAAAGAAATGCGAAGGATCCCCCAGTTCTAAGTTTATTTGCGTTTCGGAGAGCTTTATTCTGATTCGCGGCTCTCTTTGTTGTTAACTTGGACCTACAACGCCCCATTTATGTTCCCCCGAGGGAACGGATTTTCCTCCAGCCTCTCTCCCATACGTCCCCGTTGCTCTCCTCCTCCTCCCCCCTCCATCTCCCTCTCCCCCTCACCTCATCCCCCTCCCTCCATCTCCCCCAACCTCCTCACCCGCAATGCACGCGCAGAAACCCCACTTCTTTCAGTCCATGCCTCGCTCGATCCTTGCGCGCTAATTCAGTCGGAACATTCTAATTCCCCGGCACGCATTACACCATACGGACGTGGCGTGGCGTCTCGCTTAAACGCAGGTGCCTTTTACCGAGATGACGAAGAGGAGTACAAAAAGTGCATTATGTGGTTTCGAGCAAATCCACAGGACTAAAAAAATCATCGGAAGGGATAAAAACGCAGGCTTGCGCACAACGGCGCGATGCGGGAAATGGACGGAAATAGAGAATCAGTTGGTTTTGCAGCGGATCGCCTATGGGCTTAATTTGGCAACACTTGATTTTACAGAAATCCGTATGGCTATAAAACAACCCTCCGCGGACTTTCCGTATCAGTGTCACCTTTTTTGATGACGAAAAATACATGTTATGTAATTAGAAAACTTAATAGGTGTATCCGATGATAACGTCACACTTAATAGCCTAATTATAAATGTATAGGAAAATAAATACTCGTGATATAAATAAAATATTCATTTCCTGGCTTTAACAGAGAAGGCAGATCTAAATTGAATTTCAGAGTGAATAGTTACATAATTTTATACTTTCGAAATATTTTTTTTACTATTGCTACTAGTATTTCATTCGTTAATACTCCATGGCCTTGTAGGAGGGATGTTCAGATTTCCTGGTTCCTAATCCTGGGTTCGAATCCTGTCGAGAGTGTGGTCGTGTTTTCACGTAAACGTAGATACGCTTATTGTAAATCGAAGGTTCATCCCATATAAATACAACCTGTTGACTTAATATCAAAATTTTACATATATACTTTATAATATGTAGACATATCGGAAAACGAAGATATTTCTCCGGTCAAGTTAAAGTTGTTTGGTTCAGATATTGAGAAAATTTAGTTGTTAGAAGTAAAGAGCATGATACGTGTAGGTGTAATGTTGCTATTTTACTGTAAATTATAATTTAAAAAATCTATATTCAATGCAACTTTCAGTGGTACATGTTTTTCACAAGTTTCGTCATAAACTAGGGTGACCAGACGTTCCGGTTTTCAGAGTTTTTTCTTTTTTTCTCGGTGTCACGAATTTTTTTCGGGCCGAATGTCCCGTTTTTTAAAAAAATATTGTAAGCGTAATGGTTTACCCAGCAGTTTTTTCATCTCCGTTTGTTCGAAATCATTTTGAACGTCAAACTCGATCTACCAAATACGACTTCACAAGGCGCAGTGAAGAAGAATTTGTTCCCTTAAGTGCCTACAAAGCTTTAACTGATAACAGTATTCAGGGAGGGGGGGATGAAATAAAATCATTTAAAGATGAAATATTTGATATGTATAAAACAACTAGAACAATGGGCGAAACCCTTAAATAAATTCAAGTGTATGGAATGGATGCTATTAAAAAGTACACCAGTTTGGGAAGAAGTGCAAAGTATATGTAAAAATGTTTTTGACGTGGGATTTCAAGTTGACGAAAACTTACTATTAAATCAGTTTTCCTTGCTTAAAATTTAACTTAAAAAACTGATAGAAAGGAATGATGACTGGATTAATAGAACCCGTTACGGTCGGTTTTTTTCGAAGTTTGAATTTAAAGAGCAGACCTCGGAAATTGAAAAACTACGTAGCCTTTTGTTTGCTATTCCGGCACATAATGAAAATGTGGAAAGAATATTTTCACAAATAAATATTTAGTGGTTTGATGAACGAAACCGCATGAATATAAAAAACAGTCAATTCCATTATTTTATTTAAATTTAACTTAAATTTGAACTGTAAAGATTTTTACGGGATGACTAAAAATGATAAAAATTTGATTAAGGCAGGCAAAAGTACTCTAAACTATGATTAAAAATACCTTTTCCTCATGATATATTTTATTGTATTACTGCTTAATTATTCATGAAATATGTAAATTTAATTGTTAATACAAAAATAATTTCTCTTTTCTAAACGCTTTTAATTCAAATTTAGAGCACATAACATCTAAAAATAGCAAAATTCCGTTTGTTCCGGATTTTCTCCTTCAAAATTCATTTTGTCCCGGTTGTGAGCAACAGCATCTGGTCATCCTATCATAAACCCTTCTCATATCGAAACACACGCCGGATGTTTAGTCCTCACGCAATACAATTTGTTGTGTGTGTTGCATAATTTACGGCGAATACGTTAATTCCTCTTTTTATGTTTGTCCTGTGAAATTCACTGCATTCCAATTTCATGTAAAGTTAAGGTGACCAGACGTCCTCCTTTTTTAATCGTTGTCCTTCCTAAACATTTTGTCCTTCCATGTCCTCCTTTTTTTAAAAACATTTTCTGTCTTTGTCTTTCCTTTTACTTAGCTTTGTTTATCCATGGAATATTTATACCTACTTTGAGAACTCAGGCCTATGATAACCAATAGCATGTGATTTTTGTGGATTGGCTGGCTTTGCTCCTGTCTGTTACATTGTTATATGCGCAGGGAGTTCGTCTTTCTCCCAAGACACGATTCTAGTACACTAAGCTTTCAATAAGCTGCTTGTTAAATGATCTTTGTCCATCTCGCTGATTATGTTTTCTTAGCGATAAAGAACACTGTCTGCTAGAATAAGTGTTTTATTTTCTCCCTGATTATATTTGTTTGGTTTCTGGTTTATTAAAATCCTGGTTTATACAGCATACAATGTATCCCATATCCCATCCTATTCCTCAAAATATTTCTTTCGTAAAAGAAATTAGTTCACTCCTGTTCACTTAGTTGTTATCGGTAATGGAGTTGAGTGATTTTAGTAGGTTTTTGTTTCTGTGCGCGCAAGTTAAACTCTTACAGCTTTCTGTTGCTTGTTTTGTTTTACCTCTATCAGTGAATTGTGAAAAAATAGTTATATACTGTGTCCTGCCTGAGTGAAATTTGAATAGCTGCGTTTACTTCATTATTTATATATAATATAATTTTCTTATTTTAATTTACAATGTAATCTTCCATTTTATTATATTTATTTTTAAATCTTTGTTGTAATGCCCTACGAAATGTCTTCAGCCAAGAAAATAAAATGTCACTTAAATGTAACGATAGCTAAGTAATTTCCACATTTAAGACCTGTTGGAAATGATAATACAGTCGTTAAATGTCGTATGTGTTCAGCAGTATTTAGTATCGCAGTTGGTGGGTGTTCAAGAATTACGAAGCAAATCTTTCCCAAAAGCACCAAAATGCTCTTAATATAACATCCCCTCACATACAAACCCTTATTTTATTTTTTTAAATGTGAAATAAAGCATATAAACAGTTTTTTGATAGTGAAATGTGTCCTTTCTTTGTCCTTCCTTTTTGTATTTAAAAAATCGGGATTTGTTCTCCCTTTTGGTCAAAAATATCTGGTCACCTTAGTAAAGTATGCTTTCGTAGTAATGTACAAAAGATCCCTGTTCCAGAGTTTATCATAAAAAATAAAAACCTCTCCTTTAATTTCTCTTAATTCTTTGTGAGGAACATCCAATCGTGTCGGTTACTATGATTATAATATCGAAACAGCTAACCATTTCTTTGTATAATTAATACATAGGAGTCTTACTCAGTGACACCGATGTTTTAAAAGCAAAAATACAACTTTCGAATGCCTTTACAACAGAAAATAATGGCTTTCATTAGATTATTAGATTTTTGTCCTTAAAGTCATTCCTAAATAAGCTTTTAAAATATAAATAAAATTAACCGAAAGAAAACTATATAATTTTGTAGCTAAAGACAAATGTGACAACATTTTATATCAAATTCTACTCCTCTACATAAGAAAGGAAATTAGATGAAAAACGTATCTCGACTAGGACGAAAACCTAATTGTCTTCAGCCTATGGAAATAGTAATAGGCAAACAACATATAAAGGAACTTTAGTTTGCTCAACAAACATTTATTACATCATCATTCAATCGCAAGCACAACTTAAGACAGCATTACTATCACCGATTCTATGGTAATTTATAACTTTAACTACTAACTAGAGAAAATATTTCACAGGCTATTTATAATATTTTATTTTCGAAAAGGTTACGACAGCAATGACTGAATAGTATCTACAGGTTAGCTAAGCTCCATTACAATGTTGTGTTTACATTTAAAAGAAAGAGGCAAGCTTTTTAAGGCCTCACACGTCAACTATAATGTTGGATTTATTTTAAGATAATTTTGCATGGAATGTTTTAATCTTGACTCATTCTTTTATTTAGACAATTTGAGTTACTAAATTATTTGCCTTCTTAACATTATTTTTGGAATCAATATTTGGAAATATCTAGTTGGCATAATTGATCATATAAGTAAAGATCTAGATGGGAGAGGTAGACGAAACGGTATTGTTCATAATATAGTCTTCCCTCTCTTTATGCGGGTACAGTTTATGCGAATTCGCTATTATACGACCAACTTATTACTACCCGAATTTCTTTTTCTGCGTCATTAATTCTCTATTATATGGTTACACGGTAAGCTCAACATAAATGCTTGAAAGTTCTTCTCTACGGCACAAAGATACCATTCATTCTCTCATTATCTCTTGTGCTGTGCGCATTATTACTACTTAATGTCTTCTTCATAATGCCTTCTCCACTATGCCACCAGGCGACCATTCACAGCCATACACGAATGTAACGTATATTTAAAATTTTTATTACATCGAAAAATTAATTTTGATTAAATTACTACCCATAATTTCAATAATTGACTTTCTAGAAATTAGTCAATGCCTACAATTTCTATAGAGCATAAAGTGGAAAATAATGAAAAATAGGTGTTTATAGGAGAAAAGGAAGTTTTAAATCAATTGTTTTTGTATAATTCGTTCTTATGACAATTCACGCTGTGATGTCTGGCATGTGCAATGGCCTGCCATCTAACAGGTTTACGAAGAACTACCACGCCGGGCATAATGGCGCTGTACTGTCTGACCTCTGATGGAATTCGTATGAACCTCTAATAGTACGTCGAGCCAGAATTAAAATGACGGATTGATTGAATTGCACGCTAAATTAACCAATACATTTATTAGCATTATATTTACGTATTATTACTTATTTTATACGACATAGAAAAGAGCTTTATTGGTGATTTAAAAATATTTTATTGAAACAGTTTTACACAGGTAATGGTACAAATAATTTAATATTTTTAATCGGGAGAAATCACTCAAATAACTGAACAGTTCAACTAAAAATATGTGTAGCTTTACGCGTAAAGATAAAGTCAGCCTACGAATTGGTTTAGTATGAAAATTTCACGCATACGTACACGCATTAGGCCAAATAGCAATTTACATAGTAAACTGTGCTTATTTTTTCACCTAAAAGACCATTTGATATTGAGCTAAATAGCTGTATCAAAGACCAGTGAAATATTTTAATTTCTAAAGAAGAATCCGAACTCTCAACTAAGGTATTGGATTTGATCATTCAGTGTCATTACATTTGTTTACATTTGGTCCAGAAATATATGTTGCTTGTTTAAGTTTCATCGGCAGTACAGAAAGAATTGTAATCGTGCAAATAAATTTAAATATTATTTGGATATATAAAATTTACAATTGATTATTTTTATATTAGCATTTGGAAATGCAAAAATCTTAGGGCAATGTACCACAGTAGTAATGTCGATCTATTAGATTTGCTGGCTTAGGTCTGTTATTAGTCACCCACAACTAATTGTTTACTGATCATGTTTTTCATTTGCCTAGTAACCAAGGATATGTAGTCTACAGAGGAATTATATCTCGCTTGACTTGAGTTAATTTAAAGCTTGCTAACCCATGACTGATTGGCCCGTCGCAACATTTACAAACCCGATCACCGGACAATGGGGAGGGATAGTTCCGTTCTAGCCGAGGTGAAGGGCGCGGTAGCGCCCGGAGACGACTACCCATTAAAACAAAGCGAGCCGAAGGCTCGTCAATATATCCTTTCAATGTTATATATTTTAGAAAAATTCCGCCAATACTTCTGAAATGGGTTTCATTTTTATCTTTCTTTATCCCTCGTTATTACTTTTTCTCTAGGTAAATTCATACGGGTTTCTAGTGGCAACGGCGTGTTTTAATGATGGGTGACTAATAACAGACCTGTTCCTATTTGCTAACTGGAATAAAAATTTTGAAATATCAGTTGCATAATACGTCAAGAGGAGCCCATCTCCTTATGTATCGACTACTTTTCTTGATTCGAATCCGATTTATTGACTTATTCGAGGAAAATTAGCGTTTCCATGCCACTTTAATGAAACTTCAGTTATATAGTGGGTCTCATCCGGAGTGTCGTATCCCTTGTTCCTTTGATATGCAACTCAACAATGACTATGTACATGTTTTGCTTATAATGGAGAATAATGAATAAACAAAATAGTGTGGAAACGCATTAGAGAGAGAAATATTTTCTAATTACACTCGTCAGTCCAAATAGCTTAGCTACAGTACAAATAAGTTACAATTTTATTGGATCTGATCGTCAGTTAGGTAGTAAATGAGGTTCGAGAGGCTTTGCGTAAGTAATATAATTAATATGAAAGTTTTACGTAGTTTCACAGCTAACATTGGAGTAAAGAGTTACATCCTAAAATTATCGGTGAACGAGAATTCAGTCAGGCAAGTCGTCGAAACGGAATACATAATTCTGCTAAATATTTTAATCACCTGTTCATTATTTAAAAAATATAATTCATATAATTAACATACCAATTATTTAGGTGTATTTATTAGATAATCTAGCTCCATTTATGCCTACGAATTAATTTTAATCTCGTTATTTTCAGTCTTTGAATGTCATCTAACGTAACAGAAGAAGTTATTGTGATATAATCTAAAATCGGCAAACAGATATAAGAATTCAGTATGTCTTAGTTTTCGTTTTAAAGAATATTTGATTTATTGCTAAATTGAAATAATCTTAAAAGTTAAAAATTTTATATCATCGCCAGAAGTCATATATAAAGAAACTTTCGGGTCAATTACGACATTAATAATCTAATTTTTCATACCTATAATAAAATGGATCGATTTTTTTAAATTTCCGGTTCGCGCTTCAGTCTAACTCATAATTGTCCTTGGAATTGGTTGGTTGCCATTATCAGTTATATTGGAAGTTCCCTTTTTCGTTTCCTACTGTAAAGCGTATCAGCAAAATCAATTGTGTTAAAATATGTAGCATAAAAATAAAAACTTGACCAGTAGTCGGCAAACATTTGAACATGGGGAATCGCATTTGCGAATGCTTCTGGCGGACTACATTGGAAGTTTCGATTTTTTCGGCCAGCTGAATGAGTTAACAACGAAGGATATCAAAAGATCTTATCGTGTCATGTAAATCAAGATTAAGTCCAGACAATTTAATTGCCAAATTATCAACATATGAATTTTCAAGGTCGTGGTTTTAATTTAAAACATGAAAGTTTCTGTATTAAGTTTAAAGGACTTCACCTATCAGGTCGAATAAATGCTCTTGGAGCTCTGGAATAGATAATTTACGCAAGAATATATTTTTATGGCTACATGATATTTACGTTCACTGAACTGTTCACCGATTTTTCATTTAAAAATCATCGATTTATATGTTTATTACAAAATTAATTAACAAGATTTACGAATCGGGAGAGCGGCCTCAGGATTTCTCAGATGTAACAATGATCCCTCTAAAGAAGAAGCCAAAGGAAATGCAGTGTAAAGACTACAGAACGATATCCCTATTGTCACACACTTCCAAGATCATCACGAGGATTCTTAATAAAAGACTAGAGAAAAAGGCCGAAGAAATGCTAGGGGAAGATCAATTCGGCTTCAGAAAAGGACGAGGAACCAGAGATGCTATCGGTGTAGTGAGAATCATATCAGAAAGGGCAATAGAGTACAGTCAAGATTGCTGCGTATGTTTCGTCGACTGGCAGAAGGCCTTTGATAGAGTAAATTGGGTACTGCTGATGAGGATATTAAAGGATATAGGTGTAGACTGGAAAGACAGGAGACTGATCAGGAATCTTTATGTGAATCAAGTTGTAAAGGTCAGGTTGGAGAAGGTGGACACCAGCGGAGTGAATATCGGCAGAGAAGTAAGACAGGGCTGTTGTCAATCGCCGATCCTATTCAATATACATGGAGAGAGGCTAATGAAGAAAGCGTTAGAAGGCACGGGAGATTTCAAAATTGGAGGAAGGGTTATAAGAACAGTGAAATACGCGGATGATCAAGTACTTCTAGCAAGAAAGGAAAAGGAGATTTCAAAATTGGAGGAAGGGTTATAAGAACAGTGAAATACGCGGATGATCAAGTACTTCTAGCAAGAAAGGAAAAGGAACTCCAGAAAATGATAAATACACTAGTGATATCAGGTAGAAAATACGGTATGGAAATAAATTCAGAAAAATCCAAGGTCATGCGAATATAAGTAAAGAAGAAGAAATTTGAACATAAGTATTGGAGGAAAGCCATTAGAACAAGTTTCAGACTATGAATACCTTGGAAGCATTATAACGAGAGAAGCAAAATGTACCTATGAAATGGGAACTAGAATAACGAAAGCAAAAGCCGTTCTCAGAAGAAAGAAATTCCTACTAACGGGGAATATAAAGGAGGACATCCGCATGAAGTTGATAAAATTCTATGTATGGAGCAGAAACATGGACGTTAAGGAAAAATGATATTAAATACTTGGAATGCTTCGAAATGTGGACATAGAGAAGAATGCTGAAGATAAAATGGACAGATAGAGTGAAAGACGAGAAAGTACTGCGAAGAATAGGAGAGAAGCGAACGATTATACGGACTGTCAAAAAGAGGAAGGCGAACTGGGTTGGGCATTACCTGAGGAGAGAGTGCATGATTAAAGAAGTGCTAGAAAGAAAACTGGATGGAAAAAGAGAAAGAGGTAGGAAAAGGTTTCAGCTGGTAGATGACTTGAAAGGGAAAGAGAGCTATCAAGACATGAAGAAAACTGCGGAAAATAAGAGTATATGGAGAACCAAGTTTAACCATGAATAATCACGGACCTGTCTATGGACAGACTACCTATGATGATGTTGATACTTATTAATACTCAATTAGTGATTCGCCACGTTTAATGTTTCCAAAGAAAATATCCGGTTTTTCAAACTGGATAATTTATTTATAATGGTGAAACGATAGTGTGATATTCCTCCCTCCTTAAATCTTATGCAATAAAACCAAAAAAAATCAAAAGAAAAGTTTGCCATTCGAAAGAGGGGATGAAAATACGACCCCGACCTGAATGATGTACGCCGCTTCTCGCTTATTAATGGTATTGATTTAGGAAAGAGAAGCCACTCGGTGTGTAGCTAATGGACGATTGGAGGAAAAATGTGCCAGGGAGAAAGAGAAAGGGAGAATGAGGTAGAGAGAGGAGAAGACTGAGGTATGTGTAGAGAGAGAGAGAGGGAAGCTGAGACAGAGGTAAAGAGAGAGGAAGGGGGAAAGAAAAGAAGAGAAAGAGAGGATATAGAAAAATTCAAGGCGACGTCGGTGACCCTCTCCGGCGATCCCTTTTTGAGCCTTTCCCAAATATAATGAACCCATCCTCCCTTAACTTTCCCGACAAACTATCATTATTCCACTTTCCGACTTTCTGTGTCATTTTCTTTTCTCCTTTTTTCCCATAACTTCATATTTAATCCCTTCCTTGTTCCCCTTCTCTTCCGCGTCCTCCCGAAGTCATTATTTCGCTTCCCCTTTTTCATCCTCCGCTCTTTTCCCATCTATTCCTTTACCATTTTTCTTTTGTCTCCTCCTCTGCTGTACATACAGCTCCCGTTCCTTTACTCATCTATTGATTTCCACGCTCTACTTGACACAAAGGAGACAAATAAGAGGGGGACCGAGAAACTCTTGAAAGGCAAAAAGGTAGAAAAGGTTAAATTTAGCGTGACGGAGGAGGAGTGGACGTCAAAGACTAGTATACTTCGCAAAGATGCACTTTGGGATCAGGTGGGCGCGTTTTCGCAAAATTTTATGGCAAAAATTTATGATTTTGTCGCAGTTTTCAGGTTCAGATAGGAAATATGTTTGATGAAATGCAGTTTATATCATAGATTACGTGAAAAAATGTCGCTGAAAGTTACTCGCATGATTAATCAAATTCCTTTCTTAAAAAAAAACCCTGTCGGGCCGGCGATTTCCGCATTAAAAAAGCATTCGTGAAAAATCACCCAAGAATGTTACATTGATAATAATGGGGATTTTCGGTTAATATTTTTCCAGATAAAGCTAAGACTGTTAAAATCAAGTATAATCTACTAACTTCATCAAACGCAAGCTTCTCTTTCTAATTGGCTCTCAGAAATAATGATTTTATGGTTCGGTAAATTATATTTATTTTGGTATTTTAAATTTCGAAGCCTTGATTTTTGTCGTAAAGGTTTCGCTTCATCTTTTCTGTAATCACTGGGAAAGGATGTATATTTAATTTTATTAGAACATAAGCGATCCTAAAAATAATTATAAGAAAATAAATCAATAATTTCTAAACGTCGTAGAAGTTTATCAACATTTGTAAACTATTTTTATATGCTTCATTACAGAGCAATAATTTAGTGTCATAAAATGTTTACGTGGATGAATTATTTTATGCTACGATTAAAAAAATATAACAAATAATCTTTAATTAAGAATTGAAAATTAATCTTCAAGTGCGTAGATAATTTCAAATATATGGTGGATTAATTCGTTTTCTCTCCATTTCAGCCGATGAGAACAATTTTTTTATTTGAATTTTTAAATGAAGCAGCGTTCAGGTTACGAATGCTAAATATTGATGTAATAAATGATCCCTGTGGAATTAAATTGCTCCCCCGTTGTCTTTATCTCTAAATATGCTCAAATTTATAAAAAGAAACGCGTAATTAGCATGAACATGTTATAAAATGAGGCGCGCAGGGAAGATATTCGTATGTATTTAGGCGAAATTGATGTTGTCTCTCTTCCCATCTAAAGAGAGGGAGTGAAAGTGAAGAAGTGGGGAAAGAGGATATAATTCCTAGAGGAAAGGGGCAGAGGAGAGGAAGAGAGGCGATGTTTAATTAGGGGGTGGGGATAAATGAAAGGACAGGGAAGAGATCGAATAGAAAGGAATTTGGAAGGTCGTTGAGAGTCAGCACGTCAGAGAGGTGAGTTTTTGACGTGATATTTGAGCGAAGGAGTGGATTTATCTCCCCTTTTCCATTTGGGTGATGTTTAAGCTTAGGGTGATGGTAGTCTCAGGTGGATTACATTAAAGCAATAGGATATTCGAAAAGATTATAGCATTTGGACGACGGCGACGAAGGCAATTGGATCAAAGAAGGATTTATTTCACCGGCAGGATTATTTCCCGTAAAACCATATTATGGCATTAAATTTTGACAGAAAATATATAAGCTTCTCTGAAAGTGGTAAATTAGATTCCTCAAGTTAGTGGATGAGAATTATTTTATTATCAGGGCAATCGATATGTCAGTTACTCGTATAAATTTTTATGATATTTTATAAATAGTGTTTTATTATGCTTTTACATGAAAAAATCGACTTGCTTATGATGCGTATGCTTATTACAAACATTACGTCAAATATAAATCCATGAAAATCAAAGGACGCTACCATGAAAGTAATTTAAAGGAAAAGGTTGAAAGCGTTAAAAATAGTTTACCGCTTTAAATATTTGATATGATGGTGGATGCCAGGCAAACGTCCGGTACTTCATAGGAACGCTTTATTAGTTTTTAAAATAAATTTTTGGTAGGGTGGTTATTTAAGCCAATTTAATTGGAAAAGTGATATATTAAGTAATTCGTAATATTAGGCACATAAAGTTAATCACCGATAAAGCATTAAATGTTGTGGCTTTATTAGGTATTTAATTTGAATTCATAAAAAGTTTTTAAGAGAGGATATTTTAAAGTTATCCTGTTTAGGTAATATATTGCCCAAAGTCATAAAATACGTTTTGAATTATCCAAAATCATCAAATATTTCTCTTCGGACGCTTGTTATATATTTTTATCTTTCAAAAGTACGCATTTAAAATAGAGAAAGTAACAAAGTTATAATTTTTTCTTCGTTTATGCATCAATGAATCCGTGGAAACATTTCTTGGAGCTATTTCATGAGTTCAAATCATGTTTGAGATATTCGCAGATCGATGGTATTAAAGCACTTTCACTGCAGAGAGACACTTCGTATTTCATGTTTTTAAAAGCAAGCCCGTTCGTCTCGAGAATTTTTGGTCGAACACGGAGGTAGCTACTCTTTAATGTTTGTAAAGATCGCTTCTATTTGAATCCCAGCACCTAAAAGCCTGAAGGCCTCGCTGCACAGGATGAATAACTGGAAATAGCGGTTGCGAGAGTATTAATCTTTCAAGGAATATACTTCTCTTGTATTCTAGTTTTTCATCAAAATACGCTGAGGGTACTCTGAGAATCCTACTGAAATCACGCCATCCTTATTTCGAGAAACGATCGTTTTTGTATTTCACAAAAAAAACAGTCGTTCCTTTTATAGTGACCTCTTTAGGATGCCATTTATAAGTAAATGCATGACAACTTCAGCCAATAAATAATAAGAAAAGTTCGATTTTTCCTCAATAGCTCAGCATCAATCCTTCAGATTACATTTAGCGCTCTTTTGGCATCACCATCACCAAAAGAGGAATTCCAAATGAAATATCGTGAAACCTTCCCGCCCATTTCTTCTATACCGGTTATTTCGGCTTCTCTCCAAAGAAAAGGACAAATGAAATACGAGGCATATTTTATTGATTATCAAATAGCGGAGACCTTGTATGCAGAGAAAGGGGTAAAATCGAGACAAAATTAAAGCGAAAAAGAGAGAGAGAGGAAGTGGAAAGGACAGAATGGTTACTCAGAGGCAAAGGTATATAAATAAAGAGAGAGAGAATGGCTCGAAAGTATAACCTCTGAGATAATATGAATGGAAACGAGCGATTACGATTAATAGGTTATGAAACCAGCACTGAAAGAGAGATGCAAAATGAAGAAGGCAAAGTAGGTTGGGGCGAGGTAGAAGCAGAAGGGACCGAGTGGAGAAACAAAAGTGGGTACAACGAGGGAAAAGGGTAAAAAGCGTGAGATGGTGGGGGAAGTCTGGGTAAAAGAGAAAGAGCTAATAAAGAGAAAAAGGAAAAGACCGAAAACTGGATAGCGGAGAAGGAAGTGTTTAAAAGCGACAGAAGCAGGGAAAGGAGGGGAGACGGGGAGGAAATGAGAGGAAGAGAAAGTACGAGTGAAAGGGAAAGACAACGGTAGTGGAAAGGAATATAGGGCCGTCAGATGAGAGGGAGTGAGAGAGAGAGGAGTTATCCAGGGCCCTCTTATCATAGTATTGGGGCGAGGGTCGTCCAGATATTGCGCGATGGCGGAGAGGAGATTACGCGAAGCAGAGGGGCGAAGGGTAGAGGGAATGGGAGAGAGGGAGGAAGGGAAAGCGTTGGCGTGTGGGCGTGTGTTTCCGTTTTCTTCGGACCTCGTGATGAGCTGCCATGTTTGGTTGGCTAATGGAAAACAACAAATAGGCTACTACATTTTTCTGTTTAAAATACATTTTAAGAGTTTTCCCTCGTTCAAGTGCGTTGTGTAACTTCCACATTCTTCGTGTTAAATTAAATTAATTGAATTAATTAAAATAAGAAAATATTTCTGAATTTGGCGGAGAAATAATTTATCCATAAAGTACGATAAACCTCTACTCCCAGTGAAAGCAGTGCTTTTTATTTTGCAGGGTATTGCGTATAATCGTGGCGACCTTAACATTGCAAACATAACAGTGTCTGTATTAAAAGGTACAATTAAATCTATATAAGAAGTCTCACGTGTTATTGAACATTTCGTGCAAATACGATATTTAAAATTTTTTCCTTAATTATTGATTACTCGCGTTGAAAATTATCACTTAAGTACTCACGCTGGGTGGGAACAACCCAATGTAATTTAAAGCTCAAAAAGAATAAATAGATTTTCATAATATTTTTTTAGATTATTATAAATGCTGAAAATATCTCAATAGAAAAACCAAACGCTTTAAATTATTTTTAAAGCATTCACAGGGATTCACAGGGTCTGACTAGAAGTTTTGTGTTACTTTGGGTTGGGTTACATTTTCCCGTCTTATGTAGTTTCTCTGGTTTTCCCTGCCCTTCCTTAAGTTTCGGGTTGACAGATTGATATTTTCCATTCCACGTGCGAGCTTCTATCGTACCTGACGCCTCCCATCCAAGTTATTCGCTCTTATGATTAAATTTTAAGTTCCGGACCCTTGGACCCATGTGACACATTTAAAACATTGTCAACCTCAACTACTAGGTGAATGAAATTAGCTGAATTTCAAAATATTAATATATGGGCATTTAAAATTGCTCTGGGTCGATTCGACCTAGATGCGAGTACTCGAGGGTTACTGGTCGAAATTCCGATCGCTAGTATTACGTGATAGTCGAACACTGAGATCTATAGTTAAACAGAACGCAGAGCAAAATTTGTGGAAACGTCAAATATATCTTGTCAAACTCTGCGGGAAAAGCCGCGTTTTTCCTCCTTTCTCCAGATCCAGTCTACCCCCCCCTCCCCCTCCGTCGTCTTCTCACTGGTTGAGAAAGCCCTCATAATCTAACAAGGGGAGGGTCAGACGTTCGGGTCACCGAATCTTTTCAAAATCTGCACGCATGTAGTACACGGTAACGACTATTGAGTGTGGAAGCCATAGGGCGCACCTCTCACACATTCTCGAGAAAATCAACCGAGAAGATAGGTAATACTCTCGAACCGAATTTTCCCAGCATGAGTTACAGTGGTGTAGTGGTTAAGGCATTGGCATAGAAGCATGAGGGTTGCTTGTTCAATTTTACCCATCTGTACTTTTCTTTTTTTATTTTTTTTTCTCGCAGCTGTGATTTTATTTTAACATTAACAATAAATAGTGGAAAATTACGTTTAATTTTTTTTAATTTTAAAAGCGTTTTTATAATTTTTCACTTTTATTTCTTTTTTGTATTCTTGACATTATTTTTCAATCTTTTAACTTCGACACTTCCTTCTTTATGTACAGTTTCGCATACTTATACTGATAGTGATGAATGAATGTAAAGAATACCCATAAGTAAAATATTAACAAATGAAGTTGTAAATACATTGAACACATTTTATATTGAATTTTCATTTATTAATAAAATGCATTTTTTGTCAAAAGAAAGTGTTGTATATTGTTATTCGTTATTATTGTATTCCTGTATAAGTATTAGTGCGTAACAATAAGTAGCCTATTTCTTCTGGACTGTTCTGCAAATATCTAGTGTTTTTTAAATTTACCTCTGACCACGCGAAATTGCATGTAATTGTAAAAACTATATTGGACAAACTATTTCTGTCAGGTCTATTGTTGTACTTTTACACGCCTCATGCATCGGTTATCTTTTGTGAAGGTGAGACGAATATTTAACGTAGGGCAAGCGTTTGTTGCTGTTATTACAAAAATGGAGCCTCTTCCTTGTTCTTTGAGACCTTCGAAAAGTGTGATGAAGATTCGCTTCACAGTCAAATGGCAAAACTTCGATTGAAAGATGCGTTCTTGTACTGTGAGCATCTTCTTCTGGAAGATGACCTCGTTGTTCTAGAACAGTCTTCAACAATTTCTGAAGCTGCTATGGTGATGGGAGAGGAGCTGTATCAGTGTACTGTCGAAATGTTAGGGGAAAAGAAACTTGTGAGTGACGAGGTGCTCATCCTTTTCCACGAAATTGATGAAGAAGGGCTCTTCCATGAGGTTGAAGGTGGTTATACAGAAGATGAAGATTATGTGCCAGAGGAGAAGAAGAAAAAAGCCGAATTCATTCCACTGGAAAAGAAATTTAAAGTCGTGAACCTTGCTAGTGAACACCCTAAATGGAGTCTAGAAACTTCAGAAAAAAGGATGTCGTCGATTAAAAATAAAGGACGATTTAAAGAGGTGGAATGAAAATATAAAAGCTGGAGAGTATTCTTTACATTCATTCATCACTATCAGTATAAGTATGCGAAACTGTACATAAAGAAGGAAGTGTCGAAGTTAAAAGATTGAAAAATAATGTCAAGAATACAAAAAAGAAATAAAAGTGAAAAATTATAAAAACGCTTTTAAAATTTAAAAAAATTAAACGTAATTTTCCACTATTTATTGTTAATGTTAAAATAAAATCACAGCTGCGAGAAAAAAAATCTGATGTGGCCAACACATGACTTTCTCCGTATTTGGGGTATAGATATTTAAATTATTATGAGTAGTATTATAAGGCAAAATTATTATTTCGTATCGTAAAAGAAGACACGTCGTTGCCGTAAATTATGTATATTTTGAATGTTTACAGAATTCACCGCTACATGGTGTTGGCGCTGTAGGCTGGTATTAAGAAAAAGCGAAATATATCCGAAATGGTTGGTTCTACGAAAATTAGTTTCAAACAAAACTTGGAAGAAATATTATTCTCTACAACTTTGGTCCTTACGAAGATTACCAATAACGATGTTGTTAAGGAGATATTTAACGGAAACCGAAAAACCGGTTATTTATAAGTAACTCCTAAACAATAACTCCTATAGAAAATTGTTTCAAATGAAAGTTGTAGGAAATTACATTCTCTATAACTTTTGTATAGAATTGTAAATACAAAAATGATATTTTAACCAAGAAATATCGCAAAAACCGAATCGGGTTTCGAATAAACCTCGACTTCCGTTTAACCGTTATTGTCCAAAAACTAATCAGTTCTTTGTTCTCATGTAAGATTGTTAGATTGTTATTGTAAAAATTCCAATTTTTTTGTAAAAAAATTGTCTGCTTTCGCAGTACTTTCCCAACTTGTTTTTTTCGTGCGCCCACGTGTCTATGGACGATCCTAAAAGGGAGATACATATTTCATAATTAACGAGTTACTGAGTACATATTAATTTCTTAAGGTGAAATTACACTCCTTTTAAGCCCCATCTTTCGTGGTGGTCGGTTTCCAATGTCTTCGAACGTCTTAGCATAATTCTTTACCCTCTAATCGCTGAGGTGTTGTATTTCCTAGTTTATTTCGCCGAATAGTTCATCGAGATTTTGAAACGCTCTCATAAAAGAAGCTAAAACCGTGTAGCATAAATATGGAAACCTGGTAAACTCACGCGAGTGTCATTGAGATAAGTGCGGAAGTTTTTATCATTCTCTCTTCTTCGTGGCAGTAGATGCAAATTTTCTTTTGCTGAGACTTGATTTTAGTGTTTTATCTAAAACGTGTAAACGGTTTACTTGGATTCAGTCAATGTGAGTTCAGAAATAATTTAATCTATTCTTGTAATTAGTTTCATTTTATGCTTTCGACACATTTGATGAAGATGACATCAAATAGTGTGCAAGTGGAATTATAATCTAAAACCTTGAATAGAGTTTTTCCTCAAGTAACAATCTCCTTAATCTTCCTGGAATGCAGTATCTTCTTTCGTGGTATTTTATAAAGCGCCACGCTATACACGTGATGATTTTTCGAACAGTTCTCTTTACCTTTGGATCTTTGTCGAAATCATATGAACTTTGATACACTCGTCAGGTATGAAATGCCATCGAACGTCATCTTTTGGACAGCCTACCGTTTAATTTTCACAAAAGTTGCAAATATATTGTCAGTTAAGGAGGATGATCTCACATTCTCACATTTTTCAACAGTGCGGTTTCAAATAAAATTGGATTCTGACGGCAAACTGAAGTTTCTCTATGATTTATGGATTATCCCGAGATTCTGAGGTACGATGCTTCGATTTTAATGTAATCGTTCCAGAAAAACAAGTCCTCTGTATCCGCTCTGTTATAAAAACAAAACTCAAGAACACCCTTACCTGATACCCAATAAGCAATCGACAAAATATTCAAAAGGATTACCCAACCCGACGTTCCCGTATCTCCCATTTCCGATTTAATAAGATTGTAATGATGCCATTTTTCTTCTCTTTCGATGTCATGCAAAACCAAGTACTTATGAATGACAGATTTATAAAATGACAGTTACAACAGAGAAGCTGAACGAGCCAAGAGATTATAGCGTTCCAAGAAACCGAGTAACAGCGATCCTGTAATGCGCACCCATAAATCAAAAGAAGAAAAAAACATCGCGTCCATGTTCCTTCTTCCATTAACTTCAATGAAAAGATCTCTCGCAAACGCGACGTGTCCCCATTCTCTTGTCTCCGTCCGGCTCTTTCCCCATCTTCCGGCCATCGCCCTTTCGATCTTCCACCGAATCTTCACATTCTCCCTCAATTTTTCGGATGAACTCCTTTTATCTTAGTGGTTTTTCTGTCTCTTCGTACGTAAAACCTCGCGCTCCTATCCCGCTTTAATCTTTATATATATATATATATATATATATATATATATACACATACACACACACACATATATATATATGCTTCTCTCCTCTGCCCTCCTGACCGAACTCTCCATTCTTAAGCCCTGGCCATTCGCCGCAGTCTGTCACCCGTCACTAACTTTCCGCATCCCTCCAGCCGCTCCCTTTCCCTGAAATCTGCCTTACACGTGATTCGATCTCGTCCCATCATTTTCTCATGTCGCCCTTCCTCTCCTACCCGATCTCTCCTCTCCCCCATTCCCACTCCTTCCCCCTCCCTCTCTCCTCCACCATCTTCGCCATCGCTCTTTCTTCCACTCATGTGGTGTCCGATCCGATTCAATCCCTCTCTCGAACCTAGTTTCTGCCTCTAGAAATCGCTCTATATATCTCCCTCTCGAAAAAGGGACCCACGACGAAAAGCTGTATTAATGGCCACTTAGAGATGTCTTTCCGCCTTTCACCCTCACCCCCCTCCTTCTTTCTCTATACGTCTCATTTTTCTCTCTGTCCTTCTTTTCTTCTTCCTTTTCTCAACAATCCTACTCCTCTCCATGCTCAAGCCAACTGCACACTCCATCATTAATTCTTCTCTGTGTAGACGCCTGTCTGTGAATGTTTTTTTTTGCAAATCCATTCTTTTCCGTTGACTCGTCGCGAATAATAGTGCATACGTGATTTCCGTCGGAAAAGAGGGAGATAGATCTGCAAAGAAGAGTTTATAACGAGAAGTGAGAATAAAACCGCATTTTCGAAATCGCGCCCTCCGAATTTTTTTCAATTGCATAAATGGATTCGTCGTTATTTCGCTGGTGAAAAATAAATTCAGTCATTGAGTTGTTTTTTTTTTTAGAGAGCGGACAAGCCCGGATACTTTTTTTGGAATTCATATTTATCTTAATGATAATTAAAAGGTCGTCATCTCCATTTTCCTGAGAGATAACTCACTCAAAAGCCGTCATTCACTGAAGTCTCTTTGTGACCTCCGACGCGCCTTCTCATCTCATTCGAATACAATAAATAGGTATACATAGCGATTTTTTAAATGAACTTATTGTGGTTAAGTAATGAACATTCATTCGTGCTTTAAATACAGGCATCAGTATTCCTCGGAACGGAGTGCTGTAGTCTTTTTTATTCCATATGTTTTTCGATCTGCTCTCTTACTAAGTCATTTTTGTAAATAAATCAGACAAAACAATCCATGTCGTATTTATAGGTATTATTAAATATATAAAATTCACTGACATACGTTTGACTTCAATAAACCATTTTTAGTCATTTTTAGCGCACTTTATTTTATAAATGCGCTTATGTTTTTCTCTGTCCGTCTGTGCAAACAATTAAATCAAAATAGCAAGTAAACGGTAAGAGATATAATACTGAAATTTTCAGGGTGTATTTGATCTATGATCCAATTTATTACACTGTCAAAGAATGTTTTCGAAGAAATCGGATGGCGACGGGGTGTCTTCAAAATGTTCAAATCAAGATTCTGAGTAAATAAAAGATAGATATAAATTTATAATGTTTTGATTAACTATTGGATAAATTACTTTCTGTGGTCTAATTATAAAACTAAGCTTATAAAGAATTTTAAGTTTGCAATTCTAAATTAACTTTCATATTGCGTCAGCAAATATAGCTCCGATCGATGATTTCTAATTTAAAATCGTCTAGTACGTTTTCTGTGCAAATTTCAACAAAATGAAAAGGAGGGTCTCCATCAAGTCCGACATGCTAAAACACAATTTTCAATGCCATAAAAACTTACAGCACGAAACTAATCCAATGCTGATCTTCTAAGAACATAACCATCTGTTGCGGAAAAAGGTCCTGATTCGGAAGAACATCGCTTCACTAACACTAAAACTCAATTGCAGGGCTAAGAGAAGACTAAACAGTCACAGAAATAAGTTAGAAAATTGACACTCGCGCATGATGTATATTTTTATTTCATCTTTTTACTCATAAATTTGATGTACGCTTCAGTACTACCGCATTCCTTTCGCAGTGTTTGTTTCTGGCGTCCAGCAGACCTTCATTTAGGTTTAAACCTGTATTTTTTTTTAAATCTACGGCTGTTACGGCGATTCTGCATCCTGCGTCGAGCTCGAAATGTATATATTTCTTCCTCGGTGCATTTTTGCAATCGTCAGTCACCAAAGTCATTATCACTTTGTCGAGAATCGACGGTGCACACAATAGAAAAGGCGTCGGAATTTGGCTCTCCTCCCGCAGTCGCATCCAAGGCAGAGGGAGCGGGGAGAAAAAGAAGGAGAAGTTGAAGGAGCCCGTGTTTTCCAATACTCACCCTCGAGGAAGTAATCGTGGGCAGAAACTATTCTGAGGAACGAATGCCTTCGCTCGGAATGGATTTTTTTCTCTCGCATATTCAGCGTTTCTGATTGCATTTAAAGAGTCTGTTTTTCTTTGGCGGTTTTATTTTTATTTCGAGCTCCGCATAAACTGTAAGTATCGAGTCAAAATAGCGATTCCATTATGTAATAAATATTCTCCTTGTCAATTGTCCAAGTTTAGCGCGCGTTAAATTGAAACTTTATAAGATGACTAAATACGAGACTGTGAACGAATTATATTTTTGCTGAAAATAGTTTTGGCGAAACAGTAAGATACTCTAGCGATTTGGGCATGATTAGCTAAATAGATTATTATTTATTATTCAAATGCATTTAATGAGGAATTGGAAATTTAAATTGACAGTGAACACCGACTTTGTGATTGACCGAATAATACATGTTTCACTTCCGATAATAATTTTTTCCTTTCGCGTCTGTCTGCATTCATTAGAAAAGTGAAACGCCTAGCAATCGATTTTTAAAGAGAATATGTCTGTTGCCGTTTGAAGTCGTGTTTTTAAACTTAAATATGATGCCTCGCTGAAAGAGACCATTTGTTAGATGTATTAGTTTTCTTTTTGGATATGTTTAGGCCGAAGGATTTAAATTTGTTAAGGAAGTGACTGATTTAGGCATGTGATGAAGATAATTACATATACCTGATCGAAATTATACATTTCAGAAATTAAATTTAACAACAAGTCAATACGTTTGTTGGCAGTGATATTACAAAAAAACTCCAATTAATGTATTAAACCACGGACGTAATTCTAAAATTTTGTACGAGTTATACAATGAAGAATAACGCAGATGAGAAACATTTAATAAAAATCTAAGGTGTATTTTTAAAATTGCTCTCTTCCTAGAGAAGTTCTTCGGAGAATACCTATCACATACGAAATAAAATTAAATTTTTGTACAGCGTTATAAATGTATGCTTAACTAAAAAATGAAAGCATTCATTTAATTTACTACGCGTTTTTTCATACGTTTTATACAAAACAATTGAGATGGTGATCTGAATACTCATTTAAGTGATTTTTAAGCTGTAAATGGGGTAGCGAAACAAGTATTACTCTATTATAATCCGTATTTTTATTATTTATCAAAGATGCATTAAATAAATGAATTTCGGATTAACTTTCCGTAAGCAGACCTGGTTGAATTTCTTAAGTCATTGATAGAAAAATATAGTTGCGAGTTCAATAATATTAATTTAAAAATATATAAATTTTAAATTATAAGAACGTTGAAAAATTTTCACAGTATGTAAGTCACACTAAAAACCCTCTTCTTACGCTGCTTCCTTTTTTTTACTATGCATTATTCTTTTCCTGACTTGAGTCAACCTGGCGATAGATAAGCGATCTACAGTTCTTAAGGGAAGAACTCTTTCATAAAAAATACAACGCTGCTTTCGAGCTTATCGTGAAGCACGGATGTGAACCGGCGGAATTCCATCGGCTGCCGTAGAATATTACACCATGTACGCGATGTGACAGAAAATAAAAGACGCCCAAGCTGCCTCGGGAATAAAAGTAAGTCAGTGGACGATTCAAAAATATCGTTTTCTGTACTCACTCTTTTCGTCGATGGCCGGAGAAAGTCTCAGCGTAATGGCGATTAGTAGGACGGCTGTGATGAAGATGCCCGCCGCGAAGACGCTTATCAGCAGCACCATCTTGCGGCGTTCCCCGCCTTCCCTGAGGAGAGAGTGAAGAAGAGAGGAAAATGAAATGACTCCTCGGAAAGCAAATAAAGGGACGGCCGTACTGTCAAGTCCTCAAAGATTTCCCGAGTCCCTTTTTAAAAGGGATGTTTTCTTAAATACATAGCTAAGTGATGAAAGGGCATTGCATCACTTAAATATTTTTGTCCAAAATCAACATTGCGCCAACTTTAGGGAAATTTTAATTTTGTTGTTAAAAGTATTTAATCACAGAAAGTGGTTGTATCTATGCGTGTTAAATTATAGCGTCCAGTGTTAGCAGCGTAGTAAACATTTATACGAAATATTTCCTATAACCGGATTGGGAGGTTAAATACGTACTCATCTGGATAAATTACTATATTCTAAATGCTGATAATAATTTTACTTCGTCTTTATTATATAATATTTTTAAACCCGAAAAAGGTAAAACATTCGCGTTGTCTTATATTAATTTGAATCGATTTTGGGAAAAATTACCTATCCACTGACAATTATTCATCCCTACATATCATTATTCAAAACTGCCGAAAAGAGTTGAATTTTTAGAAGTAAATTCTTCACAAATACTCATAATTGGATTTCGTTAATAACGGAGGAGATCCAAGGCCGAATATTAATCAAAAGGGAATAAAACTTTCATCAAAAGTCATTACATCATGCATCCAAAGTTATATAGCAAATGAAACTACAAATGGTCCAAAATTAATCGCATAAAATACATTAATGGAACTGAGAACTTTTTAATCAAGCTTCGAGGAATTCCATCCCTTAGAGAACGCCTACCACAAAAATTTAAGGCTGTAGCATAATGAAGAGAGAAATTATCTCGGTTTGGCCATTAACGCGATTACATATTCGCGGAGACGTTCGGCTGCATTCCTCTTAGAGCGAGTCCCAGCGGCACTTGATCTCAAAATTAAGGATCCATAAACCAGTCCTTCCTAATGGCGAAAAGTTGGAGACACTCTGCATGATTTCTTAAACTAGTCTCATAAGGCCTTTCCAAGTTGTAGGCAGCAAAATCTCTTTACGACGCCGTTGAAAGCGGTCTTAATCGCACGGACATGGAGTAGAGCTTTCCTAGTCAGAAGATTGGAGAAGCTCAGAGAGAAGTCAATAAATATGGCGTCGTGAGATAAATGTTGAGAGAGACCGATAATAATACGTAAAAAGAGAGCGAAAGGTGCATAGAGAGAGAGAAAAAGCGAAAGGAAGTGTGGAGAGAGAGAGAGAGAGAGAGGAAAAGAAAACAAAAAGGGGACGAGAGAGAGAGACCGGACATAAAGATAAAGCATCTGGATTACCTCTTTACCATTTACGAGCTCGTTTAAGTATTTTTGACTGCCGGAAGTTGGTGTCGTTAACAGATCGACCGTCCGTGGCGCATGGCCTAGTTCCGCTCTTCTTTTATCATTCGAAACCGTGGTGAGTAGGAGGGAAGAGTTCTGCGAAGGGCAAAAGAAGGAGAGATGGTCGGAAGATCCCGTGGATATTGGGGTGGGTTGTTAAAAAAAAAAAGTAGAGTTCTTAAGAGTTTTCGGAGAATTAAGAGCATTCGGAGTGAATTCTAGGGTGCCTCAGCCTTAATCAAAGGTAATTTAGAAGGTAACTTTTGGATGGGATACTATTCAGTGAGATTATCTTCTCTTTTTTTGCCGCAGCGAAATTTTCTCATGCACGTAATAAGATGAATTTCCACTCGCAATAACAAAGTCGATCGGTAAATGAGGTCTTGAGGATGATTGGAGAGATCAGAAGAATTATTTGGATGGTAAGGTGATGGAAGGAAGGGAGCAAACGCGGGAATGCACGGACAAAAACGGAGGGTATTTCGTTACTTCGCTGTTTTCAAGGAAGAGGTGATTTGCAAATAGTCTACAATATAATATAAGAAATCACCGTGTTTTGGGAAGGAGCAAACAAGGAACGCGGGGGGCATTAGTATAAGTAAGCTTTATTAAACTTAAGCGTGCAACTAAATTAATCGTCTCTCGAGATGCCGTAATAATTTTGTCGGCGGAATGGCTAGCAGAAAAACACGAATATTAACGGATTTCTTCTCGTTGTAACGGGGAACCACTAAAAATAAATCGTGTGCCGCTGTTTTTCTCCCCCCTAAACTCTGAAGAGTCTCGGGCGTAAATGAGTAATGCGGTTTACGTAAGTGTATTATTGCGGTTATGAAATCAAGGTCACTTCGACGTGGCGATGCAAGCGAGCCCTCGCCGTGTTTTCGAGCCATCTCTTTCTCTCGCTCCGCTGCCGTTCGTTTTCGCCTCGTTTCCCCTCTCCTCGTTCTCTTCCCCCCTCATTCCCCTCCCATCCCTCCATTCCCCCCTCCCCGTCCTCCCACTCCCCCTTCGGAAGCACTCCAAGGTGCCGCTTTACGTCCTGACAACCCGTCTTAAAAATCCGTCCACGTAACTCAAGGTCGAGAAACACTCCAGGGAGAGGATGGGAGCGAGTTCATTTGTGTATGTGGAGCAAGCTTTAGGGGTGGAACACACTTCCCATCACTCCAACTTCCCGCTGTTCGTCCGTAGGCGAAATTTCGTTATACCCTATGGTATCCACAGCGCCGATTCGGTGACGGATGAAACGTAAAAAAGTTCGGAAAAAAGTAAGCGCGTTTGCATTGGATTCGAAGGAAGCGTTTAACACGTTCATTGCGGAAAAAATAATTGGCACATTCCCGTGTACGGATGATATTTTTTTCGGAGAAATTCACCATGACTTCGTGTTTTAGGTTAAAATATTATGTTATTTAAGAAATAAATTGAAATTTCTTTAAATATTAATTATTTAACTGGTACATCTTATGATGTAGTCCGCATGCGGGGTTGGCCAAAGGTAGGCAAACCCGCAACACATTTCGGCGACGCGTAACGATATTGGATCTTTCATGGCATCTTCAGAACTATATGATGAATTTAATCCTTACATTTTGAAGAGAAAACGCACGAGGATGTCATATTATACCACCCGACCCGCGTATAGTCCCAAGATTGGCTAAATCTATTATTACATCTAAAATATCGCCAAAAAAATTATTCCAAATTTCTTTTTTTCAGTTTGTAAACTTGAAGAAAAAGTCTAGCTCACATAATTATTGATCTTTTTAAATGTATGTATTATTTTTCAATAAATAATAACTAATAGATAATATTAAATAATGTTATAATAACACAATTCACTTTCAAAATAATTTATTGATTATAAAATGTTATTAAATCTTTGTTTTTACGATTTCTTTTATCATATTTTTTATAATTAACATTATTTACAATTACAATAATTGTTTCCATTCAGAATAATACATACAAAATTTTCAATTTACAATAAAACTGTCTGTTTACATTACAAAGATTTCAATTCACATTAGTGGCAACTATTTGCAATACAAGCCTACTATTTACAGTAAAAAGTGTGCAACGAAAGTCACTATTTACAGTACGTAAATGTTTCCATTTCCAATAGAAACTACAATTTATGCTATATGCTATTTAAAATGAAGCCCGCTATTAACAATAAAAATTTCTAATTGCAATAGAAACCTATATTTACACTACATATATGTTTCTATTTACAATAAGTATTTACAATGGAATATTAATATATTCCATTTTTATATACAAACAAACATAACCAATTGTTTCCAGAAATAACATTGAAGTAAGATGCACCAATAGAAAAATTTAATTACCAAAATAATTATAAATTTATTCTATTGGTTCATTATTCTTCAATGGTATTCCTGGAAACAATTGGTCAAACAAAGCCCTGGCTCACCTTCACAATCCCAGCAGTAAGTGGTTACAACCTTTCTTACTTTATTACCCGAACACACCCTGCAAGGTTTTTGTGGTAAAGATTGGGGTAGGTCCAATTGGATAGGTGAAGGTGGTTGTAAATCGCGGAAAACATGTGGAGGGGATCCGGGGGAAGGGACATCTGGCGGACATGTGTGGGTCCTTGCAAGAGGTGTTTCGGGCTCTAAAGAAACAAAAGCTGTATCTCTTACCATGGGTTGGAAAGGATCACTGCCTTCCTCTTCATCGTCCCAAACATCCTCCCCATATTCCTCGAGGAGCTGGCATACTTTCTCGGAAGAAAGATCCGAAATAAGGAATCGCTCCCCTATTTTCCGCCTCTTTGACGGTGGGGCGTCTGAAATAAAATTCTCCGTTGAACTAACAAGTTTACAAAACTTAAACTTAGAAATTATTTATTAAAATAATGAAACATACCGGAAGAAGGGACATTCTACGCATAGGACGTCGACGGTTACGAATCCATATTCGTTATTTAGGTACCTATATACAACTGAAAAAAGATATTTTATTCTATATAAAAATCTTCGCTACTATATTGTAAAGGTAAATAATAATAACAAAACACACAAGAGAATAACTCTTACTCGATATTCTTCGATCGGACAATCAAACGAACGGTCGACGTAAAAAAGGACCAAAAATACGAAATTCTGAAAATAAAAATAATTTATGTTTTAAAAAATGACTAAATTGAAACATTCAAACAACAAAAACAACAAGCGAATAACACTTACTCGATCAACTTTGATCGTACGATCGAGCGAAAGTTCATGCGCAAAGAACGTCATTCAAAGGTCTGAAATTAAAAAACAATTATTTTATCTTTCCAAAAGTGACTAACATGTTTAATTTAAACAATCAAATACATTAAAAACAATATACATAAGAAAAAATAAGGCTTACCTGCAAAATCTTCAAAAACACCAAAATCTGCTTTTCTCCAAAACGGAAAACTCGGCACAAAAACGACGCACACGCTTCGAAAGATAGAGAGACAATGAGTCTAAAGCTTCCTACGGACCTCCTCTCATGGTCAAATCCCAGGCGCGGAAGGAAAAAAACGACGGAGAAAGGGAAGCGAGAGCGAACATCTTAAGATGTAGCCCGCATGCGGGGTTGGCCGGGACTACATCTTAAGATGTAGTCCGCATGGAACGTGTTAACGTTGAATGCCTGGTAACGTCGCGATCAAACGTTTTTTTATTTTTTAACCTATTGTTGTGCATCACACAAGCCATACCGTCGAAGACATTTGGCTGCTCTGCGTAAAAACGTCTCGAAATCCTATCTATTCGCTTCGACGAAGCTGTGTCCGATGGAAATTGCCAATTGGTAAAATTGGGTGATTGGAAAAAACCTTCCATTCATATTTTAAAAGATCAAATTGAGTGCGGTAAGCACAGTAAACGTTCCTTCTTAAATTTCTTCCCCAGTTCATTTAGTGTATCATCTGGTCGCTGTTTTTGCACTAAAATTCTTTTGTTCGTATGAAATAAGCATAAGTAAAATTATTAAAAAATTGTTTAAAATTTAAATTAAGTGATAGGTAGGTGTAAGCGACGCATTATTTATTATTTTTCCTATATTTTTTCAAAAATAGTTCATTTATGTATATCTTTTTACAAGCTGTTAAGGAACCATAAACCTTTAAGCAACAATTTTGTTTACACAACAACAATCTCAAATTTCGAAACAAATTATTTATATTCTCGAATAATCGGCCATGTCCCGGTGCCTGCAAGAAGTTTCCAGAAAACCCGTGCCACACTGCCTCAAGATTCAGCTGAAATATATCAAGTATCTAACAAAAACATCTCTGCTTTTGTAAATGACGGACATTATTATTTTTATGTATTATTAATTTTACACCTCGGAAATGTTGCTAATAAATCGTCATGAACCTCATTTTTCAAAAGAACATTTGCGTCGTTGTGTTTACTGTTATAGCCATTCTAAAGCAGTAGATGTAAAACATACTACGGTTAGTAATATTTTAAGGTCTGTTGAAAAATAAACAAAAGAGGAAAGACTATTAATGTCAGACGTGACATTTTCTGTGGCGACGCTTTCGAGAAAAATGGTTCTCCTATAACGTGTGCGGGTGCGGAATTTTTTTTCTTTCTTTCCATTTTAAACGACCCAAGAGCCGCACCTGACTCTTCATCCGTCTTTCTTTATCCTCTATTCCCCCCCTCTCCCCTCCCTCTCCCTCCCTCCCAGACATTCTCTCCCTCCTCACGCTAGACGTTTTGCGTTCCCTATCGGCGGCTCCCCTTAGCGGGTTGCCTCGGATGAATGGACCTCGTTAAGGGGAAAGGGGGATGAGGGGCGGGGAAAGGGGGATGAGGGGCGGGGAGAGGGGAGTGAGGGGAGGGGAGGGTATGGTCGGAGTGTGAGCGACGAAAACTAGGACGACAAATGTCCACCCGTCGCATAGTCATCCCTACGTCATAGTAACGTTGTTAAGCGGGATATTCTCATTTGTGCTGTTCTGTCTCTCCCGCTTCGCCCTATAACCATATATGTACGATCTTCACGCATGAAAGACTAAGGTGAGAGTAAATTGCTTGCAGTGCGACGTTATTCCTTTCGGTCCTTTTTCGATTTTTTTTATCCCAATGGAAGTAAAATCCCTTATTGGCTAATCTGATATGGTTTCCCTTTGCTATATACTTAAAAATGGTATATGTACTGTTAATTATTAATCAAAATTTTCAAACTATATTTTCACAGTAGAAACGTGATTTTCACTTTGGCCGAGCGTTTTTTGTTCGGTTACTATAATGAAAAAGAATTTTAATTATGTATTTATTGTTTTCATGATTAACCTTCTTAGAACAAAAAATATTTTATCGATGGCTACCGGTAAGTATTACAAGAGCGACTTTCTATATTTCTTCGCGATACAGATTCGCGCGTACATTCAGTGAAGAAGTAATCATTTTTGTCGAGTTTGATCCTCATAATTTGATCTTTTCATTGATTTTCTCGCTTTCCAATAACGGTTAACAGTGAAAATCTTCGAGTTTTCTGCATTTTCTACACCGATAAGAACTGCCTTATGAAAAAAAAGCTATTTTCTCTCACGCTTTTCCAGCGCTCGGATGCGCGGAGTATTTTTTGCATCAACTGGAGAGATCGTTACTTTGCTGTAACGAGCTCACGTCTGTTCGATCAAATTTCTGCCTCAGGGCACTCAAGAGTTGGAAACATTTTAATTATCTTCTCATATATCTGATAAAAATAAAATGGTTGATAATGTCCGAACTAATAGAGACGGATGGTAGAGGATCACATCTGTGCAAAATGCTGCTTTACAATTGGAATTTCCTATATTTTTGCGCGCATAATTATTCTAGAGATCTACCATAATTAAATACATCTGATAATATGCAATAATATCATTAATGGATTTTAACTTTAGGGTAACGTTTTATATTATGTGGCTGTCAGCTTATTGTAATCAGGATGAATTTAAATTTCAACTTAATTCGAGTAGCACATACAAATAAAATGATTTTTCCATTAAAATTTATATTTCTGTATTTTTTCACGAAATCCGCCTACATGATCCAGTCTTGTCATGAATAAAGGTTATGTATATATATTTTTAAAAACGTCATTTCCTTCCGTTGACTTAAAATGCACCGCGTAACCTTAATCACGGTCCACCGACTCGTTTAATTAGAATTCTTCCTTAAAAAAATACTGTCGTTTGAACGTTATCTCCACTGTTACCGATTCATAACCCATAAAACTGCATCTTGGGATGAAAATTAGTCCACGCTTCCTTGTTTAATTGGGGGAATGACTTTATTTGGTTAAGTAAAAATAGGGACAGTTCGGAGGAAGCGTATCCGTTTGTAGCTGTCATGCATCCCCACTCTTCCTCTCCTTCACACACCTCCTCACCTTCCCCCTCCTCTCCCCGCCACTCCTACTCTATTCCCTCCCTACTCTTCTCCATCCCTTCCTCTCCCCCCCTCTTTTTCCCACTCCTCTTCTCCCTCCCCCTCCTCCTCTCCTTCCCTTTCTTCCTCTCCCTCCCACTCCTTTACTCATCTCTTCTATCCAAACTTTCCCTCTCCCTACCTTTTCCGTTACTCCCCCCCCCCCTCCCCCCCCGCCGACGCTCCTCACCAACCCCTAACCCTTTGCTGCCTTGTGCTGTACATCCCTTCTCTCCATAACTTCTCTCCTTCTCCTTTCTCCCGACCTTCTTATGCCGTCCCCATTCTTTGATGTAATTAATTCTTACTTGCCTTCGTTATCTTGGAAAAACACTTTAGGACGACGGTTCTTTCTGAGAATCCATTGATATATAGACTTTGAAGTTAACCCAATATTTATCCTTTGGAATAATTATTAGTTCAACTGACAGTAAAATGTAATTCTTGATTAATATTTCCCAAAAAAGAGGTTCCCGGTAGTTATCTTGTGGTCCATTCATTAAAGAGGAGAGAATAAAGTGAATCCTATACTATTTTTAAACGCCTCCTAAAAGACCGTATTTTTTTAAGTTTCATACGAACGGCTACGGCCAATATCATGCCGAAACTAATGCAAACTTTCGGACATTAAGGAAAGCAGTATAGTGTTCATTATATTTTTTCCGGCTTATGAAAAGTGCAGCTGATTCGCAATGAAGATAACTAATATCGAATGGATATTTAAATTTTCAACGTATCTTCTTCCAGTTCGAAAAAGACGCTAAATTTCATTTTTTGATTATTTATTTTTATCGATTTACGTGCTATGTAGAATACAGTAAGTAAAATCTTAAGTGAAGTCAAAATTGAACATGAAGAGTATATAAAATATAAACGTAATCTGAAATTATTACATATTCAAAAGAATAACAAAGTGAAATTTGGATATATTTAAGAAATGGAAGGTATTTTATTAGTCTTATGTTTCAGCACCGGTGCTATATCCATTAAAAATGTCATCCCCGTGTAAAATGTGTTTCAGCCCGAAAGAGAGATTTTGTATTTACGTACGCGAATTTAATACTGCGGGCGATTTCTACGAGAACCCCGAAAATGTTTCGGTTGATATTCAAGTCTAATTTTGTCATACGTATCTTACGCAAGTGAACGAAGAACACATGCATGAAACCGGAAAATACCAGGAAGGATAAAAGCTGGGTGATAGCCAATAGAGGAGGGCCAAACCCTAAATACGCTTGTTAAATGAATTTTATATGTATCCATAAGCACAACCAAAGATTTATAGTCTCTCTCATCTGTGGGGCCAAACAAGTGTATGAATTCATAGCCTAGGTCACGTTGTACATAGTATTTTCTAGAGCTCAAAGTACATCTGAACAGTTTTTCTTCCTCCGTTATATTGATAAAAATTTAATGATACAAAAATACGGACCCTCAGTTGTGTAGATTTTATACAACTTCAGTTAAAAACCTGGCTTTGCAAAAATTTTTGCTGGAGAAAATCATGTGATGTAAGTTTGAATGTAATTATTATCCCAATATTTAAAACTAGCAAACTAACTCCATCTGGAATTACTAACGAAGCATTTCTACACAGCTTGTCTCTGCTTAAATGGAACGACTATCGCGATTAACATTTTGATGTATTTACAGTTCCAATGGGCTGATGACTCACTATTCGAGAAGTGTTTAAAGTAGTTCGTATTGTTTACAGTTCGCACGGAAGTTTATGGTCACCCGTTGTATATATTCACTGAAAACCTAAGTTGAGAAGCTGAAAAAGCCTCATTAAGGTTTAATAATGGTTTATATGGCTATAAATACAACTTTGGTTCTTCTAGGAGGTAATTCTGGAGGAGAACAGATTTTACATTATTTTCTGTGCCATTATAGTCTGTGGTTAAGCTAAAACACGGAGAGCTAGACCTTCAATGGTGAGAACAGTTATCCAGTCTAGGAAGGAGAGATATAACGCATGCATGACTCTTTGGACTGCTTATAAAGGCATGAAATATTTGCGATTCTTAGCTACAATGCCATTAAAATTTATATGGGAAGAATGACAACATCCAATAAGTAGGTTCTTTCAGTTTCCAGCCAAGAAACCTTCTCAACCCTGTAATCCATTATTAAATTCTCTTCTCAGGTCGCCAAATTTCATTTCGTGCACCTTTCTCCAAGATCACCTCCGTCTCGTATTTCTTATATCCGAGGTACATACAGTAGAGTCGTGTTTTTATGTCTTCCGTCGATCCTTCCCCATGGTCTAGTGCGACTGCTCTTTCGTCCGCAAACTTTTCCCCGATCTTCTAAGATTATGTGTGAAAATCCACCCGTAAACTTTTTCCCTGGTTTTTACTCTGGAACATTATCTTCGCATGTCCTCCTTCCTTGCTCTAGTCTTTTCATTCCGTTACAGTTATAAAGATTCCTCTTCATATTACTCCTCCGGTTTTCTAAGACAGAGATAAGGGAGACCGTGCTGAGGAAAATGAAGGAAGCGCATAATAACTTATTGTACACTACATTTTATGCGGCAGTTTAGCTTTATAAGCAGCGCCGGCACAAGACATTCTTGCGCCCTAGGCAAACTTTTATTTTGGCGCCCCTACTCCAATCTAAATTATACTAAAACTCTAATAGATGAAAATTTATTTTATTAGTAATTACATATATCACCGTGTCTAGTCCATTAGCACCGGTGTGTTATATAATATTGGTAAAAATCGTTTTTATTAATAACTAATATTTATAACTAATATTTATCGTCATTGCTAAAAACAATGTTTTTTCAACATTAAAAGAGCTTTTGTATATGTAATAGCGGTAAAAATAGCCATTAGAAGAATATTATTTTGGTAAGAGATTACGCAAATCATAACTTTAAGACTTGTAAGTTCGTTGGTACGTCACCTTCTTCCTCAAGAATTACACATAGAGGAGAACGGTAGGAGAAGCTCAGACTGATCAAATACATTGTATTACAGTAAGCAAAAACGCCTTTCTACAAAAAAGATGTTTCTTACTCTTCATCCACATATATTTAAGATCGCGTGTTTTTATAAAGAATGCGGAACGTGGGAAACATTCTCACCGCACTTTGTCATGTTCTTTAGAGATATTCGGAGAATTTTTTAAAGCATTAGGGAAGAAGGAGAGTCAATTAGTTGAACGGCTGGCGAAAGCAACATTAGTAGAGCACTTCGATGAGAAATAAAGAGGAATCAAAAGGACAGACAGTCGTGATCTGTTACATAGATAAGCGGATAAAAATACATACTAGCAGTGATTATGAATATTCTCCATAAATTGTTTTAAAACTTTCTGTTCCGAAAGAATTAGAAAAATTACAATAAAATACTCAGAGGATTTATGAGATTGTGACAAAGACCGTGGAATATCTTATATTTAACTTCAATAATTTATGAAGAAGATAGATAAATAAATCTTTACTGTCCCCCGTTTTGGAAGATCTAAATGCAGGAATAGGGAAAATATTGGAGCACATGGAGGACAAAGAAAAACAGATATAGGCAAAGATTATATTAACGTTGTCGTTTATAACAATTTAGTGGTTACGAGAGCTATGCTTCCTCGAACTGATAGATTTAACTGCTCAGCAAGAGGTCAGACATAATCTATAAATTATATAATTACGAATACAAGCCTTGAGAATGGACTCACAATCAGCTTTGCCTAATTGTCTCTTAAGTGCTATGTTTCACTGTTTCAAGACCCAGGTATCAGTCGTTGTATGAGAATCAATGGCTGTGAATTCAAGAAAATATAGAATCTAGAATATAAATTTAAAACAAGCATAAGTATGGTAACGAATCTTTACAGAAAGTTTATCTATTAAAATCTACTATTTTGATAGAAAAAGAAAATGTGTTTATGGTATTTCAGAAATTAATCAAAACATACATAAGCTGTCATTAAATGATAGTATTGGCTATCAAAGTAGAATAGTTACAACCAAATAGAAAATGCTTAAATGACAAAGACAGAAATACGTACAAATACTTTGGAAAGAAATATATCAAAACCAACATCAAAATCGTTTAAAAACCTTAAATATTTAAGTAAAAACCCAAATTATATAACAGAGTATAGATTAGAGAATATCTTCCAGTGCTGGATTTAGAAATACAACAAATAAATTGAAAAACCAACAGTAAATTTCATGAAAACCTTTCAGGAAAAGAGCGAAGCGGGTAAAGATAGTTTGTGAGCTAATGAGTATTCTACGATGACAATATTTACTGAAACCTATAAATTCACCTCACCCATCTCTTCACGTGGATGGTATTCGAGACACAGCGAGAAAATGCTTTGAACACACCCAATCACTCATCTGCAGATTCCGAGTTGCAAACATTGAATGACAATGAACAACAAGCAACGGGTAACAACGCGCTCGATTCAACTGTCGCATGAAAACATTCGCGGTTAAATGAAAATGAAATTATTTAAAATAATATCGTACATTATTTTTATTGATATTTTTGACTGATTAATGATTGAACTGTAAACAATAACAAGGTGATTGATTGTAACCGTGCCTTACTCAGCCATAATTCATATTAAATATGCTGCTTTTCAATGTGAACTGTGACCCTTACGTAACGAATACGTTCCGATATTGAACGGTGGGTATTGGAACCTAAGCTTACAAATATTCATTACCTTGATTTGGAACAGTGGAGCGATAAATTAAATTCAATTACCTATCTATGTCACCTGTATTATGAACAATGTAATTCATAAAATATTTATAAAATTGCTTGTGGAAAATTACGATACATCAAATTTAATATCTTGATCGAAATTAAACCTACCATTCTTGAGTTATTCGCATTAATTAATATAGTCTTACACACAGAATGAGATTGGCTTTTATTATAACAGGACAAGCAAGCAAAACCATTTGCAACTAACATGGAATAATTACAAAATATCAAACGCAAACCTAATTTTGCATTTCTGATAATTTCATGTACCTACTACGTTTGAAGCTTATTTATAATTAAATTTCAGTAAATTTCTAAATAGATGAATTGACAGAAGTATTACTAACTATTACGTCCATAGAGGCTCTTGATTCTGTATTGTATGAAGCGTAAGCAATGTTCTCATATAAATTAATGTATGTCAATATCATTTGGCAGTGATATATTTACTTGGCGTATTTAACTTGCATATTCTTGTATTTTACCTAACAATAAGTTACACTTGAAAAATTCGTAGTTTAATGAAAAGTGTAATTCCGAAAGGTAACGCTGAAATTTGCTGGAAGTTGTAAGCAAAGCGTTACATAAGTAATAGGATGATTTTAGTTTTGTAGATTACAATGGGCGTTTTAAAACTATCAAGAAATTTCACATTTTTATATTAAATATAATGTTTACTACAATTATACAAGAAAAGCTCATGTGAATGTTGGAGGTTAAATATTACTAAAGCAAATACTTCCAATAACAATATAAATTTCTAAGTCAATAAGTAAAAGACGAATTGCTATAATACTAAAATTTCGATTCCGAAATAAATACATTGATTTTTTATTTAATTATAAAATTTCAAATAATAAAACTTATACAAATTGAACTCAGCGCCACCTCTACGGCTTTCAAAAATTGTTTAAATGCAAGCTGAAATAATATAAAGGAGGCAACCCAGGCATGAGCAACCTTCTTTACATGATGGGCTGCGTTAGAAATTGCCAACGCTTTGGCGAACTGGATTAAAATTAAATCGAAGATATCTAAAAATTCTTTGGCTCTATACGAGCGAAAATCAAGTTAAAATAAGGTTTTTAGGGTTAACATTTCCATATTAAAAATCACGATGAGATTCAATCTTGGAAGTATCTTCGAGAAAAGTCAAAACAACAGTATAAAGATTATACTATTTGAATTGAGAAATATTTACTGAAAGGCCCCAATTTAACGGTAGATATTTTAACAGATTTTGTTGGATAAAAAAGTATATTTGGTACGTAAATCAAAAGAAAAGCGAAGAAATTTTTTTTAAATACAAAACACTGGCTGTGGACCGCATAAAATTGCTTAGTGTGTCGCATGTAGGACACTTAGGGTTGCCACCTTGTGAGAGGTTCATTCCGGGAGATTTCTAATTTAGGTGTTGAAAATTCCGGGAGATTTTTCTCTCGATCGAAAAACATATAACCCAAGCAAAAAATCTTAGTTTTTTGTTATTACTATATAAGCGATTACGTATCCAACTGATTTTTTTTGTGGTGCTGCACTCCAGCCTATAGTCTCGTTGAATGTCACCAATAAAGTTGGAGATTAATCTCTGATACGGTTACCCCAGGAAACTAAATAAATCCGGTAGCATTCACCTAAATTCACTTTATTATGGAATATTTATCATACATTGAAAAAAATTAAGCAAGACCTATGAAACTCGTTTAATTACCATTTAGAATAAATGAAAAAATTAACCTAAAATTGACATTGATTGTATTACATACATAATTATAGCAAATATTAAACAGAGTATCATTTCAAAAACCGTTATTTATTTATTAAATTTAAAAGTGTACTTCGAATTGCTTCGTGCAGCCTCCAAAAGTTTTGGTTTTGATAGTAAAAAAGCATGGAAGTCCTTACAAGAAAGATTAAAATTTGTGCAGACTTGGATTTCAGCCTTAACATGATGTATGCCTAGTTTGTTTCTGTTTTTACACCACAGTTCATTCATGACACTGAAAATTCGTTCGCAAGCTGCATTAGACACTGGAATTGAGAGCACAAACGATACAATTTTTTTCAGTTCTTCTCCAACTCCTTCATTCACCTTAGAAAACAGATCAACCCATCTTAAGTCCACGCTTTTGGTACTAGCCGCAACAACTTCACGGAGGCCACGGAATATACAGAAGTCTTCATATAGTTTGTCTTCATCGATTGCTAATTTTAGTGTATGTCCAAGATTTTTGAGTTCATCCCACGTAATTTCTTTCTCCATTGATAATATATTCATGTTTTTGTATGTATAACTCTCAAAATCATACCAATTTTCCAGGTAAGTTAAGCACCTTTGAAAGAAACTGTCTACGTCTACAATAAACTTCAATCTGTCCACTTCATTTAAGCTACTCAATATACAAAATATTTTCTGGCCATAAAATTTATCATTTTTCCTATTGGTAATCTTTTCGCGAATATCTAACATAACTGCAAACTGCATGTAACGTCATCACTTTCCAAAATTTTCACACTATGCTCAAAATATTTTACAAAAAATACGAATAGCAAAGTGCTGGAGAACTTTCTTCTCCAAATGCTTTCCATATTATTTGGGAACACTCAGTTTCACCTTCCTCTAAAAAATATTCCCTCAAAGCTACCCAGTTAGAGAGCACCCTTTCAATAGCTGGTAGTAGAGATAAGCATCTTGTTGGCACTTGTCTTAGAATTTGTTTATATTCTACATTGACAAATTGACAGAATGATTTTAGCTTTTCTGTGCGCTTAGCAAAAGCAGAAAATTCACTGTATACTTTCAAAACTAACATCTCTACATCAAAAGGAAGCGCTTTTAGTGCAAATTTAACACAGTTATGTAAAATACGGCATTTACAATTTGCCTTTAAAAGTTTTTCATTATCTGCAAGAAGTTTTTGGTACAAAGAATTGTGTTTACCAAAATTTACAGGTGCATTATCTGCAGACAATGAAGAAGCTGACTGAATGTTAAGAAAATTTTTCTCGAGAACTTCAATCAGTCGATCTTTGATAGAAGCAGTTGTTTCATTGGGGTCTTCATAAAAGTCCAGAAGACCTTGTTTTATACCTTCTTTAGATAAAAAGTATTGCACCACAACGGGAAACATTTTTAAACTTCCTTTGTTTGAAGCGTCAATGCCAAGAGAAAAATAATTACAATCAGCTAAATCATGTAGAAGCAATTCTTGAGCCGCAGGTGCCAGAATACTCTCACATATGCTTATGCACTTTGTTCTGCCACATGCTACATTGTTTGCAATGCTGGAATCACTAAATACGACAACAGGAAACAACTTATTGCTACAATCTTGACTATTGGAACTATGATGGTGTTTAACCCCGTGATAAACCGACTAACTTCACCTGCGGTAACTAAGTTTTCTTGATCAGAGAATTTCTTTCGAAGAAAACTGGATAGCGACTGAGACTCGATCATTTGTTTTATTGCTACCTTATGTGCCACACTTTCTGAAAGGATTGTTAATGCTCTTTTTCCTTCATGTTTAACAGAGATTCCTTTTTTACATAATTTGCACTCACCATTAAACTCATCTCGCTTCACAAGCCAACTTTGCATCTCTGGTTCATTTAACCATCCATCATTAAATTTTGTGAAATATTTCACCTTTTTTGTTGGACCTGTCATTTTTCTGGGGATGATTATTGAATCTAAAAGACAACATATTTAGGTTGTTAGATGACGTTCATACTATATATGTTCAGGCTTATTAAGATAGCTACAAGACAACCAGCGCATGAAAATAGAGTACATAAATAAGCGTTAAAAGAAACAGAAAAAACATAATATTTTTAAAAAATTACCAGACACTTATGTAATGAAAATAATATGAATAGTTTAATGAAAGCCACATGAATACTTACTGGATAATGCCTATTTTATTAACACAAAAATATTATTGACTCCACATACGACATAAACATGTGACACAACCTCACGGAGTGATTTCTCAGTCAAACATAAACTAATTCTAGCCTGCAGGTTGAAAAGAAAAATAAAGTATGCGCCGACATGGTCAAATTAATTACATTCTCCGCATGATCTGTATAAGCAGAACGCGCTCTAGACAGCTGGGCGCCTGATGGGTAGAAAAGCACGACTTTAATTTGCAACCAAGTATTAGTCGTCTCACCAGCCACACTCAAAGTGAGACCTTCTCTATATTCTACAAAGTTTCAAACCAGAATGAATTTTCAAATAATGTCGCTTTAAAATTCTCTAATTGTAAGAAGGATTAAGTGAAACAATAAAAAATGCTTTTGAGTACATTGTTAAAAATCGTCATCTCCATTGAGAGGAACATGAGGGAGTCGCAGAGAAAGTATACATCTTTGCATTAAATATCTATTACTTTGGATTAAATATAACGGCCAAACTAAATTTTCAAATTTCAACTAGGTAAATATAGCCACGGATCAGCAGATTCCTAAATTCCGGGAGATTTTGACCTCCCGCCGGGAGCCGGGAGACACGTGTCTATATACGCCAAATTCCGGGAGAGGTGGCAACCCTAAGGGCACTCCAGCACTATGCTGTCATATACCTCTCCAGATTTTAATTTTCAGATTTTAAATGTATGCCGGCCGTGGTCAGCCTGTCTGCCTCTTAATCATTGGATCGCGGGTTCGAATCCTTCTTTGAACATAGATGTGTTTGTCTTTGTTACTATTAAAAGCTCTTTATAAAAGGCCTTAGATGTGCTGTTTAAGAGCTATTAAAAATAAATAAATTAGGCGCTAAATTGGCTAGGGTTTTAAATCTTCCTTCAATAAAAGTTAAATTATACTCTGTCAAGGCCAAAAAATCTTTTTTAAACATGATTTCTTATTATTAAAAAGTACAATTTCTTTGCAAATTTGCGTATATTTCTTATGGAGGATACACCTGGACTTGAACCTGCCATATGAGACACATGGTTTAAATCGGTCATTTTTTTCTCGCAGGAATTAACAAAAATACACGCATAGCTTCTAAAGATGAATTCACGCTTAAGACATTTGAATTTTTAAATTTGATCTACATTCTTCAGGAGTAAAAGTTCCTGTTGCTTATACGATTGTAATTGCGCTCTCCAATACGTACAACTGATATCAATATCCATTTATTTATTTGCGGCAAGAACAAATACGGCTGTCCTTAAATCAGGGGCGTGCAACATTTTTACGTGGTGGTCCGCATTCATACATGTGAGTGCTTTGGCGGGCCGGATTAGAAGTCACAAGTACATTGGCGAGCCGAATGACAGCTTACATAGGAACTTACTCAAGAGAGTTTAAATGTGAAAATAAAGTTTTAATCATTTTTACGGTGAAAACGTCTCCAGGATGTGTTATGACAACAGTAGTTCTTAAAATGTACAAAATTGTCTGTAAAAAATATCGCAGACCATATATTCACCAAAGCTTCGCGGGCCGCATAAAATGCTCTACCGGGCAGTAGGTTGCACGCCCCTGCCTTAAATTCTCTTCGAATTTTCCCTCTTCTTTTCTCGTATCCATGTCATCGCCGTGCCGTTACACTTCGAGTGTAACTTAACTGCCGGGCACTGAAATCACTCTATTGATGGACAGATCTTAAGTCTTCCATTTATGCTCCCCTTACGACACGTCGCTCTTCGCACCATCCTCCTCTATCAGGGAGCGGCAATTAGCGAAATTAATAGGAGCCATGGAACTTCAATAGAGACTCAGAAGACGCAGGTGTTTGTAGCATCGGTGAAGAAGACGTCGTATCTCCCGCCTGCCTTTCTCCCAAGGCGAGGAGCTGCCGCTGAGAAGATTTTGCGCGCTTGATGTAAAATTCACCGTGGATGACGGAGTGAGATGGGTCGGGAGGTGGCGAGGGGGGGGAAGCACAAAACAAGCAAACGTTGAGATGTAGAAGGGATTTTAGAGGCGCCCGGTGGGTTCTGGACAGATCAAACGCCGGGTGTGAGTTGGTTCGTCCGGCGACCCCTTTTGGGAACCTTGAACACGTGATCAAATTCGTCACCGCGAAGGTTATTTGGCATCTGCTACCATTCATCCGATGTGTACGGATTGAAATGTATGCCGTTTTTGCCATTTGTATTTCGGGGATCCTCGCAAACTTTGCGACTTCATAAATTGTATCATTCCGAATTTTTTATGCGCAAGATGGATATGTATGTTAATTTCAGCAGTTTTGATGTTTTTATGAATCTGGTAAAAAGCGCCATTGATGATGTTTGACTATAGTATCTGACATGAATAAAATATATTCTTCCTAAGAAAAAGTGACATGGTATTAGTTTTAATTCAAAATAGAAAACTTTTTGAACTATGCCGTTTCTCATAAACGAAGTCGTATCTCTTTAAACGATAAATTTTAATATTCTTGACATTTCGTAGCGTATGACATATTATATAGGAAATTTATTTGGCTAGAGCGAAGTTTTTCGTTCTGCAGATTCCATATCTAAGATCGCAATGTAGCATGTTACATCTGGCGGTGATTTGTGGTACTGAAATCTGTGTTTAATGAAATGTTTTTCTATTAAACAAAAAAATTAGTCAATTTATCTATTTTATTTATTAGGAGAATATTTTAAATTTTTCATAGAGGAGAGATGTTTCGTAACGTTTCGAATCCCACGACGTTGTGACGATAGCCAGGTGTGATTTATTGTCTGCTATAAGATAAAAATAATATTTTGCGAAAATGTGTAATGCATTTTTGAGCGTAAATTTTTGTTTTGAGGAAAATATTTTCATCTGGGAACGGATCCCTTGTCATAAAGTGACATAATATTTCCTTATTATGATAATAACGATTTCCTTGTACTTAATTTTGTGATCTATCTCTCTCTCTCTTTTCGTATAAATATGGAAATCTATGGATCCAAAGAAGTCATGAAGATTCACCTTCAGATAATTTTATAAAGTTTTAAAACTCGATACATATTGCTTGATGTATTTCAAATTTATGTTAATTTTTTGTAATCTTCCCCCTTATACTATATATAGAATGTATAAATTTTAATTCGCATAACTTTAGTTTCAAATCATGTGCCAACACCTATTAGTATCAATCCATGGTGGCCTGGAAGAAGTACTTATATTAGGAGGAATAGTTTTATGAAATTTACAAACATCTATTCTGAACTTTTTTCTAGCTTATAAGCCATTATCCCGTCTTTTGAAAGAATGATACTATAATTCGACAATAATAAAAATCATATTACTTTCCAAATCCTTTATAAGGACTGACTGTTAAGCCATTCGAACTCGTCGCCATCAAACTGCGGAACACTGCACTTTTTCACCGAAGTGAATCTGGTACAATATGATATAAGAAAAGTTGCGTGAGCCCCAAGTACTTTTCAAGTTTCTGAGATAACCTCAATCGATTCGATAATACATGTAAAAACACTTAGAAATTCACATTTCAAGCAGATTCTTTTTAGACAGGTTTGTTCTTTTAAAGAAAAAAGCGTTTACTGCATTTGTTTTGTCTCCTTCTGTCTGTACGCATGTTACCGGGAATATACTGGTAAAAATGGGTACTTAGGATTCATATCAACGTGGAAGACGAAAATGGCAATCAGTTTTGCGAATATTCATTCATATTAATATATGAGGTAAAATGACTTACTCATCTAAAGCTAACACGTTAGCAGAAATTAAATCTAAACTTAAAATTTCTTATTCTCATGATAGAACCGCATTATGTTCCGTATTTATGACTTTTTAATTCGGCAATATAATACAAAATTCAAATTATATCGCAACATGAGCGTAGTTAACTTTAGTAGAGAAAAATAGATATATCAATTCCTGAATTTTCTGAGAGAATAGCGTATAATTTATGCTACGCTCCTTGCGTCCATTATGCATACCCTATTTACGTCTTTCCTAACTCTCTCTCTCTCTATCTTTTGTCTAAAACTGGAAAGTATCCTTCCTCCTCCCCTCCTCTCCCTCCGCTCCCTTTAAGCCCCAATTGACCCCGCGGTTTTTCCTTTTTCCGCAGTGATTACCTATCCATTCTGTCGTCACGATGGGAGAGACCGCCCATCCGCCTCAACCTATTAAAGGTTAACTGGCAAAAGAGGAGGAGGTTTCCGTCAACGTTAATCTAGACTTGCCTCCTACATGCAATATAACCTTTCTTCCTTTTTTTAATTAATCATCCGACGTCTGGCTTTCGACCGACGGGGACGTATCCGTCACGCGCTCTTCATCGACCTCTCGGCCCCGCATTCCCTGTCCCCTAACATCCCTCCTCCTTCTCTCATCCACCCCGCCATCAAGCTCACTCGTGGTGGCACATTGTATGGGTGGCAACCAGGTCGTTGTATTCCCAAGGCAACGGGAGTCTAGGGGGGAGGGAGAGAGAAAAATAGAGTTGGGGGAGGGGGGAAAGAGGGAAGAGAGGGGAGGATCAACTCCTATACGGTCCAAGCGGAGAGAAAATGCAGTCAGACACACCTCAACATCCTCTCTCCAACACTCCTTTCGTCTGAGGAAATCAATATTTCTTGCCGACAAGCAGAGAAGAGACACTGAACCCTACGGCGGCACAATTTGCGTCCTGGAACACCATCGCGATGTGTTTGAATTTGTGTTCCTGTGTGTGTTTGGGGGGGAGGGGGAGGGGGACACCAACCAATCGGGAAGATATTAAAAGCGGTGTTGGATTTCCATCGCGGAGGGGATGTCCCACCTTGTCACCGCCGTTTCAAAGTCGGCGCGAGACGCGTCCTCGGGGGTCGTTTGACCGAAAAAAAAAGAACTCAACCATGACATTTGCGCCGTGAACACGGCAATAAAGATGGCCTTCGGCAGACGATCCGAAGAACACGGAGGGGAGAAGAAAATTGGAGAAGGTGGATGGGATCCCATTGTTGTCCGGACACGTCTGTCGCGAGATGCTCCTCGAATTCATTAACGGCTGCAGAGAGTGTTCTCGCAGAGCGAAAACCGTCTCCCTCTCTGACGTCAACAACTTGCGCATCAAGGACTGGAAAGTAACAACGAGGAAGAGGGCTTTTCCGAGTTAACAAGAATGCGGTAAAGATAACATGGTTATGCTTCTTGTTTTCGCAGGGATGGTCACGTTTGTTTTAGCTATTTTCCGATTGTCCCATCGTTTTGACCAAATAAGTCCTTCTGTCCCGTTTAAAAAAATACTTTCGTGGTTATTAAACCTCATTTTCTCACATCTGTCTGTGGAAATTTGTACTAGTATGAATTAAGAGTAACACGACCCATGTTATTCATAGTCTAACAAGTTTCGATACAGATATTATCAACTTTGTGGAAGTTATTTGTTTGTTATTCATCATCGTAATTTAAAAACTACTTCATCAAAGTCTTTAACGCTAATTAAAAGGAAAATTTTTGCGAGGCTGCAGAGTAGAGCGTAAGTAAAGTGGTCAACCGAATTGATTTTCGGATATTACGACTTCCTATTTCATAATATAGTTTCTCACTGTCACTGAACGCACTTATCGGGATGCTGACATCCGGATTTCTGGCCTAAGTTTAGACTGTTTATGCGCTTGTACAAATTGTTTAGAATTTGAATAAACTTTAATCGTAGAATGTTCAAGAAGAATTAAGACGATTATATTCATTGCTTATAAATCTGTTATTCTGATCTATAACTAAAAATGATTTTATTGATTTGTTAGTATTTATACAGGCATTATTCCAAATTTGTTGGTTTTTATTACGGAAATGTGCCACTTTCACTAATTTGAGCCCAAAATATATAGGTGACTATAAGTTTCTTTCTTATAAATGGTATGTTTGTTTTTATTTTCAAGTAACATTTCAACTCGGAAAAAGAAAATACATTTTTAAAGTTTCGTGTCACTTCTATCAGTTTATTTAATATAGTTAATAAATGTTCATTTTACAAATAAATAAATATAGTAAATTTTACGTAATTGTCTTTACTCCGTTTTTATCTCGTTAGAATCTGGCCGTCCTAGATTTAGATAATTCCTTGAAGAGAATCTATTAACACTTGATTATATACGCACAACGACGCTGGGGTAAGAAAAAGAAGTTAGCTATGAAAATTGTCTTTATGCATTCATTTAAGCCGTACACTCTAAAAAAATGATGAAAACAGTCATGTTGAGTGAGGCCTGATTTGGCATGCATAGCTATGCGGAACGATTTTTCTCCAAGGACTCTCTGTTAATTTAAAAAGTTTTGCCGCGTTTTTAATTTGCGTAAATGATATTTTAAAAAAAGTGAGAGGAAGGAAGCCACTGCATGCCCCAATAAAAAGACTAAAGAGAACGGAATTGATATTACATACGTATGCGTACAAATTCCGTTGAATAGCACGTTTCACTTGCCTTTAAATATTTTGCATAAATTAGCTTAATTTTAAATCCGTTTCGCATTCACTTTCGGTGATCTTTCTGCATGTTCTTTAGGTGTCATCGAGGTGAAGGAATAGAATTGTTTCTGATTATCGAGTAAATGAGTAGTTCCATGTTTATGTTATGTATTTTTTATAATACCAAAAAATTTAAATATTTCATGAAAAATTTCTGATGAGATTTTGAACCTTCTCAAAAGTTACGCTTGCTTGCTGTAGCTGCGACAAAAGGAAATGAATTTATCTACCATTCGTATAATAGACACGGCGCTTATGTCGCTCTAAAAGAATTTTTGTGGCTATTTATACAGAAGTAGTGGTGGTTGTGGCAAACCTCCATATTTCTGACTAAACAAAGAGATTTCGTTGAGAATATCTCCCGAAAAGTGCTGCAGTCTGTTTCAGAAAACATGCTTCTGAGAGTACTTTAATGCATCCAGCATGGCGCCGATAACGTTCAGTTTTTTGAGACTTTATTATATAAAAGTTTTGAAGCATCTTCAAACTTTGATCGTTCAGTTTTTTGAGACTTTATTATATAAAAGTTTTGAAGCATCTTCAAACTTTGATCGTAAAATCTTTCATGCTCTTCTTCGATGTATGTCTTGAGATATAGCTATTTTTTATGGTTCTCGAATAAAAAAACCACCCTGTACCTCGCCATTGGAGTTCTTTTTTAATGAAAAAACAGCATTCTCTTGAAATGATGTGGTGTAGCGTCGACCCATTGTTGAATGCGATATAAAAATGGATATAAATAAGGCATAGTACATTGCTTCTGTTTAAAAGTACAGATATGCGATCATTTGTCATTTTTATGTCCACATCTCTCCTGAATTTGTTTTTCATTCCGGGTATGTGCGCAGCCTTCCTCCGCCCTACTTTCAATTCATCTCCGTCGCTGCTCTCCGTAGAGACGTTGTTGAATTCGAAGCGTATTTGTCGTTATAACGGGGATGTTCTTGTTTTCTTCTTTGAAATCTGTATTATTTCCGATTTCCCAGTGTTATATTTTAAAGGAGTTAGTGACAGTAGAGCATCGGAGTTGAAATAATTATGATTCAACGTAAATTCTTAGTAGCGGTGCCCGTTTATCTTAAGGGTTCATTAAACATTCATATTTATTCTTTTTCTTTCTTTCTGCTGTATTTTCAGATATTTGCCAAAACAATGAACAAGTATTTTTGTCTTTCATGCATACAAGAATTAGGCAAAAATTTCCTATTAACTGCAACATCATTTTTCACTCTACGTATATTTTTAGTACTTTGATCGCAGTGAATGGCGGATTTCATGACAATTTTTCATTCCAAAATGCTGCGCATGAGAAAAACGCTCCGAAGGGTTTCGTCCTTAACTATCCGCGTCGAAGTCGTTCTTTGTCAGTTTCAGTAACAACAAAGTGTTCCGAAAATCCAATATCATGATCTACTTCTATCTATTAAAACGAGATTTTTATTTTATTCCTCTCTTTCGGGATGTAATTTTTGGCCAGCGTGAATCAAAGCTTATTTTATTCTTCGGTATCCATAGTAACATTAATTAAAGAAATGAGTTTATTCGGATACGAAGCTAATTTCAACCCAATCTGGAGCGAATAAAACCTTAGTAATAAAAATAAAATTGCCCTTTTTACCGCGGATACCATCAAATTCTTAGCTTCTGTGTCTTTTCAATTTTTACATAATTCAAATGAAAAATGAACTCCGCTGGTTCGCGTTTATTTAAAATAGATAAAGAAATTATCCTGGAATCGAAGCGTTTTTGTGCGGCCCACGAAGTCATGACGGAAAACCAATCCGAAAATTTAAACACAGAAAATGAAAATGAAAATTTTGATAATAAAATTTTTAATATTGAAATGTCTACCATAAAAAACTCATATAGATTAGATTTTTACTTAAATGGCACCTCAGAATATATAGGTAACTCCCGATTTAAAATATAATCCGGCTCGCCGAAGGATTCGCAACCACCGATGTGGTCCGCCAAGTATAAAAAGTTGGATACCACTGTCATAGATAATAAACTATATAAAACGTGTGTGTAAGCATTAGAAAACAGTTTTGAAAAGAAATCCGGCAGTTTTTCCTCTCAACCGTAACAACGATTAGCGCTAAGCTTTCAAATAATTCTGGCCCTGACCCAGTCGTTTTGCTCATCTATTGTTTTTTAAGACTAATTTAGTATACATTTAATAAATATTTAACCACACGCGAATACTTCCTTTCCAAAAAAAACGCCCGAATGAGCATTTCGGAATCCTCAGTATGCCGATCAAAAAAGATCAAAATGTCAAAAGATTAAAAGGCGATCACTCGTATGTGGTTTTTGGCTTGTGTGTATTTGTGCGTGCATGAATAAAGAAGGGTCCCTGGCGTTGGAATAATTCCCCATAAACCCGGTATGTGTGAGGTTGCGTGAGTGTTTGGTCCCTGGCGTGGAGTAAATTCCCTTAAACCAGTGTGTGTGAGAGTACTTTAGTTTTTAAATATGTTTATGGTTATTGGGAGGATTCTCTATTCATTATTTAATCTTAGGGTTTATAAATTATATTTATTCTTTACATTTTCATTAACTGAATTATACCAATAAGTTAACGAAGAAATGCGTTTCTTTAATTAATATGATAATTCGTTGTTAGAACGGTGACGTCATCGTATATTTACGTCATTGGCTGAAATCAATGGTACACATTAAAATGTAATCTATTGATTTTCCATCAAAAGCAATAAATCGATACTACTATAATATAGATTGTTAATTCACGTTTAATTGAATTGGGTTCGTTTCCATTGATATTTTATATTGCTAGAAAATCGGAAAAAAATTCCCTTTTCCTGATTAAATACATATTTTTACGCTAATTGGGCACTGAGCTGTGTCTTAGAAAAAATACACTACATTCTTTCAGCTATAGCTGTTTACTGTAAACCTTTTACGTAGTGAGTACGTATATCAATTTTAAATAATTTAGAAATAGGTTTCCATATCTCTGTAATAGGAGTAAGAAAGAAAAATGAGGTCGGTGAGCATCAAAATCAAATTATCAAAGTATCGTATTTGATTAATAATAACGATGTAATTTGCATTTATTTTATGAGTTTCTTTAAATGTTGATATATAGCCATTGATTTCTTTATTTAACTTGATATTTGGAATGAACACTGAGCTAAGGTGACATCTTCAACTATTGTGATTGCGGCCATAGAGACATTGTATATTTTGTGTTTGTATATTCCTTCATTTAACCGAAAATTTGAGTAAAATATAAAATCAAAGTATTTTCTCATTGTAAAATTATTTGTGCTGCATTATCAAAAACTTCTGTTAAAGGGCTGAGGGGTGAACATCATTTACTAAATATCAACATCGAATTAAAATAGATGTTTGATTCTAGATTCAGTCTGCAAAAAATATTATTCATAAATAAAGCGGCCCGTCATTAGAAGGACATTAACACTAGAGAAGCTATAATTCTCAACCGTCTGTCCGTCGTGCTATTTTATGATACATTCTGGTGCAATTAGAAGCTGAACCGAAAAGGCTGTCATATGGTAGAATTCCGACACAAAAAAATCTCGTAAAAACAGATGTCGCTCGAATATTTTATCCATTTGGCGAATGACGGGAACGAATTAAGGCATTCCTAATTTGAATTTTTTAAATTGAAAAATATCGAAATATAACTCGAATATATACGCTTTCCTTTTAATGGGATTTTAATAGTTCCCCGATAAAGCCTGAAGTTGGTATGGAAATCGAAAAAAAAAGCCTTCAACAAATAAAACAGTTACTGCATCCCTCATTTGCCGAATATTTTGGTTTAAATTTTATATACTTACAGTTTCAACTAATCTTTTAAATTGCTTAATGAATCCAACTTAATTCGATGTGATCCACGTAAAATTAAATAACATGTTACAGTTTCAACAGCTAGCATTAAATTGATGTGTTCAACACATGACTTTCTCCATACGTAAGTTGTCAAGTAAAATCAAGTAAATACGACGATAGGAACAGTTCAACTTACATGCTTCAGCGCTAGCGATTCTATTGTTGTCATTACCATGCGCGCGAGCTGCCCACTAACCGTCAGTTTCGAAGAAAATTGAATATCTCTTGAAATATTCATCATGTGAAAATTTAGTTCAAACAAGAGTTGTAGAAAACAATATCTACAACTTTTATCTATATGTATGTTTTAAAACTTCAGTTTTAAGCAAAATATTTAAGAAAAACTAAAGTTTTACGAGAGTAAACCGCTACTTCCGGTTTGCCGATTGTTATCAAAATCTTTTCAAATCTTAAGAATATATAAAAAATCACAAATATAGAATTTCATGCATTTCTGATGAATAGTTTTTGAGTTAGAGTGCAGGCAAAATTGTCACACATACGGACACAGACATAATCGAGAAAACGGTCAAAACATGTTCAGGGGACCTCAAAACGTGTATTTCTGTTGGAATCTCGAATTCGATTTTTTTCATGCAAACAATACTGACTCTATACTACGTATATGGAGAAAGTAAAAATGGGATTTCCTAGCTTTATGATTTATGTGATGCTTTAAATAAAATTTAAACGATAAAAAACGGGTATAATTTTTAATGAGTGGAATGTCACAAATACTGCTGTAAGCTATGATTTGCCTTTTCATTTTTATCTAAAAAAATGTAATTATTTTGTTTAAATTTATTCAATACTTTCCATGGGATAATTTTTTTAGAAATAAATGTATGATGATCATATATGGGTTCCACAGAAAAATTTCTGTATTTTTCAAAAATTGAAATATCTGCATAAAGCGGTAAGGTATAATGACTATACTTATTTATTAAGACAATGTGAAATTTTATTTTTTCATTTAAAAAGCATTTTGGTATTAGTGATTTGGCATTTTCATTTGCAGACAAAATTTTTATCATCCTCCATTTGAGAGCAAATATATAAATCTTTATTATTAAATTCATGACATTAACTGTTGAAAATATGAGCATTCCGCTAGCGAAAGGTCGTTTCTGAAAATTCGCGTTTTAAATAAAAAAATAAAATTTCAGTTTATGTATAATTTAAATCGCTTGGATTTTTATATTTTATTGTCACGATGTTCAATTTATTTACTGAAAACGTCAATTTTTTATAAGATTTGAAAATTTCACAAAGCAATAACGAATTTTTATATGATTATACAGTAATACCTGGAATATGCTGAATTTACACTGCAACGTTATTTCATATTTGCTAAATATATCAAAATTTTGGAAAACTTTAATTTATACAAATTTTACCATTTAAAGTTGGAGTGTTAGAAATATTTTGCTATAAAAATAGGATAATATGATAATAGATTTGTGGATATTGCAATTTAAGCAATGAATCAACGCAGATGCTTTCGTACTTTGTGTAATTGAAGTATAAAAATATTCATATTTCATCCAAATACGTGCATTAAAATCAAATTAATATGCGAATTATAAGGTTAATGCGTCACTTTTGGAATTAAATCATTTTGTTTGCAAATGCGAGTACATATATATTTGTTATACATATTTTTCGCGCTCTTAACTTCTTTCAGAATATAAAAGAAAATATTATCGGCAACCCGCTATACAGCAGTGTACGTTTTGCGGCCTATATTCACGGGGCAGAGAACCCTGGATTAGACGAACGAATGGTTCAAACATGAATTCCTAAAATATTCATTGAAGTCTGTCAACCGATACTACTTTGATTACGTCGTGTATGAGATGACCCTGAAAATTTGTTTTTTTTCTACGTGGACGGAATCAATTAAATTTAACGGGAAAGATTTTTCTGTATTTATCGATTTATGTTGTGGGACGTACTATAGCGCGCAATTTAAATTTTATACGAAATGTCAAAGGGCAAGGATGACAGGGGGATTTTATTTCATCAGGTTTCTCGTTCAAAAATAATGTTACAACCCGAGATAAACCGATGTTGTTTCTTTTATCTCCTCTTTCATCTTCACGTTGCAGGATCTGTTGAGCTGCGCGCCATAAGGGCCAAAATTCGAAGGATTGCGTTTGGAATGTTCCGCATAGAATTCAACTGCATCCTTTGTAATCATTTTGTTGAGAATATGCCTTTGCAACAATGGCTTTTCCCTCCGATATTACTTTCTCCATATACGTAGTATAGAGAAATTATTGTTTTCATGAAAAAAAAATCGAATTTGAGATTCCAACGGAAATACACGTTTTGAGGTCTCCTGAACACGTTCTGACTGTTTTTTTTTTCGATTAGATCTGCGTATGTGTATCTGTGTGTCCGCATGTGTGTGACAGAAATTTTATGTGCGCTCTAACTAAAAAACTATTCATTAGATCAGTAAGAAATTCTATATTTATGATTTTATATATATTCTTAAGATTTGAAAGGATTTTGATAACAATCGGTCAACCGGAAGTAACGCTTTACTCCTGTCAAATTTTAGTTTTTCTTAAATATTTTGCTTAAAACTGAATTTTTGGTAACACACACACACACACACACACATATATATATAAGTTGTAGATATTATTTTTTCCTACAACTCTTGTTTGAACTAAATTTTCATATGAGGAATATTTCAAGAGATATTCAATTTTTTTTCGAAATTGACGGTTAGTGGGCAGCTCACGCGCATGGTAATGACAACAATTGAACCGCTAGCGCTGAAGCGTGTAAGTTGAACTGTTCCTATAGCCGTATTTATTTGATTTTAGTTGACAACTTACGTATGGAGAAGTCGTGTTGGACACATCAATTTATTTTTTGTATGTTGTCACAGCTCGCGTCAATCTGTGCCTGCGTTGCAGTGTCTATCGTTCCCTTTCCCCTTTTTACCCTGAAATGAATAGCATGTCTGGCAACCCGCGCCAGATGTGGGTGAGGCATGGAGTCTAAGAGTAAATTGAATGACTCAATGGATGAAATGAATTTTCAAGCGCGCCGCTACAACCCATTGATTGAAGCCAAAACAGAAACCAAGGTTCACGAACGAACTCTAATAGGCGACCAAAAAGCAATGAGAGGGGGACAACAGTCTCACCGAGCTCAGTTACTTGCCGTCACATGGTGTCATGAAAAAAAAAGACGGCGATATAAAGTAATCTGTAGAAGTTCGCGAAAATTAGAACGCGAAACACGTTTTGGAATCACCGTTTAATTGCAAGATCTATTTAAAGAGTTAAAAATTGACGACATTCATTTCTGTCTACATAAATCAGTAATAATCGCTCCTTCGAATCCATAAATCGGTACTTTCCTGTTAACGGGAATACCTTAAAAAATAAACTTTTTTGAAACTTATTTATTATTAATTGCAATTCTAACGACAACATTGGTAATTGGCCTGTCTCGATATTTACAAACCCAATCACCGGACAAGAAACTAATTGGCCGGTCTCGACATTCACAAAACCCAATCTCCGGACAACGGGGAGGGTTTCTTTGGTTCCGGGCGAGGCGAAGGGCGCGGTAGCGCCCGGAGACGACTACCCATTAAAACAAAGCGAGCCGAAAGCCTCTCAATATATCCTTTCAATGTTATATCCTCTCAAACAATCATAACAATACATGTTTATTGGTGATTGGCCTGTCTCAACATTTACAAACCCAATCACCGGGCAAGAAACTGATTGGCCGGTCTCGACATTTACAAACCCAATCTCCGGTTTGGTTCCGGGCGAGGCGAAGAGCGCGGTAGCGCCCGGAGACGACTATCCATTAAAACAAAGCGAGCCGAAGGCTCCTCCGTATATCCTTTCAATGTTATATCCTCTCAAACAATCATAACAATACATGTTTATTTTAAGGTATTCCCGTTAACAGGAAAGTACCCATAAATCATACCTTATCACTCCATCGCTTGCCTTGGAATAATACTACACGTAAGGTTTTTCAGAGAAGAGCGTTAGTTTAACAGTGAACATATGCTTACAACCTTGTCCTCGATACGATCAATTAATAACGGATCGAACAAATTTCTTAATTCTCAGAGTGAGTCTGATGAGTTATAATGCATCAACAATTTTTATTTTTATTCATAAATTTATTTAGTATTTTTCTGGTAAAAGATCATTCTTCCGCGAGGCATTCTTTGTATTCTGTATTACGTCATTATCATCCGACATAATATTTATCCATTCTGTAAAGTTTTCTTGCATTGCGTCGAATTCGATGATAATATCGAAATATAGAATGCAAGAAAATCTGTAGGGATTAAATGTAGATTTTATTCGCCATAAATTATACTTGTATTTCCATATTGGAATATAAGTTATCTCACGTAAACTGTTTTTTTTGGTTGATTACTGCAAAACTATATACGATATAATAACTTGCAAGTCATGCTTTTAGGGATATCTATAACGGAATGTTCTTAGAAGGAGTTATTGTAAATACTGGATTATAATGTCATTCCCTCCTCTAAATCTTCCTATCTCATTTTTCTCTCTATGTGAAAAGAGTAATAGACAGGAGATGAAAGACTTATGTCGCTCTTATTGATCCTAAAGTTACCCTTATCTGCCATCCAACCTCCATCTTTCTCATGGCCACACTTCCGTAACACTAGACGGCCAAAAAGCGAAGAATTCCCTTTCATCTACGCTGCAAGAGGTTTCCTTGCCACTTTATCACTTATATTGCCTCTCAAGTAGCTGACGCCACCACCCACGGCTTCATTTCACATCTCAACAAATGATCTCTCTCTCTCTCCCTCTTTTTCGCCGAAAAACTTCGGATTCTCTCCCTTCCACTCCGGGAGCTAATTATCAAAATTCCCGAGTCGGCAATTCACAGCTCGTTCCTTAGTAACAAACATTGAGAAGAAAAAGAGGTTGAGATTCAAAGAATGAGATAGAGATGCAAAGGAAATAAAATTATGTATCATGGAGGACGTTTAAAACAAATTCTTTTGAACTCTCTCCTACTTAGTCGTGAGAAAGAAGTCTATTCATTAAAGTAAAATTTATTGTTAGTTGTTTTTTGTGTGGAATAAATGTATTAAATGTAAAAAAGTGGAAAAAAGTGAACGGGAACAAAAAGAAGAAAGAAAATGGCAAAGAATGAGAAAAAAGGCGAACAATAAATGAGGGGAAAAGGGCGTTGAGGTGGACGCTGCCGCAAAGACAAAAATATTACTTTTTTCAAATCCCTGAGGTCTCTGATTTAAAACCTTCTAGAATTACTCACGAAAAGGTTTTATAGATAAATTTACATTCTGGATGCTCAATCATGGGACAATAAGTTTTTTGTCGTAGTTTAAATGCCTTGAAAAATATAAATTTTCGGCATGATTGTTTCCACACTGTGGCATGAAAATTAATATAATTGCTAATATTAATCTAATATGCAAACGATTGTGTGATCTAAAGGAAACATTGGCGAACAAAACGAATACGTTCTAGTAGAACGGTTCTACGCATCATCACAATGATAGAATTTATGCGATAAATTGAGAAACAGTTTATTTTCGGATCATTAACGCCTCCAAATAATATTAAACCTAGTTTTATGTGTAGTAACTTAAATTATCTTAGGATCGCTAAATCGTTGTAATCCATGTGTTGAAATTTATTTTTAAATTCTTCTGAAATTAATTTCGGAAGCGGCGAACTTAACATATTTAAAAGGACAATCAATTCAAAGAAACTGACAATAATTGTAATGCAAAGGTTCTATGAATCACATTTTCTCTCTCAGAAAAATACCTTCACTCAGATGTTGTAGATTACCATGCTGAACCCTGTTTAATGTGCGTTTCCCAATGATCTTTAACAGTGAGTGTGTTAGTTGATTAAAGAAAAACTCATGTTGTTTATAATAGTGAAGCATCAATTAGGATGAGACTGGTATTACGAGGACTTCATATAACGTAACAAAAATACTTCTTGATGACAGAGTTCTATATATAGAAGTAATTATTATATCTAACCGTGTGTATCTTCCTAAATTCAGTGAGGGCTGAATCCAAAAAATTATGCCATTGTATTTATTAAGTTAGTTAACACTAGAACGACGGTTGGGTCATTTTTGACCCAATTTGTTTTTTATTCTGCTGCCTTTCTTGTGTTTATGATCGGAATGAGCCGAAATTTTTTGACTTTTATTATTTTAAGTTTGCTAACATCCTCCCCGAGTTTCACGTCGCCAAGTTTATTTTCATGTTGGCTTTGATCAAATACCCCTAGAACGACGATTGGGTCAAATTTGACCCACCATCTCACTTTGCGGAGATTTCACATGCAGATTGCATTTCAAGGTTTTTTTATGCGCCGTTCAAGCCGTCAGTGATGATATGAGTGAGTGTGAAGTATAGTATAAATCGACAGTCACGTGCTTCCACCACCCGATTTAGCGATTCGGGAATCCGTGGGTTATTGTCCAGGCGCTTCGAAAGGAGTCACGGAGAGGGTGTTCATAGGTGTAATATAAGCTAGAGGTGCAATGGGATCAAAAAATTTAGAGCTAGCTTCATTGTGGTCTAAGAAATATGGGATAGGACTATGTAAGGATGCTCTTTCCAGAGACCGCTTCAAAGAAATCCTTACATATTTGAGGTTCGACGACAAGAGCACGAGATCACAACATTTGAAAGACGACAAGTTCGCTCTCATATCTAATGTATGGTACCGCTTCATTGAGAATTCCCAAGCCTGCAACAAGACAGGGGCGTGGATAACAATAGATGAACAGTTATTCCCGTCGAAAGCTAGGTGCCGCTTCACGCAATTCATGGCCAACAACAACAACCTGATAAATATGGCAAGAAATTTTGGATGGCGATGGACAAGGACTCTAAGTATGTTGTAAACGCTTTACCTTACCTTGGCAAAGACGACCTCCGTCGACAAGGCGAGCGTCTTTCTATGTTGTGAAAAAGCTAGTGGAGCCTTACCTGAAAAAGGGACGAAATGTCACTTGTGACAACTTTTTCACTTATCTCTCGCTCGCTGAAAATCTGCTCGCTAACTCAACAAGTCTTCTAGGAAAAGTGAATCGTGCCAGGCGAGAGATTCCTGACGTTGTAAAAAAGTCACGTGATGAGGAATACTACACCCTGGTTCTGAAGAAGGGATATGTGACCCTCACGATATATCAGGGGAAAAAAGAAAAGAATGTTCTAATTGTCAGCACTTTGCACCCAGATGTACAAATAGGAACTGACGCAAAGAAAAAACCTGACACTGTGACGTGTTACAACAACACTAAGTACGGAGTTGATGTGTTAGACCAGATGGCCCGTCAGTTCTCCGTAAAGCCAGCGTGCCGTAGGTGGCCGGTCCATACCTTTTGTAATATTCTTGACCTGGCCGGAGTAAATTTCTGGATTCTTTAGAAGACAGCGTGTAATGTAATGATATCACGGCGAAAATTCCTACTTACCTACTCTAGCTGAAGAGTTAGTTTCCTCTTCTGAGAATAAATCTTCGTTCACGTTTACAAATTTGGTTTGTGTATATGTTCAAATGCTCAAAAATGTTCTAAAAGTATCAAACCGATGGCACGAAGGACGTCTTTTAAAGAAATGCTTCTAAAATTACGCATTCTGTGCTATGTACGAAGTTGGTTTTCTTTTGTTTCTTTAGCATTGTTTTAGAAACAAAAAAATAAGGCAATTTGAAAAAAAATGTTCAAATTTCTAGGTAAGTGTAAAAAAAACAAAATAAATGCTTCGTTTATGGATACGAGATGTTTCATTCACTAATTGTTATATCAAATTAAAAACAACAACGTATTAACGCCGAAACGAAAGAATTCCAGATGTGGGTCATTTTTGACCCAAGCCGTCGTTCTAGGGTGGCGAAAATCTCCGTCGTTCTAGTGTTAAGAGTAAATTTTAGAAAAAATATCCATCGCAAATGAAATTAATTTATCCACTATTAAATCTTTCAAGTACCTCGAAAAACATAAGTATATCATAATGAGTTCCTCATATAAATTCCCAATGTAATTGAGATATTTGAATATAAAGTGTAAAAATAAGGTACATAAGTCATCTTTAGTTTCTAATATATATTTTTGGGGATCCAATTTAAAACTAAATTTATGCTGCCGCTGGTTGAAATAATTTTTAAATGTTGCTATCCTCTTTAAGTTTTACTTTTAGGAAGAGGCTTTAGAACTGTTAAATATTTTTAAAAGCTTTATTTCAGAAACTCTATCATACTCTTATGCGTTTACCAGCAACAACAAGGTGGAGTACCCGGCGTTTTCCGAGACCAGATGAAAAACAGTATTTATTGGATTAAGAATCCCCCAATTTTTTATTGCCATATAACGTATGTTACTCGCAGGATAAAATTATATACCTATGCGAAGTTTCGTGACAAAATCTTCAACTGTGTGGATTTGTATAGCGGACAAGCAAACAAAGAATTTCACTTTTATATACATAGATCATATCACTTTCGTCGGTACTTGTGTATTAAAGGGGGACCCAAGTTTAAATGATAAAATTCAAAGAAAAATGGGTTCTCTTCGGTTATCCCGGAACCCTTTTGAAAAATAATTTTTTGAGATAACCCTTTCACGCAAAACGAAAGCTTGCAAACCCATGACTGATTTGCCTGTGGCGACATTTACCCACCCGATCACCGGACAAAGTGGAGGGATAGATTCGTTCCTGAGGCGCGAAGGGCGCGACAGCGCCTGGAGACAGCTACACCCGATATAAAAGGCATTATAATCTAAAATTAAAGCGAGCCGAAGGCTCGTCAATATCCTCGATTACTTGTAATTAAATTTTTTTTGACAAGTTGTCATTTTCCTTGTTTGTTTTATTGGGTTCCCCGTTAATACGTAAGTACCCTTTCGTCAAATCCAGCTTCATTTCTTGTGTAATTATGCGACGGTCGCCTTGGCAACGCCCGGAAAGAGTACGAAAACTCCACAAAATTTCGTAACAAATTGCGTATTTCTGAAAATATCGACCATGTAACATGTAAACACCGCAAGAATAAGATAGTACACAGTTATAACCATCGAATAAATCAAAAACCAAGAAAATCGGTCTATATTTATATGAATGAAGAGAATAAACCTAGCACTCCGAAAAATGGAAAATTACGTGTAAACTTATGAAAAATAATTACTGAATTAAACACCCCCTCCCCCTTCAAAATTTTTATCGCCATATAGCCTATGTTATCCGCAGGGTAAAATTATACACCTATGCGAAGTTTCATGCCGATATTTTCAAAAGCGTGAATTTTCATAAAGAACAATCTTTTTCACATATATATACACATACACACGCACACGCGCGCGCGCGCGTTTGTGTGTGTGTTGAATACGTCGCTAAGTGATACCATTGTTTCCGATACTATGATACAATTTTATAACTGTTGATAGCGTAGGGTAATTTGTAATTGCGCATCGAAATTTTGTTATCCATAGAAAAAGTTAAGAATTTTATTTACTTTTTTTTTAAATAAATACTATTCAAAATGTTTTCAAATTATTCTCGAGTGTAATCGCTGATCAATATTTCTGAGAACGCTGATATCGAGAGCAATCATATTCATTCATGTGTTGGCCACATCAGATTTATTTACATCTGAAAGCTTATGAAACTGAAGCGATACCAATTGGGTATGCAACATAATTACAACATACAAGAAATTAACTTTTGGTTAATAGTTAACAAATTTATTAACCATTCAAAAAACACAAAATAACAACTCTCACAACTTATAATTCACCAGAATTACTATGTGGTTCGTGCAACGTGGAATTCACTAGTGTGTGCAGGCGAGGTTAGCCCAGCTGATGTAGTGAGGGTTAGACTAGGACGGGTCAGGTCACTTCAGCCTCTACGGTTGGGAAGAGAATGAGAGAAAGCAAAAGCGAAGTTCCAGGGGAAGAGGGGAGGGTCTCACAGGTCACTCTGGAATTTCCAGGTGGCGAGTCGTGATTGGTGAACATTTAACCCTCCATCGGGCGCAATATCAAAACGAACGAGATCAGGCGCAATGTATCTGGGAGATACAACCCATAAATTTTTATTCCTTTGTGCTTATTTTGATAATTTCAAATATTTTAATGATATATTTTTGTTATTTTTAGTTTTCAATAATATTTATTTAGTTACAAAAAACAGTTTTACGTTTTTATCATATTTATAGAATAAGACAATTGAAAAACATTCGTGTTAAGAACAAAATAAAACTAAATATTAATTAATAGTAATGACAATAACTCAAGGTAAATAAAAATTCACAAGCGTAACCATTAAAATACAAAACTTCACATAAACATAGGCTGTAAATAGTTTGTACCATAAAAAAGATCAGTCTTTTTCGCTGTCATCCACGCAATTTTGAAAATTGTTATAACATTTGGAATAGATCATCAAGGCATGTTCCAAACAAAAATACTCATTACAATTTTTACAGGAATATTTTGACAATCTTCTAATGTCCCTTGGATTACCCAGATCAAAATGTCACTTTTCAGTTGTCATTTCTGTATAAAGAAATTTCCTATGAAAAATAAATAATTTCTTTGGTTAATATGTGAGTTAGATTCAAAATATCATTAATAAGCATTTCAACAAGAGTTACCTGAACGGGCGCAATGTATCTTACAGATACAAATAATAAGCTGAGCGACACACGCACACAGGCCAACAGTCGGAGCAGCACTAAAATGTTTGTGACGGCTAAGCAGGAAAATACTAGAATGCTGCGATTCCCCTCTGCCGTTATCGCAGAAGGACAGCATAAAATTTCCACCTTGTATCTCACAGATCAAATGCACCCGATGGAGGGTTAAACAGGAGTTCAGGAGTTTCAGGATTTGCAGTTCTAGACTTAAAATTCGTTGAACTGGAAGGGGACTGGAGGGAGGCTACACTTTTCGGCGTATATATTCAGACGTCCAGAATAGTCCGCGTCCTCTGGGGGTGCCGTGGCGTAGTGGCGAGGGCGCTGGCCTGCTACGCTGAGCATACCCGGTGCGAACCGGGTACGAATCCTACGAAAGTAGGATTTTTCAGAGGTTTAGCGGCCCCCTATTTGCGTGTTTAGTGTTTAGAGGAGAACACGTAAGTCAGCGCTCCGTCCTTCGGAAGGGACGTAAAGCCGTTGGCCCCCTTGGTGTTTCTCGTTAAGAATAGGCTAATGCCGGCACCGGGCTTATCTCCTCCCTTGCCTTGTGATTTAGACTGAGAAGCCTACTAGCGCTGGTGGTTGTTTGAAGTCACAGGGTCCCAATTCAATTCCGCGACTTCTCAGCGGAGCGGCGTCCAACGGAGAGGCGATTAGTTCGGCCTTGCCGGCTCTAGACCAGTGTTTCTCAACCGCCGGTCCGCGGACCAGCACCGGCCCGCGGCAGATTGTTTGCAGGTCCGCGAAACTTTGGTGGAAAGTTTAAGACATTTTAAAAATCTTAGGTCCCGTGCTCTCTAAAACAGTTTCTACTTGCTACAGGGCGAAAATCTGTTAAATTGTGGCTGCAGATAAATGTCAACAACCGTGCATACTCCGAATAGTTAAATGGTATTTCCGAATGCGGTATCTAAGAAACATAAGGACCACGGACGGTTAGATGTGATTTTCCAACACTTTTACTGCTATATGGGTTCCATATAATCTTTTGCTTAGAAAGCAAAACAAGCGCTTGCTGTGAAGCTTACTGTAGACCCCGGTAATAGGATCGGTCATAAGGTTTTCCTATCGCAACACGCTGGTACAAGGCACACAGGCAACCGATACGAATATGGGCAGCGTTTTCACCCTTTCCCATTACCTTTCCTCAGGAATCGACACTTATCGACGGCAGTTTATTTTCGTCGAACATATGATTTTTACAAATTCGTTGTTTATCGACATTAATCGAATCATACCAAGTGTAATTATGATATGATGCATATAGTACCAACGTATATTGATAAAATTTTTAAAGGAATGGAATTTGACAATTTATGCTTATAATACTGCGAGCAAAGACAGTAGAGAATGGGGAGGGGGGATTTCACTGCCCTGAGTCTGCCGAGGGGTCGGGTTCCCTTTTTTAATTCAGAGAATATTTGCCCCAGAAAATAATCGGCATTCGCTAACTGCTTTTGCTGCAAAGAATGGACTGCAAAACTAGCATATTTAGCTGATATAATATATATATTTCTCTTGTGAACGAATTGAATTTGAGTCTTCAAGGGCATATGCCAATTCTTTTTAATTTACGCAATAAAATAGACGTGTTCAAAAAAAGCTAAAACTTTGGTGCAAGCGGGCAGGTGAAGGAAATTACGAAATGTTTCCCTTGTTTTCTGATTCCGTGGGTTCAGCGGAACTGGATACTGTAGACATCACGAGTATCATTTGTGAACATCTTGAAGCACTTTCTCGAGCATTACCCACCAGAAGAAGACCGGGAAATTTATGGATTATCGACCCGTTTGTAGTGCACCAAAAGAACAGGGTGACAAACATTGAAGAGGAACAAATAATTCAACTATCTTCAGATTTAGGATTAAAATCAGACTTTAACTCGATGAGTGTGACTAAATTTGGGATAAATGTCAAAGCTGAGTATGAAAATGCAATCAAGTTCTTATTGCCATTTCCAACAATATGTGCGAAAGTGCCTTTTCAGCCATGACTGTCATCAAGATAAAAGAGAGAAATCGGCACTACGTTTAGCATTAACCTCTCTTAGCCCAAGAATAGAAAAAATTGTTAGTGAAAAGGTGCAGCAGCAATCATATTCATTACCTGGAAGAATTACGACTTTATTTTTAAAAATGAATTGTAATTGAAGTCTTTTATTCTCGTGTATTCTATTTTGCAATGAAATTCCATTGAATAAAATAATAAAACAAATTTTTTATTGAAAATAGTTTGCAGAAGTTTACCGGTGCTTGGTGGGATGTTCATAACATTTACCGGCCCGCGACAGATTTTCGGTTGAGAATCACTGCTCTAGACTAAGTTCCTCGGGATAATGGACAAAGTTGCGAGGGTGGGAAATATTACCACAAAACCGTTTAAAAACTTTCCTCTGACGCACGCTCTAAAACTGAAAGTACTGGATGGAAAAGTGCTTCCAGAAAGAAAAAAACTTTCTTTTTGTTTCCCTACGCTTTACGGATATTTTTTATTATCAAACCTTGAGAGATATTACACTCATGCACTGTCGCCATCCCATTGGTACTTTATAGGGTACTGTTCTATTATACCCCCCTCCCAATATAACACTGAAAATGTACTGTTCTATTACACCCAATGAAAATATTATATTAAAAGCAATGATTAAAGGAAATATTCAAAGTAGTGATTTAAGGAAATAACAGAAAGTGAAAAAGATTTATTTACTGTTTCACATTTACATTCAGCACTCATTTTGAAACAAAACAAGATCTTATAAAATAACGTAAAACGGAGATAGATCTTTCAAATGAAATCTCCACAAAAACTCAGCAATGTAAGAGTCAATCATGGAGCGGTCAGTGCCACATTGGCGCTTATTTCATTGTTTCGGACTGCACCACGTGCGCTCAATGTCCTGGATGTGCGAACCGGACAGGGGATCAACAAAATTGTATTTGTGATTAACTGTTGAGTAATCAAAACCAAGATTTTGCAATTTAGAGTAAGATTTCCACTTATCTGATATAATTTTTTAACCAGGTGCAGTATTTTTTAAATAATTGGTTGTAGAATATCTGCTGAACGGTCGGGTACTTCAATCATGAAGCATTTCTTAGTCTCGCGGAAAATGCCACCAAATACCCACAGCTGTGGCATTTGCCGACCAACATGATTTTTCCTTTTAAAAATCAAGGTCTCATCAATTTCGACAGTTGTATTTGGTCCACCTATTATATCTTGATTATGATATAACTTCCAGGCACAAATTTCACGCAGGTAATTATTCCAGTCCACAGTCGTTCCACGGCTAAAGCCAAGTTCTTCCTTAGAGAATTTAACTGACGTGAGTTCTTTTGACCATGCATAAATGAATATAATAGATTTACTAAATGACACTCTAGATCAGGGGTTCCCAACCTTTACGTTGGCAAGGGCGCCGGTGTCCTCTCTCCCCCCCCCCCCCCCCCTTCCTTCCACTCAACACTTAATGCTCGTAGCTGTAATTAAATTTTATTCTTAAAAAACATTTTTTATTAAACATGAAAAGTACAAAGTAACGAGAGTATACAGGGTGATTTTTTATTCGAGGACCCTGAAAAAACGCTATATCTTAGAATATAAACCCTCCGGTTTATTGCTAAAATTTTTATGAACATAGTTTGATGTTATTTAAAAATTCTCACATCAAATGTTGAAAATGAGCACCACCTTGCTGAATACATAGACGTGCTCTCCTCAGCATATCGTCTGACACGAATAAAAATATCACCTTGTATAATACGAGCATATAACCTTTCGAATATTTTATAAAAAAAGTACTCACCGGCGTTTTCTATGAATCCATGAACAGAGAAATGTGACTAGAGCGCAAACATGAAGTGACACTCCTTCGTCAACAAGGAAGAAATAAATGGCGCATGTTCACAAAAAGGATGAGATTCATTGCAATAAAGATTAAAGGTAAAATGATACAAGGGACCGCCTCCGGGAGGTTGGCGAATTGATGAAAAAACTGCTAGAAAAATCATAAAATATTACGTTAAATGACATTGTATGTAAAATCTACAAGACAAAGTCATCAAGTCTTCTTAGATTGGCACTTTCAAATATTGCGTGACCGCATAATGATCTGTCATCTCTGCATCGTGAAGATCACGTGATGCGTGTCGAGCTCAACCTCTCTCGCTTTCATATTTTTAAAGAGAAAACTCTGATTAGCGTTCTTTTTAATTGAATTGAAAGTGAACAAGCAAATCCTCTTATTTTAATATATTAATATATTTTTTATGTATTCATATACACACGCGTAACTTTAGTTTTATGGTAATAAAAATGTGAAGTGATTTATTTGACTTGTGTTGAAAGAACAGATTATTTTCAAAGATAAGGGTGTGATTTAACGTCTTCTGGAGTAAGAGTACTAAGCTGTAGATTCACCGTAGATTTATCTAGAGCGTCTTATTGCTGAATTCATTCAAGAATAAGGACTTCCAAATTTAAAAAATTGAAAAAAGTAGCTACTTATCTCAGGTCATTTCCAAAAGCCACAACAAGGTTTTGAGAAGCCATATTGTTCATTTCGGATAAAATTTAGCCGTCTTCAGTGGCAATTCACCGAAAGTGGATTCTAAATCAAAATGCAATTTAGTCGAAATGCGCATCTGGTTCTTTATCACCTTGTTATGGCTATTGGAGATACCTTAGATAAGTAGGTAATTCATTTCAAGTGCTTATTATTGAACTAAGCTATAGATCTGTTGGTTACAACGCTTGTAGAAGACTATGTATATTCCAATTTCTTTGATAAAATCATTGGGATACAAATCATATTCAGCGGATCCTCGTCCAAGCGAGGCAAACGCGCCCGCGAGGGTCAGGCGGTTCAAATCGATAAACACTGTAATCGGGAGTTACGTTTTCGCCACGGAGAGATAAAAAAAATTTAATACACGAAATGGGAAACAACGGTCAACTTTATACAACCTAGTGGAATAAAAGTGGCCAACGAAAACCGCACATCAAGTTATTAAAAATTTCTCGTTGCATGGAAATTTCAGAGATAAATATCGCTTTTTTTACTCATAGCAATCAGAAACAAGACGGTCATTTTCAATGAAAAAATGAGTACACTGAACTAACGGTGTAAAATGAGGGGTTTTCACTGTAATTTACTTGACAATATAGAATCGCTACATCGATGCATCGTGGTGATAAAAAAAACTACGATTTTTGTACACTCTTCAGGCAAAAAGTTTCTTCTATCTTAACAAAGAGAGGGATCCTAGAGAGATGGCGGTTGAGTCGAATAATCTTATAGAAAACCATTTGGGCTACAGAGCAGAAACCCTTGGAGTTAATTCGCTGACTGTTATTTCTCAAAGTATGCGTGTCGTGTGTCATTGGACAAATTATTAATTTTCAAGGTTTGATGCTTAAGTGCTCATTCTGGAATTTATTTATAATTGTTTTGGAAAATACGCGTTATGTTTGTCACATTGTATTATTAAATAGTCAATAATCACCGAGAAACGGCTATTCATACGTTAATAATAAATGGGCGACATTTTAAACACACTATCGCCAGTTTTGTAAAACAGGTCGGGAAACTGGAAAATGCTATTTATAGAGAGAGTGAGGGGAGAGAATAAAAAAGAGCAAGAACAGGTGACAGGAATATTAAAATGGAAGGCGTCGACCTTGAAAAGGGAGCAAAATGAAAGAGACGCTGATGCGGGTGAAGATGGTTATAGGGAGTGAGAGGAAGGAGTACTGAAGAAAGAGAACGCGGACCATGTTCAAACAAATTGCCTCCCACGCTCTCTCCTCAGAACTTAAGGCTCATTTAACACACAGAGTTTCTCTCTCGAGAAATTTCCAAATTTTCCATTCTGCATTAGTGCCTATGCCTATACATGTTTAAATGTGAAATAGAGAAAAAGATTAACTTTTTCATCAAATGCTTTTTAACGTCATACGAGATAATTATTACTATTTGAGCACTTGATTGTTTCTCCTATTCGACAATCTTTTAATATTATTTCAGAAACAATTCAATTAAAAAAAAAACTTGGGAGAGAATATTTCTTTTATTTTCAGTGGATTGTGCCATTCATTTATCACAGGAGCGAAATCATCGTTTGAATCGTGCAAGATTTTTTTCGCAATAAATGGTTTTTTTTACAAACAATCTGGGATTTCAATTAATACAGCACTGCATATTTTTTTGAATCCCCGTATTTCGCGACAGAATGAAGTTTTAACGAGCGAATTCACTTTCCTAAGACTATGTAATTACAACGAAATACATAATACGAAAAGAATGTCCATTCAGTCTGTGCCTTAAAGATACTGATACTGGAAGAGAATTAGCTGTCACATCAAGTCACCAGTTCCCAATAAAGGGGCTCTTGAATTGAAAATTCTGGCGAGGTCCAGCAGTCGAGAAGTATAGTGCGGTGTGAAACAGTAAATGAGGATAGGGAGTACGGTGATACGAGCTTGGGAAGAGAATGTTCCTCATAGGGGTACAGGGAAATAGATAAACGACTTTATTTTCCTAGGCGAAGATGAGTTTAATCAGTTCACTCTTATACCAAAACCCAGCGGGAAGGGCAGGGGATGGGGGGGGGGAGGGAGAGGAATGGGGAGGTGACGATAGAATAGAGAGAGAGAGACAGAGAGATAGAGAGATGACAGAGGCGTTTTATAGGGGCAACACGCTTCGGGTGATTCTGCTGGAGGAGAAGGGATTCTACCCGTAACGTAAGCTGATGACTCGTTGAAGGAGGCGTTTATGGAGGAAGGGAGAGAATGTTATGAATGGAGAATAAGCGAAGAGTCAGAATTTCAAGAGATTAGGAAGGAATGCCCGGCCTCCTGCAAACCTATCTACCCTCTTTCAGAACACCCTTCTCCCCCCAGCAAAATGCCTGCGAGGGTTTTTGGGATATTGGGTTCATCACTGATTCATTGCGAGAGGCGGAGGCGAGAGAAACTGGGGGAGAAGGGTCGAGTCCATGGGAAGGTCGTGAGAAGAAGGAAGGGTGCCATCGAATCGGCCAAGGGACCAAAAAGGAAAAAGCGTGGATGGTCGGAGAGAGGAAAATTCACCTAAATGACCTTACTCCTTACTCTCTCGGGTGGAAGAGCAAGTGAGGCCCTTATTGAGGTTGTCTAAGTTAGTGAGAATGCTTCCTGGACTAGGGGGTAGCGTCTATGGAAACAGTCCACGCGTGTGAATGTGTGTGCTTAATGGAAGGAAGGAAGGAAGGTCCGTTTATTCATTATGGAAGCGCCATTGCGGCCGTAATCCGGGAAATGGTTTTCGAAGTTGTGGTCTTTTTCAAGCAAAAGTACCCGTGAGGTTATCGTTTGCCACAAAATAAAACGCAGAGATAAAGGGAGAGGAGAAAGTAAAATGCAATAAGGTCTTAGATTGGGAAAGTTTCCTGTTTAATGTCTACATTCTTGAAAACCATAGGATTTGATGGGACACTCTTTAATTTGCGCTTCAATTTCAAATCAGGTGCCATTATAATTTTCATTTAAATACATAACATCTGGGTTTCACAAATTTTTATAAAATTGTACCTGGTTATGTTATGTCAGTATGCGTAATTTTTTCCAATCAGCTCGTTGTTAGAGTTTTACAAACTTAAATATAACAACGTTATCCTTATTCTTTAAAATGGGACTAGGTCAGATATATGTGAACAGGTACAATATTTTTGGCAAGGAAATTCTTCCGTGATTAACTTCTGAAAACCACGAATTATGTGATCAAGCTTACGTCACAGCGTCATATATGTCCTAAATCGTCAATACATTTTCCCAAAGAAAAGACTCGGTCATTTCCATCACACTTGAAATATCTCTTCCGATTTTTGTAAATTCTGTAAGAAATAGCTTTAAAGAGTAGATATAAAATCACGCCAATGCTATATGCGCGAATTCGTGAGTTTTTATATGCCAAGATAATAAAAAATCGAACTCGTGAAAGATCCAGACGCAGGCGATCACATATATCGAATTCAGAGGTAGTCATTAGGAGTTTATATTCATTAAGAAATTATACAACGCAGAGCAAAGCTTTGTGTCTTTATCATTTACAATAGAACAGTTTCATAAAAAGAGAGGAGTTTCGATGCAACGCTGTGACTTTTAGAAACCTACAAGTCAAAATAATTGCGAATATTGGACTTCACGAAGCATCGGCACCCAGAAGACCGTTAGATCGAAAAACCGACGGATGTGGAGGTTAATTTTTAGAAAATACTACATATTGTCGTTCAATTTTCTAATTTAGGAATCTCTTTTATTTCATGCAAAATATACTATATCCCCAGATATATTCGTAGCTTCTGTGAACAATTCAACGTCTAAAATTATTTCTCTACTAGGCGTTAACCCGTCAAAAATGACGGGAAGAATGAAACACGAAATGTATTTAATAGAAAAAGCTTTATTTTAGTTATTTAATAATAGTTCTTTAATAACAGCATTTTTGGTAAATGTACGATTATCAGATAAAACTCTTCCCTGATAATGTGTCTTCTACATAAACTGAGAGATTTTCATGGTTCCTGCATCTTGCAAGCGCTACATATAGTTGACCATGTCCAAACACTGGTTCAGGAAGATAAACGCTCTTTTATAACGGCTTACACTCATAATAAAATTGAAATAAAAATATGTTATCGAGGTCTAACAATGGGATTGGTAGGCAAGGCAACATCCCGTTAAAATGGCAAAATTTCCTGAAAATATGTTAATTAAACGTTTAATATGAACAATTTCGAACCGTATGCTGAAAAAGACGATCAGAATAAGAAACTTTGTAATGTTTTCTTCAAAAAGGATCGTATCCGAAGATTGTAGGTTAATTATTTCTAATTTTAATATAAAAAAGAATGAAAGCCTGCACGTCGTAAAGCCGATTTTTACCAGTAACCTTATGGGAAATGGAAATTGTCCCCTGGAGTCGAATCCGGATCTTTGATCTCGAGTTCGATACATTAATACGTTTTTTTATTACATCACAATGCTGCCCTGAAAATTTCATCAAATTCGGTTCAGTCGTTTGCGAGATATTATTAAGCTTCAAAGTCGATAGTTTACAAACGGACACTCGTAATTATTAATTACTAGCTGAAAGTACCCGGCGATGCCCGGATTATGCCAAACACGTAACCAAGTGATCAAGAGAAAGTCGCCTTTACACTGTAATCCGTAAATCTTAAGAATTTTAACTTGTAAGAACATTCAAAATGGGATCGAATCTTTAAAAAAGCATACTTACCTACTAATTACAGCAAATGCCCCATATATTGCTGTGCGGTATGTGTGTCATTTATGAACCAAAGAAGCATTTGTCACTTTCTGGGGAAATGTTGGCGTCCTAGAAATACTTGTATAGATTAGACGTTTTATTCACAACCACAAACTGATGTCGAGTGACTTCTATGGAGAGTATTATGGAGAGTTTTACTTACTAAAAGGTAAGATTCCAGCATACGCACGATGAACTGTCGTTATAAACGCTTCCCATACGCAGTCAACAGAATAATTATCCTTAACTATGTACGTTGCTATACATAATTAATTTCGATGCTTAAACAACAGTTCGAAGCGAAAACGCTATTCTTTCACCTATTTGAAGGTTTAATTGGCATTAATTGAATCGGAGGCAGCAATTACGGTCGCCTTGATAACATCGGAAAGAATACGAAATATCCGTAAAATTTCAAAAACAATTGCGTATTTCTGAATGATTCGGTAGTGTAACATGAAAACATCGCAAGAATAAGATAGTATATAGTTTTAGCCGTCGAATAATGCAAAAACGAAGAAAATCGGTCCATATTTACATATTTTAACGTATGAAGGAAAAAAACCTTGCACTTTGAAAAATCGAAAATCCCATGTAAACTTATGGGAAAATAAAATTGTCTCCTGGAATCGAACCCGGGTCGATTTTGGAAATCCGAAGTACCCTATGTTACTCGTAGAGTCATATGAAGTCAATTTGCAAAGTTTGGTCCCGATAGCTCAAAGGGCGTGGGAATGTATAAGGAACACACGGACAGACATTCACTTTTATTATATAAGACTAGTTGAAACGCCCGGCTTCGCTCGGGAAAGAGTTTTCTTTTAAGTGGCAAACGATTTTTATTGCTCGGAGCAAACGTTCCCCATTCCTTAATTACGCATGCGATGCTTACACTAAAATTTACTATTTTATGTATTGTACATATTGTAAAGTTGTACCATTAATATAATTACGCATTAACGTCTTACTTAATATTCACATGGATAGATGCACCGAAGCCTTTAAAGCGGCAATAAAATTATGCGGATTATGTATGTGAATACTATTAGCCAAAACGTAAACAATAAACAACATCGTGGTTACCGAACAAATGTATCTATGTTGCGATAAATCTTTCAATGGTAATGGTAAAAGACAACAATGTTCTAATATTCCTTAAAAATCATTTGACTCACTTTAAAGGTATTCATAAATTACATTTAGGCATGAATCCATTTGTACCTTTTATCTTGGCGTTAGTTATTTTCCTTGCATTAATCTTTACGTGTAGGTATATCTCCCTTTGAAGAGGACAACAATTAAGAAATTTAGCTTTGTTGCCGCCTGGAAAATGGACATCTAAACCGATAAATTTTGCGCTTAAAGGAAAATTTCAAGCGATTTAGCATGTAATACCACGAAACACGAACAGAATTAAAATATTCAGTCTTTCATGCGTAAAATAATCCATTTCTCGTGATCGTAAGTTAATATTTAGGTATATTTATATCCACATCAGTGAAGGGCTGCATGGCATTTTGGGGTTTCTCCACACAATTTCCCATGAATTCTTATGGAAATAGTATTTTGTTGATCCCATGGAGTATAAAAGACCCCACGGTCTGCAAACCTAGACCAAGTTCTTCCTTTGGTCCATAGGGTGACCCATGAAACTTTTGAGTTCGATAGTTTCAACGGTGTAAAAACGTATAAAGAACATACATACATACACACACACATATACACTCTAAAATATTTATAAGATTATAGTAGATATACTGTATTCCCAGATATATTCGTAGCCTAAAACATCTGTGAACGTCTAAAATTATTTCTCATTATTATAAAATCGTAATGGTCATCATCACCATGGTCATGCGTAACGCTCTAATTTTGTGAATAACTCGATTAGAAATAAACTTAGAAATCTGAAATTTCTCAGGATTTCAGTGTTGATGAATCATTACGTTATGACTAAAAAATTTCAAAAAATATTACGGCTTCGATTCCAGAGGATGAATGTCGTTTCCCATAAAATAACACGTAAAAATCACCGTTTTGGTTTGAAGGCTTTCATGCTTTTACTCTTTAGAATATCTTAAAATTAAGATATCGACATGAAATTTGGACTAAAACGGCAAAATGAATGAGAATTCTTATTCTTACCGTCGAATACTCAGTCTCATTGGAATTCGCTCATATTTTGAAATTATACTCGAGTTTTGGTAAATTTTTTAACGTTTCAATAATAAGATTCCATGGTTACCGGCATTGTTGTCCTCGGTAATTTCCGTGCATATGTACTTAAATAAAGGCTTAAAGATCGAAAATAAGATTAAAACTTGCTCTAAACGACCGAAGATATGAACTTAATGCAAATAAATCGAACGCAGCATTCATGTTCATTATATCTTTTATCTGTATTACTAAAATCCTATTTCTCTATCTCTTTAACGCTTTATACCTAAGCCATTTTTAATCTCCTGGAATTTCAGCCCTCTTAAGTGTATTTTTGATCGAGTTATTCAACTAATTTTCTTAATTTGTTATCAAAAACCAAACATACATCCCTTATAAAATATATTCATTAAACTCACTCAAAACATATTCCCATTAAACTAATCTAAATCCAATAGATATATGGTAGGAACGAAGAAACAGCGCGCGTCAGTCTCCTAGTAATATCATAAATATATTTTCCATGATAATTATCAAATATAAAATATTTACGTGTTATCTCATTGGATCCCGCGTTTCCACACTCTCGAACTAAAATAAAAACCAATTTTCATCTTTCCTAAGATGGGCGGACGTGAATGGTAAAAGGCTTCTCGACGTGAGATTCTCTGGGAAAGACGGATATGAGGAGAATTTGGGAACGAAATCCATTGGATTACTTCGCTAAATGAGGCGCAGGTGAAAGTCTGCGTGAATAAGTAAAGGTGGATGGATATTCCGGAGAGAGAGAGAGAGAGAGAGCTATGCGTATCTTGAGAGAGGAGGAACGTAATTCCAGAGTAGTCTATTGCTACAGCTACTCTGAATTTGCAGGGAAAGAAGAAATAGAGAAGGAGAAAAATCCCAAAGTGCAAAGTAAATCACCCTCTGAAATTTGAACTTTTATCTTCCTTCCGTGCGAGTCATATATGTACATATCTTATTCGGTAAAGTTTTCGCGAAAGAAATAATGTAACGAAGCAATTTTGCATTCGGTGCAGGGAAGATTTGTAGGATGCCGGGAACCAGGGCCGGTTTCAGTTAAAAAATATGCGTTAGCGAGGTAAAAATTTGCCTCCCCTCTGGATATCAAAGGCATGAAATAATATTAATGATATGCTAAAAAATAAAATAAACTTATTTTACTCAGTTTTATTTTTTCAAAAAAATATTCAACTAAATATTTTCAGAAACTAGAAATATAACATTCACTGACCTTATAACAAAATTACTATGTAATGATTATATTACCGAATATTTTTATATTGCAACTTTACGAACCCACTTTTCTAAAAGGACGAGATTAAGTTTTTTCGTGTTTTTTTCTTTGCAAAGTCATTTATCAGGGTTCAGAGAGGGAATCTACGTGCAAAAGGTAGAGATCCCGAATGATAAATAGTTGTACAAAAAGACAAACCCGGAGTAATCAAAGGTTATATTCCGTTAAGAGGTTAAGGAAAGTGCACAGTGTATCGGCGTGTTTTAGACAATGTAAAACTTTAAAACGTTCATCTTGCCGCCCTTCTTAGGTGACACCTGTAAGCGGTAGGTTACGTCGCTTACCCCTTAAACCAGGGGTTCCCAACGCGGACGCCATGGCGCCCTCCGAGGTTCGTCGTGGCGCTCGCCGAACTTTGTTCTGCTCTCTTCTTTGAGCTGTTGCGACTAATAGCGTTGAGCGTCTACAGAATGCTGGATTGTACCAATGTAATAAAACTTCATCAAACTGTCTAATAGAGTTTACGTACGATGTATTGTAAGTTTAACTCGTAGTTAGCAAAAATACTGGCGCCCGCCGCTTTCGCTTTAAAGTCGAATGCGCCCTTGTCCACATAGAGTTTGAGAACCCCTGCCTTAAACAGACCCTAAAGTAAATGACATATCATGGGGTAAAATATAATTTTTCGCGATATTTTCAAGTTCTGTGTAATAAACCTTTAAAAAAATGAAAATGTAAAAATCCGAAATATTGATTTTGCCGCCCCTCTGAAGTGGCGCCTGTAAGCAACCGCTTACGTCGCTTACGCCTGAAACCGGCCCTGCTGGGAACGTTGGAGTTAATCTCATTACATTTTAGGTACTTTTATTCTAGAATCTTAGCAATTATAGCAACGAGAATGTTATAAATGTTAAAAATAAAGAATTACTACCTTGATGGAACTAAAATAAATGTCATCATATTTATAATTACCTTATTAACACAAAAAAGCGAGTGTTTTGCTCAGTAGGAAGACAATTTCTTATTTTACGCTATTTTAGAGGAAGCAGATATTTTATTTTTAAGGGTGATCGGATTTGGAGACATTCCACAACGATAAAAAAATTAAAAAGGATTTTTGAAGTCGAATCCTACCCTCTGAATCGCTGTGAGATTGGTATCAGTGAAAAGGTGAATTTATTCTCTCAATTCCAAAATCGATTTATAATCGCGTTACATTGGTTATTGGAAATCTTTGTTTTTATTTCGCACTCCCAGTCTGATGATTCGATTCACTTGTCTGCAATGATATCAATTGGTTTTTTTTTACAGAATAGGGGGTGGTTAAAAAAAGATGAAGTCAGAAAAAAGCCTCTAAAAAGGAAAAGTTTCGGATTTTTCCCCTCGGTTATATCCAGTAACATATGATCATCCAAAATTTTAAGTCCAAATAGAAGTACAGACGAACTTCTATAATTCGAACGTTTGCAACTCTGATTTTCCTTAACTAGCAGTGGAATCATTTTACCGGAACATTTTCGTGCCATTTTCTTCCATAACTAGAATTTTATATAACTCGAAGGAGAAAATACTTCCCCAATTAAAATTTTTTCCTATAAGTTGAAGTTTCTGGTAAATAAGTCATATTATATTGACGATATTTCGCCTCACCATATTTTTTGGTTTCCCTTGAAATTCGACTTATATGAGTTCCACTGTATCTTAAAATTGATTACATCCTCTTATAAAAGAAACAGCTTTTTATAACAGATAATAGAATGGTGAAAATATTTTTGTTACCTAATTTATTATAATATTATAATTTAAAACGCGGTGATAACTGATTTCGAACTTCTATTCTCTGTATTAGGAAGAGAGTGGATTGCGTTGTTGTAGAAAATTATCATAGCAACGTCCCGTAGATCCATTATGCTCGCATTTTTTGAGTGAATATCTTCGGAACATTACGTTTATTTTTTTGGGAAAAACAAATTCAATCCAGGAACGTAACTAAGGGGGGCCTTGGCCCCCCTCAAAACCTCTTGCCCACCCCTCAGCCTCCACTGAATGTCATCAGCATATTGCATACGGTATACCATCTGAGGTAACGCCAGAGTTTATAAGGACGCTTGTCCGATCGTCAATTAGTATATTATTATTTAAAATCTCTCAAGCCTATATCAGTTAAGAAACATGCTTATTGCTTTCCACCCTCGTATTTTGGAGCTTTTAGCTTCGTATACCAAAAGAGTTAAAGTACAGGGAAAAATCGGAAAATTTCCCTCCGCACCTAAGCTGGGTTGAGCTACTTCCTGGGGTTCCGCCTTTCCACGAAAATGGTCTCAACGGGATCCGACCATTCTACGCTTCAATAACTGAACAACACTTATATGATATCTTTATTCGGGAAGTAGCAGGGGTAAAATCAAGCTCCTACACCCACGTTCAAAGTCGACGCTTCCCTCTCCAATCCTTTTCTGAGGAGAGTAAAACATCTGATTCAAAGGTCTCTAATCTAGCTCCACTTATGAATGGGCACGTGAATATTTTCCCATGAGGGCTTATGGGTGAAGGGCGAGAAAATGGAATTTCCGTCATTGTTTCAGATTCGCGGAATATTCTGCAGTTCCGTCCCTTTAGCCATTCTCCATAAGCGTTGATGTCACATTTTTGAAAATACATAATTCACCTTCTTTTAACTTCCGAAAAGGGCCAGATTGTCTGGTGGTGCAAAGGGGTTGGATAGCTAGTGGTCTAACAATAAGAAGGATCTTCTTACTCAAGTGCACAAGATTCAACATTCACTTTTGTAAGGGTTAATACTTTTACACCAAATTAGATATTACAAATTGCATTGAACGCATTATGAAATACGTAATTTTTACAATGACATTTCTGAAAAAAGCTTAAATTTTATGAGTTCTAATACATTAATCTAAAGCAGCCGATGACGGTAATTATCGTAAATTTCTGCATTTACGCGTAAAATATACTGACGTTTTTGCAATTACGATATCGCATTATCGCGCCACACTGTAGTTATCTACGCAATTTTCAAATTAAATCACCAGAAATATAATGGGAAAATAAATTTTTTGTTTTAATCCCAGTGAAAAACCGCGTCATATTTCGGCCGCTGTGTTATATCAATTTATGTATTACTGCATTTTACACTCATAATTATGTTTGATTAGAGTTCTTTCATGAAAATGTAGGAGGAAATGAAAACGAGTGACTGATCCGAGTTTCACGGAACGCTACAATGGGTCTCATTGGAGCATTCATTGTAGTAGTTCTTAATTTTCAAGTAGGAAATACTACAATCAGGACCAAACTTGGTTGGAAGATGTATGTCGGGCCCCTAAATCAACCCTTGAAATTTGGCGGCCCTAACTTACACGGTTTCGGGGATATTCATTGCTCACATACAGACAGACGGACAAAGTGCCAACATAAGCTATTTTTAAAAATCGCTAAAAATAAGAAAAAACAGAGTTATAAGTTGAAGACATAGGAAAGTAGCGGGTTGATAATATAAACAAAGCGTTTGTATCAAATAAATATCTAAGCTATTATATTACTTTTAATACAAACATAATTCGAATTTTAAAAAGTGGTGATGCGTTAATATAAATTACAACAACAAATAGCTTCCTTTAATATGTATTAGAAATTCAAATTACTTTGGGCCCCCAAATATTTTTGACTTAAACGCTGCCCTCCCTACGGTTGATAGGCAAGTTACGTCCCTGTGCGTTATAAGAAAATAAAAATTCAAAAAATATATTTAATTTATATATTATGTTTATCTCTGCGGTAAAATGAAAACCCTATTAAAATGTCGTTAACTGGCATTGTATTTTATATTAATTTCCATATTCCTCAATTAAAATTAAGCAAAGCGCATTTATTGCTTTGTTTATCAGCTTTTCATGAACTGTTCAATGAAAAACGACCCGTTAATCTAAAAGTGTTCAATACTTACGAAAGAGAGATATTCCGCTATTAAAATATAGCAAGATGTTTGCATTCTTTTGTTTATTTTGGAAATACTGGAAATTACCCTGGCCTCCCCTCAATTTTCATTGGCCCTCCTTTGCCCTCCCAAGAATAAAAGTCTAGTTACGTCCCTGATTCAATCAGTACGCGAGATTTACCATAACATACAAATATCACAATATGGCAGATGACCTTGTCTAAAAGAGTTCCTCGATGCATCTTCACTTAAGGATCAATTCAGTATTTATAGTTATGATGTTATTACTGCCGTTTTAATTAATAAAGCCTGTTAAAGAGATCAATAAGCTCTCCACGGACAATATGTTTACATTATTCTTTTGTCATTTTTCATTGGAATGGCTGGTGAAACGCATCGAATATTAAACCGAAACAGAAAATTAATCAGCTCTCTTTTCGATGATTAAATTTTTTCCGCGAATAAATTGAAGATAAAACTGTTTTTCCGGATTAAAATCCAAATCGAACATTAATGAGATGTACACAGTATAAAACCTTTCGAATTATCTAGTCGATGCGATGGATTTTTCAAAATAATTCGCTACGCATTAGCCAATGTATCGACTGCGCTGAGAGTAGACTATATAACTTAAGGGAGACAGAGAAAACATTTAAGAAACTTTAAAGGAGTACCATTGCTGTGATGACTGGATGGAGGAAATCGAAGAATTGCCCCTCGAGGATGTCGGAGGTGATTGGTATCGTGGCACATACTAACGTTTCCATCACTTAAGCTAATTCCATCTAGAAAGCGCTCGGCTAGAAAATTATTAGTATGTAATCAGTTTCATAGCACAATAAACAGGTAAATGCCGTTATCGTATTGGAACTCCATACAAAATAGGTTCAATTCTGAAAAAATACAGGAAATTTTTATTTTATATGGCAGAGCTGGCGTATGTAGAACATATAACAAATATATAACAACATCTAATAGAGAATATAACAGTTCGATTTTTCCGGCGGTTAGCTGTATTATATTAACGGAAATTGTTTTGTGACATCAATACCTACGTCTTCTACAATGTTTCAATTTGGATTTCTCTGTTATTCTGTTAAATCGAAGATACTTTAACAAATATTTTTGTTAAATTTTCTTTAATAATATAATTTAAACATTTCATATTTTTGCTTCTTTATAAATTACGATTACACATGTTCACGAAACTCAAATGTGATTAGTGGAATTTGAACCAATGGATGAGTGTCTTGCGATGAGACGACGAAGAACTGTATTATATTATAGAATGAATTTCATAGATAGATATTAACACAAGAAAATCTCAATGATGATATATTTTTATTCTACACTTGATCTTGAAAACTTTCGTTCTTCACGTCAAAAAAACGTAGTTACACAAATATCTGTATTTGAGGCTTGATTTATGCAAATATGCATGTTGCACTATAAATTTCATATTTTGAATGTAAAAAATTAATATTAATCTACTGATGAATTTTAAGTGACTTGTAAAATTAATGTAATTTCGAGCTCTATCTACTTCATCACGTATTAAACTTAATTATTCATTAAGATTTGCTTCTTCATTTTATTTCTGATACAGACACTCGAATAAATGACTTTTTTGATAAAGAACATACGCCTAATGTAAATTCGACAAAAATATAGAACCATAATTTGAATATTTTTTGTTTCCTTTCAATTTCGACTTATAGAAGTTCCACTTTATCTTCATTATATTAAATGGGAAGAGTTAAGACAGAATTAATGCTTCCATTTACTTTTAGGAAAGAGTTATACTAACTAACCCGTTAATCAATTTTATACTTATATTAATGGAATGACGCCTATTTTGACGTGTAATTCAAAACAAAACGCAACATCCTAGTGCATATCCTTTGCGAGGAGTATTAGAGATTTCAGAGGCATGTTATTTGGTACTCTGCCACATCATAGCTCACTATGCTCTGAGGAAATTCCGTCTTTAAATTTCTCAAAAATATACATCGCTCCAAAATGCAAATTTGGCACTCAAACTATCTTTGACTGAGCGTAGTTTCCGCCTCAAAAAACCACGTCTCCCCTCCATTTACACAAAGCGTCTTCAGTCTGAATCTATTTCCCGCATCTCTTAATATTTAGATATTCAGCACCATCATCACTGTTCCTCACCCTTCAATTACTTTTGAAGTTCAAATTGCTATAGGACGCACCGTCTTTAGTCTGCCGTTGGCCTTAATTACTAATCAGCAGTTTGTCATAGATAATTCAAACTGTCCTTTAATTTCTTCCTGCGTATTTTCTTCTCGTTCTTCCTCTTTTAGATGACTCCTGCGTCCCTACTATAACACCTTAGGCTACAAACGGCATTTTTAATTGGTTTATATCGCCTTATTATATCTTTGTCTGAAGTAATCTTCGTGTAATTCTTGCAAGGATCAAATTTTACATCATTTATTTGAATCATAGGTGTATCATCCTTTGTCCACCTTTAAATACTTTGATATGTTTGATCCTAGCTTAAATTTGCAAGAAATATTTGCATATGCAAACATGTATAAAGACACACAACAAAAGATATGACTTTAAATTTCAGATAGGATGAATTGCGTGTCTCTTACAATTTGCGAGTTGTCTTGTATTTTTTCTAGGTGAATTAAACGATGGCAGGTCAAAACATCAGAAGCAACTGTACCTTGGGGGGGGGGGGGGGGGGTTTGTTATAATACCGGAGCTACATGGGTGTCATCGGATTAAGTGATGTTGTCACATATGAAATGCTCTCAAAGAGGGAAGAGCTGGAAATCAGCTCAAAGTCTTTTTAAAAATATTTTTTGTGCCGCTCAACCATGAAATCAATTTAAAATTAAGAATTCTGATTGCATATTAATTCATTCTTATACAATTTCAATATATGATGGATCGAACAAAACGTCATAATTTTGTTAATTGACCAAAGTAAATTACATAAGCGACTTCTGCATCGTGCTTAACAAGCGAGTAAACCGTGTGCTCATTTTCATCCATAACTCGGATGTCATCAATCCACCTATCGTTGATTCTGATAACATTCGAGTCTCATCTATTGTTTAACTTTTCTAAAGGCGTACGTAACTATCGCCTCGTTACTATTTACGACCGGCTCTTAGGGAAATGAACCTTTCTTCAAATCCCTTCCCACGCCGCACATATCGCCTGTTCTTTCGCGAGAGGGATGTGGCAGCTAAACACATTGGGGAGCATTTTGGGACGAGCGGTAATATCCATCATTTACGCCTTCTTGCCGCTAAAACCATCGCTATTTATAGATCAGTTTAAAACAGAGATGGGAAAACAGGCATATTTCTTCTTCTTCTTCTTCTAAAAATTCGAAAGAATGGATGCGGCCCGTATAATTGATCTCTTTTTCCCTATAAATAAGTTTTAAGGAAGCTCAGCTGACATGTGCCAAACATCAAAGTTGAAATATAACCAACGACTTGTTTCCCTTACGAAACAGAATACCATTTCACACTTTCAACTTTGCAACATTGAGCGCCTGTTTGAACTTGAAAGAATGCTTATTGCTTAGGCTATTGGTTCTTTTCGTCAATAAACTCGGCTATTCTTCTATATTTTTATTTAGAATTACGTTGAGCACAATGATATTGTGTCGCAGCGGTCGCATCTTTTTCCCACCTAGGAGTAGATCGCCGTGATGGACACGAGCAAAGGATTAGAATGAAAGAAAAGAAAGGCGGAGAGGAAGCCTTGGAGGCGTCGGTGTCGGAGGGAATCACCGCGTGCGGTATGGCTCAGTGCCCGAAAAAATAACATTATATTCCGTTACTCGTCGTCATCCGTCCATTGTCTTTTCAAGAAGGGGGTCGGTCGAAATAGAATCCATTATAGAGGATAACACCGAGGAAACCAAACATAATTCATATGCCAGAACTTGAGGAAGATTATTTTTTAATTTTCAAACTCAGGAGTTTGCCTGATGGGAGAAAAATGGTTCACGTTCTCCGTCGTAGAAATTAATCTGCATAGTAGACTATTCGGTAAATCAAGACGAATTTCTCAAGCTATTTTCCTCTCGGTTCCACTTACAACAACAATACGTCTGACGTGGCTCGATCAATCGAATTTAAATGACAGGTTCGAATCTTTACAAAAAAATCCACTTGAATTCCTTTTTTTTTCTCTTTTCACATTGACCTATTCCAAATTCTCACATACAACAATCAAAGGCTGGAAATTGTTTTGGAAAAAAATGTCAAAAGGTTTTCTGTAACATTTAGCGTGAAACTCATCAAACTAATTGATGAAAACTATTACATGACTTTGAACATTGGTACGTGATTAATCCTTGTATTTTAATCTGTGATTGCCAAAGTTTTACCTGAATATCGCATTTCTGAATGGATAATCGACTCAAAGACGAAATTTTGTAAGTCTGATGATCGGACAATTATATTACAAAAATTACCGACCGCCCGTTTAGTATTATTTTTCCTTCAAAATTAGAATGCCACTGTATAAACGATTTTTTAGAGTGGCCTGGTGGAAAGTATTAGTAATGTTATTACTCGTTTAAATTTTTTATGAGAATGTGTTTACTTTAACATTTGTTTGGTTACATTTATAATGAAAGCTGTATAACCTATCTGGATGACGATTTAATCATGAACCGTCAAATAATGCAATAGTCTATGCAACATACTAGTATAATTCATACCAAGACAACGTTGTAGATATCTAATTATCTTGTATTTGTTTCGTAACATCAATTTTTATCTAGTTGTGTTTTAGTCAAATTTGGGTATTTTGTATACTTTCCAAATTTTCATCTAATACAGCATATAAAGCAATTAAAATAATAATTATTTATTAAAATAATTACTAGATATTTCATATTTCTCACGGGAAGCCTTATAAAACTTTGGAATGTTAGCTATAAACAGTATTTTCACCTCTTTCCACATTTCCCATCATTCCAGCTTATGCCTGTCGCATATGGATCATCGGATCATTCATTCCATCAATTTATAACAGAAACAGTTACGTTTGATAAATAAAACTCTTATACCTAGTAAGTCTTATTAGATCTTGACAATTTCTTTGAATGCTTCCTTCTAAGGAGGTAGAAGAATATCAAAATATGTCTTGAAATATGTGCTGGGGTTTGTAGTATCGCAAATTTAAATGTTTCAATGCTTTGAAAGGAGGAGGGATGTAGTCACTCTTTTCAACGAGATTGGTCTGTTTGTCGTGAAAGGATAAGGATAAAACATTTATCCCGATAAATTGCGAGAAAATAGTTTTGCATGTACAATTTCTAACATACAAAGATTGACTATATATGGATAAATATCTTTGCATACATCTTGGGTTTGTATAATTGATCTGTTTCTTTCATTTACGCATGAAACATTAATGCTCAATTTTGCTATATGGAAACATCATTTTATCAGTACTCTCAGACTCTTTTATGTTATTTGTCCTAAGCAAAATCCATGGTATACCTATATCATAAAGCAAACCTTCTTCACCCGCGCAAACAGTTCTCCAACGTGTGTAATACCTGAATGTGAAATGCTGCTTTAAAGTCTCATCTAAATAGTCTCCTAGTAGAGAATTGACATGAGAGGGCTAGTACTAAAACATCGTCAATAAATAGTGGACTCAGATTGTAAAATGTCCCTAATGTACAACTAGTTACAGTATTTGTATAATTTCTGTCCATTTGCAAGCTGTGGGATTACTTTAATGAAACCATGTAGCATGGAAAAACTTTTAAATGTATTATAATGTTACCTTAAGATGCCTTAGTATTATATAAAAAATTAATATGTATAAATTCCCAACAGTCACTATACTTAATCGAATTTTGATGCGGCTTATAATGTTTACATAGGTGAATGTCCTACTGTGCCCCCAATCCTATGACCTATAGTTCGAATCTGCCGTGAGGTTGTTCATCTGTGGTGTTTTTCTTAATATGGTGGTTGTTACAAATTTTTAACTATTGAACTAAATCAAAACTAGTAACGCCAACCATTAAGGCTGCTGGATTGATTTTTGTGTCGTTAATTAATATTTCAATTAAAAAAACTTCGCTTTTTCCTTCTTCAACTCCTCAAGTCATTACATTTCTCAAATACGTTTAAATGCAATTACCCTTAAACTTTCAAACCTTTCACTCCCTTAAATAATCTCGTAACAAGTAATAGCATCTGTCTAAAAAAAATGATGCCAAATATATCTCTTTTGACACAAATAGAGACTTTTTGTAGAGTCAAAACCCGTCCTATGTTATAACCTTACAGCTTTTAAAACTGATGACTGGACCGGTGACGTTGCAAAAAAGTTGTTCGAAACTCCATAAAAATAAATAAAGAGACCTATCGTTTCACGATGAAAGCAATCTGTAAACCTCTTTTCGCAAAAAAAAAACTCTCGCCTCTATCAAAAAGCTCGTTAATCCATTTTATCGATCACGTGTCGCGCACGCAAAAGATGCGAAATTCGATCTCTCCGTCTAGGCACTCCCATTCTTCCTCCCTCCGCCCCTCACTACCTCCCTCCCTCCCTCTCTCTCTCTCGGTCTTTCTGATGTTGCGATGACGATGAAATTGAAAGGGGGAGAAAAAAGGAAAATAAAAAATCCCTTTGCTCAAAAGGTCGCATTGTTTTTCATACATAAGAAAATATGTTTTAAAAGAAATTTCTTGGCACTATTAATTATTCACTTTGATAGGGCTTCACATAACAAGAGTTTTTTTATTTACGGGTAATAAGGGTTCCGCACTCTAACTTTTCAGAGAGAGGGGGGGGGCTTTGGGCGGGAAATTGCAGAAACTGGATAGGAAGGGAGAGAGAGAGGAGGGGTGAGGGAGTGAAAAGGAAAGGAGGGAGGATGTCGAAAGAAAGAGACGGGGAGATATGCGGATAATAAATACATGGGCGGTAGAGCCAAGATGGGGGCGACGGTACCAACAGCCAACCCCAAGGAAAGACAGAAAAGAAAGGAAGGAAATATGCAGAAGATGCTTTTTACTAATAATGGCAAAATTATAAGAGAGTGGGGATGGGTTCTCCGAGAAAATTCTTCTTCCTAGCAATTTCATGCATTGACAGATATTAAATTCCGTTTCTTGTCATTTTTATGACTCGAGTCGACGTGTTTACTCCGATGTACCGCATGCGTGAGCGGCATGGAAAAAATCTGGCCGACGTAATCGTCGTCGACATGCAAAGTTCGAAAAATTATCTGCTGAAAGCGCAACTCTGTTGAAGTAATTCTATACAAAACACTGAAAAAGTGACGCAGTTAAAATTCGACTCTTGATTTAATATTTTTGTGAAGGGTTTGTGTGGAATTAAGAGCAAACAGGAGCATCATTGTTCTCTAATTTTAGTGATATTTAAAAAAAAATATTCTGAAATCGTGAGACAGACTGCACAAATTTATATAGTAGTCGATTATATATTTACTACAAATATATTTAGCACATAAGGATTCCCGGAATGATAATTAAGTATGCCTATTAGTTTGAAATCTGCCGCTGAATTTCTACCGAACAGCGACGCAAAGCAGTCTGCTGATACCCTAAAATCTGGTGCTGATTTTTCACCCTTAGAGAAATTAAGGTTAAGCTAAGATTCATCTATCAATATAAACGTGTCATCCGTCTTGAAAATTTTCCCTGGTGAGTAGCTTCCTTCTTTGAGAATTTCTTTATAAGTATCATGAAGTACAAAGGCGGCTTCTTTGTCTGCAGTACCAAGAAAGCGTTGAAACCACCCAATATTGGCACTAAACAATTTTCTTACAGAAAGCTAACGTTTCCATAAAGTAGATGTCGATGCGGTCACTTTGTCCTTTCTAAAATTAAAATAGTACCTAAAGGTACATTCCTTTTGAATTTCTTCATCGTTCCGGAGCAGAAAAGATAATAGGACTGAATCGGAATAGCTAAATAATATTATTTATTTTTCCTGCGGTGTGGTGACCGAATTTTACAAAGGATAAAAATAATTCAATGATGGATATATATTCCGAAGAAAAACATTCGACGGAGAACTATTTCCTGACTTAAATATAATCAGTTCGTACTGGGCACATATATTTGTTTAAATTATAAAGGTATTGGACAAATGTTTATGAATAGTGAGAATATTCTATGGAAATAAGTAGTAGCAGTTATACAGAATTATGAGTAATGGTGTTTTAAAAGCAAATGAAACGATTTCTTTAATTTCCATTTTCAGAAAAACGCTTCATTTTATAAACATTTAATAGAAAATTGTACATGCCCATTACTAATTTAGAGGTTGTTTTCAATTAATAAAGAGTCATTTCCATTTTTAAAAGAGGAAAATCATCATTTTTATTGATCATTTTCGGATTATCAAAAGGATTTCATGAAAAAATGGACGAAGCTAATGACCTGTTTGTACTGAGTTGAACTATAACCCACGCGCTTTGTTGTTATGAAGATTTTGCAGCATTAATATCAGACAGAGCTGTACTGTAAAATTTAACTACAATTGATTGGAAGAAACTCTCCGATGTAACACTCCTTAACTGCGTTATGGAGCTAGTAAGGGCTTATCAACAAATGTCTACGGAGTTTGCATCTCATTGTCAGTGCTAGTAAAAGGACTCGAATATGCACGCAAGAAAGGTAAAGCTAAGAATGGGAAGATGTGATCCATTTGGTTTATTTATTTTTCAAAAAAGATCCATTCGAAACAAATTACGATATATGCATTAATTAAGATCATGAGGGTAGATGAATATCCATTTTACCAGAGTAATTAAAGCAAAGAAAAACTTCGTTTACCAACCAACCGCGACTTTATTGAAGTTTTTTTAGTGTACATAGTTTTCAATTCGTTTACGATTCTATTATTACCTTATATTTATGAGAAACAACGGCCAAGTTGGGTCGGGTCATCCTTTGTCTTGTTTGCTTAGCTATTTCTCAACTCTAAACATCCTGCCTAAACTGGTTGCGTTTTCCTTAAGATTATTCGTTTTGTTGTCTCTCGAGCTCTTCGGATAATTATTTACATATTGGCATTATTCTGGTTTCCTTAGTTTCTGCTGCCATGGTATTCTGAGCATAATACGAATAACTTTTTTTTCTCATTATTTGTCTAAATTAAAAACGTTAACAATTTAATGTTGTTGTTTCAGCTAAAAGTTCACAGCAGAGTTTATGTTGAACCGTGAATTAATTTGATATCTGTCCCAGCATAATGAATCAAACTAAAATCCCTATGGACTTACATCAAACGTAAGACCTCCGGATCCATGATTTTGATACTATGTTTTCAAAATGCAAATTAAAATAAAATCAAATGATCTTGGACCCGAACCAACTTTTCCGAGATAATCGTTTCTTTCTGGTCCCTAACTTGCGACAAACTATTATCATGCTCTAAAGGCAATATCGCCTTGTCTCCGCAACCACTCTTCTTTCAGGTGTTCGTTTCATTTCTTCATAATACCTACATCTCATGGTCGACATCAGGCCTTCTAAAAGATTTTTCCTAGATCCCTCGAAAATGTTAACTAAATTTCATTGTGCCATTAATCATGTCCAATGAACTTCGATATTTTTCTCTCTGTTTCTGTAATCAATCTCCGTTTTTCCCCAACCTCTCAGGATTTACATATTTGTTTTTCTCTCCATCCAGCTTATTTTCGTCATCCTTCTCCATTTCTCACATTTTCTTAGGTTCCAGAGGATTTCTATCTTGTTTCGATATAGTCGAACTCTAAAATTTCTGTTCTTTACATTAGTCTTATTTTGATTTTATTTACCGACAACTAAGATTTTTCTTTTCTTCGCATTTAAGTTGAGCTTTTTCAAGAAATTCTTATAGTAGATTTAACATTTTCTGCATTTCTTTTTCAGAGTCTATCAATATCGCTATATCGTCTGCATATTTTATGCTGTGTATCTTCCTTCCATTTAACTTTATACTTTTTCTCTTCTTAAATTTCTTTAGTACATCTTCAATGAACATGTTAAACAAATATGGCGATAAGGAGCATCCTTGTCTCATACTCCTCCGAATCTTCGCTTTCATCGTACTGCCGTTGACATCGGTTCTAGTATATTGGTTCTTATACTTGTTCAAAATTAGTTTCCTGTCATTCCAATCTAAACTATGAGTGAAAGAAAAATTCACCTTTTAATTCCATGTGAAAGCGTCCAAAAGTCGCGACAGACGAGAACTTGGTAAATATATGGGATTGAGGATTTCCCATAACTTTGGAACGTTACGTCACAATAACACTATAAAACAGCTCAACATTCACCTGTCAGAACAGAAAAAGTTATGTGTTAAAAACACGTTGCCTTCTGTGATAAGTGCGAGGAAAAATTCCTTTTACGTAGCCAGGCAATACAATCCAAATGGACTCGGGAGAAATTTATGTGACCAAAAACCTGGAAAAATTCAAGGATTTATATGGACCGTAAGTTATCTCGATTTTTTTCTAAATTATGTGCTTGTTTTGACTTTCTCTTTGTTCAACTTAGCCACGAGACTTTTTTAATATGAAGAAACGTACGTTATCTATGGGATATATACCACTTGAAGGCTAAGATCCAGAATAATAATTAACATGGAAACTTCTAAAAATATTTCTGCAACAGAACCTACATATGGTGGTAAAACATAAATTTCTGATATTCTTGAAAGTGAATAATAAAAAAATTTAAAATACGCTTAACATTTAATTTGAATTGTGTCCTTGAATGGAATTTTAGCCATTTCTAACCTTCCCACCTTAATCGCTTTAAGTTTCTATTATTCACGACTTTGCACTAACTTGTAAATATGGAATGGAATTATTTTGTGAGACATTCGCAACAATATCCATACAATTTAGTAATTTGATGACAATATTTAAAGGCTCTAACTTGCTGCATCATGTGAAATTCTCGTTCGATGACGACGAAAATAAGAATTTTCTTATAAATGTCATCGATTTTATACCCTAATTAAAGAATAAGAGGTAAATGTAAAACATTTTAAAAATAAGTACTTTAGATATCTCTGATAGCTATAACAACGTTTCGTTTTTTCATAACCTTGTTATGTCTGTTGGAATTACCTAAGATAAGTACTTGTTTTTCAATTTTTTATTCTTAAGTGCTCAGTATTGAAATTTGTTTTCAGCCATAATGCGAGTCCGATGATTATCGACTGAATAGTGTACCCAGTCAAATTTCGTTGAAAATAATAATATTTATCCGTGTACGTACATGCGGTTGGACATGGCGTGGCAAAATGTCTCCTTAGGACGTTCCAGAAACTTATTTTATAAGATGATATCAATCATCAAGATATCGTAAGTCATTGTCGTCCAGAAATCGTGATTTTTAGTTTACTAATTTAGATAGTTAAAGTATTTCCTTTCGCACCAATTTTTATTTGCTACAGTTTCAATATTACATTTAACTACTTAAGTTGTTATAATCAATGCAGAAATACCGTACATTTTTTAATCCAATACATTTTTATTTAAACAACAATATTTGTGCCGTAAATTAAACAGTAGTACTATCTTTATTAATAAGTCTAAGTAAACGATACTGAAAGGTGATGGCACGCCACACATTAATTCTTAAAGCCGGCTCGACGTACATTTATAAGGAACTTGCGACCCTGCCTCATCAGCGGTACGCGTGTGCGTATAACCGCTGACGCAGACTCTTCTTTACTCAAACATAAATATCTAAACCATCTATTTGCCTTATCCTCAACATTAAAATAAACATAAATATCAAAGATGGAGAAATAGATTTAAATGGTCCCTTTGAGGTGTGAAAAAATTAGGTGCTAAAATATTACCGGCTTGAGTGGCTAATACAGCTGTTAGAGCACTAAAGGTCAAGCAAATAAGCTACGTTTATGGCTAAAAACGGGGCGAGGCATCATCTGTAACACCTCCCAGTTACCTTTTTTCCCCCTCAGACTGTAGCAAATGGAGAGAGAGAGCGAGCAAGCGGAAAAAGGTGTCGGAAGATAAGAGGGAGGCGTAAGGGGGAGGATGAGGAGGAAATGGTGGGAGGAAGAGAGAGACAGGAAATTTGTGAGAAAGGAGTGAGTGGTGTGACGCAAGAGCTATAAGGATCGTCAGCATGTTGAAGAGGGCGTGGGAGTCACCCGTTTTATTTTCTGGAAAAATAAGAAGGGAGCGATGGAGCGGCTTTTTTTTTAAAAAAAAGCGCTTTTCCGATTCGTTTCTCAAAGAGGATTAGGAGAAAATCATCTGGATTGTATAAACGAAGTGGAGCGAATAAGCATCTCCTCTTCGTAATTATATTTCTCCGTGGACGGAGTTGAAGAGTTAAGGAAGAAAACGAACATCTTTTATCAAAACTAACCCTCGTCCAATCATTGCATAGGTAGTTTATTTGATACGATTAGGTTTTATGTTGATGGACCGAACCGGGAAAGCAACGCACCACGTCGTTTGATGAGATTGCTAATTAGCTCATTCGACCGGTTTCGAATGTGAGATGAAATGATGCTGATGGGTATTAATCATGCTATAAATGAATTATAATTAACTGCTAACGCTTAGTAGTCACTGAAATATTTCATCTTTAAAATTTACTGAATACCTTTCTTTTTTTAGTACTATTTTTTTAGAACAGATATTTATGTCAATCCGAAAAATGTGATTTTCGATTTTTTTACCTGCCACCTTATACCATCGGCTTCATCAGCATGAATTAATTTGTTGAGTGGAGATATTTACCAATGACTAAACATTCATTAAGAAAAATTATTTAGGTACATTTAAATCGTAGGTGATTTCAGTACTAAGCCATCAACGATATGGCAACCTATCATTTCCCGTTTCGAATAAATAGAATGTTTGTAAAGCGAAATGCGCATACTTCCCATCTCGTTTTTTTATCCGGTTAAATTTTTCCATACAGAATTAAACGTTAAAGGAAAGGCTTTGGTTCAAATGATCCATTCAAATTGAGGCATTGAAAAACCCACCGTAAACTTTTCCTCGATTGGAGGATTATCGAAGGATGCCGCTTAAAACCACGCTTAATAATGATACTCGTTTCGCGCGATTTATCGATCCATCGCTTATTAGCGACCTTTATCTCTCTACCCTGTCCATATATATATATATATATATATATCTCCCTTCGATTGTCCCATCAAGTTCACCGATTTGCGGAAATTCCTCCGCGGCTTTCCAAAAAGCGTTGGCAGTGCCATTATTGTAATTATGATTTGAAACGAACCGCCGCTCTTCGATGGATCGATCGAAACGCCACTTATGCGATGCACAAGGACGACAAGTGCACGTGTATCTTGTCACTTCGTGTCGACGATAAGGACTCGGGAGTCGTTTCCGCCGACTAAAATTATTTTCCTCTCAGTCCGCTGACTATTATGTTTTTAGGCGTTTTCGTCGTGTTACCCGTAACGACGATGTTAAAAACCACTTGTTAATTAATAAGCCATTTTTACATATTTTAAAGTCTATAGATCTAATGGCAAGAGAAACGGAATGAAATGAATAGACAGAGAAATAGTTTAATGAACAGTGGCGCGTGATCTTGTTCATTTATTCTCCCTCCGTCGATTGCAACGCCCCTTAGTGCCGTATGTATGAGCACGCATACACAGTTTAGCGGAGATTATTAATCATGAATTGCGTTAATTATCTCTACTCTTAGCTGAATTTGCTTTCGTGCGTAAATCCCCTTTCACATTAATCGCTTTTCCACTTCCCATTCTCTCCCTCTCTTTCACACACGCACACCCAAATATGGAGTCCGATCCTTTGCGAAATAGGGGAGCTCTGACCGATGCTCCTAAACTCATTCACGTTATCCGTTAAGACATTAATGTGTTCCTTTACTCTAAGAGTGAATAGATATCCATTTCCGGAATCATCCCAAGTAATGCATCAAAGGATCAAACGGCTTATAGTCCCTTCCGAAGGACGGGGTGCTGCTGCAATATGCTGCTCTCTCACGAGATATTCTAACAGGAGAAGTGGATAAGATCCTAAGTTTAAAATCGGCTGCTGCGAGATTTGGAATCCAAATAATCACGACGGAAATTTACCTGCTTCGCCGAATCTTGATTTGGATTAGTTAAGGGATAAGTCGACCCATTAAAAATCCATTTTGATTTTTAACAATCTCGGGGAAAAACTGTTAAAAAGCGCATTTAATCCTTGAACCACATGAGTGGAAGAGTTTTATGGGAAATTCTCGTCAAATATCGTGATAAAAGCTTTTCTATAAAAATATTTAATAATTTTCATTGAAAAAATCGATGATAGATATATACAGAGATACGGGAGGAGAAGGTAGATTGTGTGAATTCTCTGCCCGTTTTTCGGTACATGAATTGCCCCGTTAAAAGTTGAACGCACGCATAACCACAGAAAGATTCCGGCGTTTCATTGGAAATCGACGAAAATGCCATGCGGGAGCACATTTGCCGCGGGCGAAAGTGAAGGTACGGAAAAACGTATACAGAGGGAAAAACGGAGGTCTAATATTGGTAGAGGGGCGCGGAGGGGGTGAACCAGGTGCGGCGAAGCTCCGATAAGGACGTGGGAGGAGGTGGGGGAAGGATTAGTCGGTATAGGATCCGCACGTGTCCTAGGCGCCACACGGGGTATAAAAGGTGTGCGGGATACGTAACAGAACCAGATAATGGTTTCCAGGGTAACGGCGGTTTTCTCGTTATGCGGAATCGGATGACCTGGGAAAAGAGGATCGAGAAAGTTCAACGGAGAGATATCTCGGGGGATAACCCTTACTTACCTCCCGACCCAACCTCTTAACCCATTTTTTCCGTCTAGGAAATAGGCGAAGATCTATTTACCGTCGATACCGAGCTCGAATGCGGTATGAACGTCTTCTACGTGGTTTTGCCGTGGACTCAATATTTCATCGGTCGTTATATTGATTGTACTGGATCAGGTGGGGAACCTTTTTCAATCGGAAGGCCAAAATTCATCCTTGGGAGATCTCATCAGGCCGCACTCTGCATTGTGGGTCACATACATACAGGCACTTCGTCTAGTACATTTGTAAGGTTTGTTGTCGGTGCTTCTATACGTTTCCACGAATGAAATTCAATGGATACGGTCCTCGAAAATAGAATACCCATATGCAACTTTTTAAATCACGCTTTAGAGCACATAGTACCCATTATCTTTGTCACAATGTAGATATCTCTTCTTGAAGCTCACCAAATATTAATACACATTGATTTACTTAAGATTGATGATCACATATAATAATTATTTCAAAAAATAAGCTTGTATTTGTGACATTTATTACTTAATCTTTCTGAGAACTTTTTGATTCATCGTAGTATATGAAAGGCACCGTATCTGATCTTGCTATCAGTATGCTATGAGTCAATCTAGGCGAGATGATAATGAGGATCCCGAGTACGACAATGCTATTGGTAGTAAATCGAACGTTTAAATAAAAAAGTGGTTTTTGATTAAATATTGAATTAAGCAAACTTTGGGTGATTTCAAATCTAAAGTTATATTCGACGGTAAATATCCTTTGATATTTTCTTTTAAAATGGTTCTCATCCGTAATGTTATTCTTATGGGAAAATTGGTATATTTAGGAATTTCTGGAGTCGAACCCATGGCACTTAGGAGAAAGATGACAATTTTTCTGGTGGTATATCATATAGGACTAAAATTCCTGAAAATCTCATATAACTCGGCTAAGTAGATTTGGCTGGACATGCTTTCTTATGGGAAATAATGAAAAAGTGATATCGTGTGATATCGTCAACTGATAGATTTGGTGCTCTACTAACGTTACACCAGAATTTATTTCAATGTGATAACGGAAAGTCTCCTAAAATAATTTTCAGTGCGCCCTCGGTGTTATTCTTATGGGAAAGTAGGCATTTTTGGGAATTTTTGGGGTCGAGCCCGGGGCACTTAGAAGTGATCTGACAATTTTTCTGGTGATCTCTTATTGTTAGTTGAAGAACGAAGTATACAAGATGTTCAACTTTAACTCCTTTTCTTTTTAAAATGAAGTGAGCGGCAGCGATCCTTCCCCAACAAGAACCCAGGGATATTTAAAAGCGAATATGTATTTGCACGAAGGAGAACAATTTTAAAGAAATAAATAGAACCAGTTTCTGGCAAGGCTATACCGAGAGATTAGGTTTTCCAAACTCGATAAATAAAAGAAAAGGGGTAATAATTTAGTATTCTTCCAGAGAAAGGATTCGTGGAGAAGGTCAACAGCACCTAGTTCAAGGATTGCCACCCCAGAAGTGTCGTCTCATTTCGTACCGGATTAGCAGTGGCTGCACTAAGTGCCCGCCTCTTCGCTTCTCCTATGATGAATTGATCTTTTGCCGCTATTGTTTGTATTCCTGCAACCCTGGGCCATAAAAGAGGAAATTTTTCCTGGGATGTTGACCCATGTTAGGGTTTCGGATTTCCCCATTTCCTTCAGAGTAACAGAAAAAGCAGACCTTAGTCGACTACTGATTCAACTACCTCAAAGGGTAGGTGGCTCCCTGCTAGATCGTCCACCCGGATCGCACGGCAACACTGCATAAGGCCGCAGGTTCCCCACCCCTGTACTGGATGGATAAGGACGGAAACGGGAACCTCGAGTTATGATGAAAAGGTTCGACTAACTAACTGAGAAACATGGCAGGCAGGTTATAAAAAAGAAAGATTACCAGGTGGTTGCTTGTAAGAATGTGGCTGTGATTTATTAGTCTCTTTTGAATCTGTCAACTTGCTCAGGTTCTTAAGGGTAATTTATCTACCTAAATTGAAAAATGGAGGAATAAGCATTAGGCGTGTTTCTTAAGGAGCTGATACGTGGAGATCACTTGATTCATTTCTATCGGTAATATAGAAAAGCCTTATTCTGTCCCTTTGTCACTCCCTATGTCACGATCTGAAAAAAAACCGGAAATATACCTGGCAAGAGGAGACTAAGGTCAGCTTTTGAAGCCCAATAGACACTCGCGGCGAGGGTTTCGAACCTTAGCTCGGATCAAAGGCAACCCTCTCAGCAGGAGGTATGATTTCAGGTCAAAGAAGACTGCCTCAATTTTATTTCAGAATAATCGATCATCCCCGTCATTTTTGACGGGCACTTATACTAGTATTAATATAGTTTCGGCGATATGTACGTTTGTTTATTGGTTTGTCTGATGTAACGCTACACTCGCTCGCTATAATAAAAGCGAGTAATATTTATTTTTACATGCCCTCGGTAGGATTCGAACCACTGGGAGCTAGACACGATATCTAACCGTCTACCAACAACTCGAGAAAGAATCGAGATAGAAACTCTATTTCGTAGGAATGCTCGATTCACATATTTTAAGGTGATGACGAAAAACATCTCTAAAAAAAAGTCCTAGGTTGGACTCCAAGGAAGACATTTTCATTTCCCATAACACGTAAAAAATTGACTTTTCGACGTGTAGACTTTCATCTTTTTTTTGTGAAAATTAGAAAGAATTAATCTAGGATCTTCAGATCTGAACCATTATGAATAAAAAGTTATAAAGTTTTTTATACTGTTCATCTTTTTCCGCCTGCGGTTTGAAATCGCTTATGTTAATTCACATATTTTGGGGAAATCTTGCCATTTTAACGGGATGTTGCCTTGCCTGTCAATTACATTGTTAGACCTCGATATCCTATTGTTATTTCAATCCTTATGAGTGTAAGGTGCTTTGACTGTTTTAAATATAAGGTATGATTGCTCTCACTTTGGAAATTTCTGTTTGATAACATAATTTTGAATTTTCTTTACTCACGTCACTTTTGACGGACTGTACCCTAGTGTTGTTGTATTGTTTTGATCCAAAGCGAAGTGAATAGCTTAGTAGACATGGTTGTGTATTTATTGATATATGCTAACTATATTTTCAAAAGAAATACATTACATATGTTCTGCGTTTTGAACGGTTAAAATTTTATGTATGTGTTTACCTCTCCATAAAATACTTTAGTCAACATCTATACATATATGTAGATTTTGAATCTCATAACTTCCATTATTAAATTTTGCTCTCCAAATTCGTTTTATGTTTCCATGTAAATATAGAAAAGATACTCTTATTCTGTTATCAAATTAGATAGTACCAGAAAGAGTGAGATATGCAATAGAGTTACTTCTTTCCTAATTTATTGCTCAAATGCAATTAACACTTCGTCTTTATATCATTATCGGAACACAGTACTTCATCACCAGTATTTGAACGATACTTGTTTAAAAATCGGTCAATGATCACTAAATTATCACGGATTACGGCTACTTTGTAGATGAAACGCGCATCCGATTTATTCTGCAGTTTTGTGGACTCAGGAGTTACCTTGAATTTCCATCCTCTTACACATTGCTTTGTTTTTCAAGCGGGAAAAAGCCTTTAAATTAAAATAACTTCGTTGAAAGGAAGAAATGATTTTTTTATAGTCACTCAAACTAATGGCGTTGGGAAACTAAGGGATTTTTTTCTGTTAAAGCTCCTATCCGCCGGAGAAAGAAGTAGGATTTCTCCTCCACGAAGATAAAAGAACTCCAAAGAGAGAAAAATAATGATTGCGGCTGGGATGTGAGTGCTCGGAATAAAAGGAAGAACGATAGAACACTGCGGAGGGAAAATGGGGGGGAGAAGGAGAAGAGGGAGAAAGAATGGGAGGAGATAATGGGGGAGTATGAGGGAGATGGGAAAAATGGAATGAGAGGGAAGGAGGAAGGGAGACGGATGGAGGGAGAAGGACTGAGCGAGAGGGAGGAGGGAATGGGTAGGAGGAGGTAGAGAGAGAGAGAGAGGGAGCTATAAAAAAGGTGGTAGAAAGTTTATAGAGCGCCACGGGGAGCAGGGTTAACACGGAAAAGGTTCGTGGCGAGGGATGTGGCTGGTTTTGAATGGGAGGAGGGACTTGAAAGGGAACCGGGGCAAATATTTGGGGAAGAGGAAAGTAGCGGAGAGGATGGTGGAAGGTTAAGAGTAGAAGGAGTATGGAGTATATGAGGTCAGGCAGGAGGGAGAGGGAGATGCACGCGGGATTTGGGAGGGGGTGGAACGAAGACGAATGAGGTTTTCGGGTTTTAGAGGAAGGACTTATTAGAGCGGCGTAAAGGAATGGACGGGGGAAAAGCAAAGTGAGTGAGTGAGTGAGAGGAGATGGATGGAGGGAGAAAAGGAGATGGATGGAGGGAGAAAAGGAGATGGATGGGGAGCGATAGGGAGCGAGGGATTTTAGGAACATTGGGTTTAGACGGAAGGTGGTGAAGTTGGAGGATTTGGACTCGGAGGAATCAATTCGGAAGGAGGAGGAAAGTCAGAAACTGTGAGGTTTGGCGGGTGAGGGAGGAATTCTGGGGATTCGGAGGATTTGGTGGAGAAAGTGCGGTTGGGTTGGTGGGATGGATGGAGTATACGGAGTTAGGAGAAAGAGTGAGTGAGAGGAAGACTGAAGCATGGACGCAATTGGATTGCGTATCCACGTGTAACATGACCGCGAAAAGTTTTCCATGTGTGGAGAAAATCTCTCTTTATTCGAAGAAATTGCTTAGAAAGCTAAACCCTACGTCAGACACACAAATAATGACAAGTTGTTTCCTCAATGATATAATTGGCAGTAATTTTATTTTACCTTTGCGAATTTATCATATGCAAAAATTAATATACGCGCATTTTAATAACATACGGGAAAGTGAATAGGTTTTCGCAGAGGAATGCGTTTAAGAAATCTAACTATTTATTAAGAATTATCTGCTATAATTACAGTGTATTATCTTGGGTTTGAATCCTTTTGGGTTATTTAACTCAGTTCTGCTTTTCTGACCGTAGTAATTATCAAATAGTTCATAATTTAAACACCAATAAGTTTTCCATTAACATATTCAGTGCTCTTAAAGCATCAGCAAAAGTTCAGTGTTCGAATCATTCTGATATGAATAAAGTACTTTGAGCACACGTAGGCGGAATTTTCCCCAACCGTTAGTGGAGTAAATAATTACCATGGTAAGCTCTCCGTGTGATGTAAAATTACAGTACGTTTCCGTAACATTTTCAACTGTATCTTATACAAAATGAGAAACTTGTATATTTGTCATTAACTCGCATTAATTATTTTATATTAAACTTTGATAAAATTCTAAATACGCGAGAATAGGACTCCCGTAGACATTTTGCGAAATGCAGGAAATGATTGGCTGGGCAAAATTGGAGGGGGAAGCGATAACAAAGGAAGAGAAATGGAGAGATTGAACGGAAGGAAAATACTCTTGGGATGACAAACTGAAAGAAGGGGAAAATTGGAGAGGAGAGAAGAAAAAAGAGCAATTTCGTGGGATTTCAAAAAAAAACGAAGAACAGTCGAGAGAAAGAAAATAATACGAATGTCAATAAAATAAAGAGAGAAGGTCGGAGGTTTGCTCGGAAATAAGAGGACGTCAAAAAGGAAACGGAACAGCGGAACAGTAGCGGAAGATGGCGGAAGGAATGAAAGGACTGGGAGGATTGGAAGTGGAGGAAGAGGGGGTGGGGTGGAGGCGGTGGGAGTGGGGCCGCAGGAAGTGGGGCCGCTTCCGTAGAGTCGCCCAAGCAAAGGGCGAACGGAAGAAGGGGGAGAGAGGGACGAATTGGCCGCTCGCCTCCAGTTTAAAGGGAAAATGGGCCACCCTGACAACATACCTGCAATTTAATTATTCCCATGAGGCTCTTGCGGTACCCATGGCTTATTACGCTCGGGCGTATTTAGACATTTACGCTATAGGAGCTAGGAAGGGCCGTGCCCGCCGCGGGATTCTAAGCCTCGACTCCAGCAATGGAATGTGGACGTTCCATTTATTCCTCTACCGAAGGTGGGGGAGACGAACTAGAAGGGACTATGGGAATTGGGCACGGGAGCGCAAAATCTATAAATAGAAAATATTCCTGTTTATGCAATCTTTTCCTAAATTGACCGGAGCAACGTGGACTTACGCCAGTGGCGAGACGTTAGCTATTAATCGTGAAAGTAGTTAATAGTACAGAAATTAAAAATAAAGACATTAAGACATGAATCGTTCCCAACGGATGCCCAATTTAGATAATGTTTTCTTTGTGTTTTTTTTAAAGCGCCTCATCTCAACCTCTCGAGAAATATAGGTTATGACATTATAAAGGATTTTCCGAAAATGTCCTCCAGAGAAGGGAAGGGAAAATAATAAGGTGGAAGAGAGAGAGAGAGAGGTAGTGGCGCGACTGGAGGAGGTGGCCCTCGAGTGGAAAACAAGTTCGATAAACAAAAAGATGGGGACTCCTAGTTCGTGAAGGAAAACGGGATTTTTTTCCGAAGACTGGGATTTTCCCAGTATTTCACTCGAGATACCTCTTATACCAGACCCTTTTGAGGGTCCCTACCCTGAAAAAAATCCTTCTCTCCTCCTTTCCTTCAGCGTCCGCGTCTTTATACCATTCCATTATCGAAGGAGCACGTCTTCGAGGAGTCTGTCTCTCCACTCATTCCCCTTTCTCTCCTCTCTTGCTCTCTCTCTCACTCTCTATTGGACTCACCCTATATCTCTCCTTTTCCTACAACCAACCTCTCTCTATTTGACTCACTCACCTTCTGTTTCCCTCTCTCCCTTAACCTTCTCCCAGCGCCACCCTTTCCCACTCGCGAACACTCTCCGGCATTATTTGCGCCGCATCCCACGGTGCGAACTGACAGGTGACAAAAATGTTTTGAGCTGCGGGATTCTCCTGTGCTCTTGTAAGACCGGGCACGTTATTTGTCGAAGTAGAGAAGCTTAGCCTTTACCTCCCAGCATTACCCTTGCTCCTGGAGGTTGGGACGTTGTGATACGTGCTGGCATTCGTAAGCTCTTAACAAAGAAGGATAAAACATTTGGTCTTTGTTAAAGGAATTTTTCGCGATCGTTTTGATTTTTCGTAAATCTAATACTCTGAAAGGTCAAAGAGTGATTAAAACATAAGTACCGTGGGAGGGAAGGAGAAATGAGTTTTACTGGATCTTAAATAGAACCAGTTCCTGGTTGAGGCATACGTTGGGATGGTGGAAGACCTGGGTTCGATTCCTGGTCAGGTATAGAATTTTCTCCTTCTCTACCTTGGAATTTATATTGGGATGTATTCTAACATGCCTCTAAAATGCCATTAGTTTACATTCCATCTTGAGTAAAATTCTGTCACACGTATAAAAATAACGTTTTATGTGCCTTAAATACAAAAACAGTAATTAATAAAACTAGTACGTGTTTTTCTTGATATTAAAATGTTATTGCAGCTATAATTATTAATTTTTTTCAGGTGAAAGCATAATTAATTCTTGCAATGATAACCATGCACACGTTTTAGCTATAACGAAGCCATAGTTAGTGGTGATTTATCGCTTCACTTCAGCTACCGGTTTCTTTATAGCCTATTCGTGCATCTGATTTTCCCGTCGTTTTAAAGGCTAGCGGAATAACCCAGTTTCTCAAAAAGTAATCGTCTCAAGAGAAAGATCCACCCCTAATAACGGTTTTTTAGCCTAAGCATACATCTGAGTTACTCGTCGTTTTAACGGCTAGCGAACAATCTAATTTCTCGAAAATTAGAAGTATTTATGGCATCAAGAGAAATAGATGGATGAGGATATGATGTAGAAGACGTAACAACGAAAAGACCAGATACTACCGATGCTATCTAAAGTGGACCATTCCCGGCAGTTGTAAAAGAGCGTTAAAATTATTGTTTATGTACGAGATAAATTCTTCTAAAGAGCGGGGCTGCGAAAGAACAGAAGTAAATGAACTGACTAAAAATTATTTATCAATCAAAAATTGTTGCTATTGATAGGGGTGCAGGAATCTAAAATTATTCGCTTGATAGAAAATGTGATATTTCTCCTTAATCTTATGCAGTTATTACCACACTTTCCACCGGTATATCAACGAGAACGAAAATTTTAATACTTAATTCACGAACACATACATTATGCATACTGTCCTCGTTAATTGCTGCTTAGTTGTCGAAGCTAAATTGAATCAGTGAATTTTCTAATGAAAGAATAATTTTCCAATAACGACCAAACCTATCCAATTATTTGGTTTGTCGCCGATTAAATTGCTTGTTTTCTTAAGCGATCGGGTTTGATCAACGTCTATATTTGCATAGTATATTTGCAAACAAGGTGATAACAATTCCAGGGAAACTGTTGATTGGGTTACTGGTTAGAATGGTAATGTGCTTTGTTATCCAATCCCCGTACTGGATTAACGGTAACAGAAATGTACGTATGGCTGTGGAGTTTTTCGATGATTATTTACTAATTATGTAAACATATTTAGGGAAGCAAAAGAAGAATATTCAGCTGATGCTAGATAATTTCCCTCGGCATCCGATATTTTATCTCATTAAAATTAAAATTTTCTTTTCTCACAGAATACCGCGTTGGTTTTTCAATAATCCGACGTCAAAATAAAAATTGCTTTTATCTTTGGCGGTGGACGTGAAAAATTATATATAGCGAAAGAATAACAATTTTACCAACATATTTAAATGAATGCCAGGAATCGAGTGTTCAAGAGAAAATAACGAAAATGCTGATGGCGTGAATTTGGCAGTTGCTACCGGAGTTCCCAGATTTTCAGTGAATTATTTCGGAGTAGAGGGATAATTGACCCGGACTTCATTTTGGTCCAAATTACAAATTACTACTCCATCGTAGGCCGCGTAGAGTAGTAGTTTTGTAATTCGGAAAGGCAATTTCGATTTCGAATTTCCCTCCTAAAAAGCTTACGGCAAGTCGAAGCGCTTCTCACTCTCACTCTCCTTTCAGTTTCTTTCCTCTCCCACCCTCTACCTCGCCTGTTTCCTAACTACGTTGTGTCGTAGAATTTCGTTTAAAAAACGCCAATAATCAGTATTTTCACCTCAATGCAATGATGTCACTTTCAATCGTCTTATTTGCAAAAAGTATTGCAATTTTACAGTGATAGATCGGTAATTTCACCACCCGCTGTGAGGGAAGACTACACCGAGCTAGGGTCGAGGACTGAGTCCGAACGAGGGGCGCTAATCCTCACTAATGACGGTCGAACTTGAAGAGCAAGTAGTCTTCCGAAGCATGGACCCGGATCTGCTACATAAACCACAAATTTCAGCGTAAAAATTTACTATATGGACACCAACAGTACTCGATGGAGCTCATTTTCTATAAACTTGGATTTTGCGTAAATTACCCGAATTTTCAAGGATTTACTTTCCTCGGTATAAGAAATGTGAGACTTTTGTTGATCTTGATCAGACGAGGTTTTTGTTGTCGGAGAGGGTCTATTGTCTAACATAGAGTTAAATTCAACACATTTAATTCTGAATAATGGTTATTTTTTATTAGACTAGCCTCTCAGCGATACATACAGTAACAGGTCAATAAAATTTCGTCAAGAAAATGTAAATCCAAATTCATTTTTCAAGTTAAAACTTTGGAAATAATACCTTGGCCTGGCATAAAAGTTATTCCATTAAATGCCTTTATAATACCTCGGCTCGTCTTCTGCTCAAAAAGCTTGGCTAATGTCATTACTTCCGAATAACGAGGCGTTAAGTAATTCCTTTGGCTTCTCGCTCATAATTCCCCCCTCTTCTCCTACACCACAAAATCTCTCTCTCCTCTCGCCTGCGGCAATAAATGATGCCAGGGCGTGGCATTTTAAAAGTTTGGAAGGTGTCCATCACGCGGAGAAAGTCGTTGAGGCCACGCGCGCGGCCAATCACAGGCATTTGCGTTGATCAAAGGTAGCAGAGGAACCCGTGCCCAACGTTGGAGGAAATTCTCGGTGCTACCGGTTATAGGTAGTGAAATTCCCTCTTAAAATTGCTTCGCCAACGTGTATGACCTCAGATATGAAAATTCACACGCTCCAGAGAGCAGTTTTACTGACGTTTTCGTTTGGGAACGAGGAGAACATGCAACGAATAACACGTTTCTGGCTTTTATATGTTTTATAGTTTGGAGTTTAATTGTGAAAGTGCAGAAAAATATGTTTTCATTTCGTATTCATAACTTCTGTTTTAATTGAGTCTCTGAGGATTTAATCTTTCCACATTACCTAATTTAATGAAAGTTCTACCTCATTATCTCCGCGGCGTGGGTTATCATTTGAATAAACATTCTCTGAATATGTTGTTCATTGTCGCGGTTGCCTATTTGTATTCATAAAACGTGTCACTCGTTATAATTTATTAGGCATATCAGAGTTCGCAGCTGCGCTTAACAACAACAAGTTCCCTTTTCGTAATATACCGATTAACATTTGAGCCGAAAATTAAAGTTGATTAATATCCCGTACAACCGAATTCGATGATACTAATAAACTTTCGTACGTATTTATATTTTGAAATCACGCTCATATATAATTACAAAGAGAAAGCATCATCAAATCATACCTAAAGTGGGTTGTCACAGACGAAAACTTTCATGAAATTTTAAATAACTGAAGAATTATAAAAATTTTACAATAACTTAATTGAATAACAATGCAGTGATTTTCATATAATGTCAAATTTGAACGATAGGGTTTGTTGTAGTTTTCCATTCAAATCTCCTTGGCGACAATCCGATATTCGTGCATGTTTTGTTTTAGATTTTCATTTTCATTGAATATCTTCATATTAAAATATTTTCCGTTTTTACCCAGTTAAAGTCTCAATTGCATATAAAAACATTTAGAACAATATATAAAATTGTTAGGATCTCAGGGAAATTCTTTGGGAAACCACTCTTATTCATGGAGACGATGCCATTAAATAACACAGTTCTTTTATCAGAAATAGTTTTGGAACCAAATTTCTTTCCTTTAAAACTCAGCGTAAACGGTTGTCATTCATAAAATACATTTTTCACTAAAAATATTATTTTCGTTCGCTGTAATTTTTTATCTTTTTATAATAATACCGATAGTAAATAAATTTATTGTATAGTTTATCTTTATGTTACAAACAAATTATTCAAAATTCTACTCTACACCTTGTTTCTATACCTCGCAAATCGCTACTTGCATTTTTAAATGATTTATAATTTCGGTGCTAGCATTTTTTACTACAGTAATTTTGTTATTATGAGAAGTTTAATCATTTGAATTTAAATTTGATACGTAATCGGTTATACCGTAGCATAACTCAAATATAGTGGTTTTAAGTAAAATTCGAACAATAGCAATTAAAGTCATTAATCTCGCAAAATAACAATTTATATAGATATAATTATTAAATGGATATCTGCAGATATATATTAACGATTTAAATTAATGTGATATTAATGTTATTAAGAGTAATGTTATCATACATGGATTCCTAATCTATTTCAAAAACTAAAAGTGGCTTTCCAAAACTGTCAGAAATATTCAAAATCAACTGATAATGAAATTAACGTAAGAAATAACTGAGCTTTATTTGCCCGATTGAACATTAAGAGACACAACTCAGCTGTGCTATTGACACTAGTAATATATTTCTACAAATTCGTAATTGTGTGCGTAATTTGGGTTTTGGTGAGAGATAACAAGCCTAATGAAATTTAAATTATTAATTAATAATGTTTGGGCAACGACAAATAGTCATATAACTTCGATGCAATCCATTAAAACTTAAGTTGGGCGACTAATCGCTTCATCCTAATTATTCTTTCCTTCAAGCCATCATTTAACAATTAAATCCTGCGTGCCACTTTCTCTCACAAATGAATTCATAACCCATTTGCTAATTGGTGATATGTTGGAGAGTGACCAAGTGGGTTTTGCGTTTAAGTGTACCGTCATCGAATCTCCTCAATTTTATATTATTAAGCTGCCCTTCCACACCTATCCATTGTGAGGAGATTTGATTTTTTTCAGAGGAGCAATTATCAGCTGCAGTAACAGCTAAACAGTTTTTCTCAGGAGTGAAATTTAGAATTAATAATCTCTGATTTTCCAGCCTTGAATGATGAGGGAAATTTGATGGAAGATTTGATATTCTCTGAAACAGGTATCGCGCACCAAGTAGAGTCGATTAAGCAAAATAAGTCTCCCGGGCCGGAGGGCATACCCGCGCGTGTGTTAAAAGAGCTAGCCTCGGTAATTGCACCTTACTTGAAAATAATATTCGAAAAATCCGTTGCACATGGTACCGTTCCGAAAGACTGGAAACTAGCAGACGTAACGCCCATCCACAAAGGCGGTGATAAAGAGAACCCCGAAAATTATAGACCGATCTCCTTGACGTCATTATCGTGTAAGATTCTAGAACATATAATCGTTAGCTCTGTTCTACGTTATTTAGATGGTTGTTCTTCGCTAAGTAAAAACCAACACGGGTTTCGGGAAGGTAGGTCATGCGAAACGCAGCTCGCCCTGTTCGTAAATGATCTGTTGCAATACGGAGAGAAAAACACTCAGGTTGATGCCATTTTCATTGATTTTAAAAAAGCATTTGATAAAGTACCCAATAATAAATTAATAGGAAAACTAGAAAAGTACGGCATAAACCCAAATATCGTGAGTTGGGTAAAAGACTTCATCTCCAACAGAAAACAGATAGTAGTTATTGATGGGAAATCTTCATACCCGGTAAAAGTCGCATCAGGTGTTCTACAGGGAAGTGTCATAGGCCCACTACTATTCCTGAGATATATATATAAACGATATCTGCTCGGTAGTTCGCTGCAAAATAAGACTTCGCAGATAACACCGTTTTATATAAAGAAATAATGAGCTAGGATGACCAAAAATCTCTCCAGGAAGATTTAAACGCTCTTTCCGCATGGTGTCAAGATTGGAAAGTCGAAATTAATCACAGCAAATGTTCCCTGTTGAGTTTCTGGAAGAGTAAGAACAATGAATTAGACTCGGAGTACAGAATTGATAGATTGAATATCCAATCTGCGGAGTACGTTAAATATTTAGGAGTCACCATTTGTCGTGATCTATCGTGGAATATGCATGTTCGAAGTATCGTAGGCGCAGCTAATAAGAAATTGGGCTTCGTAGGCAGAATAGTAAGAAGTAGCACAGAACAGATACGAGAAACGTGTTATTTATCATTGGTCAGATCTCAGGTCGAATACGCTTCCAGCATATGGGATCCGTACGAAAAGGGACAGATACTTGAGTTAGAAAGAATCCAACGCAGAGCAGCCAGATATAAATATGAGCAAAAATTAAGCGTCACAACACTCTTGAAGGAGTTGAATTGGATATCGCTAGAGGATCCCAGAATTAGCGCTAGGTTAAGGCTTCTGGAGAAATTTAGGTCGGAAGTTCTCTTATAGGAGGTCTCAGGAATATTAGAGGCAACTACGTACATGGGCAGGCACGATCACGAGGATAAAATACGAGAGATCGACTGTAGGACCGAGCGATATCAGGGCTCGTTTTTCCCAAGGACCATATGGGATCATAATAGGAGAGTGATTCCCACGAGAGAGGTTATTAGGTAGGTTTTGGTGCGCTGCACCCCCTGCCACCCACCAGTCTGGTGATTTGCAGGGTATCATGTAGATGTAATGTTTGACATGGGAAAAAATTGGCTCCTGGCATTTTACGTGCTGTCAGTTCCTTTGAGCCATTAACCATTAAATGAAAGGTTGTGCTCTAAAAAGAGACGTTTAAAGTCGTGAATTTTCCTCGCCGGTATGAGGTTAAGAAAATCTTACCAGTAGAAAATTGCATTCCTCGTAGTCTCGCATGAAGGCATGTTCCAGCGGAAATGGCAATGCCCCCTTCTTGGCCACTGCGTGTACGCGACAGTCAGCGATTGGTGAAATGAGAGTTATAGCCCATACCTTAGAAACGGAAACTTGGGTTCTATTTATAGTAGAGAGAGAGAGAGAGAGGAATAGAGCACCCGGCTTCAAATCATTTCATTACTTTTCGAAAGAAACATTTCCGCCTCATAAAATAACAAAAACACCCTTTATATAATCACCGAAAAGGTCAAAATAATAAATCAGCCGGAACTTAATCCAGAAAGGGAGCCGAAATCGGAATAAGTTGATTAGGCGTATTTTTAAAAAATCCGATCCTTCCGCTGCAGACTAACCAAAATGAGATCGAATTAAAATAAAAAGAAGGCGCTTATACAAATACCTGCAAATCGTGAACAGACTCATCCTCACTGATCTTTTCGATTGAAGTCTAAAAGCCTAATTTATCGTCAGGAAAAAAGTGCCCGAGACCCACGCACAGAAAATAAATACTTCTGTTTTGATGGGAGTAGCTTCTCCCCAAATGCGCGGGAGAAAGGATTCCGCGGCGATCTCTTTTATTGGGAAATCGAGAAAAGGGAAGTAACCCCCTTTTACCACGGTGGAGAAACATAAGAAAGCCTTTTCGTCCGGGCAGATATAATAGAGAAAGGGAGGGTGGGAGGGACGGGGGAAAAGAGAAAGTGGAAAAAATGAAAGTAGGCGGAAGAGATGAATGGGAGGGAGGAAAAAAGCGCCTGAGATTGATTGAGAAAGAGAGATGAGGAGAGAGAGAGAGAGAGAGAGAGAGAGACGGAGGAGTAGGTATGAGATATTGCGGAGTAGTTTAGGAGACGAGGGTAACAGGAGGGGAGAGCCAAAACAAACATCGTTCGAGGATCGCAGAGCAAGACTTTTGACGTGATAATAGCGCGGATGGAAGGCTTTTCAAACTCTCGGCGGAGATCTCCGTCGGTGGAACTCCATTTCCTCCCCCTTCCTCTCAGCGGCGCGACCTTTTTCCCATTCAAACATGAGGTCTCATTCCACGTCATCTCTACCACCCTACGACTCTCAGAATTCACTTCTCTTTCTCTCATCCACTCCACTCCACGTCGGAAAACTTCTCCTCTTCCACCTCCAACACGCGTCTATCATCCAATAATCGCGTGAAAGGCATCGGTGGAAGGCGTTTAATGCGACGGAAGAACGGAGAGGAGGAAAGAGAGAGAGAGGATAAAATGATGAAAGGGAAGAAAGATGGAGAATGTTGGCTTATATCGGGATGGAGAGGGAGTCACGCCGAGTAAAAGAGCGATATAAAATCATTCCCCTCTCGCAAAACTCTGCGGGAAAAAAACACCGCATGAAAGCGGAGTGGGTTCTCCGGGGTGGCTGTGATATTGCGGGGAGGAAAAAGCTATCGATCAGACGCTTCTCGGAGACGGAGACCGGCGGCGCCGATTCCATCCTGCTCTGCGCTTTGGTAGTTTAATCCTGGATTCTTAGAAGAACGTAATTTGCAAATTCCTCCGCCCGAGTTTTATTATAAATCGGCTTAGTGCCTGTTGCTTTGCAGAGATTAGTCTCGCGAATTTCGTTAATATCCGTTAACAATTTATTCGTCGAAGCGAACGGAAGTAATTATTGAAAGTAAATTTCGTCGAAAACAAGACGGACGTTTATTTATTTATGCTATTCTTTATTTTATTGTTATTTTTATATTATATTATTATTATTTATTTATTTTATGAAGAATTAAATTATAAATGAAAATTACGATATCATTCTGTTAATAAAACAAAAATAGTGTGTGGTTTACTGCCACCTTAAAGCGCTGTCGTTTTAGAGAAAAATTTTCCCAACATCGATATTACAACAATTTATGAGTGTTGATAGTCCTAAAAACAATGATTATAATAGAAATGGGCAGAAATAATGGCATCTAAAATTTTAATTTACCACAATTTAAAATTAAAAACTAAATTACCTGCATAAATTTTTAATTTATATGTGCAAACATACATTACCATTCTAAATTCTTCCATTTTCGCACTAATTACTTCTCACCTCCAGGCAGCAACCAACTGAAGAAAGGAGCGATTTAGATAGCAATAAGTTTATTTTTAAAATTCAAGTGAAACCTGTTTTATTTTTCTATTAAATTCCCTTCGTAATTGCTGGTCTACATACATTTTTAAATATGGGACATGTGTGCTTAAAACACAGTTGCTATTAAATATCATTGAATTTTTATCTATTTTAAAAAACATCGAGAAGCTAAATTGCGATGAGAAAATCAATTCACATGCACCACATTCTTATATATTATAAGGAACTGCGATAATGAGTGTTGTCGAGTTTTCCTGTTTTTAAATATCTGAACATTTGACGTTTTTTCGCCTTTCAATATCTCCTAGCGATAAAAGCAAACTTCTCTCTCAAAGTCGAACACACTTTCAAGGGCCGAGATTGTATTTCGATTCTATCCCGTTCGAAAAGCAAATGAAAAAGTGCAAACTCGAAACCTTTTAAATTAAACGGGGAAAAGGGCCTCACCTGAAATTGAATCCGTACTGCTATTATATGCGATGACTACCCTAAATCATTTGACGGGTCGAGCTGGAGGATATGTTGAAAGATTGATCGGGGTCAGGCCGACCACTCCTTATTTATTGACAATATGTAGAGCTTGACGTACAGAGGCTTTGCAAATTATTCGTATAGTCAACCATAGCTATCTTACGCTACTGAGATACTTTGATTTATTTAATACTAAAGGTGAGACTCCATATTCTCATTATTCGTTTCTGAAGGAAATTGCGCTCATGCTTTGAACTAATTAATGTTGCATCCTTTCTGAATATCTTAAATACTGTTTTCCACATCAGCACCATGTAAGGTTAAATGTCACGTGGCCGTTGTACTCGTTTGAAGTTCTACGTGGTATTTTAGGAGTGCGAAAATATGATTAACTAAAATAGATATTTAGTTATAGTAATATCGTTGAATTTCTCTTCGAGAAAAGCTAAGATCTGAGATTAACTTATTCATAAAAAGTTATCATCCGTCAAAAATTAAAATGCATCCGATTTTGGAAGTTCCCTACAGAAAAAAATATCATCAAAAAGGATTTTCAACCAGAGATTGGAGTGCCCCCGAAGAAAATGACGTAACACTTACAGTTAAAATTTCATATATAAATATATCAATAAGCATTTAAATTTGAATTGTTTTCACTTTTTTAATCATTTCATCGCATGATTCTTTCAGACCGTTATTCTGTTTTTGTTCCGCATAACTAATCTGTATGAGCCGTAAAATTGTGGCAATCCGTTTTGATATTATCATAAAAGAATGCGCTAATGAAAAAATTCCAATTATGAAGTGTTTTTTCTTTTTTATAATATTATTTATGCAGGTGACTATCAACTATAAATTCACAACCGTTAAAAAATTTCAAGCACATCTAATTCAGGTTTATAAATTAAGCGTTTGATTTAATTTTTTGTCAATGAAAGTGGATCATAAATAAAATTAACTTGTAAAGATGTGAAATATTATATTTTGAAGCGCTGAAAATGTTGACTGTCCGGTCATGTGTACATATTTTTTTAAGTACGATATAATATCTTATAACCCTAGAACTACATAGAAGTTTTTATTTTACAAAGTAATAACAAAATTTTCTGCAACACTTCTGCCACAAAATTATGATAAGGTTTACTTTATTAACCTTCGAAAACAAATATTTTTCGATTAAAAAACGGGAAATTAAAACGGCAGCTATATTTTTCGTGATGAAATACGAGGATTGGTGTTGTTTCGGTATCAAGAATTATTTTTAAATGATTACAATTTGATTCAAGTTGTTTTCTTTTCAAAAGGAGCAGATGTTATTATTTGGCAGCACATGCGCTTAATTGGAGAGATGTAATCACATTTGTAAGCATTTCTAAAATGTAAGTAAATATATCTTACATCCGATCCTGTTTGTAGCAAAGGGGAAAAAGAAACGCTAGGAGTATAGCTGTGCGGGTGTTAGAAGCTGCGACATTGCAATAACGCTGGAATGATAACTCTGATTAAATGTCGAAATATTGACTGAGATTGTAGTTGCCTTTGTTGGCTTATTCTCTATATCACATTAGTAACTAACCATATACTGTATGTCAACTCCCAGTATTAGCAAATCTTTGTTGTTCACTCCTCAATAGATGCGGGAAAATTGTAGACCTCTCTGAAATAATACAAGTCGTCGTGGCAATTGTAATTTGTCATATTTTCGGTAATTGAGGAAAAATTCTCGCATTTTTACATCAATTTCTGAATTAATTCGGAACTGATACCAGTTTTATTGACTATAAAAATAAACATTCCTTTTTACTCCTATACGAAGTCCTCAGTTATTACTTCGATAAAATTCTCTAAAATCTTCTTCGTGTTAATAAAATTTAGAAATCAAACGCTCTTGGAATCGAACTGTGCTCTCATAATGATCCCTGTAAAAATTGGAAGGTAACGTCGGGTATCCGAGTAAAGATTTTTTCTTGAGTTAATACTGTTTGTTCCAAAAATCTAACTATAAAATATATTCATTAGATAACGACGATGAAAAATGTAACTCGAACTCCAACGAATCCTGCTATATATCCTGTGCTGAATCTATATCATCCTGTATCGCGAGCTGCCCAAAGAGTATTGATTGGAAATTTCAGCACTAACTTAATCTCTAACCCGAACGCAAGATAATAAATTCTGGCAAAGGACGTTAAAGCTCCTCACAAATCTGCGATTGAAATGCTGCAAAAATTCCAATCCTTAAGCACAGAGAGAGAAGCGACGGGGTGAGCAGATAACGTGAAGTCACCGGTCCAGAAACCAGTCGGATATATCCCTGCCCCACCGTAAAATAAACATCGAGGTTGATTTCCTTGAGAAGTATGTTGCACGGTCGGTTGTTATTGAAGGTTATTTTCCATGGGAATAGAAGGTTGATCATTGTCGATTGTTCGCATCATACACCAAAAACAAAAAGGAAATTATAAAGTGAACATGCGAAATTTGCTTCTAAAATTTTCCTGTGCGCTGGAAAAAGTACAAAATTTTATTGAATTTTATTCTATCGCGTTAATAGTTCGTGAAATACGTCTGGTTACCAATATCAGTGAAGCGTGCTGGAGGATGAAATGCATGAAAGTCATATGCGTTATTCGAATAGCCTAAAAATAGGATTCGGATTTCATGAAATTTCGCTTTTCTCACCTGGAGTCGCTTTAGGGAGAGGGGTGATGACTGTACCCAACGCAACGTTTTTATTCCATAAATAATCCTAATGAGATGTGTATAGTGTATAGTTCGTTAATAATTGGGATTCGTTCACTGTTTTTTAAAGGTATTTTTAATAAAGAAGAGGTGAACTGAGCCGCCAAAGGTTTGAGCATTCATAAACATTTTATTACTCCACCAAATTGAATAAGTTACATGCATTTAAAAATATTAATGGTAACGTTTAGACGACAGATAAGTCGTGAAGTTATATTTGACGGTACGAATAAATCGCAGTCCATATAATAATTGCACAAATGAAAAAGAAACATTCCTTTATAAAACTTCGCAAGAAGGCAAAATTTGTAAAATTTTGTTTGGATTTGCTTTCGAGCGAAAATCTTCTGTGGCCATTATACCGTGGAAGTGCCAGAAACTCCATTCATTTACATCGTTTCTGGAGGAGCTATCTCCAGCTTCAATTGGATTCGAGCCACAAGAGCAGTTCTGTAATTCATTTTTGAGCTGTTTTCGATTCCATCCTAAAATGGCAGCTTCATGAAACATGTTCATTATGAATGCATTCAGCGATTAATTTATGCAAAAAAAAAAATTGTTCCGGCACTCATAATTCAGAATTTTCCGAAAGTGCGGATTATGTACAGAGGAACGCCAATATAAATTTGAAGGATTATTTGGGAAATCACCACTACAAAAACCTTGCAATCGTTTCTAATTAAAGGTTTGACGTGGGATTTAATCAATTTTGTAGCTGTCTGGTCGTACACAATCTTCAGTTAACTTTCAGTGACACTTTTTGTTATAAATTTATAAATGTTTCCTATTTTAGATAATTCGCCACAGAAAATATTTTTCCACCTTAGCCATAATTTTGGATGCTGAAAAAACTTCCATTGTGTTAACATAGGCTTCACTTGTTTCTCGTGAACATTGAGGTCACTCCACAACTTGCGACTTCTAGGTCAAACGGATGCCCAAGGCATCCGCTGACCGTATAGAAAAGAGAAAAACTATTCGTAAACCTCAGATTTTTATTAAACGCGACCTGTGTCACTATCCTCTTAGAATACTCAGGTGACAAATGTCACCCAATATATTGAAATAGAAAGGAACACGATGGTAGAGTGGAGAGGAAAGGAGGGATTGACAAGCCAGAGTTAATAATGGCATAAGACATAAAGAGAAAATGGAGGAAAGGGGTTGTGAAAGTGAAATAAGTACACTACAAAGTCACAAAATGCAAATTACCTTAATGACGTAGTGGACAGAAATATTTCAAAAATAGTATTTGTAGAGGGGTGGTTTGGGGGTCGAGGGTTAGATTCCTGCCTTTGTTAGCGTCGTTAAGCTTATTGTATGAGACCGTCAACGACTGCTTGAGCTATTTAAAATAAACAAATATTGGTTAATGAGCCATGATACGTTCGAATCAAAAACAAATAGTTTTCAAATGTACCAAAAAGCATTTTTTGGCAAATATTTAGATTCAAAACGGAACAAACCGGGGTCAAAGTACACGTTGTGATTGTTGTTCAAAAATTACCGAGTGCTGTATTCGATTAATTTCGACTGATATATGTTTTTAAGGACAAATCTTTCCCCTCGCAGTTGGATTGCGTCGAACATCAACTGCAAATAAAAGCGTAATCCCTCCTTATGAAAATAATACGCACCGTCTGGATCATTAGGCATCTCTTCGCCGAAATGTCCTCAAAAAAAAGAACCTCGCTTAACCCGAACTACATCGACAGAATTCAGAAAAGTAGCGAGCGAAAAATGAATTGATTCCCTTCTCTCCCTCCCCTCTCTCCGCAAACCGAAGTAGAGCGCGGTGTTATATACTTGTATACGGTCCACCTCTTTAACTTTCCGTTTTAATTTCCTCGGGGCGAAAGTTACACGTATCGGAGCAGAGGAAAGAGGAGCGGCCTCTTATCCACGATAAAGGTTATTATCCGACGTTTCCCAGATATTTTATGACAGCGCTGGTCGATGAGCCGAATGGGATGGCGCCCTCTGCGAGAGGGAGGAGAGAATGAGAGGGAGGTAGAGAGGTGCAGGGAGAGGGGTGGGAGTGGTCCAGGGGGCGTGGTCCGCAGTCATGTCCTGATGTTCGCGCAGAGTTCATACGGGATTCAGATGAATTTTATACTCGAACGTTCCCTTTTGCGAAGGGAGTCTAGAGGGGTTGGTGGCGGAAAAGGGGTAGGTGGTTATGCGGTAAAAACGATAGAAATGGAATCTTCGGAATAACAATGGGCTGTTCCCGGCCTTGGCTCTCTTTCCTATCCGTGCTTCGGTAAAATCTCACCATCCGACGATGGCGGACTCCGAACATTTCTACGCAACAATGCGCGAATTAACCTTTGACGATCGCGTGCGTATTCGTTAAACGGGAAATACCAAAGGACCGTCCTTCATATCCGTATGACGCGTCCTCTATCTCCACTGGAGGGAGAGGAGAGAAAAGGACAGCTCCGCATTTCCTTCCATCACTGGAGGGCGAGAGGCGGAACACAGGTTCCCCCCCGATCGAATGGAAGAGGACGGGCTTGTGTATAGGATGGAGAGAGCAGAAATGGGGGGAGAGGGCTGAAGTAGGGAGTAGGGCAGAAGTTGAGGGGAGGACGGAATAGAAGAGGGAGGGCAGAAGTGGGGGGGAGGGCAGAAGTGGGGGGTAGGGCAGAAGTGGGGGGGGGAGGGCAGAAGTGGGGGAGAGGGCAGAAGTCGGGGGAAAGAGGGGGGAGGCGGGGGACGTTGGGAATAGTAAAGAGCTTGGGAATGAGCAGAGAGAATCGAGGGAGGAGAGAAATGATTGGTAGATAGAAGGCTATAGAGAGAGAGAATGAGGGGGTGGGGATGCGGAGAGGGCAGACGTGAAAAAACACACGACAGAAAAGCGCATGCCGAAGCGGCGAAGGGCTTTTGTTTTCGCTTTTTTTATAGCGCAAAGAATTGGTCATTTTTTAATCGTTCGATGCTGCCCATACGCAGACGGTTTACAGTTTAGTAATGGCCCTTCTGCACGTCTATATTTGATCGGAGGTGCAATTTACTTTATCATTTTCGCGTGCATTTTGCGTTTATAACCGAGGCTTCCTCCCCACCGTCATTCGTTGCCCTCGTGTGGATGAGTCACGTGACCTGGATCATCGCACTCGTGAGGCGGGTATTATTGCGCCTCGCCAAAATATATAGTTGAACGCGTTCCATTCCTCGCGCGAAACCACGCGATAATTTCCTTTGATTCGCTAGAAAATTCGTAATGGCCGTTGATTAAAAATAGGGCACTGGCTAATTAAAGACTTATGCGCAGAATAGTTCTAATGCGCAGTTGGCTGCAATTTCGAAGTTAACGAAATTCCAACCCGAAATTGGCTTCGAGAATAAATTTATCTAACTTCATTTAAATCGGTAGATACAAAAAATATAATGGCAGTCAATACACTGATATCATAATGCGTTCTCTAGTAAAGCATTTATAGGTTTATTTGGACTAGTTGTGTATGCACGCGAATTATATCTTCATAAATTTCGCTATAATCATAGCCATGATAATAGTAAGGGAACAAATTTCCCTTGTCCGTAAAAATTTGTGTTAAAAAAATAAAAACAAAGAAAAGAAAGGATACAAATACGTATATAGTTATTCAAAACGCCTCGCAAAATCTAACGCTCTTGAGAGAAATTTAAGAGGTAAAGAATAGGATATGAGTAGAACTCAGAAGTAATAACAAACGAGAGATTTATTAAATTAAATTAACCACCTGTTATGAATATCCATAAAATTAAATTCACATCAATTTAAGTATTTGAGAATTTTTGAATTGCATTTGTTCAGCTAAGAACAGAAAGTCTATTTTTTTAGCTCGTGACTAACAGTTGAGCACAGTCATTAAGATACTCGTTGGCGAGTAAACTTTGTTTTTTCGGTTTTACGCGTTTCAGGTTCGAAAATGTTGAAACGCATAAGTACGTATGTGCAAAATATGCTTCCAACATTAATGCAATTTTTCTTATATTTCGACATTTGTCAGCAGAAGCGAGTTTCAAGAAATCCTTGTATTTGCCTCTTTCTATTATCTCATTTTCCTTGCCTAATTTTTGAGCGATTTCTTCAAAGCCAGTTTCCATGATAGGAAATGAGATAAGATACAATTCGCTCCAGTTGTTTTAAATTTTGGAAACGTACGTCAAATTCCATGTGATATTTTTCTAGCATGTCTGTGTAGATTTCTCATTTTGTGCGCAATAAATCTTCATCTTCCTTCCGCTTATCGATTTATTTTCTTAAATTCTTAAATGTTTTGTTTGCTTTGTTTTTATTGAGAAATTATCAGTTGTAATGTATTTTTGGAGGTATTAACGACGCATATACTTTGTGACACATTTTTGCTTTTCCATTAAAGATTGAAATGTAATTAATTCGACAGGATTCTAACGTCATTTAAGAAAGCCAAGACTAAAGACCAAAATAGTATATCATTGAATTTATCGTAAATCTCTCCTTTTAATTTTTAAAAATTTAAGTTCTGGTATGAATTTCAAAAATCTTTCTAAAACAAGGCCTTTACTTAACTATCTAACTTCGATATGTAATAATAAATTGTCGAATTCTATCTTATTACAAGTTTCATGATCTGTTCCATTGTTGTGGACGTTACATACAATAGCTATTGGTAAATTATGCAGTAGTATGATTAAAATTTTGGAAAATTGGAATCATTTTGTAAAAAGAGCAAGAAATTCGTCGTTACGTGTTTTTATTTATTCGCTCCGTCAGTTGTAATTGAAGCAATTTTTTCAATGGCATGTTTTCTTTATCTACGTCTCAAAAACGGAATAAATAATAAGTATGTATATTGTCCTCTAATTTCTGCACTTCAATGGAATTATTTTTAAGAATTTTTCATTACTTCTGCAATCTTTGATTAACATACGTACATATAATACATATTTGAGAAATATCAACAATATTAGCTGACTCGTGGAGTTTAGCAGAAAATATTTGCAAGTGGATAAATCTTTCTGAAGTTATCTTTTGGCATTACCTCAATTCTCTCTACCACTGTGTTGCTGAGTAATTTCATATAATTAATAGAATTAGTAAGTTTTCTTTTCTTTTTATTACTGCCGGACAATTAATTGTTAGTTTCAAGAAAGGCTTCTTTAGTAATTTCATCGTCTTCAATTGTTTCTTGTGTTTAGCAATAACGTGTGACATGAGAAAAGAAGAAAAATGGACTTACCTAACGGAGCTTCCGAAATATTTGCTACTTTTGTAAAAAGCATACATTTCTTGAGCTTTTATTCGTAATCCTTGTTTAACAAGAAACTCCTCGTAAAATTTCTTTTGAACGGATTTGGTTCTGCAATACTTCGTGACAAAGTAAGCACGTGCACTTGTTTTTAACCATTATAAATATAGGTATGTACTCGTCTTTCCACTCATTTATGTAGTAGCAAGTTTATTTGTCTCCTTTTGAGGTTCACCACTCATCTCTTCCACTATTGTACGACACATTAATATTCGAATTCATATAAAGCTTAACTGCCGCAGTCAATTTAAATTAAAAAGCATCACACGGTCTCACTGTAAATGCACGCTATTATATTATATTTAGAGTAGTTTCCAAGCGTTGTTGCTATAGTCGATTCAACATCGGAAGGCTCTTGGTCTACTTAGAGCAAGTAGCCAATCACGAACGTTTCCCCTTCCATCGCCCCTCTCAACTTTCGTGCGGGAGAGCAGATATCGGTGCGCGTTGCCAGCTCTTGCGGATTTTCGCCTTCATCTGATATACTACGCAATTTCTAATGGCAACGCATCCAGATGTGATCTCTTCGAGAGCAGGAGTGAGACTGGTTTCCTCCCCACTACCTTCCCAAACAAACAGTCTCCTATTGGCTGCTGCTAACTGGTGTACGCTCCGTTTTCAAGGCCAGGAGTCTTTAGACGTTGGAGCGACTATAGTAGAGATTATTTGTAGGCATCTAAGGTGTATAAGTTATTTGTTACCTTTTTTAATATAGTATCAAAATGGCACTGTATTCTTTATGAAATAGATATCTTTTATCCGTTGCCTTGAATATCGATTTTTCTTGAGATAAAAAATATTTCACGACTTCCCGCGGGCGACTCCAGTTCTTCTCTGGGGCATTCAGCCGCCCGCGGGCGATGTCTCGGGAACTCCTTGTATAGAGGGTTTGTCTTCCGATTGCTACAAAGAGACTTCTATACATAAAAATTCACAGACTGTCGAAATCAATAATGCATTAACTCCAACTCTAAATTCAGTCAGTCTCGTCTTCATTGAGGGACTAAACAAAATACTTCTACCTTTCATGTGAAATTCAACTATGGCAATTATTTATTTGATATGCGACATACACGATGGGAAGTATAGATCTTAATTTAGTGTGTATGAGGGCGTATTCTAGAACAGGAGTCGGCAGCATTTTTCTATTGTTTGCCACTTTATCAATTTTCACAACTCTTGGCCCTTCGCATGTGCCATCCTTAAATTCATTTTTTCCATAACGCTTACGAAAGGTGATTCTTATGAGGCATACTGGATATAATGCGGCATTACAATGCGAAGTGCAATGGAAATAAACATATAATTCTTCTTAAAATAGATATTTTTATAATGTTTCTCTGAAATATCGTGCCATGTAAAATCTCTTCACGTGCCACCATTGGTTGCCGGCTACGGTTCTAGTCCATTAAAGTTGACGTAAAGCAGGATAGAATTTTTCGAGGCATATAAATTAGGTTATCAATGTAATTGTGTTCCTCGATAGTTCAGTGGTAGAATATCCGCCAGATAATTGGAATACTAGTTTTCGATTCCCAATCGAAACATAATATCTCTGCTGCTCTACATCAACTCGCTCAACATACATAATCATAAATTCATTTTTTGAGTCGTGAATGTGTGTACCTCAGGGGATAGGGTTCGGAGTCAATCCCCTCCTCCCCCCCCTCCCCCACTTCCTCTCCCCCGATACAAAAGTGCGAACCCGACTCCGCCCTCTGCCAATTATCTAACTTATGAAAAGGAGGAGTTTTACGAACCACCTGTAGGATTTAGAGTGATATGCTCTTGGCTAATGCGCCGATACCTCATATTCCTGTTTATTACGCAAAACCTGTATCAATTACAATTTAATTGCAGCAGTTACTACAGGCTAATTTCTTATTTTCCGTAGAATCGCTGGATAATGGCTGTCACATTTTATTATTACGTTTAAGCTAAAAAATGGTCCGGATGAACAAGAAAAATCTATCAATTTATATCCTAGTTTCACAGAGACCCACAATTCTCACTGCGTTTCATTTGTTTGCCACGTATCTTCTTATTCATTATGTTGATCTGCTGAAAGAGGAAGTCTTGATACCGGAATTAGTGGATAAAAAATAACTTGAAAACTAAGAAAAAGTATTATATCACTTTGAGAACGGTTTATCAACCTTATCACCTTCGGGGGCTACACACCAGAATATAATTTTACCATTAACCAGCGTCAGTAGCATTTTTTTGCTGAGGTTTATCACCAGTTTCCGGCCTATAACCCTTTTAGACACGCGGAAACTGTTCCATCTTTCTCATAATCGCTTCTAGCTCTTAACGTTGTTACCTAAGCACTAACGAGGAGAATCTACAGCTAGTTCAGGGAAAATAGGTGATTCTAGAACCACAAGTTGAGAACTCCTGAGTTAGAGGCATTCCTTAGGAGGAGGGAACAGACTTATCTAATATTTTAGTAGAAATGAAAGAATGTCATTTGTCAGCAAGTAAATTATATGTTATTACATATGTTTATGTACCAGAATATTAATAAATATAAAGTATTACATAATTTTGGCTAAGGAAAGTAATCAATTTATTATTTCTCTGCTTCTGATTTATCTGGAAATTTACTTTAATAAGGCTGAGAAATCATATAAATAAATAATGGAAACTATTTCTTTCGTTGCTCTTACTCTTTCTGTACTTCTCATCTCTAATCCATAAGTATTAAAAATACAGTTTATCTAGCATATCGAATGAGATTAAAAGGGTTTGACAGCTGGAAAATATTAGTCGTATTCGATTTTTTATCCAATAATTGTCACTGAAGGCGGAAAAATTCTTTAAAACTTTCGTAGAATACAACTCAAATTCCGTTAATTTGCTGAGTTGTAATATTGGCCTTGTATGAAACTTATTTTGATTCAATATATTTACGATATGGAGTATAGCTTTGTATGGGGCAGAAACATGGTCGTTAAGGAAAAATTACATAAAATATTTGGAAAGCTTCGAAATGTGGGCATGGAGAAGATAAAATGGACAGTTGGGACGAAAAACCATGAAGTACTAAGAAGAATAGGAGTGAAGAGAATAATTATACAGACTATAAGAAAGATGAAGGCTAACTGGATTGGACATTATCTTAGGAGAGAGAGAGAGAGTATGATTAAAGACGTGTTAGAAGGAGAACTGAAAGGAAATGGTTTCAGCTAATAGACGACTTGAAAGTGAAAGAGAGTTATCAATACATTAAGAAGAATGCCGAAAATAGGAATATTTGGAGAACCCGATTACCAAGAATAATCACGGACCTGTGTATGGACAGACTACCTATGATGATGGTGATATTTACGACAAATGTCGTTAATGAATCAACGTAGGTACGCTTGCAATTGCAATTTCTCTTTAACGTAATCCGGTAATTAACTCTAAGTTACATATGATGAGGCGAATCGTGTGTCGCTTTTCAATAATGCTGAATTACTTCTTCATTTTGTTATTTATAATTATAGAATATGCCGACAAAAATATTTCGCAACGCCATTTTTATCCTGTTGGAAATATCTCCTTCGTTAGTTTTCTTGGATCTTATATTTTCTTTAATTTTTATTATCTAGATCATTCTCTTCCCACCTGACGCAATCGTAAATCCCTGGTTCTAATCGCGCGCGCACCTGCGATAACCATAATTGGATATCTCTTCCTCTTCCCTTGGCAGTTATAGTAGTAACTGGGCCGAGACTGAAATGACTCTTTAAAATCTCCACGGCATGAATTGCATGCGGTGCAATTATATGACCTCCGTGCAATAACCGTTATTCGTCCACCGATTCATTTGAGCGTAGGGAAGGGGTAGGGCTACGCGACGTTCGTTTCATAACTTTGGAGGCATATTGGAAATGAATAGGTCATTATTTTACGCTGTTAACGCAGAGAAAATGGGAATACAAGGTGATCAGAGAAGCAGATACAGAGATGGATTAAAATTCACCAGATATAATAGTCGTTTGAGTATCGTAAAAAATATATAAAAATAAATTGTCTAATTAAATTGAAGTATAATCTAGTACAATTAAATTTTGGCAGTGATATACTTCCAAAAAGATTATTCCTCGACGATTATCTGTCTGATATAACAAAAAATTTCTTTAAATTATCCTTAATTATTTAGAAATTTTACCGTGTCTTATTAAACATTTCACTTCCCTGAATCATAAAATCAAAATTCATCTCATACTTTCTGCGACTACTCCGGATGTGCCTATGCTACAACTTAAGGAAGCTGCAAATCCGGTTCGATCTTCAAAGTTTTAAATTAGCGCATTAATTATAATCTTGTCACTTAGAATAACAAGTTTCTCATGCTCACTTTTTCGCTGAAACTTCAGTCAGACTTTCTGACGTAAAATCTCTCCTCTCTCTCCTAAAATTGTCAGGCCGTGGGTTGGGATCAAAGCGTCTTAATTATAACTTTGGAATCGAAAAGGGAGACAGTGTGAGTAGGGGCCGAGGGGGGTTGGGTTGTCCGCACTCACTTGTCCTCCTCCACCTCCGCCGCGCTCCTCCTCCTCTTCCTCTTCTTCCCTTTTGCCTTGGGCTTCCCTCCTCCGCCTCCCGCCGGCGCCTTCTTGTCAGACCCGGCCGCGCTTCCCGACCTCGTCACGGCCTTCCTGCACGCCTCTCCGTTCGTCGCTTCGAGGGGCAAGGATCCTCCGGAGGCCGTTGAAGACGTCCCGCTCTTTTTGTGGCCTCCTCCTCCGCCCGTTCCCCCTCCCGGAAATTCGACCGCTCCCGAAGTACCTTTGGGCGAGCTGACCAGCACCTCGACCTCAAGGGACACGCCCCCTTCTTCGCCGGGGCGATCGCCGGAGACGCCCTCCTCCATGCAATTTTGGTCGCCGAAACGGTCTGCCATCTCTTCCACTGGGATTCTCTCTAACTTCGCGATGAAATTCAGAGCAGACAACTTTCCTCCCTCTCTAACTTAGTAGATTGGGGAACTCCCAGCGGTTCGCGTCTTCCACAAGGTCCGCGCAGCCGACGAGGAATGTGCGGGCGTCGCCCGATGAGCCGCGCCCGGGGTCGGAAGAGAGTCCCGCACGCGCGGCTTTCCCTTAAGGCAGTAGGCGTGGCTCTCCGCCCGACGAGGGCTCGGCTCGTGAATCCCTTCCCGAAGAAAAAGTGAACCCTTATCTTAAGGCGAGCTCGAATCAGGATATTTTCTTTTTTCTCGAAAAATTTCTGATTTTTGTTTTTCGTTTGGAAGGGTCGGAACGTATTCGGAGGAATGCTCGATCCGCACGCCTCTCTCGATGTGCACGTAGATGGAGTCAGTGTCCTAGCGTCGTCCGCCCGTCTCCATGCAACCCTTTAGACACGCCGCCGACGAGCGAGTGAGATATTCCGCGCGCGCCGCGTGTCCTCTCGCAGCACTTCTTTCCCCTAAAAACATTCGCCGTGCCGATCGCGTGCCAAAATGGCGCGGAGGAGAGAAATGTAAAAAAAAAATAAAACCTTTCGCTGTAAAATGAACCGATAATACTCCTCCGTGCAATTTATCTTCCCTGAGATTCGAGGTCGGCCACGGGGCAGAGGAGTGGGAGGATTGAAGATCTCCAAAAAAAAAAACGGTTCAACGTTCTTAGTGCCTCTTCCACCACGCTCGCGGATGTCCTACACAAAATAAAACCACACCTGACTCACCGACGCGAGAAATTAATCCTCCTCTTTCTTCGTCGAGAGGAGGAGGAGGATGGGAGAAGAGAAGAGAAAAAAAAGATATTAAGAAAAACTCCAGCGTTGCGTCGCCGACGGAATTAGCCCGGGAGATACCTTCGTTGGCCAACATCCACCGCCGTGTTTTCTTTTCCTTTCTTCATCCCTTAAATCCTGACTTCCATTCAACGGCGATGCTCCGCCTTCCTTGTCCTCCTTATCTCCCCTTCTATCTTTCTCTCTCCTTGTCTTACTCCTCCCACGCCCCCTCTCTCTCCCTCCTCCACTGTTACGCCGCCCACCTTCCCTCTTCTCTTCCTCCGAACGGAATTAGCACCCCCTTTAAATGAGTTATGAGTCGCGCGCGAGATGGGAGAGAGAGATGGAAAGGTTCGGAGAGGGAGGGAGGGAGGTGGTCTCGAGACCTAGTAGGCAGCTGTTCCCTCACTCAACTTCCCTCGACGCCGATAGAAATGTAACACACGCACGGCCGATCGAGGAGTGGATGTGACAGGAACTGTGGAAAATAAAAAGGAGACAAGAGGAAGGGGAAAGGGAGTGGAGACGTGTAAGAAAAAGAACGTCGGATTGCAATGTCGAAACGTGGAAAGGAAAGGAGAGAGAGAGAGAGAGAGAGAGAGAAGGAAGTCGCCGTCACTGATAAAAATCAGAAGTCTACGGCGATCGCAAGCGTTTTTTTTTTATGTGCGACGGGCGAGAGATGAGAGGCCGTAGTACGCGGCTCTCTTTCTCCAGGACACTGTTCGGGTTTTTGTCTCGCTTTCTCTCTCTTCAGATAAGAAAGACGGAAGCACGCACTCACGTAGAAGGAGGAGATATTGGAAAGAGAGAGAGAGAAAGAGAAAAATAAAGAGAGAGAGAGGGATGATCTCTTCGCGGAGGGACACCTGTTGTCTTCCCCAAGAGATGTGGCTGAGAGCGGCGATCCCCTCGCCCCGGACACGCCCACTCGCACAAGAGGAAGAGAAGATTGGCGGTGGGTGTGGAGGAGAGGGATCGAGTACTGCGCCTCCCGAGAAGTTGGAGGAGGGGGGAGGAAATCGTGATAAAAAACACGGATACCGCACTCTCGGCGAAGATCAAACGGTTAGATACTCTTCCTCTCCTCTTCGTTCTGTAGGCGTCCTTAGAAAAATGCACGCGAACCACTTTCTCTCTCCATCTTCCTTTCCCATAAAAGGACGGAATGGCACGAAAGAGAGGGCGGCGCCCACGCCTAGCGGAAGCAACACCACTTGTGACGAGTTCGAAAGAAACCGCCCCTAGGTGGGATTAACAAAAAAAAAGGGTTCGGAGCAGGTCAGGGGCGATAACACCGCAGCGCGGTCTTCGCCGAATGGGAAATCACACGCGTCGGATGTTTTTCATTGTCGAGGGCGCAGATGATTCAAAAAAAAAAAAAATAATAACTAGTTGCTCGCGTGATTCGGGTACGACGTGGCGTGACGTGCGCGTCCGACACGCTCCCAACCGTGGGAAGGGAATCGGACGGAGCACGCGAAAAAACGAGGTTATACGGCGCAAGTCTGTGGGAAAACGAAACACTGTATCGAGTCACGGAAACGTCTTTCGTCGGCGGTTCTTCTTCGACTCAAAACTCTCCCAGCATCCGCGGATGGAATCGTCCTCCGATGTGTCCTCTTCTGCACGAACCTTTCGACCCCTTCGCCGCCCTCCGCCGTAACCGAAGCGACTTCTGAGCGCGTCCCCTGCCGTGGCCGTCGCGAAGCCGGCGAACAAGTGACTGCGGCTAGGAAGAGGACGGAGCGGAGGGATATATCGACTGGAGCGTAGAGAGTCGGAGAGAGAGAGAGGGAGAGGGAGGGTGAGGGAGAGGAGGGGGATGGGAGAAGTAGATGAGGCAGGTGGAGGGGGTGGAGAGGGACGGGAAAAGGGAGCGGATGCAGAGAGAGAGAGAGGATAAGATGGTTGAGAGATGGTAACATGGGACGAGGGGGAGAGCTGAGGGGGGAAGGGGAGGAGTGGCGTCATGTTTGGGCTGTTTTGGAGTATGGTTTGGGCAAAGGATCGGATGAGAAAAGGGAAAAAGGAAAAGGAGAGTAAATGAGGAATCAGTTGGCGTAATTAACTAATGGTTCGTATTACGGGGAAAGGGAGATGGAAGAAGAGTGGTTGCCTTACGAGCGTGAAAACAGATAAACGGACTTGGAGAGATTTTAAAATATAGCGTGTTCATTTAGCGCCCTTAGAAAATAATAATAATTTTCCTGCTAACTTTGTGCTTTTTCTGTGCAATTTTACAAAAAACGTTGATGAAAGCACTTAGCCAAGAGAGAATTTTTCCCACGCTTTACTTTATCGCACTGAGAATGTATTACAGAGATTAGAATAAAAATTACTCGTAAAAATAACTTCTGTGAAATATTTATACAACGCATATACAGAAAATGATTCCCTAGCGAACTCGCGGATTATATATATATATATATATAAAAGAATGCGAGATGTTGTCCATAAATATTTTTCGTTATTTGAGGCGACTGCAGGTTACATAGAGAACATTTCCAAACAAGATATTTACGCTTGAGAGACAATATTACCCCCAAAACAAAGGAAGGCCGAGCAAGGAAGGAAAAAGGGAACGGATGGAGATACGAAATGAGAAAGCACGAAGAAAAATTGGACGTTAAAGCGAACGCATGGGACATAACGGCGGTCAGGAGGACATCAGAAAGAGTAAGCGGATGGAAAGGCTAAAAAATAACTGTGTGAAAGGGAGACGAGACAAAAATTGTAAACAGAACTCAAAAATGAATGGGTTATCATCCAACCCGCGATGTCTTTTAGTAGCTTGGTTACAAAGCCCGCCTCACCAAATCTCATTATAATTAATACGACGCTTACATTAGCGGAAATACAATATCTGCGCGTGACGCGTTATACTACGCGAGGCATTCAGTAAGATAATTTAGTTGCCGCCGGCAGAAGAATGTTTCGAGCGGTGGAAATTATCTTACAGAAGGAGACAAAAATAATGAAAATAATGAGAAATGGAGACAGAAGAACGAATAAAAATAGATAAAGAAAGAGAGAAACGAAAGATGTTGAAACTGTAACAAAGAAGAAAAGCGAAACGGCAGGAGGAATGAAGAAAGGGGTGCGTGAGAAACAGAGGGTGCTCGCGCCAATGGAATGTTCTCGCTCCTCCAAAAACGTCTCCTTCCAGGTCGGAAGAAAATTACGCACGGAAGGCGGCTAAGGAGAAATAGGTTCTCCCGCCGTTTAAGATCCTGAGAACGCCCCCTCCTTTCTTTTGTTCATTTTCCGCTATTCGCGGCAGTGGGTTGGGTTAGGAGCGGCGTGCGTCTCCACGCGCACTCAAAATTTCCCAAGACGGGAGAGGCGAGGTGGAGTGGTGGGGAAGGCGTGGCGGGAGGAGGTATCTACGAGAAGGAGCCGAAATACATAAGAGAAAGGGAGGAGAGAGAGAGAAAGAGAGGGTTATGAACGCCGTCGCCAAGAACACTTAATTCGTCAAGATGCGAGTTCCGCAGAGCTGAAGGATTTTTAATGGCTTTCCTGCACCTGAGATGGTTTTAGTAGTATAGCATTTTCCAAAATGCGCAAGTTGGAGGAGGCTGACGCCAAAAAATGAACGAGTCAAGAATTTTTTGCCAAATTTTGTTTTTCGAGTGACTTGTGAGTTAATTTTAATGTAGGAGCAGATTATGACGCCACGATGAATAATAATTCATAACTTCGTAAATTAAGTACGCATCAAAATATCAGTCATTCAGGCTATCAAATTTGAGTACTGTTTACGATTGATTGATTGTATTGATTGTATGGTCACATGGTAATTTACCAACATGTAATAAAATATTTCCATTCGCTTGGAACTAAGATCGGTAGTTAGCAGGGATGATAATAAAATCCGAAAAATAATACCAAATACTGACTAAAAATGTTAGAAATCTTTGGAACGCACATATTCGCTAGGACTGTAAAGTCAACATTTTGCGCTGTGAAATGTCATCAATGTGCTTGAGACGATGATTAATTCCATAAATGAAAATCTTCTAAAACCCACTCGTTTGGTGAAATCCTAACAAGGACATAAACGTACATTTTGAAAACCGGTAACCATCATTGCATAGTTAAAACTTAAAAAATGGAAATTTTAAAATATCATGCATGTGATATATAAAACCGCAAAAAAATATTTTATGCAAATTTTAAAGTAGAAACTTTCATCCTCATTACAAGAGTTGATAATCCTTTAAAATTTATTAATACACGCTAGGAAAAGTAAATTGACAAAAGAACACTCCTAATGTAGAGTTAGCATATTTATGATTTAGTTTTACTCCTAGAGGTAGGAGTGCTGATATCGAATTTGTCGCAAATTTGCTTTCGATTTGTCTTCTATGCTTTGTAAAATATTTTATAGAAATACTACGTATTTATCAGCTAAAACGTTGTACTCGAGGATTGTTTATATAGGTTATAAAAAGATATTTATTTCTCTCGTCTAAATTCAATTTATAAGGTATGCCTAGATCCCTTCGAGGGGTTCTTCACTGTCCTCTACTTAAAAATTCAATATTAAGATGTATGAGTATAAAAAGACGAAGTCATATAATCAGGAGTATTCAGGGAACGAGAGAAGCCCAAAGGAGACACAGGAATCGAAGGGCGGCAATTAATGTGGGCTGCAGAACGTATAGAGCCGCAATCGATTCTCTTAAGTGCCTCAGTCTCGTTCGCCCTTCGTCATAAAATTGACTCCGATTCCGCTCTGCTGCATTTGTGGGGCGCGGAATCGGCCGACTCGGACGGTTGGTTTCCGCCGCTTATGGACAGCCTACTGAAAACGTTCAACCATAGGCGAAATGAATGCGATGTTTCACGACATACTGTCCCACGGGATGGGATAGAAAGAAAGAGAGAGAGAGAGACTGAAAATGACACTCGCTGATAAACAGCAGGGCGAGTAAATTATTCAACCTGGGGTACGCGTTAACCCTGTTAGTACGTCCGGAGTTTTAAAGTGACACGCGCAAGTAATAATGTAATATTTTTTCCTAAATTCACCCCTTACGCTTGATTAATTAATCAAAGATTGTGATGCTATTACAATGAATAACGTCTTAAAACGTGGAAGGCTCAGTTTTAATGACAAATAGGAAATGAGATGGAAAAATTATTTCACCGTTTTCTAGTATCTCTTTAAAATCCTACTTAAATTATTTACGATTATAAAGAGGATATACCTTTTTAAATGTGTTGTTAACATTCAAATGTAGCAGGGGCGCGTAGCTATATAAAAAATGATCATGGGATACATCAGCAAAAAAATTTGAAGAACCATGGATTAAGGCAGCAGTTTCCAAACTTTACGAAGCCTTCAACTAAGAAAAATGTCCTTACGCTCCCTTATATGTCATATATATGGCAAATGATACGCTCTAGCCCAGTGGTTCTCAGGCATATCTACCATGCGACCCCCTCCGTGCGGGTGTTCGGTCGCCGCGACCCCCGTAATTTTTTGAGAAGTAATGAAAATAGGTAAAAAACTTTTTTCATTTATACTTTTTTATGAAGCACACTGAAAAATATAAAATAAATCTTGGGTTCAAGAAAATCTCTGGATCTTAAGGAAAATTTTCATTAAATATGATGATGAATCTCTTTTTTAAAAAAAGACGCATGGCATATAATGGTTAAATTATTCACTACATTATGAATAGTCTGGAATATTCTTGTTGTTGCACACATATAACTACAGGAGAATGAGTCTGGTACGGCAGTACAGTGGTATAATATCCGCCCGGAAAATGGAAGACCCGGGTTCGATTCTCGGTCATAGCAGATTTTCTCACTTGTTTCCACATTTCCCAAAAATAAATTTGTTCAACAATAATTCAGATAACGTCACGAATTACAATAAAGATGAGAAATGTGAGGACTAAGAAAATGAGCGAATATAGTATAAATATAAGTCGCCGTATTAATTTAAATTTTATTATTAAATTATATTTCCTATATTAAACAGAAATATATTAAAATTAGCAAATGCCTAATTCTGAAGATTCCAACTCTCAATCAAACAGAAAAATTAGACTTAAAACCTATAAATTAAAATTGAAGGATTGATAAAATGAGGAATAAACCAGTTGGCAAAGCGAAGACTGCTCGCGACCCTCCCAAAATTGTCTCGCGACGCCCAATGTGGGTTGCGACCCTAAGTTTGAGAACCACTGCTCTAGCCACTCGACGACTGCGTATTGTAGGTCTCACGATTGCGACAGTTAGAACGACAGTAAATACAATTTGAAGTCTTTTTTCGTACCCACTCCCCCTGACCTGCCCACCTCGCCACAAGGGGTCCCGCCCCACAGTTTGGAAACCACTGGTTTAAGGTATCAATATCAGTGGGAAAGAAAGTAGGATAGAGTCTGAAAGATCGAGAGATGTTGGCGAAGCAAATATTAAGGTGAAAATGTAGCTTAGAATAACCTACTTGCAAAACCTTTTCCCTCCGGACGTAGGTCTCTTTAAGGCAAGAAATGTAAAAAAAAATGTAAGTAACCAACAAATACGTGTAGATGTCAACACAAGAATACTTAGTAATTAAGTCCCTGTGGGAGAATTAGGTAACCTGTTGGGGTGAAGTACAGTGTGGACTTAGTGGGCCTCGCAACCGCATCGGTAGCCATGATCGCCTTCCTGTAACTCTGAAGATTCTTACATTAGACGTCAATAGCAACGTAAAGGGTGAAAATAAAGATTTGCCTTTGTTTGCAGCGTGTGATTAGGTTATACGTAATTTATGGAGTAAAATGGAAGATAAAATATATTTAATGAATGAATGTAGTAACTAATACACCTTGCACTATATATACATGCGTTCCCATAAAATATTGCGTAAACCGAAACCATGTAAAATGAGTTCCATTGCACCTGTGAATTAAAAACAAACAGGACAGTGTTTTTTAGTAGTTAAGAGTGTGAGGTTGTAACGAATCGCTATTAGATGCGAGAACCCTGTTTCCGCCATACAAAACCGCATAACGTTAACACGTCGAAGAGAAAGGGGAGGAGAGGGGGGGGGGGGGGGGGGGGGGCAGGTGTGTAAGAAACGAGCCCGTTGCCATGGCAAAGAGGCAGCGGAGAGCGGTCGCCAAAGAGAGTAGGAGATAGAGGAGGGATGAGTGGCCGAGGAGGAGAAAGAGAGAGACCTCGAAAAGCTCTTTTCCCTTTGTGTCGCTGAGAGGTGAGGTGGGAGGAGAAAGTGGAGGGAGAGTTTGAGGGAGTTGGGATTTAAAGAAAAAGTGGAGGAAGTGAGAAGAGGAAGGAAGAGAGGGAGGGGGAAGAATGGAAGGAAAGAGTAGAGAGAGAGATATAGGAAGGGAGGGGAGAGGGCGTGGAAGAGCGGCAGGTTGCTTCGCAAAGAGAGAGGTTGGCGGTGGAGTTGGGTGACAGGAGTGCGTGTCGATCCGAAATTGTTCTCTTCCCGTCCGGATTGGACGAGAGAGAAAAGGTCAAGATCGCCTCTATTTTTTCTCACCTCTAACGCTGACATTTTTTCTGAGGACTGAGAAACTATGACGACACTGACAATGATTGAAGTTAGTTTTCGCTCCTCATTTAATATTTTTTAAATTGACAAAACCATAGACGATAGGCTTCTTTGGCTCAAGTTTCCACGGGTGCTTTGAGTTAATGTTAATCTTATATGACATGAGCCATAGAAGTTCGATTGATAATTAGCGGCTCTGCCCATTCTGATTACACTAATTCCCGTGATGATCAAATCAATAAAGGAAACATTCCTAGAGTGAAATCAGAACTACTGTTACGAGATTTTTCATGGAATATTATTTGATATTTTTGTTGCATACGATTCAGCTTCTGTATTAGCTGTTTTAACACTGACCGGTAAAAGGAATGATAAAATACTTATTGTTAGTGAATAAATGGTAATTTTTTGACACAGAGAAATACGTTAGACTTCTGGAAAATAAAAAATAGATAACAACGACTATTAGGAGCTGAGTAATCGGTTAAGAATCGAGTAATAGAATTCAAATTACATATATCGTACGTATTAATACAAAGCTAAAGGAAGAATACACTTAAAATTTCTAATAAATGGGGATGGAAGCGGTTAAAGTTACTGCCATTTTCTTAGCTGATCCTGGTTGAAATTGCGTTTAGCCTCGTACCCTCCTTTTCGATAGCATGGTAACTGAAATAAAATCCGCCTTTCAATTGTATGATTAAGCAATTTTGGGAGTGGGCAATTCTACGGCGTTGAAAGACTAGTAGTGCACCGGAGAACCTCCGCCCCGTGTGCTTAGGCAATCAACCATACTCGTAATTTGTTAGGCGGTGAAATGGTAACTATGTAGTGGTTGAATAGGAGGGAGCCAGTGGACAGTTGCTTCGTGTTTTGACGTCCAGAACGGCAGAGAAAGACTTGTTATTGAAGGAGCTTTCAGGAATCCGCCTTTCTTCTGCAAGAGAGAAAAGAAAATTAAAACTGAGCTGTCTCTCACAATCAGTGGGGTAGGATGGGATGAGGAAAATGGGAAAAGTAAAGTTCCGTCGTACGTGTGTCCATGTGTTCCTTCCACACCCTAGCGCAGAATTGTTCAACCTATATCTCGCCGGCTAAATGCTGCCTCGAGAGACCTCGATGTTGCCACGAGACAGATAATGTTCCATGTACGAGTAACAGACATTTTCTGATTAAAGTCAAATCAAGTGTTCGGTGACAACCATTTCAAATCTCTTTCAAGTTATACAGCCAGTCAAAGATCGTGATTTCGGGTAGAGTACTATAATACTTTTTAGGAAATATAAATTGAATTTAGAACAGACATACCATTTCAGTCAGGGTTATTGCATCCAAATGTTTGATCTTTAATACTTATTAAGACATTCCACTTCTAAAATACGAATCTCTTTCACTGAATTCGTATTTTTTAATATTAAATTTGGCCTTTGTAGCATGAAAAGTATTAAATCAAGTTTCAGTTCAGTTTACACGGACAAAGATTTAAACGAAAGTATGAGGATAGCTTTGAGTACTTGCTCCTTCATCCACCAAGCTAGCTTGTAAAATTCATTGTCAGATTTTACATAAGGATTCTAAAATTATAACTTTTGATTTTCCTTAAGAAAAATATTATGCTTAGATGCATTTCATTTTTTACGATGTTAATATTTTTAAATGAATGAAAACAAAGTATATTGCTCGCGCCTTGAAATTTTTTATTTGAAGTGGCCCGCTGATCTTAAAAGGTTGGACAAACCTGCCCTAGCGGCTCTCTCTGACTGTTCCACCGGACTTCTTTCCCTCAACACCTAGTTTCCGCCCATATATCAATGTACACTCATATGTATCAATATATGTGACATTCTCACATACTTCCATCTCAGCGTGTCATAAACCTTTAGTTGTCTTCTCCCTGTGGTTGATGAATGGTTTCAAACTCGAAAAGCTTCCCAACCATCTTGTTACTTTCTCCATAGGTAAAGTGGCCAGATTTTCTAGATGTCAAATCAGTACATTTTTTATTTTTTATATTCATGAAAGAAAACTACCAGATTTTCTAGATGTAAAATCAGTAGGTACATTTTTTTATTTCTTATACCTATCCATGAAAGAAAATACTTTATATATTGAAATTTTATACAGTATACTCTATTAAGAAAAAACAAAATATGTCAATATTTATTTCATATATTTATTGGAAGAAACAATTTCTTTTAAAATTCTTTCATCATTTAAAATTTCTGTATAAAACTTCTCACATGACATGACATACACAACCATAACTACTATTGTCTGGACGACATTACTTTGGAATTGAGATTTATAGCTGTAGATAAGGGGTGTGGGTTTGGAAGGAAAGACTGAAAAACTCGCCTCCCTCACAGCCAATCATAGGTGGAGGTGCGGCAAGTCGTCTTTACACATCCTGGCAACATCACACCCGAGTCACCTCAACCGTCAATCCGACAGTAAATGAACTAAATATAGATTTTTTCTTTTAAAATCAATACAACTTTAAAATTCAGTACATATTTGAAATCAGTACACAATCTCTAAAATCAGTACTGTACTGATTAAATCAGTACGTCTGGTCACTTTATCCATACGTAGTAATGGGAAAGTATTGTGATCATGAAAAAATCGACTTCGAGATTTCAACGGAAATACGCGTTTTGAGGTCCCTAGAACACGTTTAACTATTTTCGGAATGATGTCTGTGTGCGCGCGTGTGTGTGTATGTGATTTTGGGCGCTCTAACTCAAAAAGTACTTGCCATATCGTTACCAAATTTCAAATATAACACTTTGGTATGGGCACAAAGAACTGATTAGTTTTTGGACAATAACGGTTAACCGGAAGTTGAGGTTTATTCGAAACCCGATTCGGTTTTTGCGATATTTCTCCGTTAAAACATCATTATTGTATACATAATTCTATACTAAGGTTATATAGAATGTAATTTCCTACAACTTTCATTTGAAAAAAATTTCCATAGCAGTTATTGTTTAGGAATTATTTATAAATAATCGGTTTTTTCGGTTTCTGTCAAATATCTCCTTAAAAACGTCGCAATTGGTAATCTTCGTGAGGACCAAAGATGTAGAGAATAATATATCTTCCAAGTTTTGTTTGAAACAAATTTTCGTAGAACCATCCACGTCGGAGATATTTTGCTTTTTCTTAATACCAGTATACAGCGCCAGCACCATGTAGTAGTGAATTCTGTAAACATTCAAAATCACCTAATTTACTGCAATAAAGACGACTGTATTCTTTTACGATACGAAATGATAATTTTGTCTCATAATGCTATTCATAATAATTTAAATATCTATACCCCAAATATGGAGAAAGTCGTGTTGGCCACATCAGATTTTTTCTTTATGGTTCACCATTCATATTAGGCTCTCCAATTTTCTCATTGGACTTCCTCCAACGCCCTGTTGCTATTCAAAACTTCTTTTACCGTGCCTTTTGGTGCAGTGTGTGTGCGTATGTGTATGTGCGCGCGCTTATGCACATCCCGCTACGCTCACGCGCACACATCCCCACATCTGGAACCCTGCTATTAATATTGTCTAAAGGTAGAAATGAGAGAAGACGTGAACGGAAGGCTTTGACAGAAGTAGAAGCGTTCACGACTCGTAGATAAAATTAATATGAGAAGTTACAGAAAACAGATGTGAGAAAAGGCCTCTTTGTTGCCGTTTATTTCTACTAAAGTAACTTTTGACGAGTTTCTCAGGCTTCATTTCTCAAGGAAATGATACTGATGTTTGTGTCAACTGAGGGCGGTGTTGCTTTGAAGATTTTTAAAAAATGTTCGCTTGTAATACTCACAGAAACTAAGCATTAAAGGTTTATTTTGTAATTGAAAGCATTAAATTGGGTGAATCAAAATGGCATACCATGTTTATTTCTTTTCTTAGCAAAAGGATATCTTTTAAAACAGAGAAGCTATAAATAAAAACTTGAAAAAGACCGGGTCTATAATGCCAATTATATCAAGCAGAATAAGTAGTTGATTCAAGAAACAGGAAAAATGTTTAAATCGAAGAGATGATTTTTAAAATGGCTCATTAATCTCCTCTTACAAAAAGAACAAACACGAATGTCGTGAAAAGTTTTCAAAAAATACGTTGTAGACTACCGTCTTTTATTTTAAAACCATAAAAAGTAAAATAAGAGCAGTCATTGTAATCGTGGTAAACCACAAACTGGGAAAATGGCGAAAAAAACCTTAGATGTTAATGGAAAATAATAATGCGAGAAAAAAAAACGATATGATACGATTCTCTAAAATGTATATGGCGTAACGCAGAAGCGAAAGAGACACACGGATCCAAACAGCATAAATTTCTTGGAAGTTTCATAGCGATGCGGAGGAGGAAAATGGTGGCTGAAACGAACACAATGGGAGAGACAGAAGGACAAGACGAGTGAATAAGAGTGGGGAAGAAGGGCGGAAGGAGGTCACTGATGGGTGGACAGATACAGCAGCGAGATAAATGGAGCGAAGGAAACTTCTAGAAGGAAATGTAATTCGAGAAAGAAAACTCCTTAACTATAAAGTAAATTACTTATCCTTGGTCTCATGAAATACAAGAATTTCTTTGTTTTGAACAGTAACATTTTTGTAAATTACACGTGCTTACATTAAAGGCATGAAGAAGTAAATAAATCCGTTTAGAGCATTAAATAATTTTATATACCTTAGGAAACCTTATCAGATATCTTTATGACAAGGGTTTCCCGATATAATATGTAAGAAACTTGGTAAATGAAAGAAGCCAAAAAAATACGTCCAACTCCAGAAATGAATTCACTGACTAATTTTCCGTTCGGAAATAGAAGTAATCCGAAATAAATTCGAACTAAAAATGAGTACCGAAAAATATAAGGCAACTTATTATTTTAAAAATCAATAAATTACTCTTACCAGTTTAAAAGTATTGTCATACACAAATTAGTAGTAAATTAAACTGGTAAAATTAATTTTTGACGGTCAGAATGAAAACGTTATGATAAAAAACGTATGCAATTTGGAGAATAAGTATGAAAGCTTATTTTTCGGACAAAATTAATGTAGTTCTTTTTAAAAAGTTTCCCTTTTCCGCACAAAAGAGCTAGATTTAAACTTTTAAATATTTACACCAAATGTAGACAAACTTCTTGCTATTAGAAGTTCTGCATTTGAAAATGTTCATATTAATGAGAAAGCGGGACACGAAAGATCTAAGAAAGTATCATCAGTGTAAAGCTCGTAAGATGAAAACTGGGCAGTCAGACTTGGTCATCTCCAAAACAATCCCAACGCAGGGCACCAACGAAGCTTAGGGCGTAAAAAAACCTGCATATTTTAAAGAAATTAACATATATGCGCATACTTATCTACAATATCACAGTTGTGTAGCATTTGTGTAGCAGCAGTATCAGAAAGAAGTAGATAGAAATTTCGAAAATAGGTTGGTTGGTGTGAAGTTTATTGGCGCCTCAAAAATTATGTTATTAGCGCCTCGAAATGAGGGTGGTGGGAGGAAGGAAGAGCGGAAGAGGAGAAAGAAGAGGAGAGGAAAGACGTCGGTGTAAGAGAAAATGGGCAAAGATAAGTTAGGCTGAGGTAATGCCATAGAGGGACGAAGAGCGGTCGTTTTGCGGGTGTAAAACCTTTTCCGAGAAGACCTTCGAATAAATGACGATCGATCTTCCACCCTAAGACGCGTCACTCCCTCCTCAGCTTTTTCAATCGCCCTCTTTCCTGGAACGTTTTCGGAAGGAGGAGATGTATAAGGTGCTTCACAGCCCCCAACCGACCCCACTTTACGCCCATTCGAGAGCACGCGACCTTGAGGAAATGAGAGGTGAACCCTCGCTCTCTCCCTTGGATTGGTGCGACGGAAATAGGGCGCACCTGTTAGGACCTCGTCAAAACAAAAGAGCGCTGATTCGGTGGGATCCTAAGCAGGGCAGTGTCTGTTTCTCGGAAATCAATCCTTCGGCGCCGCGTCTCCTCCTTGGACCACGCTCCGTTTAACGCGTTTACGTGACGCTCGCGTCCAACGTGACGTCACAGGGCGAAGGAAGTCGGGAACACGTCCGTTACAGGCGTCCCGCAGTATCGAATCGGCACGACGCCATTTCACTATGGAAGAAATAGAGCCGCAAAAATATTCTGTTTCACGCGTTCCTCGTACGCGTTTTAATAGGGCTCTTTTTTAAACTTTAGGAAACATATCCTTTAAAGTTTGTTGCACAATTCTTATTTTATACCTTTCATTTTGAATGTAGAGTATTTATGCCTTCGGAATCTTTTTAAAATCAGAAATTTCTGTCTAAACGGCCGTATTTACTAGAAGGCATAATGTGAAAATTTTACCAAAGAATTTAATATTAATTTAATATTTAATCGAACGTTACTAATTAAATCTTGTTTTGTTTTACATCTTTTAGTAGCGAGAGTATTATTAGTTTTTATGTAACCTACCTAAGTGTGATTTTATTAAAAACAAAAACCCAGATGAAATGCCGTTTTAATTCCACAGATTGTGCGGGAGTAAATAATTGCTCTTCTTCCACCATTTATATTTTTATCGAAACAGTGCAGAGAACAGGATATAAGAGTAAGGATAGCCACGGCAATGACTGAGTTTACTGAAAGAAGAAACTATTCAATAGCCAAGTAATCAAGAACACCATTAAAAAAGGATGATTGTGTCATACATATGGAGCATTGACGGCTGTTGGAATTCAAACTTGTACAAATGCTTAGAAAGAAAAAATATCGGATGGAACTGAAATGTGGCTATGGAAACGAAAGGAAGTTTAAGAAGTCATGATGCAAGCAGGGAGAGTCGAGACCACTTGGAAATTTCATGGAGAGACATTGATTGGACACAATGCGACACACGACGATTTTGTCGAAAAAAATATCGAAGGAGAAAAAGTCAGAGAAAGACGAAAATTAAGATAAGTTAATCAGATTAAGAAAACTGCAGGGCGTAGGCGATGTGAGGAAATTAAAAGACGGACTATACAGAAGAATGGAGACAGCAATACTGACAGTGAATGTAATCATTTAACTTAGTAATCGTGATAGCAATTTTGAAATGGCGTTCCGAGTTTCACCTTTCTACATCTTCCCGTTATAAGGTGACACGAAAGAAAAATTCGCACTTTTCGAAAAAATGCTGATATTGCCGAATGAGTTAGGTAACTGTGTTTTTTTTCTTCTGGATGTCGACCCATTAGCAAACTGAAAATGCTCTTCGAATCATCTCATATGCTGCATGCTGAACTCTACTATGCATACTAGACCAATGAGACGCGGTAAAGGGATTTTCCGTTCTTTTTCTAATAGTGTAATAATGCTTATCACAAAATGCCTTTAAATCATTTTATGAGTACAAAATATGAAGTTTCATTGCAACACAACCTGTAGTTAAATAAAGTTTATATTTCATTGATGAAAAGCGACGTAATTAGCAAGTTTGTGTTTCTTGTTTCTAAATAAATTATTTTCTTGGTTTCCAATACTTGTTTCCCACCTCTCTATGGGCTATTGGCACTTTTTTTTCAGCCTACCCTTTAAAAAATCCTTTCTTTATATCTACTCTTTTAAATTATTTATTTTCTCTCCGTAACCCTTCGTTTATTTCTCAGCATACTCTTATAGTTCCTACAAAAGACCGTTTCCTCCGGCACACACATTTTTTACCCCAATTCTCTCTTTTCGCCTTATTTAATATCTCCTATTATTTTCATTTTACAAATAGCTGTCTCTGCATCATATACATACATCGAAAGCTTGTATCTGCTCACATCTTATTTCCTCAAAACCACATCTCACCCCTCCCTCACCAACCCTACATCAAACTTTACACTACTTTTTTTCTTACTTCATTTTAAAAAATTCGTAGCAACAGCTGTCGCCTTCTCACAAAAAGTTTCTTTTGCATTAATGTTTTTTGCCTAGTTCACTTGAGTACGTACTCCTATTCCTAGTCAAATAAAAGATATAATTACACGTCAGCTGCTGATGATGACAGCATGGCTCTCGAAATAAGTGATTGGTTCGCTTTATTAAAAAAATATTTAGAGTTTGTGCGTGTGCAATGTAGTAAGTGTGATTGGTTTGTCTAATAGGTCCCTGTCGCTGTCGAAATACAGGCAAACCTTTTAGAAAATCACGTGTGGTACTAGGTCCCTGGCGTGGAATAATTTTCCCTAAGCCGAAGTAATAATTTTTCCTCTCTTTTATTTTCATGTTGTACAGTTGCGTGATTGTGCGAGTGAGTGTTGCTCTTTAGTAACTTCCTGTCGCGGTCGATCAGACGCGCAAAACTCATGAAAATGGTGTGAAATCCGTGTCTCTGGATTTCTCATAAACTCAATTTATTCCTTCTTTTTATCTTTAGAATTTAGTTGTGTTTGAGTGATTGAATGTATATGTCATTCAGATTCCTGTAAAATAATTTTTTTGTCAAAAAGGATATTTTTAACGAACTTCTTTTAGAATTCGAAACTAAAATCCAAATAAAAATTCGCCCTGGGCGCCGGTTTGCCTCTCTGTAGCTCCGTAGTAAACACATTTATGATCTCGGGGATAGAAAGAAACTTTTTTCTCAGATTAAGAGATTTAAAATATTAATTAACTCTTAAATACTGCTCTATCCATCCTGTTCAATTAATAGGCAAACGAGCGCCAGAAACACAAAAGAGGAAAATTTTTCTTGTGTTTCCCTTCAAATTGTAAGAACTTCCGTAATAATAAGCGCGTTAACTAATTAACAGGTATGCCTTTTTGCGTGACTACATTACTGTATTTTTTTTTACCCTTCGATAATTATCCGTTATAGTACATACGCATCGTTCTCCGCACGTAAAAATTATCAACAGCCACGAAAATTTCCTCGTGAAGTCATATCGATTGACGCGAATTGCTTCAAAATTTCATTTCCATCCCTGTTCTTGAAAAAAACGTTCGCATGATATAAAAATAAAAATTTGCGTTCAACCGAGCGTTAAAGCGATATTTCACGTGATACACGGACATTTTCCAGGAAATACCCGTTCCCGTAAACCACAGGGAATGACGTTAGCAGAATTTTAATCGATTTGTCGTGTTCTCTTAATGAACCGTTGAGAGTAAATGAAGGACATAAGGGGAGCCATAAAAAGCGTCCATAACTTTTCTTTCGTCTGGATAACAAATAACAGCTAATTTTACGAAGCACGTAAAAGGGAACGCATTGGAGCGTGAGGGAAAGAGACGAGGGGAGGGGGAGATAGAGAGAGGGGTGATGAGAGAAATGACAAGAGAGGGTAAAAGTGAGTGAGAAAAATACAAGATAAATGGTTAAAAGGAGGGTTATAAGGAGAGGGGTAAATCTAAAGAAGGGGAGAAGTAAAAAAGGCAGAGAGGGAGAGGCAGTGAGTGAGGGATAGAGGGAAAGAAGAAGGATATTCATGCAGAGATAAGAGGGGGAAAGGAGAGGAGCAAAAAACCAGTCCGTTCCCGCACGAACGCGTTAAAAATGATGGGATGGACGGACGGGAGTTTGGTAGGAAATAATCAAGGCCTCTGAATGCGGAGCGTGCTTTTGCGAGAAACTTTCCTCCATCACGCGTGTGATTAAGAGGGTTGAATAAAGGGATCTAGCTCAAACGATGTGCGGTCGGTAATACTCGACCAGACGTTCGAAAGCTGACGGGAAGTTGGAACGTTCCGCTGATAAAAGGGCTGATAATCGATGGCCCGTCCCCAAAACCCTTCTTACAGAAGATTAATCGGATGCAAATTTATACGCAAGCATTAATTTCGATTATTAGGATTCTGTTATTATAGGGAGATTATAAGTTATAAGGTAAGGAAATTGAATCGATTGTGTCTTTGTACTGATTAGTTGGTTAATAAGCTGGTAATTTGGCAGTAAATTTTTGAGCGAGTTATTATTTACCTTTCCATATTTAACCACCTTAACTTATCCAAAAAGTACGCCATTATGAAATTACAAATCTAAAATGTGATTTATGCTATTTTCTTTGCCGGAAAATGTGTTTTTCACATATCAGCATTGGAACGAATAAATTTAACCTCCGTATAAGTTATAGAAGATAAAGATGGTGCGATTAAAAAAATAACTCATTCGTCGCAGGAAAATCGTCCTAAATAGAACTTTAAAGTAAACCCATTATTCCCGTTTCTTAAAACTCACTCATACCTGCGAGTCAAATGTTTTTGTTACATTCTAGCGCAGTGATTCTCAACCGGGGTGACATGACACCACAGGGTGACGCGACGGTTATTGAGGGGTGACACACGAATATTTGATAAATTCACAGTGTTTCGTATTCTTGATTATAATCAAAAATAAAACCAGGAGAATAAACACTCGTATTTATTTAAACTCCAGCATTTTATCTTTATGTGGTAGGGAAAGCCCAATTTATTTTAAAAGTTGACTTGAAGGTAATGGAAATGTAAACGGGGTTACGCATGAATGAATGAACTGAACATAGGGTGACGCAGACAAAAGAAGATTGAGGACCACTGCTCTAGCGCCTCGATGAAGCGATCATGGGGATCGGTTGATTTTGAGTGCATTCAAGCGAGCGAAGAAGTCTGAGACGAAAGGATGAACCTTAGAACTTCAACCAAAAACACCGCCTTTTTGTGACAGCCCATTTAGTTTATTTATTCAGCGCATCGTTAAAGTTTCAGAAGGTGGAGTTTTCGTTTTTATGGCGTAATCAGGAAAAAATAATGGCCCCCTAGCGACCTGAGTTCCTTTTTGTGTGAGGGAGGGAGGTGAATTGGAATTCCTAGAGCCTCGGGGATATTCCAGGTATAAGCAGCCGACGATACGTATAGACAAAACCTCGGCCATTTGGCTCACGCGTGCCATCGCATAACGCGTTTTCCCGGTAAAAGATTCCACGCTAGCCTCACGGCTCAAGTTCCCATGCTCAAACCTTACGTTAAAATTGCGTCCATTTGAATCAGAAGATATTTCATCGCGTGTCCAAATTATCTCCACGAAACGACTTGAAAATTGGATTTCCCCAAAGCACATGAAACCTTTTCGAGCGTAAAGAGATTTAAGGAGATTTTTTTCCAGATAGAGATTAAACAATCAGTTTCCTATTCCGATAATTCCGTTAGTGCCGTCCTCATTCAAATTGCATGAGCGCGTGTCGTGCTGTTTTACACGTGCGCGCCAGTTAGTCGTTTATTGGAGAGGGTTAGGGGCTGAAAACTCTCCCGTGGAAACGGAAGTTGCCCAGGGAAACGGGGAATTTTGCGTCAGTAGTGGCGGCGGCGCGCCGCGGCGGTGGGAATGGCGTCGTATTTCTCCACGCGTGGGAGGTCTACTGGTTTGGCGGTGGCGAAAATATGGGGGGGGGGGGAGGGGGGCGTGCGGAGAGGCGGCGGGAAGTGAGTGGGGTGGGACTGAGTTTACTATCCGGTGAGGCGGCAGGCCGCGCAGGTGAAATATCGTGGTTTTGTGAGGCAATATTCCATTGAGGATTTCGCGCTTCATCTTTCACCTTCTTTCTCTTTCTACCCTTTTCATTTTCTTTTCTCTTCCTCCTGTTTCTGTCTCTCTCTCTTCTCTCTCTCTCTTCCTCTTTATGTCCCTCACTTCTTATCTCACTCTTTCTCTGTCTTCCTTTCTCTTCCTCTCTCTTCCCCCTTCTCTCTTCCCCGCCTCTCTCTCTCCTCCCTCTCTCTCTCTTCCTCCTCTCTCTTCCCCCCTCTCTCTCTTCTCCCTCTCTCTCTTCCCCCTTTTCTCTTCTCCCTCTCTATCTTCCCTCTCCCTTCCCCCTTCTCACTTCCTACCTCACTCTTCCTTTCTCTTCCTCTCTTCCCCCCTCTCTTCCCCCTCTCTCTCTCTTCCTCCTCTCTCTCTCTTCCTCCTCTCTCTCTCTTCCCCCTCTCTCTCTTCCCCCTCTCTCTCTTCCCCCTCTCTCTCTTCCCCCTCTCTCTCTTCCCCCTCTCTCTCTCTCCTCCCTCTCTTTCTTCCCCCTTCTCTCTTCTCCCTCTCTTCCCTCTCTCTCTCTTCCCTCTCTCTCCCTTCCCCCTTCTCACTTCCTACCTCACTCTTTCTCTGTCTTCCTTTCTCTTCCTCTCTTCCCCCTCTCTCTCTTCCCCCTCTCTCTCCACCCCCTCTCTCTTCCCCCCTCTCTCTTCCCCCCTCCTCTTTCCTTTTTCTCTCTCATCTTCCCCCCTCTTTCTTTTTACCTCATTTCTTTCTTCGCGTTAATTTCGGGCAATGATTTCGAGATTTCTCTCGTAGCGCCATCAGACTATCGTTGTGTCGATGGTTGTCTGGATCGCTTATCTCTCCTTGTATATCCCCACAAGCTGTAAAATAGCCTATAACACAGCCACCTGAAATGTCTAGAATTCCTTTCCGTCATTCCTGCCATTCCAGCCCCCCTTTTCCTCCCTATTCTTTCGCTGTCCTTTTCCACGATGTGACTGTTGGGCTTTGAGTCAAGATATTTAAAAATAAGGAGGACGAATGCCCGGTGAGAAATGTTGGGGACGTCGAATAGCAACTTCAGCCTAGGGCCTAGGGCATCACGCCACCCCTTATACATATAACTGGATACTAAGAATTTTAATTTGACTGGCAGAGATGTTGAAATCAGTTTAAGTTTCAATATCAATCTATTTTTATTGCAGAGAGGTGAAATTAGTTAAAGACCCTAGAAAATTTACTTTCCGTTCGCTAAATACTGGGGAGGGGGAAATATAAAAGAAATATAAATAATTGACTTCTGCTAAGTGTCAAAAACTCTTTAATGAATCTCCCGAGTGGGATAAGTTCCCGTCCTGTCACACTTTGTTTGTCCGTAACCCTTTTGAAGGTTGTTTAAAAGGTCTTCCATAAGAAAAAATGTCGTAGATCTAGGGGCTCAACATTTTCTAGAGATGTTCATTTTTCTTTGCTCAACTTTCTGAATATGGGTTCCCTCTTGAAAGCTGTTTAAAGTCTTCGATAAGAAAAAATGTCATAGATATCCAAACTCAACTTTTTCTTACGTTCCTGCTTTCTTGATTGCCTATGGGCTATCAGTAGCCAAGCAAATATCACGTTGATGTCTATCCACTTTGTTAAGTTAATATCAAAGATTAATCCAAAGCGATTAATTTATCGTATTCATACAGCTGCTGCAGTTAATAATATATTTTTACGTTATTGGTTTTATTTATTTTCCGGTATTTTGTTTTTATTTTTCTGCATAATTGTATGCTTATAATGTACGCTAATCAATTATAGAAATATGCATATTTATGTTGGCCAAAGTCGGATGTGCCTCCAACTTGAGAACAACTGACATTTATTTGTTGACGGCAAATGTCATTTATTCGTTTTATTTTCCGTCCAATACACCTATTCTTTAAACGTGTTCTCTTTAGTGAAATGTTACCACAAATTTACGAGTTTTTAAAATAGTTCTCTCGAGAGTATAGTTAGAAGCGATATAGGACTATAATAATTTACTTTTCGACTCCGAAACTAGAATACAAACATTCCATTAGTATTTACGAGCCCGTTTCTCTATCCCTGCCCGTCTCTCTTTCTCTCTGCCTGTAGAAGCGATTCGAAACAAACAGATAAACGCCTTCGGCCCTAAATATTCCGACGTAGAAGCAATGATAAACGTCGCCATATCGTAGAACTTATGCGTTCCGCATTCTAAGCAATACGGAACCCCGCAGACGGGAGAGAGGTAGCCGGGAAAGTTTTTATGACGGAGCGACGGAGGCTTCGCGAATCCCTCGCTTCGTCTGGATGGCACCACTCCGTGCTTCCACCGCCTGGATCGCCTCCCTCAAAGGGATGAATTTCGGAGACGAGGCGATAGATCAACGGTAGAGGCAGTAGAATGGGTAGGAATGGGGAGGGAAGAACGAGGAGCGTGGGAGTGGGAGGGGGTGGTAGAGTGTGTGTATGAGAGAGAAAGAGAGAGAGAGAGACAAGACCCTCCGAATCTGCCACAGCACGGAATATTCATGAGAATTTCGGATTCCATCGCTTCCACGTATGAGATAAGGGCGCCACTGTGTGGTTTCCCATTTTTTTTGCAAATCCTCTTAGAACATACCAAAAGGAGGGTTACGTTTGCCCTCCTCTCGTTCATATCTTACTCTCTCTCCTCTCTCTCTCTATCCTCCCTTCCTCTCTCTCTCTCTCCTCCCACGTCCTCCCTTTACTCTTCTGTCATTCTAAATTCTCCTCCTCTCCCCCTTCTTCGGTCTTTCCTCCTCTACCCTACTCCCTCTTCTTCAACCATGTCTCACTTTCTCTCTCCTCTTCTCTTCATCCTCTTCCGTCGTTCTAAATTCTCTTCCTTCTCTCTTTCTCCTTTTCCTCTATACTCCTCCGTCAACCTCCACTCTGCTACCTCTCTCACCTCCCGTCCTCAGTCATCCTTATCCCTCTCCTCTTTTTTCACTCGTCTACTCCATCATTCCACCTTCTCTTCCTCTCTAATCCTCTCCTTCTCAATAACCCGGTCTTTTCTTCTTCCTTTCACCGCCCTTCTCTCTCCCTCTCCCCATTCATCGTCCTTCTCCCACCCCTCCTTCCTCCCTCTCCCCCTCGATCGCGTTATAAACCCTACCAGCGCACGCTATCGCCCTGAGCGTCCGTTTCTGACCCTTTTACCCCTGGAAAAACGTTTGCGCCCCCTCCCCCTCCCCTCCGCCTTCGCCTCCTTTTATTATGCCCTTGCCTCCCTGCGCACACCCACGCACCCACCTGCTCTTTTTATTCCCCCTTTCGTCTCCCATCCGTGTCCTCTTTGAGCAGCGCTTTCCCGCCGTCCGTTCCTCCCATTTTTTTTGCCCGTTCTTACATTCAAATCTCGGGGGGAATAAAATGGCGACCGTGCTCTCCCCTTGATGTGGGTATAATCCGCGCGGATCAATCTTTTATGTGAAGGTCATGGCGGGCGCCAGCGAAATAAGTTTTTTTTAAATTGAATTCGTTTATATTTAGGTTGAAAAATTGATGCGGAAGTCAGGTCCATCATCACGATGCCTTTGTTACATTAGCAAAGATCGACTATTATAGCGTTCATAGTATACTAATATTGCGATCAGAGAGTTTTTAATGAAGTAAATTTATGTGCAACTAAAACCTCTGTGAAATGTTTTTTTTAATTTTAATGTATCTTTTGAATGTTGGAAGTCGCCATTTGCATGGCAGTTTTTTTGTAAAAATATTTCAGAGGTTCCAATGATATGGCTAAGATACTTATTTCCCAAGATTATAATATGATACCCAGGACTGAAAATCACATCACAAAATATTTGTCTAAAGAAGGAATTTGAAAAATTAAGATTTCTTCTCTCGTACAGTTAGCGTAAACTTGTACGTGCCTACTATTTTATAAAATTATCGAGTTGATTTTCCAACTTCCGTATTGATAATACTATATGCATTCTCTCAAGTAATGGTACGAAAAAATTCAAGGGTGGTTAAACAGATAAATTCCTGGAGAACAGTGGTTCTGACGACAAAGTAGCCCATTTGGTCCTCGTATCCAATAATTCTACCTATTTTAACGGCAACAAAAACTTATAGTAAACTACTCAATAATTTCCGCTAAGTTGAAGCGTTTTACTTAGTGTATTATTGAAAGGTGTCATTCTCCAATTTCCTTCAAAACAATCTTGCCTGTCTTGTTGGCAGGTAAATGTCATTATTAAATAGCTTATGAAGAGTTTGCTTTGTCTTTTCCACAGGCGAGTAAATTACATTTTATATTTAAAAATCTGATGCGGCCAACACATGACTTTCTCCATATTTGGGGTATAGATATTTAAATTATTATGAATAGCATTATAGGGCAAAATTATTATTTCGTATCGTAAAAGAATACAGTCGTCCTTATTGCCGTAAATTAGATATATTTTGAATATGTTTACAGAATTCACCGCTAGATGGTGGCGCTGTATACTGGATATTACGAAAAAGTTAAATATCTCCGAAATGGATGGTTCTACGAAAATTTGTTTCAAACAAAACTTATTCTCTACAACTTTGATCCTCACGAAGATTACCAATAACGACGTTTTTTGACGGGAACCGAAAAAACCGATTATTTATAAATAATTCCTAAACAATAACTGCTATGGGAAATTGTTTCAAATAAAAGTTGTAGGAAATTACATTCTCTATAACCTTTGCATAGAATTCTATATACAATAATGATGTTTTAACGGAGATATTTCGCCAAAACCGAATCGGGTTTTGAATAAGCCTCGCGGTATTTTCTAAAAACTAATCAGCTCTTCATGCTCATACCAAAGTGTTATATATGAAATTTAGTAATGATATGGCAAGTACTTTTTGAGTTACAGCGCCCACAATCACGTACACACATACACACAGACATCATTCCGAGAATAGTCTAAACGTGTTCTAGAGATCAAGACATCTAATAAACTATCGGTTTTTTGAAAAATTCCTGTCACATACACACATACAACATCGAGAAAATAATCAAAACGTTTTCTAGGGACCTCAAAACGTGTATTTCCGTTGAAATATCGAATTCGATTTTTTTCATGGATACAATACTTTCTCTATACTACGTATATGGAGAAAGTAAAAGGAAATGTATCCTACTTCACGTGTATTTTTGTTGACGGCTGAATTAATGTTCTTTATTTCTTTTGATTAATGTATCATAAAGTATTTTCTAAATTAAGCATTTAAAATACAGACTTTTTTGTAATTTGTCCAATTATTCGAATTTTTGATTATCCGAACCATCCTTAATTCCAATTATTTCGGATAAGCAATTCTTCTTTATAGTGTAACAAAAGTATCATTGCTACCTCTGTAAAAAGTTGGCATACATATATTAATGTCTATATGAATAGCTCCTCATGTTTATTCTACTTCTCTGTACCCTGTGTCATAATTCAAGAACAAGCGCTTAGGGAAAATACTTGTCTCAGATATTTACAATAGCCACAATATCTTTATTTTTATAACTCTGTTGTGACTATTGGAGATAGCTGAGACAGGTACTTTTTTAAGTGCTTGTTCTCGAATTTTTTCAGCCGTAAGACAAGCTCGATAATTCTCTGTGCCATGATGCTTGGAATAATAGTGAAGCTGGTTTACCTTTGCCTTATAAAGCAGTGTTTTTAACGTGACACCATCACTCAATAATTAGGCTGACCAACAGGGTGCAGACGAGCTTTTCAGCAGTCTCTCTCAGGCACAGACTCTTCGCAGACTACTCTTAGTCTTACTGGCAGGGGTGGCTCTACCAGGAACGGACAAAACTCTCAAGTTCTTCTATCATATGGAGGTTTTAGTTCAAAGAAAGGATGAATCAACAATAAACAAAAATACTGGAAGGCAACAACAAACCACTGCAGAGCAAAAGAAAAACTATAGGGTTAATTACCACCAATAAAGAATCGAGAAACCTCCATAAAAACCACCTTACTGGATTTTAAATTACCACTTATGGTTACAAGAAATAGTACAATGCGTGAGCTAAAATATGGATGTTTTTGCGAGATGTTTATGGAAATTAAATTTTCAGAAATATGAGGAGTCCGCTTCCTAAAGATTATCTCAGGATTTAGAGTTATTCTCAGAGAACCTAAACGAAATACATTTCATTGGCTGTATCGATTCAATGTCAAAAATCTGATTTATTTGATGATGCTGATTTATATCGTTCCCCTCTTAATACTTGCGCACCGAATTTTAGCGTAATAAATAAAATCTTACAGGTACACGCACTCAATTTAACATGAAACTGTGCATTAAAATAAAGGTATAGAAGAGGAGTCGTGGCAATTCTCCATTTTCGGACACTCTCACTTGACATCTATTTAAAAAAAAGCAAGCGGCCGGGATGGCAGCGTGGGTGAAACTGGAACTTGCCGGAGCCAACAAAGCGAGCGATCTGTAGTGATGTTATATGAGGTGTTCCCAGCTCAACAACCTCAGAGCTGTTAGTCTCGGCTCGTTTTTTTCTCTCTCTGTCCGCCGACGAGAATAATTTCCAGCGGTCTTTGTCGTAAATAGCGCTATAGTGGGAAGAAGGTGAAAGGAGACAAAATTTGCGAAGGATAACAAACAATGATACGGAGGAGACAGGGAATGGATGGGCGAGGAGGAAAAGGCCAAGGGACGGCGAAAGAAGGAAAGTTTGGAGTGTGTGCAGAGGTGCGGAGTTTGGTCGAGGCGTGGAAGAGGAGCTGCGGTGTAGGATGGCCCATTGGGAAGCGACAGGGCGTGGTGGGACGGGACAGGACTCAGGTTCAACGGAGATGGGAGAGGGGAAAGGTCAAGGAAGAGAATGGCGTGGCTATGGGGGGTGCGATAAGGACGTGGATGGAGTGAGAGAGGGCTTTGAGGAAGAGAGAGCCTCTAAAGGGAGATAAGGTGGTGGGTGGGTGCGGTTGAGGAAGGCGCGGCAGGGCAAAAGACGGAGGGAGGAAGATGAATAGAGGGAGCAGAGAGGAGGAGCGGGGGGGGAGGGGGGTGGGGGGAAGGAAGATTGAAAGGGGAAAAGAGGGAAGCCTGTGAATCGTAGGAGCTCGCAGGTGTCCGAAGGAGAAAAGGGAAAATGATTTCGTGGAAGGGAATTGAAAGAAGCGGGACGGAATAGAGAAACCGACGGAGAGGGAAGGTGAAAGAGAGGAGACGAGACGAGAGAGAAAGGGATTGCTGATCCGTGTTAAGGCAAGATGTGTTCATGTCTTACAATTAGTCTGAAACTCTGGGTTGAATCTTCTTAACTATGAAGCGAGCTGAAGCGCACTCGTTTTATAAGAATAATTTTGAAAAGAATTCTCAAACGTTTCATAAGATAAATGATCAAATATATAGTAGATCTAAAAACATAAAAAAGGATAGATACGTAATGGAACAATCTATTCTCTTTTAACAACACTAAAAAAACAACAGCAATGGTAATGTTCTCAACATTGAAAGTAATAATTAAACTTTTAGAATTGATATTTACGAATTCTTTTAATGTGTAGCTGTCTTACACGGTTAAAAATTTCGTTAAGAACCGATTAGAACCACGTATGTACGTGCGTACGCGAGCGTGCGCGTGTGTCAAAATTTAATTGCTGCTCGTTTACTTTTAAAATTTGATTTCCTTAATGCAAAGATTTTTTCATTTGCTCTTTATAATGTCTCGAAGTATTCCCGTTGCTTTTAAGGGGGCGAGCGGATAGTATCTCTTCTACGATTTTACACCTTGACGAATACTTTGAGTCGGTTGAGAAAGCTTGAGCCTCCAGGTAACTCTGAGAGATATGCCAAATCAGTGGGTAGGAAAAACCAAAGATTCTCCAAAGCAAGCCGACATTGAGGACTTGGACTGCGACTTACCATATGAAAGACGAGAATTTCTAAATTAACCATTACGTTCATAATAATAAGTATAAGTGCATATAATTTAGCAGATATTTGTAAAAAAATGACGGAAATTTATAAGAAAACCGAACAATAGAGTAATTATATTTTATAATAAAAATAAAAAAGAAAGTAGAGGAAAAATTGGGCCGCTGCCGAAAAAATTAATGTCCTTAGAAGAGATCAATGGAAAGATAATATAAATAAGGATTTTTAAAGTGGGAGATGTTTTTGTAACAATTATACTCGAAATATTATAAAAATAAGATAATGAGGATGTTTTGAAAGAAGAATTATATACTATTTTTCATGGCCAGAAGCTTATAATAGCGGTAGAAATATACTATGCAAGTGTGGGAAGAAAAGTGGCGGATGGCCAGTTGGACGGTTTGATGACGATACATATTCTCAACATCAAGGGAGAAATTATAGATCCCGATCTATTCATTGAAGTTATTCAACACTATGAGCAAACGAATATGAATTGCGAAGCATGCCATCAATTGTCAAGTGCCCTTAAACCTGTGACAGATAAAGAAAAAATGTTAATCTTCATAAACATTCACTGCAAGTTAAAATTGAATTTTCAGTGCTAATTTATACAATTTAATGTTTCTTCGTTGGCATGGCTTTACGTAAAGGTAAGCCTTATTTTGTTAAGAATATAGGCATATATAATACAATAAGTAGTCATGAAATCACGGTATAGCAAAATATGAAATTAGATAGGCAATATCTACGTTGAGGATGATAAATCTACAGGTGCAGGAAGAGTGGATGCTTAGCCTCACAAATGTGGTAGAAAGAAGATGATAGGATTTTTACAAAATATATTCACAAATGAAGGTTAAGAAGTAAGTACTATATGACATCTATGATCCATAAAAAAGACTCTAGAGCAGCGGTTCCCAAACTATGGTACGCGTACCACTAGAGGTACGCGAAGCTTCTGCCAGTGGTATGCGAGTTTAGTGCCAGCATTCACTACTATATTCACTACATTCACACTTACCTAGTACTATGTGGTACGAAGAAATTTTGTCACGTTTTCTGTGGTACGCGAAAAAAGTTTGGAAACCGCTACTCTCGAGGATTGATTTATGCTAGCCATATGGGAGCCATTGGACCATTGGTAAACTGTTCGCTGCCACAAAAAATGAGCTAGAAGGACAAACATCTGGAAATATTATTTTAAAATACAAATTGCTTTATAATGGAGATTCTGCGTCTACAATGTTGTATTTTTATACGAGTCGAAATAAAATTCTTTGAAACACAGAGACGGGATGGAACTAAAATTATATTAAGTCGAAAAGGGTTGAGCGTTCACCTCTGTGTAATGGGACAGGGCAGGGGTGTGCTGCAGCCGGCTCCGTCCGGCTCGCGCGAGCCGTTTATTAACATTTTTTTGCTCGGCGATCCGGCTGTTGAACTAAGCATTCCACATTATCCGGAGGTTAGCGACGCTAAAAGTTTAAGGACGCTTTTTAGATCGTGTTTCGCAGCAGTTTATTTTTTGAAACAATTGTACGTGGAATATGCTTATTCGAATCCACCACCCTTGATATATTAGTCATTAATGATATTTACACATTTAAAATACAAATTTAATTTAATTTACAATATTATCTTGTTATTTTTATTGAAATACCTTCTAATTCCCGCAAAGATCAGATAACGCGATCTCAGTGCTGCAAAAAAAGTCATGAATTCGATGCTGGATGGGATGCCTAACTTCCACGGGCGGCGATAATGGCGAACCTCCTGTTGTTATATATTTGGCAGCACGCCCCTGATGCAGGGTTGTAACAAAGGCGTTTAGAATATCTTATATGCAGTGCTTTAATTTTTTGAAAGAATTTTCTCGTTTGGGTCAGTTTTGTACCATTTGATCTCCAGCATTATATTCATCATTCACCTATTAAAAATATATTAAGATATAAGTTTTTTTGAGGGAAATGAATTGCGGATACTGTCATTATATGAACGTAAACAAAGTATATTCTAGAAAACGCTTGAACAGACCTCTAAAGGACGACGAAGCAATGGAAAACCAAGCAGAACTCGACATTACCTTTGAAGGTAGTTAATGAAAATACAAACGGATTATTACTTTAACTGGTGGAAATTTAAATACAGTTTTCTAATCTACGTCACAAAATGTAAAGTAGTGTCCCCATATCAACTTTAAAATCCATCGAGCCTTGACTGAATTGTCCGGAAAGTACTATCATTCGATATAGTAAGGCTTAAAAACGAGATCAATTCGTTTAAAACCACATACCGAAGCGAGTGGATCCAAACGCCTGCGAAGCCCTTAAGATAATTCGGCCTGGAGTATAAGTGCGATCTCGCGTGTGGTGAAAGTTATCATTCGCGGCGAATTGATCCGGGAGAGCGTATTGTGGTCGGCGAACGGTTTCGCCTCCGCAGCGTAGAGAAAGAGAGAGAGAGAGAGGAAGGAAGATACGATGAGAGAAAAGGCTCAGGAGTGATTGGGAAGGATTTTGTGAAGAAGGTAGGAACGTCGGGGATTCAGTCTACGGTGATTGGTTGGAAGAGGCTGTCGGGAGAATTTTGGAGTGAGATGGAACGGGCGATGCGTAAAAGGAGAGCGACACGGGATGAAAATGGATGGGATAAGCGAAGAAGGAGGGAAGGGAAGATTGAGAGGACGGGAGGGAGTTGTAGGGGGCAGGCAGAGGGAGGGAGGGAGTGTGGAAATTGGGAGAGAGAAAGAGATTACCCGAATGGAGTTGGGATGAATTGAAAGAGGGGGGAGTAGGTGGGTGGGAGAGAGGAGGGCAGGAAGATGAAATAGAAGGGGAGAGAACGTGGAAACGAAGGCGGTATAGGGGGAGAAGGGGAGAGGGGCGGGAGTCATCGGGGGGATTAAAATGGTGGACGATGGCGAAACGGAAAGGATCGATGCCAGAGGGAATTTCCCATAAATGTATTGGTCGAGATGCGGAATTTAATTCGAGTTTTTCAATCTTCCATAGACGTTTTACCGAAGCCTCGCGCTAAGATCTGCTCAGTTTATTCCCTCGTTTAATTTGTATCGTGAATTCTCGGAACGTTCTTTGCTTTTTTTTTATTTCTCGCTCCGGATACATTTTATGGGACCAATTACGTGTACGAGAATTGTGTCTGGATTACTCTGAACGCCAGACTCATCATCGTGTGACTGCCTGCAGTTTTCGTACGGAGATTGACTTAAGTGATGTTTTTAAGGTTTTTAATACTCTGATAGCATTTTTCATGAAAATTAATTTCTGTCATAAAGTTGTTTAAGTTATAATATATGTTTGACGGCTAAAGTATCTGTTTAATATCATATTACTAAGTTGAAGATATATGCGACGATTTTTTTCTGGTTCATTTTTATTGGTTCGTTTTTCACGTCTTGCTCACCTATCTTGTAATGTATTTCAGCATCTATTGATTGATTCACAGCGTACACTGTTTTAGAAACAAATCCTATTACATCGTGAAAATAATACTTACTTTTTAAAAAATTGCAAATGTATGTTTGCTCGTTAAATTTCTGCTATGATTTTTAAATATAGTTCTAAGTAAACGCTGAGGTGTTTCAAAGTTTATCATTTTCATTTGGTCTGGATTTTGTTATTGGCCATCTAGGTAAATACTCAGGTTGGTTAAACTGATGAACCGATCTGAATATTACCCAGTAAAGTAATAAATGAAAGGAGCGAAGACATTTAATTTTTTTCAAACTAATAAATATTTTCTTAGGTTTTCTCCAGTTTCAAAATTTCCTAATAAATATTTACTTTTAAATCAATCTTTATGAATGAATGAATGCTCTAAAAAAAAGTACCCATTATCTTCAATAAATGTGGATGGCCTATGGTATTTAAACGCGTAATTAGTGATGTATCAAACGGGTTTCTTTGTTTATCAGCTTAATTATATACAAAATATTTGAACTTACATTAATTTAGTTCATAGCATTTATTATGTCAATTACCGAGCTCGCATTTTGGCTGTTATCCAGTAGATAATCAAGATAAACCTTTTAGCCATTGGGAAAAACCAGTTGCTACCTTCGGGTACAACGCAGCAGTCCTCAGTGGTAATTTGCATGTGGTTGACTCTTAAGTAGCAATCGATGAATTACCAATGAGAACGACTGTTTTGCAGCCGAAATGCGAACTGCATCCGATATTCCCAACCGTTTTATAACTATAGGAGCCTTCTTGATTATTGGCCATACTTTGTAGTTTTAACTGAATTATAATTTCAATATAATTGGAATATAAATAGCCATTTCCTCAATTGCATTCCAGCTTTGAGGGACAACTATTTCCAAATATAGAACAAAATGTTATAAAAGGACACTTCTGCAGTCTTAAATTATTTATATTCTTGTTTATTGAATGTTTAAAAGTGAATGGCTATAATATGGAACGGTATAGGGTATTTTGAACTCATCTAATCAATCACCCTTCAAAATTATAAACAAATATGATTTTTTAAAATAATTAGAACCATCTGCGGGAAAAAGATTGCGTTTCCGTGTTTAACGAATGTCTTATGTTTAATCGACTGAAAATATTTTTAATTGTGTCAATGATACGAAAAGAATAACTTCTGAGGCGTTACGCGTCGGAAAGGAGGTATAAACTTTAATATGATTTTTAATATTCACATTATGTATTTTATTTACGTTTTTGCGTAGGTATTATGGAATGCTTACTGCCGTTTCAGGATCGGCGTTCTGCCAAAGGTGCTTGCCAGAGCTTTGAGCGAGTTATGAAGAAGCAGGCGGTACCGTGCTAACCCGCATTTAGAGCGAGGATTTCCATGTCGCTTCCCAGCATTGCCCGAAAGACATCGGTGGTGTGGAAATAATAGAGGGAGGGTTAGAGTGGAGTGTCATGGAACGGGGATATTTCTAGAACGAGACAGGCAATCATGCTGCATTAACTGGATTGCTCGCTGGTTTGTTACCTTTTTCAGGAAATCTCAAGACTGAATTCTGGAAATGCTGCAATTTCACGAGACGAGAGAGAGAAAGGCGTCATAATTCGGTATAAAAAACCCATCCATTTCGGACTATCGATAATTATGTCATCATCTTCGCATAATTGGTCATAATTCTCCATTTTATTTTTCGTTGATATTTTTCAAAATACTGCCACTTAGATAGTGCAGTTGACGATTTTCCATTAGCGTAGTCTTCCAATTTCTCCAAACAGAATCCTTTCGCCCGAATAAATCTATCTATCTAGAGCAGGGATGCACAACCTGCGGCCCACTAAGCAATTTTATGCGGCCCACCGTTAGTGTTTAATAATTTTCTAAACTTTTTCATTTATTTAAATTAACTAGGTACCAAATATTATTTTCCATGTTGCAAAATCTGTTAAAATATCTAACGTTAAATTAGGACCTCTTAGTAAATATTTCTCATTTCAAATGTTCTATTTAATGCTTTTTATTTATTTCTCAAAGATTGTTTGAAAGAAGTTTGATTTTCCATCATGATTTTTAATATTGAAATTTTAACCTTTAAAAGATGATTCTTACTCAATTTTCACGTATATGGTGCATAAGAATCTGCAGGTAACTTCCGATTTAACTATAATTCATTGGCAATTTCCAATGCGGCCCACCGAAGGATTCACTGCCACCATGCAGAAAAGGTTGCCCACCACTGATCTAGAGGAAGATATGCCTGTTTAATGATATTATTGAGCCAGAAAGGTAATATAAAATATTGGTAGTGGTACAAAGTTTACTAAATGCAATTTCTCCGATTAGTTCATTAACCCCTCGTTTCTATGTAACTTACTAATGTTAAACGCCTATGCGTATACGTTATGCATTTATTTAAATGTATTACTTCATCCAAAGATAAAGTGAACTTAAACAATTATTTTCTAGGTTTATATCCTTACTGAGAAGGTCGACATGCCCGTGTCTTCCCAATTCCCTCTTTTGAATGCCATTTGTTACGTCTCCATTTTATTTAATATCACATCAACTAATTTACTGTCACGTCAAAGTATTTCAAAAGCTCTTCACTCAAACTTACATTAAATACGTCCTTAGGCTTATTTAAACACGCAGTTGTTTGATCGATCCCGAAACCCGTTTGAAAATTCAGTTGTTGCGACAAAATCCCTTCTTTGTTGAACTTGATAAATCCCTGTCACCTAGAGACATCCACTTTGCCTTTAGTTAACTTCCAAACTACACATCTCAGTCTTCCTCCAAACGTCATGCCTCAATTCTTATTCCCTCCTCGAAATCCCCTCAATCTTCCATTAAAACTCTCGCATGCACCTCATTTTCTCTACTCATTCCCTCTCCTCTCCAAACTCTCCCCTCCCCCCTCCCTTGTATACCTCTCTCTCTCTTTGTTCCAATTTCACGGAGCCCACATAAACCGGAGAACCCATTGTGCCGCGAGGCTTTCCGAAGCTAGACGACTGCGCTACTATGAGGTGCGCATCATTGTGTATGTACGTGTGCAAAGGGGAACATTATAGAAAATAAACTAAAGGATGAAATTATTAGTTCTTTTCTCTTCTTCCTGTAGCTTCCTTCTCCATCATTTTCTTTTTTGGATTTTTCCCTCTCTCTCTCTCTACCGCTCTCTTCCTCTCTCCCTCTCTACCGCTCTCTTCCTCTCCCTCATCCTCTCTCCCCCCCTCTTCCCCCCTCTTCCCCTCTCTTCCCCTCTTTCCCTCTCTCCCTCTCTCTCCCCCTCTCTCTCTCCCTCTATCTCTCCCTCTATCTCCCTCTCTCTCTCTCTCTCTCTCTCTCTCTCCCTCTCTCCCTCTCTCCCTCTCTCTCTCTCTCTCCCTCTCTCTCTCCCTCTCTCTCTCTCTCTCCCTCTCTCTCCCCCCCTACCCCCCCTCTCCCCCCCTCTCCCTCTCTCTCTCCCTCTCGATTGTATTGGACGTGTGTAACCTCGTCTCTATACTTTTGACGAATTGAGTTTGTTTTCCGTACTTTTGTGTTTCTTTTTTTGTGGCAGTGTGTTTACCTTGTGTGCGTGTGTTCATAAGTGCTTTTCTGTTTAGTTTTGTTACAAAATCCTCTAGTTATTTGGAAATTTGTTAAAACTGTGTTTTCTGCCGTCGACGTCGCCATGTCGACGGATCTGGGGAGGCCCTCGGAAGCCTCCCTTCCAGCGATACCGTTGCACTCGAGGCCGCTTCTCGAATCCGATGCCTCGTGCTCGTCGAGGGATTCCCCCTCCCCCAGTGTAAAATGTTCCATGCCTTCTCTTACGCTCGAGAATCCACCATCCGCCGCTGACCTTCGGCCAACGGCCCATTTTTCTAAAGGAATCCCTACTGTTTCAACGGAATGGCCTGCTATTAACACGGCTAGAGGCCCTTCCACCCTTCGTTCTCCATTGACGACATTCACCGAGACTACAAAGCCGCTGCCTGCTCTTAACCCGGCTGAAGGCAGCGGAGGAAACCCATCTACATCAAACAGCAGCTCATCCCATCGAAACGCGGTGCTGCCTGGCAGCCCTAAATCCACGGTCAACACCACAGCAAAGTCCTGGGCGTCAGTAGCGACGACGCAGTCAACCGGGAAAACCGCCTTCCGGTCATCGGGTTTCGTGAGTTTACGATCAACGTCCGCGTACTCCCCAGACAAACGACTTGCGATAATATGCGACGGAATTGACGGAATTCTCATAGAGGAATACCTTTTGGCAGTAGGGAAAATCGTTGGCCCCGCGCGAATTAAGTTCGCGTCGCGAATAAGTATGGGCAGGGTCTGCATCTATCTTCAATCGGAAGAGGATGTAGAAAAACTTACGTCGTCCCCCGGCCTTGAGGTGAATGGCAGTTTTTCCCTATTAGGAAATATATAACCGCGGCTACTAGGGTCGTGCTTTCTAATGTTCTCCCAGATATCCCCAATGAGACCCTTGCCCGCCATCTGAGGCCTCATGGCAAATTAACAAGTCCTTTTAGGGTCTTACCCATAAGTACGAAATACCCCGAGCTACAGCATATCAACTCCTTTCGGAGGATGGTGTACATGACCCTCACAACCCCGGATACCATGCCGACTTCCATCACTGTTGCATATGACAATGTAACTTATAATGTTTACATCTCCACGGATGACATAACATGTCACGAATGCCACAAGAAGAGCCACGTGGCTAAAAACTGCCCGGATCGAAGCGCCGACGCCACCGTCAGCGAAACACTGCCTACCGTCCCTCCACAGACACCGCCATCTAACCACGGGACGGCAAGCGGCGGAAAACTGCCCACCGAAGCCGTCAGCGCAGCTGACTTAACGGCCACCTTTCCTACGACCCGCTTATCCCCCCTCTCCTAGCCAACAACCCAGCCTTTCAACTTTCCTACCTGATACTACATTACCTAAGTCACAAATTCCTTCCCACCCTCCCTCTCTCCCTTCCGCTCCCTCCTGCCCTCTCACCCCACCCTTCCTCCGGCTGCAAACAAATCTGCTGACGACGCGAACTCCACTGCCAAGACATCAACAGAAGCGCAGGATAAACAGGGTGATATCGCGGTAGCAGCGAATAAACCACCATCTTCATCCACGCAATCACTTAAGGTCATTCAAAGACAGCAGAAGGACCCAACAGGGACGGAGCCAGCCAAAACAATGGCTTGCTCTGCTCAGCTGACTGTGGAGGAGGCGATGTCGGACGAGGACGACTCAATGTCTCTATCCTCTGAATCTTATGGTGACACAGCAGTATATCCGCCGGAATGTTTTAACGATTCCCAAGTCATCTCTCTGAAGCGACTTCGGGAATTTTCAAGGAAGCGGCGAGGGCCAAAAACGTCATGCCCATCGCCAAAAAATACACGAGTGATATGAAGGTGCTACGTTCCAGGGTGGTGGAAGTAGCGAAGCAGTCTAAATACAAAGCAATGAGGCAGAAAGCCACTAAAATTGTTGATAAAATCGATTCACAATGTATCGACTCAGACAGTTAAACTGACAGCAGTTTTTTTTTTACATTTAAATTTCCGTATGAATACTGGCACAGATCAGTCATGTTTACTTAGGGATTACCTTAAACCAATTTGTCAAAAATATTTAAGGGCGTTAAAGATAGTAGGTACATATAAATGCTCAGTCACTTAATGATAATGACCACTTTTCTGAATTTTGTTTCTCTTTTTGTCAAAGTGGTGTTGATATAGTAGCAGTGAGTGAAACTTGCTTCAAAAGTGGCAGTAAGGTTGACGTAAATAAATATAATGCTTTCTGTGTAAACAGAGTAGGTAGACAAGGAGGAGGGGTTGCAGTATATGTTAGTGATAAGCTTAGTGCTAAAGTACTTTCTGTATCCTCTGGCGAGCGTAATATGCCTGAATATATTATCTTGGAAGTCTCGCTTATGTGTGATAAATTGCTATTTGCTTGTGTTTACCGCCCCCCACATGTTGGTTTTATGGATATATTTTTGAATGACATGTACTCACATTTAATGAATTATAAATATTCCATTGTATGTGGGGATGTAAATGCTCGTTTTGGGAGTGGTACATGTGAGACTGAGATCCTACAGGATGTATTAAACTTATGTGATCTTGTATGTATTCCATATAACCCTACATATCATACGGCCACTTGTCATTCATATCTTGATATAATGGCATCAAATTGTGATGAGCTTGTTCTTGATTATGGGCAGACCCCAGCACCTGGTTTTTCGTATCATGATATGATATATGCAGTTTTTAATTTTTTTAAACCCTCGTTCTCCCCTAAAATGATAACCTATCATGACTTTAAAAACTTCTCACAGGAGTTATATTTGGCTGATGCTGTAACTGTTCCATGGCATGAAGTGTATTTGTATAGTGATGTAAATAGTAAGGTGCAACACTTTAATAACTTATTATTAGATTTGGTACAAAGGCATGCACCTGTAAGGAATGTTTATGTTAGACATCATGCAGCTCCGTGGATTACCAAGGAAATCAGAAAACTGTTATCACAGAGAAATAGAGCTAGGAAAAGACATCTTAAAAGTAATTTGCCTCATGATTATGAGAAATTTCGGGTGCTTAGAAACGAAGCCAAACAAACAATTCGTAATGCTAAGGTTAAGTTTTACTATAGCTGTTTGATGAAAGGGCGTCCTCAAAATCAATGTGGTCTGCTATTCGCTCCCTTGGTGTTGGTAAACAGAAACATAACAGTTCGGCCAATCCAACCATATTAGCCAGCGAACTGAATGAACATTATTTGAATGTGGGTAATGTGTTTGATCTTAGGTTAGTGAATGAAGCAATTCATTATTATGACTCTCTTCCTCCGCCTGAGTATGAGCACTTTCACTTTAGTTATGTTTATCCTGAAGAAATTAGGAGGGCTATTTTTAGTATTACATCCAAGGCCAAAGGACCCGACTTAATATCAGTATTATTTTTAAAGTTAAGTATAACTTGTATTTTACCAGTTTTGGAGCATATATTTAATTTTTGCCTGCAGTCTAGTGTCTTCCCTTCAATTTGGAAAATGGCTAATATCAATCCTATCCGCAAAGTATCAAATCCTTCCCAGTGTAAAGATTATCGGCCAGTGAGTATTCTCTGTGTCCTTGCCAAAGCTTTTGAAAAAGTTGTATATCATCAGATTTGCAAATTCCTGGCCAACCATCGTATTCTTAATTCAGTGCAGTCTGGTTTTTGTCAGTACCATAGTACTACAACGGCCCTAATCAAGGTTTGTGATGACATTAGGAAGGCTATTGATGATCGACTATTGACGTTATTAGTACTGCTTGATTTCAGCAAAGCATTTGACTGTGTTCAGCATGAACTTTTGCTTTCAAAGCTAAAAGCTGTTGGTTTCTCTAATTCTGTGTTAAAATGGTTTCAGTCTTATTTATCTGAACGTTTTCAGAGAGTGGTGTTTGGTTTGAAGGATGTTTCTGAGTGGGCATTAATTCCTAGGGGAGTGCCCCAAGGTAGTGTTCTGGGACCTATATTGTTTGCCATTTATGTCAATGATTTGCCAAGTGTTTTACATCACTGCCAGTCTCATATGTATGCAGATGATAAACAAATTTATATATATCCATTTTGATGTCAATAATGTGTCTCCAGCAGTAGAAAAGGTCAATATTGACATTCAAAATATAATAGACTACATCAGTAAGCATAATCTAAAATTAAACATCACTAAAACTCAATCAATTATCCTTGGTACCAAGAAATATCTCCCTCTCTCTCCCTCTCTCTCTCCCTCTCTCTCTCCCTCTCTCTCTCCCTCTCTCTCTCCCTCTCTCTCTCCCCCCCTCTCTCTCCCTCTCCCCTCTCCACCCCCCTCTCTCCCTCCCCCCTCTCTCTCTAGACTTCCACATACAATTCCACCTTTTGGATCGTAATTTATCATCATTTTTACCATTCTCTCTCCCTTTCTCCGTCACATCTCTCTTGTTGCGCTTCCTCTCTTTATCTTTCTCTACGTCTTCTACTTTGCCATATCCATTTATCATTCTCTCCATCCTCTCCCTCACTTTTTCCTCGATAATTCTCCCAACTCCGTTACCTCTCGACATTTTTTTTCGCTCCGTTTCCACGAGACGCCATCTTGTCCTCTTCAACCCAAAAAAAGCGCGACCATGTATAAACTAAAAATCCTCTTCCATTTATCTTCGTTTTATCTTTTCCAAACAATCCTTCCCATTCTGCAGACGTGACGCGGATGGAGGCGGTTATTTTTTTTCCGCGCGAGAGCGACGGCGTGTCTTCGGAAATAATGCGCGGTATGAAGGACTGAGGTATTTCACCGGAGGCAACGCGTAAAAACCAAGGCGGGAGTTATCGCTATTCTTTTGTTTTGTCTTTCGGCTACGGAAGTTTTCAGCGGCAGCTGCCGTTGATTTCGATTTACCGCTGCTAATTACAACGTCGAACTCGCGCGGAACGCTCATAGCACGTGTGTGTGTCGTTTTTTAGGTTAGCGGCCTGAAAAGAGTGAACATTACACGATGAAGTTTTTCGAGCGCTTTCCGCATACGGTTCAAAGTTCTTTTTCGACAAATACAGACAGGTGTATGTTTATATATTTTTTTAAAGAAAATCCGTTTCCTTTTTCGATTATAGCTTTGCCGTGTTGTTTTTCTTTTGAAAACGATGTTATATTTTACGATAAAAAAGGAGATACTTTTCTTATAACAAATATTTGTGCGACCTCTTATCAATTAGGTTAATTATTGATTTGTTTAGATCTGCAAATATATTAGTCCTCTGGCTTTCTCACCGATATCTTGTGAAAAAGTGTGTCAAACGCCAAACCGTACTGTATATTTGCAGCGGAGAAAAATTATTTTATACCAGGCATCTCTTTATGGTTAGATTTGATGCTTGCAGTGTTTGCAGACATTAAAATACCCAAAGCCGCCTATATATATATATATATATATATATGCTAGCTGAAAGTACCCGGCGATGCCCGGGTTATGATGAACGTCTTTGGCGAATAAAATTATGCATTATATGGTAATACAATCATTTCACTTTTTGCGTGTGTGTGTGCGTGCATGTGTGTGTGTGTATACACATTTTATATAATATATATAATGTATATATAACCCCATAAGAAAAGCATTGAAATCGGTGTAAGGCATTTTTAATTGCATTTTAAATTTACTTAAAATTATGATACAAACTCCGGACTTGAAGTATTAAACGGAAAAAAGAGTGAAAATAATTATTTTTGAAAGCAGAACACGAATTCATGCCGAATTAGCTTAAATATTTGATTTTAACTGCATAAAAACGAGAAATTTTAAAATTTATAAAAATGGGAAATTTTATCTACCATGGAAACGCTACAATGCTTTTATATGGGATTCTTGGCTTTTAAGAGTATGAACGTGTATATAGCTTACGAGCGTAAAAATAACATATTTTATAAGCAGTTTAAATGAAGAGAGGGTAAGGGGAAAAAGAGAGGGGGTGAGAGGTTAATGTTTTCTGAACCATGTATTAGTCACTACTAGATCGTTATTAACACAGAATTCTACCAGTTTTTCTCCTCCTCGGAGCTTTATTGTTACTATATGTATCACATCATAATTAGACTTGGTATGATTCTGTTAATTTCGATAAACAGCGAATTTGTAAAAATAAAATATTCGACGAAATTTAATTACCGTAGATAAGTGTGTTTTTCATCACTAAATTGGTACTACGTACGTATTATCCACATGCCATACTTACGTATTATCCCCATGCCATAAAAATATAATAAATTATAAATACATACGAAACTGAATAAAATATCGTAAATCCAACAATACGTTGTTATTCTGTTAATATATTTATCTCGTTTGACTGTTGTGCCGCAAATGGAGAGGATATTGGCGAGCCTTCGGCTCGCTTTGTTTTAACGGGTAGTGGTCTCCGGGCGCTACCACGCCCTTCGCCTTGCCCGGGACCAAAGTATCCCTCCCCGTTGTCCGGTGATTGGGTTTGTAAATGTCGAGACAGGCCAATCAGTTTCTGTTAATGTTGTACGTAAGTATGGCATGGGGATAATACGTTAGTTTCACTAAATTTTTTGTGAAATTACATGTCATGGTTTTTAAATTTGGTTTTCCAAATCAACACCTAAAATGTGTTTTAGTTCCAAAAAAGCAACGCGTAAAAATAATCGGTACTTGTCATAACAGACGACCACATTTGAATCGGAATTTCCTACACTATGCATTGTGAGGTCCCCCGTGACATTTTTAAGTAGCTGCGTGTCTTGCGCTGCAACAGAGTCCAAAATTACGAATTACGTGAGAGTAGATCTTAGTATGAATGAATACCGATCGCCAGATGTCCGTATAGTACTTTAACTAATAAATTCTCTCAAAATTTACATTTCTAGGGGCCATACCGATAATCCATCCTCCGAAGGAGAGTTTCCCATCATCATCGTTCTGTGTTTGCGTTCTAGGCATTTTTCTAGATTCCTCCTGATTTTTTTTACCAACATCGCAACTTTTTCCTTCATAATATTTACGTATAAATTTGGTTGTATATTATAAAAGCATAACATTAAGTTTGCTATTGAATGGTCGCCTTTTCATAATTGTACGATTCAACGTATAAAATTTAGTTTCTCATCTCTAAAAAATTGGGAGTAAACAATATTGTTCTTTAGAACTGACCGTACGACCACACTCCGAGTGCTTGTGGGTCCGGACCCCGGGCTCAAAGATGGAATTTCCCGAAGGAGAGAAAAATATGAGTAGTGGAGAGGAGTTTCGGGGTGCTAAGGGGTGATAAAACACCAGTGGGTTGAGTTGGGAAAACCCAAATCCAAATCTGAGAAATGGAAATGGGAAATGGAGGAATTTCCGCCAGTTTATATTGGTTGCACCCGCGTATTGCGATAGGAAACTCTTGTGACAGATCCTAATTTTGCCCCGCTATCTCCACCATCTCGGTGACCCTGGGTATAGCTAATAATTATTTTATAATAATTTATCATTCATTTTTGCTTCTAATAAAAATTGATATATTTTCTTTTTTATCTCTTATATCTTGCGGGTTTTCGCTTGCACCCGTTCCGCGAGGCTCTTGACTTGCACGGTTCGCGCTACCGGAGTCTCGTCGCATCCCCCACGCGCACTCAAATAAAACTTCTTCAGCTGTAACTCCAGTGTTGTAATATCTGAACGTACAAATTCATTATCAACGCATTATGCCATCCTACCTTCTCAAAATCGCATATCATTCACCTAGACAAGGAATGTCAAACTGTAAGAGTCATTTGGGCAGCATTAGCGCAACGGAAGGCTTGAAGCAATCGCATTAGGATTGCAAATTTTTTTAATAAAAGCCAGAGTTCGAAAAAACATGCTTTAGCTATAAGATCATACGCCTGTTTTGCCCTTCAGTATTTAAGAAAAATCTTTGTTTCCTTGCCACAAAAATAAAGTACTTTTATTACATCTCTAACGATTTAGTTTAGGCAAAAACTCTCATCGGGGCCGCCATTTTGACATACCTGACCAAGACTATGTGGTACAGAGATTATTTACGTAGAAAATTCAGTTTAATTGACTTGCAATTATTATTTCCATTATAACGAGTCTAAATTACGTATATAGTTTCTTCCTTTAGCTTGCTAATAAATCCTACAAGAATCGATAATTAACTAATCAATGCTTACATTTTAATTTCTTTCCTTGAATCACAAGTGGTCTTAACTTTGCGTGTACACTTTTTAACGGCATTTCTAATTTAAAATAGAAGCTATTAAAGTTCCAAAGATTTCATATTACAAATGCATAGTTGTATTGCGGAAATATATTAATAGAGGTGTTTTTCGCGGTATTCGGCTTCTCAGACTGTTTTACCCGACTGATTTCATCCGCTGTGATAAAATAGGCTCAATATTTTACTGAATTTCCAGTGAGCTTATACATATTCAATTTTTACTAAAATAAATAGTCTCGTGTTTGCCTCTATATAATTGTGCTTCTCTTTTCCCTACCCGGTTAGCGTGTGAATTAACGCTTTTTAATAGGTAAAAAAAAGGATAATGAAATTTCAAGAAGCAGCGCTTTACCTGAAGGTAGTTTGCTTTTTAAAATGTTTTTAATATCATTTCGCTTAATTTCCTCATTTTATCTTTTAAATTTAACTGCTTTTCCCGCGTCGAATTTTTCGTGGAAAATAACTTGTTAAGGGATTTTATTTTTAACCAATTAGTAGGCATACGAAACTTAAGTCCGTCTATTAAAATGAGTGAATTGCTCAGTTCGTTGAATTTCTCTGTTCGTTTTCTTTATTCCTCGAGAAATTATTTTTGTTAATCGCTGGTTTAATTACGCTCACAGTTTTTCAAACACCCAAGGAAAGTTTCATCTTGAATGGCGACGTTGGTTTTTCGAAAGCGCCGAGGGCGCATGAAGACCTTCCAATCTCTTACAGACGAATATTAACGACGGAGTTTTGTGAATAACAACTACTCACAAACCTTTATAGAAAACTAAAGGCCATTTATAAGATAAAGATCCTGCCCCCACATGGAAAAATCTTTAGGGAAAATGTCTTATACGTTGAAGCAGCATGAAACGTACATATCTGTCAGTTTTATTATTTTTAGATTTTCAGCCATCACTTTAATTCAGAAGTATTGAATTCAAAAAGACAATTTCAATCAGAAGATATCTTTATTTAAATGTATATTTAAATCCATGGCTCGATTTCATCATGTAAAGTAATGCATATAACGCAATGAATTGATTATATATTATAAATAAAAAATATTCGGGTCATTTTTTGTTACTTATTATTAATAATGAAATAGAAACCATTTCAGCTTTTTAACAATGTTTCATTTTTGTTCCTTAAAAATAGAATTTGGATCCCCACCCTTAGGAAAATTCTGCGTACGCCACTGTCCTAGGATATATTAAATGAGGATTTCAGATAAAGGCATTAGGATTAATGAATAGCATGTGTCGATAAATTCACAAATAAAACAGCATCACTTATACTTGAACAGAGCGTTCTTAATGAATCTCTATCTTGAGATTCAATGAAACTTAACTTTTGTAACTCGGATTGTATATCGCCAATCTTCTCCCTTCCTTCATTTTTTAACGAATCTCATAGACACCGAGAAAGTCGTTTTACCAATTACACTAGAATGAATTTCACGCCAGGTAATTGTTTCTACTGCATTCCTACATCACATTTCGTTCACATTCTCCAACTGAGTCTAGGGTAAGGGTCTCAAACACATAACCCGCAGACCGCATGCGGCTCACCAGTCCCAAAAGTGCTGCATCCTTATTACTTTTATTCTGCTCTAAGCAGATGGAAGAGAATGCATCTACGATACAATAATGTATTAACATAGAGATAATAAACTATATAAAAATGATTAATACTTAGGAATCGTTTCTTTATTTTTAATTAAAATATATACCATTTAAGTCATATACTTTTAATGTTAAAAACATTCTAGCCCCATTTTTATTACATGCGGATCGCCATACATATTGAAACCACGAAATGTGTTCCAACAACTCTTGCGGAATTATTAATATTGTCCCTTATATAATTTGACTTCGAGTCTCCTGGTCATGACAAAATTATAAATATTACAAATCAAATCTTCCGTGGAATTATCCGTTTAAGGATTTTTGTATTCATGTAAACTGATCTAAAAAAATTTGATGTGGCCAATACATGACTTTCTCCATATTTGGGGTATAGATATTTAAATTATTATGAATAGCATTATAAGGCAAAATTATTATTTCCTATCGTAAAAGAATACAGTCGTATTTATTGCCGTAAATTAGGTAGATTTTGAATGTTTCCAGAATTCACCGCTACATGTTGGTGGCGCTGTATACTGGAAATTACGAAAAATTACGAAAAAGTTAAATATCTCCGAAACGGATGGTTCTACGGAAATTTGTTTCAAACAAAACTTGGAAGAAATATTATTCTCTACAACTTTTGTCCCCACGAAGATTAACAGTAGGTAACGACGTTTTTAGGAAGATATTTGACGGGAACCGAAAAAACCGATTATTTATAAATAATTCCTAAACAATAACTGCTATGGGAAATTGTTTCAAATAAAAGTTGTAGGAAATTACATTCTCTATAACCTTTGTATAGAATTCTATATACAATAATGATGTTTTAACGGAGAAATATCGCAAAAGCCGAATCGGGTTTCGAATAAACCTCGACTTCCGGTTAACCGATATTGTCCAAAAACTAAAGTTCTTTATGCTCATGCTAAAGTGTTGTATATGAAGTTTGGTAACGATATGACAAGTACTTTTTGAGTTAGAGCGCCCACAATCACATACATACGCACACACAGACATCATTCCGAAAATAGTCTAAACGTGTTCTAAGGACCTCAAAACGTGTATTTCCGCTGAAATCTCGAAGTCGATTGTTTTCGTGATCTAACAATACTTTCCCATTACTTACTACGTATGGAGAAAGTAAAAACGAATCTACGCGATTCGGTGGTGCGACGACGATGAGAAAATATTTCCCCCGTCTGCAGCCCCGTCTCACACCTCCGTCCTCTGACTTCTTCCGGCCCCCACCGCCTCATCTACCTCCTCCCAACAGCCTCCCTCATTGAAACGAGTGCCTCATCCCTGCGTTGCGCGTTACACAACTAGCGATTCAATCGGCCCCATTGTTGAGAAATCGATGCGAGTGATCGCTCGGCCAATCCGAAATACAGACCATCGCGTGTCGGAATCCGCAACGATACCTCTCCCCCTCCTTCTCCCCCTCTCTCTCCTCTCCCACATCCTCCTCTCCTACTCCTCACATCCTCCTCTCCTACTCCTCACATCTTCCTCCTTTCCCCTCTCTCCATCCCCAACCTCTTGCCCTTTGGACGCTGGAAATGTTGCATCTCCAGCCCTCTCTCCCTCTCCCCTCGCTCCCTCGTAAATTCCGCTGCTAATGGCCAAAACTCTCGCTCCGAACACACTCAAAACAACGCATCACAGCTGCCTTAACACGCACCTTCCTCTGAAACCTTTCCGACCGCCCTATCCTCTTCGCGTCCATTACGAGGGGCGAGAAGACATCCGACGACTGCTTAAAACGGGCATCTAGGGAAACATTAGACGCTGGGGAAAACATTTGCCTAACTAGTCTCCACGAAATGGCGCCAAAAGGAATTCAAACCAAGCAATGCTAGCAAGTACCTTATGTTTTTTTTTTCTAGGCTCCGTTTAACGTTTTGAATCTCGAACCCTGAATGCTTGTGTTCCTGTCAGCTTCGTTTGAGTGATATTTCATATTTTGTTCCAATTTTGTGTCAAAAGTTAAAAAATGCAATGAAAAATTATGGAAAGTTAGAACTATCTATTCTAAATGGAAATAATAACCATGCTTATGGTAACGGATAACGTTATTTTATGTTAGATAAATATGGAGTTTGATCATCTCTCAACGTTAGCGATCTTTAGGACGCATAAACTGATAAATAATTTGTTTTATGATTAACCTATTGGAGAAATTATTCGAGCCACAGGATGATTTGGAAGCTGGACGTATCTTTTGATAGATTCTGTATTTGCTTCCGGTGCGGTTGAGATGTGCATTATTTTTTCACTTCTAGGGATGAATAGAAAATTTTATTACTTTCATTTCAAGAGATGGCCCTAATGATTCATTTGGATTTCAGGGAAACAGTTTTATTTTAACTGTAAAAATTATCTCTAAGATGAATTGAAAACTGGAGTATCGGCTCTCCTCTATCTGCTTAAATATGGATTACCGTTCTTTTACCTACTGGATTATATAGAGTGCTCCTAGACCTATTGAAGGATAAGTAAACTCAAACCCGTTTCAACTACGAAGTGACTTTCAGTGACAGCACAGCAGAAGTTGATTCGAATAAGATTTATTAGTATCATTTATCATTGTGGTAGCATTAAGGGAGACTGGGTCTTTGTCTTTATGGGGTTTATTTACGGTATTATGGCCCCAGAAGTTACCTTAATCCATTCCGTACTAAGATAAATGTCGAAAACATTCCCTCTTACGTAATTGGACGTTAGGCATTAGATATCAAGGGCGTTTTCGCATCTCCCATCAAGAGGCGTAATTTTGGTTTGAGATTCCGCTGTCCTGTGTTCTGGGGAAGATAAACGATTCTCCCCTTATCAGTGATATTCCGTCACGAGGATGACACCGTGCTGCCGTTCTGAAGCGAACATATTGTGGGGTGAAAGTGCGGAATATGGAATGATTCCCAAGGCAATCATTAAATGGGATTGGAACTAGTGATGGTGTCCATTATCTCGTAAAACGGGATCATGGGAAATTCGCTATCATCTGGATCAACCCGTCTGTAGTATTTTCACGGAAAATTACACATAAAGGCCTGGACAAATCTGGCTCACATCTAGGAGCCAGTTCCAAAATCTAGACGCCGGAATCGGGGCCATATAAATCTCTATACTTTACATAGTATACACTATACATACGAGTTTTGAAAAATGTTACATATTTAGTAACTCCGTTACATTGGTAAAATAAATAGCACACGCTCTTCATGTGTGCCTCTCCGACATACCTAGCCGCTGTTCAAATGGTGGGTTCTGTGACAACTAGTTGCTACCCATATCTCATTTTAACTTTCCTCTATCTCAATTAAATGTACGTATTTCAATCATTGCACCATGTCGTTTGTTTTTAAGCTACAATGAAGTAATTTACCTTCAATCAAGGAATGTCACTGAAAATCGACTTGTCGCATGATTAAGTACTACAACATATTTCTTATGAATTAATTTCAGTTCCAATTATAACAAATATGAAATAAATGACGGTGCTATTTAATTTTAAAATCACTGCTCCTATTAAGTATAAAATTTGTATAATATTTATATCTTTTATAATAATAACAATGATATCAATCAGAAAAGAACGTAGTATTTCCTAAATATAATTATTGAAAGTGCAGTACTGTATGAGAATATGTAATAAATCCTTTTGATTGGGTATGATACATTGAGAAAATTATAAATTTTCAAAAATATAGAGGTTTTCGATATCTTAGAAAAATGCATTTTCTACTTTTGGATATAATACAGAAATATAGATTTTGTCATCGGAAGTTTCAAAATGATGCTGACTTTTTATTGTTTTCTGAAATTATTTTTTAAACATGTCCATGTTAAAATAAACGTCGTGTGTCTTCTTTCCGAAATTGCACAAGGGCCTATGCTGCGCTAGTTACAACACTGGTAAAGATATAAAACCTTTTTTTTAAAGGGAAGTTTAAAGCTGTTTATGACCGAAGCCTTCACCACTCAACAATGAAAGGCGTAGACTAAATAGAAGAATGGGCGCTCTGAGGCGAGAAAACTTAACCGGTGAGCGTGAAAATCGCTCGTCACGAATTTGTAGAAAATATTTGCCGGAGACCACGTAAAAATCCTCAGACGTGAGCAAAAATAAGAAAATTTGGTATAAAACATCTTGTTCCAACAAAATTTATCCGAGTAATTTATTTGAATTATAGTGCATGTTCATATGACACAACTAAAACATTTTGATTTACTGAAATTAACAATAAATTACGTTTTTGGTATCTTCGCAGTTAGTCCTTCAATTAAGGTTTCTGCGCCGTGCGAAAACATGTTTAAGAAACTGCCTAACTACAAGGATATCCATTTCGAATCGAAAACATTTGATAAACACGAGTATACGATGGAAACGTTTATTTTACTGCCATATTTACACACAAAAAAGAAAGAAAGAACTCTTAGTTCTTTAAATGGAGGAAGATAAGCCTTGAGGTTTTCTACATGAGACTAGAATTCCGGCAGAAATATTTAAAGCCCGGAATCACAAGATAAAATACTGTTGCGGAAGTAGTTAACTTCAATCGGAATCCTGGTTAAAATAATCACCCCGAAAGTAGCAGCAGCAGTCGCCTCCCGCTGTGCCGTTCCCTCTGCTGTCCCCTTCCACTGCCCCCTCTTCCTCTTCCCCTCCCCCCGCCCCGCTCCCTCCCTACGCCCCCTTGAGTCGGCAGTCTTCTCGAATTCGATCGTAAAAATCGCAAGAGTGTCGAAAAGGAGCGTGAAAAGTCGAAACGCTCGCCGCGTCTCTATGTTTGCCACCTCTCCGGATTTATGGTACAACCCCCTTGCTCTGGGCTGCGTTTAAGAAATATTCTGGTTTATAAAAATGAACGGGTGCCTATGTGGAGGCGTCATTTTAGCTGAAATGCGACGTCTATAAGTATCAAAGTAGGTACATCCAGAACTCCTAATTATAATGGATTTTCAGACGAGTTTCTCTGATTTCGTTACATTTAAAGAAATTTTAACTTTAAAAAATAATATTTATTGAAGTTTGTTAAACTTGTTTTATGTTATAAGGAAATAAAAAATATATGTAATACCAAGTAGAATAAGCTCTATTGGTTACTAATTTAAAAAAATATATTTACGTTTCTGAGCAATAATGTATTGTTTCGTCGTGAAAAGTCTCCAGGTAGAGTTTTGGTTCGAATTGACGGTGAAGATGCCCCTTAACATCATATCGCCGCTCCCCAAGAGTCACCCGGTGACCTTTGGCCTAGGAATGGCATGGAGCAGCTCCACTCCTTAATATGCGACGATGAATTCCACTGGGTTCCTCTTCATCCGATCAGCTTCATCAGTCGAAGCCCTTTATCCTCCCTCCCTCCTCCCCTCTCACTCCACCCGGTTATCTAATTTTCCCTCATTCCGATTCCCTCTTAACTTTCTCTGCTCCTTTCTCTCTCTTTCTCTGTCTACTCCCTCTTTCCAAACCCTTTCGCTAGCACCGACACACCCTCTCTTCCTTTTCTTTTTTTGTTGTCTTTCACCAGAGTAATTTTTAAAGCAAATGAAAGTTTGAAGTAATACGTGTTTTAAATCCGTACGCTAGCTCCACGGCACACCTTCATGCATGCTTAAAAGCATCGCGGCGCACCAAACCACCCCTAATTAATTTCACTACATAAATACACATTTTTAAAGAAAAAATTAGCAAAGAACCAGTAAAAGTCGCAATTATATTAGATTGTTATGATTAGTAAAGTAATATTCAAATAAATGTATAATTTTATTGTAAATTAAGTACATACATAATCCAACGTGTAAAAATGTTATGCTCTTGGACCAGGGGTGGATCTACGGGAGGGGAGGGGGTGATCGCCCCCTCCTTAGATAACCTCATCGCACTCCACTGGACGCTTTCTTAAATTCATTCCGCGCAAAAATCCTCAATTATACGCCGCAGATTAGGTCTGCATAGCAAGGGAAAGAAGGATTCTGATAGGGATAGGGGTTTTCAAAATATAGGGCAGTTGGCAGGGGCGGATTCGCTAGGTGGAGGAGCGATCGCCCTCCCCCCCTCCCCCTTGAGAAGTTTCTGGATCCGCCCCTGTCTTCGATGGAAAATGTAGTCTTTCCTTTTTTGTACAAAGGCTCAATAATAGAAAGAGCTACAATAACTTCTTCATCTAGGTTCTTTAAACATGCCCTTTTAATATTTTTAATATGAGTCATTGACGAGCAGTTAAATTCGCATAAATACGTTGTTGAATTTGGAACGTCATAACGATGGCATATTAAGATATTGAAGGATATTCACACCTTTAGCTTTTAACCAAAATATATGCATGTAAATGTATTAATACTAATTTTAAGTTGTATAATCGTTGCTAAAGCCTATCAATTCCTCTCGTAGTTTCAGGATAAATTCCTTGTATAATAAAATTCATGCGAATTTGTTTGTTCCAAACGCTTTTGTGAAAATTAAATATCCTCAGACTGGGGGCACACTGGTGCCTTCCTCGCGGCACACCGGTTGGAGAGCACTGCGCTATCCTCCTAAATAGAAGTATTTAACCGTCTGAATTTCCTTTAATTATCTCATTTTTATGCATTGTATGTGCTTTGCAAATTTATTTCCTAACCACTGATAGATATCTTCAAAATCTGGATAGGATATAGTTATCAACGCTGCAGTTTCTCTTCCTTCCCTCTTCCTCCCATTCAAACCTGAACCTCTTCTTGGGGCGGTTACTCTTCTACGTTCTATTCTTGCGTGGGTGTGTGCGCGTGTGAGCGTGGACGTCTGAAACTTGTGTTCCCGCTTTGTTTCCAGCTCCGTGCCCTAATTGCCCTCCTTCCTTAACTTGTTTATGGATCCTTTCGCAACCCATATCGCCTTGCAAATCCTCCGCACTCCCTCCTCCTCCGGTTAATTGCCTCGCTAGGATGGCTGCATTTGATGTTTCCTGCGTCTATTGCTGGAATATCTCCATCTAGCTCGACGGAAACGAAGTTGTTAGGCTTACCCTTTGGCCGCCCATATGCTTACAAAAACTGACTCAGCTGAATGGAAATATACCGAGTTTTATAAGCCGGTGAGGATGCAGCTTTTCGAAACTACGACTTAACGTGTACGTAGGTGTCGATGCAAATGCGATCATCTCTCGTGGTTGAAACGTTCACAGTGGCGAATGATCTGTTGTGGGACCCTTAACTATTACTTATGTTTAGGGCCTAAATATAAGTCCACTCGCTCATCGCTCACCGCACTGCATTACGCGTTCAATTTATCGCAAACAACGTCACTCAAAATCTTTCTCCCTTGTCTCTTTTTCTTTGAATAGATTTACTATATAGAAATTTACCTAACCATTCTTCTTGATTATAGGATATTAAATATGAGACATGGACTCGTCTTAAACTGGATCTAGTTTGTCCAAAATAATAATAAAGAGCCTTAAGATGGTTCCATACTAGCGGAGATGCCGCTGAATGTCTCGCGGTGCCTCCGTGTCGAGTACAGTGCTGGCCAAAGGGGGAATGCGGCGGATGTGAGGCATCCGGGCCTCCGAATAATGGGGCCCAGAAGTTCTCAATCATTCAAGTATTGAATATAAATTTTGCAAAAACGTGTAGTAAAAATTCAATTCAAACTGATATCCAATAAAGAAACACTCGGTAAATGTTATAATATTAAACTGGGGCTCCATAAGTCGTTCGTTATTACTATAAATATTAATATCGTATGGCCCCCAACAATGCCTTCCGTTAACGCTAAACTTCCATTCTGAGGTTTACTATGGAGGAGTCGTGACAAGCTGCGCTCTTCTCCGAAGTTTTTTCGGAAATGTAGCAACTTGAGTTGTAGTTGGCAAAGTCTTACTTGAGCTCCGATGGCCAAGAAGTGTTAGAGTAGGAGTTTTGTAGAAAAGAGCTCCAGCCAGTCACTAAACAGCAACGTTTCCACATGGCGCACAACCCCTGTCCCTATCTTTCCACTCTCTTTTTTCTTGTGTGGAATTTTACTACGTCGCCTCCTTCTTCTGCGTTTATGTGGGAGTAAGTTGAATTAGTTCTACTGTGGTTTTCTCGTGTTCCGTTTTTTTTTCAAGAAGAACTCCGCGCATAAAGTGTAACTTCGGCATTATGATATGATTTAATGTGCTTTTCCATGTTATCCGAGTCACCTGATGTGGTGTCTCTAGGAATTCAATTTTTTTCAAGTCTACCTATGTTTGTCAATTTTTTTCAACAATGCGTTTAACATCTTTTCTTTCCTTGAATACGCGTTTTTAAATGCTCGTTTTTCTGTTGCACATTTTAAAGATCATGTTCATTATGCGAACTTCTACTTTTTTAAATATGTTGTATTAGTTTTCCTATTGAATATCGAAATGTCCGAATGGATTTGGAAAGTGCAGAATATATAGGGTATGTAAACATAAATATTGAATAAATGAAAAAGGGGTTCGCTATTTATAATGGCGCGCTAGAGCGCGCGATTGTCGTGGTTTTAATAAGTTAGTCTTCTCAGAAAACGGAAGTGCACTTGGATATCAGGAAGAAGAACTCCTAAGACTGCTCGATAATTTAAAATTTTCATAGGAAATGTTCGAAGGACTGTTTCCAGTAGAATGGCAGCCCTAGCCGAGTGACTTTGCCCCAGTATGCCAAATTCGTCTCCTAATTTAATAAAAAATACCAATTTGTACCAGACTTCATCTGAATGCATTTTTCTAAAATACTGTGCTTCAATTTCATAAGTTATAAAATTATTTTGTAATTGTTTATAACGATAATTTCCTTGATGTTTACTAATATCGCTCTTATAAAATACTAAGTACAAGTTTAATTTGTAATAATTCACCTCATAGTCAACAAAAAATACCTATTTCAAATTTAAAAAACAACAAACAAATAAGAATCACTTATTTTGTTTTTGTTGGAGACATTTCCTTTATAATTATCTTTTATTTTTAGCTATATAAAAGTAAAAGGCTTCAGATCCTTCGTGAAATTGTTTAACAATAAGAAAGCTATAAATGTTTCGTTTCGAGATGGCATTTAATTTAAATAAATATGCATAGAAAAAGTCTTGCAATCGAGATAAAAGCTATGGAGGTGTCAAAATTCCGATAATTTAAAAAACAACAAACAAATAAGAATCACTTATTTTGTTTTTGTTGGAGACATTTCCTTTATAATTATCTTTTATTTTTAGCTATATAAAAGTAAAAGGCTTCAGATCCTTCGTGAAATTGTTTAACAATAAGAAAGCTATAAATGTTTCGTTTCGAGATGGCATTTAATTTAAATAAATATGCATAGAAAAAGTCTTGCAATCGAGATAAAAGCTATGGAGGTGTCAAAATTCCGATAAATGTACTCAGAGGTTCCATTAAAGTTCATTATGTAATTATAAATTATAATATCCGCGGATCTGTAAAAAAAAACTTTAGACTTCCGTATGGCTGAAAAAACGAAATGTATTTTGTGGCTGAGAATAGTTAAATCGGTCTAGAATTTGTTATAATATATGTTTATAAAATATTCAATACCATAGCAAAGGAGGGGAGAGCGGGGCGGATGCTGAAGGCTGAAGGGAGATGGCGGCAACAGGCAAGTCGCGAGTAGATATTTCGTAACAAAAATTTCGAAAAGTGTTATTTTTGGATTGGAATTCAGTATACATAATAATATTAGTAATATATTTGTCATTTCGCACTCAATTTAAAACATATATTTTTTACAATTCTGAAACCTTAGGTTCGGTGTTTTTTAGCCTTGCCTCGGATGCCAAACTTCGCCGCTGTCACTGAGAATATCGATGTCATTAAAATATAGATGTGATCAAAGCTTTTTAATTATTCCTCATATAGTAAAAAAATGAAACTAATTAAAATGCTTTCTTCACGTTAATTTAATCTCTTATTTCGCTGCAAAAATATCGATGGCATTAAAAAATGTATTTGAGCGAAGCTTTTTAATTATTCCTCGTATACTAAAAAATGAGGAATAATAAAAATTCTTTCTTCGCATTAATTTATTTTTTTATTTTGCTGCGGAAATATCGGTGTCATTAAAAATAGATGTGATCAAAGCTTTTTAATTATTCCTCAAATACTAAAAAGACTTGGGAATAATTAAAATGCTTTATTCATATTAATTTATCCTCTTATTTCTCTGCGATTAATTTTCATTTATTGAATTTGTTATCCAGTGAAAATTTTTTGTTGAAAATTTGTTAATGTGATTACCAATAGCGTATCAATACAAATTTTTGAGAGCGTTCCCACAAATCTTCAGAAAAAAATATAACGTTTTTGACTTTACCTCCTATCCGTTGTCGACTCTGTAATAATAGTTGTTTGAGGAACGCAAATGCGTTTAAATTATTACTGAAACAGTATTTACACTATTTTGTAAGGATAATCGGCCTCGTAAATAATTTTCGTATATCTTTGGGGATTTTCCAGTTTTTTTTTTTTAAAGTTGCTTCATTGTTTTGATTGGCAGCAATTTGGGAATAGCGACAGTTTTAGTATCGCAAATGAATTTTATTGGGAGCGCAACCTAAATAACCTAAATCGAAGTCTTAAAAAGTGATTTTCTTGAATTTTATGGTAGGAAAACATGAACTGTAACACCCAAATGACGTCTAAATTTTAAGAAGTTTACCAATATTTTGGAATTTCGAACAGTAGGTTTACCGAATCATCAGTTTTCAGAAACAAAAACATTGAACGCATTGAAGTGATTGTTTGCATAAATTTTTCCGATGAGAATTTCCTGTAGCTTTTCATTTAAGTTTTATATGCTTTCGGCGGTTTTAGTATTTCGTTTGCCTGTATTCTTTCAGTCGAAATAAAAAATATCCGCTTTTCATCGACGTTTTTCCACGCTTTCAATATCGTATAATTTACGCATATTTCGAATAAACGTCTTTAATACGCATTTGTGATCCCGTTTAAGATACACAACCACGCTAGCGTACACACATACACCATAGTAAAAGTAAGGGAATTTTGGGAAGTAACAAGGTGTTTAATAAGGTCCAGTGGACACTTACCAGATATCCGAAGATTCATTGGGGCGATAGCTTTTAGAAATACATGGATCGGATGCTTTTCGGGTCCGGACTGTTTCATCGGTGACGGAAAAATACAACTTTGTGTTTGTTTGTTTATGTGTGCATGCGTGCGTGTGTAAACTACATATGTATTTATATATTCAGTTTAAAATTAATTTTTTGAAGCTTCGCCTTAGAAAAAACCTCCTCTGGGCACTTGTATTTTTGCGTATGTTCCATACCTTTTAGTGCGTGACATAAAAGCCTTTTAGCTGCAACGTGAAATGACGCTTACTTCGGGATCCAAGAGACTGTTTGTCGTGAGCCGATGGAAACGATTTATCCGCAGATAGCAATTCTGCTAGTAGTGAGAGAAAAAGGTTTGTTGTTTTCCTTCGTCCTTGCCTCCTTTTTCTGTCTCCTCCATACCTCCCTTCCTCTCTCTCTCCCACCACCCACCTACGCCTTCTCTTCTCTCCCTCCTCTGCTTCTTACCGAGGCAATCTGGCCGCAGATGGTGCTACTCCCTACGCCCTTCCTTCGGCCATTCTCCGGATAAACAAATGATGCTCGGGATAGGTGCGGAGAGCCGCCATTCCTAACGTCGCACTTTGTCTTTCTGAAATTTATTCGTCTGAAGCTTAGCCCTCGAAATGAAAAGTTTCGACCCATGATATCTCCACCCTTACCTTGGGAGAAGGAAGGTATAATCAGTCGATCGTATTCGAATCAGAAGGGTGATTCGGGCGAAATTCGTTTAAGAAATTGGACGTCGAAAATTTATCGAATAGGTTTTTTTTTGGGAAGCTGGCGATCCGAGGCCGTTCTCGGATGCACTCTTACATGAACCTCTTCGTGGTTTCGTAAATAAATCTAATTTCTTATAACGGTTGTGTCAATAGAAGTCACATTCCATGTTCTCGTCTTTTTGAAATAACTTTCTCTTTAGAAGCCAAGTTAAAAATAACAGTTTAATCATTGAAATTTTTATATTTTGTTCATCGAAAAATCTCGCTGATGGGATATAATTAATTACCGCTCCTATCTCTTGAAATTTATTTGATAAACGAACAAAAATATTTATATCACTCATGTCCTCCATCTGACGATGATGTTACCAGCATCCAAAGATTTCAAACAAATTATCCCGATTTCTCCCTTCTAGAACATCTTCGAGGAAAACAAAATCAATCTTTCGATTCGCTCGGGTCTTTCGTCCCTTCGTGAAATTATTCCCGCCTGAATCTATCCTCGTTTTGATAAACTCTGGAGCACGTTTTACGCGAACTGTTTCGCCTCTCTCCACCAAGTACGGCGAATAAACACCAAGCTCATGCACACCCAAATGGAATTAATAGAAATGGAAGCATAGTATGTGGATCGATACTGTCGTCAACCTACGCCAGTGTTTCTCAATCGGGATCCCCGCCTGTTGAGAAGGGCACTTTTGATCACGTTCACAACTCTGATTAATAATTCAAAGTGTAAAAACGAGAAAAACAATGAAATATGTGTGAAATTTTCGTGAGAAACGGGTTCGTAGAGATTTTTGGACTTCATAGGGGGTCCTAAATGTTTGAGAAACAATTCCCTACAACAGTGCTCCGCAACCGGTGTGCGGCGGCGCACTACTGAGCCGCGACAAAGTACTTGGTGTGGCGCGGTAGAATTTTAAATCATAGGCAAGGGAAAATACTATTTTATCTTCTTATGCTAAAACCGCATAAATCAAATTTCTCTTATAGCAAGATTTCTTAGGCTGTTTCCGCTACTTGAAATCGAAACCAAATTGCTTTGTAACTGGAGAATTAGAATTTTTATCATAGGATTGTTTCGTAATCAGGACTAAACGATTTTTTAAAATGCAGATTTTAACAATAATTATCTTTGTATGCGTAGGGAAGACGATTTTATCTTTTTTCCTGGCTACAAGGTGGTAAAAATGTTCCACAGTCTTGATAAATTTGGTTCGGTGTGCCGCGAAGTTCCAGAACACCTGACAGAATGCCGTGAAATTTAAAAGGTTGCGGAACACTGCACTACACCACGTTATCCGATAGAGTGCCTTACTTAAGACCCAGAAAAAGTTTGTCAAGGTAAAAGCCGCTTCAACCGTCCCACCACCAGGCTTCATAAAAACAAAAGACTTCAAAATCCCTTAATGAAAATAAGACATCCTAGGTCATAGCTTAGCTCGAAAAGCGTTTGGTAATTATCTCATTCAATTATAGTCCGCATCTCTAACGACATTTACTTTTTTTCGCTCTCTCAAAGAGAGGCATGTCGGATACTCTCGTGTGATGCACTGCACGGTTCTCTTCTTAATTAAGAAGTAAATATTGTTAAAATGCAGTTGCGACTCGGCTGTTATCCTACTTGCAACGATTCAGGATAAATAAATAAATTTTAACGCATTTCATTCACGGCCGAATACTGGAATTGATAATAATCAGAAAGCAAGTACGGGCATGCATAACTGTCTGGCTCGTGTTCCCAATGAAAAAAAGGTATTGAGAAATGGCGGAGCCTTTTACAAATGTCAATGAAACAGTTATTCGCGCAAAATTTGATAATTTCAATCGGGAATAATACGAGTAACTGTATTTAAGGGTGTTTGTCAGATGGAAATGTATACTAAAATAAAGTGTGATATAGTGAAGTAATATTAAGCTAAACATATTTTATATTTATAACACCTAGATTTTATAAGTTTTCATTTGAACTTAAATCCTCCACTTGCCATTTATTATGGCATCTACGATCATTAGCGCGTCATTAGCTTTTATTATAAAGAGCATGCACAACCGTGTAAGAGCATAGGAAACTCACTAGTCCACCATAAATATGGATTACAACTTCACCTAGATTATGTTTTATAAATGAAGGATTTAGCGACGGAGATGAAATTCGTTTATTTAACGTATATAACTGATTTGATTAAATAATAAAATGCGCATGGGGTATCATCCCTTCATACGCGTTTTACTTTTTCCCTCAAATGATTTCAGCTCGTCATCAAATAAACTGAATCTAAATTTTGTACTTATCGCGCACTTCTCCTAAATATCTGAATGGATCATATTGAATTAGCGGAAGAGGGTTCTAGGGGAATTCGTCGAAAACGAATTCGTCGAAACAAATTCGTCGAAAACAAATTCTTCTATTTTCATTATTCCTGTATTTGTATTATTTTTTCGTTTTAAAAAGCTTAGCTGAAGAAATGATGCAAAGTAGCAATGTTCAGGATATACTATTTCCCGCGTCACCTCTTCTAACTAAAATAAGTTTGAAAGTTTTCATTTGATAAACTGATTTTCGACGAACTCCTCATTGTCGACAAATTTGCCTTTCGAGGAATTGATCGTTCGACGAATTTGTTGTCGACAAATTTGCTTTCGACGAATTTGTCTGTTCCCCATCCTACCTCATCCCCGCGGCAAACATTGTTGCAGAATGTGAATCAACAGCGAACCCCTAAGTGGCGTAGAATGAATCGATAAGGAAGCACAGACTGCGGAAACACACGCATAGGAATGGTATTAAGGAAAAATAATAGGCGACAAACAGGCGAACAATATGCTAGGTCTAAATAATATCTCAGAATAGTTTCACTGTGTATTTTTATACATATTGGCTATTTCTATATAAAATAAGTGTGCCAGTTAATGCAAGTGTTGTTAGTAAATCTGTAGGTTGATAATAATAAACCATATAGGCAGAGTAGCCTTTTCCGTAGTAAAAAACTCTTATCTTTAATAAATTAATTTATTCCACCAAACCTGTTTAAATTCACTAGTGTGACGATGCTTACTTTGCATCGGCTTTCTTTTAACATTCGGAATATCATATCCAGTGCAGTACCATAAGTGAGTTATTTAAAATGAATGAATCTTGTAATTGAAAATGAATGAATCTTGTAATTGAAAAAGTCATATTCTATAATATTTTGGCAAATCAGTAAAAAATGATAGCAATAAGGACAAATAGTTCTGATGGTGTGAATTGCATAATTAATAATCATTAGTGTAGAATAAGTTCTAAGAAAACCGCAATAGTAATAATTTTATTTGTTTCATTTCCAATAACGAGATATTTGCTTTTAATGTTAAAAACTCAATAGAGCTGAGAAAATTGCCGCGGTGCATTGGCTACGTTTTGTTTGGTCATATATACCGTTATATTATGCATACGATTAGGTAAATTATATGTTGATATAAGGAAAACAATGTAATCGTGTGAAAAGGAACTTCTTCATTAACAACAGTATCAATTAAAATAGTTTCAATGCATTCAGTACACACCACCTCGAAAAAAATGAATAATAGGAACTTTGACGACAGTTTCATTGAATTTCACACATCGCAGGCAATAAGTAACTTCCCTGAGCTAGCACGCCACCTAATCAGGCATTCGGATAGCACTCGACCTGGGATTGTAAACTGTTCGCTTATTTTTGTTGTCTCCGGGGTTCCGTCAAGGACTTTCAACCTGTTGCCATGGCGACAATGATCCCTGGATGAGGTAGCCCTCTTCGTCAGGGTGAAGGGGAAGAATGACGAGAGAGAGCGGGGTGGGATGTACGCTTCGGAATGCGTGCACGCCACCTTCGAATTTTCTACTACGCAACGTGGTCTAGTCACGATTTCAAGCCCGAAACCCGTCTTACCTGAGGGGAGAGGGATGGGTGAAGAAGGGATGAGAGGGAAGAAGGGATCTTTCTACGCATGAAGATCGTATTAGAGGACCTCTCACGGAAGGGTGAAAAACCTCAGAGAGAGATAAAGAGGGAAATTAATTGTTCGAGAAAGGGGGTTATATATATTTTTAATAAATGGAAACCTGAATGAACTATTTATGAGGGTGAAGGCCGCTCGCATTTTATATGGGTTACAAGTGTGTTCTTCCTGGGAAACGTTCAGGGTGTGACGTAAATCCGTAGCATTGTGAAATAACCGTTGCCGCGCACAGTGTAAAAATATGGCGTACGTGAGTTGAAAAAATTACTCCGGGCTGCAGCTTGCCATCTTTGTATTTTTAGGGCTAATAGAGAACGTCCTCATTATAAAAGGTCACTGTAAAATAGGTTGCGATGAAAGCATTACCTTCAGGAGAAAACAATGCAAAACCTTTCATGGCTGGAATTGTTTCATTATTCATGAGAAATTTTAGAAAGGGTTTTCCGCCAATCGTGACATCTAACTTGCAAATTTCTGCTACTTACAGTTGGTGCAATGCATATGACAGGATTTACCGAGATGCCAGAAACAGATTGGTAACAGCATTCCAATTTGTTCATTCCTGTGTAAATAATGGGAAGGAGAGAACCAGAGATGGAATATTTATAAATTTTAGCACAAAGTCTCTACAAGAATCTGTAGATGAAACATTTAAGTTTCATTTTAGAAAGATTTGCTGAACAGCCTCCTCAAAGGGCACCATAGAGCTAAATTCCATGGACTTCTTTCATACGAAAAAGAAAATCTAGATCCAGGAAATTTAAACCAATTCAGAGATAAATTCTTAATATATTTTTACCATGTACTGTAGACCAATGGTAGTGAACCTTTTTAAGTTCGTAAACTCTTACAAAGTATTTTGAATTTTTGCACACCCCCTGATAAATTTAAATACCAACATGTTGAATTTATATTTTAATAATGAAAAACGCGAAATTTTTAATTGTTAGAAACATTATATAAATTTCATTTTTTGTTTAAATACTACCCATGCTACTCGTAAGAAAATAAAAAATCCCAAACTAATCAACAAAATACATTTATGTACTGTTTGCAAAGAGGAGGGTATTTCATATTCATAATTTACCCACATCAAATAAAGAAACGTCATTTATTTAAAGTTTGCATACAATTGAAATTGCTAATTATATTCCAGCTAATAATATAAACTTGTAAAATCTTACCATCTAGCTACATGGCTTAGAGTAATAGACAGTGTATTATTCGTAGGAGAGTTCATTTTTTCAAATAATTTTAAATAAAACGAAACCCATTTTATTACTTTAATAATTTTTATGATTTCAGTCATTGTTTAATTAATATAGAAATTTAATCTGGAAACCAAAAGGTGAGCTGAATTGTTACTTTCCTGGTTTGTCCTTCCATTAAGTAATATCTTAACAGAAAAATTTTAAGATTATTTCCTCATTTTCCTATTTGAACTCCCAATAAAATACCCTCAAATTAATTCTATGATCAACATACCTTCTTTTTTTCAATAATAAATGAAACTTTGAAAGCACTAGAAAGCATTTAGCACACAAACACTGAACGAATGCATAGGACTAACTGATTGATCTCCAAGAAGAACAGCTGTTATGCTGTTATTTATACTCCTCACATTTCTTTGAAAATCTTGAAGTTTGCATAACTTCTGCTTAATCCATGGGTGGACAGCATTTTTCTATTGGGTGCCACTCTTTATCAATATTTATAAACCGTGACCCTCCATGTCCATAACGAAAAGTGGTTCATATATTATGAGGAATTCTGAATATAATGCAGTATCATTAAAATATAAAATAAAAATGAAATAAAAGTGAAATTTCTTTAAAAATACGTACATTTTATAATTATTCCCTGAAATATCCTGCCACTTAAAACCCCTTCGCATGCCACCTTTTGGCAATTTTGACCAATCATTTCTGGAAAAAAATATTAATCAAAAAATCTGAAGTGGCCAACATGACTTTCTCCATATTTGGGGTATAGATATTTAAATTATTATGAATAGCATTATAAGGCAAAATTATTATTTCCTATCATAAAAGAATACAGTCATCCTTCTTGCCGTAAATTATGTATAGTTTGAATATGTTTACAGAATTCACCGCTAAATGGTGGTGGCGCTGTATACTAGAAAAAGCAAAATATCTCCGAAATGGATGGTTCTACGAAAATTTGTTTCAAACAAAACCTGGAAGAAATATTATTCTCTACAACTTTGGTCCTTACGAAGATTACCAATAACGACGTTTTTAAGGAGATATTTGAAAGAAACCGAAAAAACAGATTATTTATAATTCGTAAACAATAACTGCTATGGAAAATTGTTTCAAATGAAATTTGTAGGAAATTACATTCTCTATAACCTTTGTATAGAATTGTATATACAATAATGATGTTTTAATGGAGAAATATTGCAAAAACCGAATCGAGTTTTGAATAAACCTCGACTTCCAGTTAACCGTTATTGTCCAAAAACTAATCAGGTTTGTGCTCATGCTAAAGTGTTATATATGAAGTTTGGTAAGGATATGGCAAGTACTTTTTGAGTTAGAGTGCCCACAATCACATACACGCACGCACACACACATAGACATCATTCCGAAAATAGTCTAAACGTGTTCTAGGGACCTCAAAACGTGTATTTCCATTGAAATCTCAAAGTCGGTTTTTTTTGTGATCACAATACTTTCCCATTACTATGTATGGAGAAATTAAAAATAGCTATAGAATTCCTGTTGTTGAGCAAGTTATATATTTATTTTATGTATTTATTTATTAATAAACAATCTGCTTACAGCACGATGCCAATTACAGTATATAAATAAATTAACAGACAAAATATATTACAAAAATAAATGAGTCAAGTGCCACTTTAGAAGATATGCAAATATATTTACGTTATAAGGAAATAAAGTTTGGTAGCGACATGATGAAGTACCATATAATAAAGAAAATAATGTAATAAAATTGGAAACGTAAATTTGTAAATTACAAATGACCTAATATTGTTCTCCTTTCTTAATAATATTCTCTTTAACTTTACAAACTAGCTCACTATAGATATCTTTTCATTTAAAATTAAGTGGGAGGGCTATTATTTGCCAAACTACCTAATAAATGTACTCATTCCATCAGCTATTGAGAACATTTAGAAATATTAAAGCAGGAGTTTCAAACTAAAATTTCATGGAGACATATAGATAGTAGCAACATTAACGCATTTGCAGTAAGGCCAAAGTAGGCAATGGCCTAGAGGTGGTGAGGTTTTCGGCGCAGCAGGATTTTGGGACAGTTGGATTTGTATATTCATTCACCAAGCTGCAAAACCGTCAATATAGTATAGGAGGAAGCACTGTAAAGAGGGCTTTCAGTGTGGTACATATTCAAAATTATGGAGGTTGAAGAAGATTGCCGGCCTTGGTAGAAGGGTGGTTAGAGTATCTGTTGCCAAATACTAAAGTCGCAGGTTCGAATCCCACCGAGGTCATGGATGTTTGTGTTCATCGTAATGGGTTGTATGTAAGAATGGGTTATATAGTCTAAATATCGCCCTTGAAAATAAAGTCGAATATTATATTATATATATAAAGTCAAAATCATGAAAGACCATAGCTACCCACTTAAGGAAGCTTTAAAAGGTAATAACCATAAATACCCAGGAAAAGAACAGATTGTTCCTCTGGTATAATATATAAATTAAATCAATTTTATTGGCATTTTTTAAGAGGGCAGAAAAATAATTTGGCCTAGGGGTGGCAAGTTTCCAAATCCGCCACTGAGTAGCAGATTTATAAATCTTGCATCCTTTCCCCCATTTTTAGTTCAAATAAAACAATTTTTATCCAAATTTATAATTCATTTTTATTCTAATATTTCTAAATAAACATCACTGTAACAGTTTTAATAATTTTTTTAGCTATATTCAAATAATAAATAAATATAAAATATTACATAAAATAAAAAATATGTACCCCCTAATTGTTTACACCCTTAGGCACTGCCTACCCCTACCTTAAGGTAAATCCACTATTGCATATATAATTTTAAGATATTTGTTATGTTGTATGTGATAACTTAAAACTCTTTGAGGGGGAGAATGTGGTAATGATGGCCAAAAGCATTTTGCTGAAACTTAAAAGTGCATGAACTGTTTCAGGCGTAACTTGATTGAATTTCTTCATATTGTCGAAATAAAAAAGACTTACTTGGTAATTCCGCATAAACATTTATTTTTATACAACCTAGGTTTCATTGCTGTGCAACATCATCAGGTGAAGTAAACACTTAGCCGGTAGCAATTTATAGTTATAAGCAGTGGTAAGCTGCCATAGTTTTAACAACTGGTTCTCTCATAATATGGGAGAACCAGTAGTTACATGTTATAACAACATTAGTTTCCGTAACAACTTTTAACAATCGGTTCTAAAACTATTTCAAAATTTAACAACCTGTTCGCGCAAACCGGCTACAGCTCACCACTGGTTATAAGTACTGTGGGTGAATGGAGGTGAGTGATCTGGGGAAGGGTAGTTAAAGGGATGGTGGAGCAAGCAATCATAGGAGGAAACATGTACATACATGGGAAGGGGGGAGGGAGAAAGAAAACCATTGTTTTGTTGTTGTTGTTTTGGATACAAGGTTAGAACTGATAACAACTGGAGCATAGTATGGGATGTAAATAAATATAGAACTATATGAATAAAGAATTGAAGAAAGAAATTAGAAGCTGATAAGAGAAAGGAAGACTTACTGGATCAAGCATTTATTTTAAGAAAGATCTGAACCTTGGTGCCATTTTTCCATAAAGAAAACATCCTAGTAGAATCTTTCCCTATGCTCTTCATTATTGGAAAAGCCTGAGAGTTACTATAAATAACATATTAATATAGAACATGTTGTATCTATTTGCTTTATATGCCCAAAGCATTTATTCTGCAAGGTTGGGATAACTTCCCAATCTGGTTTTTCTCAGGAAGTTATTGATTGCTGTCTTCAAAGCTATCTACACAGGTGGTTCAACTTCTCAAATTTTGTTAGAGCTACCAAAATGCATGACTACTCTAATTGCAAGCTTACACATTCCTTTGAACCTCATGTCACTTATTCTCAGAAATTTATGTTTTAAAATGAGTAATCCTTAACCATCATCTTTTCATAATTTTCACAAATTCTCCATCAAGGAAAGTTTGAGAAGAAGTGGTGGTGAATGTATTTTCTCAATCTACCACATTTGCATTCTGAAACGAAAGCCAGCATTGCTGGCCAATGTTTGACCCAGAGATGGCAAATGATTTTTGTGTCACGTGCCAAGGAAGTAATGTGAATCATCAGAATTTTTCCACATGCGTTCTCTAAGGGACTCTTAAAGAATGTCTTTCAGTAGCAAAGAAACTGGATTGTTGGCCCTCACCAACCTTACAGTATCTTCACCAATTACTTTACTGATGATACTCCAGCATTTTTCATTGTTTAGGGGAATGATCATTTTGTTATTCATAGCTTTTCATATACAAAGTGTAATTATTATAATCATGAAAGAATTAGACTTTGAGACGTGCTCTTAAAATCCACAGCGTTTAATCTAGATTTTTCTAGCATTCAAATCATTCACATCAAACACAAAGGAACCAAAATGTTACCTAAGTAATTATTGCATGCATATTAAGACCTGTGAATCGTTTTGATCAAACCACACTAATTAAATAACAAAATTAACTATTGTTTATTGCTAGTTGTAGTTTTTTTCTATTAGATTTATTCACATTGAATTCTGGGTTCAACAGTTTTTAGTAATGAGTGACTGTAGATTAGGGTTGCCAACTTTTAGATCTTCATGAACCAAAGATATTGTTACGGGTTGCCTACTTTAAGATACAGGCAACTCCCAAGTCTCGATTAATTCGAGATTTCGATCCCGCCGATCGATAATATACGTGAAATAATCTTCATGTAGTTATTGGTTCCGACCAAACGTGAGGTTTAGTTTTGGTGTAGACGTAGTTACATCTTCTCTAATTGTTTGACTTTGTGATCATTTCACTCTTTTTTCTGTTAATCTTTTATTTAAATTTATTTATTTTATTGATTTATTTATAAATTTATCACTTGACATGGCATCTAAAAGGAAATGTAATAGTGATAATGTAAGGGAATCAAATAAAAGAGGGCATAAGATTCATAGTTGTGAATTGAAATTAGAAATTTTAAAGCGTATTGAGAAAGGTGAAAGCCAAGCTGAAATCGCACGATCGTTGAGAATGTGTCCTTCAACTATTAGCACTTATGTGAAACAGAAGGAGAAAATTCCAGAAGATGTGATAAATTCACGTAATTTGATAACAACAATAAACAGTCCTAGGTGGGGTGTTGTGATTCCTAAAATGAAAAAACTTTTAAAACTTCGGGTAGATGATCAGTGTCAGAAACATACTGAAAGCAATACTGAAATCGTACGATCGTTGGGAATGTGTCAACTATTAGCACTTATGTCAAACAGAAGGAAAAATTCTAGAACATGATAAATTCAGGTAATTTGATAACAACAATAAACAGTTCCCCACCCAATAGCTCCTCTTCTTCCAACTAAAATCTTCCAACTTCTCAATTAATAAACCAAGTCCAGTAAGCGCAGTTGAAAAAGATTTAAGGTATGAAAATATTTTAAATTTTTTTTCTTTATTCTTAAGTTATTTTGCACATTTTTAATAACTTTTATATTAATTTCGCTGCGATAAATAGTTGTATGTATAGATAGATGTACGCAGGGATGTTATCCAGCTCGCGCGAGTCGTTTGTTACAAACGACTCGCACGATCCGGACCAGGCTGTCTGTAAAGCATATTGCATACGTCTATCTTTGAAGTTCGAAACAAATTTATTTTTTCCTTTTTAGCGCAAAAAATAAGTTATACATTTAAAATATTTATTATATAATTTATTCATAATTTGATATTGTTGTATTAACATATTAGTAATGTTATTTTATCTTTATAGAATGTGAGGGGAGACTTTTCCCCGAGATGCAGGAACATATCCCCCGATTATAACATGCAAGTGTATGGAAAAATGGCGTTCGACTCTCGAATATTCGAGATTCGAACACGTTTTCAGGAACGCATCCCCAACGAGACTCGGGAGTCGCCTGTATTCATGAACCAGAGTTTGCTTGAAACCTGGATACTTTAGAAGAAAATCAAGAGGAATTAAATGTAATGATAAATATATTCAATATTCCGAAAGGCACTCATGATTTTAGGACATATGATTAAAAATCTTTGTTTATTTTTTTTAATATCGCTAATTAACGAAATTGTAAGAGTATCATCAATTTAAGTTTTTGTATAGAACAAAATACAATGAAAATTAAAGTGCAAACTATCTTAATTTGAATCATTTATTAAAAAATGCAAAAAAGTCATAAAAAGGGCTTTCCACTGTAATTGAAATTGAACCGGAGATTTGTGCTACTCACCCGGAGACCAGAGATTATGGTGATGACCTGGAGATCTCCGGCTCAAAAACCGGAGGATGGCAACCCTACTGTAGATGATTATGGATTTGAATATTGTGCTAGTAAATAAATATATCTGGTGAAGGACACTTGCATTCCTTTCTACATCTACCTCATTTCCTTTATGATTATCCAGAAATAAGTAAAACTAGAAATAATTTCCTCCTATAATCATATAACTGATGGCTTAGATACTCTAGACCAGTATTTCTTAACCACTGGTTTGCAGACCAGTAGTAGTCCACAAACACTTAAAAGGTGGTCCACGTCTATTGATTAGTGATCAATAAACTAAAATTAAAAATAATTCTGTAATATTTTAGGAAAGTTTTTTTAGGATTATCACCAATCATAGACTGCCTTGTTCAAAATCTAAAATATCCCAATATTCCCCTCGGTCCTTCTTATGTCGGTCTGAGACCTTGACAGAAAATGGGGAAACCTATGTTGTTGTTGATGACAACTATGATGCATCTATGCACAGTTCTTGCCTTCAGTTAGTCTGGCAGTTATTTCTAAAATAATAATTCTACCTATATCTCCATTTTATATTTTAAGTAGGTTCAACAGTCTTATGTGAACTTCCAAAGGCATGGTGCTATATGGCAGTGGTGAAATTAGAGAAAGATAGCATTACAGGAATTTTTGCATTGGAAAGAGAGAAGGCAAATCTCCCATAAAACATCAATTCAGTTGGCAGAATGTATTAGTAGCATTTACATTGTGTCATGTATAAGTGCCAGCTGAATAATTTAAATATGTATATTTTTATTTATCTGAGCTTCTAAATTTAAATAGAAATGAGCAAACAAATGAAGCTTAGTTTTTTATATGAAACCTGAGACTGGTACAGAGTCATCAGAATCACTAAAGAAAACAATCTGACAATGAGCGTGACAACTATTCCCATCATGTATACCTAAAAAGAAGAAGAAACCAGTTATCAGAAGATACAGTGCTAATTACCGGACATTCAGATTTACTTTCCCATTGCTCCACCATTTGTTTTGTATGGTGATATTCTTTTTAATGAACTTATGAAAGTTGAAGAGAGACAATATAAGCAGAAGGAATTTTAAAGGAAACTAGTGGAGTTTTTCTAAAGAAAATAACTTGAGCTAAAGAAAGAAAAGAATTGCATTTGCTAGTAGTATCAACACTTTTAAAAAATTTAAATTTGCTATAGAATTGGGAAGATGAATAAACCTCTCACCATAGATTAACAGTTAATTTTACATTGTTTAATTGAAGCAAGTATGGAGATAATGGGGAAGAGGCTGCACAAAAGATTTAAAATGTTCCCATGTAAAACAATGCAGTTTGCAAATCCATATCTTTGATGGGTAAAGATATTGAAAAGCAACTAATGGTGAAATTAAAAGAATAAAAAATATTGTCAATGCAAGTGGATGAATAATATCAGATAAGGTCCTTTTATCTACATTCAATACATTGATTACAATGAAGAGAAGGAGTTGATGAGTAACTTTGATGTTCCAGGTCACCTGACAGGTCCTGAAGTATTCCATGTCAAAAATGAATATTTTCATGAAAAGGAAATTATGTGTAAGGATTGTGTAGCAGTTTGTACTGAAGGTGTTGCAAGTATGACAGGGTCAAAAATAAAAGAATAAAAGAAGTGGTGTCAGACGATCATCAGACTACAACTGCATTATACATTGGGAAATGTTAGCCTCATGGAAAATGAACTGAGCTGAATGGTAGGTTTACAGCAGCCATCAAAACTATTAATTATATTAAAGCAAGGGCTCTTCATTCTTGGCTGTTTTCTCACCTATGTGATGGTCAGTACTGCTCATAAGGAATTAACAGTTGCATGCAGAAGTTTGATTTATCTCAAGGGGTGCTGATTTTGATCAAGCTGTATGAAAAATATGAAATTAAAGATTTAGTTAGACTATTTTTTTAAACAAAATATCTGAACTATATGAACTTTTTAAATATTTCTATGACCTCAGTTGGTTGTTGAAACGCATATCTTTCTGAGATTTCCAGTTAATTAATAAGTTGAATTTTTCTCTTCAAGGTCCAATGAAAACCATGCACAGCAAAATATAGGGTTTAAAAAATATTTTGAAGACTTCTTTCCAACAGAAAATAGTTTATTGGTGCTGATCCATTTTGTGATTTTCTAGGAAAGGCTTGTATATTATGAATAAAACTTGCTGGAGGATATTTCATCAGATATAAGCATGAAATTATTGCTGTCATTCTGGACAAAAGCAAGACATAAATATCCAGCTATCAGTGAAAAAGTCCTACAAGTACTTATACTTTTTATTCAACCTACCTGTGCAAAGCAGGATTCTCTGCAGTGACAAAAACTAAAACTAAATATCCAGACAGGTTTGAGATATATTCTATGTTGCAACTATGTCTGTCCAATTTTACACCAAGATTTTAAGAATCATGTATAAACATTCAGGCTCAGGGATTGCACTAATAACAGAATACTTGTATATGTATAAAGTGCAATGCAAAAGAATGTTTGTAATTTGAATTCTGTGGTTTCCTTATTTGAACAATAAATATCACATTTTTGGGATACAAAAAAGTTTTAATGTTAACAAATCATTATGAGGAGAAAAGAATTACAATTATGGTTTTATATGGAAAATAAACGTAAAAATATTAAAATAAATAAGTTACTTTTAAAGAAATATGATTAGTTTTCTTCAGTCTGAAAAATATTTTTTAATACTTCTAAAATGAAATAAGAAAGTCTACTTATAAGGTAAGCATTAGCCTAAACATGTGTTTTTATGCCATAAGAATGAGATTGACTTATATCCTGGGCACAGGGGTGTGCTGCCAAATTTATAACAACCGGGTCGCTATTTTTGCTGCCTCTGGCAGTTAGGTATCCCATACAGCATCGACTTCATGACCCTTTTTGTGGACCTACAATGGCATTATCTGATCTTTGCAAGAGTTAGAAGGAATTTCAATTTTTAAAAACAAGATAATATTGTAAATTAAAATTTATTTTAAATGTTAAAGTGTCATCAATGACTAATATGTCAAGGGTGGTGTCTTCGAATAAGCATGTTCCATGTATGTACAATTGTTTGTCATCTTTCAGATAATAAATTGCTGCGTAACAATCTAGGAAGAGCCCTTAAACTTTTGAGCATTGCTTTTTTTAGATGAACTACTAGTGGAAAATTTATACTCTGAATCGGTTTCACTTCATAAATTTACCTTTAAATACACTGAGACGGAAATTTAGTCAACAAGTACTATTCCTGATTCAATTATTTTTTTATAATTTACTTAGCTTACTCCAGTTATCATGTTGGAAGGAAATGGAGATTCATGTAATATTAGGTCAGTGGGGGCCTTGTAGTTGTTGGGGTCCTGAGCAAAGGAATCATTTTGGTTCTCTTCGATTATAAACAAGTTAGACATTTCTGATTTATATTTCTACCCACCAAGCTGCAATGAAATTATCTTATTGTCAGTGTGTTTTCAGAAAGTGTTACGTTTTGGAGAAGTATTTACTTCAATCCTGATTTCTGTAAGATACAGGATGGATATAAATGAGAAGAAAGTGGGAAGAGGAGGATTTGCTTGGTGTTCGGCAATTAATTGCCGAAATAACTCCGGAATGCCGAACAACAACTACAGTTTCTTCCGTTTTCGGAAGGATCCCATTAGGTAAGTTTTACATGAGCCTAGGCTTACAAAGTAAATGTAAATGATGTCTTTTTATTTATTTTATACTCTAGGGAGCATTTGTATTTTTCGAATTGAGTATACCTTTCTTTAATATGAGTACTTTCCAACTTCTGAACATGTGTTTACTCATCAGGTGCAAGGAGTGGGTTATTCACTCACGCCTGAAAGACCTCGAAAATAAGAGTGTGAGCTATTTGCATGCCAACTGCAGAATATGTAGTGTACATTTTGAAGACAATATGTTTCTCAGGTATTTAAAAAATAGACTGCATGGCCATGCAGTGCCGACTAAATTCGACATGCCCAATCCACCACCTCTGATAGGAAGCCAAAGAAAGCCTCCAAAAGAAAGGCAATCTGTAAATGCATAATGTTCTTCGGAAAACACGACAATTGACGATAATCGTATATTTGTAGGTATGTAAGTACGTACATGTGTATATGTAGTGACTGGGTTTTTTGTATATGGTAAGAAAATTTGTTTCAAACAAAACTTGGAAGATTACCAATAACGATGTTTTTAAGGAGAAAACCGAAAACCGGTTATTTATAAATAACTCCTAAACAATAACTACAATAGAAAATTGTTTCAAATGAAAGTTGAAGGAAATTACATTCTCTATAACTTTTGTATAGAATTGTAAATACAATAATGATGTTTTAACGTAGAAATATCGCAAAAACCGAATCGGGTTTCGGATAAACCTCGACTTCCGGTTACCCTTTATTGTCCAAAAACTAATTAGTTCTTTGTGCTCATGTTAAAGTGTTATATATGAAGTTTGGTAACGATATGGCACGTACTTTTTGAGTTAGAGCGCCCACAATAACATACACGCACACATAGACATCATTCCGAAAATAGTCTAAACGTGTTCTAGGGACCTCAAAACGTGTATTTCTGTTGAAATCTCGAAGTCGATTTTTTCATGAATACAATACTTTCCCATTACTACGTATGGAGAAAGTAAAAATGGGTTTTGGCCAGCTTTTTCGGATTCTGTCCCACTGTGCGGTTGTCCCGCCATTCATTCAGGCAGAATATGCTTCGGTCTGCGCAATGTGATCAGAGAAGCACGGTAGAACCGTCTACGTTATTATCATCCAGTTTTGCATGCATTCCTTGCGACTGCTGACGGTGCTTCCAGCAGCGATTTTAAAAGAAATTTTCAGCTGCGCGGAAACAATTCAGTGAGCGCGGGAGCATTCCAGTTACTGCGCGGCCATTGAAATCTCGAAGTCGATTTTTTTCGTGATCACAATACTTGCCCTATACTACGTATAGAGAAAGTGTCGTCACGCACTCACACCAATACTTTCAGATGAGACCACCTCCTATTCTATTCACCTTGGGGGAAACCTCCTAGGGAGGGGGAAGAAACCTAGAGAGGGGGAAGAAACCTAGAGAGGGGGGTGGAGGAAGGAGGGGGGAGGAGGTCGCGTCGTCCGCTACGAGCGAGGGCGGCGCAGAGTGATGAGTGCCTTCGAGACAGTTGTGGGATCCTCCGCGAGATAGGCAAAGCGAGGATACGGCAGCAATTATCGAGATGGCCACAATTAGTAAGGCTGCAGGTAGGTGACGGTGATTTCCGTGCAGTGCGTTCGACAGAGCATCGCGGCAGAGTTAAAAGGGAATGCAAGAGGTCTTCGCAATTGTTCACACCTTTGGCGGACTCTAATCATAGGATTAAAGATAGTGTCTCAAGCGACGTTGTCATGCCCACACGATAGGGGCCACGTTCTTCTCGGTGCTGGTTTAGGCTTTTCGTAGCATTACCATGGGTTGTTGTATATCATATAGCATAGCGTGTGATCCGAAAGTTATGCAACAGTTATAATTTCAATTTGAATATGGTTTGGTGACGTTGTGTTCAGGTTAATGGCCAACACCCATTAAAAGTTCTGTGACTAGACGCAGCAAAACCTTGTTCGAGTTGATCAGTCACGAAGTGTTGGAACATGTCATTCTTATCAAAATTATTACCCTCCTGATCGTGATCATGGTCTTTGAGAAATAGATAGTTTTTTTTCATTTTTGAGCTAATCTCTTAATGTTATGGGTTGCCGGGAGCAGTTTTAGAAATTCACAACCGTAACTTCTTCCTACTTCGTGAATATTTTGCGTCTTATAATACAATTTACAGCTGTAATCCGCTAAGAAATTTCAACAGAAAAATTAATAATAATAATAAATAATTTAAAAAATTATTTTTTAAGTACATTTACGACCGCTTATCTGAAAGAATGCATTATAATGGTTATAAATAATGAAAAATAGATTTATGTTGAATTTTTTGAGATACTCTTACGCATTTGTTGAATTTTTTGAGATACTCTTACGCATTTAATGTTATTTTATTGGTATTCCGTAGCTTTGTTAACACAATATAGTAAAGGTAACACTGTATTTAAATTATTTTCTTTGAGCTCTTTTTTATTTTAATGCTATCCTGTTCAAAGCTTTGTATTTCCATCCATAGTATGTGTCTGTGATAGTAAAGACAAACCATTACCATTAGTTATATCTACGACAAAAGTGGTCGATCAAAAGAGGATATTTTACTTTAGATGGGGTGAAATAATGATAACATTATAATAAAGGTTTTCATTAATATTTATTCTCTAGCTGTATCTTCTATTGGAATTTCCGTTTTTAATAATGTTTCATGAGGTTCAAGAGGCAATGAAAAGAAAAAAACCTTAATACATATTCACTTTATTTCTTTGTAAAATATAAACTAATGGAAAGTAGTGGAGTAATTTGACCCTCTAACTTACGTGTAGTGTTTCCAAATTACTCGAGTTTTTGGTACCCGGGAATTTGATTAATATTTCACCTAGTTACCCGGGTAGGTCGAGTATTTAATGGAAAAAATGAAATTTAATTAACTACCCATTTTATGGATATTTTATCTATTTTTATTGATATACGAGTTCTTAAGACATTCAACAAAATAGTATTCCAAAAAAATTAAAGCGTTTAAGGTATAACTTTTCATTCGGTTTTGCAATTTCGTGGTGAAACTAACAGCTACAGAAAAAATGCTCAGAAGCAGTAGAAGTCGGCTTAACAGTCAGCAATGCTTGATAGAGTTTCTCCATTCTGTCTGTATCTTTTCCATTATTTGCCTCAATTAGTTTGAACTCTTTATCTACGCTTAACTCCTGAGATTCTTTTGCTTTTGGCGTGGTGAATAATGCAATGCATTTCTGCAATTTCAAGTACTCATTCTGTTCTTCTATTTCATGAACGTCGACGTGGTCCTAGCTTTCTGGATCCTGAATACTGTTTGGATAAAGGCGATTAATTAGAGCTGTGGCAGTGGTCTTGATTTGTGGAATAATTGAAAAACTCGGGAATTTTTTCAAAGATACCAATAGTATACAAATATAATAACCTCGTTATAAAATCAGATAGATATAAAGAGCAATCTAAACATGAAAAACATCAAAGCACGGTGATTTAAACAGCAATCAAAATTTTATATTTAATTTTCAAATTGACTTAATTCACGGCATGGAATTGTAACATTGTAACATTAATATCTGGGTCCTCGTGAGTCGTGTTACCACAATCACATGATTGTTCGGTGTTTGTTAATTTAACTGACCAACATCTACTGATAGCAGTAGTAGAAGCTGAGGTTGACGATCCTATAGGTGAAATTAGTGCTCTATTATCAATCCTTATCTCTTGCTGCACGTGAATATCGTTTATTAGCTTCGTTATCTGAAATTTTAATTAATTTTGTACACCTTGTCTTCCACAGTTAAAGTACTAATTTACAAAATTAAATCCAAGGAATTTGGCTGAACTTTATGGTAATTGTTTCTCAAATTAACGAAGAAAATACTAACTTTGTTAAATTCCACAGTTTTTTATTTCACGATTACTTTGGTAATTGTAATTTTACCTGTAATCAATCGACAATAATCATAAATTTGTAATTTTAATTTTTCAAATAACAATAGAGTACTCGAATAAAATTACCCGGGTACTCGAATACTCGAACAATAGAAGAAAACGCCGATTACCCGGGTAACCGGAACTCGATATTGGAATCACTTCTTAGGTGGTATCACAAACCGCACCTCCATTACAGAAGGTCAGAGACATTTCTTAGATAAAGGTTTCCTTGTCGAAGGCCTTCGAAAGGGAAACCTTTACTATCCATTACTCAATGCGGAAATGGAACTGCATTTTGCGGTGTTCTTTTCGAAAATATTTCGTTGAGCTCAGGAGCGAATCCAGAAATTCCCCGATGGGGGAGGGGGACGTTCCTCACATCGACTCTTCCGCTGCCACTGACCCTTTTTTCTGTAACTACCTAACCCTATTATAATCCTTTTCTTTCCTCTACGCACCTAACTCGCGACGCCGAACTGAGGAATTTTGCGCGGAATGGATTTAAGAACGCATCCAGGGAGAAGAGGTCGATGGCCCTTATCCCACTTCCCCTGCCACTGCCTGAGCTCTGAATAACACGCGAATGTGTTGTAAAGTGTTGTTCGATGAAAGTTAGTGGATTGTTAGTTTGTGGTGTAGAGTAGCGCTGTCCAACTGGCGGCCCGCGGCATTATTTTATCCGTCCCGAGGCAGTGGCGTGTCCAGCGGAGGGTCAGAAGGGTCACTGCATCCTCTGACGCTGGAATCGGCTGTTGTGCCGCCTTTTAAAAATTTTTGTTAAATTGTTTTTTAAGAAATACGTTATATTAACATTTACGATCCGAACAAGTACTTTTGGCACAAAAAATATATCCCTATACGATCGCTAGAATGTCTTCAATGCCAGAGGTTCTCAAGTGTGGCCACCAGACAATTTCGGTGCGGTCACATTAAAATTTCAATGATTGGAAATATTTAAATAAAAACATTTATTAATGGTAAATAAGTAACCGTTGTCATTGACTTAGAAGGCATGTGTAAGTTTTTACATGATTATAGTTACATTTTCTGTAATATTTCATTGATGCGGCCACGAGAAATTGCTCGCAGTTGCGGCAACTACAGAATATCTCCAGAGAACCACTGTTCTATTCTGTGTCAGATTGGAAAAATGTTAAGGGAACAGTGAATAAATACATATGTTACGTGCCAACCCAAATCTCGCGCGTCATAAGTTTTCCATCCCTGACCTAGAGTAACTCGGTTAAAATGCCTGGCCTGAGGTATCCACGGCTGTCTGGGACGCCATGACCTATTGGCCATAGGCTATGGTGCGCTTTCCCAACGAACTCCAGTAATAAATATCTCTGAAAAGGCGGAATATCAATAGCATTCCTTCAGTTTTTTCGGAGTCGACGTTTTAATTTCTCAGGACTTATAAAGAAGTTAGCGTTAACTTTTAAATGTCTTCTTAAAATTATTCGAAGGGACCTCACGGGGAGTATAGATCAGAATGTCTTGGTGGACCAGACCCTTCCTTATAAGGAGGAGAACCGCCCATAATGCCGAGTTTAAGTTTGAGCCGGCTTTAAGATTCGTAAATGAATTGGTTAAAACTAAAAATTATATCATTTCCATTTGACATAAAAGTCAAAAGAAGATTCCTGTGCTGAATATTAATTGTTCAGATATAATTAGCAACAGATCTGTGATTGTATTAATGTCCTACTACAACCTCAATAGTAAATAGATTAATATTCTTAGTTAAATATTTGTGTATAATTTCAAAATTATCTTGGATGAACTATTCCTCCTTAACTCCCATCCACCCACAAGCCCTTCCTAATTAGAGGGATTTCATGAAGACAACCTCTCACGATCTCATCCTCGCGGATAATGAACTCGTCTTCCGCGGCCTCTCCTTCTGCCTTATTCAAAAGTTCAACCTCTCCTGCCATCGTCGTGGGACCCGGATTTTTTGACAAAATGGTTGGTGGAATATAAGATGCAAAAGGTTGAGAATCGCTATACGAAAGCGCAACTACAGTTTTGGTGAACTATGCCTCCATCCACTCCTTTCTGTCACGCCTCTCTTCCCATCCTGCGCTATCCTTAACCTACCGTTTCTTCCCCACACATCATCACCTTCCTGGAGGTAGGCCTCTCAATCCGGGAAAGAAATATCCAGTGTTCGTATTGAACCCTGCAACCACCTTCGATAACTCCGATATGAAAGCTGCCACCCCTTCAACACTAAAATCTCAGTTCCCCACCCCCGCCGAGGGTAGAGGATCTGCACGGAAGAGGAGTCTCTTGCCTAGAACATATTGCCATACCAACCGAAAGATTTTCCTTCTCTCGTGGTACAATCGTGGCTTTCTATAACCGCCAGCAAATAAAAAATGTATGCTTTAAAGCAGGTGTCTCAAACTCGCGGGCCGCATGAGGCCCGCGCGATGTATTTGTGCGGTCCGCGAAGCAATTTACTTTATACTACGCGACCCAAACTCAAATCTATTTCTTATCAAATATTTCACGCAAATATTTCTAAAGAATCTAAGAAGTGTAGTAAATCATTCCAATTTATATCAGCCTGTACGGTTGACTTACCTACTGAAGAATGTTTATCCCACTGCCAGCGAGTTTCTTGCGTATCAGAAGGACTTAACCCTCGACGCCGAATCTGGCATTTTTGTAATGACTGCCTGTAAGACGCGTAATAAAGCGATTCCTCTCTTGTGAAAAGGGAGAGAGTAATACAGAGAATACGAAAAGGTGTGAAGACTGGGAAAGTAATGAATGCGGCCCGCGGATCGTCAGAGAGCCGTCATGCGGCCCGCACACCAATGTGAGTTTGAGACCCCTGCTTTGAAATTGTTTAGTACGCAAAAATTATGCGGCTAATTCATCCGCCAGTCGTTATTTTTACTATTTCAGTCATCGGTTTGAGTGGTGGATTAACGTTATTATACATTGAATTGGAAAACTTTAGCAACGGGAACCCTATGGGCATCATTTTATATTGGCTCACGCCAAGTTCGAACCTCGATTAGGCGTAGTTTAAATTTTCTTAGCTTTCGAAAATCCGGAAGCCTCCACTTCCTCTGCGTTTCTGGGGAAAATACCGTGTCTGCGAATAAACAAATATCGTGTCAATTGTAAAAGCGGTTGCTCTCGCATTTCACGGAGGTGGCGATCCTGGAAAAATATGAAAAGTCCTGACTCACGTGATGCAAACAATATACACGCTTCTTTATTAAATGATGGCAGTGTAATTTTACATCCGTCTAAAAGTAACTGTTAACAGAAAAAAATTCACCTTAAGAAAATTTAGTATGTATTTTTAGCGCTCTTTTTTTAATGCGCTTATCGTTTCACTTTGGCATCTGTTTCAGATTTTTTACAGAAAAATACGCTTAGGTGCTGATATTTATTTGTTGTGGTATTGTCTTTTGATATAATGCTTTTAATGGGAATTTATAATCTATATTATGAGGCCGTCGATTTAAACCAAATATTTAATCTTATGATGACGTTATAATCCTAAAATAAGAAATATGCTTTCTTCATTGATTTTAACATAATGAAAGGCAAACTTTTGTAAATGTTTTCGAAAAAACAACTGCTTTTAACTACTGCAGGGATTTAAAGAAGTGTAATGTGTAATTTGCTCTGCGATTCTTTTCTCACTGTTTTTAACTCGCAGAGAAAGAGGCAACGAATAGTGTAGAGTGCGGTGTAAAGTGCAATGTGATAAAGCGGGCAATCTTAGGACAAAATAACTATTATAAAACTATTCACCCTTGTTAATCTGTTACAAATTTTATAAAATGAAATATATTTTAGACTAATTCTGTTATCTCATGAGTTTTATACATATATAATTTTCTTCTTTCGCTTTCCCTTGTTACATTAAATATCGACTTGAAAAGATGCAGGCAACCTTCACAAGGTTTTCCGGGTTTCCCTTCCGGCTTTGGGCGAATGCCAGGGTAAGCTCCCCGTGTATATGACAAACATCCTCCTGCCAGATGGCTTACAAACTGTTCGAATTATATAGACTTTCCATCCAGAAGAGACATCTAGCCTAAGCGGGCGTTGTCCTTAAAGACGTGTAATATGAGGTTCAATTGTTAAATCTATTGTTAAAAGACATGTTATTTCCACGTTTTTTGAGGCAATAAAAACTTTTAAAAGTCAGTCCTTTCTCTTAAGCAAATATACAAAATTTGATTATTCGAATCAGTCTTGTCCCAATTTTATTATTTCAGATAATCTGAGTCTTATTATATACTAGTGTAATGCCCGTCAAAAATGATGGGAGGAAAGATACGATCGTTCAAACTATTTAGGGAGATCATATTAACATCAGAAAAAACTCTTGAAAATCGTTTCCCCCATCTCTCCCTCGTCCCTTTCCCCCACTCTCTCTCTCCCTCCCTCTCTTTCCCTCTATCTCGTATTAAAAGCATTCAAAGGACGTTTATACCCATAAGGATTGAAATAACAATATGATATCGAGGCCTAACAATGGATTAGGTAGGCAGGGTAACATCCCGTTAAAAATGGAAAGATTTCCTCAAACTGTGTGAATTAAACGTTTAAATTGAGCGATTTCGAACTGTAGGCGGAAAAAAGATGAAAATAATAAGAAACTTTATAATGGTTTCTTCAAAATGGTTTATATCCGAAGATTGTAGGTCAATTTTAATCTAAGAAAAAATGAAAGTCTGCACGTCGAAATGTCCATTTTTACGTGTTACCTTATGGGAAATGGAAATTATCCCCTGGGTCTTTGATCTCTAGTTGGATATATTAAAACGTTTTTTTATTATATTATAATGCTATCCTGAAAATTTCATCAAATACGGTTCAGTCGTTTGCGAGATATTAATCTTCAAAAAGCATTATACACAACGTTTGCTAAGGCTTTTATTTATATGATGACCATTTTAGCGTAAATTATATAGTAACTATTTTGAAGTACGTCCCTAAATTCAACTTAACTTCTTTGACAATATTTTTTTCTAACTATGCCAACTAACAAGGGAAGGCACCCAAGTGTAAGTGGCGGATCACGACCAAACTTCTCAGGATGAAAGAAAACGAAAAATAATTAGTCACGTATTTTCGGAAAGGCGTCTAACGAGCCCGCGTTTTCGAGATATTTGCTATTGAAAATTGAAAAAACAAGTGGTATGTCCACTAATACCATGACGAGCGACACACTAACGACAGGTGGCGGTAGCCTAGCGATAAAGTGTCGGGTTGCGGTAATTGTGTCGCGGGTTCGATCGTCGACATCGCCGAATTTTTTTATTTTATTTTTAGTTTTATGTAAGTTGTCCAAATTACATTATTAATAATTTTCTTTCTTTTTTCAGGCCAGTATTTTAAATCCATTCCAATGCACTTTTTACGACATACTCGGATTATATAGATACTTGATAAATATATACATTTTCTACGCACACCATCCTCGATATTTCCACTGTAGAGTTGCATAGTTTACGTGCTGAATAAGGAGCACTTTATGCCACGTTCCGACGGTTTCTCGAGTCCTTTCGGTGCGTCCTGGCGGTGGGCCATACCGGGTGTGGTCGCTTTTCGCTCGCTCTCCCCATTTAGAGAACATGCTTATATAATTTTTGTAGTTTTTGCCGGTTATAGTTACCGGAAACGCAAAAGATGCCGGGAGAGATGGCGTAGTCCGACATATGCCAAGGTATAATCATAGTTCTTCCAGGTTAGCATTTCGGCGGTATTGATTCCGGTTTGGAATGCGTTCCGATTTCTCTTCTCTTTGCGGTTTATCTATTTCTTAAATAATACATTATAGAATGGAAGATCTGCGCTTAAAAAACAGCAGTATCGGCACTCGGAATGCATGCCACGCGTAAACGTCTTAAAAAAAGACTATAGTATTGCTATTCTATACGACGAAGTTTTATTTTAACCTTCTAGCCCCTCATCTAGCGTTTTCCGCATGCAGGATGTTTGTGTAAAATATTGTGCGTCCCACGATTTTCACGTAGGTCTTTCAGCTGTATTGTCCTTTGTATACGGCGATGTGCATATGTTCCTGATCGGTTCCAGATAATTCTCCGAAATAGTTCATTATTGTCATTAATATTTATATTTTGTACATTTTTCTGGTAATTATTACTGAATTTCAGTTTTTCGAAATGTTTTAGGCATAATCTTTGTTAATTTTTTCATTTGTATTCCATAATTCACCATGCGTATTTTTGTGGTCCCCACGTAAAAACACGGGATATGTATCTCTTACGGTGATTCCCGCAATAAAATTTTAAAGTCCTATGTCTCAGGTTATGCGGTATTTTACGAATTACGCCTCAATAAAGATCGTTTTGCACCTTCTCACCGTTGAAACTAATAAAATTAGAAATACAAGATTAAAGCAATTTTTAACTCATCTGTCAAGAGTCACTGACTTCGATCACAAAGAGGACGGTAATTCCATGTTAATGCTTTCTTTGTGTTTTTTACAGGCTCAGGATGTCGTCGCCTACTTGGAGTGTTCAGAAGATCACTGCTTCATTTTTCCGGCCATGTGCTTCGGGCGAAAACTTAACCATCATAAGCAGCGTCAAGAAGAAAATACTCGAAGTTCAAACGCGTGGAGCGGACCTGAAGGCGCCACGGGAATGACCCAGTCTCGGGAACAACGAAGGAGTTTGGCCGATTTACTGACGTGTTCGCCAACTTGAAATTGTATGGACTCCATGGATTTACGACGCAGTGACAGGAGTGTAATTATGTACTTGTGATACGTATTGTACTACTAAAATCCTATCTTTGTATATATGAGTAAAAATTGTAAATAAATCTACTTGTATTTAAAGTTTTCGAGTCAATTCTAGGCCCTATCCCCAAAATTCTTCTAGATAATACTGGAAACGAAAATCAATTTAAAAACGTTAAGTTTGTCACGCATATAAGCGATATAAAATTGGAGAAATGCATTTAAAATATTCCATTTAGTGGAAAAAACTCTAATTAAAACTTATAGTCCACTATGGGTTCGCCGAGACCATCTTAATATATAACAAAGGTAATCACGAAAACAAATCCAGTCACACGGGATGATTCGAACTCGCGCGCTTAGTATTCGTAACCAGATATGTTAGCCAGCCCTCTACCGTGGCTATTAGAAGTAATACCGCAATGACAACCTGGCCCATTAGCCGCCTTCAACTAATCATAGTGAATAATGCCTCTCATGCGCCATTTACTGGGCAGGTGGCGGAAATCTGAACTAATCTAAGGTGAGTTAGCGGTCGGAGAAGGTTAAATAAAGGTCAAACGCAGTTTTTGGTCTACTTATACAGGTTTTTCAAAATTTTCGGTTTTTCCTCAAAATTTTCAATAAAGTGAAAGTGGCCTTCTGTTCAAGGTCACTACCTCTGACGTCACAGCTCCCCTCCTCCGCCCCTCTGACGTAGCAGCTCCCCTCCCCCCCTTCTTGACGTAACAGTTCTTTGACGTCATATTTACTTATTCAATATTCTCGCTGTTGGGGAGAGTTACGCCATGTTATTTTCTAGCTCAGCGGTGGAGCGTTAGCATAACAAGTGAATAACGCTTCCATTTCCATTCTTGATGGGCAATTGTCACGAAATACGAAGAAACCATTGTTTTGATAAGATTTTTTCTAATTCTCTTTATATTGTAAAATCTTTCTCTCAAACCGGGCGTGAAGTAATATTTTAAAATAATTTATTAATAGAGAATATACCCTGTATAATAGGTAATTGAAAATAAATAAAATTTTTTTGACAATATATTATTTCACACATTTTTATTTATGCAGTTATAATGATGTAACCTAAAAAGTTTTAAAACATTTAAGTAATAAACATAACACTTTTTATGCAACAAAAAGGAAATCAGTATACAAAACTTTTATTAGAACAGCTGGCTGGTCAGGTTGAAGATACTATGATCCAAATTTTATTTTCCCGGTAGCCATTTGGAATGCTCTTCAAATTAGGCATTCGCCTAATTGCATAAAATAATAACTGAAGGGCGACAGTGATTGGAAGAAAATCAGCAACTTCCACGGTGCTCATCACGATGGATCTGAAACTAGAAACAGAAATCAGCTCAAGAGGTCACCCGCTCCTCTCACAAAAGTATGATGTTTTTACATTTTCCACCAGCAAAAACAATCTTGTTTATGATATTATTACAATAAAACCAATTCAAAAGAATTCCCCTTTACTTTGAAACGTGAATATATCTTACTCGTACATTGGTTTCCAATATCTTTTCTCAATTCCAAAGCATTTAACGGATTTCTTTCTACTTGAAAAAGCTATCCATATTTGCTAAAAAGTGAATTAATGGTATTCAGAAGAAACTGAATAACATTTCGTTCCTTTTTGGTAAAGTAGAACTTATAAATATAGAAGCATCACCTCACACAAACCAACATGCAAACATGTATTTTGTATTTGTCATTTGAAGTCCAGGAAAAACTTTGCCGTATTCTCTGTATATTAATGAAATTCATGAAGAATTTCCGTTTCTGCTGTAAGAAAGTGATAATTGCGTACCAATTCTCTCAATAAATCAATACCTTCACGTAAAACCGCTACTCATCTGGCTGATATGCGGCTATTTTGGCAGTCGCTCGGGTAATTTTGAGACTATTACAGTACACTCCTCCGTCGTTCACGTAAGGCAGGTATGTCGAACTGCCGGCTGCACTTTCTATGCCTTAATTTTCGTTTCGACTAAATCGTGATTTTACATAAATACAGGTTCCCGACTTAAGAGCATCCGTACTTAGGAACGATGCTCCATAAGGTATTTTAATAAATAGGGCATACGGTCGCCAACTCGCACGTACGTTTTTCTCCCGAGAATTGCGAAGGCGGATTGTAGCGTCAACCCTCGGCGGAAGTGTTCTTCGACACATTGGCCCGTTACGTTCTAAGTACGTCCGACGATCGGAAGGATAATGAAAGACAAAACGAATGTCTACAACAGTATTGTTTTCTACTATTATTCAGAGCAAATATAGATTTCAGTTTGTGGATTAAATAGACATTTGTGGAGCGACTTGGGAATCTAACCACCAATTATAAAATATTGTCTATGGTTCCGAACAACAGACTAACTTTTGGAACGCAACCTGTTCCTAACTCGGCGACCTCCGGTAGATACTTCATTTTTGTGAAAAGGTGACAATTTTTTCATAGCTACTATGGTACAGTATAACGCGTTTTATAAATTATGGTTTTTTGTAAAATGGACAATCTTCCAGAAAGTCTTATTTATTTACAACTCTGGGTCTAACTAAACAACTGTAATCCTAATGAGACCCCGATGCATCTTCGAGTTTATCATGCCTGGCGAATGATGTTCCGGATAAAAGTGAAAGGTAACAACACAAATCAATCGTTGAAACGAGGAAATCTAAGATGAGTTTACGTTCACTTGAGACGATACTGTAACTAATAAAACGCGCCAAATTCTACCGTATGATTATATAAAAATAATGAACTCAACACTTATGCAATAACATTTTTAAAACATAGCTTATTATGATGGATTGCCACTACGATTAACAGAGCCACCCCGAGGAAGCGAGAAAAAAAACTTCAATATGGACTCTGAAAGAGAATTAAACCACAGCAACGTACTGGTCGAGTAAACATGGCTTATCGAAAATGCTCGATGCCTTGGAGTGCAGGGTATTTATTTACAGTCCCAGTCATAATCGGAGATTTAAGTGATATCCAGAACCGTATAGGAAAATCGCGGGACCCGGTGCCAAGTGAGCGCGCGAAGCCTCTTACGCGACAAAAAATTTTAATAAACAATCTCTTTCACTATGGCAGTGTTGATATTTCCCCGATTCTTTTTAATGCGTGGGCTCAATAACTATAACAGATTTTTTTGAGCGCGAGGCCTCTGTAAGTACAGGGCCCGGCTCAGTCGCACCGTTGGCACTGCCATCACACAGACCCTGTTAATGTCTTACTAACAAAGGCGCGCACATGCAGAAAGAAATGATAGATAGGAAAACGCCGAGGTAGGTATTTTTAGCCGTCCGCTTTTTAGGGACGTTTCGCTTCCAGCATGAGCGCCTATTCGGTTTGTCCGTCCGCATGTTTGTTCTCGACTTCTACCGAACGGATTTTCATGAAATTTGTTATTAACAACTTACAGTCAAATTTAATAAGAACACAAACGAATCACGTAAACCAATCAGGAGTAGCACTTTACTGATGACAAAAATGAAATTTCCGTCATATCTCGAAATTATTGCTCATATCAAAATATTTTTCAAATAAAACTTGTAGAACTAGTAAAATAGCGTGTTTCTTTTCCTATACATTTTTGTCGGAGGAGTAGACCTTATCAAGAAAATCAAACAAGAACGTCTTAGTTCGAGTTGAACTTAGAAAATTTCTTGCATGGTTACTTCATTGCTGTTAACATAAACAATATCAAAAAATACGTTTAATTTCCTTACGTGTGCATGCAATATTTCTAAATAGGAAGAAAATTATTTATGATGAAGTAAAAGAACTTTAAAACGAACATGTCATACATTTCAAATACTCCATTGCACGATACGCGCCCATTTGTAATACGCTGTACACTTTCATAACTTGTTTTCTACTTATGAGAACTTCCTCTTCTATGGGTATATTAGCGCTTTCTGAATTTTTCAGAACCCTAGCTTATAAACTCTTGCAATGTCAAACATCGCTGGAATGCTTAAAAAATAATGAAATCAGTATTTACTAATTGAAAATATTTGAATGAGGCAAAATTGCATTTATTGTTATCGTTACCTACAGTAAATTAAGCAAATTCATTGTAAAACTAAGACAAACATTGAATATTAAAAATGCCCAATACAAATAAAAGAAAAACAAAATTAACAATACTTTCCTATTTTTAATTCCTATTTACTGAGTTGGAATAATTATAAATTGAAAAATCAAGTCATTTTACGACAGCCTACTTTTTATGTAAAATTACACTCCTATAAGAACGACACTTCAAGAGGTCACCTACAGCTTGGACTGATCCTGTCTCCAAGTGAGAGAACTAAAAAACAACCTGAGAAAACGATTAAAGGAGAACTTGACTTAGTATAATAAAATCGCATTTCAGTACATTTAGTGGGTTTACATGAAGAATTATTATGCTCTCAATTATTTAAAATGTATAAAAAATATTTGTTTAAATTCTAGTGTTTTAAACGTGATTCCAGTCACATAGATACTGCCTAGGCGAAGCCCGTAGGCCCGGAAGAGATTGAATGTTGAGACCAAAATGTTAAGATTTAAACTCTGACGTCCATGCATTTAAATCAGGCATGTAAAACTCAAAGAGACAGCATGGTCACATTAAAGCGATGGTTGTTATAGAAGGGCCGCATTAGGATTGCAGTTACTTTATGAGAGTAAGATTTGGAAAAAAATGATTTATTCTAGAAGACTGGATGCCTTTTTTTGGCATTAAAAACAGCAATTTATCAAACATGTTCTATATGACCTCAGTAACAATGACAGAATATTGTCCTTTTCATAAAAATAAAGCATTTATATAAAATATTGTGCTTTAGTTCGATCAAATGAGTTTTTTGGTTGTAGTTAGGGAAAGAAATGAACTCAAGTGACCCACAGGCCGCCAGTTTGACATACCAGTTTTAAATTAAAAACTCACTAAATTCTTTCATACACATCATATAACAAACTAAATCCCTCTAAGAATAGGAAGGAGGAAACTCAAATCTAATCACTTAAATATAAAGTCACCACAAGTTAATATCTTTCCCTTTTCTCTCTGCTTCAACTACTTACCATCTGAATGGACACTGTAATAAAACAAAATATGAACAATGAGATGTGAACAAATTGAATCTGAAAAGTTATGTGAAATAAAATCATAAAACAAAAAATTATCCCATAGATTTTGTTTACCTTTCATTATGGCCAACTACCGTGGTCACGAAAATTCCATAGTCCGGCATGGCCCATTTCCCAAGTGCACTGGATTAATGTGCTTGTACTATATTAGCTTTTCTATTTCATCTGTTGTATTGCTCAATTTCCCTCCAAATTGTTTGTCTTCTTCTATTACTCATTTCAAAAACTGTTAATGTGGGTTTGGATCAGCATTTCTCTACCTTTTGAACTTTTCCCAAAAAAGTTCCAACTAAATATGAGGTGAGGCCTAAAGAAAAACTACATTTTGGAAACCTCCACGGACCACCAACAAAACCTTCATGGACCGCAAGTGATCCGTGGACCATACACTGGGAAACACTGGTTTGGATTGTTTGCAGTGTGTTTCATTCTGATGTTCAGTATAGACATTCCCAGTCAGTACTGTAACTACGGGGGGCATCTGCCCCATGTGCAACTAAGTAAGGGGTGCAAAAAATAAATAATAGAATAATAACTAAATTAACTATAGAAAATAATTTTTTAAATGGGGAGAGGGTACATATTTAGTAGTTTGCTCTTGTTAATAAAATATCCAGTTACGGTACGGTTCCCAGTAAGCCATGTAGAAGTTGCCTGTTTGACGAATTAATCTGCACTTGGATGATCCAGGGAGTTCTTACTCAGTGCTATACAGTATAGCAGTTTCCCAACAGAGGAGCAGCGGAAATTGATTAAATAAATAAATTAACAATTTCGAAATGAGGATAGATCATTAAGTCAACAATTTCCCCCTAATAAATTGATACTGATGTAGCACTAAGGAATGAATATGTCCAAACGTTATACAGTGGGTTCCGCTTATTAGAATCAAGTCTGGAATCTGTTATTTGATTCAATTAAATGGCTGATTCAATAATCCGGAGGATGCATATTTTAGTTATGGCAACTAAGAAAATGTTAGAATAAAGTTCATATCTTTTTCGTATATAAAAATTTCATGGCTATGCTAATTTTTGAGAGATATAATATAAGAAAGTTTATAACAAATAAAATTTTAAACGCAAATTTCACTTTTCGTGTTATGACAATGTCATCTTCTGTCAATAAAAGCTTCAACAATGTTGTCATCTATCGAATTCAATCTAGTGAACTCTTCCTCAACTTCCTCCTCTTCAGTTTTCATTTCTGGTCGATGTGACGAAAATCTGCTTTTCCGTAGCATTTCGCAACTTTAGGTATACAACCCTGCATTCATTCATTGCCGCACGATTCAATAAACTGAAATATGTGATTCCAATAATGGGAGGTTTTTTAAAATGTTAGATACAAAATGATTTTGGTTTTACGGTTTTGATTCAATAAAGCAACTGATTCAATTAACCACTGATTCTAATAAGTGGAACCCACTGTACCAATAAAAATATAAAACCTTTTTTCAAGTTGAAGATGTCATGAAATTCTACAGAAAGTTGGAAAACACTGCTATACGGTATCTGCAAATGATGGTCTGCTCAGTTTTTAAACTCTAATACAGAAGATTCAACATGCACATTACAAGCTTATTTAGAAAATGAGCAATAGAGAATATGGGAACCAAGACTTCTTTTAACCTTCAAGTCATTTTCTGTTGCACGTGAGAGAATTAGAGTAAACTTTGAGACAAGTAACGCACATCAGTTAATCCTAGTTAAATCACAAAGTACAAATTAAGATCATTCCCTTCAGACTTTTATCTAAATAGGAGTTTTCTTAAATTCGATGTCATCTTTCTTTGTGGAGAATATGGTATATTCCAGTGATGGCAGTTTTTGCTTGCATACCAAAATTACAAAATTTGGCTTCTCATTAACTTACTATTAATTGAAAATCCACCCAAAAAGAAATAATTTTATGGTTAAACCATGATCATTTTTTCTCATACTAAAGCTCAGAAAACAATCCATTGATTACATAAAATTCAAGTTATCTAAAAAGATACATTGCCCAAGATCATTTATGAACAGACTACAATTATGGAGCAACTAGCTTCTCGACCCTGGGCAAAAGGTTACTATTATACAGTTATTTATCAAAATAGTTGCAATCTCCCTAGAAATAGTCTTTTATATTTAGTCAGAAATGGAAAAATATTAAGTAGACAGCAAATAAACGATTTTTTGCTGAGTGCCAAACAAAATCATCTCACATACCTAGATTTGCCATCCATGGTAAATTTTAATCCAAATGCTGATTTTCATGAAAATTCAAGTCATTTTACTTTAATATTTTTTTGACAATTCTTCAATCAATTCCAACGGAAATAAAAAAATAATTCAGCTAACACTTCCAAAGATAAATAATTACTACAAATTTTGTCTACATCGATCCTGATAAAAAAACAAGCCGTATTTAAGTGTAAATTTGGTCAGCACTACTTTATTTGAAGCAATAGTAATGTTCAGAATGAAATATGTAAATTAACCACGTCATACAGGAATTGCAGTGTTCATGAAACCCCTCAAGAAATTTCTCAACTTATGGCTTCATATCATGAAATTCTCATTGTCTTTCTGTGCATTTTCTCCTAGCATGTCTGTTGATCAAGTACAACTGAAATTGAAACATTCGTAGTATTTTACAAAATACAGTAAACCCTTGCAGTTCTCAAGGAAACACAGTGAACGACAAGACCTTGATTAAATGAGAAATAGGGAGTAAGGGACTTGGGTTAGCAGCGCCTATTTTTTGTTAAGAGATCACCTTTTGTGACAAACATATACATAATCCTAAAATCAGGCATGGCTGATTAACTAGTTATCTATAATATAACCTAGACACCATCATCTCACTGCATGACACTTATGCATTGGTTCAAATTCTTCCAATCACATTTAAACTTAATGAATAATCACTGTGTTATTATTAAAGTAGTTTATAAAGAAGTAAAATCATTAAATGTTTAAATTATATTATAGTGTCTCTGATTAAACTAGCTAACAGAGAAATACAAAATGAAACACAGTAGAAGTATTGTTGTTAAATTCAGCTAATAGAACTGCTGAGAATGTTGAAGTATGATATATTGTTATACATGTCTCCGCTCTGCCTATTTAAATACAAATTTGAAGTTTTTCTTAAGGAGGTTTTATACCAAGGTGATTGGTGACAGTGAACTGATTTGACGGCAACTGAAGTTACCAGCAAATCACTATCACCAATGTATTTATATGAAAGCAACTGATTTTTGATGGTGATGTGATATTTATTTTTCCCTAGTATCAAACATGTCCTAAAGCAAAGAGGATATACTCCTTCACTGCATATTATGGTGGCAGCGTCACCATAGTAAGCAGAATGATAGAAGATTTAGTATTCACCCACTTAATATTTTTAATTTTCCACATAGCTCTTTTATATTAAGTCGTGAGTTAAACCAACAACCTAAAAAATTTCACTTGTTTTAGCGAATGAGCAAAGAAAAAGGAGACGGATAAGTGTTTTAATAATACGTTTTTGGAAAGCTTTACTCAATGTTCTACGAATATGGACCCGTATTCAAACACCTTCTTGAAATTGCCTACACTCCAGGGGCAAAAAATGAGTGTACCTGTTTAGCTGATCTGAAAACTTGTCACTTTACCCAAAAGTAAAAACAAAAAGTATGGCTTATAAAGAAGTATTGGACCCTGCATTTAAAAATATTATTATTAAAATTTACTTAAATTTGTATGGTTTTTAAAAAAGTAAAATGTTAAAGAAAACTTTTTTAATAATAAATAAGAAACATGCTAGTATATTCATAATAGTAATACCTATTTTGTTTAATTACGGTGTTGAAGGTTTCAGCGTTCACATACAAGAATTAAATTTTTTAAATTTTTTCACTTAGGAAATATCATGTCTATGCTGCCCTTATCTGGGTAGCTTTTGGAAAAGAAAATTTTTAGTATGCAAAATTTGACAAGCATAGATTATTAGGCTAAAGTTCAGGCTTTAAAAATGTCTTTGCTTTCCTTACAGCATAAGTGGTAGCGAAATTATAGACACTGGAAGTTTAGGTGACTATATTTTTGAAGGTGATAATAGGCGACTGGCAGGTGACTAGAATCACGGGTGATCAGCAGGAAAAGTCACTCAGTGACTAAAGTTGCAGAGTCGCTTCCAAGTTGTGTCACCATCACATCACATCAACTTGGTATAAATGGCTCCATTTAAATGAATGTGTTGTCCAAGAGCAACTGAAGTTACCTTAAATTCACAATCACATCACCGTCACCAATCACCTTGATATAAAACCTCTCTTAGAGAATTGAACCTCTTTTGTATGAATTCCTAAATCAGATGACTGTCTTAGAACATATCCTTATCTCACTCTTTCATTTCAATATTTATGATTCACTGCATTGATTGTTTCATGAAAGTTGAATTTTAATCTATGAAACTAGCCTTACAATGTTAAATCAAGCTTAAGAAAAAGACCAAAACATTCAATTGAAACCGACAAACAATGAACTAAAATACTGGCAAATCAAGTTGTAAGAAAATGTGCAAGGTATGTTGATGGCATAAACTAACATAATAGAAAATGCTTATCAAATGCTTAATTGGAATATCCAAATGTAACAAATTACAAATGCTGCACTTTCTGGATGATTTCAATGTTCATAATTCTCCTGTAAAATTGTAGTTAATTTCCAAAAAGAATAACAATACATCTAAATTTAAATCCTAAAGTTACTATTTAACAATGGATAGAATTAAGGCACAAAAATGGCACTGGGACAGGCATGCCTAAGTTCTCAATGGTATCTATTTTCCAAAAAAGCCTGTCTCATATGCATTGAATACTAGCTGCAGCTTATATTACCATTCTTCTATGATGCTCTTGTTCATAATAATGGGATTTTAGGCAAGCCCATTTGAAAAAGATGCTTTTGAATCAATGCAACATCTTTTGACTAAACATTGGTCAGTATGGAGGCATTTTTAAATTAGATCACAATAAATGAATTGCAAACCATGTAAGCTACATAAAGAAAGGATTAACTGCACATTTAATTCATTAAATATTATTTTAATATATACTCTTTCTTTTGAACTAGTTCAAAATTTTCCTATAAGTCAAACTCTTAGTAACATTCCTTATAAAAATACTGGCATCTAAATGGATTTTTGAAGCCACCACACTGTCCTTAGATAACAATATTTAAAGATATTATTTTATCGTAGTTTTCATATCTCAATGTGTTTTGTTTGACTCTAGTTTCAACAAACCTGTCCTGCTAAACATTAAGGCTGATAACTGGGTCCCTGAGGTAGGAATTATTATGAATACATATATTTGGAATAAGATTATTACCTGCATGCCATTCAAATTTTAGTCCCCACTTAATGTGGACTCTAAGCTAACAAAATTTATAAAAGCCTGAAAATTTCTTCACCTCCAGTGCAGCTTTCCTTTCCTCCTCTGCTGTTGACAGATTCTGAAAAAATAATCAAAATACATAATTAATTAAAATTGACAGCCATACTAACTCATTGCTAGCATAAAAGCAAGGAATACTAAATTAATTTATATTGAACAGGAAAAACATATGCTGTAGTCATGTTTATCAAAATTATTGTCTGAATAATTGCATTACTGTTCCAATACCATTAAAAATTGTTGTTTTATTATATTCTGAACCATCTCCTGAGAACCTTTTGCAGGACACTGTTTGATACATAAATAATTAAAAATAAGCCTCGAATATATATATGCATAACATTTTTTCAGTCTAGGTGTACAGTTATAATTTTCAAATCTCAGTAATAACCATCCCAACCTACTTCATGTCTCAGTGGTAAATTTAATGCAAGTCAATATTCAAACCAGTGCTCGAAATGAGCCGGAATGCCTCTCTGGCTGGTCATACGAACTGATGATACCCTTCCATTTCGTAAGACATTTAGAAATGCTGTTCCTTATAAAAACCATTCCGTTTTGTAAAAATTTCCATTCCACTACCAATACAAGCGTTCCGTTTTGTAACATTTTCCATTTCAAGCACTGATTCAAACAGCCTTGGCCGTCTGAAACGTTAACAACAATAGGTCATTTTATTTCCAAACTATTCTTTTATTAGAGTTTCCCAACTTAAATTTTCTACTATCATGGAAATCCATTCAAACGTTAACCCTTCGGCACACGCAATGGTTCTGAGAGATACATGACTCATATTTTTGTTTACTACTCGTGACTCACTATCTTGTGGATGCTGTGAGTCACAGTACCTTTCACCTACTTCTCTATGCATCTCTTATCAAATTTTGGTCAGTTTAGCTCAATTCGTCTTACTGTTAGTGTCGGTTTTCCTCTGCAGCGTCTCGGATTGTATCTCCCAGATACGTTGCATGCTCTTACGTTAGTGTTGAAGTAGAGTGAAAGCCCCTGCAACATTACAAAAAGAACTAGGTTGACGAAGTATTGTTGTAAATTTTGTGATTCATATATTTGTTTAGAACATGCCAATATGATTTGCTCAAATGGCTGTGAAAATCGAACATGTGGTTCAGGCTCTGATTCTGACAAATTTCATATCACTAAACAATTATTTAAAATTAAACAATGTACATTTACTAATGATATTTCTTTAGTTCTTACACTGATTAATTTTTGTCTTAATAAAAGATATTTAAATATACCATCACTCAAAATGCAATAATTAATTAATACTTGGAAACATTTTCTATATAACTGCAATTAATAAAAAATAAGCAAAAACTGGAGATTTAATATTTTATTATTTTCAACGGGTATCTGAGAGGGTAAAAAAATAAATAAAATATTATAATTTGCATTAGAAACATGATGTATCTCACAGATACATGCGTGTGCTGATGTCTCTGAGGGCAATGCGTGTGCCGAAGGGTTAATTGGCTGAGAATAAGAACTTCCTCTTGATTGAAAAGTGTAGTTGATATAGCTAAATTATTTATCAATCTTAATCAGATAATTTGATGGAGCAATGCTAAAAACACATGGATTTTAAAATTAACTTTTTCATGGGACTACATAATGATACTCAAATTCAAGAACAAACACTAAAAAAATACTTGCCTCCAGTATCACCAATAGCCACAGTAAGGTTACAAAAAAACGTGCATTTAAGCTACAAAAAATCCATCTTCCATTGGTTAATTTAGCCAAAATGTACATCTGTTTTTTTATAACCTTGTTGGGGATATTGGAAATACCTGAGATAAGTATTTTTTTCACCTTTTCAATGCTGAGCTGAATGTTTTGGCAGTATGTGCCATTTTGAAAACCATTCTCTTAAAGTCAGGAGTTTTCGCTATTCTCTGTAAAATCACACTGCCATAATATGATGCAAAACTAATTTGCTGAGGTTAGACTAAGCAGGTGACAAATCGTTTTGTCAATAGCACTGTAGGGTTAAAGTGTTTGTTCTTGAATTTTTTTCTGCCACAAGACAAGCTCAACAATTTTGTTGAATTGGTGATAGCCAAAAGCAAAATACTTTTTGAGAATACAAATGACTAAACTTTACCAATACATGTATAGCTATGGTTTGATTCTTTGTTAACTACCATAACGATTTAAAAGCTCAGCTCTCAGAATCCATTTTCCAATTAACACTAACTTTTGTTATAATTGTTTGTTTTATTGAATTAATGAGCTTAAAATGATTTTTGTTGACAATGTATTGAATGTCGTAAAATCATCAGCATTACTGAGGAATTACTAAAAATAAAATACCTACTGTATGCTAATTCAAATTTTTAAAAATATTATGAAAAACATACTCTTACCTTGGTGCGGAAGAATCTCGATCAATATGGAAGGCACAAACTCAGAAGAAAGACGTAACTCTATGGACATCAAGATGGAAATATCCCATTACATTGATTTTGTTTCTATCTTCTTTACTCTTCTGGTAATTTTTGCAAATTAAGATTATCTTGTTTACACTGGAATACAGGATATCTTAAGGTGACCGAGTTTTCTAAATAAAATGGAGTACATATATACTTTTTATTGACAAAATAGAAGGATAAATTTGATGAGCAATATACTTATAAATATATGGTTTACTACATATTTATTTTAATAAAATGATTATAAATGGGTCCATGTACTACAACAGGCTTAAGGCATTTGTATTGCTCATTTTATAAAATATTGTATGCTTACAAGAAGAAATGAATGCCATTTGGATTGAAAGACGTTCGGAAATACATCGTAATTTACATCATAATGTGTAGCATTAAATATACTTCACCTTTCCGTGAGCGATTTCCATTTTTAAAATTTCACCCACTGACCACAAATTTCCCTCTTGGGACTAATGAAGTCAAATATATACAGAATAATTACGATGATTAAACCATCCGCATTTCGCTACATCGTCAAATACAACGTAAGTTTCATATTGCAGCCTGTATTAGCGCTTTAATCAGTAAAAGAATATCGGAATGCGTACAGAATTTGTATGAAAAATTTGATGTCAATTTTGTTTTAGGATTTTTTTTAAATCTGAAAACTGTAATAATAAATCTACGCTGCTGATATTTTGTGGGATTTATTGAAACGGAAGAAGAAACTGCTGGAGGAATATAGGAAAAAGAGAAGGATTGAAAAGTATCACGTACGAAAGAACGCTCGAGAATTAACACGCTGCGAAAGAAGGAATCCTGCTGAGGGCATGGTTGCTCATTTTCTTGGCAATATAATTATGTTAAACTTGCGTTTGGATGCATTTTTCTATGAAATAAGTTAATCTTAATTCGAGTTATTAAAAAAAAGTTCAACTCAATATGATTGAAAGTTTGGAAATTTAAGTTTTCTAATTTACTGCATTCGAAACAAAATGACTAGCTTATGTGTCAATTTAAATATATCCAAAAGAAATAATTTTATGATTTAACTATGATTATATTATAATATAAAAAGTTTTTCTGTTGCATGTTAACCTCAATTGTCTTGCGTGCAATAGGCTTGCTATCCGACTTAGGACGGATTTTATTTTCCCAAAGTATAGCACAGGAATAGATAGCGGAAGAATATCGCGTAATTATGAAGCTTAGTCACTTTTATTATGAAGGGGTTATATCAAGTGGTGAGCTGCAGCCGCTTCGCACCGGTTCAGACGAAGCGGTTGTTAAATATTGAAGCAATTTTACAACCAGTTGTTAAAAATTTCTACAGAAAGCCGAGTCCGCTCGATCCATTATTCGAACCCGATGGATGTTTGGTTTCATAAGAATTATTTCCCAGTGTTGAATTTCGTTACAGTAATATAATATTACAATTGAATAAAATATAATCCAGAACATTAAAATATCACATAAATTAATCGCATATAGCAAAAAGAGTTAATTTTGAAAATGATTTACAAATTTAGTATATGAATTTATCTTGATCCTTTTTATACGCGTCTTAATACTGTCGGCTTCCTCTGACACGCATAGACGACACCTGCAAAGATGTCGGCTTTCCTTTGTAATCTTCAAGTATGCTGATAATTTCAAGATATAATAAAAATACGCAATTTAAATTATCGAGAAAAATTTCGGCAGTGTATTAATATTTTAGAGCCTTTTGCTCTGTGACATTTAATAGCACAATAATTAGCTAAATGGATTTTTTCTAGTGACAAATTAAATATGTGGTGTAAATTAATCGTGTTGAATTCATTTTAATCCCTAATATCGAGTTGGATTCTTGGTGTAGAAAAGGTGATTTATTGAAAAAGCTTATATTTTTACTTTATTTGTTTTATTAGTTCAGTTCCACAGCCCGGCAATGCCCAGCCCAGCCGCCATCTTTCCAGTACACACTCGTCATCCTCGGAACATAAAACAGGCTATAAAATTAAGAAATAGATAGGTTGATTTTTACTTAATAATCGTAGAAGCATACACTTTCTGATTCGCCTTCATTCTCCTTATATTTTACGTACATTAACAAAGCTGAGGATTTAATGCTAGGGAATGACACTAAGGGAAAATAAGTGTACGAGCTTTTTTCTTTTTTTGATCCTTTATTGCGCTTATATACATAATTTCATGAAAACGTTTACAGAAAAATTTTACAAAATTTCAAAAACTGCATGAAATATCACGAAGGAATCCTTCAAACAATCACCTTCATATTAAACAACCTCACATTATAGCTACTTTTAACCTCTTCTGAAATATGGGATTCTATTTTGGGGGACCTCCCCTCTGTTATCTAGACTTCATATAACTCAAAAACGGGTGATTAGAGTCATTTTTAACCTTCCAAGAAGGCCTTGTAAGAAAATATTTTCATATAGCAATATTTTAACTCTCCCCACTCTACTAATATTTGAATGCTCTATCTTTATCAGAGATAATAATAATACAGTAAAACTCGTTTATAACGATCACGCCTAAAACGAAATCTCGGCTATAACGAAGAAATGTCTCGGTCCCTTGAACTTCTCCATAAGGGCATTGGTTAAATTTCTCGGATGTAACGAACACGCATTTTACGAATTCTCGGCTGTAACGAACAAATGTTTGGTCCCGTGGCAAAAAATGCCCCATATATAGCGAATTTTGGCGGGCAGAGCGATAAGTAATGAATAGTTTCCGCCCGTTTACCGCGCACTTGTTCGTAGAGGTCCCCTTCCTCCATCTACCCCTTCCATACGAATTTCCACGCTCCCTTTGTTTTGAAATTGATATTAAAAATGTGAAATGTTTATGTAAATTAATGACCATAATAATAATATTAATTGACCATTTAAAATATGGTATGTAATAGCAGTCGAACATTTTACATGCCGCGAAGTTGATAAGCATCTCTTTGCATATGTAAGTACGGCATTGAAGTCTACTCATTGCAAATACAGTAAAAACTGTGTTATCCGGCTATCTTGGGGATTGTGGAAAGCCGATTAGGAGAAATATCCGGTTAGGGGAGCGATTTTCGATTTTGACATCGCAACTTTAGCAATAACCAAACAAAATTGGGCTTAGGTTCACCATCGTACTCCCCAAACACAACTATGCATGGGGTTTGCATTTTCCATTTTAATTCTTCCACACGTAGTTAGATATAGACACTATTTACCCATTCTTATTTAATACGTTGCTATGCTTACATGCAAAACAAAAAGACTATTGAAAAGTTTAGGGCGTCCGGGAAGTTTGGGGATTACAGCAGTGAACCTGTTCCCAAAATTGAATTTATTGGATTATGTCTTTCTTATTTATCTTTATTTACTCTATTAGAAAAGGACGAAATTATTTAATTCTTCTGAACATTTCTGTGAAAACCAGTCATATAATATTTTATCCAGTTCCTCAATTTTTGGCTTATGAAGCGTATGATATTTATTAATTGATTTACTCATCTCAGAAGATGACACAAATTTCATGAGCCTTGATATTGTACAGTGTGGAAGATCCGATGTTGAATTCTTTTGCTATGGCTGCTCTATTTTTTCCTTTTTCAATTCATTTGATCAGCTCCAGCTTTTGTGTTAGCGTTAAACCAACCCTTTCTCTCCTGTTCCTTGCTTTTAGGTATTTATTTTGATGCCATATTCAATGTATGGGTAATTTTTTAAGTAATAAAATGCGATAAAACTGGAAATTGTAGAAGTACACCAAAATATCTAGACAATGCAAATGGCTTACGTAACCAAAAACGCCATGCTTACTCGGCAGCCACAGAAGTATATGGAGTAAATACGTAATATATACATCTTATATTTTAAGAAATTTTAAAGTGAAAGTTGTGGTATTACACATATACAATTTACACAAAAATTCATAAAAAAAGAAAAAGAAATACAAAATGAATTGTATTTGTGTAATTGCCGGTATCTAAGGCTGGCCGGTTCTAAATAGCTGGATAGCACAACTCTTACTGTATGTGTATACGTGTTATATGGGATGTATAGGCCAAAAACCATGTTTCTCGTATATAACGTAGTCACGCTTATAACGAAGCAATGAGTCGGTCCCCTCAAATACGTATTAAACGAGTTTTACTGTATTTTATTTATGGGCAAAAGACCATTAGCAGTACATTGCAATATTACAAGAAAAGCTAGAGATAAGCTGCACATCAAGACTTGTGGGGTAGCTAATAGAAGCAAATAGAACAATACATAGCAACATAGTAAATGAGAAATTACAATTTATTAATATTATGTATATATATATGGAAAAGACAAGCAGTATGAAATTATAAAATAAAAATTACAAAATGCAATATTACATATACATGGCAAACAATGAGCAAAATACATACAAGAAGACATTAAAAGAGCCCATCTCTTCAATTTTAATTTTCTAATCCACAACCATAATGTTAGACACAATAAAAATGTTTATATGCAACATTACTTAACATTATACAGTAAAGGACCCTATTAAAATTATTACAAATTTTCAAATATTGCAAGGCGATTATACACTGATCTGTGATCATGCTTAAGCCTATTACATTCACTTACTGCATGATTGATACGGATTTTCAGGTACGTCGAAGAAATTACACTAATTAGTCCATGAACATGAGTATCAAAAGGATTTAAATCTAAAGTGTGGGAATTCAGACTAGAAAATATTCCTATTTCACTTGCCTGTGCAGCAATTTGAAGGGGGATGTTATATTTCAATACTGAATTTAAGTTATTGGCTAAGTTATTGGCTAAGTATTGGCGGAAACACTGCTCAGTTAATTTGCATATTTTTACAACATCCTTTGAGGGATTGAATAAGTTACCCCTATCTTTGAAATGTATGATTGAACAAACATTCTCTGTGTCCACAAGGCCTGATTTACATGCATCACATTGAAGAGAGTCAACAACCTTTTTTACTATAAAACCAGATATATATTCAACAATGTTTTCAGAGAACAATGTTAGAGCTGAAGCAGATGGACAGTAATCATGATCATTAACTTGGACACGTGGTTGAAGGCACAGAATATCATCTTCAATTTTCACAAACTGTTGATTTTGCATCCCTAGTAATACTGACAGAAAGTATTTTAATTTTTCTTGTGAAATGCATTTGCCTGTCTTAATACATTTTATTTCATTTCTTGTAACAAGTCTTTTAAATGCAGCCTTAAATTGTAAACATGTAGGATTATTGTTCCAGCCCCCACGTTGCCTTATCAGCCCAAAAAATAATTCCACATGGTCTTGACTTAACTTGTAAGTCAGAAGATAAGAAACATCACCAGTCTTCACATACCAGTCGAACAAATTCGGGACTGATAATAAGGAAATTATCATGCCAAGAAATCGTACTTTTCTATTGCTATCAATAACACTTTCTTTGCATTCTTTGTCCAAATATAAAGATTGAATGAATGTCATTGCATCCTGTTTAAATGGACGCCAAATATTTTCATTCTCCATAGTTAGTGGAGCTTTAAATCTCCTGCCAAATTTACTGGATGGGTTCAGCAAATCAAATACTTTATCCATATATTTTATGAATTTAATAGTTTGCTAACAGCCTGCAAAGTCAGGTAATTGCAAAACATTGCTGCAATAGCTCAATGCGTCAGCTACTGAATTGCTGAGCGTTTGCACTGCAGGCCGAACACGAATTTTATGCTTGAACCATAGCATATGTTTAGAGTTTAATTTATTTGCCAAGCGTAAACCCTCAGCTTCTTGCAAATTGTGCAGAGATTGAATGTATTTCCACTTAATAGCACCATCTTTGGTATAAAAAAATTTTTTTCAGCTAAGCATTTGCGAATAAGTTTAATCATGTGACAGGCATCAAATAACACAGCAATATGAGTTCCTGCCTGAGCTGGGTGAGGGAAAACGTTCGTTAGATCATCTAAAGCATTTAAATTGGCACCCATGAAATTTGCCATATTTTTATTACTCGCTACACCATCAAAAGTCACTGCTGCGACGATTACACCCATTTCATGCAATTTTTTCATAGCACTTAGCATAACATTTGCACCTCCTCACCACTCATGGAATCAATAAAAAAATATCCAAGTGGCATTTTCCAATTATCGTTTATAGCAGCGCACATAATGACGCATGAATGCTTTGCAGTTGGCAGGTCATCATTATCAGTTTCAGTGCCCACGTCAACATAACCTACAATTTTATCATTTACGAACTGTACATGCTCTTTGAGACTCACGTCATCAATACAAAGGCACGCAATTAGGACGGTGCCTTTGTCATGGCTGACTTTAACATGCGTCTCAATTGCATCGAAACATTCCTTGCACAGGTCTGGTTCAGTCAACTTTCATATACCAGGCCCTTATAGTACGTGGACATGGCAACGCATTATTAAACTTTGACCGCACAAATTCATAAGCCTTTGGCGAGAAGTAATTTAAGGTCAATGCAAACGATCTCAACCTAGGATCATAGGATCATATATGTGTCTGCTGTTGTGATCTGCATTTTTAACTGCCCTATCTAATAAACAGCAAACATCAGAAGGCAGAGAATATTAAAAATTTCTGCACTGCTTTGCAAAATTAAATTTTCTTTCACTAGTGTTTCAATGATTTCCCTGTCACTTCTAATTCCTTCCTCATGCCGTCGAACCTTTTCCTGCAAACCTTTGATTCTTTTCTTTGCACTGCTCAGCTGATCACATTTATCATTTAATGCTTTTACCAGTCCCCTTTCCCTTGGTGTTTATTTGTTACTACTGATTCCACTGCTAGAGGACCCACTTATGTCCTCTTGAATGTGGGCTGGTGATGCACAGGATGGATTAATTGCAATTATGTCACCGCTATTTTCAGCACTGCCTTTACTTTCTGCACAATCATTCATCAAACTAGTTGGGTCCTGATTTCTTTCTTTTGGGGCTTACGTGGGGTCACGAGGGGCTTTTGTAAATACTGAGGATATGCTGGAAATACTGATGGGACTGCATTTGCTCTAAGTCTCCTGGTTTGCCCTGTGTAGTCCATATCCTCAGGACAAAAGTGTTGGGAGCATACAGCTGAAGCTGCTGTTGGTTGCCAATTTTCACGTCTGATCGCCTTTATCCAGGCTTCTAGTCTCACTTTATTAGAAGGAAATCTGAAAACATACAGTAATATTTATATAATTATTCTGAATGTTAAATGTTTATGTAAAATACAGAAAAAGAACCGGTATGTATGGGGTTCGTGTACTTACAAGTGCAAGGAAATACCTTCCTTTCCAGTTTTCTTCCTTCCTTTGTACGTAAAATTACACCCGAACACCACCCAAGTACTAACAATGTCTCTGTGATTTTTACTTCACGATATATTCCGAAAGAACAGCGCTTAATACGGATAAAACTCCTGTACTTCGCATTGCTGCTATAAGCCGGCTTTATAACCTGTGTACTGGTAAGATGGCGGCACCCTGCAACAGCCGGCTTCAGATTCGCCAATGCTGCAGAAGAGGGCATTGCCAATCTAGTACTATATATCTGTGGTACCTAAGCCACAAAGTAAATTGATGAACGATATTATATATATTAGGATGTAATATATACTGTCCCTTACTCCCTATTTCTCATTTAATCAAGGTCTTGTCATTCATTATGTTTCCTTGAGAACTGCAAGGGTTTACTGTATTTTGTAAAATACTACAGTATGAATGTTTCAATTTCAGTTGTACTTGATCAACAGACATGCTAGGAGAAAATGCACAGAAAGACAATGAGAATTTCATGATATGAAGCCATAAGTTGAGAAATTTCTTGAGGGGTTTCATGAACACTGCAATTCCTGTATGACGTGGTTAATTTACATATTTCATTCTGAACATTACTATTGCTTCAAATAAAGTAGTGCTGACCAAATTTACACTTAAATACGGCTTGTTTTTTTATCAGGATCGATGTAGACAAAATTTGTAGTAATTATTTATCTTTGGAAGTGTTAGCTGAATTATTTTTTTATTTCCGTTGGAATTGATTGAAGAATTGTCAAAAAAATATTAAAGTAAAATGACTTGAATTTTCATGAAAATCAGCATTTGGATTAAAATTTACCATGGATGGCAAATCTAGGTATGTGAGATGATTTTGTTTGGCACTCAGCAAAAAATCGTTTATTTGCTGTCTACTTAATATTTTTCCATTTCTGACTAAATATAAAAGACTATTTCTAGGGAGATTGCAACTATTTTGATAAATAACTGTATAATAGTAACCTTTTGCCCAGGGTCGAGAAGCTAGTTGCTCCATAATTGTAGTCTGTTCATAAATGATCTTGGGCAATGTATCTTTTTAGATAACTTGAATTTTATGTAATCAATGGATTGTTTTCTGAGCTCTAGTATGAGAAAAAATGATCATGGTTTAACCATAAAATTATTTCTTTTTGGGTGGATTTTCAATTAATAGTAAGTTAATGAGAAGCCAAATTTTGTAATTTTGGTATGCAAGCAAAAACTGCCATCACTGGAATATACCATATTCTCCACAAAGAAAGATGACATCGAATTTAAGAAAACTCCTATTTAGATAAAAGTCTGAAGGGAATGATCTTAATTTGTACTTTGTGATTTAACTAGGATTAACTGATGTGCGTTACTTGTCTCAAAGTTTACTCTAATTCTCTCACGTGCAACAGAAAATGACTTGAAGGTTAAAAGAAGTCTTGGTTCCCATATTCTCTATTGCTCATTTTCTAAATAAGCTTGTAATGTGCATGTTGAATCTTCTGTATTAGAGTTTAAAAACTGAGCAGACCATCATTTGCAGATACCGTATAGCAGTGTTTTCCAACTTTCTGTAGAATTTCATGACATCTTCAACTTGAAAAAAGGTTTTATATTTTTATTGGTACAGTGGGTTCCACTTATTAGAATCAGTGGTTAATTGAATCAGTCGCTTTATTGAATCAAAACCGTAAAACCAAAACCATTTTGTATCTAACGTTTTAAAAAACCTCCCATTATTGGAATCACATATTTCAGTTTATTGAATCGTGCGGCAATGAATGAATGCAGGGTTGTATACCTAAAGTTGCGAAATGCTACGGAAAAGCAGATTTTCATCACATCGACCAGAAATGAAAACCGAAGAGGAGGAAGTTGAGGAAGAGTTTACTAGATTGAATTCGATAGATGACAACATTGTTGAAGCTTTTATTGACAGAAGATGACATTGTCATAACACGAAAAGTGAAATTTGCGTTTAAAATTTTATTTGTTATAAACTTTCTTATATTATATCTCTCAAAAATTATCATAGCCATGAAATTTTTATATACGAAAAAGATATGAACTTTATTCTAACATTTTCTTATTTTTCGACGTTGCGTTGCATATAATTTTGGTAAACCCGAAGAATAGTTCTTAGTTTCCCAAAAATTACTTTTTTTAACTCGTAAATACTATAAAAAACATTTAATCACAAATAACGAAGTTGAGAAACGTACCCAGCTTCGTATTTGAAAAAATAGATGGAAATAAAAACGAAAAAAATTTCGCACACAGAGGGAATCGAACCACCGACCTAAGGCTGACAATGCTCGCAGCCACGCCGCTCGATGAAATCGCCGAGTAAAATACTAGTATATGTTCTGCATGGAAATCTATTTTGCTCATTTTTTCTCAAAATCCGGGACACGTGTCTGCTTATTTTGTCCCTAGTTTCACCTAAAGAAGTTTCAACCGGATTCTTGATATCAACTTGACAACTTCCCCTTGTTAGTGCAGTATTCATGATAATATATTCAGTCAGTGTAATTTGAGCTATTTCCTAAAACTTCTCCCATAATTCTTTTTGCAACATTTTGGACCCCTCTAATGTGTGGGACCCCCAGATGTTGCCCCATCTGTCCATCCTCAAGGTCCTCTCTGATTAGGTTTAAAGTATCAGGCGTGAAAAGCATGTTGTCATGAGAGATTGGGCCTCACAAGAGGCCAGGAGTGCAAATCCTAGTTCAGATGTACCAAAACTTCTTTGTCAAGGGCTACTTTCATTCTGTAAATAGTCTTTCGGGCTACTAAATTTTTTAACATATACTACTCTAACTATAAGTTTAACATGAAAATAATGGTAAAGAAAGAATTTGTTATACTTATGAAAATTGACAAAATAAATAGTTGATTAATTTATGTATTTAAATGTATACTTTATTTAAACAATTATTGATGCATTTAAACTGCATATCGTACCAGTGATTGGTTTTTGTGCTTGTAACTCGAAACCGAAAAGATGCTCATTGGTGTGTGCATTTCTGGTTTTCGATTTAATTAGGTTTATATTGGAAAATATCAATTCATATTTATAAAAGTGGAAGGAAAATCTGCTTTCAAAAGAAATGCAAGATTTTTATATTTGAAAATTTTTCAGATGAAACAAGTTTCCCAAAATTTGAATAGTTGTATCTTTCTTTCAGCTCTATATTACTTTGCAAATTAATTACTATTTAATTTCCTATATCTGTTGCATCCATGTTGAACATATCTCCTATTTTACTAGAAATTTCTTCAATGTTAATTTTGGCAAAAGGAAATGAAAAAATGTTACAATGGGCTCAAGTTCTTTAAATTCTAGAAAATGTTCTTCAAATTAAATTTTTAATTTTTCTAGCACCTCGCTGCCCCCATGAGCGACTTCAATCCTCCTAAAGGGCGACCGGTTGACCATGGGTGATGTAATGAGCACCCCTAAGGCCTAGTTTGAATTTATCAAGATATATAAAATCCCCCAAATTTTAAGGTTCACTCAAGACAAGGGCAGATACAGGGGAGGTAAAGGGGTTAATCACCATCCCTCCCCTCCCTCCCAAGATTTATGAACACTAGAAAAAATTAACGCCCAACCTCAACGTCAGGCAAGAACTATATTGTTTTACTACATTCATTTTGCTGTACAAAAAGTTATATATTAAAATATAGGTGAATTAAGATATTTTCAAATAGTTTATTTTTTTATTCCTGATTACCTCCCCATTGATGAAGCCTGGATCTGCCCTTGAATCAAGCATTTTCTCCAATGTGTCAGTGAATTGGCATTATAACCAAGTTGAATTTGCCATCGGTTAGTGTAAACATCACAACCATTTAAAAACTATTTTGCTCTGGTTATTTTTCTGACACCTGTTGGTTAATTTTCACAATAATATAGCATCGAATTAATTGTTGAATTCAAGTTCTCTTAAATCCAGAATTTAAAGATTGTTCTGATTTGAATAAGATATATCTACAGAATAGTATTTACACGAGCAGAGCTTATATAACTGAAAGTCGATTTTCGTAACGAGACAGTTGCTTGAAGTTATTTTCACTTGAGTCAGTTTGAGATTCCCATTTGACATGAAGAACTACGGATGAACCCAACAAGGGTTCCCTATTTACTCTCAACATGTCTACAGGATCTCCAAATTACTCAATGCTTGTTGCCCTGCTGCTGTTATCATATACTGCCAGAATTCCTTGTTATCCTGCCACACTGGTCCATGCATTATCACATATATTTCGTCTTACTCAACGTTATGCTCGAGTGAAAATCGACTATATGAATAGCTCCGAATCTGAAAAAGTGATCCAGGTTGAAGGGAATGGAATGCTAATCACTAATTCCTTATCACTGCACATGCCTCATCTCTTGACACGGAAAGTCACTTGATTTGTTTTAGAGAGATGGAACTTAAATTTGCTTCGATTAAAATTAATAGGAAAATATTTCTCCTTGCAGAATAGTTTCTCTACACTCGTTGTCCTCTGGTACTGTAGTACTGACTTAATACTACATAGAATATGACTATACGCAATCTATATATGTAGACTCACTTAAACCATGACCTTTAGTATGTCTAAGAGTCCTGCCTTGGCTCTGCTATGATCTCTTAATTTCAGTAGAGGAAATGACATTCTCAGACATGCATATTTTTTTGCAAAGCATGGAAATAGAATCGACATCTGCTGGGACTAGTGGTTACTGCTGACTTAAATCTGAAACAGAAACAGACCTATAGCACATACACTTGTGGCCAAAATTCTGGAAACTTTTCTTGTTTTCTTAAATTTGTATACAAATTCAAAAACATTTCATTAATCTTCTCTAAACTTTTAAAGTTTTGTTCAATAAATTTGTAAAGTAAGTAGCGTAATATATCATATTTTGCAAAAATATACTTTTAGGTTCCCATATATCATAAATATAATTAAATTGTAAAGAATAACCACAACAAAATATTATTTATTTTCAGTCTTGAATTTGACTCTTGAGTTATGTGCATGTCAGCTGACCTTGCATAGTGACTGGTTGATTTCAATTGTCATGTGATAATTTATAGTCAATGGCGTGTTATTTATATGTCATTTAACAGCTATTTCTTATATCATTTGCCTCTAATTAGTTGAATAGACATGTAGCGGTGAATTCTGTAAACATATTCAAAATATATCTAATTTACGGCAATAACGATGACTGTATTCTTTAACGATACGAAATAATAATTTTGCCTCATAATGCTATTCATAATAATTTAACTATCTGTACCCCAAATATGGAGAAAATCATGTGTTGGCCACATCAGATTTTTTTCATCTTTCGTTCTGTATGAGGACGCATTTTTACATTTGAAATATGACTACCTATATATTCGTACATTTTCAAGCATTCATGAAGAGGGGAACTGATTGTACAGTTAAAGAAATCATCTCTGTTCTTGCTTTTTACTAAGGAATGAGGTACATATTTGATAACTCTGGAGATAGGGATTTGACAAAGTTGAACATTCAGTGAATGTGGATAAAAGATTATGAATCATATATCATACAATATGTCGATGAAAGCCAATATTAATGTAATTTTCCTTCAGTTTTTGAAAATTGAAATCTCAGTAAGTCGCCATATGATGTCAACGAAAATATATTTCCATAATTGCATGGGATGGAGAGGTAGGAGACGAGGGGGGAGAGGGAGGTTTGGGGATGGGGAAGGTTAGGGAGTCAATGGGTTGGGGAGGGAGATGACATGAGGGAGGGGGAGTGGGAAGGATATGGAGGGAATGGGGAGAGAGAGGAAGAGGAGTTAGAGGATGGGACGGGAGAGGGGTTTGGGAGGGAGAGCAGGGGGGAAGGTGAGGGTAGGTGGGGATGGAGATGGATGAGGATGAAATTGGATGTGGAGAGAGGTTTTGGGGAGGAGGCGGTGAGGGAGGCGAGGGGGTTGGAGAGGTAGGGGATGGGTGGAGGATGAGGAGGGAGAGGATGGAGGAGAGGGAGGGTGATGGGGAGGCATAAGGGGAGAGAAAGAGGTATGAGGAGGGGGATGCAGAATTAAAGGGATGGAGATGGTGAGGGATGTGGAGGTGGATTGAGATATGGGGAAGGGGATTCGGACAGGGAGGGAGGTGGAGAGATTTGGAGAGGGGGTTGGAGAATGGAGAGGGGGATGGAGAATGGAGAGGGGTGCGAAGAGGATGGGGAGGGGGACAGGAATTGAGGGAGATGGTAGGGAGGTTACATTCCATTGAAATAGTTTTTCTCATTTTTACTCATCATGCTCTTCATTACCTTATGAGGTGTGCCTACAACTTTTGCTTAGCACATATCAATAAAGTAATCTTTTCGATGAAATAGTTTGAATTAACATGAATGCTGTGCCAACATTTTTCTTGAAATAATTCACTGTAGCATTCGTGACCGAAAAGAACATTCAAAAAATTTCTTACAATTATTCCCTTGACCTTGGAAAACCGGACCTATAACGCGAAGCAGAGCCCGGTTATCATTGCGGAAAAATGCGATATCGCTTAAACAGCAGGGCAACGACACCAATCACATGGAGCATTTGAAACATACTCGATGGACCATATCGCTAACCGCGTGTTAAATGCGATACGAATGACCCTCATGTCGAGATAATGGTCGCGGCAGCCTTCAACCGATTTCACTGCTCGAGAGATGAGTTCCATTACAAAACACCGCAGTGGATTTGCTTGGATGACTCACCCCGCACTCGACCAATGCAACAGTCCTTGGTTCATCTCTGCAGGCAGCTTTCTCTATGAACGAACAGTGTCGTCTTGAATTCGGTGACGGGTATACACTGTGCCATAGCTACGAACTGGCTGATCCTTGTACCCAACTTTGTTGCAACCACCACTCATTCCCATTGGCTTGCAAGACAAAAAATCTGATGTGGCCAACACATGACTTTCTCCATATTTGGGGTATAGATATTTAAATTATTATGAATAGCATTATAGGGCAAAATTATTATTTCCTATCGTAAAAGAATGCAATTGTCCTTATTGCTGTAAATTACGTATATTTTGAATATGTTTACAGAATTCACCGCTACATGGTGGTGGCATTGTATACTGAAAATTACGAAAAAGTTGAATATCTCCGAAATGGATTGTTCTACGAAAATTTGTTTCAAACAAAACCTGGAAGAAATATTATTCTCTACAATTTTGGTCCTCATGAAGATTACCAATAACGACGTTTTTAAGGAGATATTTGACGGAAACCGAAAAAACCGATTATTTATAAATAATTTCTAAACAATAACTGCTATGGAAAATTGTTTCAAATGAAATTTGTAGGAAATTACATTCTCTATAACCTTTATATAGAATTGTATATACAATAATGATGTTTTAATGGAGAAATATCGCAAAAACCGAATCGAGTTTTGAATAAACCTCGACTTCCAGTTAACCGTTATTGTCCAAAAACTAATCAGGTTTGTGCTCATGCTAAAGTGTTATATATGAAGTTTGGTAAGGTTATGGCAAGTACTTTTTGAGTTAGAGCGCCCACAATCACATACACACACGCACGCACGCACACACACATAGACATCATTCCGAAAATAGTCTATACGTGTTCTAGGGACCTCAAAACGTGTATTTCCGTTGAAATCTCAGTCGATTTTTTTCGTGATCACAATATTTTTCCATTACTACGTATGGAGAAAGTGAAAAGAACAATTTTTACAAGGGCATCTAGCCCAGCGGGAAATGATAATTAATTCACCCACTAAGTCCTTAGGTTCGATTCCCGGATCTTTACCAGAAGTGTAGTGTTTGGTTTTTATTGATATTCTTGATCAAGAAAGTAAGAAATAATTCTTTCCAAAACAAAGGTGTTTTTATACAAGTACTTTTAAATAGTTAAACACAATCAGTTAAATATTAAATAATTTTTCTTCAGTTTCACTATTATCTATATAGTTCCTTTTTAAATATTCATGTCTGTATTAATAGTAATATATATATATACATACATACATACATACATATATATGTATATACACGCACAAAAGAAAAAATCTGATGTGGCAACATATGACTTTCTCCATATTTGGGGTATAGATATTTAAATTATTATTAATAACATTATAAGGCAAAATTATTATTTCGTATCGTAAAAGAATACAGTCGTCCTTATTGTCGTAAATTATATTTTGAATTTGTTAAGATAGTACCCAGTTATAACCGTCGAACAAAGCAAAAATGAAGAAAACCGCTCCGCATTTTCTTATATAGATGAATGAAGGAAGAAAATCTTACGAAAATAACGTATAAACTCCCTCCCCTCCCTTCCACCCTCTCCTTCCCTTCTCCCCATCCCTCCCCTCTCCCCCCCTCCCCCTCACCTCTCCCACCCTCCCTCTCTCCCCTCCGTTACCATCCATCTCTCTCCCTCCCTATCTCGTATTAAAAGCATTCAAAGCGAACAAACTTACAAACATTCTCATTTATATGTTAGATTAGAAGGTAATTCAATTAAAAACAAATATTTGGTTTCCATGTAAACAAATTAAAATCGTACACAGAAATTGACTTACGATATTACGTTAAAATTTTTCCCATATAAATGCATTGAACTCTCAATTTCGGCGACAATGGGAGTTGTCATGGTAGCTTATAATGGCTATATTGTAATAAAACTGATAAAAGCACGTGTTTTATTGATTCTAAATGCATTTTTATGCTGATTCGATCAGGATTCGGATTCTGTCTTCAATAAAAATAAACTTTGTTCTTTTCTTCGTAGAACTGTTTAAGTCTCAAGTTCATACCATGTTTCTAAGTAATTTTGAAATTCAAATGAAAAATAAGCTGCACTCGTCCCAAATGGAGAAAATGAAAAAAAGAAAATATTTCTGTCTGTGTGGGGTGGTTGTCGGGGTGCCCGGGTACCCTATGTTACTCGTAGAGTCATATGAAATCAATTTGCAAAGTTTGGTCCTCCCGATAGATGAAAGAGCGTGGGAATGTATAAGAAACAGACAGATGGACAGACATTCAATTATATATATATATATTATATACATTAGTTATTATTAATAAAACGATTTTTATTAATATTATATAACACCGGTTCTATATGTAATTACTGATAAAATAAATTTTCATCTATTAGAGTTTTAGTATAATTTAGATTGGAGTAGGGGCGCCAAAATAAAAGTTTGCCTAGGGTGCCAAATAAAAGTTTGCCTAGGGCGCCAGTATGTCTTGTGCCGGCCCTGCCTATTTCTAATCCTGTCTGCGATGAAAGAATAGCGCCCCGGAAGAAACTCGGTTCTCTTCCGACGCAAGCTGTTAACCGAATGTTCTGCGATACTCCCCGTCCTTTCCGATGCCATCGATCAACTTCCCGATTCTTTTCGTTGAGCTGAGTTTGCGTCGTCGCGGTTTAATTATTGATTGGGATAACAACGCATCCTTCATTGCCGTGAAGTGCACTCGTTTAATGCAAAGCGGCTTCCGCAGTCGTTCAATACGACTCCATTTGCACCTGTACGACAATATAGCCTGAAATGTTGCAACGTGAGTTTCCACTTTGCGATTATCTTTTACATATGGATACACTAGCAGAAACAGCCGGCCTTGCCCGGGGAAATTTGGTTCAAATCACTCGGGCGCCGTTTTGAATTAAAACGGGCAGAGAGAACCAAAAACCATGTATGAATTATTTCTGGTAGCCCTCCACAATCCTACCAAATTTGATGATTCAAATCAATAGTAGGACTTGGGAAAATACGCGTAGTTTAATCAGTACTCGCCGTCCAATCACGGATAAGGAAGTAGTCGTTTCCCACCTTTCTCACTGTGTATAAGATGTAGAGTTACCTGTTGTTTGAGAACAGTTATTTTATTGAACAGTTCAGGCATCAGGACAGTTCGAAAAGAACTGTCCCGTTCTTTCTGACCCATCTCTAGATGGCAATGCATTAGCATACAAAGTTATTTTACTTTTTGTACAATTAATATAGAACATTTGCGATTAAAAAGTAGTCTACGACCTTCCGATTTGTGAAGAAAGTATTTGTTAAAAGTTTGATTATTCAAGCTTTAACGGTGTGGAAATGTATAAATGCACAAACAAACAAACTTTCATAAATATATAGGAGATTAATCTTATACTTGTATTGAAAGTGACAAATATCAAATTTGAACTTCCTAAGTTAATTTACTCGATAGTTATCGTCAAAAAACCAAATCGATGCCCTCCAAACCCCCACTTAAAATTTTTTTTGGGATACAACACATTTACTAAAATATATTTTGAAGGGTGTGTGTGTTGGTTTGTTCATGGAACTTCTCCTAAACGATAAAAGATAGAATAACCAAATTTTGTACGATTCTTTCTTACATCCTAACTTACTGAATGGTCGAGGTTTTGTTTCTGTCCGTCACTTTGAGCCGAAATGGCGAACGATTTAATTATCGAACGTTACGTATTTTGCCCCGTACTGCAACTGAAATGCAGGGATGAGTGTAGACTACTATGAATTTGCACTTTAAAATTACTTAAAATCACTGTACAAACTTCAGACTTGAATACATCTTTGCGGGAAAGAAGAAAGTTTATTTTTATTGAGACAGATTCTGAATTCTGGTCGAATTCGCGTAGAAATGCGGTTAGAATCAATAAAAGACGTGATTTTATCAGTTTTATTAAAATACCAATTATAAGCTACCATGACAACTCTCATTGTTGCCGAAATTGAGAGTTCAATGCATTTATGTTGAGACTATATAGTCCCTTCTTACATTTAAGAGGGAGGGAGAGAAGTGAGGGGGAGGGAGAGAGAGGAGGGAGAGAGGGGAGGGAGGGGGAGTAGGGAAGGAGAGGGTGGAAGGGAGGAGGAGGGAGTTTAAACGTTATTTTCGATTTTTCAGTGGACTGCTTTTAGTTTTATTGCTCTATATGTATCACATCATAATTAGACTTGGTATGATTCGATTAATTTCGATAAACAGCAAATTTGTAAAAATAAAATATTCGGCGAAACTTAATTGCCGTCGATAAGTGTATGTTTTTCATCACTAAATTTTTTGCGAAATTACGTCATGGTTTTTAAATTAGGTTTTCCAAATGAACATCTAAAATGTATTTTAGTTCCAAAAAAGCAACGCGTAAAAATAATCGGTACTTGTCATAACAGACGACCACATTTGAATCGGAATTTCCTACACTATGCATTGTGAGGTCCCCGTGACATTAAGTAGCTGCGTATCTTGCGCTGCAACAGAGTCCAAAAGTACGAATAACGTGAGAGTAGATCTTACAATTAGTATGAATGAATACTGATCGCCAGATGTCCGTATAGTACTTTAACTAATAAATGCTCACAAAATTTACATTTCTAGGGGCCATACTGATAATCCATCCTCCGAAGGAGAGTTTCCCATCATCATCGTTCTGTGTTTGCATTCTAGGCATTTTTATAGATTCCTCCTGATTTTTTACCAACATCGCAACTTTTTAAAAAAATTTTAATGATTTCGACAGATGTTTTATTCCTTTATAATATTTACGTATAAATATATATATAAATATTATAATAGCGTAACATTAAGTTTGCTATTGAATGATCGCGATTTCGTAACTGTACGATTCAACGTATAAAATTTAGTTTCTCATCTCTAAAAAATTGGGAGTAAACAATATTGTTCTTCAGAACTGACCGTACGACCACACTCCGAGTGCTTGTGGGTCCGGATCCCGGGCTCAAAGATGGAATTTCTCGAAGGAGAGAAAAATAATGGCAGTGGGGAGTTTCAGGGTGCTAAGGGGTGATAAAACAGCAGTGGGTTGAGTTGGGAAAACCCAAATCCAAATCTGAGAAATGGAAATGGAGGAATTGCCGCCAGTTAGTATTGGTTGCACCCGCGTATTGCGATAGGAAACTCTTATGACAGATCCTAATACCGGGCCCCGGGGATTTTGCCCTGTTATCCCCACCCTCTCGGTGGCCCTGCTCTTCGAAAAGGCGACCTCACCTAAGGTCGGTTTTGCAAAGAGCGAATTGGCACTGGAGGCTGCTGTAAATGCCGGCCCACAATTTCGATATATAAAAATTTAAGTGGAGGACGAAGCAGTTTCGCCACTTTGTTTTACGCTCTGACACCAACATCAGCATTGTTTATAAGATCTTAATGACACTTATTCTTTGCGTCTATCTAGCCGACCACTTGGCCTAATGTAAACATCCTATATGACCGTTTTGGAAGGTAAGAAGACCAACTGTACTCATAGAGGCATACAGTGCTCGAAATGGAAAATATTACGAAACGGAACGCTTTTTATAAGGGATGGTATTTCTAAATGTCTGACGAAAACGAATGGTATCATCGGCGCGTGTGACGAGCCGGAGCGTTCCGGCTCATTCCGAGCACTGGCAGCATACTGGCTATCCAAAGTTTTTCACTTAAAATTCTCATATCCCATTCATTCATTTAATGAATCTAAAATACCTATCCTCTTCCTACCTCTTTGACTCTTCCCTAACACTCTTCCTTCTGTGACTTCTTTCAGCAAACTCTTTCAAATTTGGACACACCTATTTCTTAAGTCTATCCCTTATTACTCTAATTAAGTTGCTCTCTTCTCCTGCTTTTTTCGAAATGTCCTCATTCGTTTTCCTCTCTGCCCAACTGATTTTCTCTTATCTGTGGTATACCCCCATCTCAAATACCTCTAATCTCCTCACATATTTTCTCATTGTCCATGTCTTGCACACTTATAATGCTACACTCCATATCAGAGTTGTCACTAACTTCTTTTTAAATTCTTTCAATACAATTTCTAGCCTGAATAGCCTGAGTGACGATTCAAGGAACTGCCAATACATTTTCTCGCCTAATTGTTGATTTGAGAAACTGCCAATACAATTTCTCGCCTAATTGTTGATTCGAGAAACTGTCAATACAACTTCTCGCCTAATTATTGATTCGAGAAACTGCCAATACAATTTCTTGCCTAATTGTTGGTTCGAGAAACTGCCAATACAATTTCTCAGCTAATGGTGATTCGAGAAACTGCCAATGCAATTTCTCGCCTGAGTGCAGTACAAGGTAATTCTACCATTTTTGTTGGTTTTAGGCACACACCACCAAGTCCTGGCTATCCAAAGTCTTTCTCTTAAAATTAACATATCCCATTATTTCTTTTAATGAATCTAATATACCTATCCTCTTCCTACCTCTTTGCCACTTTCCTAACATTCTTCCTTCTATAACTTCTTTCAGTAAACCATTCTTTCAAATTTTGATCCACCCATTTCTTATGAACCCATTATTACTTTAATGAAGTTTCTCTCTTCCCCTGCTATATTCAAAACTTCCTCATTCGGTTTCCTCTGTCCAACTGATTTACTCTACTCTACGCCATACCCACACCTCAAATACCACTTATCTCTTCACATATTCTTTTCTCATTGTCCATGTCTCGCACCCATATAATTCTATAATACTCCATGTCAGGGGTTTCACTAACTTCTTTTTAATCTCTTTAGTCAAGCTGCCATTCAACAACTCTTGTCATCTCATAACTGCCTCTTTACTCTGGCTATCCTTATCCTGATCTCTTTCCTATTTCTTCCATCATTTGACAAAATACTACATAAATAAGTAAAGAATTCTTACTGCTCAAGACTTTTCCCATTCACCATAACATTGACCTGGATATTCCCACTCTTGGAAAATCTCATAACTTTTGTTTTCCTTGTATTTATTTTCATAATGCCATTGCATTATCATTTAAAGAACTAAACTACAGGAATGTTTGATGTTAGGGATGTTGTTTGTTATTACGTTTTCCATTCTATAGTATGAATTTCTTCATCCATCAGGTCAGATTTGCAAAAGTCACACAACTTTTATATTAAGATGCATTCAAATTTTGTTAATTAGTATCTTAACACTAGATATATTATTAATGTGGAAATTTGAAAATTTATCACAACAGATGGCACTGACCCTATCAAAATTTAATTATATTTAGATTTTTAATGCCTTTAACATAAAAGTTATATAAACTAAAAAGATTTTTTATTTATTTTCGTACACTAAATGAATGTGTCACATTCTGGACGGGGTCTCAGATTAATCTTTGCACCTCGGGCCTCTGAAAGCCTAAATCCGCCACTGGACTAGAGTTTAAACTTGGTCACAATTTATTAAATACTGTTCATTGAAATATTTTATAAGACTACATTAAGGAATAACCTAAAACTGTTTGTTCGAAATTTCTTTTAAGAGAATCCCTTTCTAAGTAAACAAATCCACCATTCCATGATGTACTTAAAACATACATTGCTAAGAAATTTATTTTGCATAAGGTATATTGTATAAAGACCCTCCTAAGAAGTAACATTACTCAGACACAGGTATGCAGAAATACAAAATGATTAAAAAATAATATTTTCTACAATTCTAATTACTACTAAGCAGGGCCGGCGCTAGTTTTGCCGCCCTGTGCAAATGCAGATTTTTGCCATCCCACTCCAATTCCCCCTTGCTTTTATAGCATTATGTATTTAAATTATATTAATAATTAAGTACTCAATATAAAGTAATATTTAAATTTTTACCTTTTATCAATGAAGAAACAGGCATCATTGCAGATGTTACATCTTAAATGTGAGCGAAGTGTGAAGAAATAGGGTTACCCTTAAAATGAAACGATGGCCAACCTTTCTTCTCAGCACTTTTAATTAAAAATGAATGAAAGAAATCATTCATTAAACACTCAAGACTAGAGGCCCCTTGTGAGTTTTCTGGAGTAGTTGATGGACAATTATGTGAGGCATCAATATATCAAGTGTGTCTTATATTTAACGAATCATGTTTGACAGGTCATTTATAACCCCCTCTGGCCGATACTGATTTTAATTTGGAGAGTTTTAAAAGAGCAGAGAAAGATCCTAATGAAGCCATGGATCATTTGGTTTTATTAAAATTCTGTAGCATAATGCTTATCAAAACTTTTCTCTATGAATTGCATTTTACACATTTTTGCCACCCTCTGTAAGTGCACATTTTGCAACCCCAGTTGGGCTGGCCCTGAGCAAAACTATGGAATATGCTCCCATAACTTCAATTATTGCTCTGCCAAGGGAGAGTATGTATTACCTTACTGAATCATTTCAATCCTAATGCCTTAACAAGCTTAATATTCTTGCATCACTTTCCTAATGTAATTGTGTAATATTATTTTTCACATACTTTTATGATAAAAATAATTCTAAGCTTTGATTTTTAAGGTACACCATAGCTCCCTAGGAAGTTATTCGTGAATTCCAAGGGCATTTTGACACCTTTCAAGAAACATAACAAATGATTTTGTGAACCTATTTCCAAAATGAGATTATGAAACACTAACCCACAGTAATGCAGCTTTATCAACACACAGTGTGTGAAAAGGTGAAGTATAATTTACCAAAAAAATTCTGGGAAGCAATTTAGGCTGTATTGGAAAGCTTTTCAACAATTACAAAGGAAAAATTAGGTAAGCTCTGTGACGTATTTTATCCTACCCAAAAACAGTTATCTTTTAGCACAATATTAAAAACTGGAAAATTTAAGCTAACAACAATAATCTCTTAAATAACAGCAATAAAAATTGGAATGTTAATTCAATGTGAGCATTATGACAAATGCATTCAAAAGAAATCTATTATGACTAAAAAAATGAACTGCAGGAGTTATGCAGATATTTTTTTAATGCTATCTTTTATTAAAGACATTTGCATACAAAAAAATCCAAATAAAATGTCAAAGTAAATAATATATATGGTTGAGTCTCAGACAATATAATCTGTAAAACCAAGACTTGAAAATGTGTGGTTTTAAGTGCTCATTGCCCCTTTTGCAAATAACTTACTTTTTTACAAATAGCTACAGCCTACTACATTTAGCAGTCACATATTAATTCAGAATGACATAGCATTGAAAATTTAACAGCATTAGGAAAGTGAAACCGCTTCACACTCCACTTAAAGATCTCTCGTACATAAAAAAATAACAGGTAACATTTTCGCATATATTACCTCATTTATAATTTAAATATGACGAACACAACTGAGAGTTCCCACCCTCTATAAAATGCTAACAGATGTGTCTTCACAATTCAAGATCATCTCAACTTTTAAAGAATTGAAAATTTGAATACCCTAAGTTCTTACTAAAACTTAATACTACGGACAATTGCTAACTATGTGTGGAGATCATAAAATCACAATATAATCATGGTAGGAAATGCAGTTTATCAACCACTAGTGTGTTATGACATTCAGAAAATGATTAAGAAGGCATTAATGTTATGGTCAAAAGCCAATCAAATATGTAATACTTTTATGCAGGTTACAGTGATGTATAGGTTATATTTGTTACAGTTAAAGCCAGGAAATTCATTGATAAATGACATTTATAATAGGCACACCATCTAAAACAGCTACGCACACATGCTTCTTATGCAAATTTTGTCTTATTCCACCAAGGATAACACAAAATTAATTCTGGACTTAACTAATAGGATATTAAAAGGCATCAAAAACAAGTCCAATTAGTCCTAAAAACATGACAATTTTATGTAACAATTGTTCATTAACTATAAAACAACACCCAAGTGGGAATAATGAATGATTTTATTTTTTGGCATATTAGACATAACACAATAGTTTACATGCTAATACTCACAGAACAGGAATCCTACTCACATGTACAAGACACTTCAAATGCACCATGTCCGTAATTCATCAGTTAACACTCATCATTACTCAGCGATAAATAATTCCATCCTCCCATTTAATAGTTAAGATCTTAATGGACTAGCAACCAATAGAACTATGTCAAACATGACTGATATCAAAGGCTGGCCTACAGGGAAGTAGATTTTTTCCTTCAAATATATACTAGATATTCTGTGCAAATTCAAGACCTTTACATTTCCCAAAACATATCATGTGCAAATACAGTGGACAACCAAAAATAACAATAAGCTGCAAATAAGCTTTTTACTATAAAGACAGAAACATATAATTAACACAAAATAGATAAAAAAAACAAGGGCAACACCATCTTTTAAATAAAAATGAATGTCCAATAGAGCTCAAAATAAATTAAACTTACAATGATAGATAGTTTTCAGCAACTTCCATGACACAACTCCAATAGCCTACAACTTGCACACAGTAACGATGAGCCAAGCAATAATTTTGTTGTTCTTTAAACTGGGTAATTAAGGCATTACTATGTAGAAATGGGAGGAATTAAAGTTTTCCTTAAGAACCTTCATAGAGTATAAAATGGATTTAAAGTTTGTGTTACAAACTAAGTATAGGAAAAATATTAGGCATAATAAAAGTATCAGCCTGTTCTACAGTACAGCTGTAGTTCAATAACCACAAATGCCATAATTAAAGATCAAAAATATTTAAACTCTTCCATGGCTTGATAAAGTATAAAAGGAAAAGATAAATGAAGAGATGTATTCCCTTGCTTTAGCATCAACCAATATATACATATCAATATTTTTTTACACAATCTTAACATAACATCACTCTTCTATGAAAAGCTAAAGCCCCAATTGCTGTTATTCTGAATGCCTCTTTACTTAAGAGAAATTGTTTCGAAACATTTTGACAACTATAGGAGCTGAGCTTCTTTTAAATTGTGAAACTAACCTGAGAAAACTTTCATCTCAAGAGCATGACCAGGGATAAAAAATTCACCTTTCAGACTACCATAACCTTCTGAAAAGATCACACTTCCTACAGATCATGAATTCATTGCAAAATAGCATAGTCCAATGCAATTCTTTCCTCAAACGTTTCACAATTGGCCAAGCCTCAAATGAGCCGTGACCGACTAGTGTACCATTGTTGAAACTTTCAGGGATGTCCCTGAAACTGCCACAACTTCATTTACCCTTAAGCTCATTGAAGTATGAACATATCTGCATACACATATACATGTATATATATATAAATATAAACATGTGTGCTTAGGTAGCTTTAGATAGAAACTCAATTCTCATAACCTTTGTAGCTTGATATTTCAAAGCAAATCATTCATTTCCAACTCCTATGTCAGATGTATTTTTTTTACTGTTATAGAAAAAAAATAAATGAAGTGTTCCAGTCACTCACTAGTGCAAGGAGACACACAAATCCCAGGGTGACACTCGCTCATTTTCTGCCCACGTACATCCGCCTACCTGTGGTTTAGAAAATACGAGAGACATTGCCTTACTTGCCACAAGGTAAGGTACACAAGATTAAAAGGAGGTACTAACTGTCCTTTTAACAGTGAGGATTACAGGAACAGATGAAATGGTCATTAGGGAACTTAGGCAAAAAGGAGAGAATTAAGGGAGGTTAAAAACATTTCTATCTCCAAAGATCATGGAATGGGTTTCGTGATGCTATAAGTCTAATGCCTCTTTTCCCCAGTTTTCTTCCATCTTCCTCCTGCAACTCCCACATCTTTCCCATCCCAAATCTTCTCTGCGAGGATAGACACAAGGCAGAGAATGAAGGTATGACCAGAGGATGAGAAATATGTGCGAAAAGCTGACAAATGCACATGCCATAAGAGGTAGCTGAAGGACAGTCAGGATGAAGGCAAAGGGAGGGAGAGCAGATGCAGTAGACATTATTCCAACACTGTATTAATGACAAGGTTTCCTAGCAACAGCCGCCACCTTGAATAGCGCCTTGACTCCCTGCTGGAAGACTTGGATTAGTCGGAGAGTGCTGAGGACCAATTTTGATTCCATTGGCCTGAAAATTTCAGAAAGATCATGTCAGATAACAAAGAAAAATTAGTAATGAGAAATTAAATTATTTTATTAAGGAGTTACACAATATGCATACATGAAAAAAAAGTCAAAAACTATCACAAAATATTTTCTATCAAAAGACAGAAAGATGCAAATCAGCTCAATAATAAGAGTGTAATAAAGTCTACGTGTGATAATACGAATTTATAATTTGGACAAAAGGTTGACACCATGTTTGAATTGGCTTAGACTCAAAACACGCTAAAACTTTCCACAACCACAACTTTTTTCTTATTAGAACCACTACACTAAGTACTACTTCACTGTCTCTCTTCTTGAAAGACCATATAATCTAACTCCCGAGATTCGACAGGGATGCGTTCCTGAAAACGTGGTCGAATCTCGAATGCCATTTTTCCATAGACTTGCATGTTATAATCGGGGGATACATTCCCACATCTCAGCTCACGTGAGTCGTTTGTTACAAACGACTCGTGCAAGCCAGACCAGGTCGTCTGCAGCACATCCCTGCATACATCTGTCTATACATACAACTATATATCGCAGCGAAATTAATATTAAAAAGCACAAAATAACTTGCAGCCCCACCTGTTAATTTAAGGTTATGCAAACCTGCCCTTCTCTTAATTCTGTCAAACCAGCCATCAAATTACATGAATTTATCACGTTCTAGAATTTTCTCCTTCTGTTTCATGCAAGTGCTAATAGTTGAACGACACTTTTATTTGATTCACTTGCATCATCACTATTACATTTCCTTTTAGATATCATGTCAAGTGATAAATTTATAAATAAATCAATAAAATAAATAAATTTAAATAAAAGATTAACAGAAAAAAGAGTGAAATCAGCACAAATTCAAACAATTACAGCAGAAATAACTATTTCTACACTGAAGCTAAACCTCGCGTGGTTGGTCAGGATGAAAATTACTTCACGTAACCTAGCTCCCAATTCGATCGGCTGCGTCGAAATCTCAAATTTGTCGAACCTCGAAATGTCGAATCTCGGGAGTCGCCTGTATTTATTTTTGACAAGATGCATTCTTACAAATGACATTTGAAAGGTAAATAAAAATATATTCATATGAAAAAATATAGCAAAATCATGATATTCTTTGATAACAATATGATCTTACATATACCTTAGCCACTGAACTCCAGCAAATGCCTAGTTGCAGTTAAACTACTTTTTTATAATCTACCACACAGCCCTTGTCTTTTGTAAATGTATAGTGAAACCACGAATCACTCTTTTTTCATTTTTAAAATTTCACACTAAAATTAATTCATCCAAAGATTGCAATATGACATGCAGGGATTTAAGTTTTGCTTAATAATGTATCACATATCAATGTATTTTCATTGAGAAAATAAATTTCACTAACTGTACCATTTAAATGCTTCTTTCTTTACAATATAAAATACAAGTATAACCTAACAAAAACGTCCAAGAGAAATATGTTAACACTAAGTAATCGTGAAAACATTTTTAAATTGGAAAATACTATAAAAGAAATAAACTAGATGTTAGAATTCAACAGTTTCATGTTGGAGCAACACATTTGGCATGCTTAGATGGTTTGGAGTGATCCATCAGTGTGTTACTGCATGTGAACTAATTCAACTCACATAACATACCTACCCTATGATAGACTTTTTATTTAAAAAAGTATCCTTATCACAAACTTATTATACTGGGCACAGAGTGAATGTATTAAATAATCACAGAATCAAAAACTAAACATTAAAGCATTAAATAGATGTTAATCTTACCTCATTGTTGATATCAAAAACACCCTCTTGTATCTTTTCATATATCTCCTTAGCTGTGTTGATGAAAGCTTCTTCAACGTTAGCTGCTGTTTTAGCTGAAGTTTCCATGAAAATAAGACCATGCTCTCGTGCAAATGCTTCACCCTCCTCTTTCTTCACTTCCCGCCTTGATTCAAGATCACTAATGAGAGGATTTAGAGAGTTAAGGAATTTAACATTTCTACAAATGCTAAATGGATTACATTTCATCTGAATTATTTGCATGCAATAAAATGCATTTGGCAAAATATATGCCATTAAAATTTAAAATCGAACTAAGTTTCTTAGTGAAATTTTAATCTCTAAAAATTGCTTGTCTCCCTTGGTTTGTTTTCAAAAATTGATCACATGCAAAAGGAATTAAAACAACTATTTCCTAACCTTTTATTACCAATAAGCATTATAACCATATTGGAATTGGAATGCTGGCGTGCATCTTCCAACCATGTAGTTAGGTGATTAAACGTCTCTCTCCTGGTTATGTCATACACCAACAGAGCACCAGCTGCACCGCGGTAATAAGATCGTGTAATAGAACGAAATGCCTCCTGCCCTGCCTAAAATGAATATTATATTGTGAAACCAAACATAGAATAATAGAGAGAGAATATAACACCATAATAATGCCTAAAGGTTGGAAGTCATACAAAATTCTTGATTGATAAAGTGAAATCATAGTTTGGTAAAACTTACTGGAGATAATTGTACTATCAAAGGATTGAAGAAAGGAGTGTTATCTTAAAATACATAAAGCTATCAAGAATGACATTATGTTCAATTCAGTCAAAACCAATGCAACTAATAATCAACATATAGTGACCATCCCAAAAAAACAAGTTTAAGGTTTAAACAGATGGATTAGCTCTCTCAGGAGGAAAAATATCATACAAAAAACTGATATCAATACGAATTAGAAGAAACAAATTCCAAAACTCAAGAATCAGCTCCAGGTTATAACCTCCAGTTCTAACATACTTCAAAAAAGTAAACCAAAGGAGCAGGTATTTCACTTTTAAATACATACCATCACTGAAGAAAACTAATCATTTCTTGAAAGGTACTACAGATTTTTCTCAACAGAATAACACTGCAAAATAGGAGCTATTCATTAGTAACTATATATAGAAAGTAGTTACTATCCATGGTCAACATGATGGCAAGTGACTAACAAAAATGATTAAATGTCACATGGAGATGAGGTATAACATGACACTAAATACTTTTATTTAACTGCTTCATTAAATATCATGTTACCTGGCACAATAATCTGCTAGTAAATTGTATAATAGAAAAAGAAACACGAATTCTCATCTTTAATGAGTTTAATCATCTAAAATTTAAAACTCCCTTTCCCAGTCTTTCTAAGCTAGTAGGTTTTTATTAACATATAGAGAATAACAAATCATAATCTACAAGAAATAATACATCACTTACTAAAACTTACTGAATAATAAATTAAACACCAATGACTGATCATAGAATATCAACAAAATATCTACCATTGTGCCAAAATAAAAACATGCATTTTAAAGCAAGCTGCACTGAAGAACAAAAGCTTTTACCTCATTCTTAAACAAATCTACCATTGAATACATTGTTACTTCTTCAACTTAGCAAAAGAGTTTTACGAATGCATCAACCCATATGCTATACTTCACCAGGTCAAAGCCCAGATATACTTCTAATAAATTACAAGTAATTTTAACTTCCGAGTGCTTGTATTTTCTATATGACTATATAATGCCACTTTCCTTTTGACTTTGGCAATTAACACTTCAACATGTTGTAAGTCTTCTCACAATTTTTGCTTTTTTCTCTGTTATACCATCTCTATTGATTCTTATCTTCTCTATGTTTTCTAGATATATTTACCACTACAGTATTGCTATTTCCAAACTCCTCTTATCTGTTTATTGCACATCCCACCTAAATAATACTATTTTCTTTCTGCCCCATAAGGAAACATAAGTAGCACTGACATTTCAAATGACATTCAATTCCTCCTGACCTGTGAAAAATCCAGTCTTTTGGAGTGTTTCTTGCCTGAGAACTGGCAGATGCCATAAAATGATAAATATATCCACTTTTTTAAAGACAAATATATTCCAGGAATATCACTTTTGGTAAGAAGTATTTTCTAAATTTTAACATACGAGGTTAAACGCGTTCCGGATGGTTAGTATTGGACAGTGTAACTGAATGTACGCAAAAGGTCATTGCACTGACAACTGCAATTATTAAATTCGTAATTAAACCAAGATGACGATAAATAATAATAAATAACGAATACTGCGATACTAATGAAAGGAACCGATTGCAAACAACCCAATCATTTAATAAGGTACTTTATTTATTCAAACCAGTTTCGTTTAATTTGCTAATTCGTCCTATTACACAATATTCCTTGTAAAATGTGCATACATGGCGTCGATTTCATTACAGTAATTAATTATAAACGTCCACCTTATTGTTTAAATTATAACCAGTTCACTGAGAAAACATATGCTAAACATATGACGTTACAAAACGTCAAAAAGTACAAAACTTATACATCTAAAAAATAATATTAAAACTCACTGTGTCCCATATCTGCAGTTTTATTTGCTTTCCATCAATAGTGATCATACGAGCTCCAAATTCGACACCTGAAAAACGTAAGTATAGATTACGAATAAAAAGATAAGGAAATCGTATTCGTACTTACGTGAATTAAAAGGTATAAATAATAACTACAATCACTAACCAATTGTTAAGTCGTGCACAGGTTGAAATCTCTTATCTGTGAATTGTAGCAACAGACAAGACTTTCCCACACCTAAAATAGAATAAAATTATCAAATTTGATTAAAGCAGAACAAACGTTTTCGAGCTCAACCAGAAAATATTTTTTTATTTTCTACGACGGAAATATTGACACAAAACTTCAAAGTTCGATGAGTCAGTGACATGAGTTTCAACCCCTTAATTCTCCTGTCATGAACGTTACGATGCAATAATGTTAAAAACAAGAAGACAGGCACATGAATCAGAACTTACCTGTGTCACCGATTATGATGTACTTAAACAAGTACGCGTACGACATGATTAATAATATATATTAGGACGTAGCAGTTGAATACTTCGTTATATAGATCCGTTTTCGATGCCAGACTATCTCCCAGCCTATATTACGTCACGAGGTAAATACGCACTGATACGCACTCGCATCCGACATTCAATGCGCTTGGAACAAGCGAATTACTAAATGCGAATTTCAAACAACAACAAAGGTGCATCTAAAAGAACGCTGAACTATGCGGAAATATGTATGGTCATGGCCGTTTTAACCCTCCGTTACTGTGCTGGGGTGTCTCAAACCCCAGTCTAGGTATTTTAGTAAATTGACATAAGATGGCGCGCGAGTAAGAGTTGAGCTCCAGTGTACCTTCGCGTCTTCACTAGTAGATAGCATCCCCGTAGATATCATTATTTGTTATTCGGCTGTTGAACAGATCAGATGCTATTTCTCTAGCTGGGGTTTCTCAAACCCCACCACAGCACTGACGTAAGTTAAATTCTATCATTCTAATATAGATTTACAAATTTAGTAAATTGTTTTTACTAATATATCGAAAAATCATATAATATTACTACATAAAGGTGTTTGCCATGAAGAAACAGCCCGTAGCTTCAAGTACTTTTGGTTTCATGAATGACACTACTCTTGTCGAAAAAAGGGAAGGTAGTACTTCTGTTATCGACTATGCATCATGACACCAAGACTGATGAAAGTACAGGAGAACAGAAGAAACCAACAATTACAATATGACAAAAGGAGGGGTTGACACTGACGACCAAATGTGTGTGTCGTATGATGTGCCGAGGAACTCAAATCGTTGGTCAATAACAGTATTTTTTCAATTATGAATGTTGCTGCTATCAATGCTCATGTAGTTTATTATTCAAACACTGGAACCTCAACGTCACGCAGAGAGCTCTTGAAGACGTTGGGACTGAGTTTGATTGACAAGACGATTCATCAAAAGCAACAAAATATTGGTCATCTCCCTAGAGAACTGCAAGGGAAAGTGAAACGAAAAACCAGTGGTGAGACAAACCAGCCTCCTCCTAAACGAACAAATCAACAAGGCAGATGCATGTCCTGTCCACAATCTAAGGATAGAATGACAAAATATCGTTGTCACAATTGTGATAAATTTATATGTTTGGAGCACGTTACCCCTAACTGAGGACTGTGTCAGGGGTGACAAAGACTGAGTGAAGTCATTGTATGTGTGGCAATGAAACCAACTGTACCGAAGAATACTATGTTAACTATGTTAGGCCTACTTTCCTACCAGCTTGATAATTTAGCATGTATTTGTTTTTATTGCACTGTTCGTATTTGAGAGCGTAAGGTTTCAAGAATACAAATATTGAACCAATTTTCAATCAAAAATGTAATGTTCTAATGACTCATGTGTATTCGTTAATAGCAATGGTTAATAAACTGTTCATTTAAAATCACCATAATATATATTTTGTATTTCTTTATCCATGATTTTTCTTGGGATTTGTCACACCCCACCACAGTAATGATGTAATTATTTCCCACCACAGTAACGGAGGGTTAAGACCTTCGTAGGCCCTAAGAACTCTTGGATTCGAAGGCTCAACTCTACGTCATATCAAATATATTAAAATGCACCCATGTTAAATCTAATTTTTTTGCTATTAAAGATATTCGAAAGCATTTTTATAATTTTGCTTTTGAAATTATTTCAACAATACTCCAGCACTTATTCAAGCATCAAACATTTTCGTAGGCCCTAGGCACTGTGCCTAATGGATAAAACGGCCCTGTGTATGGTAGATATCCAGAGTTATTATGTTATTGAAACGGATACCCCGAAATAAAAGTGTGAAAGAGCTTTCTTCACGCTGTGGAATCTGGAAGTGGTTGTAGAACAAACTGGTAAATCTTCTGTTGGAACTTTAGAAACACAAGAAGCTCATAAAATGAAGGCAGCTGCTTCTCGAAGACAAACAATTTTGGAATCCCATGGTTATGTTATAGGCGGATCCATTGATAATGCATTATATGCAAGATTTCTAGTTGCCCATTAAAACAGCCCTCAAGTGCTTAATAACATTTCTGAAAAACAGTCTTTCTACGTGCATATTCTATGATGCAAAAGTAAAATAATTTTATTAGATACTAGCTGAAACGCCCGGCTTCGCTCAGGAAAATTTTCTTTTACGTAGCAAACGCTTTTTATTTCTCGGGCCAAACGTTCCCCATTCCTTAATTACACAAGCGATGCTTGCATTAACATTTACTATTTTATGTATTGTATTGTAAAGTTTTTACCATTAATATAATTACTCATTAACATCATCATTTAATTTCCATGTATAATGGATATTCTTTGTGACTGAACACATTTTACATATAAATGTATTACATTACTATAATTTCTCCGTTTCCGGTCTCTATTTGAAATGATTAAAACCACAAATTATTAAATTTAAAGAAATATTATTATTTAATATAAATATTTTAAGATAATGTCAATCTAAGAATTCAAAAGTAACTAACTGTACAAGAGTCGTAATATATAGATATCAAAAAAGGTGTTTGTGTGTACGTACGTATGTATATATGTATGTATATATGTTAGTAAATGCATATTATGCAACCTAATGAAAATAAATTGTCTAAAGATAAATATTTCACTGGAAATGTCACATTATATACAGAAAGATAATTACGAAAAGATTATAGATAAATATATACATTTAAAGCGAAAAAAAAAGTTTACAAATTATCTTGAGATTTGAACCCCCCAAATTCGCATTCGACGTCCTATACGCTAACCATTACACCAACGTAACTGGAAGTTTAAACTGCACCAATAGGACTTCCGGTCCTGTTGGTGTAATGGTTAGCGCATTGGACGTGGGATGCTAAGTTCTGGGGTTCGAAACCGTCGCTGAGATAATAAATTTTGTTCATTTTGACGGTGTGTATTTGTATATACTGTCATCATAACTTACGTTAAATCATCAAGGATGCTTTAATTTAACTTTTAGAAAATAAAGAAAATCAGGAAAATCATCTAATTATGGAAAATCGGGTAAATCAGGAAATTCAGGTAAATCATCAAAAAATTCAGGAAAATCAGCTAATTCAGGAAAATCAGAAAATTCAGGAAAAACAGGAAATTCAGGAAAATAAGGAAAGTCAGAAAATCAGGAAATTCAGGAAAATTAGGATTTTTCTGATAATTTCCTACATCTATTTATCAGACTATTTAATAAGGAAAAACAGGAAAATCAGAAAATTCAGGAAAATCGGGAATTTCAGGTAAATCAAGAATATCAGGAAATTCATGGAAATCCTGATTTTTCTGAATTTCCTGATTTTACTGGTTTACCTGATTTTACGGATTTTATTACCATTACACCAACGTAACTGGAAGTTTAAACTGCACCGATAGGACTTCCGGTCCTGTTGGTGTAATGGTTAGCGCATTGGACGTGGGATGCTAAGTTCTGGGGTTCGAAACCGTCGCTGAGATAATAAATTTTGTTCATTTTGACGGTGTGTATTTGTATATACTGTCATCATAACTTACGTTAAATCATCAAGGATGCTTTAATTTAACTTTTAGAAAATAAAGAAAATCAGGAAAATCATCAAATTATGGAAAATCGGGTAAATCAGGAAATTCAGGTAAATCATCAAAAAATTCAGGAAAATCAGCTAATTCAGGAAAATCAGAAAATTCAGGAAAAACAGGAAATTCAGGAAAATAAGGAAAGTCAGAAAATCAGGAAATTCAGGAAAATTAGGATTTTTCTGATAATTTCCTACATCTATTTATCAGACTATTTAATAAGGAAAAACAGGAAAATCAGAAAATTCAGGAAAATCGGGAATTTCAGGTAAATCAAGAATATCAGGAAATTCATGGAAATCCTGATTTTTCTGAATTTCCTGATTTTACTGGTTTACCTGATTTTCCTGATTTTACGGATTTTATTGATTTTCCTGAATTTCAGGATTTACCTGAATTTCCTGATTTACCTGAATTTTCCTGAATTTCCTTATTTTCCTGATTTTCCCGACTTTCCTGAATTTCCCGATTTCCCTGAATTTTCTGATTTTCCTGATTTTGCTGAATTTCCTGATTATCCTGAATTTCCTGGTTTTCCCGATTTACCCGATTTTCCTGAATTTCCTGATTTACCTGATTTTGCTGAATTTCCTGATTTGACTGATTTACCTGATTTTCCTGAATTTACTGGTTTATCTGATTTTCCTGATTTACCTGATTTTCCTGAATTTCCTGATTTCCCTGAATTTCCCGATTTTACTGATTTCCTGAATTTCCTGATTTTCCTGAATTTCCTGAGTTTTCTGATCTTCCTGATTTTGCTGATTTCCTGATTTTCCCGATTTTCCCGATTTTCCTGATTTTCCAGATTTTACTGAATTTCCTGATTTTTCTGATAATTTCCCACGTTTTTATTAAACAATTTAATAAGGAAAATCAGGAAATCCTGGAAATACAGGTAAATCAGGAAATTCAGAAAAATCAGGTTAATCAGAAAAATCAGGACAATCAGCAAATTCAGGAAATTCGGCAAAATCAGGATATTCAGTAAAATCTGGAAATTCAGGAAAATCAGGAGATTCAGTAAAATCAGGAAATTCAGCAAAGTCAGGATAATCAGGAATATCAGGTAAGTCAGGAAAATCTGGAAATTCAGGAAAATCAGGAAATTCAGTAAAATCAGGAAATTCAGAAAAATCAGGATTTCCATGAATTTCCTGATTTTCCAGAATTTCCTGATATTCCTGATTTTCCTGATTTTTCCGATTTTACTGATTTTCCTGAATTACCTGATTAACCTGATTTTCCCGAATTCCCCAATTTGCCTGAATTTCCAGATTTTTCTGATTTTCCGGATTTTCCTGATTTTTCTGATTTTCCAGAATTTCCTCATTTTCCTGAATTTCCTGATTTTCCTGAATTTTCTGAATTTCCTGATTTTGCTGAATTTCCGGAATTTCCTGATTTTCCTGAATTTTCTGATTTTCCTGAATTTCCTGATTATGCTAATTTCCTGATTTTCCCGCTTTTCCCGATTTTCCTGATTTACCAGATTTTCCTGAATTTCCTGATTTTTCTGGTATTTTCCTACATCTTTTAATCAAAGGATTTAATAAGGAAAATCAGGTAAATTAGGAAGTTCAGTAAAATCAGGAAAATCATCAAATTCAGGAAATTCAGCAAAATCGGGAAATTCAGGAAAATCAGGAAAATCGGGAAATTCAGGAAAACCAGGAAATTCTGGAAAATCAGGAAACTCAGGAAAATCAGGAAATTCAAGAAAATCATGAAATTCAGAAAAATCAGAAAATCAGTAAAATCAGGAAATTCAGCAATATCAAGAAAATCAGGAAATTCGGGAAAATCAGGTATATCAGGAAAATCAGGAAAACCAGGAAGGTAATTAGCCATTACCTTGAGATCAGTGATTTCTATTGCGGGTGCCCCCCGACCCCTCAAAACCCCCCTTGCCTTGGTCCGATTTTGCTCATCTATAAACTTGATCTTATACTTGTATTGAAAATGACAAATATCAAATTTGAACTTCTTAAGTTAATTCACAGGAGAGTTATCGTCAAAAAACCAAATCGGTGCCACCCCCAAACCCCCACTTAAAATTTTTTTTGAGATACACCATATAGCCTATATTTTAAGCTGAACCAGTCTAAAAATACGCTGCAAGTTTCATAAAAATTCGACCAGCCATCTTTGAGTGATGCGGTAACAAACAAACAGACAGACAGACAGTCAACAATTATGCAAACCGGTTCAAACGCCTTCTTGTGATGCAAAACACACAAAAAAAGTAAAACCCGACAAAAAAACAAATGTACGGACAGAGGTTACAATTTTATTTATATAGATCAATAAAATAAATAAATTTAAATAAAAGTGTTGAGGAAAGCAATTTATATCATTATTCATTTGTTTCTTCTTGAGTGATCGTAAATCATTGTCGTCAGTTGTATTGAGTTAGTAGTTCTGGTATCACCAAGTTTAGCACATGGGTGTCCGATACTAGTCTTTTTTATTCCTAAAAGCTCGAATTCTATCAGGTTATGGGCCCAGGTGTACACACAATCTTTAACTAGTGCTACTGTCAAAACTGAATCGTCGAGAAGATAAATACGTCGACATGGCGGAAGAAATTAAAATATCCTTGTTCGACGGAGTTAATTACGACAGTTGGCAGTTTCGCATGGAAATTTTACTTGATGAAAAGGAATTGTTACACTTCGTGCGAACGCCTTTAACTTTGGACGTAGTGAAAAGCTCGGCAACGGCAGAGCAACTGCGTCAGATAACTGCCGAAAATGCTCTGAAGTAATCTTCGGATAAGAAAGCCAAAGCCTATCTGGTACGCTTCATAGCTGACAGTCACTTGGAATATGCCCAAGGAAAGGAAACAGCGTACGATATCTGGAAAGAATTGGAAAACACGTTTCATCGTGAAAGTGTTTCCAGTAGACTACGTGTGTCATGTGAGCTACTGACAATGAAACTGAATCCGGCAACGGACACCATGGAATCGCACTTCATGGTATTCGATAAGAAGATTCGAGAACTGAAAGCCACTGGAGCCAATCCTGATGACATTGACATCGTTTGTAACCTTCTGCTGACTATGCCAGATGAGTATAAAATGGTAGTGACTGCAATAGAGAGTATGGCACAGGAGAATCTAACCCTGTCATTTGTAAAAAGTCGGCTCCTGGATGAAGCAGCTAAGCGAAATGGACAGCAGCAGGACCAGTTGATGGACTAATCAACGGCCTTCGTAAGTCGTTCGACTCGAGGATGGCGTGGTCGATGCAGTAGTAGAGGCATTTGGCAAGTACCTGGAAAATGAGGCTGCAGAAACTTCCCGTTTTGTTGCCACGCCTGTGGGGCCATAGGACACACCCGAGCGGACTGCAGAAAACAAGGCAAGGACTTCGGAAATGGAATGAAGTCTGGAAGTGGCGCTCACCTTGTGGGAATGAATGGAGAAGAAGACACTAGCATTGCTTTCAGTGCCAAAGATGTCACTGGGGCAGATACTGGCTGGTAACTGGACACTGCTGCATCTGAACATCTGGTAAATACTGACAAATTCCTTGAAAATGTTGTTGAATTTGATGAGCCCAGGCCAATTAAAGTAGCTAAAGCAGGTCAGATGATGTATGCCACCAAGATAGGGCAAGTTAAAGTGAAAGCAGTGGTTGGTGATAAAGTGAATAACATCACTATTACAGATGTGCTGTTTGTGCCAGATTCAGAGCTTAACTTGCTGTCTGCAAGAAAGCTGGAGATGAAGGGCTTTGAAATTGTTATAGGTGATGGAAAAGCTTCAATAAGAAAAGGTAACAAAGAGTAGGCAATTGCATATCGAAATCCAGTGTTGTATAAATTAGATATAGTGAGTGAATCAGTAGTAAGTGCAAATGCAGTAGTTAATAGTGTCAAATTGTGGCATAATCGACTAGGGCACATTAGTAGCAGTGTTCTTGAAAAGTTAACAAAGCTTGTAGATGGTGTAGATCTTAATGCAAAAGAAATGTCAGAGCCATGCAGTTCATGTGTGTCAGGAAAACAAACAAAATTGCCACATAACCATCACTGCACAAGAGCTACACGTCCTCTTCAGTTAGTTCACAGTGATGTGATAGGTCCTATAACACCTGTGTCTCATGACGGAAAGAAATATGTGATATCTTTTATAGATGACTATTCGCATTTCACAGTGATCTATCTGTTAAAATCAAAGTCTGAAGTTTTTAGTTGTTATCTTAAGTATGAGGCAATGGCCACTGCACATTTCAGTTGCAAATTAAGTAGATTTCGTTGTGATATTGGAAGAGAATACATGTCACATGATATGCTAAAACACTTTGAAAAGCATGGCATTCAATTTGAATTTACAGTGAGGTATTCACCACAGCAAAACGGTGTCGCTGAAAGAATGAATAGGACTATTATAGAGAGGGCAAGGTGTATGTTGCTAGCATCAGGACTGTCTAAGAAACTATGGAGTGAAGCCACACTTGCAGCAGTCTATGTAATAAATAGGAGCCCAACTACAGTAGTGGAAAATGATGTTCCAGCAGGATTATGGTATGGGCATCAACAAAACTTACAAAAGTTGAGAGTGTTTGGTTGTTTAACTTATCTGAAAATTCCTAAAGAGTTAGTGAAGGGCAAGTTTGATACTCGCTCCAAAAAGTGTTTTATGGTAGGATACTGTAACAGTGGTTATAGGTTATGGAGTGAGGATGACCAGAAAGTAATAATTGGAAAAGACATTATTTTTTATGAGAATAAATTTGTAAATGATATGTACAGTGTTGCAAAAGATGATGAGTTTGTTGAGATAAAGAATGAATCTAGGCAAGTTGGCAGTATTGATGACAGCAATAATCATGATAATATAAATGATTCAGGTGGAGTTAGTTCATCTGAAGAGGTTCCTGAGGTACGTAGATCTGCTAGAGTCAAGGAGAGACCACGGTGGCACAAGGATTATGTTTTTGATGACGTAGCTGTGTATGCTATGAGTGCTGAGGTCTCTGAAACTTTTCTTGATGATGTGCCTGTAACATTTGATAAGATATGCCGCAGAGAAGATAAAGACAAGTGGTATGATGCTGTAAGTGAGGAACTTAGTGCACTTGAGGAGAACCAAACATGGACTGTGATGGAGCTACCGTCTAGTAAAGTAGCTTTAGATAATAATTGGGTTTTTTGCATGAAACATGATAAAAATGGTGATGTTAATAGATATAAGACCAGATTAGTGGTTAAAGGGTGTTGTCAAAGGAAAGGGGTTGACTATTTTGATACATATGCTCCAGTTGCTCATCTCACGACATTGAGAACATTGTTAGCTGTCATAAATGCAGAACAGATGGATGTTAAAAACGCTTTCCTTCATGGATACCTGTCAGAAGAAATTTACATGAAACTCCCACCTGGATTGCCTGGGAACCAAAAGTTGGTGTGTAAGTTGAATAAGACATCATATGGTTTAAAGCAAGCCCCGAAAGAATGGAATTCTTGCTTTGATTTGTATGTTAAACAGCTTGGTTTTAAACAATCAGAACATGATAAGTGCTTGTATGTGTATAAGAAAGGGCAGAATGTAGTGTATCTTTTATTATATGTTGATGATGTAATTATTGCAGGAAATCATGATAAATTATTTCAAACGATTAAGGATTCCTTAATGTCAGAGTTTAAGATGTCAGATTTAGGTTCTTTGCAATGTTTTCTAGGGATTATAATTGATCGTTCTGTGTATCAAAAGGCAGATATTTTAACCAAAAGCCTTCCTAAAGAACGATTCCAAAATCTTTGTGAATCTTTGGGACTTGTTGAATGTTAAGATTCTTCATATTGTTTGTAATGTTTACTTTGTAATTGTATTTTGCATGTGAATTATTTTTGCTGTAATAATTTGAAAAATTGAGGTGGAGTGTTAAGGAAAGCAATTTATATCATTATTTGTTTCTTCTTGAGTGATCGTAAATCATTGTCGTCAGTTGTATTGAGTTAGTAGTTCTGGTATCACCAAGTAAAGCACATGGGTGTTCGATACTAGTCGTTTTTATTCCTAAAAGCTCGAATTCTATCAAAAAGATTAACAGAAAAAAGTGAAATCTGCACAAATTCAAACAATTAGAGGAGAAATAACTGTTTACACTGAAACTAAACCTCGTGTGGTTGGTCGGGATGAAAATTACCTCGCATACACTAGCTCACAATTCGATCGGCTACATCAAAATCTCATATTTGTTGAATCTCGAACTGTCGAATCTTGAGAGTCGCCTGTATTTCATTTCATTGAAACTATGTAATTAAAATCAACCAAAAATAAATAGGTGGGGGTGACATATTTTTTATTAACTTTAATTTACTGAAAGATCTCTCAGCTGATGCTACTGTTACAGGGTGAGTCAAAAAAATTCTTAAAGCAACAAATACAGTGGAATCCCGATTTAAGGTTCTCCCATTTAAAGTTTACCCACATTTAAGGCGGATTTTTTGTGGCCCCGACTAAAGCTCCATGTAAATAATGTATTGTATGACCCGATTTAGTGTTCTTGGATTTAGTGAATTGCCTGCAATTAAGGGACAAAATTCTGGTCCCTTGCAGGGCATCGCCTCGTTTTCAGGTACGTTTACACTATGACTCGAGAATATTTCATTTGTTGAAGATGTAATATATTAATTCAATCTAACCATCACAATGACACAACACATACTGGCGTTGTTACTACATTAAATAAACTCAAAAGAATTAATATTTAGTCTTGCTGTTTGGTCAATCTACCTTAAATGTCCTAATCTGTTACGTGCTTCACGAAAGTTGCAATGACGTCATCATGTGAACATGGATTTTTTTGTTTAATTTCGCAGGCGCCCGCTCACTACCTTGACGCGTAGTTGGGCCACCCGCGTTTACCACAGCCATATTGCCTTGTTAACCCGAAAGGAAGACAATCCCCTAAAAAAAAGGAGACCTTATTCACAACAATGTTATTATTACATCGAGGCGACGATGTTATTAAAACTTTGGATGTATGTTCTTACTCATCAGTCACTGTCGCATTTCCCTACACCGCACAAGACACGCAATCAAATTTGCGAGCCCACTTCACATAAATGGCCGCAATGTAACAAATGAGACCTAAAACTCCTTCACTGAGGGATAATTAGGTATTCGAAACTCATAAATACAGTAAAACTCCGTTATAACATGCCTCACTATACCGCGGATTCGGATATACTGCGGGTCTAGTCATGTCCCCCAAAATGATTCCATTTATTTTCTTCGTAAACATCCTTGTTTCAAATTTTACCGCGATTTATTTTCTTCGTAAACATCCTTGTTTCATATTTTAACGCGATTTATTTTCTTCGTAAACAACTTGGTTCAAATTTTACCGTGATTTATTTTCTTTGTAAACAACTTGGTTCAAATTTTACCGCGATGCTAAACTCCCGTCGCTGTCTATAAGAATGATAAGAAATTGTAGCTGAAGTCCAAAAAAATTATCGGAAGATGACAGCGAGAGTGAAGAGATGTATGAGGTTGAAACCCCTTAAATAAGCGAAGTATTGGATAACATCAGTGAAGTGATGAATTGGATGGAGAGAGAGTGATTGTGATCATCTTCATCTTTTACATTTGCAAAATATTAAGACGTATGTGACGAAGAAACGCCATCAGCTGTCACGCCAAAAGAATATCGGACTATTTTAAAAACACCAATTAAAGTAAGGTATGCATTAAAATAAAAATACGATATCAGTTTTTATAGTATTTTGCAATAAAATTTGTTATAATGCATATGCTTTCACGTTTTTTAAAATTATTTCCCGAAATACCACGGGTTGCCGGTAACGCAGGTGTACATTCTGTCTCTCAAAACTCGAGTTATAACGGAGTTTTACTGTATTATCTTATATAACCCATGCGAGCCCAATTATATCATGTATTCATTATAGCATGCGAACTTAAAAAACTGAAAGGATCTGCACGCTTGGTTGATTCCTCCTATATAGGAGCGCTTCAATTAAGTGTGTTTATTTGCTTAAAAGTTTTAAGAAAGTTTGTCTCGGAAAAATTAAAGATCGCAAATTCACTGCTAGTAGGTGCAATAAGGGTCACAGCCATGAAGTGACCACTAATTTTGCAAAAAAACCATAAGCTAGAAGAATCACCTTTGCCACCTCAACCATCTTCGTTCTGTGAAATTTTACAAATGAAAAAATTGATCGTAATTAATCTGTACACTTAATATCTGTGTTTTAACTAATAAAACATATTTGACATTAATGAACTGCCATTTAGTCTTTCAATTTTAGATAACCCCCATTTAATGTATTACTTGATTTAAGGTACAAAAAACTTGTCCCCGATGCAAACGTTAAATGGGGGTTCCACTGTATATTAGGAAATATTTCTTCTAAATTATTTTCTATGATAAATAATAAAATGTCTTTTGGATTCCTAATATTATCTTTGTTTTGTATCATGTCCTTTAAATATGTAATTTCTGAACAAATAGTATTTGAAACGTCACTTGAATAATCTGCACAAAAATCTTTGAGGCTCTTCTCCAAATCTGATTTTGATGCTTTTTTAATGTTTATGAGAAAATCAAATTTTTTTGTCACTTGTGGTAATCTATCAAAACGGTCATGTAATTGCTGTATAGCAATGTCAATTAAGTTAAAATAAAATGTTATTTTCATTTTTTCTTATATATCTGTTATTATTTCATCTTCACAATTTTCATCATAAAACCTTTTCTTTTTTCTATTCCTACTTTCAGGAAAATCTGTATTTATTTGTGATTTTCTAGCCTCATTCTTGGCAACTAGTAATTTTTCTTTAAATTTTTCTCTTTTCTCACTTAATCTTTCTTTTTGAGCTTTTATTAACAATTCTGCACAATCTATTATTATTTATTTTATGGACTTCACTCAATAAATCATACCATACAATAATGAATATAATGAAAGGTAATTTTTGAATTCATTTCAGCAAATTGCTGGCCTCTGAAGCAACAGCATTATCAGTGACTATATGTTTAAGTTCTTCTAAGGCATCCAATAATTCTCTTAATTGAAATCTGCCTTCACTGATTCAATTCTTGCTTCCCATCTTGTATCACTAAGATCACTAAGTAGTGTTTAAATGCTTACACAAAATATTCCAACGAATAGTCAAAGAGGTAAATATTGTGTACAATCGTTGTATTATTCCAAAAAATATTTTACATTCTAAATTGTCTGAAGCCACATCACAAACAATAAGATTTAATGAATGTGCAGCACATGGGATATATACAGCGCTTGGCACAATACTTGAAATTCTGGCTTGAACTCCTTTATATTGGCCTTTCATGTTAGCACCATTATCATAACACTGACCCCTGCAATTTTTTGTCAATATAAAATTTTCCTAATATTTTTAATAACAAATTTGTGAGACCTTCTCTACGGTGATCAGTTGCTTCAAAAAATCCAATGAAATGTTCTCTTATTTTGAATTCATTTTTATTCTTGTCAATGTCCACATAACGTAATATAACTGAGGTTTGCTCCTTATGTGAAATATCTGGTATGCTATCCATTTGAATGCTATAGTATTTACCTTTTTTTGCTCCATTTAAAATTTGTTTTAAAACTTCATCACTGAGTTCACTTAAAAATTTATTTTGAGATCTGTTCGACAGGTGATGATTAATTCTTGTTTTTATTTTTAATGGATTTTAGATATTCTGACAGAAATACATCATATTTTGATAATAATTCTATCAAGTCTAAACAATTTCCATTTCCATTTGAACCAAAGTCTTCATTAGACCCTCTTAGTGGCAAATTTCTACTGCATATAATTTTTGTGTTGACATACATTTAGTCTGAAGTATAATTCTTGCCATTGACAAAAACAATTTATATGTATTTTTCCTACTTCATGATCTTTAAGGGAAACACTAAGTTTCCTCTAATTATTGTAACCATTTACAAATTTATTTGGTCTATCTGATTTGTGAAATAACAACAAAAGCAATACATAGAGTCAGTGCTTAATGAATACATTAACCAACTGCGATTAATTACTTCACCGTTTTTTAAAGTTACTTTATAATGACTACTTGAAAATTTTCTGTTATCAACTGGGTTACATGGAAAAATTACATCAGTTACCTGTTTGGGACCTATATTTACAAACTTAACTTTCAAATCATCATTAATTATTTTTGGCCATGTGGCTCAATCATCATAACTAATTACATCTTTATCTTCTGAAAGTTTTATCAAGTCACTATTACAAAAATTATTTGACACCTGTTGATGATCTTCAATGACGTTTGTTACAGACGTTGGTGAATCACTCTCTTGTTCTTCATTTCCTTTTGTTATTTTTTCACACTGTTCTTCTTTATTTTCTTTTACACACATCTTCAAATACTTCAGCCTTTTGCTCTTCGTCAACGAGCATTGATGATGATGTGGGTGGTCGTTGCCCCTCATCTTCTTGCGCAGCAAATAACCGACGTGACATACTACCCTGGTATTTTCGTTTTTCTTCTTCTACCTTTTTCTTTATTCCTCTCTTTTTTGCTCCAGAAAGATACACTCATTTTGTAGATATTTTCTCACTAATCTCTATTAAATAAAATTTTTTATCTCTATTAAATAAAATTTAAATTATTTGTTAATGAAAATATTGAAAATTAATATTATACATACCCAGTGGATACCCTTAGTAAAAATAATTATTAATCAGTCTGCGAATCACAAAACAGCAACAAAACACAAATATAACTTCACTACTGTATGCACGTTCACGGGGACTTTACACCAACTAGGATGTTTAAAACGTGTTTCATAAGTTTACCAAACATTTTTGCATTCAGTACGAAGAAACTATTTCAGTACCGAACTGCTCAGGCGATTCCGATTGGTTACGAGGTTACCCACTGTGTCGCATGTTGTGTGAACGTGTGCTTAGTAAACAGTTGAAGAGCTACGCCCATTCACTGCTGTTCTATTTGAACAGGGCGGCACTTCGGTGATGGCTGTGCTAACACAAAATTTACCAGCCTTTGAGCTTACTGCGTATCAATCGTACGTGTCAAGATTGTATTATTTTTATCTACTAAATTTTTTAAAAACATTTCAAATTCTATGCTCCCTTGATCGGGCCCCCTAGATCGGGGACCCTGGTGCAACGCATCCACTGCACCCCCCATTTTCCCGGCCCTGGTGAGCACATATGAACAGCCATTTTGTGATGGGCGATATTGCCTCAGCTGAACCAGGTTTTCAATGCAAATGAATAAATATAAACAAACTTAAATTTTAGAAACCTAAAGTAAGTATTGATATTTACAGGTATAGAAATTAGATCAATAATAATAGTTAACATTTTAAAAGCATTAAAACCAGAATGACCTTGGGATTTCTGAAGGGGCAATTTGGATCCCCAAACCATCCCTTTGCTTTGCCAACGTGTACATCACAAATATAACTCATTGGTTTTGAACTAAGAAATGACATGTCCCGAGCCATTTTCATTACAATTTTTTCTCTTCTGTTTTGATTGCTAGAAGATAAAAAGACAGGATAAAAATCTGTACCATGCAATCAGGTAAAGTCAACTTTATTTAAATTTTATCTGGAAACACTACTCAACACAAGAGCCAAGAGCACACAACATTTTTGTTTAAGGATGGATTCTTCCAAGTGTCTTAGGGTCAGACACTGGCAGATCATCCCGCTCTCCCAGATTTCTCCATTGCCCTTCACTTGATGCATACTTAAGCCCATTCTGTGTAAAATTCCTTGAATATGCAACATAGATTAGATCCTTAGGCCATGGAATAGAAAGTTTCTAGCATGGTCAAAGATTGCCATAATACAGGAGAGAAGGCTGTGGTGGATTCAAGATGGAGAGGAACGACTGGGAGAAGTTTATGGATTTGCTCCTGAGGAGACACAGTCATCATTACTTCTATAGGTCAGACAAGAGTTTACATTAGAAGTTTCCTGAGAGAATTTTTGGTGTCATTAAAATGAAAACCAATTTAATTTAATTTCACAATGTTTAAACTTTACCATAATACATTTTATGAACACAAATTTCATTAGCAAATATGACACCATCTATCTTAATTTGACAAGTTGATTTATAATAATATTTTTTTATCACTAAATTGTTCAAGACTAAAATATGTATACAAGTAGAAAATTCATATTATCAGTTAAAAAAGAATCTTCATGGCTTTGCAGTCACAAATGTTCTTGGAGACTGCATACATCTAACATGCTGAAATTTCACACCCCTGACCTAAGTGTATAAATAATTGAATAAAAAAATCTGCAGATCCATTAAATAAGATGTATGGGTTATCTTGACTAATCTGTTTAATATGACCTGATATTTTCTGTGGATGAAACAATTTGATGGATGGGGATTAGTTTAAAATTTAACTGAAAAAATATACACCTAAAAATTATTAATTGAACCCCATAATTAAGTTATTCTCATTCAAATTCATTCTGTCTACTAATAAAAGATCAGTTTAAGTATACCTTTTGAGCTGTGTATGTGATTGAAGTTCGGTTAGGTCTGTAAGTCAAAATGACTGTTCATGTAAGTAAATGCTGCCTTAGTCGCCTTTCTATTTTATTCATTTTTTGAATTTATAACAGCTATTGCATTAGTTGTTTGTAATTAATGTCTCAAAAATCAAGAGAAAATAATTCTTGATGCAAGTGAACAGGAATGCAATGACGCGATTTTTTGAAGATTCCATGGAATGAATGTCACTGGTATCAACTCAAAAGGGATATAAATATGAAACTTGGATGAGCCACTTGTTTGTCAGATGGTCTTAAAAAATCAAGGAAAAGCTTGGTTTAAGAAATTATGACAATAAGATCTTAAAATTCACATCTTCCAAAAATCCAATGAATGGTAGCTGCTAGACCAGGGGTCGGCAACCTGTGGATCGTGAGCCGCATGCGGCTCTTTGAGGAATGACCTGCGGCTCCCGACCCCACTCTCCTGCTTAAAGCGCACCAGACTACAATGACATTCTCTATTGATATAATAATATAATAGCTTTCAATAGAAGGACCCAATATGGGCTGTTGAGTAAAAATTTCATTTTCAACTTTCTCATTTTCATCTATAGTCCTAGATTCATTTTCTGAAAGAATCTTATTTGCTTCATTTGAATGTTTATTTATATTTTCATGGAATAAAAACTTATGTAAAATATTCTTTTGTTCCTCAAGTTCTTTTTATGAATTATCTCCACAACATCATTGTATGGGTATGTGTGTGCAGCTTTTAAATAAATAGATGCCATTAAATATGGCTTCACGGTATTTAATACGTATTTTTTCTTTATACATGCTCTGCGGCTCATTTTATGTTGGATTCTATACAAATTTGGAAAAAATGGCTCTTCTTGTCAAAAAGGTTGCCGACACCTGTGCTAGACTATCACAGAGTGAGGTAGCTAGTATCAAATTATGATTCTGGGAAAAGAGGTTGTTGTTTTATTACATAAATAGCATAACAAAACACTTTAGTAATAAATGTAGTGATTGGTTGTGCCTTAAGCATTGCACTTGATTTTCACACGTTTTGAATAAAATAAAAACAAATTGAAGAAGAAATGTGATGTTGTGTTCAAACTATGATTAAAAACCTTTTCCTCCCAAAACCTTTTTCCGTTCAAGATATGATTCCAAATTTTTTTTACTCGCTTTAAGTAAAATAAAATAAACAACTGACTATAAAGTTTTTATTTACCTCCAAAATGTTTTTGGTCTGATAGACCCAAGGTGACCAATCCTGCAACTAATATGTTGGTGACCACTTAAGGGTTAAACTATGTTTTCATATACTCTGCAGGTGCTTAACATTTTCACACGATCTTTGGCTTAACATTTTATTGCTGATGCTCTGAGATGGTAAGCTGAAAATATAAAGCGTATGTAAAAATCTATATAAATAAAATTGTAACCTCTGTCCGTACATTTGTTTTTTTGTCAGGTTTTACTTTTTTTGTGTGTTTTGCATCACAAGAAGGCGTTTGAACCGGTTTGCATAATTGTTGTCTGTCTGTCTGTCTGTTTCTTTATTACCACATCACTCAAAGACGGCTGGTCGAATTTTTATGAAACTTGCAGCGTATCGTTAGACTGGTCCAGCTTAAAATATAGGCTATATGGTGTATCTCAAAAAAAATTTTAAGTGGGGGTTTGGGGGTGGCACCGATTTGGTTTTTTGATGATAACTCTCCTGTGAATTAACTTAGGAAGTTCAAATTTGATATTTGTCACTTTCAATACAAGTATAAGATCAAGTTTATAGACGAGCAAAATCGGACCAAGGGGAGGGGGGTTCTGTGGGGGGGGGGGGCGGAGGGGGGCGGAGGGGGGCGGAGGGGGGCGGAGGGGGGCATCCGCAATAGAAATCGCTGATCTCAAGGTAACGGTTAATTACTTTCCTGATATACCTGATTTTCCCAAATTTCCTGATTTTCCTGATATTGCTGATTTTCCTGAATTTCCTGATTTTACTGAATTTTCTGATTTTTCTGAATTTCCTGATTTTCTTGAATTTTCTGATTTTCCTTAGTTTCCTGATTTTCCAGAATTTCCTGGTTTCCTGAATTTCCCGATTTTCCTGAATTTCCCACACATTCAGTTCCCCAATCCTCAGACCATTCGTATTAGCACAGGCTTCCCTCACACATTTATCCATAAACACATTAAGCAACCAAGGAGAAATCACACACCCTTGCCGAACACCACTTTCAATCTTAAACCAGTCACTCAGCACACCATTTATTCTTACGCAAGCCTTACTTCCTGAGTAGACTGCTCTCACTGCATTCATTAACCAGTCATTCACTCCATACTCAGCCTGAACATTCCACAGGTCATTTCTATTGACTCTGTCATAGGCCTTCTCCAAATGCACAATACACTTCTTTCTCACATCCATACACTTCTTGATTACTTGTTGGAGAGCAAAAATCTGATCAGAACACCCCTTACTTGGCATGAAACCACACTGTACCCCCCAAATTTTACTCATAGTAGCCATTCTAACCTTTTCAATAAGTACTTTACCAAACCCTTTCCCAGGTTTACTCAATAAACTAATAGCTCTGTAATTCTTACATTCAACTTTACTACCCTTCTCTTTGTACAAAGGAACAATGATGGCATTCTTCCAATCATCTGGTACAACTGAAATGTTAACACACAAATTAAATAAATTGCTCATCCAACTCATAAGTAAGCTACATCCATATTTCAGCATTTCACCCATAATTCCATCCACGCCTGCAACCTTCCCATTCCTCAACATTTTCACACATGCCTTAATCTCACGTTCATCAACTCTGTCTTTACTGGACACATACAGTCAGTATCACTTTGGATGCCAGACCCTTCAGACCTACCTCCATACAAGTCTTCAAAATACTCCTTCCAACATTCTTTCACTTCACATTCATTCCACACAGTTTCCCTATCCTTATTTACAATCCCATTCATTCCATTGTTGCTGTCCTGTCTCGCCCTTTTTATCCAATTCCAGAATAACTTCTTATTCCCTTCAAAATCATTCTGCATCTTTACAGCCTCATTCAAACGTACTCGTTCTTTGCTTTCCTTAACAGCATTCTTAGCAGCCTTATTTTTCTTCCTGTAATCATCATGCGGAATCCTTCTTTCATTATCATTCCTTGCAGCAATTTTCCTCTTATATGCCTCCTTCTTCTCATTAACCCGTTCATTGCGGAAAAGAATTATTGCGAATTCCCCGATTACGGGAAAAATTTTTATTGAAGAAATTCAATATGACTTCACATTTATGTCCTAAATATGATGTTAAAGAGTGAAAATGTCGAAATTTCTAAAAATATTTATTTTTTGAGGAGTACTGCATATGCAGTAGTCTGTAACTCACGTTGGCAAAAAAAAGGGTATGCAACCCGCCGAACAAATTTCGGCAAAATGTTACGAATTTAACCTCAGATGGTGCATTCATCCTGGATGTGTAAAATTTTGGAGGGATCATCCTAAAATCCTCTTCTCAAGATTTGTTGAGGAAACACGCCGTATGTTCCAATACTGGGGGTGGGGAGACCTTACACCAAGAGTAAGGGAGAGAGACTTAGCCCAGCTGCTCTCTAACCGTAACCCACTTCACACTCCACGTGTGGGCAATAAAAATGTCCCGGCATAGGAGAAGTTCCTTGAAACCCTTACCGTTATTTTCTTCCTCCCTTTTTTCTTCTGCATGTTTAGACCGCGTATATTCATTCGTTAGCACTTTCGAACAGAGTTTTAGTTGGGACGAGAATATTTTTCTTGATAGAAAAATGAAAATCTCTATTTTTTCCTTGGTAAGCTGATTTTTTTATATTCATTCTCCCTTTGCTCTTATATAAAACCATTATTCACGATCCACCGGGAGAAGGAAATTTCAGTGATGAGCAGGGAAATGCTCTGAGGCCGGAATTTATCGAAGACTACAATCGCCACATGGGTTACGTAGACAAGGGGGACAGGATGGCGACTATATATTACTAGTGAAGGTGTGCTTGCATTCTGCAAGCATTTTCTCTCACCCTAAAGTAAAGAGTATGAGCTGACAAATAATTTTTAAACGCAACAGTTTGCACCTTCTTGCCGATTTACGTGTTTTTCCTTATGGGCAATATTGAGGTAAAAACAACCCCTAAAATTTATAATTATAAAGCATTTATAGGTTTTTAGCATTTTTTATGAATTCCTCACATTTATGCAAAATTTCATCGATATAGCACCTCTAGAAGTGGATTTATATGAATTTCATTGTTTAAATTTTATGAATTTTTAACAGCCACAATATAAAACTTTTATGAAATTTTCAATGTTATTTACCACCGGAACATTATTTCCTAACATTGTTAAAAGTTTCAGCTTCCTAGATCTTCAGAATGTACATAAACATTAGTCAATTTGTTTAACATTTAGGAATTTATTACGGCCGAACGAATAAAAATTTTCAAATTTCTATAATCCCATTTTCATCATTTGGCAAATTCTACCAATAGAAAAAATTTCAGCTTCATATCCCATTTAGAAGTAGCTAAACCATGAAATGTTAGTAAAATAGTTTATATTTTGTATCGGCCAAGAAAATAAACATTATCGCAATTTTGCAATTTTCCCTCAGATTATTTTTTTCGATTCACCTATGTATTAAATTTCAGCTCTCCAACTATTGTAGTTTGGGCCAGACATTAGTATCCTCCTATATATCCTATATATATATCCTATATCCTCCTCTGTACGAAGAGTGCTTATATAGAATAGCTATGACATTAGTTGCCGTAGCTGGAAGATGACAAAAATCTTCTCTTCCACCTCCACAACGTCACAGTGCTCAATAGCTTTGTTTTGATAACGTCAACAGGAAAGCAGGTGACTCATCGAGTTTCAACTTGCTCTTGTGAGGGAGTTTATTGAGGAAGGGGTGTCAGCTATCCCCTCGAAAACTTCCTGAAAGGGAAGACCCAGTGCAAGCGTGGTCCCATTGAGGAGTTTAGAGGCTAAAGAAAACAAACATAGGCCAATAAAGGGAAATCGCCTTAGATGTCGTGTGTACGCAGAAAAAGGAAAATACACACGGAAAGTGGCAAAATGTAAAATATGCGATGTTGGTCTGCGTGTATTTTCCTGTTTCGAGAAATATCACACGAAAAAAGATTTATAATATTTATCAAATAAATATATAAGCTATAAAAATTATCACTAATAACTTTTATTGAATTTATCCTTGTTTTTATGATTGTTATCTCGCAGAATTACGCCAGTTTTGCGCTCTTTTTTTTTCTTTTTCTATAAAAGACGTAATTCCGCTATTCACCAAACGATTGACTAAATAATACTTTTTACTTGAACGTTTTATAACTAATAGTTCATGAAATACAAGACAGTTTATGATCGATTGCAAGAAAAATTTAAATGACCAAAATTAAATCCGGCAGCGAGAGTCTACAAAGGGACATTTAAATCCGACTTTTAAAGGTTTGAAAATTTTAAAATTACGCTGTAATGCATTTTTGTTAAATGTCGTCTGTGGATAACAATGCTAGCAGAGAGGAAAGAGATAGACACTCTTTTCTTTGAAGTAATGGAAATTCCTGGTCTTTTCCTTGGTCCGTACTTTGTGGATTGAGATCGAACCGAAACCGAACCACTTTTGGAAAAAATTATGGTTCGGTTTTCGGTTCACTGAAAAATTAATCAGTGGTTTCGGTTCGGTTCGCGGTTCAGCTAAATGACTGTGGTTTGGTTCGGCGGTTCGGTTTGGTTTCCAGCTCTGGTTTATTTATATAATATGAAGTACATTAAAGATAATTTAAACTAAATTAATTGATGAATTACTATTGCTAATACTTTTTCAAAAAGTATTGAATAATATAGAGATCAACATCAATACAAAGTCTCTATTGAAGCTAATGAAAATAAATCTTATGATTTGTATAAATAAATAATTATCTGGATCTGTTACATTAACCTCAAATACATAAATATATTTACCTTTACAGCCTTTATTCTGGATATGATGCTAATTCTCTTTCACTTCTTATTCTTCTAAATTCGCAAGCGAAGACAACTCTAAAATGGCAGACACCAAATAAAGGTACATATATTTATGGCGCATCTACCGCAAGGTGAATCCTGATTGGTTCTCCGTGTACGTAAACCGAGTAGAGATGAAAGTTGCCCATCTTTTAAGTACACAGAAATACGTACACGGTGATTGTGTCCGACGCCATTTATTTATACACATGTTTATCTTTGTTAGGTTTTAAGTTAACGTTACACGTTGATTGTGTCCCAGCCTTTAGGCGCCCAGAGGGAAATAACTTTCCAAATGGTATTTTTGGAACCACATTCAATGTAAAACATATTTCTACCGCACTTTTAGAATGTAATTTATTAAACAAACTATAAAATTACGTAGTAAACAGTGAGACAAAAAAGACTTTTAGCGGTAAACTTACCTAATTTCAAAATATTTCTCAGAACACCTACGAAGTTTTATTTAAAAAAGAGTCCAGGGTCGACTGCTTAGCTTTTTTTTTCGCTTTAAGCGACAAATTTTACGTAATAATATTACGTTAAATTTGTCGGTAATCTGACAAGAGCCTGGACTCGCTCGTCATTTTCTGCAGTAATCTAGAGTAAAAAGCTCTTTATAGCGCTACTCGTCATTGTGTGGATAGGATATTATGCGGATGTAGAAATGTCCCGCGAAACTCGCGTTGTAACAAAATTTGTCCAAATAAGGAAATTTTGGAATCCAATACCAAAAATCTCCTTCCGTGTATTACTATATCAAAGATTTTAAGTGATTCCAATTATTTTATTCTGTAATTCAATTTACTAACAGTCAAAGAGAACAAATCAACTAAAAATTACTATATTCTCTCGTCATAGGTACCAATTCCGATAACTTCACTCTCTTCTTGGTTATAAAAAGCTTCACCCGATAGGTACCAGCGACTGAAATCTGCTTCAAATTCTGAATAAATTTATCTTGGCTTTATTTGGTCTTCTTTGTGGACATTATAAACACCTAATCGATGTCAGTAAACATTTGCTCAGATATGATATTGATAAACAGAAAGACACTAAAGAATACTCTATGCATACAACCTGAACGCTTTTGATTTGTTCCCGACTTTCCAAACAGTGGAAAAAATCTGATGTGTTGATCACAACAGTTCCCAAATTTTGTGAAACTATGGAACCCTTATATTTAACTATATTTTCTCCCAGGACCCCAACTACGAGTTGATAATGCAAATCGCAATAAAATTAGCTTTGTAATCATTGTTAATTTTATTTACATAGTTTATGCATCTTACAGTACACAGTTTACAAGTGCATCTCATGTAACCTGCTGTAAATAAGAGAAGGAAGAACGTATCGGGTCTTTTCCTCTGTCTATCACGGAAACCCCATTATATTCCGCGGACCACAGTTTGGGAAACCCTGGTCTAGCCAGGAGCGCGCCTACCCGGGGTGCAGTGGTTGCAATGCACCCGGGCGCCAACTTACCGGGGCGCCAACTTACCGGGGCGCCTTCCCATCAATGGCGACCGAAAATGGGTTCACCGTAGGATTCGCCAAGAGGTGGGGGCACTACTCTGCTACTCTGGCATATGGTCAGAGAAGAGGGGAATGGGAGCAGCGCTACAGAAAAAAATCGGTACAACATACATTATATAAACTTTCTCATATATTAATGCGTCGTATAGTTATCTTTAGAAAATGAAAATCGTATGAGCCGGTTTTTAGAAAATCCAATTTTTGTTCAAGTTGCCCAAAAATAAACTAGCCTTATATTCATTTTTTGAGAAATATGAAGTACGTAGTATTATTGCAGACGTATACTCAAGTAACGGTATGAAATTTTATCAAAATCGTTCTAGCCATGTTTGAGAAAATCAAATTATTGTTAAAGTTGCCTAGAATAAACTAGCCTCATATTAATTTTTTTTGAGAAATATGAACTATTTGGGATTATTGAAGGCGTAAACTCAAGTAACTGTACAAAATTGATCAAAATCGTTAGAGCCATTTTTGAAAAAATCAAATTATTGTTAAAATGTGCAGAATAAACTTCCCTTAATTATTGAGCAATGTCAACCATTTCTTCATATCCTCTACTTTGTATGATAAAATGCCTAAGTATGAGATTTCATTCATTTTCGCTCTACCGTTTAGGCCCTAGATCCAATAACAGACATACGGCATTCCGAAAACCACTTTTTCGGACTCTGCTACATCTAAAACGTATATTTACCTCAAAATCTCGAGGTCGAATTTTTTCGCGATAACAATAGGTATTTTCTCAATATACCTACTTATATGAGAAAGTAAAAATCCGATGTGTCCAACACATGACCACCTCCATACGGCGTAAGGAATATGATAGCGATAGTAAACCAAATTGCTCTCCGCTTCATGTTAGCAACATTAAGAAAAGAAGCCGTCATTAGTAATTGAAAAATTATTTGCGGCCGAGTTGTTTAAGAAATAAAGATGTCACGGATAGTATTTTGATGGTACGTAAACAAACTAGAGCGGATAATCTCTCTGATTTTCGAAACTTATCTCTCAGATTTCGGCAGAGAGGAAAGAGCCAGATTTAGACCAAGAGTAAATAAAAGTTTTTTTTCTTTTGTAGATCATACCTCACGTTACACGCAGCATCTGAAGCTAAAAATAAATTAGAAGTGAAGTGTTTACCGCATAACACGACTGAAAATTTTATTTGTGAGGGATTCTTCAAATTCCACTAAATTTCTTAGGTTACCTATGCGCGTAATTAAGTTCGCCGTGACAATAATCAAAGACATCCCTGAGTTTGAGAGATACAATTTAGACAGAGGATATCTTTGGCGTTTCCAATCCTAAAATGCAATGCAAATTGAGAATATTTGGTTCCTAACGAGGGAGAAGAGCGAATAAAAATTATCTTTCATTTGTGTGACCAGTGCAGTAAAAGTTAGTTAAAACAGTTGTCTTCGTATTATTATTATTTTACTGTATTTAGGTCAATATTCATTTAAAATCACATAAAATTATCGATAAAACATAATTCAATGAAAAATTTTTCATTCAGGTAATCAAAATACGGCGTCATAGAGCATGATCCTTCAATCTATGGCCGTGGGAAAACGAGTAAAAAGTCTTACAGAAATTACTGACTTTTTCTTTGTTCGGCAGAAAAATATTAAAAATTGTGCACCGTACTGCTGTACGTATTATGCGTACGCGGCGCAAACATAACTATAAGACGGATTTGGAAATAATTTCTCCTGGAGCAATGAAATACTTCGTGCTAGGTTTTTATTATGTATATAAAATCCGAACATTTTTCATTTACACTTGTACTAAAAGTTTCACTAAATATTTCTGCGCGGTCCGTTAAATGTCCGAGCGGGCGATTGGACGTTTGTGGGATTGTGCGCGCGTGCCTGTATGTAGGAGAATAAAACTAAATCTTACTACTTCCATGAAAATTAAACAACTATCCTCTGAAAGCAACTTAAAATTAGCTTTTTAATTAACGGATATTATTATAAAACTTAATTTTGTCATTACATCTGCCTGGACGTTTATAAACGATTTCTCGTTGATTATATTGACGAAAAAAGAAAAGTACATCGTTGATTTATTATAACGACAAAATTCTAGGTTTCGTCACTTTTGGGATTACTCACATCTGTTCACTGCAGCTCCTTATCACCTTAACAACATCTGTCCCTCTCATATGCAGTGATTCTAGAATCTCATCGGATGAGTCTAAGAGATAGTTTCCCGGACTCAGTCGTTTGACGATGTAATGCTTCCAGCTTGTTTTTTGTCAATGAACCAAGGCTACCCTGCATGCTCTGAAACATATTTTGTGATCTGTAAGTATATATTATCACACGTTAGAGGAGTATTATTGAAAGTGAAGATATTTTAATTTTTAAACAATGATTGTTAAGCCAATTTTAAGTTAGTATCGTAATATCTCCATTGCTGTCAATAGATTTTATCACTTAATTTACATATTATCACTTACTCTATATATATATATATATATATATATATATATATATATATATATATATATATGTATGTATGTATGTATGTATGTGTGTGTGTGTTTGTGTTATCTAGTATGTGCATGCTCAGTGCTTTTTTTGTAAATAAAATAGGTGCCGGTACTCCCCCCCCCCCTCCACTTCTTCCTGCACCCTCTCCCCCTTCTCTATTGAATTTGTGATGAATTTTTTATAACAAAGTTGATAATAAAAGTCAAAATGTTTAACATTTATAGAAGCCGTTTATTACTTTAAGTGTTAAAGAATTTAAAAAAATGAAAATGTACCAAAATTAGACGTGTGTCAACATCGCTCTGAAAAAAGGTGCTGGTACGCCATACCGGCGAGAGCACCATCACAAAAAAAGCACTGTGTATGCTTATATGTTACATTCATTCATTCAAGTGAAATTATTCTTTGTATTTCAACTTCAGTAATATGACAGATTATGAAATTTTTTTCTCAATTTAGCAGTGAAATATTTTAATTGAGTTTAATTTATTGAATTTACACAAGCATGACAAAACACCTCCTTGAAGCAGTGCTCGAAATGGAAAATGTTGCTAAACGGAACGCTTGTATTGATAGTGGAACAGAAATTTTTACGAAATGGAATGTTTGTTGTAAGGGACGGTATTTCTAAATGTCTGATGAAATGGAACGGTATCATCGGCGAATGTGATGAGCCGGAGTGGCATTCCGCTGCATTCCAGCTCATTCCGAGCACTGCCTTGAAGGTTATTCAAAACTTGTGTATGCATACCAAAATTTTGATATTTTTTTTAGATTTAAATAGAATTTGAATACATATATTACACAAACTTTGTTATTTATCTTTGCATCATTGCTGTTACTTAGTTTAATTATATCATTGAGATCAATTGGTAGCTTTCATATAAATATAAGTACAAATCCTTAATTGTAAAATGTTTTTATGGTAAAAATTACTATAAACAATTAATATGTTGCTAAATTAAGTTGTTCAGTAGCATATATTTATGGTTTCTTCAAATAAATGATAATGAAATTCAGTGAATTGTATTTGTTGGTAGCATTATCAATAATAAAAATATTTTTGTCTCACAGATATAAAACAGTGATAAAAATATGAAGTCACACAAATTAAAAATCTGGTACTGGATCATCATATGTTATTATTTAGCAAAATACTTTGAGCAGATAGCTGATGTTCAAGCATCAAATGTTAGGGGGAAAACAGAACAATATTCTCTTCAAATTCAAAAAAATTTGACCTGCAAACCAACCGAATTTGAATACAATGAACACTGTTATTTTGTGAAAAACATCTCTTCAAGTGGTAAGTTTAATAAATTGATATTAATTCATCTAAAAAATTATTGATTTTTTATATTTGTTCCATTTTTCAATGGCTATTCCCATACCTAGAGGCCAGCTTACATCCAAGACACTTTTTGGTGCTACATATATTTTGAAGATGGATTGTGGATTATATGCACACATACATTCACACAGACTGGAGGAGAGAAAACAATTCTAGCAGTAGCCTACCCTTTACAAGAAACACCAAAGAGTCACATGCCTTAATGTCCCTTCCAACAGACAGAATGCTTGCATGTCCTTCTCATAACACACATGTAGGGGGTAAGACAATCCTAGATTTTTAAAAAAGTCACCATTAGGATTTCAACCCTAGTCTGCTGCATGGAAAACCAGCTCTTCATCACTGCTCTTCAGTTTATACACTTGTATTATTACAATTTCCAACTGTCAATTTTTGCTAGATGAAAGTTTGTTTTCTCATAGGCATTTATGAGTTATGCCCCATAAAAATCAAAGGTATGAAAGAGAGTCCTAGAATTACTTCCATTACTTTTTATTTTCTGCATTTGATTAATAGGAGATTGAATGTAGTGTATTATTAATTTACATTTAAAATGTTTTCAAATAAAGATACAAAATCAGCATTTGTATGTCTTTAAGGAAAAAACTTTATTGGTAACAGAATTAAGATATTTCAAATGAGAAAACGAATAGCTGCCCTGCTGTTATGAATTAAATAATATTCTAAATCATAAACTTCATAGAGCAAATTCTGTATGATATCAATTTGATTGTTGCCATGTGCATTGAATCAGCCATAGACATGGTAAATGCTGTAAATGGGTAACATTTTTTCTTCTGAGTAAAATTATTTTTGAAATTTCCATTTCATGATTTCTTTGTGATAAATAATTTAAAGTCTAATGCAAACTTAACATCAAAACATATTGCAGAAGATAAGGATATGAGAAAAGAAAAATATTGCATATGTACTCTGTACCATAATAAATATGACAAAAATATATACAATATGAGAATAAAATGGTAAAAATGCCTTTAAAGATGGTTTATAATCAAATACAAAAAATTTGCAAATTATACCCTGCACAAAATTTCTCATGTATCGAAATATATTTCCTCGGTTTGTTTTGAGAAGCGCTGTTAAGTGATCACTCAATGAGTGAATATAGACAAAGGGTGGAAGGAGACAGTTTTTGAGCAGGAGCTTAATTGCATAAAGTCAGAGGAGTGATAAGAGCTTGGCAGTAGCTGGGTATATAAATAAATATATTATAACAGGGGTCTCCAAACCATTTTGCAAGTGGGCCACTTGGTCAATAAATTTTATGCTAGTGGGCCAGAGTATCAACATGAAAAACATGGGGAGGCAAGAGGGAGTGGTTGCCCCCTGGAAATGTGTAAAAACGTAAATATTATAATAGTTATTATTTAAAAATATGAAAAAACTGGACATGCGAAAATACTTAACACATTGCATATGGATGACAAGAATTCTCGCCACTCAAACAAGTCAATTTATTGTAACAATTATCATATTTATTGATACAAGCTTTTTTTGTCTGTTCAAAGGGAAGCATGAGGCCTTGAGAAAAAACTCAATTTTTAGTGTCAAATTCAGCTGAAATAATTTAAACATATTTTGCAATCTTCCCAATATGTACCAGATATATGGGTAAATAATTATGAGTTGATAATTACGTAAATATGAGTGCAAAGGGTTACATTTATTTCAATCAAAAACATGTTGGGGCATGACAGCTTATTGTTAGTGAAAACCGAAAGGGAGATATCATATCAGAAAGTTTAGGAACCACTGTTCAGCCTATGCGTCACATCAGGGCCCCCACCTCGTATGGGCCCCGATTTGCTTGGTTTAAGGTGACTAGACGTCCGTCTTTAGGTGAGACAGTCCCACTTTTTGATAATCTGTCCCGCTGCCCACCCGATCAAGAAAATGTCCCGCTTTCTAGCAGTCACAAAAGCGCAATAGAACTTCGCTAAACTTTGCCATCAATAATCATCTTTTCACTCAACTGTTGTTGGTGCTATGGGGTTGCTGCCTGCCGGTACCGTGAGCAGACATTCTGTCGTCTCTAAGGCAACATACTATCAAACACATGAGTGGATATGGTGGGGGGGAGGGGGGGGGTTAAAGGGGGTAATTACCACCCCAAGATTTCTGAACACTAGAAAAAATTAACCCCTAAATCTCATCCTACATGCTGAGCAAAATGCACTCTTAGATGCATTCAGCACAAAGTATCTCACATTTGTGCTGGAGGTTAGTTGTAAGCAAATAAATATCCTTGCAAAGTGAGAGTTGCACTGATAGAAGATTCTTTCATCTACAGAAGTCTGGGAGGACGATAGGTGCAATCGCTCCCATTGAAACCACCTCTCCCTCTCTCCCACTTGAGGAGTTTTTGGATTCCCATGGAGCATAGAATACTCTTGAGTTTATGTAAACATATTCTTGAAAGAAACAATAACAATTCTTCCTCAAACATATTTGTTAAGTTAAGTGGACACGACCTTTGGTCGTCAACCAATGCCTTCCCGTCTATATTATGGGAGCAGTCATCGGTAATATTAGTCCACTAGAGCAGGTTGGCTGTCCCGCTTCGGGGTTTAATGGGAAAACCCTCATTACTGCAGAACTAGTCAGTGAATTGGTAGCCAGGTATTCAGTAAAGAATTGCGAGTGAAGGCAATAAGGTCTCTTTTGGATGTGTCAGGAAGATGCAGTAACACTGAATAAGCAAGAAATCTCTTTATATATTTTCCTATTCGCTGCATGAATAGGAGGGACGGGAGTTGGTTATATTGTTTGATTCAAACATCACTTTAACTTTGTAGCTCTGATACTTAGCCACTGTTGCGCATTAGGGTTTAACTTTTCCTTTGGAAATGTCATTATAGTTTGGTACCACTTTCTTCTTCAGCAGTACATATGAGGGATTAGGTACCGTATTTTGTCATAATAGGACTCATTTCTGTGATTCCCTATGGCTCATTCGCTACCAGCTGTCAGTAGCAGAATCCTGGCGTAAGCTTGGTTTTTAATAAAATAGTTTGATGATATACTGACCTAACTTTTCAGTGAGTTATTATTTTGTGAACATATAAGGTGTGGTAATACTTTAAAAATTTAAAAGCTTTTTAAATTAAGTTCTTTCCTTTTACGTATAGGAAACGAAAAAAATCTAACAGGAAGAGAACTTGTAAGTTCAATGAAGTTTTGGCAAAGGATCTTACTATTTTGAAAAAACTAAAATAGAAGATACTGTTCATTGCGATAAATGTAAATGAGTTTTCGCTGAAAAGGAAAGATGATTAACAACAGCAGGACTATTTTCGTTTCATGTAATTTACCATAATCAAAGTTTTCGGTCAATGGACTTTACATCTAAAATCATCCAAAAATTGTTCAAAAAAAGTTTTCATGAGCCAGAACATTTGTTGTCATTAGTTAAAGATGGGTATTTTAAATATATGTATTATAAACATACAATATTTATATTGGACGTTAATCGTTTCTTAAAAATTAAGGTGACTAAACGATTAATACATATTTGTTACTTGTGTCAAAGTATTTAGTTGGTCGGAGTGGATTTAACCTGCTTCAAGGAAAAGGCCAATCTTCACTCACGGAATAAATTATTCATTTAAAATATTAAAATATACTTTAAGTTAATTTTAAGAGGTTATTCAGTACAGTCATAATATAATTCATAGTGATTCATTAGTGTGGATTTGTGGTCAGATGGAGATCGGTTAAGTAATATTTTCCCGGATTGGAAAAAATTGCATCTGCCCCCCTGGGTAATACGCATTTATGTGTTCCCCCCCCTTGCAAAATTTTCTGCCGACGCCCTTGATGAAACACTTTTTGAAAATATAGGCCCACAATATACAAATGTATGTTATTTTTGCATTAAAGGGTGATTTTGGAGGACTTTAATAAATTATTTACTAAATGTGAATCTCAAAAACAGTTCGTTTTGAAAGTCGTCGCAGACTACCGGCGTAAATTTCCAGACTGCAACAGAGCAACGTTGTCAAAAGAATTTTGAGAAACTCGTTATAATTTAAATATACTCTTAAATTAAACTTCTCTAAAAGGTACTTTACTATTTTAATGATGATAAGACCTTGAGTGAAAATTATTTTAATACATTGAAGTAACAATGTTTTCCCACAAATTGAAAAAAAAGTTTTAAAATAAATAGAAATATAAAAAATTACACATTATTTATACCTTACAAATTCACTTTATTGATTTAACAAGAGTTTCAAACTCTTTCTATTTCAAATATGAAAACTGTTGGCTTCGTACAGTAGCGTAGCTCGATGTTTCGGGCCCCTAGGAAAGAATCGCTGATGGGCCCCCTAAGCGGAAATATTTTAGTAAAAAGATTTTTTTATATATATTTCATCGGTGTTTATTTTTCTCTGTGAGAAAGAGGTGAAAACGATAATCTGATGACAATTCATCAAAGTGACGCTTAACTATAAAAATCGTTGTCTTTCGCTCGTGGGGCCCCTTTTGTTCCAGGGCCCTTAGGCATTGCCTCCTCTTTCTATATGGTAGCTACGCCACTGGCTTCGTAATATAACAGTGAAACGAAAAAATCTGAATATTTCTCAAGTTTCGCGTATTTTTATTCAAAATATGGAAGTCATGAGGTACATTGAAGTAAATAACCTTAAAGAACTGCCAAAAACGATAATAAGTTGTGTTTTTCGAAACTACTGGCGAAATACTTTACGAGATAAGAGGCAGCGAATTTGACAGATTTGAGCAGTTGCGCCGCGGCACGCTGCGACTTGCATGGTCACTTTCCGGGCCGGATCTTGGCAACTACTGGGCAGATGATATGAATAAAAATGTCTAATAAAGTGTTGGTAATAATATCAAAACAATCCGTTAGAATCCAAAATTGGAATTGCTCCGTTTTCGCTTGGAATGACCCAAATACCACAAAATATGATGAAATATATAAAGTTCAAGTGCGATGCGGCACGTTTTCCCCTTATCCGATTGTAAAAATATTTAACACAATTTATTTTCTAAGCAAATGGAACAAATTTAGGGGGCGTCCCGAAAGAAATTCAGAGTTCGAAAAATAAGGACCACCCTAGTGTACAGCGTATCACAAATGAGCGTGTTTCGTGCAATGGAGTATTAGAAAGAAGTTATATACCTGTAGGTAAGGGAAATAGCGTTTTAAAGATCTTCTCTTAATCATAAATAATCCATTTTCTTCCTATTTAATAATATTACATGCACACGTAAGAAAATTAAACGTTTGTTTGGGAGATTGTTTATGTTAGCAACAATGAAGTAACCATGCAAGAAATTTTCAGTTCAACTCGATATAAGATATTCTTGTTTGATTTTCTCGATAATGGCTACTCCTACGATAAAAATATGTAGAAAAGAAAAGTTAGTTCTAGTTCTACAAGTTTTTTTTGAAAAATATTCTCCTACGATAAAAATATGTAGAAAAGAAAAGTTAGTTCTAGTTCTACAAGTTTTTTTTGAAAAATATTTTGATATGATCAATATTTTACGAGATATGACAAAAATTTAATTTTTTTTCACCAGTAAAGTGGTACCCCTGATTGGCATACGTGATTCATTTTTGCGATTTTCTTATTATATTTGATTGGAAGTCTTTAATATCAAATTTCATGAAAATCCGTTCTGTAGAAGCCAGGAACAAACATGCGGACGGACGGATGGACGGACGGATGGACGGACGGATGGACGGACGGATGGACGGACGGACGGACGAACGGACGGACAGACGGACGGACAGACGGACAGACGGACGGACAGATGGACGGACAGACGGTCGGACCGACGAAAATAGGCGCTCACGCTGTAAGCGAAACGTGCCTAAAAAACATTATTTCGTTATGTATTTCATATTATCTCAATTTGTATGTTTATTATTACCTGTTTTTACTTCTAAGTAATTTTCATTGCAAGAATATGACTGAATATTTTCTACTTTATAAAATAGTTTTGCTCCATTTATTTCGATTCATATTTAGTGAAAAAAATATACCATATACTCTGGTGTATAAGTCGACCTGTGAAGCTTAAAAAAATTTTCCTAAAACTTAGAGTCGACTTATATGCCGAACATAAAATGTGAACCTTAAATTACAAATGAATAACATCGATATTTACAAAGACCGTTGATCTTTCAGTGGAGGTGATCGCTATTTGAATCAGCTGTTCCAGTGTTTACATTTTATCAAATTTATTTAAGAAGAGTTATAATAATTAATTTTAATACTGTATTTACTCACATAATCCTCATCCTCGTGTACTATGCACACCCTTATTTTTGGAGCAGACCGAGGAGAAAAAAATAAATTCATACTTTAATAAGTTGAGGTTTACAGCGGCAGAAAATTATAAAAAATCAAAGAAATGTGGGGATTCCCTGTAGGTGTGTTCTCTCCATGGTTCCCTCTAAGCTGCACGGCTGCACAGCAGTTTTTGAAGTGCCACACACTACATTTTTCAAGCTCGTACGATTGTGTGTATTTTAGAATATATCGGAACAGGGCCACGTCAATCCCGGTGCACATCCGCACACAAGAATCATGTAGGCGCACATAGCAATATTCATTCTGTCCCTGGATGAAAAAAATTAGAGGGAACTATGGTTCTCTCCTGGGTTAAAGGAGCGTCAGTGGCTCACGATGAATACTGAAAATACAGATACCAGATGCCAACTTATTCCGGCAAAAAATGTTTGTAGAAACTGGTAGTAAATTTTTAATGACAGAATTGCTTTTTTGAGTAACATTAATAAACTTTAAGCTCAATTAAAAGGTACAGCTTTAATATTATAAAAATATTACATCATCTCAATGTTGAAGATGCATCAATGGCAATATAAACCATGCATTTAAACCCTAAACATTTCTTAGTCATGTAGATATGCGTAAACTTCATAGAATTCTTTGTCTTTCATGAGTATAAACGTAGATGCAAGCCTGATGCAAATTTACTATCGAACACTAGGTATAATTGATTTTGATAATATCATTAGCAGATGACATCAATCAAACTATAGGAAACTTTATTTAGTGGGTCATGCTCTCCAAGAATAACAGTTTCTTATTGGTTGAAATTAAAACATCTGTTACATGGAATGCTCAAGAAGAATAGCATGGACTCTAAACAGTATTTATATATATTTTTTATTGTTATGTTTATTTCTATTTTTTTAAAACTTCAATTGTACATGACTTTGATTTTGTCCGAAAACAAGAGAAGTATTTTTAAGTGAAAAAGTGGGGGTCAAATTATAAGGCGAACATATTCCTAATCATATATTTTCATTCAAAAAGCAGGGGTCAACTTATACGTGGGCCGACTTATGCCGTAATATATGGTATATAAAAATTTATGCAGTAAGAATTCTGTTTAACTACTATTGAGTAATTTTTATTGCTATTACGCCACAAGATATTAGCTACAGTGGATATCTCAAAAAATTAGCAATCTCTGAGATGGCAATCCTAGTTGAGCAGTTAGCACTCTCTTGTTTCGGTGATCATAAGCGAAGTCAATTTCTATTCTGGCAGGCCAATGTACAGTATTATCAAAACAAAATTCAGGTTGTATCTTCATAATATGTTTACTAATAAATAAATAACCAAGTTTTATTGCTGAGATTAGTTGTTTTTGGCCAAGAAAAATCTCCTGGAATCTCCCTGAATTACTTCTACTATTTGTTGATTTGACGATCCCCCTTTATCCTGAGCAATGGGATCAGCTGCCTATCAGCTCCTGAGGGCTCCTGGGTAGCCATAGCACTTGGTTGCTCCATTTTTGGTCCAACCTGAGGACCTTCCCTGAATTGACTCATCCGAAGGTAGATATCTCCCAGAATTAACCCCTCATAAGGTGGCAACCATACGAGTCTCCAATAGCAACAACAAGGTTATACAAATCTTGAAAATGATGTATAATGAGAACAATCTTCCCATTCACCTAATAATGAAATTAGTAGTTGAAACTATTGCATAATACTATGGCCACATACAGGGTTACTCAGCGGTGAACACAAAATGAATTTAAATTACACAAATAATAATGAACATAACTAAAGGGATTTATAAATATAATAATAATTTCAATTGGAATTTCTCAAATTTCACCTTGTGCTCTTCACAAACAATGCATAAGCAAAGTACTGTATATCTTCGAGTATAAGGCGATTTGAGTATAAGTTGAAATGTATTTTTTAGCCTAAAACAGCATCTAAAATCCAAGTCTCGAGTATAAGTCGAAGCAAGGAAAATGAGAGAAAGATAATTTTGAAATTTACAAAAAAATTAATATATATACAGGTGAACCTCTACTTACGAACATTCAAGAAACGAACAATTCGTATTTACAAACATTTCACATACAAATGAATTGTGCCTTGCCCTACATTGATCGCAGAAGGAACACATAAACTTGTTGAAGCTTGTCATTTGCTGTTTGTATCCAAAACCGTACAAGCACGTGATTCTGTACGTATTGTTTTTTATTACTCTTGAAATATGGAAAACAATCATAAATGTAGTGTTTGTGAAAGTGCTAAGAGTGGTAACAAATGTCGAGTGCTTTTGATGGAAACTAAAATGGACATAATAAATAGATAAGAAAAAGGTAAGTCGCTTGCTTCAATTGGTGATGTTTATGATATCAATCGTTCAACAATTGGAACCATTTTAAAAGCCAAAGGAAAAACTGGTGATCATAATCGCAATGCAGGCTCTGTTCAGTCCGTGATTATAAGTAAAAAACAAAATGCCGTCGTTGAAGAAATGGAACGGTGTTTAACAGTTTGAATTCAGGATCCAAATAAAAAAACCAATGCTTGAGTACTGAATTGATTCTTCTCTTCAATCCACTCATTTGGGGAAGACTTTTAAAGATGAAATATAAATTTTAAGTTTTCCTTTGAAACTACATAAGTGTGGCGATGCTGTATTATTTTATCATTAGCCTTCACACTTTCCGCTAGTTAGCATGAATTCTTCATTCTAATGTGCTTCAAGTCAGTCAAATGTTGTTTTTCGCCAGTCATGTTTAATTATTGATCCAGAAAAATGTCCATCTAGTTTGCAACTTGAATATAAATCAAAGGTAGGCTTTGATCAGCCTAAAAAAGGAAGAAATTTCTTGACTTATACTCGAAGATATACGGTAATACAACTTATAACAAAACATGTTCCTTAATGCATTGCCAATGTATGAGGGCTGTTCAATAAAGAGTGATCATTAATTTTTTCTAAAAAAAACTATTTATGCAACAGTTGTGGCTTAGATGCAAAATGTTACACCAATCCGTCTTGTATTATGTCAGAAAAATGCAGACATCTTGTGTGCAGCATGTTGGAATGGCAGCAACACTAATGCACTTCTGTTCAGTTTAGCATACTGATCAATGGAGGACACATGCAAGGAACAGTACAACAGTACGCTGCTCTGAAAGTTTGTTATCGCCTCAAAAAAAACATCAGCTGAAGTGTACAGCATGTTGCAAGAGGCAAATGGTGAATCAGTGCTTCCATAGAACATAGCCCGGTGCTGGTTTGAAATGTTTAAAGTCAAGTAATACAAGCATCACAGGACAATACTACACCTCTATACTGAAGACTGTGTGAACACATCTGACAGAAACATCCTCAGCTGTAAGTGAGCAGTTGCTTCATTATGACAATGTGCGACCTCGCATTGCTCAGGTTGTCATACAGTACCTAGCCAGCATCAATGTGACCTGTCTCCCTCACTCTCCATATAGCCCAGATGTTGCACCCTGTGAATTCTTTCTTGTATCCACCTTGAAGGTGTAGCTGCGGGGAAAACATTTCCAGTTATTGGAAGAAGTTGGGAAGGCAGCAGAGGCAATCCTAAAAACTATGCCATGCAATAGCCTCTCCCATGTGTTTTAAAAGATGCAGCAACAATGAGACAAGTGTATTGCATGCAACAGGGACTACTTTGAAAAGAACCATCAGGTTCTAGAAGATAATTAACACATTTGGTGCGGGTGCCGCCGATCGGCGGCGCTCAGGTATTTACTTAGGACCGGCCACCGCCTTTCAGCATCTTCCCTCCTATTCTGTGTACATATAAAAAAAAAACGTCGTTCTCGGGAAAAATCGTGTTCACCAACCCCGCAGCGAATGTGTTAATGTGATGAGCTCATGAAAAAATCATGATCACTCTTTATTGAACAGCCTTGTATATGCAAGACAATGCATAATGAGGCAACGTATGATGGGAAATAACTAAATAAGTATTCTTCAATTATATACTTATATGACTTAATTTAATATTTCATAACTTCCTTGTTATTTAATTTTCTCCTTATTTAATCAGTTAAGCTTCTTATTTAATTTTGGTGTAGTTAATGTTTAATAAATTCAATATTATAATACACTTTTTAAGTAGAATAAATGGCAGATTATAAAATAAGTTTCAAGACAAAAATTTATAATAAAGTTTTTTTTCCTACAGGTAGCTGGAATATTCACGATTTAATGGACACTTGTCAAAATCATTTCATTGATGAAAATGACACATGTAATCAAATTTCAAATGTCAATGGAGTTGCCTTAGAAACAGATGATGAATTGCAATTTATTCAAAAATTGCTGCTTTCATATAAAGGTATGAACTTTTCTTAAGAGTTAAATTCCCAGTTATAAGAAGAGTTTCACTACCACTGTTAAGTTCCTGTTTTATGCTTCCTCCTCTATTTCATTTTAAAACCTAAATTTCACCAGGATTCTCATTTACATAGATTTAACTAGCAATCTATATTACATCCCTTTAAAAGTGAAAGGAGGAACCTCCAAATAACCATACAAATGTCTTTTAGAATCATATGAGCAATTTCAATGACTATTATTATGCTTGGATATGATTTATCAATCATGAATTGGAGAATTACTTTTGAGGCTGGTAATTTTGTAGTCAAAATGCACATTGGATTTACTGAAACTATGGAAGTTCATCATTACATCTCAATCTTCCCCTTCCAAGGTTTTGTCATCAATATCTTGTCTATTCTTCAACATTCTATTTAAGCTCTTCTCTTCTCTTATTGTGTTTATAGCTTTCTCATTTGTTTTCCTCCCAGTACAACTAATTCTCCTCAGTCTCTACCATACCCACATATAAAAAGCCTTTAATATGTTCACATCATGTGCCTTATAATTAGTCTATATGTATTTCACACCTATACAATTCTGCACTCCATGCCTACATTTTCACTAACATTTTTATTTAATCTCACAGTCATCAACCCATGATGATTCATAAATGCTTCCATGGCTCTTCCTCTATATGTCCAATCTCTTTGGTGCTTCTGCCATTCTGAGTCAGAATGCTAATCTTTTATCTTTTACAGATCACTCATCAAGGACATTAACTAGTGGTTTCTGGTCTTGCTGGTCAAAAGAAAATTACACAAGTCATAATGTAACAAATTTCTGTGGAACATGGTATGGATGGAATACTATAATTGACAACAATATACTTGGATATCAAGCATGTCATCAAATGTTTTCCACATATACTTGTACACCAGATAGCGAATTTGTTATTTATTATGTATTACAAAAAAGTCATGGTAAGGAAATATAGATTTTATAAAGATCTATTATTATTTTTTAAAGGTAAATCAAGTAAATTTTTTCTGTGACCAGTTACAATGTAGGTTCTAATGGTTTAGCACAGTGGTGCCCAACCTTTTCTACATGGCAAGCCAAATCAGTGGTTATGAACCCTTTGGCATGCCACATTGGAAGTTGCTGGTTATTAGGTGGGCCAGATCAGCATTTTAATTGGAAGTTGCCTTTACATTCTGAGGTGCCATTTTAGTGAAAATTAAGTCTAAATTAGGTTTTGATGATAAACATTCCAATTTTAAAAGTTTACCATAATTTTCTGATTATAATACGAATTTTTTTCTCCAAATAGTTGACAAAAAGTTAGGGTGTGTATTATATATGATTTTAAATGCATACAACATTTTTCAGTACGGAAATAATTTATATTTTCAAACATGTTTTTACCAATAAATTGTACATTTCAATGAATTTCGATAACATTCCTTTAAATATTGTTTTTCAAAACAAAAATTAGAATATTTATTTATTTAATTTAGCTGTCAAAATTACTAAAGCCTAGGAATTCATTACCACTCCCCTCACTGTCCTCAAACAGTTCCTCAGTGATCTTGTGTTCTCTCCCATCATCTACGTAAATTGCATCGCCGAGAACATTTTACACACCTCGATCGGCTTGTATGAACTGGACTTTATGTTCACTTAAACGATGTCATAGGGCGGCAAAGGATGAACTGTTATTCCAACCGACCAGGTAAATACAAAAGGCGACATTGAACTGAGGTTTTTATACATTGTATCGATCTTTAACGGGAGTCAGAACATAATGTGATATTTTCGTAAACTTTCTCACACATATCTATTTTGACAGCAAAGCATGAACTCATATTCCAACCGACCAGATTAATGCAAAAGGCGACATCAAGACAAAATGTTTTTATGAGTGTAGCAATCTTTAATGGGAGAGTCAGAATGTAATGTGATAACAGACTTCAAGAAAAAGACTCTTAGTGAACATCTAAGTGAAAATCCCAAATGCTTTTGGTCATATGTTAGAGAAGTTCAAGGTCGACGCCCAACCGTAGCCCCCATAATAAACGAGCAAGGAGAGGTAGTTAGCGATAGCACAGATAAAGGAAATTTGTTAAACTTATTTTTTCAGAGCGTATTTACTACCGAAGACGTGAGAGCGAAGGTCGTGGCACCCGAACCAGGCAAGGAAAAAATGAACGATATGGTCATATTAGCGAAAGGGATAGCTCAACAGCTTAAAAATATCAAGTCAAATAAATCTCCGGGTCCAGAAGAGATACCAGCTAGAGTATTCAAAGAGTTAGCACTGGAAATAGCACCTTATCTCGAAATAGTTTTCAATAAGTCACTGTACCTAAGGAATGGAAATTAGCCTTTATAACGCCGTTACACAAAGGTGGGAAAAAAGACGACAGAGAAAATTACAGGCCAATTTCTCTTACCTCCCTATCTTGCAAGGTTCTCGAGCACATTATCGCTAGCTCCGTGATGGACTTCTTAGATAGTCAGAACTTGCTAAGTAAATATCAGCATGGCTTCAGGAAGATGAGATCTTGTGAAACACAGCTTGCTCTGTTCGTTCACGATATACTAAGATCAGGAGACCGTAAGACTCAGTTAGATGCTGTTTTCCTCGACTTCAAGAAGGCTTTCGATAAAGTCCCGCACAGTAAGTTAGTGAAGAAATTAAATGACTGTGGAATAAATCGAAAGATAATCGAGTGGATCAGGGACTTTCTTAATGAGCGTGAACAAATAGTAGTTATAGATGGATTTAAATCAGATTCAGTCAGCATAGCCTCAGGCGTTCCACAGGGAAGTGTAATCGGCCCCCTACTATTCCTTTTATACATAAACGACTTAGATAAGGTTATTAAAAGTAAAATCAAGTTATTCGCGGATGATACAGTAGTTTACAGAGAGATTAACAGTCCTAATGATCAATTATTACTTTCTGACGACTTAAATGCAATTCTCGAGTGGTGTAAAGAGTGGCAGTTAGAATTGAACTTAGGAAAGTGTTCCTTTATGAGATTCTGGGGAAACAAAAACATTGACACGACGAATTACACTGTTGAAGGCGTCCAGCTAAAACTAGCCGATTCCGTCAAATACTTAGGCGTTACTTTAACAAGCAACCTCTCGTGGGATATGCACATACGAAATATATGCGGGAAGGCTAAACAGAAACTAGGATTCATCAAACGCATAGTAGGTAAAAGTGAGGAAAAAGTCAAAGAGACATGTTACTTCTCGTTAGTAAGACCGCTATTAGAGTATGCGTCGAGCATATGGGATCCATACGTGAAAGGATCAATCTCAGAGTTAGAAAGAGTGCAGCGAAAAGCCGCTAGATTCGTCAAAAATTGTTACGATAGAAACAATAGTGTTACAGCCTTGATACAGGACTTAGGATGGGAATCACTAGCTGAGCGCCGATCACGCTCTAGGTTAAAACTTCTCGAAAGATTTAGAACGCATATATTCTCCAGCGATGTCGAAGAAATAATAAGAGCGCCAACTTATATTGGTAGAAAGGACCATCCTCGTAAAATAAGAGAGATAGCCTGTAGGACTGAGAGGTATAAAGGCTCGTTTTTCCCTAGAACGATAGCTGAGCAGAACAGAAGTTATGAAAAGAAATCAGCCGACGTAGAATGATACTATACATTATTATGCGCTTTACCTTGGTGCTATTGCACCCCCTGCCACACACCATTGCGGTGGCTTGCAGGGTGAACTATAGATATAGATAGATATAGATATTTTCGTAAACTCTCTCACATGTATCTCATTTGGCGGAAAGGCAAGAACTGTCCCAATACTACACATAGTCAAGTAAAATTACATTGATCTTTTACAAAAAAATAGGTGCATATTATACATAGTGATAAGAGAATTTTCACATTTCACTCATGAAAATATGGGTGTGTATTATATAGGTTGCGTATTATAATCGGAAAATTACGGAAATTATCAAAATTTTCATAAAAATGTAGGAGTGTGTGTTAAATTTTTTAGATTACTTTTTCATCATGGCTACATGGGCACCATAAAAACTCTTCATGGGTCACATCTAGCCCAGTGGCGCACACCTGGGGGGGGGGGGGGGGGGTCTTTGGAAAATTGTGATTTTTCTAAACTGTGGAAACATACATCGCTATTTTGAATTTGGGTTCATGGGCACCATCAGAAAGGAATAGGAGATGGTTTGCCCCCTTTATTTTTAACTTAAATTTAATGAATAATGCAATACACGACATTGATATAACTTGCATACAACTTTTGTGCTTGTCAAATATTTTGGACACCTCTCTTGAGAAAATCCTGTATGAGCTACTGATCTAGCTCATGGGTCCTGGTTGGACAACACTGGTTTAGCAGATCAGAAAGGAAAGACTGTGGCATCACATGGATGAAAATCAATTTATCAAGTTTTAAGTATTAAAACAGCAGTAGAAACGATTTTATGACAAAATTTAAGTAAGAAGTGGGAAATTGTATCTTAAAATTTAAAGATTGCATTTTTATAATAGCTGAACTGGTCAGATCCAGCCCATAAATGGTACGGGGAGACCTCGTCTTTCGTGGCTTTATCTTTCGCGTTTCCACATTTGCGACCAGTTTTGTCTTTCATATTCTCATATTTCACTCTTTCTCAGAGAAAAATCACAGAAAAAGCTACGCAAAATTTTCTATACATGGAATTAATTATATTTTCCTCACATTTTCTCTAATAGTCAGACCTGAAAAATATTGTTGTGGTATTCTAATGTGTAAAAATATTTACATAAGTGCCTTAATGTAATATATATGCATAATTAAAAAAATTAGATATGTGTCTTATATAGGGTTGCTACCATCCCGATTTTAGCAGGACAATCCCGACTTTTTGCCTCATGTCCCGCTTCATTCCCAAATTGTCCCGACTTTCTTGTTCAACATTAATGAGAATTTGTTTTATTGAAAATTAATTTTTATATGTATCGATATTTACTTTATTCACAAAAATTGATTATATTTCAATTTTCTACATCTATAATGCCCATTAAGTTGTCACGAATATAGTAGGGACGTCTTCATAATATAAATTTAAATCCTGCACAAGTAGTGTTTTAAGTACGCTAGTAAATAGCTTGAAGTTCTAAGAAATTATAGGTCAACCACTGATGTTATTGTAAGTAACTTCAAAGAAGTATTTTATCAATAATATTTTAACTTTCGTAAATAATAAGTAGACTTTTAAATTTTGTTTTTGAAATTTCTTCTGTGAAAAAGGTATTGAAAAATTGAATAGTGACTATTCCGTTGATGGCTCAACCAAAATGGATGAATGTAAAGTTATAACATCAGATAATAGACTCTCATCTCCACCACCAAAGAAAAGATTTTGCACATTCAAAGATGAATGGCTCAAAGATCCAAATTATTCATCATGGATTGCAAAAACTGATGATCATTTCACTGCAAAATGCATTTTATGTCGCTCTTTGATATCTTTAAAAAATGAAGGTGCTGGAACTTTGAAGAAACATATGGAAACTGCAAAGCGTACTCAAAATTCGCTTATAACTAAAACTTCAAAGACAATTATTCCTTCTTTCACACACATTCTTCCAAGGGAATAGATTACAGCAGTGTTGCTGAACTATATTTTGCTTATCATGGAATGATGCCCAAGCATAGTTATTTCTCTTCAGAGTGTGGAATAAAGCTATCATGTAAAATATTTTCTGACTCTAAAATGGCAGCAAAAATACAATGTGGTCATACTAAATTAGAATGTTTAGCACAAAACGTTATGTCTCCATATTCTTGCGAATTATTGCAGAGAGAGTGTAGAGCAAAATATTGCTCTGTAGCTTCAGATACTTCTAACAAAGGTAATATAAAATGTTATCCACTTATTCTTAAATTTTTTAACATAAACAAAGGTATTTTTTTAAAAAGTCCATTTCTGCTGAGATTATAAAAATTATAAAATTGATCTGATCAGTACCAGTAAGCAATGCAATTGCAGAAAGAGTTTTTCACTCATGAAAAACCTATGGACAGATGAACAAAACAGATTTAAAATAGTCTGTAAAAGCAGAGCTTCAGATAAAATTTAATTTTAACAAAACTTGCAGACAGTTTTTGAATTACTACAGAAACAACCAGAACTTTTAGAATGTGCAAAATCAAACGAAAAATATAAATTTAAGGTCTGACTTTACTATAATTGAAAGCTGATTTTCTGTTGATAAGCATAGAATATGTTAATCAGTTACTTTATGAGATTCCTCATCTGTGGCAATACTATGTAAAAGAAATATTATTGCTATGGTTGTTTAAGCCTAAAATTAATGTAATTATTTTGCAAATCTTTGAGAGAATTGATATTTTGAAGATTCATTTACTGTAAATGCTTATTTAAAAAATTTAAATAATAAAGCTTACCACCTTTTTCTAATCCCAAGACCTCTAAAAAAAGGTTAGGCCATGTCCCTACTTCCCATTTCTAAAAGGTCTTATATATAGTTTTAAATATTTTTAGGATGCAATCCTCCCACACTTTTGTGTCTTACACATGAAAAGTTGCAAAATATAAGCCGGCATCACCTTTCAGGAGCTTTCTTTCTTTTTGACGACAGGGAAGTCCCAAGGGGAAAAACTCAACTCTTAACTCTCTTGATCTTTCTTATTCAGGATCATTGGAGCATTTGCTCAGGTTTGACATAGTTCAAATGCTTATGCTTTGCGTTTCACACATAATTTATTATTGGTGGAGTTTCGCGGTGTTTTTCAGGAATGTAACATCCCAAGAAAGACAAGGTCTGCCATATTTGGAAATTAGCTCCTGCAAGTTAGGCAACTGCCGTTTATTTTTTTCAATTCTACTATGGAACTTAAATAATATTTTATTTTCTGATACATTTTCCATGTTATTTTATCTTGTTTATGTCTCTCTTTCACTGACTTTCATTTTTTTGCCTCTTTCTCTATTTTTCTGCAGTCACCAATACAAAGGACAAATTGTGCAATGATCTGTTCTTGCTCGGATGGGAACCAAACCTTGTATTTCCCATTGCCTTAATTGCTTCTCTTTCACGATTTCGTCTTTTGCAGTGTTTTCAGGAACGTAACCCCCTGCGAAAGATGAAGTCTGTCAATAGTTAATTCACCCATGTTCTCTTACAATAATGTTATATAATCAAAGTGTCATCAACTTGTAGGTGAAATATGTTGGAATATCTGGGCTCCTGGATCTAGCAAAATGAATATAGTGATTGATTACAATAATAATGAAGGCAAGAATTATGAAAAACCCACTCAAATTATATGTGAATATAAAATGAATAAAAATGAAGATTGTTCCACAGTAAGTAATTAAATCATTAACATTCAAATAACATTTTTCCTGTGCTGAGTTATTATTTGAAAAAATCATTCTAAATGTATAGTAAAAATACATCATTAATTTCTTATTAATATAATATTCCAAAATGAAAGGTATCAGAGAGATTAGAAACTTTCCAATCAAAAGAAGAAGATATGAGAGGCTGATAAAATGATAGTCTTGGCATTAAAATGAAAAATATATGCAATACTAATACACTTGAGTAAATAATGCCAATAAGCTTAATATCAACTTGGCAGAATTGGTTCTTCATCTTAAAATAATGACAAATTTTATACAGTTAGTACTGTACAGTTTTCCATATCATGACAAATAATATCCTTAGGATCTACAAATATTGCATTAATTGACCAAATAACTTTGTTAATAATAATATTAATGTATTAAAAGAGAGGGATTAAGAGCATTTGTAATACATCTTATAGTATTTGATTTATAAAATGAATTTCTGAAAAGTAATTTTAGGCATTTCTATAGAATATTCTACACATATCAAAATAATCTTCACTTCAGACAGAGTATCAAAATACAGCATCTACCACAAATGACAGGATTACATCACTTACAACAAAAGATCAAAATACAGCATCTACCACAAATGACAGGATTACATCACTTACAACAAAAGATACTGCTATATCAACTGAAAATGACAGGCACACTGGATTTTCAACAAGAGGAACATCTAATAATATTCATGGCAAGTAAATTAAATAATTTGGCAAACAAATTACTTCAGAGATATTTCTTAAAGTTGAATGTTTTAAAAGAATAATATAATAAAATAGTTATGAAACAAAAAAGCAAGTTCTGACTACCAACCAAATGGTGAGTAATCATAATGATACTACATACCTTCAGGTAAGTGAAAATAATTTACTAAAAGTTAGATCTCAGGATAAGAAAGTAACACTACTTCATAGAATATTAATTATTAATCACACTATTAAACTTGCTTGAAAACAGGTACAGAAACCAAAGATGAAACATTTATCACAGAAAGAAGCACAACATATGGGAATTCTGGTAAGTCAATATGAAGAATAAAATTTGTTTGTTGCTTACTGCTTGACTGCAATTAATGCTATGCCTGCAAAAGATGATTAAAATTTAACGCATACATATTTAATTATATAATAGCACAGATAGAATAAGTCTTAAATAATACTTTCATAAGCATTGGTATCTTTTGACTAATTTCTCAAGGTCCACATTTATTTTCCTTAGGTAGTTTGAGTCCGAAATTATGTCATTGAATGAGTATATCATTATGTAACAACTGAGTCACACTCTTGGATCATTATTTTATTTTACTAATGCTTAGTAGCAATTATTTCTAACTTACAATTAGTGAATGATGTGCATAAGTAAACATTTGTAGAAATAATCAATCTTTGGTGAGTCATATTCAGTTAGTGATGATAAAAATGAATATTCCTTTAATAATGAAAAGAAGATGTCAAAGACTAAAATTATTGATGAGGAAACTGAAATTTATAGACTTAGAAATGCTGAATGTGATGACCAGCCTGCAATTCCTTCAGTTTAATGGATTGATATTTTGCCTACTAGAGAGTGTGTTAGTGGTAATGAAGTAGTGACAGTATAAAATAATATGGCTAATATGGAATACTCGATGAAAGGGTTAAGGAAGCTACTTGCGAGTGCATTAGTAGCTATACTAACACACCCCTGAAGTGCACAGAGGTCTCATGTAAGAGGTAGCCCAATAAGAAACATTAGAATTATCAACTTTCATGTACATACAAAGATACACAAAATTATGTTTTTATTTATTTATGATATCAACATAATAATTAAACTATTGGCATACTTAACCATCTACAATATGGCCTCAGTAAAAGTTTACAGCCTGTAGCTAACCATTAGAGGAAGGAAAGATGTCTGTCATTACCAATACAGTTGTTAGCCAGTAAATGGTTGTCATTAGCTGATCTGACATTCCTTCCCATAGCTTTCTTATATAAATGTTGGCCAAATTTTTTGTATTATAACAAGATAGTATGCAAACGTGTTAATAAGGCATTTCTTTTGATAATTAAATTTTAATGTAACAGAAACAAAAAAGCTACATCGTCAGAAGGGAGTGCAGCTAATGAAGGTAGTATTGTGGAAATATCTAGTAGTATTAAGTACTGAAAACTCTCAATTAACCATGTTAATAGTAGGGAAATGTAATGAAAAACCAGGAAACACTGATAACCCAGCAAAATGCAAATCATGAATTTTAAGAGTTAAAAGTTTTCTGAATTGAAAACTCAAAGCCAAATTTTTAAAAACAACTTCATTAAATTACTCCATATAAATTTCACGGTACTTAGGTAATATCAGGTGACAGCTAGAAAATTCAAATTTTGAAATTATCGCAACAGTTTACCAGAATTTTGCTAAGATTTGTCATATTGTAGAAGAAGACTTTCAGCTTGTTCTAGGGATAAAAGTTTGAAATCTAAGAGATAATACGAGCTAGAAAAATAAGCCTGCACCAGAGAGGGTTATTTTTAGCCAAGGGGGCAGGGGAAGAGAAGACATTCTTTAGAGCTATTTTCTTTTGGGTTTTAGAAAACTATTTACCAACAAGAGTCTCTTATTCTATAAGCTCAAGAATTTTTTGTCAACATGATACATTCAGAGTAGCCAGTGTGTGTTTTTGAAGTAATTTCTTCTTCACTATTTTCTCCATCTGATGGGAAAAAATTTTCTTCTTCTTGGATGCATATTGCATTTTCTTCTAGTGAGGATACCATGAACTTCTTCCAACCTGCTTGCTATAACTTATTACTGCCCTGAAAGTATTTATTTTTGACATTGTCCAAGCTGTATCATAATAATACATCCAATTTGTGACACAGATGATTAACTGTCCAACTTGCAACACCACAGCTTTTCTAATGTTTAATCATTGCTAGTAGTCAAGCTCCTAGTCCAAATATGACACAGAGAAATTGCCCCAGGTTAGTAGTCTTTGTCACAAGCTGGACACATACAATATGAACATATTCATTAATCTAAAAGAAAAAAACGAGAATGTTTACTTTCACAGAAACAATCTTTTTCCTTTTGGCATTAAGATGACATATCATTTAAGAAAACATTTAAAGAAAATATTACTTTAATAAAGTTATCCTGGTGAGTCCACAACACAAATATTCTGTCCATAGATATTTATCAAATGCCATTGGATATTTGGCCCCTCATAATAGATATGTAATGTAATTGCTGTAGCTAATAGCATGATTATTCTTCTCTTTTGTTTACATGAATCTGACATACACGTGATTTGTCAAAAATAATTAAAGAGACCACAACTACTGAAGAGTATCAAATGGGAACTACAGTGGAAAAAACATCTACTGGTGAGTATTCATTGAATATTTGGTCTTTGTTAACAAATAAAATCCATTTTTTATCACATCAACCCATTCTCTTATCTTGCAAAATGGTCTCCATAAGTACATGATGTGACAAAAGCAACAAATTCCAGTATACAGACATCCCTACGAACAACTCTTTTTGGAACACAAATGGAAGAAACAACAGGAAAGTTTGAAATCACTACAGTTTCTGAACCTACCAGTAAGTAGATCAAAATAAATTACTAATCCTTTGTTGTTATTCAATTAGAACTTATAATAATAACAACCTTTATTATCCCGGCTGATCATACATTTTGTAGGTATAGGAATCGTCATGAAAAAATCACAATATGATACAGTTAACATACAATTGTACATAACGAAGAAGTCACCTCTTGCACATAAGAAATTCATTAATATTATAAAAACATTTAAGAATCAAGCATTTTTTAACAGCTTTCTTGAATAATAATAATTTGGTAATATTACTAATTTGCGTAGGTAATTTGTTATATAATTTCGTCCCCATGGCAAGGGGACCTCTACATGTCACCTTCCTGCTGTGATAAACTAGATGTATCATTTCATGACCTCTAGTACCATATTTGTGTACTTCGTCATTTTTTATAAACATGCTAATGTTACATTTTACTAATACAAGAATATTATATATGTACAGACTTGGAATGATTAACATATTCAATTGAGTAAAAAGAGATCTACATGAAGCCCTGTGAGGAGCATTCAACATACACCTAACAATGTGCGTTTGAATAAGGAACACTTTGTGCAATAATGATGGAGATGAGCCCCAGAAAACTATACCATACGAAGCTCTTGCATAAAAATAGTTATAATAAAGAGATTTGAGGATTTCAAGAGATACGGTTTCTTTAATAAATCTTATACAGTAGAATGATGAATTTTTTAGAGAGTTGTGTTACGTTTTGACCAGTTTAATGTTTCTTCAATGTGAACGCCCAGGAATTTGGTATTTGGAGTAGGTGTGATTCTTACATCATTGACTATTAGACTTATGGTATTCTGAAGTTTTTTCTGAGAGAAGTGCATCACTTGAGTCTTATCATAATTCAATTGCAGCCTATTAGTTTTGCACCAGCTGCTCATATTGCAGATAATATTTTGACCCTCCACTTCAAGTGAATTGGTATCAGGCGCTGAGATGATAAAATTAGTGTCATCTGCAAAGATGATGCTTTTTACTGTTGATTTGTTAGATATAAGTGGGAGGTCATTTATGAAAATTATAAACAATATAGGCCCAATAATGGAGTCTTGGGAGACACCAGTTATGCATGATTTTATATCAGAGCCCTGCTTAGAATTATTTAAGTTTAAAATTACTCTCTGTGATCTATTGGTAAGATGAGAATTTATCCAATTATAAGCTACCCCTTTGATTCCCATATTGTGACATTTATGCAGTAGGATCTGATGGTTCACCATGTCAAAAGCATGACTAAAATCAAAAAATAATCCTAGGGTTTGGTTTTTGTTGTCAATTGAACCTAAAATGAAATTTATAGCCTGGAAAAGAGCAGATTCTGTTGATCTTCCCTTACTATAACCCCATTGTGAGTCAGATATTAACCTAAAATTTTCAAGATAGGTAATAAGTCTATTGAAAAAGACTAATCCAAATAACTTAGAAAATTGTGATAAAAGAGAAATTGGTCTATAGCTGCCTATATTTTCTTTTTCCCCTTTATTTTTGTAGACTGGTATTACTTTACTAATTTTTAATGTGTCAGGGAAGGTTCCTAGCCTTAAGGACTCATTCAATAAGAATAATAGTGGTTTCAAGGTAAAATCTTTGCATTTGTACAACAAGTTACCAGGTACACCATCTAGACCAGTTGCTGACCTTTACTTAATCTGCACAAACAGAGATTTAATTCTGTTTCATTGCAAGAATATAAATATATTGAACCAGATGCAGATTCATTACTCAAGTTAACATAGCTACTATCAGTGATATTAAAGTCATGTCTTGGGAGTTTTAAAAAATTATCATTTATGTAGTTGCATAGTTCTGTTGGATCAGTGATAGGTTGACCCTTTCCATTGACAACTTGAGGTATGAATTTCGTCTTATGTCTACCAAGCACCTTATTTACTATTTTCCAGGTCTCCTTCGTTTTATTTGTGATGTTTATCAATAATTCATCATGGTAAGACTTCTTAGCTCTATTAATTAATTTCCTGTAGAGTTGCTTGATATGCAAATAAGATGAATGTGTTTCATATGTATTACAAACTTTATCAAGGTGAGCCCATTTCTTGACAACAACAGAGAACTTAATGATTTCTGGTGTAACCCAGTGCTTCCTCTTATGCAGCCTTCTGTCACTTTTTATACTAATTTCAGGAATAGCACAGTTAAATAAGTAGAGGAATTTTGAATAAAAATTATTGAAACAATCATTGAATTGTACTGCGTTGAATATAGTTGACCAGTTTTCACGTCCTAAAAGAGTACAGAGATTTGAGATATTTGATTGTGAAAAAACTCTAGCGGTGAAAGAACTTATTAAATTGATTTGTGCTGGAGTATCAAGTTCGAACACAGTTGAAATAGCAAAATTATCTGATAAATGTAAGTCATGCACATCTGATACTGTTTTCTTGGGATCATAGTTACAAAATAAATTATCCAATAATGACTTTGATAATGGTGTTATTCGTGTTGGTAGAAAAATGGATTGTTCCATACCATATGACTAAAAAATACTTGTTAAATGGGCAGTCTGAGAGGTGTCAACCAAAACGTTACAATTAAAGTCACCAACTACAATGAGGAAATGCTTATTACTATTCAAATTATCCAGTAAATTATCAAGTCTATTCATAAAGGATTCATAGCAACTAGAAGGAGAACGATACAATGCTACTAGAACAAAGTTGTAACTATCTATATTAATAAAGCATGCACAGCATTCAAAAACTTTTTCCTCCTTCAGAGAAATATTAATATTTTTACATTTATATGAAAAGTTATTATTGACGAAAATTGCTGTACCTCCATTCTTAAATTCAACACGAGAGAAAGATGCCACTATATGGTAATTGTACAAATGAAAATCAATCAGTTCTGAGTCACTGAGCCAATGTTCACTGATGCACAGTACATCAATATTCAACTTAATAATAATTCCAATAAACTGGCCTTATTTCTCAAACATTGTATATTGATATGCAACACTGATAGCTTATTTTTTAGAAAGTGAGGTGATGTGAGTCCATCATTTAGCCTAAGGGTACCAATGTTGAATTTTGCAAAAAAAATACCTATTAATCAAAACATTTTTTGGCCAGAATATTGGCTCACTTAACACTTTTAAGTTCTCAGCATCAGCTGACACACAAAAGGAAGCATAATCTCCCTTTGTCACTAGTTGATCTACTTCCACATTGGCGCTAGTAGATAATTTAGCATTCAAATACCTGATGAGATCTTCTCTCGATGTGTCCTTCCTGAATAACATGTCCACAATTACATATGAACTGAAAGCCTTTCTGGCTTAAAGTGTTTGATATTCTGTATAAGTTTAAGCTAACTTTCTGGAAGCTTTATACTTTGAATGTGAATTTTATTATCATCTTTTTTGTTACTATAAAATTTTTATCTTATCATTAATAACTCTTAAATTAGATGTAGTAGTTATTTTATTTCAGTAAGTTATTTGCTTTTAATGCAATAAGTTTTGAAATTTTAATGATTGTTTTTATCTCGTAATGCTAACAAATGGATTGTTTAGAGACTAGGTACTTTGCTGCTAAATATTATAATGATTCAAACATTATGTGTAAGTTTTTTCATTCTTCTTACTCATTAATTGAATATACTTTGCACAGCTGAAATTCCTACTACATTAAATTATTGCAAATTATGTGAGAAAACAGATGAATATGGACGAACATGGAGGGCATGTTCAGGAGATCTTAGCACCCTTCCATGCCCAGGAGATAGTACTAATGGGGCTGTATCATGGAGATGTGGCTCCAATGGCCACTTTGAAGGAGAAGTACCAAATTACGCAGAATGTTCTCATTCATGGATTAGTAATTTAATTGAATTGGTAAGAAATTTTCCTAGAATTATATCAGCATAATTACATATTACCCAAGGATAAATAACCATGACACCAACTTCTTTTTTAAGATCGCAAATAAGGGCAATATTGACAAGATTACCACAGAATTACTACTATATATCTCTAATGGGTTATTTTTTGGCCCTGAGATGTTAGAGATTGCAGATCTCCTCCCAAATGTTACAGAAATTTTTCAAAATCAATTGAATAAAGATGTCTCCTCATCTGAAATTATAAAGGAGTCTGAGAAATTCGCTACAAATATGACAAATGTCACAGACATTATTATAGGAAATGGGAGATCATGGAAGCAAATTGGCAATGTAAGTTATTTTATATTCTTAAATCTTAAATCAGAAGATTAGTAGTAATGTAATTTAATAAGGCTCTTTGTGGTTTTTGTAATAATTATAATAGCCACTACTAAATGAATTTAAAATATTTGATTTAATTTTTGTTTCAGTACTTGTAAAATTGTATGCTAGAAAATTTTTTGTCTAATAATTCATAAGTTAATTTTATTATACTAGGGGTTCTGCCCCTATATGCTAAATGCATCAACCCCATGCTTCTAAATGGCAAATTTGCCCTCTGCCCATGCTTACCCCCTGAACCCTTTCCTACCATCATATATTTAACGTAGAAAATTATATCAAGAGTTGGGTACCACCGAAGTATACAATGTACAGCTATATAGAGTTGGCCCCCACCATGCATGCCATCACCATGTGCGGATTCGCACTAACGCAGTTGAACTACAAGGGATAAAAATTGCCGTACGCATCACATGGTTCGCAGTAGCATGGTTTTCCGAAATGTCTCTTGGACAGCGAATGCATCCGAAACCACTCCCATTGACACCATTTGACTACTGATGCAATACCAATTGGGTATGCTACATAGACTACAACATACAAGAAATTAACTTTTGGTTAATAGTTAACATATTTATTAACCATTCAAAAAAACAAGATAACAACTCTCACAACTTATAATTCACCAGAATTACTGTGTGGTTCGTGCACCGTGGACTTCACTAGAGAGTTCAGGCGAGGTTAGCTCAGCTGTTGTAGTGAGGGTTAGACTAGGATGGGTCAGGTCACTTCAAGGGAAGAGGGGAGGGTTTCACAGGTCACTCTGGAATTTCCAGGTGGTGAGTTGTGATTGGTGAACATTTAAACAGGAGTTTCTGGATTTGCAGTTCTAGACTTAAAATTCATTGAACTGGAAGGGGACTGGAGGGAGGACACACTTATTGGCGTATATATTTAGACGTCCAGAAAAGTCTGAGGCTTCTCAGCAGAGCGGCATCGAGTGGAGAGGCGATTACTTCAGCCTTGGTTTCTCTTGCTGGCCTTTGCTGATCGCAGCACCTCGGTATTCTGGACTGTCTCTCGGAATTATGGACAAAGTCCAGAGAAGGGGGAAAATCGCCACACTACTCTAAATGAAATTTAGTAAGACAGCCAGCAGTCATGTGTTTACAAATGCCAAAACATTTTATTCACTTATTAGTCCTCCCCCTACCTCCGCAAACCTCTCTTCCCTCTCTCTCTCTCCCACCTATCCCTCCCTCCTCCACTTCCCCTCTTATGACTGTTTGTATTGTATTGAGCTACTTATTTGCCTACTTTGTTATTTTTAAGTGTGTCATCACTCTTACTGATTCAGTTTCCCTTAGGAGATAACAGGTACTGTGGCCTGGACAGGTTTAAAATTCTCTCAGTTTTCCAGTGGGCTTGAAACATTGCTAGAGATAACATTAATGTGTGTGCTTTAAGTTAAAATTATTTTTTATTAAAAAATAACCATGGAATGATGGCTTCAAAACATGCATTAATATCAGAAAGTGATTTAAGAAAGAAAAAATCAAGAACTGTTTTATCTTTGCATGAGAAATTGATTATTTTGGAGAAAATAGAGAAAGGCAGAACATCTGCATCATTATCTAAAGAATATGGATGCAACAAATCATCGATTTGTATTATTAAAAAGTGTAAGTGCAAAATCAACTTTTGTGAGTCGACGTGACACAACTATTGAGAAAATGGAACAGTTATTGAATCTTTGGATCGAGGACCAAAGAAATAGAAATGTGCCTCTTAGTTCCTATATTGTTAGGTCAAAAGCCTTGAGCATTTATAATCATATCAAATCTCAAACTGCTGGTGCTAGTGTTGATGTAGAATCAAGTTTTGGTGCAACGAAGGGCTGGTTTGATAGATTTAGAAAGAGGGCTAATATACACAACATTAAAGTTACCGGTGAGGCTGCTTCTGCAGATGTGCATGCAGCAAAAGTATTTCCTACTGAACTGAAAAATGTATTAGAAGAGGAGGGCTACCAACCAGAACAGATCTTCAACTGTGAAGAAACAGGACTATACTGGAAAAAAATGAGACAGGACTTTTATTTCTAAAGAAGAGCGAGTTGCCCCTGCATTCAAAGTGTCAAAGGACAGAATTACCCTCCTGTTTTGTGGTAACGCTGCTGGTGATTTTAAATGCAAACCATTGTTGCCATATCATTCAGAAAATCCAAGAGCTTTGAAAGGTAAGAAGAAATCCTCTCTTCCGGTTTAATGGTGTTCAAATAAAAAAGCATGGATGACAGGCTCACTATTTCTTGACTGGTTAGAAAACTTTTGTGCCTGAAGTTGAAGGGTGCCTTATAAATCAGAATTTATCATTCAATGCGCTCCTTCTCTTAGACAATGCTCCATGTCACCCACTTTCAATATTTGAGTGCCATCCAAATGTTAAAGTTATGTTCCTTCCACCGAATACAACTTCAATTTTACATTGCTACATTTTAATTTTATTATCTACAGAGAAGTTTAGCACACATCATTGATGCCACTGATAGATCCCCAAATAAAAATGTACGCCAGTGTTGGACCAAATTTACAATATTAACAGCTATTGAAATTATTGAAGAGGCATGGGCTGAAATCAAGCGGTCAACTATGAACGCTTGTTGGAAGAAGCTATGTCCTGAAATAGTCAAAGATTTTAGAGGACTACATAGCAATCAGGGGGAGGTTGAGAAAATAATTACCCTTGCAAATTCGAGGACGAATCAAAAAGTATCTGCAATGTATTTATTTAAATTCTCATAACAACAATACAGAATTCACAAGTGCATCATTTTTCAACATAGTCACCCTGCTTTTCAACAAAGTTGGTTCAGCATTGCACAAGGTTTTGTGTGCCTTCAGAAAAAAATGTTTTCGGCAGAGCGGCAAACCACCTATGCACCGCCTACTTCAGCTCATTGTTGTTGGCAAAATGACGGTCTCTTAAAGCAACTTTGAGGAGTCCAAACAGATGATCTGACAGGGTAAGGTCAGGGCTGTATGGTTGATGTTCTATGACCTCAAAGCATAGCTGCTGGAGTGTTTCAACTTTGTGATCAGCATTATGAGGACGGACATTGTTATGCAACAACACAACACCTAGGGGCAGTTTTCCTCGACATTAACTCCAAATTGCTGGTTTCTGCTCATCACGCAGCATCTCACTGTAGCGTACACTGTTTATCATCACAACCCTTTCCTGGTAATGTTTAAAGATTGGTTCTTGTTAACCTTTAAATGCCGAAAGGGACACCGGTGTCCCGGCAAATTTCTGGGTAAGCCTGCCGAAAGGGACACCGGTGTCCCTCTTAGCTCCGAGGCCGCTCACAGATGTCGTTTTTGTCATAGAATCAAAATTTTTGGAGGAGAAGAAAGATGAGGCATCCTTCTTTTCCATCTGCTCTCCCAAGGCTGAAGGTCTTGCGTATTGGGGAGGGGAGAGTAAACAAACAATCGAGAGTGCCTCGCTCAAAGTGTACGTCTCCGCCGAGGTGAGACTCTCTCGCAACACAAAGAGATGCAATAAGCTGAACCCCAAAGGTCCCTTCCCTTTGTTATTCTTCCTTTTCTGCATTTCTGTTTTACTATGCTGCAACCCAAAGGACTAAGCCCTACCCCAAAGCTTCCTTCCCTTTCTTATTTTCTTCTTCCTTTTCCACATATATGCATATACCTATGTTTTACTACGTTTACGTTCATTCATTTGCAGACCATGAAGTAGAGCGGATATAGACTTGTGCATTCAAAATATCTGTAGCTGTTCGTCTGTTTATTTTTTAGTGATTCCTTTATTTTTATATAACTAGTTGAGATAGGATGGCTAACAGCTACACCATCGGTCACCGCACTTGGAAATGGACAAAGAAATTATTTTTTCATTAGTCGATCTAACTATCCTAAATAGTTGGATTCTCCTTTCCTCATGCGGTGGTGCATTTTCACATTGGCAATTCCGACTTTCCCTCGTGCGGCAAATGGTTGAAGAGGGCGCTAGGGCTCTTCCTTCCCAGACTCTCTCAAGGGGGCGACCTAGTGCTAGTGGAATGCAAATAAAGTGCTTGGAGGCCAAGGACAATAAGCATTGGCCCATTTTGGGGACCCTTATCTGTTGCCATGTGTGTTCCTCAAAGAGCAAAAACTCAAGGACGAAATATAGGTGCAAGGCGTGTGACATGGGACTATTTATTGAGCCCTGCTTCGAGGAATACCACACTAGCTCGACTCTATAGGGAAGTGTAAATACTGGGATTGTGTCAGCTGCAGACTGAGCAGGAACCACATTGCCAAAAAGTGACTAAATGCAGTATTTTTGCACTTTATTTTGATTTATATCAACAATAAGTTATTTCGGCATCGTAATTTAGTCTATTAGGGTTATATAACCCTGTTTATTTCTATAAATAGGCAGAACGATGTAATTCTATGATAGCTTGACCACAAAATGCTTTTTATTTGAACATTTTATCACCAATAGTTCCTGAGATATGCGATTTTTGCAAAAGACGCACACAAAATATTTAAATGTTCAAAATTAAATCCGGCAGTGGGATCCCGCCAGAGGGTATTTAAATCCGGCGGATAAAGGTTAATCTCAGAAAAGTGTGAGCATCACTTTTCGCAGTCGGCTGAGATTTGATCTTCTTTCTGATGGGGGATGTAGGGTGTTCCACTCCATACTCCGATGTTTGTTCTCTGGCTCATAGTGGTGGACCCACGTTTCGTCACCAGTGAGAAAGTGATTCAGGAAGGCATCACCAACCTCTTGATACCGGTACAAAAGTCAGTTACAAATGTCCAAATGGATATGACTGTGCTGTTCAATGAGTTGTTTGGAACCCATCTTGCACAAAAATTATGGAAGAGAAGTCTGTGGTGGATAAATTCATAGGCCGAATGGTGACTAATCTGCAGGTGGTTTGCCACTTCATTTATAGTTATATTTCTGTTGGCAAGAATCAGTGCGCAGACTTCTTCAATGTTGTCATCAGTCGTCAATGTGAATGGGTGCTCTGATCGTTGTTCGCCTATGACACTTGCTCGGCCATTTTTCAACATGTCTATCCACTCGTATATGCTTCGCTGTGGAAAAGCGCTGCTGCCATACTTCACTGATAGTCTTCGATGAATTTCTGCACCTGTTACACCTTCAGCCCACAAAAATTGAATGACTGCATGCTACTCTTCTTTGGTGTATGTGATAAGCGGAGTGGCCATGTTGACACTGCTATTGTTGAAAGTCAACTTCATGGCCAAAGTCAAATATGCAACTACAACAACAGAGAGGCTTCATGCTTAATATTGCACACACATTCAGCAGTGGTGCCAATCTCAACAAAAAATATGAGCACTTTGCAGATACTTATTGACTCGCCCTTGTACCATTGGAGGTGAGGGATTTAGTGATATGGATGGGAAAGAGGTTATAGAGCTCATACACAAGGAGAAATTTAAAAATGATGAGCTGGAAGAATTATTGGCCTCTGGAACTGTGGATGTTTGTAAAGAATGAGACAAAGAAGAAGATGAAGTGCAGCAAAGAATTGAATTAACAAGCAAGGGGGTATCAGATATCCTAAAAGCAGCAGTTTCTCACAGAGAAGATTATGCAAGAAGACCCTGACTTTCAAAGAGCTACATACAAAAAGAGAATTATTGACAATACTATGGCTTCCTACGTGGACTTCAGTAAAATCTTGAAAAAGCAAAGACAAACCAAGATTACAGATTTCGTAAGGCCATCAACTTCAGCCTCTGCCCAATTCCCCTAATCTGCTAGCAGCTCGACTAATTAAAAAGTCTACAATTAAGAAATCAAACAGCTTTTCAATAATTTTTTGGTAAGTTCTTATCATTTTATGGAATTTTTGTTTTGTTTTACTTGTAAAATACTTTTGTTGATTTTAGCTAGGAATTCATTTAGCTTTCGGCATTTTCATGACTTATTATTGGATTTCTTTGCTTGTTTCTTTATGTGATCTAACTCAGAGATGGACAGCCTTTTTAACATGATGGGCCTAAATCACAATCGAGGGCACTTTGGTAGGCCACATTGGAAAGTGCAAGTGCTCTCCAGATGAGAGTTTATAATGTAAATCATTTAACCATTTCTAGCCAAAATTATTTCAGCTATAATAAACAAATATTCACATGTATGCATTTTATGCCATATTTGATTTATGTGCTATTTGTATTTTAAAATAACACTATTGAAACTGTAACTTTTTGTTGTTCTTATAAACATTAAATTTAACATTTTGTAGTGAAAGAGCTTCTATTTAAAGGTTTTTAGATCTAACATCTATGGTCCTGGAACGTAACCCCATTTTTTTCCCTTATATCGATACCCCGCTGAACGAGTAATCGCCGTGCATGGACATTAGCCGGAACATAACCCCCGCAATCGGCAGGGGTCAACTGTATATCCCCAATTCCTGCCATGACTTATATACTCCATTTATTGAAATAAAAAAGTCAATAACCAAAGAAAAAAATTCCAAATAATACTTGACCCAGCATTTCAAATTGAATTCTTAAATGTATAATTCTATTAGTAATAAAAAATGTGTATAAAAGTCATGTGGATGTTTTAATAATAATATTGTGCTTACAGGTAGCTAAAGCAAGAGTTGGAAACAAACTGCAAACATTTTTAAGTAAAATGGGAATCTCTTTGATGCAAACAATATCTGAAACAGGATATTCTAAAGATATATATTCAGAATTTTCATACAGTAGTATGCAATTTGGCATGCAATTGACATCTGTTGACAAATCTAGCAATTTTCCTGAAATTGCTTATCCTAAGGATTCATCATTTAATACTATTATTATTAAAGGAATAGCAGACGTTGCACAAAAAAATCAAGAAAAAATTGCTAGTGTTGGTACAATAATTTATAACAGCCAAGGGAAGAATTTTTTTCCAGAAGTATTTCACAGGTTTGTGAAGTTCCAATTTTTTTAATGTTTTGTAAAATAAATAAAATAAAAATTACTTTTTATGTTATACAACTTTTATATTAAGGGCATTAAAAACCTGCAAATAAATTAAATAAAAAACCTTTTTAGTTTATACAACTTTTCTATTAAAGGCACTAAAAACCTAAAAATAAATTAAATTTTGACATAGGGTGTCATCCATTGTAATAGATTCTCAAATTTCCATATTAATAACATATCTAGTGTTAAGATGCAATATATATACAGTAGATCATCGATTATCTGGACCTCTCGGTGGGAGGGGGTTGCCGGATTCTCAAAAACGCCAGATAATCAAATCAAAGTTTTTATACAGCTTATTTTTTAGTATTGTGTTTTTGTGTTGCCTATATGTTGCTTAGTGTTTTTAATTTCTTTACTGTACAAAGATGTTATAAATAAAGCATTGAATATTTTAAAACATAATTACGGTACTGTAATAAAAAATGTGGTAATTTTGCAAAGTTCTTTTTCATGTTATCTCCGTTCATAATGCTCCGATTTCCTTCATTTTTTCTCTATTTTCTTAGTTTTTAAGCATTATGTGTGGGAAAGCACATTTTTTGGCATTTCAAAGCATCAGTTTGGAGATTCTTCGCTTTTTGGTGTGTTTCGCGAGTAAAAAGTAACAATCATTACCCAAAATGATAGTTTCTGGGCGGTGTGATAGGTAGGAGTCTGTGCAGGAAATTGGTTGGATAATGGTTTAGGCTGGTGTAGAGCTTCTGTGCCATCGATGGTTGCGATGCCTCTAACCATCAAGTGCGGGGAAATGCAAACGGACGATGGAAATATTTTTTTTTCATTTTCCAACCCAACCACGTGTCCTCGAAGCTGAAATACGTCCTCCATTGACCTTGCTAGACTTAAGATTTAAACTAATGGTGATAATGGGCATGTGATTGGAGGAAGCAACGTAAAAAGGTGTGTCAGAAGTTTGATAATGCAACGAAAGATGATTTAGGGCCATCATAAATGCCGAAAGCAATGATATCGGAGTATGCAGGAAATGGCATTATAGGAGGTAGGTGAAATTCAAAGATGTCAGAGCCATTTGTTGGCGGTCGGAAGAATTGCAATCTTATCACTTATATGAAACGTAACATGCTTTCTCTTCATACCACCTATATCTTTCTTTGATGCCATTTTAACACTTACAGTTAGGGACACACAAAAACACTGTACTACTAGTGTAAAACTACAAATGTCAGAATAAAGACCGGTGCGTTCACCGCTTCAGAACGATCGCATGGGTATCGGCTGATACAATGTAATGTATCAGATGATATTAATTATGCAATGTAATGGTGTTAACTGTGCTGGATCCTCAAAATTATCATACCACCTATATCTTTCTTTGATGCCATTTTAACACTTACAATTAAGGACACACAAAAACACTGTATTACTAGTGTAAAGCCACAAATGTCTGAATAAAGACTGATGCTTCAGAACAATCACGTGGGTCGAAATTTGGTAAGTGAAGAAGGCAATTATTGGATAATAAAAATTATCGGATGATATAACGTACCAATATAATGGCGATACGGGAAACACTTCTACCGGATCACCGAAGATATGGTAAGCGGTGAAGGTTACTCGCACTCGTAACCAAGCAATGGCTTTTTCAGTACATATTTTAGTTAATCAGTAAAACTCAAATTTCAGAAAAAGGAATTTTGATTACCATATAAAGGTTACAAAAAAGTGAACTTCACGAATAACATTGATCAATGAGGAACCCTCAATAATAATCTGCACAAAAATATTTCGAAGAAAGAAAATGCATAGAAGACTATAGTGATAGAATTTGTCTGAAGAAATGTGAAATAAAAAGGCCATTAAAATCATTCATTAATTATATACGTATAAGTGAGAGAAAAACTCTCACGGGATGTAAGAATCCCTGCGTATAAACGAAAATTAAATACAATTCAGTTATGTATACTTAAGTCAGTACATGTAGGTCTGATTTTGCATAGTGTTTCACCCTGTATTACAAAAAATATGGATAAACGAGTACTATGTATGTATAACTGAGTTACTTATAACCAAGATCCTACTGTACTACTCGCATTCATTCCGAAATGCTTTGGCACCACGTGGTGCGCTATCGCCAGACTGTTAATGCCTTTGATGCGTTTATCCTGCGAACACCAAATTACTTGCAACTTTCGCCGGACCAGCCACGACCACCGGATAATGTTGGAAGTCAGATAATCAATCGCCGAATAATCGATGATCTACTGTGTGTATGTATATATATATATATATAGTAAAATCTCATTACAACGATACCGTTATAACGAAAATTTCACTATAATGAAAAAACTAAGTCCTAGCCAACTTCCATTTATAGTAGTGTTTTATAAATCTCGTTAGAACGAAATTATTTATTACAAAAATTTCAGTACAACAAAAACATTTTGAAATCATCTATACATAAAATGTGTTTGTTTCTATGAAGAAATGATTTAAGAATGTGTTAAACTGTCCAATATTTATCTAGATGGAGTGTGATACTATGTAGGTGGTTCTTTTCCCCTCGGTGAGGGGAGACTCTCTCATGGAATGCCGGCTGCAACCTCTGTTGGCTCCATTGCGCAAAAAGGTTCGCTATGGAGGATCGCGGTCAGCTAGTTTGGCTTTTTGCCACCTAGAAGCCGGCACCGTTGACCTTCGACGCTGTTCTTTCAAAAAGCTGTTTGCGCCAAAATTTTCCTCTTTAAATTTTCCCTATGTGCGTTCGCCGATTGTCGAGCGACCTATCTTCCGAATTTTGTATGTACGTAGGACCGTCGACAGAAAATTGTGAACGATGCAAACTGCAGCTTTTCAAGGACATCTCGACGTGTTATAAAAACTTATCTGTCTCGAAAAATTGGGAGTTACATCCACGTGTCGGGTTTTTACAATCGATGAACAAGGAGAATGTGAGCGTGGAATTAAATTCTGGCTTGGTGATTGGAGCTGAGGAAGAAGTTTCGGCACGAAAAGATAAGAAACAAACATGCAAAGGGTGTGTATGAAGCAGTGTTGCCACTTTTTTTAGCACTTGGGAGATAGATTTCATCTTCTTGGTAGCTAGAAAGTAGCTAGAATATTTAATTATCTGTAATATTCATACCTGTGTAAGGAAGCTAACCATATGATGTTTCTAAACTATTAGTATTGTAATTGTATGCTGAGCATATGCATCTACTATTACACAGACACAAAAGATGAAACCTTCCCCTGAACCAATTTCTTAGCTAATTGAAAAACATTTTAAAGTCTTTTTCCCAACACCAGATGTTTCTTTTGTAAGAATTTTATGAAAAGTACATAGGAAGGCAGACTCCAATTGTTAAAACCCTTGCAGTTATTGGTGTTTTCGTCAGCTTTTTAGATTTTTTGGTAGTCTCCTCTGTCCTGAAAAATCTTTTATTTTAAAATGCATATATGTATTGGGTGTGATCTAACATTTGATTTCCTATTGTTGTCCCAAATAATTATACTGTGAATATCTTATAACTTCCTCGCCAGTTAAAATAACTGCAGTTTTATGTAGAAAATTAAATCCTTAATTAAAACGCTTCAAATTGTAACAGAAATATACAGTATTCACTTCTGTTTCTGATTTTTTAAATATCAATTTCACAATTTTCCACTTCAAATTAGGAAAATATATCTTCATTTCAGAAACGTCTTTTTACTTAAAGAGGTTTAATTAGTAGACTCTCTTCACATAATATATTTTTTGAAAATTACGACAAATACATTTAAAGATACAATAATACAATTACAAAATAATACACTTCAACCATTAAATGCTACATAAACTTTTACATTTGAGAAATATCTTTGGATCAAACATCAATTACTTAATGCCGAGGTAATATTACACATTCACTGTAAAAGGTATTTTGTATGAGAAATCAATGATACAATTAAAACAAAACATTAACCTAAATGAATGCTTTTAATTGAATTTAAAGTACAGTATTCGGTAATTCTCAATAAGATTCACTTGCATCCTCTACATTTAAAATTTCATCATCGTCATCAGATTGATAACAAAAGTCATCTCTTGATGTGGAGGGGATATCTGATGATGAACAATGCTTTTTATATGAATCCTAACTGACTGGAACCAGCTCCGATACTACAGATAATTTCATCATCATCATCATAGGTAGTCTGTCCGTTGACAGGTTCATGATTATTCTACGTTAAACTTGGTTCTCCATATACTCTTATTTTCCGCAGTTTTCTTCATGTTTTGATAACTCTCTTTCCCTTTCAAGTCGTCTACTAGCTGAAACCTTTTCCTACCTCTTTCTCTTTTTCCATCCAGTTTTCCTTCTAGCACTTCTTTAATCATGCACTCTCTCCTCAGGTAATGCCCAATCCAGTTCGCATTCCTCTTTCTGATAGTCTGTATAATCGTTCGCTTCTCTCCTATTCTTCGTAGTACTTCCTCAAATTTCACCCTATCTGTCCATTTTATCTTCAGCATTCTTCTCCATGTCCACATTTCGAAGCTTTCCAAGTATTTAATATCATTTTTCATTAGCGTCCATGTTTCTGCCCCATACAAAGCTATACTCCATACATAGCATTTTATCAACCTCTTGCAGATTTCCTGCTTTATATTTCCCGTTAGCAGGAGTTTCTTTCTTCTGAAAGCGGCTTTTGCTTTTGTTATTCTAGTCCTGATTTCATCTGTACATTTTGCTTCTCTCGTTATGATGCTTCCAAGGTAGTTATAGTCTGAAACTTGTTCTAATGGCTTTCCTCCAATACTTATGTTCAAATTTTCTTCTTCTTTACTTTGGATTTTTCTGTATTAATTTCCATACCGTATTTTCTACCTGTTATCACTAGTCTATTTATCATTTTCTGGAGTTCCTTTTCCTTTCTTGCTAGAAGTACTTCATCATCCGTGTATTTCACTGTTCTTATAATCCTTCCTCCGATTTTGAAATCTCCCATACCTTCTAACGCTTCCTGCATTAGTCTCTCTCCATATATATCGAATAGAATCGGCGATAGACAGCATGCATTCCGCTGGTGTCCATATTCTCCAACCTGACCTTTACAACTTGATTCACATATAGATTCCTAATCAGTCTCCTGTCTTTCCAGTCTACACCTATATCCTTTAATATCCTCATCAGCAGTACCCAATTTACTCTATCAAAGGCCTTATGCCAGTCGACGAAACATACGCAGCAATCTTGACTGTACTCTAATGCCCTTTCTGATATGATTCTCACTACACCGATAGCATCTCTGGTTCCTCGTCCTTTTCTGAAGCTGAATTGATCTTCCCCTAGCATATCTTCAGCCTTTTTCTCTAGTCTTTTATTAAGAATCCTCATGATGATCTTGGAAGTGTGTGACAGTAGGGATATCGTTCTGTAGTCCTTACACTGCATTGCCTTTGGCTTCTTCTTTAGAGGGATCATTGTTACATCTAAGAAATCCTGAGGCCACTCTCCCGAGTCGTAAATCTTGTTAATTAGTTTTGTAATCACTTTTAGTCCTTCCGATCCCATGACTTTAAGTACCTCTACCGGTATTCCATCGCTGCCTGTAGCTTTTCCTTTCTTCAGTTCCAGTATCGCCTTTTCTACTTCGCTTTTCATAATACTTGGTCCCAAGTTGTCTTTTTCAATGCAATTCTCTTCTTCCAGTTCCATTTGTACCGATCCTGCCAGCTTTTTGTATAGTTCCTTAATGTATTCTTCCCATACCTGTGCTACATCCTTTGGTTCTGCGACTATTTTCCCATCTGTATTAATAATTCCTTTACCACGAATCCCATTAGACTTCTTATCTTCTAACTCCAGTGCCCTAGCATACATCATATCGTATCCTCCTAACTTCTCCATCTGTTGTATTTCCTCACATTTTTCTTTTATCCAATTTTCCCTAGCTTTATCTGTTACCCTTCTCATCTCATTGTTTATGCGTCTATAGTTGGCTCTATCTTCTTCACTGTTAACGTTTTCCATTTTCTTCTCTCATCCATTTTCTCCAGCATTTCCTGAGTGATCCATGGTTTCCTGATTTTTTTCTCTTGTTTCCCAATCTCTTTATTCAAGGTATCTTTGATGCTGGCTTTCACGTCCTCCCATTCTGTATCCACGGTCTTCAGTTTGTTTTCCAAATTTCTAAGGCGATCTTCCAACTTCGTGCTGAAGGCATCTTTCTTTTCTTTCAGTTTTTCTAGGTCCCAAGTCTGTCTATCTCTTCTCGTTTTCCTTATTTGTTTAAGCTTTGTAGTTACATCGACTATTAGAAGGATGTGATCTGAATCAATGTCTGCTCCTGGTAATTCTTAGCATTTTTTATGCTGTTCCTGAATCTTTGTTTTACTAGGATGTAATCTATTTGGCATCTCATTCTATCTCCTGGGCTTTTCCATGTGTACAGCCTTCGTTTATAGTTTCTGAACCATGTATTAGTCACTACTAAGTTGTTATTAACACAGAATTCTACCAGTTTTTCTCCTCCCATTATTATGCAGTTTATCTTTCCTCTTCCGTCTTCTTCATAAATCTCGTTAATTTGTTCATACATCTCCTCAATTTCTTCTTCTTCATGAGTGGACGTTGGCATATATACCTTGATTATCAACATGTCCACTGGGACTACTTTTAGCTTTATTGCCATCAACCTATTGTTCATTGCTGTTATTTTTGTCACGCTCTTCATCATATCTTTCCTAAGTACCAGAGCTACTCCCCTTGCCCCCCAATTCCTCCTGAGTAAACTACCGTGAATTCTTCCGAGTCGAACTGTCCTCCTCCTTCCCATCTAGCTTCGCTCAACCCTATGATATCAATCCTATTTCTTCTCATTTCTTCTTTCAGGTTCTCTAGCTTTCCTGCCTTCCTCATGGTTTTTACATTCCAAGTACCTAAGCATAAGTTACCTTCGACAAATGCTTTCCTCAGGGCAGGCCCCGCCCAGAGATCCGATTGGGGGACTATTTTACCTCCGGACTATTTTACCTCCGGAATATTTTACCCCGAGAGAACTCATATTGTCCAACCATATAATTATTACTAGGGAATTTTAATGTGGTAGTTTCCCTCTTGCTTTCCACATCGCAGTACTGTAGCCGTTCAAATCGTCCCGATCACACCTACAGCTCTATTGGATATAGACCCAGCCAACATAATTTGTTTTCGGCTCTATATCATACTGACAGTACTGCTGCCTACTGTCAGGCACCGATGATAGTGTTTTTTTTTTGAAAAACCTCCATTCGCAGGGTTTGAACCCCGGAACTTTGTAACGGAAAGCCGACACGCTAACCACTACACTACCAGTGCAAATTATATATATATAAAATACAACTTAATATGTCCAATTATGGAGCAAAAGTAACTTTTTTATGCATGTTAACCAGTGATGAGCTGCCAAAATTTTAACAACCAGTTCTCTCATATCATATGAGAGCTAGCAAAAATTTAACAACCGGTTCTCTTATGTATAAACTTTTTTATTTTTGAAAGATAACAAGAATTCCATGCAAGGAGTAATGAAGGCTGTTTTCCATTTGAAATTAAAGTTATTGTTATCATTAAGAAAACAAAAAAGGAAATTTAATCATATTGTTAATGGAATTCAATAAAAAAATATAAATTGAAAGAATCTTATTAAATGAGTGAAATACATTGAATTAAAAATTTAAAACAAATTGGAGATGCCTTTTTTATTCCATATAGCTTTCTTTTTGCTTCATTAGCCAAGTTTCTCGTCTTTAGTTATCAAACCATTATATTTTTTTCAAAAATATTGTGCCTGCTCAGAAGTCCAACAATTGGGTATTTTATTTTCACAATCATGCAAATCCTTTTCCATTGTTGATACATTTTCAGATGGCTCAACATTTAAGATATTGTCAACACTAAAATTATTGTCTTCAGCATTTAAATCATTATTTTCACTACTGCTACCGAGTAATGTTTTTGCACTTTTATTGGAAAACCAATCAAGAATGTTTTCCTGGCACTTTATTTTGAAGGGTAAATAATATTGAATAGAACACTTTAATCTTTGAACAACAGTCCAGTTAGCATTACATACCAAAAAATCAACCACAATTTGCTAGAATTAAGCAGACCGACTACGACTGGTCCTGTTGAATTGTATAATTACATAGAACTAAAAACACTCTTATGTGATGTGACTCACATCATTGCACTGCATCACTGCATTAATCACTGCTCACATTGCAGTGATTAATGCTATAACAAACAACAAGCATTGGCCAACTGGGCATAATCGAATGATTAGTAATCGAGATATTTCTATAATCGATCTATCTTTCTTTCTATCATTCGTTAAGAGTTAAGATTAAGATGAGAACATTTTATAACAACATTAGTTTCTGTAATAACTTTTAACAACGGTTCTAAAACTATTTCAAAATTTAACAACCGGTTCACTCAAACTGGTGCGAACTGGCTACAGCTCACCACTGATGTTAATTAATTATTCTAGGAAACAAAACTTCATATAAAATGATAGTAAAAGAATCTCAGTTCAAACAGTTCATTTAATATGATTTCACTCTTTTAACACAGCAGACCTGGTGCAGCCCCTGTGAGACCCACTTGATTTTCTTTTTTTGACAAAAACTAGATGCCAACATTTGCATTGCTATCACACACACATTGTGCCAGCGTTCACACCACAGCTTCGGACTATTAGGAATGTTGATATTTTACATAATATAACATAAATGCTATCAAAGAATTCATGTATACTTCATATTTATTGGAGAAGTATTTCTTTAGCTCCTTGAGATTTTTTTTTGGCAACTTAATTTGTAAAAATACCCAAAGTCAGGAATGACAAATATGTGGCACACGTGCCAGAAATGACATGCATAAGCTTGTATTTTCTGTATAAAATATGAAGTTTCTTAGAGAAGAAGTAAACTAGTGGCATGCGAAAAAAATTCGGGTGATTCACATTACTTTCTTGGCACTCGACTCAAAAATCATTTAACATCCCTGGCATAAGTACTAATTTTTATCCAATGTGAGTTTATTCAAAGAGAAATATAAGGAAAGAATTTGAAATGTTTTTCACATGCTACACAACCTGTATGAAAGCTATTAATTAATTTTAGTTTTATTGCATAATAATAATGTGTGGAGGCTATGGCAAAAATCTCCACAACTATATTTTAGTAAGTCTGTCTGTCTTATGTTCCTTATGCACGTCCACATTTGTCACCTGATTCCGACCAAATTTGGCAGGATTAGAGGGGGTACCAAGGGGAAGGTTAATGCATAGTTTTGGTGTCCGTCTGTCTGTTTGTTTCAAAATGGCAGCCCATTTTCTGTCTGCTCCTTTATGCATGTCTACAATCAACTGATTCCAACTGAATTTGGCACGATAGTAGGGGGCACTAAGGGGAAGGTCAATGCAGGGTTTTAGTGTCTGTCTGGCTGCTTGATTCGAAACAGTGGCCAATTTAAATATTAAACTACATGTATTTTTCCAAGTACCACAATTGATTTGAATCAAATTTGGTATGATTGTACAGGGCTCCCAGGACTAATTCATGTGGTTTTCCTTTCTCTCTGTACATTTTATTCAAAACAGCAGCCAACTGAATTCTCAAATACCATGTATCATCTAGAATTCTGATTGGATTTGAACCAAATTTCTCTGGGCAACACCGGGTGTTTCTGCTAGTAATATATAATTAACTATATAATTATATTATGGATTTGGAGTTGATTCTCTTTAGTAGCTTGTATTGCATCATTAAATGAAATTATAAAAGCAACTGGGTCCCATAGAACTGGTTCCAGGAGTGGTGTTCATATATGGGATGCCAGCTCTGCTGGGTTAATTACCAATGAACATTGGCTTATAATAAACTTCTAATGAAAACAGGACTGTTAATTTAATATTAAAAGCGAATGATTATTTTTTCAGTTGGGAAAATAATGACATGCATCTAAATACAGCTTTGATAAGTTTTAATATGCAGGCAGTTTCATCCAATGTAAGAAAAATCAGTAAAATAAAAAGTAATAATGATGAAGCCCTTAAAATAAATGCAGTCATAATAGAACTAACCCATTCTGTTCCTGCACGTGGACCAAACCAAAAAATAATCAGAAGGGATTTGTTTGAAGGAGAAAAACCAACAACGGTCATTGGTAATGCCAAATGTGTATTTTGGGATAAATCACATAGGTAAGAACGTATTGCATGTATATTTTATATATATGATCTTATTACAACTCAGAAATTAAAGAAAAACACTCATTAAGATCTTTCAGTCTGCATTAAAAATTTTCAACAGAATTAAAATTCATTTGCATTGACTTATAGCTTGTTTGCTAGAGCAATTTTGAAAGAGCGAGTAAGAAAAATTGAATATAAGAAAAATAAACATCAAAATAATGTAGTAGTTAGAACTCTCTTGAAAATAAAGTAACTTTCAGTGACAGCACGAAGCCTGGTGAATGGGATGAGTTTGGATGTCAAGCAGTTTTCACAAGTGAAACTTCAACGAAGTGCATTTGCTCGCACCTTTCAAGTTTTGCAGTATTTATGATGCTACATAAATATGAGGTAATTATTTGATTTATAAACCTTAATGTTGTTATCAGACATAATTTGTGACATTTTTGTAACCTACTTGCAATTCTTTTCTAAAATCTAATCACAGAATAAAGGATTAGTCATGCAACTCCTTTCTTGGATATGTAGTGGAGCAAGCATTGTTTGTCTCATCCTGACATTACTAATTTTTCAAATATTCAGGTAAGTTTTTTATTAATATACATCACCTGTTTTTGCTAATATGGATAATTCAAGAATAAGTACCTAAATATAAACAATTGAAAAAAGTACTTATCTCCAGTGCTGAGCTGGGACCAGTTTGCAGGAACCAGTACTAGTTAAATTTTGATAAGTTTTCATAACCTTGTTCTGGCTATTAAAGATATGTGAGATAAGCACTTTTTTCAATTTTTTTATATTTAACACTAGAATGTCGGATGGGACAATTTTGTCCCATTCTGATGTTACGTCCCCTACAGTTTCTATGATTCCGGTTTAATTTAGTCGAGATTTCGTGACTTTTAATCATTTGAGGGTTGCATTCCACTCTACACTTTTGAACATCCCCCCCTCAATATTAAGGATTATAAAACCATTTTACCCTAGAACGGCGAATGGGACAATTTTGTCCCAAAATGAGTTACTACTTTGTTTCACATTCTCTGTGATATTATTCTTATGCAGGCGGCTTTGTAACATTGTTGTAGACTATGGCATGCCCTTCCCCTCCTCCCCTCTCATCTTTCGCCAGTCCAACTTCTAGCCCCACCCTTCCCCCCTCCTACTTTCCACTTGCTCCCGCAGTGTGATTCAGGTTAGAACGTGTTCCTGCAGCACTGTTTGCGGGCTAATTTACTAGAGCGTTTCAGTTGAGTACGGTGCAACGCTACATTCTACAGCATGCTAAAGTATGCAATTACTAATGTAGACTCTACAACATTCATAAAAATTGAACCTAGTACTGCGACTGTACGACTTTGTTGTATAGGACATTTTTGTCCCGTCTGCCGTTCTAGGGGATACGCCATGTTCAGACGTTCTTGTGTTAAGCACGTATTCTTGAATATGTTTTCAGCCATAAGATGACTATTCTCTAGTATAAGATTGTTTAGTAAAAATGTATGCAATTATTTGGAAAATTAAAAAAGTATTGTTTATCTCCTTTTATGAATAGTGTGACATCATTTGATAGGATTATAATCCACTTACATGTGAAAAAAATTCACAGCAGCTTAATAATCTATTTATGATATAAAATGAGTAACATAGGAAAAAATCAGATAATTATCTAAGTTTTACAAACACGTATAGTTAGCAAGACAAGATCAGCTTATATACTAAAAAATTCCAAAAACATTTGTATATTTGCTAGCAACAAGTTTCACAAATTAAAAAAATTATTCTTGAATTTTACTTCATTAACAATAGCTCCATACAAGTGTAAAATTTATGATTAAATTTTACAGATCCCAGCTGCAAGGAGAAAGAGAAACAATATGCAGAAATATATGTGCCTGTTTGTTAGTCACACATATCCTAGCACTGAGTGTTCTTGATAAAACATACTTCAATCTGTCTGATGTGAGTACTTTCAATTTACATGTCTTTAACTGGAGCAGGGTTTTTCAAACTTTTTGAAGCTGCAGAACTATTATATTTACCGTATATTCCGGCGTATAAGTCAAACCATGCATTTTTGGGTGAAAATACAAGATTAGGCATATGTTCGTTGTATAAGTCAACCCCCACTTTTTCACTTAAAAATAATTCTCATGAAACCGTTTTCAGGCTACATCAAAGTCACGTATAATCCAAGTTTTAACAAAACAGAAATAAACATAATAATAAAAATATCTATAAATATTGTTTAGAGTCCGTGCTATTCTTCTTCAGCATTCTATGTGACAGATGTTTTAATTTCAACCAATAAGAAGCTGTTATTCTTGGAGAGCTTGACTCACTAAATAAAATTCCTATAATTCGATTGATGTCAACTGCTAATGATACTATCAAAATGAACTATACCTAGTGATCACGATCGATCTCTACAGTGGTGAAATTCAATAAAATATCACAAATGTGTACCCTGCACACCTTTTTCCCCAAAATATCATTTAAAAAAGACATGAAGATTTCTGACCAACTTTTAAAAATTGCGAGTTTCGATAGTAAATTTACTGAAACACACTTGCATCTATGTTTATACTTGCAAAAGACAAAGAAATCTATTAAGTTTATGCATATCTACATGACCAAGAAACGTTTAGGGTTTAAATACATGGTTTATACTGATGTTGGTGCATCTTCAACATTGAGATAATGTATTATTTTTATAATATTAAAGCTCTACCTTTTAATTGAGTTATAAGTTAATTAGTGTTACTAAAAAAAGCATGTCTGTCATTAAAAATTTACTATCAGTTTGTACCTGCACTTTTTGCCAGAATAAGTTGACATCTGGTATCTGTATTCGTCGTATTCAATGTGAGCCGCTGGCACTCCTTTAACCCAGGAGAGAACCATAGTTACCTCTAATTTTTTTCATTCATGGACAAAATGAATATTGCTATGCATGCTTACATGATGATAGTGCCCAGATGTGAACTGGGATTGATGCGGCCCTGTTACGATATATTCTAAAACACACACAATCGTGCGCGCTTGAAAAATTTAGTGCGCAGCACTTCAAAAACTGAGGCGTGGCTGAGCAGTCATGCAGCTTAGAGGGAACCATGAAGAGAACACACCTATGAGGAATCCCCACATTTTTTGATTTTTTTCTAATTTTCCGCCATCGTAGACGTCAACTTATTAAAGTATGAATTTATTTTTTCTTCTCGATCTGGCCCAAAAATAGGGATGCGAGTGGTACAAGAGGATGCGGATTACGTGAGTAAATACAGCATTAAAATTAATTATTATAAATCTTCTAAAATAAATGTCATAAAATGTAAACAATGGAACAGCTGATTCAAAATAGCGAAAGATCAACAGTCTTTGTAAATATTGATGTTATTCATTTGTAATTTAAGGTTCACATTTTATGTTCGGCGTATAAGTCGATTCTAAGTTTTAAGAAAAATTTTTTACTCTTCAAAAGTTGACTTATATGCTGGAATATGCGGTAAATATTTTTCCTGGAACCCCAACCAAATTATAGCGCTTCAAAGATGTAAGGCAAACAGTTAAATATAAATAAATTAGATAACTGCTTAACTGTTCAATTTTCTACTCTTTAAGCTGAAAATTTTCTTAAAACCTTGGTTACCGTATCTGCCCGAATACAAGCCGATGTTTTTTGTCAAAATCTATCATGAAAAAATCACCCCTCGGCTTAAATGCTAATCCGACGAAAATTTGGGTTATGGTTAAATCTCAAAGTCTCTCATTGCCTTCGCATTCAAATGATAGTACTATATTTTTCGTAAAGTAAACCTACAATGAATATATATAAAAATATCTTGGCAAGATCGCTTGTGTAAATTGACGATTACGCAAAATGCGTTGACGGCTTTGAATGCTCAACTATTTGAAGTTCGGTAAAACTTTACATGGAAGGTGTATAATTATAAAAATGCAATTTCTTAAGGCAATGTAAATGCTAATTTCATTGGAAATAGTCTTGGATGAAAAAATATCTTGGCGAGATCGCTGTTACTATATTTGACCTTTTGTGAAAATGAAGATGAATGAAATTATTGTCACTGAATGTGGAACATTATTCAGTAACGCAAAATTATTAATTGGAGTAATATTTCAAAATCTCGACAACTAAACCATTTCCCACACATTTCTTCAATCTCGAATAATGTATTCTAAGCATAAAATCTACGAAATTTACATTTTTGCCAAAAAATTGTGGAAATTTTTGGGGGGTCGGCTTCTATTCGGCAGATACGGTATATATTTTTTAAATGTGTATGAGAGCCTGAGATGCATATTTCATACTTTTTAGCAAACTTTATAATAATATTTTTTATGAAAACAGAAATAATATTCATGCACAATCTGCAGTCAGTTAGTCGATAGTATACTGCTCTTTCATCATCATAGGTAGTCTGTCAGTTGACAGGTCCATAATTATTCTATGTTAAACTTGGTTCTCCATATACTCTTATTTTCCACAGTTTTCTTCATGTTTTGATAACTCTCTTTCCCTTTCAAGTCGTCTACTAGCTGAAACCTTTTCTTCATGCTCTTTATCACTGTAAAAAATATATAAGTGGTTGAAAAATATTTCTAGGCAAAATATTTTAATTTCATAAAAGGCTGATGTATCTTAGTAAAGACATCTTTTTTTTAAGGAAATATCCTAACTTTTACAATTACTTTTTAGATGATATGTTCATATGTGGGTGCAGTGCTGCATTACACACTTAGTTCAGGCATCATGTGGATGGCAGCTGAAGGTCATCATCTCTACCGACTAGTTTTACGTGTGATGGATGGAACTGGAAAAGATCTTAGAAAGACATATTGTGTGATAGCATATGGACTCCCAGTGTTGCTTGTTGGCTCAACTGCTGTCATTGGGCTACTTCTGGGAGAAAATGCCTATGGAAATCCAGAATTGTAATGAACATTTTTTTACTAGTGCATTAAAATCAGCAATCTTATAGCTTACATGCCCTCTCAGAGAAACAATGATTGTATTACATCATTATATTTTTGTTGTATTTTTATATACCATATATACTCGTATATAACGTGCACCTGTACTTTCTGCCAAAAGATCCCGACTTTTTCTTATACCCCATGTATAACACGCACCCGGGCGGCAACATGTTAGGGGCGGCAATGCATGGGCGGTGGCAAGAATCTCTTAATTATGTGTTTTGCACAATTTATTTCATAAATTAAATATAACTTTTAATCCAAAAATCGAAATAACCTGGGCCAGGGTGCTTTTATAAGTCTGTAAGGGGTGGCATAAACTGCTTGCACCCAGGCGGCAAATATGCCTGGCACGGGCCTAAACTAGTATACCATAAATAAATACATTAAAGCATTAAATTACTGCCAGTTAATAATTTTAAAATGCTTGGACTTGCTCATAAGTGTTACGTTCAATAAGCTCCACATTACATCTTAGAGAGACATCATCAATAATGAAAACGATTGACTTGAAATGGCAGCAATTTCATACAGTAAGTTGGCCAAACTGATGCCTTGTAAAAAACCGCAGCGCCATTGCTGCCAATAATTTTAAATCAGAGAAAAAGGGATATATAAAACAGATAGTTTTGATTTATAGTGGAATTTGGTTCTCTTTCCTATCTCATTCTAAAATTGTTTAATAGAAGGAATAACACATAAATTTAACAAACAAATCTGGGAATAGGAAATTCGACAGGTAAGATTAAGTTCATACATGTGCCATTCTATATTCTATGAGTTTTAAATTACTTGCATTGTTAATTGTACATACTATAATCATTAACTAAGTAACATTATTTCAATTTGCTTATGCTGTTTTTTTGTTTGTTTTCGATGCGTGTTTTGCGGGAAGTCTACCTGGCGATTTTGCAAAAATTATAGCAATCAGCTGATGAGCTAGTAAAATGCAGAATATTTGGAGAGGATGGAATTTTAGTTGTATAGAAGTAATTAGGTGTTCTATATGTATAATTAATATATGTATAACCTGGACTATCAATAATTAGTGTGGTTTTCCCCTTAATTCACCCAAAAAGTAAGAATCTGGTTCACTTTCATTTTCGATTTTAAGTACACAAAAGTGTAACCCATATATAGCATGCACCCCTACCTTATGAACTAAAAATTTAGTTTTCAAACTGCGAGTTATACATGAGTATATACGGTATAATCAAATTTGCTAGGGAAAAGAAAAGATTTTCTAGTGTTTTTTTTTCAAATTTCATGTACATAATAGTTTTTCTTTGGAGGAAGTTAAATTCATTACCAAAAAATTACAAGAGACTAAAATAAAAAGTCAAAAGTACAGGTTTTCCATCTATTATGGCAGTGTATTTTTGATTTAACATCACCATTTCCTCTTCCCTGAGGGGATAGCAATACATCAAAATATGCATTCTTGTAGCTCTAGCTGATATAGAAGATAAATTCTTAGACTTTTACTGAATCTAAATGAGGGTGGCTATAGGTGGGGAGGGTGCTAAATCAGATCATTTTGTGCTATCAATAGGATTTTCTGACATAAATGTAATGGATTCATATTTAACTATACAGTAAAATCTTGATATAACGTATTTCTATGGAGCATGAATTTTTATACTGAATATATGGTATACTGAAAGTACCCATAAGGAGTACAGCATTTTCTCTAGAAGCATCTCAGTGGGGGTTCGGCATTCTTGCAAATCTAGTACAAACCAAAACCAGCGAGAATGGAAGTCTAACAAGAGAGATAATCTCTAGAACTTAACATTTAATCTCAATGCTATTGTGAAAATATGAGAATGATAATGGACCCTTGGTTCTAAGTTTTTCAGTTAGGAAAATCCCATCTTTTGGGATTTTAGCAGTTTTCACAGAGCTTTTCTTAATAAAGACAAAACATCAAAACATGCCTTCAAAATTGGTATAAAATAACTTGAATGGGCAAGAATTGGTTGTACTCAAGTCATTTGGATGAAAGTATACATTAAAACCACAAAAATCTTTTTTCAGGACTCCTGAAGTTCATACGTAGTATTGAAAAGTATGTTATTTTGAAATATTTATAAAGGAAAATTGATGGGGATTCAAAAAAGTATGTTACCATAAATTTCCGATTATAATGTTAGTGTGTGTATTATATATGGTTATAAATGCATACAACTTTTTCAGTACGGAAATAATTTATATTTTCGAACATGTTTTTACCAATAAATCATACATTTCAATGCATTTTGATACGAACATGTTTTTACAGATAAATCGTACATTTCAATGCATTTCGATAACATCCCTTTAAATATTGCTTTTCAAAACAAAAATAAAAATATTTATTTATTTACTTGACTATGTGCAGTATCGGGACAGTTCTCATCTTGCCACCAAATGAGATACATGTGAGAGAGTTTAAAAGAATATCATGATATGTTCTGACTCTCTCATTAAAGATCGTTACACCGTATAAAAACATTTTGTCTCAATGTTGCCTTTTTTTACTATATCCTAGGAATTCATTACAACTCCCCTCACTGTCCTCAAACAGTTCCTCAGTGATCTTGTGTTCTCTCTCATCGTCTACGTAAATTGCATCATCAAGAACATTTTACACACCTCGATTGGCTTGTATGAACTGGACTTGATGTTCACTTAACAATGTCGCTGGGCAGCAAAGGACGAACTGTTATTCCAACCGACCAGGTTAATACAAAAAGCAACATTGAGACTGAGGTTTTTATACATTGTATCAATCTTTAACGGGAGTCAGAACATAACGTGATATTTTCATAAACTCTCTCAAACATATCTAGTTTGGCAGTAAAGCGTGAACTTGCAGGACCGGCTCAACAATACAAGCAGACCAAGCTACTGCTTAGGGCGCCGAATTTTCCTGGCAAAAATTTTCGGAAAATACCTTAATTTAGATTTTCCATTTGGTTTTCCATTGATATGTTTAGTGTTTGCAGCTAGTGAATAAATGTGAAAATGTGACTTCAACTGAATGTTCAGGGGCAGCTCCACTCCGAATAGTAAAATAGTATTTCTGAAAGTGGCTTCTGAGAAAACCACTGAATACAGATGGCAACATTTTATTGCTGTTACATGCCGGGAATCTTTGCCGATCAGGTGAAAGCAGTTCTCACCGCCTCTAATATTTTTAACTGATTCCTTCTGTGATTTGCCGTCCCCGAGGGTTTCCGTCTGGGTGCAATGCACCCCTTGCACCAAAGGTCCGAAGAGAGAAGCATTCCCTTAGGTTAGGGGGTGGGGATAAAGGTCATGCCTCTACAGTCTCATCAGAAGTTGGCCAGCAGGAGACATTTGCAAGTGTGCCCAAGAGCAAGGAAATCTTTAGAAAGTCCGAGGAGGATGTGGCTTATCCCAAGGCCATCCCTCCTGCGGTTTCTCTTTATTTCCACGTGCACTCAGTCACATTCATAATTCTCGGTTGATTGGTTGCAGCTCTTGTTTGAGGATGAAATATATATCTTTTGGGTTTCTTTTACTGCTTCTTATGTTAGTAAATGCTACGCTGTGTTAGGGTGTGTGAGGATGGTGTACATATTCTCACACCACTGTTTTCAACCCCTTCTCTTTCAAAATTTCCTCCTCCCTCGCATTTTGCATTGGTGACATCGAAAAAGAACTATTAGTTCCAATACATCCATCGTTGTGGAAACGTCAGTCAAGTGGTGTGCATCTTTTAGCGTTTGAAGAATATGCTATCAAGTTATAGCAGGTTAGTTTTCCTTGGGCATAATTGATATGTTTTTACCTTTGCTCAAGAAGAGACGTCAATATTTAGTGTAAATATTACTTTTCCCATTGATAAAAGCGGGTGTTTCACCCTGAGGTTGGAGCTACACCTAGTCTACGATCAATGAAGATTTTCTAAACCAGGAAGTTGGTATATACATATTTTTATTCGATCTTTTTATATACTGTATTTAATTGATTATAAGCCTACCCCTACTTTTCACCAGGACATGTGAGGAAAATTCCATGTTGGGTGTTCAGACATCCTAGTTTTCTGGGATTTGTTGCGAAAAAATACCGAAAAGTATTAATGCCCCTGTTTTTTCAATTCGTAATTAAATAAAAAAGGTATCAACTAAAATGAGGACAACACAAATTACATACGTTATACGTATTCAAGCTTTCAATACAATTTTTACTAAATGTAATCTGTCCGGGTTATGTCCCACATTTTTAATCTCGCAACAAAAATATCCAGGTTTCTTTTTGTCTTCTCCAACGTCTCACAGTCGACTCATCAATCCTGTAACGTCATTGTGCAGCAAGATTCTTCTGCATATGCTATCACTTTTCTCTTAAAGTCTGCAGAATAATGCGTTCGTCCTATTATGAGATTATTACGAAAAGCTGAAAAACGCCAAAGTAAATGACAAAAATTTACACATGTAAAGGAACAAGGAAATTACGATTGACTCAGGGAATCCTAAGATTACATGCACACGCATACTAGAGATGGCTCAGAATTGAATTTATCAAAACATTTATTTCAATTTTTAATACTCGATTCTAAGCCGAGTGGCAATTTTTAAGGTGGTAAAAAAGTAAAAAAAGTCGGCTTACAATCGATTAAATACGGTATATCTTTCACGTTGTATGGTTAAATTATTTTTTAGTTTAATTCAAATAAGTTTGCTACTATTATAGTATTTCTTGAACCAACCTTCGATAAGCAGTTTAACGTAGAGGTTTTTCTCTTTAAAATTTGAGGTAATTAACTCTGTTATTGGGCAATTTTATTTCCTTTTAAGAAATTCATCCTGAAGGCAGGGCCGGATTAAGCGGTACTCTAAATATGCAAGTGCGTGGGGCCCAGAGGACAAGAGGGCCCACTGCGGGCCGACCGTGTCTCGTCTCACCCTTTCAAAGTGCTGCCACACAGATCACAAACCTTACAATAACTGTTGCTTGTTACAAATTTACGATTTGGGTGGAGCCTTAAATGTGTTGTGCTTGGGGCCCATGGGTCTTTTAATTATTAAATTATGCTCCTGACTCCCAAACCATAATTTTTCTGTTCATCGAGCTGTTCTTTCTTCTATTTTCCTCAAATTGTTGAAATACCACAAAGCATCAGCTTCTTCGACATATTATATTAAATGAGTGTGTAACCTTTTTATTTACACATTAAAAATTTTGGTTCAAGGTGGGCTGAATAACGGTTTTCAACGGAGCTTATTACCAATTTTTTTAACGTTTAAACATCATCAGAAAGGTTTGATAACCAAAATTTTTATTTAAAAGAATATAAAATTGCCAGTATTAAATATAGCTCGATATTTTAAATCGAATATACCAGGGATGGCAAATACGTGGCATGCGTACCAGAACTGGCACGCAGGCTATTTTACTTGGCACGCCCAAGCTTGTATTTTCTGTATAAAACATGAAGTTTCTTAGAGAAGGAGTAAAATAGTGGCACATGAAAAATTATTCTCATGGTTCACAGTACTTTCTTGGCACGCGACTCAAAAATCATTTGTCATCCCTGGAACACATATGCTTTTCGGATCCAGTTCGACAAAATGCACTCGAGGAAAGAAAATGGAAATGATGTAAGTCAGAAAAATAGCTATCATACTGACAGAATCTGCAAAACATGAGGGAAAATTTTGCAAAAATGACAACAGCACCCGGTGTTCCCAGGAGGTCACCCAACCAAGTACTATACCGGTCCTATGATGCTTAACTTCGGTGATCGGACGAGAAGTAGATGTCTCTGAGAATTGGATTTATTCTAACTTACTTGTTTACAGGGCCGGATTAGGTGGTATGCAAAACACGCGAGGACAAGGAGGCTGACCCTACCCCATCTTGCCGAAACCCTTTCCGAGTGTTGCCACTCACATCACAAACCTTGCATAATGTTACTTTTAAAAAAAATTACGATTTCGGTGGGGCCTTAAATGCACTGTGTGTGGGGCCCTTGGGTCTCTTAATCCGGCCATGCCTGAAGGTCGTTTTAAATTTTAAATTGGTAACAAATGCGTAAGCTGCTTCTGTAACGAAAGTAGTCTTTTGTTGATTCCAAGTAATAGATGATGTTCATCTTGCTCTTGAAATTCAAAATCAGTCATAAAGTTGGAGTCCCATTTATTCACGATAAAGCCCGCTTTTCATCCCAACCCATATTTTGAAATCATTTCTTTTCGGAGCGTCTTTCCAAGAGAAGGCTTGATTCCATTCGTTTCGTCGCTTCTTTTTCCCCTGCATCCTTCCTTCGCAGTATTCACCGACTCCCGAGTGCATTTTGCAATTAAGAATCAATTTCATCCTTTCTATTTCATTCAAAGAGCAATTTGTACCATCAGTTTTAGATTCATTCATGCATTTTGCAACACATCTATGAATAAGGCAATGTGTCGATGTTGAATTTTTTGATACCTTCTTTATGAAACATACTGCACCAGCAAATTTGATAACCATTGATTGAGCCCCATCCGTGCATATGTATATCGATGCAATAGTTCCAATCAATCTTACTGTCACTGAAATAAGTATTGCACAATTTATAATTTCCTTGTGATATTTCATATTTACTTTTCTCTGAATAAAACCTTGTTTTTTTATTAAACTGTTTAATCACAAAAATACACAAAACTTCAAAATAATTATGTCCTATTATACTACTAAACTACCAAATTTTAATGTAAAATTTATGTATGGGGCGCCATAATTGAAATCTGCTTGGGGTGCCAAAATGTCTCTGCGAACTTGTATTCCATTCTACCAGATTAATACAAAAGGGGACATTGAGACAAAATGTTTTTATACAACATAGCAATCTTTAATGGGAGACTCAGAACATAATGTGATATTTTCATAAACTTTCCCACACATATCTATTTTGGCAGCAAAGCACGAACTCATATTCCAACTGACCAGATTAATACAGAAGGTGACATTGAGACAAAATGTTTTTATACAGTGTAGCGATCTTTAATGGGAGAGTCGAAACGTAACATGATATTCTTGTAAACTCTCTCACAAGTATCTCATTTGGCGGCAAGATGAGAACTGTCCCAATACTGCACATTGTCAACTAAAATTACATTACTCTTTTACAAAAAATAGGTGCGTATTATATATAGTGATAAGAGAATTTTCACATTTCACTCGTGAAAACATGGGTGCATATTATATAGGTTGCGTATTATAATCTGAAAATTACAGTAATTTGAAACATACGTAATTGTGAAGTACGTTGTAACAATATTTTACTGTATAAAGAAAGTAGCATGAATAAGTTAGGTTCATTCATCAAAGGTCTTCACATAATAGAATATAGTAGAACAACAAAAATGCACAACCAATAATAAACTGAAACTCATATTGTAAATATTCTTGTTGATCAAGTTAAACTGCCCATCTAATCAAATATGTACCTGAAATATTAAAATTTACATATGCACTTCTATAATGCTTTTTTCTAAAATATAAGCTTCCAGAATGCAGTTTTTTGCCGACAAAAAGGTGGATATTATACATAAATAAATAAATGTCATTTCATAAATGGTGGGATGCATTTCACATGTGGACATTATGTCAATCTAGTAATAAATATTTTGAATTTGAAGTGTTTTCAAATTTATAAATTTTATTCTTATAAGTTTCTTGATTTTATATTTTGCATGAAAACAATGGCATTCTGGCAGAAAAAAGCACTGAATTTCTATAAAAAGCAGCACGTTTTGATTGTCTACCATAAATCTGAATATTAATTCCAACTCAGAAACATTTTTTCTTAGATCAATAATTAAGAAAATGTGTTACCCTGGCTTAAAATATGATAAAAATCATCTCTTGTTCATGAAAATGCTTACAAGCCAAAGAATAAATTAATATGCCAAACTTACCTAAAGCTTATGCCTACTATCAACACATACAGTATAATTAAATAGCAGTATTAAAGTATCTAGTTGTTCTTGAAAATAGGTAAACGAATATTTTTTCTGCATAGGCAATCTGTCAACAGGATAGTCCAAAGAAGAATACTATTTATGAAATAAAATGCTTTCTTTTTCAGGTGCTGGCTGTCATTGCCAAATTACCAGTGGAGTTTTATATCACCAGCATTGTTAATCACAGCGGTAATATAATTGCTCTCTTTTTCTCATAATGGTAATTTCTTCACACGTCTATTCTAAATCTTATATCTCATCTTAGATAAACACGCTAGTGCTGATCTTGGCCTTAAGAGCTGCAGTTTCAACTGGTTCAAGTAAAGAGAAATCAACATTTCAAAAAATTGGGTAAGCTTTTTATTTAATTAATATTTTATTGTGCAGTTGAATTACTTATCAGAGATTACTTCATAGAAATAATTATCATGTTCTAACATAGTGATTTTTTCTAGAAAAAAGGTACTGGTGGTCAAATTTAACAGACTCCTATTGGGCAGGAGAAAATTTTTGAAAAATCTTTTAAAATAGCAAATTTTATAATTCTCTTTTTAACATTCTTTCAAAAAATGACAATATGATGGATTATAATAAAAATAATATAGTTGTAATTTCACAAGAGATCCAAAATTTGACCTTTAACTGCTGAGCATGTCTCTCCGGCACAAAAAAGTACCTCTAAACTTCTGAGTGTGTTCATTGGCACACTACGTCATCAAGAGGTTTGAAGGGCTATACCACAATATTTGGCATGACTCACATTTTTCTCTCAAGAGCCTTAAACAGGAGAAGTTGTGTCCTAACTCTGAAAGAATTTCTTTGGCTTATCCCAGTTGTCTTCTTCTGGCCTTGCATATTTTATGGGTGTAACTGGGGTTTCTATGCTTGGACCTGTACAGAAAACTAGATGTTGTGTGCATTTTCTCAAAAGGAAGGGCTGTTTATTTGGACATTGGCAGTGGTCTGTTTTTTTCCGCCACATTTCCTTCTATTTGTATCAAAGGTTTGGGTCTGTAAGGAAGAAAGAGGCTCATTTAAAATACTCCTAAAATATTAGTTTCTGTACACTGTTTTTTCAAGAGAACAATATAATAAATGTCATTTTGTAGATCAGATATTATCAGTGCTGTAGTGGAGGGTATACAGTGGTATATGCTGTATCCCATCTGCTTTTCAAACAAATAGCGAATACCCATGCCTTATGAAAAATTATACAGGTCGAATGAAGAAAACAGCTCCTATGTTTTCTCCTGGCATTGTGATATTACAGTCATGTAATTTGCTCTAAAAAAATGGGTAAGAACCCTCCCTCAAAGTTTTACTTTAGTATACCCTCTGATTTTTTTATGACTACAGCACTGAGTATTATAATAGACTGAATTTTTTATTTATGCAAGTACAACCAGAAATAAATGGGAAAAATTAACTTGACAGTTTTTAGTCACTTTAGAATGACAAAAACAAAATCATCACGGGAAATATACTTGATTTATCAAATTCCTTAAATCAAATTTTAATAATATGTAAAAAAATTATTGATATATATGATGTCAGATATAACTTTTGCAAGCTTTTTTAGGGTGGAAAATTTATGGTATTTTTGTAGAAATTGTTAAAAAGGAAAATGACCCTCTGATGATGTTTTATATTGTTTATGAAAATGGTTCCAAAGCTAATGAAAATTAATTTTATATAGAGAAATACGGTTTTTATTTTATCTCATTAGTATTAATAGTTCTCTTGCAATAATTTTTTTCCCAAAACCCTAACTTTAAACTGGCTGAGGAAAAAAACTCTCAGCAGGTGAGCTATCGATCAATATGCAATTTTTCCCTAGAATGCTGAAATGGGTTATTTTATTTTTTAAATCAATTTTTTGCTTGAGAAAAGGTGTCAGTACTGTCTACCCAAGGAAAAAGATGTGTGTACTTATAGTATTTATTACTGTATTAGCCATAAATTTCTCTAGTTTTTAGATTGATGCTCTAAAATTTATCTGAAAACTGCCCTTATTTTTCCAATATACAGTGAAACTTTTTAATTAAGGGAATTCATAAAATGAAAGTTACCCAGATTGTTTCTTCCACTCTGTAGAATATGGTTGCGTGGCTGGTTTACTCTGTCATCCTTACTTGGAGTTACGTGGTTCCTTGGGCTTGCAGCTTTTGATTTTGATGTGTATTTTGAGTATGTGTTTGTTGTTTTCAATGGATCTCAGGTACGGAACTTATTAGATTAACTTAATTTATTAAAAGCAAATATACAATAGCAATCTTCCTTAGTATTTTAACTATCCAGGAATAAAATATATTAATACTGTAAAACACTTTCTCATATGACTTTCCAATCACAGATATCACAATGTGATGATAAGAAGTTGAAAATATTTCATATTTTGATTAATAAAGAGCAAAAAGTTTTTACAGCAATTTTTAAATGGTTAACTGTGCATATACATTTTAGGGTGTACTGATATTTATAACAAGGATTCTTCAAAATGAACAAGTACGAAGCATTATAATGAAGAGGCTGAAGAAAAGAGCTTTGTTAAAGAGTTTTTACACAAATACAGTATGTATAATAAACTGTTAAAATGGTTCTTCTAAAACATAATAATTTTAACTTTAACAGACTACAAAGTTTATCTTTATGAAGAAATTTTGATTTTTCTTTAATTCCTAAAGTAAACTGTGGTTAATTTTAATATAATGTGGCAATGAAAACTTTTAACCACTTCCCTGATTTGCCCGTAATGTTACAGGTAACTTCTGTCCAATCTCAAATGATGAAAAAATTCATATTTTGCTAAAAACTACTATTGTATCAAAGTGAATATTTAAAAAAGTTAAGCATTTATTCCAAATATTAGTAATGTTTTCATTGCAAAGATTGATTGGGCTGATCATATACAAAATAAAAAACTTGACTTTTTTAAATGAACTTTTAAAAAACCAAGTGGATAAGCAATAAATTTGAATTTAAAAATTGCATACTTCCTCATCTAACCATATATATACTACTGTAGTGAGCCTTAAAATAGGCATGTCATTCCAACAGCATATTTTATTCTTAATGGACTGTAAAGAATGCAATCATTTATATTAATAGGTCAGTGATCAAAATTCAACCTCCGCAGCTGGGATTTCTAAAAAAAATAGAAACACAGAGATTACTGCTGATCATATGTGGAGTGCTGAGGATGATCTGATTTTCAGGACTTTTCAAGAACACAAATATTCAGGTAACTATACTTTTCATGTGTAGAGAGAGATTCTTCTTACAAAAAGGTTTAGTACAGTAAGACCTCAATAACTGTCATTAATTAGTTCCTGGAATCCCCGACGATTGGCGAAACGATGATAGTCGAAACTGATATTCCCATAGGAACAATGTCATAGGTCAATAATCCGTTCAAAAAGACCTTACCTGCATCACATAAAACTGAATTATTAGACCTCAGTTTGCTTGAAATTTTAAACTGGGTCTTTTTCATTCATTCACTTCTAGTTTCATTTGAAGGGATGTCACATTACTGGACTTTTTAGCAGCATTGTCACTAACACTGTGATTTGGGACTAATTTTAACACTTAAGGTTTAATAAGCTATAAAATATTTAAGAAATAAGTAAACTGTTGACTGTTGTACTGCGGCAATCCACAAAGTAATGTTTTGCTGTTTGATTCTTATATTTGAAGGCAAAATTCTAAATACTGTTAGTCTTGGTTTAACCGTTTCAATTTACATGAAATTTTTTTGCTCTAACACGATCCAGTAAATTTTCTCCAAGAACAGCCATAGCACACCATTTCGACAGATCAGGGCTGCCCATCCTGCAGCCCACCACCTGTGTTTCATAGTTTTCAAAACTTTTTCATTTATTTTAATTAACTAACAAATATTATTTTCCGTGTAGCAAAATCTGTTAAGATATATAACCTTGAATTGCGACCTCTTAGTAAGTATTTCTCAATTCAAGTAAGTTCTGCAATTTTTTCTCAAAGATATTTCTAAGATTGAATTCCATCATGATTTTTAATATTGAAATGTTAATCCTTAAAAGCTCATTGTAACTTGATTTCTATGCATATGGTGCCTAATAATCTCTAGGTCTCTTAGGATTTAACTATAAATCCATCGGCAATTTCCAATGCGGTCCACTGAAGGGTTCACTGCCACCAACACGGTCCAGAAAAGATTGTCAACCACTGCGATAGCAATCTTTCTCTCTCAGTCACAGCGCAATCGTCATCGTATTCGTTTGGCTGCTTCATTCAAAAATGGAGACGAAATTTTTTCATTTTTTTGTACCACTTGGCAACAAACGATAGTTGATCAAAACCATGATTATTGATGGCAATGTTTATTTAGGCCCTACTGTAATTACATTTGTAAAACTACCAAGCGACAAAGATATGCAAGAATGGCAAAATAGAGAGTTAAAAACTATATGTATTGCACAAATTGGTATAACTAAACCAAAGAATGCCTTTCTAAAATGCTTTTTACACTCCTATGTTTAAAATACTGAGACACATGCAGTGCTAGGCTGCGGCCGGTTTTCACCTATTGTTAAATTTTGAAAAAGTTCTGGAATCATTTGTTAACTCACAAGGGGACCTAAAGACATGTTCAGAGCCGATTTGGTTGAAACTTGAACATGTAGTACACTTCTAGTGATGAAAAATGCCAAAGCAAGAAGACGCACCTCGCAAGCATTCACGAGATTTTGCAATAAAGCATTAACTCCCTGCAAAAGAAAAGAGTTGAATTTGTGTGATAAACGGACCTTATTCCCATTTAATTTTTGCTGGTAATTCAAATTCAATTTTTTTCAACTTTATTGCGAAAAAAATTTTTTAGCTTTACATAATTAGCAAAAATGTACTTATAAATCCAGTAAACTCTCAGCAAATAATATATCCCAAAAATTACAAGATAATAGAACAAAATCAAATAATAAAAATTGAAAAAAAAATTGTGTTAGGATCGAACTAGCACCCAAGAATTTGAGAAGCTGATCCCTAACCAACTGGGCCACCGCTTAAGTTGCCTACTACCAGTGGCGTAGCTAGGGTCTTCGTCGTCCGGGGGCAAGGCATCTTTTTGGCACCCCAATGGTGGGGTTATATTCCCAGTCTGGCCCATATGACCTTTTTTCTTGCCGCCAAGTTCCAGGGGGAGGGGTTTACGGGGTATTCTGTACTAAATTTAGCGTGTTGGCGTCTTAAGGCAATTCCCTGTTTTGCTAATCCATTAAGGCGGCTCTGGGAAACTGAAGCATGAAACAACAAATTTTAATGAGAAATTGGTACGAGTAAGGCTAGATTGCAGGAGATACCTCAACTCAATTGCAAACCCCCTGGCCCGTCAAAACAGTTGTTTACAAGTGAGATCCAGTCTAAGAAATATATAGGCAAAACAAGAGTGTAAACCGAAGAATGAGCAATAACCCCACTTCGGTTGAGACATGAAGAGGTGGCAACCTGGGTTGTCACCAAAAATTCATCAATGACCCGGAGATTTCCTAATTTAACCCGGATATTCTCATAGGTGAAGAAATTGAAGTACGTTTACTGTTTTTAAATACAAAAGAGATAATTAGTTTTCATAGAAATGTGAATGTGATGAGCCATATTTTGTCGCTCTCTCACTCAACTTGGCGGCTCCCTCGAACACTTTGGACAAAGCCCAAGCGATAGATATGGTCTTTAATAAGCACCATCAATTTTAAGGCCTTCTGAAGCGTATTTTCAAAACATCATAGCTAATCTGGCTGACTTGAATTGTGGAGTGTCTATGGTGACCACATATGGTCGACTATTTTAAGAGACAGATCCTTAAAAAAACCGGATTATTAAAAATTTTACGGGACTTTTTTTAACTTTGAAATTAAGACAAAAAATATTCTTTGAAAGTATATAAGAAAAAATTATTTTTTACAAACAAACCTACACAATATAAACGCCTAGCAAATAAAAAGAACAAAACATTTATTCTTGAATAACAAAACTAAATTGCCCACAATACTAAGAAGATATTGACAAAGAATAGTTTTTGTCACAGTAAGAAATAAACAATATTTCTCGTAAGATTTTTTGAGCTTCAGAAGATCTTCATTAGTAAGAACATAATTATAAAAGTCTTTACAAGAAAGATAGCTGCTTTTCACCTGCAGCTCTGCTTTTGCTGCAATTATGTAAAATCTGTTCTTATTGTCATTCCATTTATTACGAGATAAAGAAAATATTTCCACAAGAGCTTTAGAACCTGGTACTGACTTAATAATTTGCATCAGCTTACAAAATTATTTTTTGCAAGATTTTAATATAACATCATGTTTATCTAGGAGAGATGAAATCTCATTTGTAACTTTTCGTTAAAGTGGGTTCATTTCTGTAAACTCTTCATACATTACATTACATCACATTAATTAAGTACACGAAATGGAAAATATTACGAAACAGGACGCTTGGGAGGAAAATATTACAAATCGGAATTAATCGCAGATATTTTCGATACATCTGCGGCCTGGGTTCGTTCCGGCTCATTCCGAGCATTGCATTAATTACATTAAAATACGGGACATGTGATTACCCTAAGTGTATCTGAAATCAATATATCTACGTTACTCCTCGACCTCCTAGTGGATCTGCTTTCACCGATAACATTCAGTCCGTGAGTTTTTGCCCCTTAAGCCCTGCACCCGGGGGCAACTGCCCCCCTCTGCACACCCCTCGCTATGCCTCTGCCTACTAAAGCTCATATTAGGACATAAATTGGATCCCTAGTATGCTCGCTAAATTTAATTTCAAAAATCTCGCGAATGCTTGAGAGGTGTGTTTTCATGCTTTGGCATTTTTTCATCACTAGAAGTGTACTACATGCTCACCAAGTTTCAACCAAATCGGTGACGAACATGTCATAAGGTCCTCTTGTCAGTTGGAAAAGCTTTGAGATCAATGTTAAAAATAAAGTGAGCTTTCAGAGTCAGATGACGCTTTTACTGGTCCAGAGGGTAAATATAATTGAATCAAATTGATCACCAATAGAAAGGCATAATGTGAAAAATGGTGATAACATCACTTGAATAAATACTAAATTTATGTATACAGCAGGGGTCTCAAACTCCCAGCATTGCACAGGATGCATAATGACATATTCCTGTGGGCTGCTTTCCAAAACATTGCTCTTCATAGTTGTCGCATGTTTCCTAGTTTCTTCATTATCACCTTCCACAGACCCTCATAAAATCGCTACTGCGTATTCCTGTCTTTTAAAAAGAGTGAAATTTAGCTCTATCAAGTGACATTTGCTTCACCACTCAGTCAGCCTCTACCCCGAATCGGTAGCCAGCCACAGAATCCACACAACCCCATGCAATTATGAGCAAGATTCGTCACAAGGCAATCAACTAGATTTAACGTGGAAACCAAGACAGGAGATTTCATTGGTGTGCGGAAAAAAAGTCACAATTTCCACTAGGAAAATACAGTACTTTCTCAATATACTTTGTATATGAGAAAGTAAAAATACAGGAAAATAGTCTCAGGAAAAAATTTAATTCTACTTAAACACAGCAATTTTGAAAAATCATGTCACCATCCACATACTCAATTTTCATCACTCCTTCCCCATAAGCAATCTACAACTTGAAAAACAAATAACAAATAGCATACTTCTAGACACTTCATCTGGCGAGTAGTTATAGTCAAAAAGGCTTTTTTCTTTATTGATATCTTACCATAGGGCTTTTTTTCCTATGAATTTTTTCCACAACTTTTTTCCTACATTCATTTTATTTCTGTACCTAATATCCTTTCCTTATTGAGCATTGGCATTTACTGATCTACCCTTTCCACCAAAGATGTTAAACATCAGAGGCTTGATGGAGTACATTCTTATATATGGATAAAATGACAATAGGAACAGATTTTACATAATTGCAGCAAAAGCAGAGCTGCAGGTGAAAAGCAACTATCTTTCTTGTAAAGACTTTTATAATTATGTTCTTACTAATGAAGATCTTCTGAAGCTCAAAAAATCTTACGAGAAATATTGTTTATTTCTTACTGTGACAAAAACTATTCTTTGTCAATATCTTCTTAGTATTGTGGGCAATTTAGTTTTGTTATTCAAGAATAAATGTTTTGTTCTTTTTATTTGCTAGGCGTTTATATTGTGTAGGTTTGTTTGTAAAAAATAATTTTTTCTTATATACTTTCAAAGAATATTTTTTGTCTTAATTTCAAAGTTAAAAAAAGTCCCGTAAAATTTTTAATAATCCGGTTTTTTTAAGGATTTGTCTCTTAAAATAGTCGACCATATGTAGTCACCATAGACACTCCACAATTCAAGTCAGCAAGATTAGCTACGATGCTTTGAAAATACACTTCAGAAGGCCTTAAAATTGATGGTGCTTATTACAGACCATATGTATCGCTTGGGTTTTGTCCGATGTCTAATCCCAAACCCATGCTATATCGTCACATGTACGCATAAATAAGTCAGAATTCTCTCTATGAAGCAAACAGTCTCGAGGGCCTCGATATTACATTTTCTCTTCGGTCAGAACATTTACTTTTAGTTTACAAACATAGGAGCCTTTAGAATTTTACAATTAGAAGAAACATGTCTAATTTGTGAAGCACGCACGGAAAAAATCTTATCGCATCAGCAGCTAAACTTTGTGGGTGACTCGCATTTAGGTATATTTGCTACCACCGTAACTACGGCAACGAGAAATTCTGAATTCCAGCGAATGACTCGTAGCTCTGATTACTACATTTATTCAGTGGTATTGGATTGGTGGCACTGTTATAAAGTAGGTACCCCTGCAATCTTTTGTTGGTGTTCGAGGGAGCCGCCAAGTTGCGTGAGAGAGCGACAAAATATGGCTTATCACATTCACATTTCTATGAAAACTAATTATATCTTGTGTATCAAACATTTAAAAACAGTAAATCTACTTCAATTTCTTCACCTATCCTGGTTAAATTAGGAAATCTCCGGGTCAGATTATGAAATCTCTGGGTCGTTGACGAATTTTAGGTGGCAACCCAGGTCTCACCCGAAGTCTGGGGTTATTGCTCATTCTTTGGGCTACACTCTTGTTTTGCCTATATATTTCTTAGACTGGATCTCACTTGTAACCAATGTTGTGGCAACGGGCCAGGGGGTTTGCAACTGAGTTGAGGTACCTCCTGCCATCTAGCCGAGGGGGGGAGAGAGAGGGAGGGGGAGAAGAGAGAGGGGAGAAGAGGGAGGGGAGAAGAGGGAGGGGAGAAGAGGGAGGGGAGAAGAGGGAGGGGGAGGGAGATAGAGGGTGGGAGAGGGAGAGAGGGTGTGAAAGGGGGGGAAGGGAGGGAAAAAGAGGCAACCATTTTAAATTTAACTAAAGATAGCCCGTTAACAACAGAATATTCACTAGATATATTGTATATGACAAAATATTTCATATGTGAGTAGGATATTATTTTAAATGAAAATAATAATAATCTATCTATCTATAATTCTTCCATTGATATTTCAACGGGCATTACACTAGTAATAACATAATAACAAAATAAAAAAATAAAACTAAACAAAAAGGAAACTAGAGCAAAAAAGAAATGACAGTGATCATGATACTGAGCAAAGCGGAAGGTTGACAGCGAAGGCACAGTGGTCTCAACAGAGAATGAGAATTAAAGGCTTCCCCTCTTTGTATATACCCTCACCCCTACAGGCTTCCACTCTGATAATGGACTCGACCTGACCAAAATTCACTCTCTGCACATCGGCCACCAAGGTTCATTTATACTATACACGTGTACCGACTTATCTCTTCTCTAGATGGTCCATCCTTGAACAGTGTGGCAGAAAAATTACGAAATAGGGGAATTCCCAAACATACCTAGAGTTACTACACGTTTGGTTTTCACTCGAACAGTTCGGTAATCAAATTATTTGTTCGTTGTTCGTACTGAACACAGAGATGTTCAGAAAAATTTATCAAGCAAGTTTTTATCAAATTTAAGCTTAATAAAATTCGAAAGTTATTTTACTGATTGCTTAACATACCACAACGATGCAAATGCTGAATTTTACGATTCAAAGCAAAATTTTGGATTTAATTGTTTAACGATGCAACTTCGAGAACGATGCAAACTGAAACGACGCAAAACGAGGTCTGGGTGTATTTCCAACTGTTCTAAAAGATTTAAACTGGGACCTTTAGCTGCAAAATGAATTACCTCCGGGTTAAAGTTGGAAGAATGGTTGTTTTCGTGTGTTTGGCAAAGTGTGATTTGAATGAGCTTTGTAAGAAAAATTTTATGTTCGGTGGTCCTAACGTCTGTACAGATTATTACGTACAGCATTCTACACCCTCAATAATCTAGGGAAAATTTTATCTAACAATAAAGATAAGGTTGACCATTTATTTAGGAGCGGTGTCTATAAACTCTCATGTAATGACTGCAACACCATTTACATAGGGCAAATGGAGAAATTTCCATGTTAGGATCACCGAACATAGAAAATCTTTCTTACAAGGCTCATACAAATCACACTTTGCCAAACACTTACTTGAAAACAACCATTCTTCCAACTTTAACCCGGAGGTAATTCATTTTGCAACTAAAGGTCCCAGTTTAAATCTTTTAGGACAGTTGGAAATACTTTTACGCTACAATGATAATACTCTCAACCTCATTAACAAACTTATTTCCCCCACCCACTCTCCCTTGCTTACCTTGTTTCTCCCTAACACCCACCCCTCCCCAATACCTTGATTCAGCCTTCCCCCCCTCTCCCTCCCATTCATTGGTCCTCTCTACACATTTCCCTCCCCCACTCCCCTCCAATTCTGCATATATTTGTGTTGCTTCTTGTTTTTGTACCTGATGATGACTAGATATTAGTCGAAACCAGTCGCTTCTTGTTATACCCGTTTTCTACTCTTATGAAGCTTGACCGTGGCGCAGCGAATAGCCAATCAGGGCGTTTTCCCCTTCCACCACTATTTGAAGTTTTCGAGGGGCACGGGAAAGCAGTACACTCTTGCCCGATATCCGCTCTTGAAGAAAGTCACATGGGAACGCTAAGGCGTAAATGCGGTAGATCTGGCAACACAGTCGAGCTCGGAGCAATGTGAACAGCACGATGGGGAGAGACCGACTGACTTACTCCCTTCCTCATCGACAGTCTCTCGAGCTTTCATTGGCTGCAGCAGTAAGCATACAACTAGGATTTTCAAGGTCAAGCTTCATAAGAGTAGAAAACAGGTATAATAAAAATGGAACTTTTACTAAGTTATCCTTCTCATTTTATTTATACATAATGATAATAAGTGTAGTTTTGTAATTATAGCATATCTTATTTACTTCACTTACTGCAACAATTGTTATGTTGACAACAATTACATATCCATGCGTGAATTTTTCAAAGTTCAAGTGAATTAGAACTTTCTTGTTTGATTTTCCTGAAAATAAAAAAGTATAGGAAAAGAAATATTCTATTCGGCTAGTTCCACAAATTTTATTTTAGGAATTTTTTCAATATAACTAATATTTCACAAGATATTACAGAAAGTTCATTTTTTGTTTCCAGTAAAGTGGTACCCCTGATTGGGCATGTAAGCCATTTATGCCATTTTCTTATTAGCCTTAGAAATGAAATGTGCCTTAAAAAAAAGAAACCTTAAATTCTAGGTGAACAACATCAAAGATGGCTCATAAACTTGAAATTATCTTCATATTTTATAATTTTGGTTGGTATTAGGGTTATCAGTTTGAACAAATGTTATTGCAAATACCAACAAATATCAAAGAATGATACTGCATGAATTTCTCACATATGCCCAAATTAAAATTTCCCAATCATCAAATCCACCACTCATTATTGAGATGCTTATTTCAATGTTTTGTTCAAAAGAAGAAACATTTCATGAGAAGTTTTTGTAAAGTGAAAGAGGTGGTTCAATTTATACAAGTACAGTGAAGTCTCGATCTAACGTTCTTGAAGGGACCAAGTAAAATCGACTTTAAAGGCAGAAAAACATAAGAAGCGGGAAATGGAGATAATGACATGCACACATCATAGTTTTCATAGTTCATATATTGTAAACAGAAAATACACAAAACACTGTGCGATATATTTTGGTCACTACACAATACAAAAATTTATGTAATAAAATAAATAAGAGCCATTCAAAATCAGGAATAAGATATTTTAAAAAATGAAAGGGAAATGTGTGATTAAAAAAATATGCATAAAATACTACAGATATAATAAGAGATTTTAATGTTTTAAAAAAATAGAATAGCATAAAGTCCTCTTTCAAGTTCATATGTTCCTTTAAGAAGGTGATCTCTCTCATTACTAAAACATGTGTATCTCTTGAGGGTAAGCAACCCCTCCAGTGCATGATTAAAACTTGGAGTTTCACTCTGTAGTACATCATTATTTTCATTATCACCACTTTCAACACATTTATCAACATCGTCATGTTACAAATCACAGATTTCATCACACGTAGCAACATTGTCGTCAAAGTCAACGAACTCATCAAATGTCACTTCATTCGCGTTCAATTACCACCATTCTTCGACATCGATTGCTTGAGGGCCATTTTAGTCTTCAACTTCAACAAAGGCCTCACTGAAGAAGCCAGCTTTTTTAAAACAATTCTTTATCGTGTCAACTTTAATGACATTCCAAGCTGAGGTAGCGTAGTCCATGGCCTCTAAAATTGATATTTTTTGTACCCCTTTGTGAGTTTCTCATAAACTACGTACTTGAAGAGAAAAGAAGAGGTGGGTGTGTAGCTTTTCTGTAGAATCGATGTGTAATTTTAATTTACATCTTTTAATGACGTTAGAAACAGATTAAATTCTAGCAGAGTGTTTGAAACTCTAAACTGTAGATGTGGAAAAACGTTACAAATGGAGAACGTTAGAAGAGACAAAAAATAACATGCATAAATGGACTTCTAACCGGGACTTTTAAATTTTGACAAGATGCAGAAAAATGTTAGATCTGAAAACGTTAGAATGGGAGTTCACTGTATATGTATAAAAATATATTTTCATTTATTTGGCACGATAAGCAGTACGATTATAATGATTATAAAAATGTTTTTTTAGGGACATCAAAAAGTGAGAGTTTAACAACACAATTGGATGGTGAATCAACTCCGACAAAGAGAGTCTACGAAGAGCATGAACGAAAAAAATTCGTCGATGAACTAATAGAAGATGTTAAACAACATTTAAATTCAAAGTATGAGAGTATTTGTAATAAAGACATCATAGTAGGAGAAAGTTCTTTTGTAGATCAAGCAGAAGAAATACAAGATGACGAATTAGTACTGGCAAAAAATAACTCGGTGGAAAGAGGTGAAATGGAATCTCCAGATCAAAGTAATGCTAGCCATCTTCCCTTTGGAAGTTTTTCTACCATTACTGAAGAATATACAGAGGAAGATATGGATACATACTGAATTTGTTCTCACATATAAATCTCTAGCTAATAATCAATCGGAATTTTCAGTTTGTACCTTTCGGAATTTCTTACAATTTCAGTTTTTATTTTTCTGAATGAACTGGGTACCTTCAAAATATTTTCATATGAAAGAACATTCTTAATCCATTTATTCTGTAATTTACTTAATCTCAACAAATAACAATAAAAACTTAGCTTTTGAATGAGTTCCTAAACCTCACATCATGAAAAAGTCATTGATCAGAGATAATGCTGAATTTTATACTTTTTATATTAATAAATTATTATACTTAGCTGGAGATAAGTAATCATTTTTAACAAATTTAATGGGGGAACCAAAATTTTATGCTAATTATACATTATAGTTAAGCAACAGTGTCACTTTTTAGAACGATATTAGACAATGAACTCAAACATCAACCTGATGATGCAGTTGTTACTGTGATATCTGTTGCAGAAATAAAATAGAAATTTAGAGTGAGTTTGATTTCATTCATCCAATCTCATAAACCAGAGGTAGGCAACCTATGGCTTGAGGGCTATATGTTGCTATGATTAAAAAATAATGCATAAAATTTAGCACATGAATTCATGTTTTTATTCAAATTAAGGTAACAAAACCTTTAACTTTCAAAATTTAACCATGAAATACTTATTTAGACTTGATTTTCACTTATATGATATCTCAGAATTCTAGTTAATTTCCAATTTAAAGTATAATCCAGCCAGCAGATTAATATGCAGCCCGATGTAATATTTGGCCCCCATGTACAAAAGATATCTCACTCCCATGGGCACCTGCAGTAAGGGGCAATACGTTTCCCAAAAAATTTTACATATGGCATTTTAAAGTTTACACTGGCACAAGCAGAGCTGACAAATCCCTGTGTCAACGGTGTGGCTGCATCAGGCCCTGCGTCTTCTAAAAATATTTGTTTTATGTGCAGCTGGGCAAAAATCTGCTGAAGTGTGGCTGTAAGTAAATGTTTTGAGTGCAATAAAACTCCCATATTCCTTCTGTTGAAACTGCATTTCCGAATGTTGATTGTAAGAAATATAAGGAATGCAGATGACAGGATGTAATTTTCCTGGCATTTTTGTTGCCATTTGGGTTCTGTATAATAAATAATAAAGGAACAAGTAATCTGAGCACTTGCTGAGAGGCTTCCCAGAAACCCATTCACAAAACGGAAGAAGAAAAGACGGAACACGTTAAAGTAATTATTTGCTCTCCAGCATTATTTCAAGTGCCCTATGCTGGAATATAAAGTAGCAGAGATATCAATCTTTGAAACTTTAGCAGAGCAGTATGTCAAACAAGTGCACAGCCAGGGGGGGAGGGAGTTTTACTTCTACTGTGCGAATGAGAATAACAAATAAGCAAATATTTCAAATATAAACAAAAAGAATGGTTCTGATCCAATGTAGGCAATCTACTTTTATCTATAATGAAAAAACCTACATCGCTGAGTAATTTGGAATCTTTCGATATCTACCACGGCAACTAACTCGCATTGCTAATAACATTAGATGTAATACTTTATGGAGAATTTTAGAAACAAACATTTTATCTGTGGTGTGCAATCAGGGCCGCACCTAGGGTGTTTTGCGCCCAGGTGCAAGATATCTCTGTGGCACTCCCCTACTAGCGAAATTTCGTGGTATGATCAAATATGACTTTTTTCATCGATAGAGAGTTGAACAAGCTGATGTATTTCCGTCGATGTAACCCATAACAAATTGATTGAAAAAAATAGTTGCATAATTATTAATATAAACATATCATTTAATATCTGTTTGAAGGAAAATTATAAAACTCGCTGCACATATGATTATAATTCAATACTCTGTCCCGTTACCTTAATGATCAATCAAAAATTCCTATATTTTTCTCCATTTACAAGCCAAATTAGACTCAATATTTATTCTGACAATAAGAAAACAAAACTTCAATTATTTATGCATTCCTACGTCAAAGTCCCAACTTCGTATTTTCATTTTAAGATATTTTAAAATCCAATGAAGAAGTACATGTCAATAATTCTCTCATTATTTGGAGAAATTGTTTCGGTATTTGAATTTGGTACTATTTAGAAATGAATATTAACAATAACGTAGGTGGGAGATCGTGAATAAGTAAGGAAAGCTAGTTTTCAGAAAAGCTATACCGAACCGATTTAATCCTACAACAACACACTTAAAAATGTGTTTCTCAAGCAGTACACGGGTCCAGCAGACCCCAAGCTCTTCTTTCACTGTTATCTCCCTTTCTGTTAGGTCTTTCTAAGAAATTGGTAGTGATTTCTTTTCACTGGAACCTCAGGAAGACATATGTGCAGGTGAGATTAAGCTTTAAACAATTTTGTGAATAGAATAGCAATAAATGCAAATACAAATATGGCAAAAATAAGTGAAATGCAGGGGTGCGGTTTTTATTTTTTTAAATTTTTGGGTTGATGGAAATGAAAAAAACTCAAGAATATTCTAAAATTAGAGATTCCAAGCTATAAGAAAAAATATTTAATTAACGTTTTTTAAAAAAAGTCAAATTATATCGGCAAGTGAAAATTGACAATTTAAAAAAGTGAATAATGGAGTAAATAAAGATTCGCTTATAATAACCGTGGAACAATTTCTTCTGTAAAAAATCTGATGTGGCCAACACGACTTTCTCCATATTTGGGGTATAGATATTTAAATTATTATGAATAGCATTATAAAGCAAAATTATTATTTTGTATTGTAAAAGAATACAGTTGTCCTTATCGCCGTAAATTAGGTACATTTTGAATATGTTTACAGAATTCAGCGCTACATGGTGGTGGCGCTATATACTGGAAATTAAGAAAAAGCAAAATATCTCCGAAATGGATGGTTCTATGAAAATTTGTTTCAAACAAAACTTGGAAGAAATATTATTCTCTACAACTTTGGTCCTAACGAAGATAAACCAATAACGACGTTTTTAAGGAGATATATGATGGAAACCAAAAACCCATTATTTATAAATAATTCCTAAACAATAACTGCTATGGAAAATTGTTTCAAATAGAAGTTGTAGGAAATTACATTCTCTATAACCTTTGTATAGAATTGTATATATGATAATGATGTTTTAATGGAGAAATATCGCAATAACAGAATCGGTTTCGAAAAAACCTCGACTTCCGGTTAACCGTTATTGTCCAAAAACTAATTAGTTCTTTGTGCTCATGCTAAAGTGTTACATATGAGTTTGGTAATGATATGGCAAGTACTTTTTGAGTTAGAGCACCAACAATCACATACACACACAGACATCATTCAGAAAATAATCGAAACGTGTTCTAGGGACCACAAAACGTGTTTTTCCGTTGAAATCTCGAAGTCTATTTTGTTTTGTGATCACAATACTTTCCCATTACTACGTATGGAGAAAGTAAAAATGTTCAAACGTTCAAAAGTGCATCGACTGCATAAAAAAATGTCAGAAGTTACTTAAAACCAATAAATATACTTAGTATACAATATATACTTTCTAAACATGTTATAAGATACTTAAAATAGCAAAAAAATGAATAATGCAATTTTCACTAAGCACCCAAAAAATTCCTCAAGCGGCACACTGGGGTCTGGCTGACCTGACTCAGATTTAACGTTTGTAGTACATACTCAGTGTCTGAGTCACAACTGATGGTGTCACCTGCCTGGCAGTATCGACAGTGTTCCAAAGTTTATTTATATGGAGATCCTGGTGTCAAATTCGGAAAATTACGAGTGCTAAACAGAAAAGTCTAAACCACTTGGGTCAATCAGACCCCAGTGTGCTGTTTTAGGGTTAAAACAGATTTGGGATTTCCAAGACTTGGGAAGTGGGAGAAAAAGGGTAGGCACCTGGTATTCTTCCAGTGAAAGGATTTGTGGTAAAGGTCGTTGGTACATACTTTACTAAAGGATTGCCGCCACAGCTGGAGCTCCTCGCTAGGGTCGGGATAGTAATTAGCAGAGTAGTGCCCCCACCTCTTGGCGACTCCAACGGTGAACCCATTTTCGGTCACCACTGATGTGTGTTCTAGTGACCCTGAGTCATGTGATCACGTATCGCAAGGGATCGGAAAAATTTGCCTGGAAGATTTTGTGTCATTTTAGTATCCCCAACTTTCCCTTTTCACTCGGACAAAGGAGGAAACATTCCCATGACAAATTCCAATAATATATAGATACAAATACCTTAATGGGAAGGCACCCCGGCAAGTTGGCGCCTGGGTGCATTGCACCCACTGCACCCCAGGTAGGCACGCCCATGCGCAATACTAATCCCCTAAAACGAAAAGCAGGCCCTGCTTAAAAAATCAATTTAAAAACGTGTTTTTTGCTATACAGGCGACTCCCGAGTCTCGATTGTTCGAGTCTGGATTAATTCGAGATTTCGATCCCGCTGATCGATAATATACGCGGAATAAACTTCGCGTAGTTATTGATTCCGACCAAATGTGAGGTTTAGTTTTGGTGTAGACGTAGTTATATCTGCTGTAATTGTTTGAATTTGTGCTGATTTCACTCTTTTTTCTGTTAATCTTTTATTTAAATTTACCGTATATACTCGTGTATATGCCGACTCCATGTATAGTACGACCCCTGATTTTTTGGTGAACAAACCTGATTTTTTCATATATCTCGTTTATAGTACGACCCCAGCTTTCCACCAGGGTCGATATATTTTGTTTCGATAGCTCGATGGTTACGAGCGAGATATATCGAACGACCTTGATTTTCCACATCACCATAGAATAGACCATAAATGTCGTAAATAGTACTTCTTGCGAGTACACTAAAATTCGGATAAGTTAAGTATCTTACTTCTAAAACATTTAATAAAAAGTGATATGAATCATGATTGCACAAGATGAAATAAAATCATAACAATTCTAGTGCTTCTGGATTACGTTCCGCGTACGTAATCCATCTACTTAATAGGTAGGGATAATGGATAAAAAGAAATTACTTTGTTATATTCCACAGTCTTTATTGTTTCTTCAATCACACACCGACCGGTTTCCACTACAAAATCATTCTAATGGTATTACTAACCGACGTAACACCTTTAGAATGACTTTGTAGTGGAAACCGATCGGTGTGTGATTGAAGAAACAATAAAGACTTGAATATTACAAAGTAATTTCTTTTTTCCAAGATGTCGAAATTCCATAAAGTTACGCCGTCTACGATACCTTTAGTCCAACTCGTTCCAATCCATCCCTTGTAAAAAGACGTAAACAAAGATGTACATACATAAAATTCAAGAAAGGAAGTGCCCGTAAATCTTCACTTATATCAAGTATTTGTGAATTTGAAGCTGTATATATGAAAAAGATTCTACTCTTCACGAAGCAACATAACAATGATAAAGGACCTCACTGTTAAGGTTATCCTACCATTATAATGCGTGCGGGTGGCATAACTTCACCGAAAATGCCCGCGAAGATACATGAATTTTAATTCCTCAAATGCATTACTCGTGTATAGTACGATCCCCAATTTTTGCAATAAAAATTTGGTCGTAAAAACTCGTACTATACACGAGTATATACGGTATTTATTTTATTGATTTATTTATAAATTTATTACTTGACATGGCATCTAAAAGGAAATGTAATAGTGATAATGTAAGGGAATCAAATAAAAGAGTGCATAAGATTCATAGTTATGAATTTAAATTAGAAATTTTAAAGCGTGTTGAGAAAGGTGAAAGCCAAGCTGAAATCGCACGATCGTTGGGAATGTGTCCTTCAACTAATAGCACTTATGTGAATCAGAAGGAGAAAATTCTAGAACGTAATAAATTCACGTAATTTGATAACAACAATAAACAGTCCTAGGCGTGGTGTTGTGATTCCTTAAATGGAAAAACTTTTAAAACTTTGGGTAGATGATCAGTGTCAGAAACACATACTGAAAGCCATACTGAAATCGTATGATTGTTGGGAATGTGTCAACTGTTAGCACTTATGTGAAACAGAAGGAAAAAATTCTAGAACGTGATAAATTCAGGTAATTTGATAAAAACAATAAACAGTTCCCCACCCAATAGCTCCTCTTCTTCCAACTAAAATCTTCCAACTTCTCAATTAATAAACCAAGTCCAGTAAGCGCAGTTGAAAAAGATTTAAGCTATTTTTAATTTTATTGTTTCTTTATTCTTAAGTTATTTTGCACATTTTTAATAACTTTTATATTAATTTCACTGCAATAAATAGTTGTTTGTATAGACAGATGTACGCAGTTATGTTATCCAGCTCGCGTGAGTCATTTGTAGCAAACGACTCGCGCGATCCGGACCGGGCTGTCTGTAAAACATATTGCATACATCTATCTTTGAAGTTCGAAACAAATTTATTTTTTCCTTTTTAGTGCAAAAAATAAGTTATACATTTAAAATATTTATTATATAATTTATTCATAATTTAATATTGTTGTATTAACATATTAGTAATGTTATTTTATCTTTATAGAACGTGAGGGGAGACTTTTTCCCGAGATGTGGGAATGTATCCCCCGATTATAACATGCAAGTATATGGAAAAATGGCGTTCGACACTCGAATATTCGAACACGTTTTCAGGAATGCATCCCCAACGAGACTCGGGAGTCGCCTGTATTTGTGGATGCAGCCCCTGCGAGGTGAGCAACCAATGATAATGGGTAGGCATTTTGCCCCCCCTGAAAAAATTTCTGCGGGCGGCCATGCTCACTCCTGATATAAACCAATCATAACATCTCAAAAATGAACTGTTATTCAAAATACAGGGCTTGATCTAATATGTCAGGTTAAAAATAATTCCTGACACAAAAAGAGGTCAGATGTACAAGTAACAGGTGGGTGGGTCCAGTTTTTAAAAGAGGTTAAGTAAAAATTATAGGATTAACTCAATGGCTTGTTATTTTTTCTCTATCTATTCCACCAATAAGGGTATTTAAAATGAGTCATACTTCCTCACTTGTCTGCACATCAGATGCATAGTTTAATACTTGCTTTTCAATAACAAGTATCAACACTCTCAGAACCATGCTACTCCAGTGAACTAACATGACCAAACACAAACTATACTTTGTAGAGGTTTTACCATGTTTGCAATCTGATGACATTTTTTTTGAGAAAAAACTGGTCAAAATGGACAGTAGACCTTGGCAAAATCTATGTAGCACACATCAAGTTAATAAGAATTTTAGAAAGTGGGAGTGATGATTATGGGCAAATGACTATAGTACAAAGAAAGAAATAGAGATAGTAACATAGAGAAAGAGGGAAAAGGAAACCTAAAAGAGAAAACAAGAAAAAATATAAATTTATTCTGGCCATGAATGTAAGAGGCAAACTTAAGATACTGGAAATATGTTTGATAATGGTGTTAGGTGGAGGGGAGGAAAGAGGATGGCTTCATGAATGCTGTGATTTAAATTTTCCTTCAGATTAAATTTTTCATAAATTTCTTCATAGGGAGCTACCACATCCAAGTTTCTCTTGAAGTTCATCTTTTTCATGAATGAGTCAACTTTCCTCACTTTCTCTTTTAACTTGTTTGCCGTCTTAACAACTTTCATTAATGACTTTTCAGTTAAATGTGGTTTCTTAGGCTCTACATATTCATCAAGAAAATATTCTCTCAGTTGGCTTCTGTCCAAATTCTGCCTCACTCTCTAACAAAGATAGACCCACATGTGCAAATTGTCTATCACCATCGAGCAGTCACCCTCTACCGAGCAGCCACCTTCTTTGGTATTGATAGGCTTACAAAGGTCTCTACGATTTTTTAATGCAAAAATACCTTGTAAAGGCAGAACTGGTCACTACTAGGGTCACCTCAAATGAGCAAAACACCAAATGGCAAGAAATACTTGCCTTGCTTTGTAACTGAGATAGGTACAGATCATTTTGCAAAACAATTTGACAATGGAGTCAAAAGCATTATATAAAAATGTTCACACACGAATTTCAATCTGAATGTTAAATCTCAGTAGTAATCTGTCTGACCAGTTAGAGATGTACCTAGGTGATATGCTGCCTATGGCAAAATTTTAGGAAACACCTTGGTTATGTAGGATATAAATTTCTATGCATTTTAATAAAGAATGTGTTTTTATTACATATAAATTAATGTTTGAGTATTAAAATAACATTTACGCTAAAATGAACTTTTGGCATTATTTTCGAGAACGTTTCGTGCCTTTTGCAAGTGGCGCCTATGGAAAATACCACCTTTGCCATACCCTAGTTATGGCACTGTGGCCAGTGATTATACTGATGATGCAATACATTAGTGGATTCTTGATTAATGTGTATTTAACTGTAATTTATTGTTTTTGGAGCTACATAGATAGGATTCTACAAAGGATAAACTTTGTTTTATTAAGCAATTTTAGCATGATTAATTGAATCATGGAAATCCAAAACCCCATAACTCCAGAAAACTAATTTTTTCAGGAGACACTAAAAACTGTGTCAAGGCTAAAATTTAATAGCAATTCCAACAATATTTTTAAAATTAAAGGTTCCTATGGCAGTAGTTATCCATGGACTTATATGTTTTATGGTTTCAACTTACGTTGTTTTTGATTTCCATCATTCAATTACATTGTGGATACAAGATTTTCTTAAAATTTCATTCCATTAGGAAATGACTTCCTTTTGTATACCAACATAAATATGAAAACTGGCATTTTTCACAATATGCAACTTCTAAATTTACATTCAGAAAAATTCCTTATATGGGCTGGATCTGCCATCAAAAACTTCAGTGTCCAAAGGGTGGATTACAAGATTCAAAGATAAGCATGGCCTTGTGTTGCAGCAGTCTGTATCACATATATTCTCTCTGCTTCACACGCAAGGACACTCGCACGTGTTGTTTTGGACAGCAGCCTTTATAGTACAGAGATATTACCCCAGAAGGTAACAATAGCATCATAGAAATTCATCAATAAACCTCTGTGAAGGAACTATTCTTTCTCAGGAGAAACGTGCAATTGCAATCTCTAGGGAAGATGAGCAGTCAGTTACTGAGTGCTGTGCCAGATGGAATTTTCCATGCATTCCCTCAAGTAAGAAAGAAACCTGCTCGCCACAGCTAATATGAACATAGATATCGTATAGCAGTCTTTATAGTACAGAGATATTACCCCAGAAGGTAACAATGGCATCATAGAAATTCATCAATAAACCTCTGTGAAGGAACTATTCTTTCTCAGGAGAAACGTGCAATTGCAATCTCTTGTTTTAATTTAATTATTTGTATTATTCCTATTCTTTTATCTGCTGCATTGTTTGTATTATCTTTATGATAAATATATATAAGATTGAACTTCAACTAATCAAAATGTCAGCTACATACCATATCTGCCCGAATACAAGCCGATGTTTTTTGTCAAAATCTATCATGAAAAAATCACCCCTCAGCTTAAATATGTGTCCAAAGAAAATTTGGGTTATGGTTAAATCTCGAAGTCTCTCATTGCCTTCTCGTTCAAATGATAGTACCGTCAACTGGGATGAAGTTAACCGACTTCAGACTTTAGATGTCAAATTCTCTCAATCTATCATAGCTGAGAGTTTAGTTTTTCTTTTGTGATATGGGTCTTAATCTGTAGTATCAGCTTTCATGGTTTGCCTAAGTGTCACAAATGGCCAATAAAAAATACAAAGGGCCACGGTCAACTTCACCCCGAGTTGGGATGAAGTTGACCGATCAATAGTTTTACATCAAAATCGCTCTTCAATTCATACTGGGGTGAATATGACCAACACAGGACGGGTAGAACAGAAAGAGAAACAATTATTCAGAAAAAAATTTAATATTCAAGATGAAACACATTTAAAAATAGTAAAAAGTGGAAAAATGAACTTCATATTATACAAATTCGTAGGCTCTAAACGGTTTAGGCATTTAAGGATGCCATGTTACTGCATATTAAACTCAGACAAATCCGTGTCCAGTTTTGGGACTTTCCAACTTTCTGACCACATCTGAAGTTGAAACAGTGTCTACGTCTTCATTTTCAGGCCAGACAAAGTGGGATTGATATTTGCGGAGGAACTTGACTTCAATTTCCTCAGAGCTTTTCTTGACGACTTTTCCCACGTAGTGCTTGACTGTTTTCTTGCTGCAGTACTGCACCAAAACCCAGCTGCCTTGGACGATAGGTGTGCCGTCCTGAAAAATATATCGGATTCAACAGTAAAAATAATCATCGTACAATATAGGAATAGCCATGAAATAAAAATACCTCATGACGATAACTAACCTGCATCTCCAACGCTTCAGTTCCACCAGATTCATCAGAGGAAGAGAGGTTTCCACTGGCCGAACTAGAGATATATAAATTTTTTTTTATTTTCTCGACACCTGAAGTACTGGCAATATGTTCCTCCTGATCGTATTTCACAGGGGTGTCCTCTGCTGCTACTGATCTCCCCGGAACAAGATCCAACCTTTTTCGCTTTCGGGCAACGGTGTCCTCCTTCTTTGGGTGCCTTAGTTCTTGCAGATATTCCACCAGTGTAGTGTTAACAATACTCTTTTCAGTGTCATTCTTATCTTCAGACATAGGTCTACTTTCTGTTATTGGTGGCAACTTCTGCATTAACTTCTCTTTGCAAAGAGGGTGGATTCCGCAAGCTGAGAATCCGCTTATTGCGTTTTGCCGCATTCTCTCCTCTCTGAGATCATCAAAAAGTTTTTTCAGCATTCGGGGAAACAACTCCTTTTCAACTGTGGACGAAGTAGAATTAGCCTTTTTCCACTCACTGAGAATCTTTTTCCAGCACTTCTTTACAGGGGCAAAGAAGGCAACATCAAGTGGTTGGCAAAGATGCGTTGCGTTGGGTGGCAAACACACAAATGAGATGTTGTGCTCTCTGCAGGATTTTAAAACCTCGGCAGTGAAATGCGATGAAAGGTTATCTCTGATTAAAACCTTTCTTCCTTCAATTAATTTCGCATGAGGAATGAAGACTTTTTCAAACCAATCATTGAACGTGGGGATGTCAAACCAGCCATGGTTGCTCCTATTGTATCGCGAACCCTTAGAGCAGCATTGTTTTGCACAGAAAGGGACTCCTTTTGGCCCCCCTTCACGCCAAGAATCCCACATATTTGCCGCTTTGTAAACAACATAGGGAGGTAATGCGTCACCAGTCGCTGATATGCACATCATGATAGTTACTGAACTCTTTGAAAAGTTGACCACGTTGTCAGGGTACTTGACACCCATTTTAAAAATTAGTTTTTGTTTGCCTGGGTCGTCACTTAGATTACTTTCATCATAACTGAAAATGGCTTCAGGAAGTACTCCCGCTACGGTCTTACTGAGTTCATCATGAAAATCACTCAAGGTAGGGTGATCAACAGCCGCTCGTGCTCTCTTTATATTATTCCCAAGACGAACACTAATCTTGTCTTTGTTTCGAGCCAAGAAACTTTTTGCCCAGTCATACCCCGGAAAATTATTTTTAAATTTCAATTGCACACCCTTTTTGTCCAGATATGCCTTTGCTATAAAGCGAAGGTCCACTGCATTTAGAGGGAAGCTCCAGTTTGCACAATCAAGAAGTCCTGTCACCAAAGCCTCTTCTTCATTGGCAGTAAAAACAGTTTGGCCACCATGCTTCTTGCGATGGCGACCATGAATCCTGTTCATTAGAGTTCCCTTTGGAATTTTATACATTTCACATGCTTTGTTGGCACTTATACGTCCATCCAAAACTTCTTTCAGGCACTTTTCTAAAGTTTCTTCACTGTATTTCTTTGATTTATCTTTTTTATTTTTGTACACGCGCGGCATGATGTGAGGTAGGTTGGTGTTGTTTACCGAGTAAAATGAGGCGACCCACAGCTGCTCGAACCTCTCTCTATGGTAAAATATTCTTTTGGAGGAAAGTCCTCAGACCATGATCGAAGCGATTCGTACTGTGACTGTTGCGTGAATTTTGGGATGCACCACTCCATTTGAAAAGCGCTAAAGTAAATTTGAGCGGAGCGAAGCCGTATCTTAATAGTATCGCTAATGTGTATCAACTCTAACATGCAGTGAGTAAGACATCTCAAGTCCAGACAGGTTGAAACCTCCAGCGGTCAACTTCATCCCAGGTTTCAGGGGCGGTCAACTTCACCCCAATTTTACTAGTTTTTTGCCGAATTCTACATTTACCATCCTACTCAGGTAGAAGTGTATAATTTCTAATTACTTTCTCATTAACCGCCATCGCAAGGGATCACAGCTTTATATATGTAAACTTTGGACCTAAAAGCTGCCCCACATAAAAGTTAGAAGGCATCGTAAATTTTGAAAAATGTAGGCTTTCAGAAAAGGCCTATCATATCAAATCTAGATGAATATTTTAGATATTGGTTTGTTACGATCCCTTGTAGAATCTTTAAATGAATATTTCAGCGCATTACTTGGAACCAACTGATCAAGAAATATGTAAATAAACGACAAGGCAACATTTTCCAACTTTTCGGTCAACTTCACCCCATTTGACAGTATTATATTTTCGTAACGTAAATATTTGACCTACGATGAATATATATAAAAATATCTTGGCGAGATCGCTTGCGTAAATTGACGATTACGCAAAATGCATTGACGGCTTTGAATGCTCAACTGTTTGAATTTCGGTAAAACTTTACATGGAACGTGTATAATTATAAAAATGAAATTCCTTACGGCAATGTAAATGCTAATTTCATTGGAAATAGTCTTGGATGAAAAAATATCTTGGCGAGATCGCTGTTACTATATTTGACCTTTTGTGAAAATGAAGATGAATGAAATTATTGTCACTGAATGTGGAACATTATTCAGCAACGCAAAATTATTAATTGGAGTAATATTTCAAAATCTCGACAACTAAACCATTTCCCACACATTTCTTCGATCTCGAATAATGTATTCTAAGCAGTGCATGAGTGCCCGGCACACTTCAGCATAAAATCTACGAAATTTACGTTTTTGCCAAAAAATTGTGGAAATTTTTGGGGGGTCGGCTTAAATTCGGGGTCGGCTTCAATTTGGGCAGATATGGTAGTTGCCTATTTAGCAACTTTTTACTTCCTTTAGCAACTTTTTTTAAATGTTTACCGATATGTCACTAACTTTGCGATTTTCTACTAATCTAGCAACAAATTTAGATATTGCTTTATGTAAGCAGAAATACATAAAACATAAACCAAACAAATTAATTTTATGATAGCTCTATTAAAATCTATACAAGTTTTAATAAACCTTAAAATATTTCTAGTTACTTCCCCAGTTATGATATTTTTAAGACATTTTATACTAATATTGAAAGATCTCATTATAGTTTACATTGAAGAATACATCATAAAAAGCAGTTAAATTGCAGAAAAAATTATTTATATTAGATATTAAAGAAGGTATTCTTCTCAATGTAGAAATTAGACCAGTTTTTATTAGAACCTTAAATACTAAGTAGATGTGGATTTTGATGATTATTGAATGCCCGCCTCATAAATGAAGCTTATTTTGTTGCTTCAAATTTTAGAATAGAGAGTTAATAAGATTACTGTCACTGATTATAACTCATATGTTAAAAAGTATGGAGGGTGTTGTCAAAAGTGGATGAGCGCTTCTTATGCATGTATATCAGAGCATTTGAAGGTGGTAAAATGAGCCATTAGCTACCTCTCAATCATTTACGTTTTTAAGCTATTCCAAAAATCCAAAATTTTTATTCCCCTTATTAAAAATGAAGACGTAAGTTTTTATAGCTTGATTTATCATTCGCAATGATATTGACAATGTAATGCAACATTTTCATCATTAAATGATAAATGACTGATACCAAATTCTAAGAATGAATGTTTGCTACGCATGGGTATATTAAAAAATCATTGAATATGAGGTAGAAAACCTCCCTGCGTCTTATACAAGAGTATTTTATTTTTCTACTTATAAAATAAACTTGACCTATAAATGTTAATATCTATTCCATTTTTTATTAATAAAAGGTAAAAATTCTCCCTTATGTAACCCTCTAGGGATGGAGCACTGATATTTCAGTGCTAGGGTACTATCCTATGCTGCCACCTAGTGAGAGTTGCTTTTATTAACTTTTTTGTTCTGGGCGGCTGCACACAGTTTGAAGCCTGTTCTGTAGACTTCGCACATTTTTTCTCTGTGGTTTTCTTTTTTTGTGCATCTTTGAACTTTGTCATTTTTTTGAAAATGTCACTCAAGAGGAAGCAGTGAGGATCGTACCTTAGAGTTTGTGCTTTCTATCCCAGCGGATGATGTGAAAAGTAATGTCGATAGTGATAGCGATATTCCGGAGGAAGAAATTCAGGAGGAAAGTGAAAACATTCGACCTTTACATTCATCTGATGAATCTGAAGAGGTGGAAGCAGAGCAAGATCACCGTGATTAAAGAAGCAGATTGACCTGGTCCAGAAGAGGTTTGATAAGTGTATATAATAATCCTTCTCAGTTTACACCTTGGTTCTAATACATTATTACAAGAAAATGCATCACCCTTAGATTATTTCATATTACTGTTTACAGAAGATATGTTGAGCCATTGCATCATGCAGACTAACTTGTATTCAACCAAGAAAGTCACAACTGCAAGTACAAGAGAAAATATTTAGGTAGACCTCACTGTAGATAAGCTGAAGGCATGGTTAGGTATTATTTTCACGATGGGATTTCATGACCTTTCCAGCCTCAAAGACTATTGGTCCACGAATAGGGCCTTGAATGTAAGAGGAATGTCAGAAGTCATGGCAAGGGATAGGTTTCTGTCAATTTTCCAGAACTTTCATTTAAATGATAATTCAAGGCAGCCTCCAAAGGAGTCCTAATTTTGATTTACTTTATAAAATAAGACCAATTATGAATGAATTGAATGACAATTATACGAAATACTATAACATTTCCGAGTATCAGGTAGTGGATGAGGCAATGGTCAAATTCAAAGGTCGCTCCTCAATGAAGCAATACATGCCGATGAAACCAATCAAAAGAGGATTCAAGTGGTGGGGAAGAGCAGATGAAACATCGGGATGCATTTATCATTTAGAATTGTATACTGGGAAAGGGGCAATTAAAAATAGGAATTTGGGTTTAGGTAAGGATGTTGTAATGCAACTAGCAGAGCCTCTCAATGGAACTGACTGCACCATAATATGCAACAGATTTTTTACATTGCCAAACCTTTTTTTTGGTACTTCCAAAGACTAGGAACTGCAAACACAAACCGAGCAAATTATCTCAAAGAAGTAACCGCAAACACTAAGGCCTGGAGAGAAAGCAACAGAGGAGACTGTAAATGGTTTACCTCCGTCCCGCTTGGCTCTTTAGGGTGGCATGACAAAAAGAATATATTCTTTTTATCTTTGGGTTATGACACACCCACTTACCCAATGCAATATGTGGAAAGGAAGCAGAAGGATGGTTATAAGTTGTGTGTTGCTCAGACATTGCAGTAGTGCACAATACATTCATGGGAGGTTTATACAGAAAAGACCAATTATGCAGCTACTACAGTTTACACATTCCATTAAAAAAATTGTGGCATAGATTGATGTTTGATTTAATTAACAGGACAGTTGTAAATTCATATATTTATTTCAAACAAGCTACAAATAAGCCAAACTTCCCCCTAAAAAATTTCTATTTAGTAATAATCAAAGGTAGAATTGGAGGTTACAGTAGCAGAAAGGTGCCTGGGCATAGGGTGAGTGCTCCTTCTTCACATAATTTTAGAGAATGCTACTATCCTCAAACAGTCAATAGAAATGAGAAGAACATACCATTGCAGAAGGAATGTGTTGTATGTAAGGAGAAAGAATTAAGGAAAAGGACTAGTTTTGTGTGTGCAGTTTGTAAAAAATCTGATGTGGCCAACACATGACTTTTTCCATATTTGGGGAATAGATATTTAAATTATTATGAATAGCATTATAAGGCTAAATTATTATTTCGTATCGTAAAAGAATACAGTCGTCCTTATTGCCGTAAATTAGGTACATTTTGAATATGTTTACAGAATTCAGCGCTACATGGTGGTGGCGCTATATACTGGAAATTAAGAAAAAGCAAAATATCTCCGAAATGGATGGTTCTATGAAAATTTGTTTCAAACAAAACTTGGAAGAAATATTATTCTCTACAACTTTGGTCCTCACGAAGATAAACCAATAACGACGTTTTTAAGGAGATATATGATGGAAACCGAAAAACCCATTATTTATAAATAATTCCTAAACAATAACTGCTATGGAAAATTGTTTCAAATAGAAGTTGTAGGAAATTACATTCTCTATAACCTTTGTATAGAATTGTATATATGATAATGATGTTTTAATGGAGAAATATCGCAAAAACCGAATCGGGTTTCCAATAAACCTCGACTTCCGATTAACCGTTATTGTCCAAAAACTAATTAGTTCTTTGTGCCCATACCAAAGTGTTATATATGAAATTTGGTAATGATACGGCAAGTATTTTTTGAGTTAGAGCGTCCAAAATCACATACACACACATAGACGTCATTCCGAAAATAGGCTAATAGGGACCTCAAAACATGTATTTCCATTGAAATCTCGAAGTCGATTTTGTTTTGTGATCACAATACTTTCCCATTACTACGTATGGAGAAAGTAAAAAGGGTTGTGCATCGACTCTTGCTTCAGACTCGACCATATGAATCTACATTAACTAAGGAAGAAGAAGCTTTGGTAAGTAGGTAAATAATTTATTTTAACATTTTTTTCAATTCAGGAAAAAATTTAAGAGAAAATTTAACACTTTCTTTCTATTCTTTTATTTCCAAAGAGATACCAAAAATCAGCATTTTTCTGCCATTTAATTCCATCCTTAATGGGTTAATACTAATAATTAAATATTATCTTAATTGATATTCATTTATAAAAGAGAATAAGTTTACTAATTAGATTAATAAGAATTATTTGAAATGTTTAAGCACTTTTATTTTCAATGACTTTTTAGTGACATTTTCTTTGAGTTTAGCTACTTTTTAGGGTGGACTAAGCAACATTTTCAAATTTATTTTGGCAACTATGGTCAGCTATTGTAAAAACCAGGTTAAATGCATGGAAAGTTAATTGCTTCTTGTCATGACATTTTGTAGGTTATGAGAGGATCAATAAGACACTGTCTCAGTGTACCAAAAGTTTGCCTTCAAGAACATTTTCACTCCCAAGGCCAATTTTTAATCATCCATCCAGCATTTGAATTTTAATTCAATTCAAAGTAATTTTAAGTAAAATAGATATTTAAAATACTAAGAAATTGAAAATTTTAAAAGCAATTCATATACAGTAAAACCCCGCTATACATTGCCTCACTATACATTGTTTCGCATATACGTCGCCAATAAATTAAGGAACATGTTTCGTTATAAGTTGTGTTGCTTCACATATACATCGTTTGTGAAATACTAAAAGCAAAATTTCAGAAATTCCAATTGTGGTGCATAAATTATAACTATAATAATAAAAACCATCTATTTGGCTTTTAATTTCATATTTATTATTATTTAAATTTTATTTAAATCGTGTAAAATCATACTCAAAATAAACATTTGAGAGATCACGATGGGTTAGGTGGTTCACAAGATACATAGGGGATAAAAGGGACTATCCCAATTTTAATGACCATGTGTAAAAACAGATTTCTGAGCGACAGTCAGCTATAAGAGAGCTTTGTGAACATCTGTGCCTAACATTTTGTGTGTTTACGTTTGCATTGGTATCTCATGAGATATTGGATATACTTTGGATTGCAAAATCTGTTTGAAAAGTACTCTAAAGTGTGTATCAGTGTACGTGTAAGTAATGAAACAATTTTTGTGCTCCATCACACTATAGACAATTATTTTAGGTGATTTCTGAATTTATTATTGCAATCGGTTACTCGTTGTTACGATTAAATGTATATTAAACCATAGTAGCAATGAGTGGTAAACACATAGTGGTAACATAGTTTGTCCAATGTACTGTATTGATATGTATTATTTGGGAAACAAATGTGTCACAAAATATCTGCCAGGAACGAAACCCGTAACTTTTATCATAGTTCTTATGTTAATCTTTGTTTCGCTATACGTTGTTTCGTTATAAGTCACCTTTTTCAGGAGCGCATCTCCGACATATAGCGGGGTATTACTGCATCTTCATACCTTACTTGAAACTAACTATGATAATTATGATGAATAGCAATGAAAAGACATTTTTAACAATAAGGTATTTATTGGAATAAAGGCACAATATTTTCAGTATGTTTTTATACTGCAATAAAATTACTTATATATATATAGTCCTCAAGTGATAAGACAAAACTAATATATTGACACATATAGCAGAACAAGCTTCTTATAATAGTTTAGAAGTTTAGTTGTACCATGACAGTTAATCTTCAGCCAGTACAATGACTACCAATAGGATTAAAATACAAACAAATTAAAAATTTTTCTACTTTTATAATTCCCCATTTCTTACAATTAAAACAAACACTGTAAGATTAAGAATTTCACCCAACAGTCACAAAATGTCACAGCCACATTTTAATTTTCAGATTTTCAGAGTATAAATGTAAATTCTTATAAAATCACAATGCTTTAATGACTAAAGAACTATATAATATTAGGCACAGTTCCTTAAATACGAGAAAACTCTCATTATTAACCTTGTTTAAATTTTAATACATGGTAACAATAGGCAGTGCAACATGACTTTCAAGAAAAAGAGCATAGGCTATCAATTTGTTTACATACAATACATGGCATACTTAAAAATATTAGACACAAATGACTATAAAGATAAAGCAGTCTTTATAAGGAATATCTTCACTCTGAGTGATGGCACTTAAAATAAAGACCTATTTTAAGTACATTAGTTAAAACAAACTATCACTGGTAAATAACCAACAGTCCTGCATATTTTTATCATAGGAAAAGTGCATTTGCACCAAAATGCAGCTATCACAATAAATTAAATTCAAATGCCATGTTACAAATGTTGGTCAACTTTTGACTATAAGTTGTATAAATTATCTTAAATATGACCTGGTGCTTTTAAAAGCACACTTGACAAAAAACATGCACTTAAATAACAAAACAAAGAATTTGGTATATTACCCTTATTTTCTTCATCAAAGTTACAGGCGTGATGCAATGGAAGAAATTTGGCTCTAAGCAATCATAAAACCAATGACTTCGGAAATAACTCCATTGCCACATAATCATCTAATATCTGAAAGAGATTGTCATTAATCATATTACTTGCCAAAAATACAGTCTATAAAAAGGTGCAAGAATACATAAAGGCAGTGAGATTCCTTTTTAATCACAGCTAACACCAATAAATATGGCCAAATGCAGCAAAGTCATAAGAGATAGGCCAATAAAGCATTGAGATAAGTCAATGGAATAAATATATCTGTAAATGTATCCATTTAATTGGAAATGACTCGTCAGAGAGCAGGGATTATTGGCAGTACACTTATTGACTGAATTAATACAAATGTAACACGAAGCACTTCCATGCACAGTAAAAGTCTCTTTGAACGGCATCCATGGGGACCTGCATTGTGCCCATCATGCGAAAGGTAGACTAACTTTGGTAAGAGAAAGTAAACAAGTACAAATAATTTGCACTACATGCGTAATATTAATTAAGTTCATTTCAATGATTTTTTATTTATTTCCATAGTATAATAAAATAAAGAAATTTTAACAAATATCTCGTGATTATATATTCATGATTTTACAAATAAATCAAAATTACTTATATATTTATGAACCAATTGAATTATATGAATTGTTGCAGCACATAATGCCAAAAATAATTTATTCTTTTAACATACTAATTTGAATTTTTTCAAATTTATAACTAAATCTTGAGCTTTTTGGCAAGGATTTTATCTTGCACATCCAAAAAGCAAACTTCATTCTTTCTGCCAAACTAACATTCAAGCTATTGAAGTCCCAAGTTTGTTTTGCTATTGAAACATATCAATAGTTTGTTTTTCTCCTCTACTTCTGGCCTTATTCATGATTTTTGGTGCATTCTGAGAAAACATATGATGCTTCAAAAATTTTTTTTACTAAACAAAACAAATCTTACTTTATTGTCATGTCTGTTGCGACTATTTGAAAATCTACTGGGGAAACAAAGGCATCACAGGTGCCAGTCATGTGGTTTTGTCAGTGGAAAGGATGCCAGTTGAACTGGATTTTATTGTAAATAGTCAAAAAATTCTTATATTATTTAATAATTGTTTCCTGAAATTTTGCATAAGATACATATTACATTTCTGAAGTTATATTTAGTTTTATGAATTGACATTCTAAATCACTATGACCTTAATCATCATCACAGCTGATCTGGATTGATCAATATCCAAGAATTTAAATTTTATCATAAAACCCCGTTATTTCGATCCTGGATAATTCAAAGTATGGTGTAATTCAAAGCTAAGATCAGTCCCCGGCCAACACCATAGGATTTTACATACTTTTTGGTACAGATTATTCGAAATATGTCTACAATGAAATTTGAAGCCATGATCTAGTCTGGTGACTCATGAAAAGTTCATTTAATTCAAAATCTCGATCCTGTGCAAGCGGAAGGTTCATGCACACGCCATCATATCACGTTTTTGTTCCCCATTTCTCACACACGAAATACATATAGCGTCCGAAACAGGTGACTCTCTTTCACTTATTTAATAGTAGGATGACCAAATGTCCCATTTTCGCTGGCACAGTCCCATTTTTTATCAAAAAAGCCATTTTGTACCGTTTTGAAGCCCATCGCAAATAAAATTTAGATTATCTGATAGTATAGTGATATTACTAGTAGAAATGTAGGATTCTCGGAAACATGGAGGTTATCAAACGAACAACAAATGTTAATTACAGTCACAATTGTCAGGTTAGGAAACCTCAGGGTCATTGATAAATTTGAGGTAGCAAACATGGTCTCCACGTATAATATCCTGCCTGGGTTTAACCTAACTTATTCCCTTCGAGTTTTGACAACAACGGCGCTAGTGGGATTCTCTTTTGAGTGTGAGCTTTGTCCTAGTCTGGCATGCTCCAGACTGTAAGGAAAGTTCGTATTTGCCTTTTTCACTATAGATCGTGATAGTGACATCCACCATTAAAAAAATCATGCGAAAATTTTGTCCCATATTTTTCTTACAACAATGGGAAATGTCCCGTTTTCACCTCGTTGGAATAAGGTCACCCTATTTAATAGTCAACATGAAATAAAATGCCGTAGATGATTCAAATAAATGAATTAGCTTATCCTTGCATCACTGTGAATGCTCACATTCTCAACCTGATAGCGAAATTCGAGAACAGCTGAACCAAGCTGAAATGAGCAAAGTTGCAAGAGTCCCTATTATCTCAATCCTCATGCTCTCCCAAACCTGGACAAGGTTTTTCTTGTGTGAAAGTGACAGGCTTCAGAAAAGACCATGTAATATTGATTTCTGTTACTGAACCAATCTTTAAATAACGTTGTACGAAGTTATACCGAATGTCTCTAAAAATGTCATGCCTTTGTTTTACCCAAGAATAAGTGATGAGCCAAAAACAAAAAAACTAGTGGAAAAAATATTAAGAACCGGCTCTATAAAAAAGTAAGAAAATGTGGATATGGGTGGTAGGGTGCCTACATGCCAGGGGTACCAGATCGCTCTAGTTTAGTAATAGCGTTCCGCTAGCTTAAGTATTCAGTTCGTAATATATTCCATTTCATACATTGTCAGTAATTGACTTTCAGATAGGGCAAAATGTACTTGAAAGGACAAAATCAATAAATTTTCATATTTTCTAAAAATTTAACAACTGGCTCATCACTGGTTTTACCATAATGTCATACAAGAAGAGCACAATGTAATACATATGCAGCAGTATGGAGTATAGACGAGTGATAATCTTTCGGCGTGTGATTGAACGTCTTTTCTTCGTGGCATCAAGGAGTAACTTGAAATGTACTGGAAAATTCGGGATATTTGCCGGAGCCTTTTTTCACACGTGGTGGTCTTTGTGAACAGCAAACTAAGTGTTCACTTCAGCTCTGTTCGAATTCGCTTACTAACTTGTAAGGCTAATTCATTTGTAGAATGGATAGAAGATTCTGTATTGCAATTTTGTCACTCAAGTACCTGATCTTAAAAATGTTTGATTTTTATGAAAGTTCATTTATTTCGAACCTGGATACAGTGAGTCCCCGACTTACACCGGGTCCGAGTTACACGGATCCGTAGATAGATGGATACATGACAACTTATCAGCGCGTTCAATTTTTAGTTCAACATGATACTTATGAGGTTCATAATTTTCGCACTACTGTGTTACATTATGAAACAGGTGAAATTTGAATAAAATCCAACAAAAACTGAAAAATCTTACTGAATAAAACTTCAATTGTGCTTACCTCCTTCACTGAATCCTTTGTAATTTTTGGAATTTCATGAACAAAATCAATATCAGATAATAATTTGGTCCCATCCAAACGAAGGTGATGGTTTTTGAGCATTTCAGCATCTAAATAAGGAGTTAATGGAGTGTTCTCTATGCCATCTTGAGCACATGCTTCAGCCCATGGACCAACATGCTTATCATTTATTTCATCAACCAAACTCGCCATATCTGTCTAAAAGATTGAAGAAAAAATCAATTAGAAGTTCACTGAAACAATTAAAAATTAAAATCAAATTAACTTGGATAACAGAAAAATTCTTAAGACATTTTTTTCTCCTTTTAAATCATATTTTTATATGAAACGCCTATTACATCCATACATACAAACAATTCAACAATCCCTACTACTTTTCATTAAAAAATATCAATTTTTGAAAGCAAAATAAGGTACAAGTAGAACATGCTAATGTAGGGTGATGAGATTCTCAGGTATCAAAACTGCAACAAAACAAGCTCTGAAGAAAAATAACAAGGACAAAACTGCGTAAAACTGGGAAGCAGTCCATAAAACTGGGGGCAATGCAACATTTCATATTTTTGTTAGCTATATATAGTTAGTACACAACAAATAACATGTATTTTAAAGACAATTTTTGACAAATTCAGGCTATCAAATACATAACAAAAATTTGATATTGTTATTACAAAAAATTAATAGTATCCTTATTAATGTCACGTAATAATTTATTATATGCAGATTACTTCATACAACAATAAAAATAAGTAACAATAACTACTAACAATATTTGTGACAAGCAATCGATATACCTCCCATTATACTGTACTATACCCATTTTCTACTCTTATGAACCTTGACCTTGAAAATCCTAGTTGTATGCTTACTGCTGCAGTCAATGAAAGCTCGAGAGACTGTCGATGGGGAGGGGAGTAAGTCAGTCGGTCTCTCCCCATCGTGCTGTTCACATCGCACCGAGCTCAACTGTGTTGCCAGATCTACCGCGTTTACACCTTAGCGTTCGCATGCGACTTTCTTCAAGAGCGGATACCGGGCAAGAGCGTACTACTTTCTCTTGCCTCTCGAAAACTTCAAATGGTGGTGGAAGGGGAAAACACCCTGATTGACTATTCGCTGCGCCACGGTCAAGCTTCATAAGAGTAGAAAACGGGTATACTCTGAATAAAACATCATTCATAATAAGCATTTTTAATGACCCTGATTTGAAAGAGTTCGATTAGAGTTTGTTTATACACAAAAGTCTACTTACTTTACACATAGTTGAGAGCATAGAGCCAACATAGTCATGATTTATGTTGAAAATTTCTGATACAATGCCACTTATACAACCCTGGGTGGTATCTCCCATGTCAACTATATTATAGGCTTGGCCCTGCGTGGCCCCTCCATCTGCATTGCTATGACAAAGGGACCACACTGCTCTACACAGATCACGGACATGTACAGTATTCATTGCCAAATCCTTGGTCCATAGCAACCGCATCATTTCCCCCAAGTGGCGATACACTGCACCGGTGACTAGCCGGGGAACTAAAAAGGGCAATTTGGCAAAAATCTTTAATGTTAGCTCAAAAAATAGCTATGCGGATGTACCGAGCAACAATTAAAGCAACATTTGAACGCAAATACTGTCAATTCACCATTAAGATACCGCACCTTTGAATATAGGTGACATGAAAATCTCAAATAAAACCTTTATCTGTTGTTAGCTATATAAACAACAAATATTTTAGCAAAAATTACCAATTCCATTCTTGTCTCCCTTTCCATAAACGATGGCTGGACGTACAACTACATAATTCAAATTGGGTATATTCTTCAGCTCCTCTTCAACTAGAATTTTGTACTTTGCAACAAATGTCCACGGTTCTAGCTTTCCGTTCTCTTTGTGGAGGACCTTCACGAATTAAAACAGTGCTTAAGACACTTGTTTCTACTGCTTAAAATGTTAGTCATAACTACACTCTTACCTTTTCATTCGCATAAACATGACCAGAAGAGATTTCTACATAGCGCTTCACTTTATTTTTAGCAGCTAGATTCGCACAATTCAAACTTAGCTTCAATATGCCTTCACGATAAACTGGATCTGTTTGTCCATATTTAGTCTCCCCGGCACAATTAATTACGAAATCAATAGGTTCACCTTCATCCGCGAATGCATTTTCACAGGAAGCTGAAATATAACATTAAAGACTTAGATAAAAAATTATCATTATGCGATTATAAATAAAAATTAAATATAACTTACCGGGAATTATTAAATTAGCACTTTTAAAAGTAACCTCCTTGCGATCAAATATTTCCTGATGTTTATAGTTGAGCCACGCAGTTTGTGGTGGGACTTTATCTACCACAATAACGGACGACACAAGGTCGTTATCGACTAAGAACTCTACTAAATTTCTCCCTATAAAACCACACCCTACAACAAAATCGTCATAAATTGATATTAATAAAAACGTTAAAACGTCGAAGTTATGAAATAATTAGTCTATAAAACAAGACCATATTACTCAAGTAATAAATAGAACTTTAGAAAGTTTAAATAGTTGTTGTTTATACGCTGAAGGATGTAATTAATAATGATTATTAATCATAAAAATACTATTGGTATTCATCATTAGCTTTTCCATTAAAAACTTACCTCCCAAAACCAAAACACGAGGTTTCACACCTTCCACGTTCGTTGACGCCATACCGACAATTGACTACCCGACTACGGCTTGAAAGTTGATTAAGACAGCGCCAAACTCGAATCGTAGCGGATTCATCACAGCTTACAATAGGATGGAGTGTTAAAGCTGACGACAGAATCATTACCGTTTCTTCTATATTTTAGATGAGTGAAAGATGTATCTGGAATCGCACTTATGTATTATGAAAGAATTTTTAAAATACTTACTATGGCAATCAGCAAGGAATTTTGAAGGTACAGTAGAACTTGGGATTAGCCGAACACCAATCATCCGAATATCAAATTATGCGAACCAGATTTTTAATTGCTGCCATGTTGCGCCCTTAGATTTCGATATTCGCGAATATCCGAATACGCATTTATAGCCCTTCGCGACATTCGGATTATCCCCACCGCCTGGAATGAAATTTCTTTTGATCTTCTGCATTCGGGATATCTCTCCCTTATCTCTCTTATTAAATGATCTCTCCCATCAAACTCTCTTCTAAAATTACTACTGCATCAATTGTTTCCCACAAAGTCTCGTAAACAAGGCTGCCAATTCAAAGACAGTATAATAGATAAACATCAAATAAAGTATTACACAAAATCAGATATAAAAATGTTTCAGGAAGCATTTGCGATGGTCTCAGGTTTGTTAACATCATCCATTCTTCTGAAGTTCTCGGCGTTCTCACATACAATTTTTGGACATTTAAAAAACTCACAACAAAACAGGGCCGGTGTGATGACAGTGCAAACAGTGCGACTGCACCGAGTCCCGCACCGCCCGCACCTAAAGAGGCCCAGCGCTCTCTAAAAAAATATTTGACGTACTTATAAAGTACACGCATTTTTTTATCTAAAAATATATCGAAGTCACAGTGAAAGATTACTTTGGTTATTGAAATTTACTATTAAAATTTTTTGACGCGTAAGAGGCCCCGCGCGCACACTTTGCACCGGGCCCCGCGATCTTTCAAACAAAAGTACAGTGTTATAAGCTTCACCTTGAAATTTTCCATTACCTACGCGAATGCGGTAATGAATATAAAAGAAAGAAGGTAGTTTCGAAATACAAGGGAATCGGTGAAATTAATGCTCAGAAAAGAAGTCTCTTTTCGCCTTTAAATTTTCGGTTATATATATATATATGTGTGTGGTTTCTTACTCTTAGTACACAATTTCGTTCAACTTTTAACTCCAGTTGATGCGTACAAATTGGGAATTGAAATTATGAAACAACTCAGTTATACAATGTTTTCGTGGTGGCAGACCGGAAACTTCTCGCGGAGAAAATCGGTTGGATAAGAAAAGGCGTTATCTTCGCTCGCAAGGTCATTGGCATTCTAGTGCTATAAGACTTCTCCGGGAAGTTTGTAATTTGTATTCATAAACAGTAGTTAAATAGTACTTTGTGTAAAGATGTATTTATGACATATCGCTGTATACATTACTATTAAGAAATCGAAGTAGGAATTATGTTCATTAAATCTAAAAGATGTGTGTACTAATTTTGCGGGTGACAACAATTTCAGTGTGCTACGAATTTATGGTTATTATAATTCTCACTGTTAAAGACGTAAGATACGCGTTTTTTGGTATCTAAAATAACGTTGACGCTCATTCAATATGGATATAAATTACCTCAGGAAAACAACGCAATTGCCGGTCTATACGACACTAAGATTTTAAAACTAAGTATTCTAAAAAATATTTATATGCATGTAGTTACACTTATGTTACGTACAGGAACAAAAACTGTAATACAGCACAATAATATATACCCATGAAAAACGAAGTCTATTCATCGTTGAACCTCTCATAGCTCCAGAGCGCTGGTCAAACAAATTTTTCACTATGAAACATACACCTATGTGTATACCAATTTGATAATGGATGGCATGCAAAATTACCGCCGGGCCATTAGCGTAACAGGAGTAATACTTGCATTTAAGATCTGAACATAATAATTTTTAAGTTACGCATAAAAGCCCTGAGTCAGTTTCCAAATAGTTTTATAAAATCACCATTATGTAACAAGCAACCATCTTCATCCTTGACTAAGTTGTTAATTTGTAACTTATATATGTATTATTGTTTTTATTTGCTTAGCAGTTTTCCTATTCCTTGCATAAATGGAATTTTACGAAAAACCTACTTCTTCGATATATTATTTCTATTTGCTCTTCACCAACTCATGAACCATATGCGTTAAGAAAATGATTTTGCGTTGCGTAACCGACCGAAAGCAAATGACGGTTTCTCATACAGGTGGTGACACTCGTTATACTTGCCGGCGCAAATTCCGGTTAAACGTAACACGAAGAAATAAATTAAAGGCGCCAGACTTTCGGACAAACAGTATTCTTCCTCGGACAGAAAACAGCATGTCGCATCTTCTCCGTGTCGAGGTTTTACGTTGAAGAAACGCATTGTTGCTTATGGCCAACACTATACTTGTGGAAATTTCGCCGGCGCAATTCAAAACTGTACCACCAATGCTGAAATCCGCGATGAATGTGATTTTTTAATCGTACAACCTATCGTGAGCAAGGTCTACCGTTTCTCCTAATGGTGATGTCATCAGATCCAGCCAAGCACTGAAGTGTATCCGGATATCAATGGTGTCCTACAATATTAATATTTATAGTAATAACGTACGATTTATGGAGCCAGTTTAATGTTATAACTTTAGTGTTTTTTATTGGAAATCAGTTGGCAAGTGATTTTTAGTAAAGTTTTTACAAAACTTACACTTGATACTTAAATAACTGACATCTCGAAACTTCTTTGGCTCCTATTATCAGTGCCGGGATACCTCGCATCCACCGCGCTCCCCTTTTGGCCAACCCTGAGTGCAGGGCCATGCCAACCCCTGGTGCAAGGGGTGCACAGCACCCGGGCGCCAACTAGTTGGGGGCGCCTTCCCATCAAGATATTTATTTGTATCTTTATTTTTGTCGTTCATTTAAAGGTTTGACTCTTCTTCAAAATGCTTTTAAGATAAAGCTAAGAAATTCACTCGATTGGCAATTGAAAGCTAATACATATTAAACAAACGTAGCAAAGTTTAACTGTAAACATTATCGATAAATTATTTTTGAATTAGAGGCTGTCCATAATACGAATAAGAACAGAAATCTTCGTTAAGCACCAGGCCAAACACCCTTGACACGGCCCTGCCTGGGTGACACTCGCTACACCAGGAATGCCAAGTGTGTGGCATGCGTGCAATTTTATTAAGCATGCATAAGCTTGTATTTTCTGAATAAAATATGAAGTTGCTAAGAGAATAAATTAGTGGCACGCTACACAAAAATCATTTGCCATCCTTGCACTAGACCTAATTTGTTCTTATATGTACTCTATGATGGCTACCCGAGTATCGTCAGCTTATCGCACGTCAATATTATGGCATTATTTTAAAAAAGAAATGTGCAACCCTCAGGTAGACATATATGGTAATTACTTTAGCCATAGTTTATGTTACTCCAAAATGTATGAGTGCAATCTGTCCTGTACTGTTTCTTTTGTATGTTTATTGAAGAAAAGGTTTGGAATCATGTAATTTGAAAATGTAATGTGTAATAGTGACCAGCAAAGGTTATTTAAAATATTTAAGATTGAAAACCGTTCCTTTAACATAAGTTTTTAAGTTATCACTTATAATGACAGATATTGGCCATTAAAAATTGTAATATGTACACTTCTTCCAAGGATATAAGAATTTTAGGATTAGGTCATATTCACTGCACAGGTTGAATAAATTGGTATAAATAAATTGAGAAAACCAACACAAAACACATTTAAATAAATCAGAAATTCATACTAGTAAAATCAAATTGAATTTAAAACTGCACATTTTAAATAGGCTCCAAAAGTTTTAAATCAGTTAACTTATAAAAATTAACTGAATATTTTCAGTTTTTAAGAATTGTACCATTTGCTAAGAAACCATATGACAAAGGCTCTAAAGGGCATGTACATTCATAACTACTTCTGCAAAAAAGATACTTTTATAAATTGAATTTCATTTTAATATGGTGGCCAATCTGCATTAGATACAATTTCAGCCACAAGAACCAAACGAGTAATATCACACTCATGCTGATGAGGGAAGGTAGTTGTTAAATAATTTTCAGAAATGTTGTGTGACTTGCTTTTTATTTGACTTATTATATAGAATTCATTCATCGTATAAGGTTTCGTTCCTCTTAAAACACAAGCCTAAGGGAACGTTCTCATATATTACAAACACGTAGTCAGTCAAATGCACATACTTAGGGCCAAGACATATTTGCCCATGCTGGGAAAAGCATCATCATCAAATTCCTCCATTTAATAAAAGAGGAAGTTAGATTTTGAATTCAGTTACCAATAGTTAAAGAAGGTAAAATGGTATAGTCAACCATTACAATTTTTAGTGACACCAATTCATTTTAGTCGAATTTCATTATTTTCAATTACAACGAGAATGGCAAAAATAGTGTCTATTGACAGACTACGCTTGTCCCAGTATTTGCTTTTCCTCATGTAGGCCTTCCTGTACAAAAATAAGCTTGATCTGAATAATACTTTCTTTCCTGTGATAATGTGAGCACTAGTCATCCCAGTGCTAACACATGCAGGCTTATTTAAAACTAAACTGCTTCAATGAGGCAGGCAATATAGAATAAAATGAGGTAAACTAATTACAGAGATTTGATGACAACAGTTTCACACCACAAGTTTGAAGTGCATACTTTAAAAAAATCTTCAGAAAACACACAATAACCATTTCCTGAGTGAATAACAGATTGTGACTTCAGATCTCCACAAAAATAATAGTGCACCTGACAAAATATAACATTTATAGAAATGGATGTGTATGAACAGGAATACAAAGTCAATTTGCAAAAAAATTTGAGTCAAGTGACAAGAATGCCCTTGAATAGTTGTGTATTGCCTGTCTTGAGGTAGCATTTACGGCGCTGAGACTAACAAAGCCTCAAAAAAAAAGGATGTGACACAGTGTTGTTGCACCTTAGATGTTCTCTTTTTTTGTTGCTGTCTGCTAACAATGAGCAAGAGGGACTGAGCATCTGTGACTGTCAAATAAAAGTGTCCACCGGTGGGACACTAGCACCGAGTAGAACTCAAGAACTTCGTTGTCATGGAAACACACAGCTGAAAGTGCTGGATTTCCACCACAGTAAACTGTTTAAATACAACACTGATTAATAAATAACTGATGAAAGAGATACAAAACATATAAAAATATAAGCTCTAGTACAGGACACAATATTGTTAGAAGGAAAAAGCACAGTTTATTCGTGCTCTTTTATTCCTACTTTCTAACTGTTATTACCAGTCACTGTTACATTCCTTTGAGTGTTGCATAAATAAATGTGTGGTCACATCCCCTTGTTCTGAGTTGGAGGAGTTTCTTGTACAAAAAATTCAGTTGGCAACAAAGCAGCTTCACAGATGATGTATCATTTGAAGCACATATGTCAAACATGAGATGAGAATTCATCTCTCTGAGTAAGCCAAAACAAAAATCACAAAAAATTTCACAAAATTTACAATGTCTTTTGTATTAATCTATATCTGATAACTTCCCTACTTAGTAAAATTGTTTTCTTTATATCTCTTTACAGTTCCCTATATTTTACAAGTGTCTGTATTTCCTTACAAACATTTTTAAGCCTTCATTCCAAACTACATCACTTTCAAGCAGGAGGACTTTAGAAGAATAACTTCAATTCCCTCCTTTTCCTGTGGAGATGTGTAAACAATAATAGCTAAAAGAATCTTCTTTTTACTCTGCTACATTGACATTGAATGCCGACAGAATGCAACCTTCTGCACAGAACAGGTTATGAAAGCCCAAGAGGGGAAAATCCTATCTCTTTACCTTCAAAACCACATTGGTAATATTTAGGTACAGCCACACTACACGTTTCCTACACTTCTCATATAATCACATCTTCACTTATTTTTAAAATACTCTATAATTCAATTAGAAATGGACTCACTGGTTCATAAGAGAAGCAGATATAGTATACTATATAATTTCATTTATACTATGATTGAAGAAATTGTGTATGGATTTAAACCCTGTGAATTGGGTATAAATATTATTATTATTATATTTTTCTAGGTGAAAAAGACCACTTTCAAATGGTTAATTCTAGTGCAGTGACAATGCTTGGAAACTGTATACCTGATACAACCAGTGCCACAACAACCCTTTAGTTACAATTGCAGCAAGTACAACATCTTGCTATATACAAGCACAACTTCATTACACACACACCTACCACCTGAACCCACCCGTAACACTGAAAAAGTTACTGGACATCCTTTATACACAATATTCCATGCACACCAGTTCCTTTTTACAGGTCAGGAGAAGCATATTAGTCAGTTACTTACAAAAGAATAAAACATGCGTAAAAAGACAAAATTGACGAGCAGCTCAGACTTTATACAAGCCTGATTTTGCAAAATTGAATGGTATTATAAACACTCAAACAATATTCAGGTACTTGAAAAGATGCATGGGGTGAGCTACCCCACACACCATGCACCATTGTAAAAGATGTAAGGCATTGGAAGGCTTGTTGCAACTGCACCAGGCATACATCTCTAAATAAGGTCACCTAAACTGTGTGAACCACTCTTTCTTCCCAGGCAATCCCATTGGTAGGCCAATGTCAGTCCAAGGTAAACAAAAATGAAAAGGGTCTGGATGATTAAAATGAAAATTATGAGCTTAAATTGCAACAACAAACAATTTCTTATTTCATTAAATACAATTTCTCCAGATACTCATGTAAAATTTCTTTCAACAAAACCTCACATGAAATACAATATTTTTTACAATACAACTGTAGAAATAGTAGTTTATCCAAAATAGGCATTTAACATTAGTCATATATGAAATTGGGGATTTTTAAAAATAAAAGAGTGATTCAATGTCAAATCAACAAACCACTGGGTAGCTTTAAATTTGATATTTATAATTACAATTGATCAACAAAATAACAGCCCATACTTCATAAAACGAAAGCTGGTGGTTACCTAATTACTCTTCTAACATGATTCATTAATCCTCTGCATATTTTCCAATTACTACATATAATTCATTGTTCTTGCCATCTCCTTATTTTCTGTACATGTTTTATGAAAATTTAAATCCAAAAACAGTTCATTTTTCCAACAAATGGATGGATGTGTACCATTATTCCTTGTTCTTTCAACTGCCTAGCAGTTAGCAAACCTACAATCAATAATTCTCAGATTTGTATATTTTATAGTCACATATATAGATATATGTATATATATATTTATTTATTTCATAAATACTTAATATTACCAGCAAAGCAGGTAGCTCCTACCAATTAAAAATGCAGAAAGCATAATATTATCCAAAACACTGGGCACTGCAATGAGTAAATGCTTCTGGAGTGTTACAATATGAACAATTGTTGAAATTATTATGAATGTGTCATTTTGGTATACAGTTGCCAAGCACTTACTATTGGGACTGGGATAGGGTAAGGAAAGGGAAGGTAGAAAAAATGGAGTACATGAAAATCTCCCCTGGTATGCTACTTAAAATTTAACTCCCTGAGATACCACCAGAGGGTACAAAAGTAGCTGTGAGGTAGTTCATCATTGGAGGCCCGTGCCATGAATATAAAAGAAATATGTATATAGTGTACAGTTATGCTGCCATTGGAGGAATGATAAACATAGTGCCAAGGGGGGACAGCTTCATTTGGCAGGCTGCCTTAAGAAATGCTCTGTTTCACCCTCCTCTCCCCCCTCCCCATGGAGTGGCAAGTTCAAGACTTATAAATTACTTTGTGCAAATGCGTGTCATGTGAAACAAATATTCATTCAATCAATAAGCCCAAATAGTAAACATTTCAAAAAGCAACTTTTGGATAATCAAATAATGAATTGTTTGGGTAAGGAGTTATTGACTCAATAACAACTGTCAATCATCACACCAAAACAAGACATTATTACAGGAATGTGCTAAAATTTAATGCCAATATTTGTTTAAAGGGGAGACACATTTCCAAGTTAAATTACACAACTATACTGACATACCCAGCATGCCAGAATTGATAATTGTGCATCTAACTGCCTCTTACAACTCATCTCTCTCATTCTCATCTAAGACTCTTACATGTCGCATAGAATCATACAAATATTGCCAATGAGGCAATGATTACTAAGCAAAATAACACAAAAATTTGTAATGTAATGATTGATAAAAGTTCAAATTGAAAGGTCAAAGCCAATTAAATTTACCAAAACAGTTATTAAGACACCTACTCTTCTCACAACATATTAAAAATGCCAATAAAATGTGCATGATTCATACATACACAATTGAAAAAATTCCTTTTTGTTAACCATAGCAAATTTTAGACCTTAGTAATACCAGACTGAAAAAAAAGCTAAAGAGGAGAGGGAGAGAGAGAGAAAGAGCAACATACACGCACACACACAGTCACCTATTCCTTATTCATACAGCCACATCAATAAGCTTCGTAATAATGCATCTTGTCTATTTATAGAAAACATATCCCTTCTGAGATGACATTATGGTATCAAACCATTCATAAAATTAGCACTTATTTTTTATTTATACACCCCTATAAGGTAGTGTTTCGCACCTGATCCTACTGAACACAATGAAACTGCGAAAGACACAACCTAATTACAAAATTTACCTGGCCTGCTATTGGGTAAAATGGAGTGTTTGCAACTGCAAACAGGAACAGTTATGAACAGTTATTTTTGCACACATTCATAGTGCTCACAATTAAAGTACAAAATAAATTCTTACAACATTACACGGGATTATAAAGGTATTTTGCTGGGCAGTAAAGGAAATGATCCTGTCTTAGAAGCTTTGTCGGATAAGAGGCATTTAGGCCAGGGAACAAATCATGCCCATCACAGGGGTTGAACAGCCAGAAACAAGGATAGGTAATGAAATGGGGTTGGAATAAATCACAACAAGAACCTCTGACAGCTAACTTACATAACTAAAAGCACAATCCAATATATCAAACATATACTTGTGTATATATGTATGCATATATATATATATATATACATATATATATATATATAATGAGGTAATAATTTGTTAAACAATTTATAAAGAGAAACTGCAAATGTACGCAAGTACTCCAGTCATCCAAAATGGCAAAATATATGTCTCAGTTTAATAATTGTTGACAAACAACGAGAATATGAAGATGAAATTAAAAACTATGGGAGAGAAAAAATTTTGGGGTTGTTTTTGTAGTCCTAGTATAAAATCATGGTAATTGCAAAAGCTCTTTTGGTACTACAATACAAAAAAATCCATCAACTGAATGCTCAAATGAACAAATCCTTAGCTAAAATTGCCTACACACATCACATTCTTACAGATTTTATTGCAACTAATTCTATGCCTCTTGCTTTGGTCTGCCATTGCCATGGTAACTTGGCTATTTAGACAGTGAAGAAAAAGATATTAGGGAGGGAGGAAGTGATAACAGCAGAATAATAACATGAGAGGATACAAAGACGGAAGCAAAGAGAAACTTTGTAAACAATCAAGATAAAAAAGAGAGGTAGTGGAGGGGAAGCAGTTCATTGATTGGAACAATAGCAGTATGAGGTGAGAGAAACTTGAGGAGCATTTGTACATTTGAAGGCACCAAGGATCCAAAATTTCTATATTAGTGAGTGAGTGAGTGAGATGAGCGAGTTTCTCTTTCGCTATGAGTTCTTGTGCAATGCCAAAAAAACAAATAAGCCAGTTCAACATGCTAAGTTAAGCATGCCTCCATTTGTGATTTAGCATACATTTTTACTATTCAGTTTCCTGCGACCTTCCTGAGGAATCTTACTAGTGGAATTCGGCGCTAGAAAAAGTCAATAAACTAAGAGATAGAAATTGTACTTTGTCACAGGCAACACACACATGCAACCAAAAAAATTGAGGTAAATCAAGCGGACCAAAATATAAATACTTTCTGATTTTTCTAAGGCTTATTGGCAGATGCTGAGGTATTTGACAGCAATGGAGGAAGTGAATGAGAGGGAATATGAGCACCTTCTCAGGAGATCATTTAATTTTAATTATGATTAAAAACTTGCTTTGAACTTTGAGAGCAACTAGTTTTATGGCATTTACTAAATGGAATAACTTGAACTCAATAGCACTTAAGTATTGCATAAACAAATAAGTAATAAAAGACTATAAATGTCATCCAGGTACAAGCATATCTCCTTATTTTTAAGGAAAAACACATTCCACAAAAAATACTACCAAAAAGGAATTTTTAATTTCTCATTTTAAATACTTGGAACACATTTCCTGCAGATGGTGTTCATTAATAAAGCAATATCAGTATGTTTGGTCATCAGCTTAAATCCCTACACATGCCAATTTAGATTTTTTATGAATATTTCTGGACAAAATTTAACTTGTGTATTTTTTAAGATTTTGAATAGAGGTATATACTATGGGATAAGGGCAGAAGTCTCAGAGATTCTCTTCCAGTAATATAGCAAAGCCTAGGTGCACTCCTACTCTTGTGGTATGTACAATATTAGCCTCCTTTGTATCTAAAAGTGTGAGAGATTCAATTCCAATAGCCTCTCATCCTTGTATATTTTAAGGCCATTTAAATTCTTCATTCAGTTGTGATTCCATTTGCTATGTTTTTCTCAATCCTCACTCACCCACGTATTTTTGTCATTTTTCACAACTAACTCAGCTCTACAAACACAATTAATACAAAATTAAAAGTCCTCAACCCCAACACTAATTTGAGGAAAAAAGAGAAGTTTAAAAAGTCACTCACAATGCTCCATAATCTATCTACATTTGCTATTAGTCCTTTTATCCCTTCCAATCCTTGTAACAACTAGTAAAGGAAGTAGTAATGATAATAGTTCTAGTACTCGTGACAGCAGTAGCAAATACTTTGCAAAAAAAAGGTAGTTCAATTATAAATATCAAAGTGTATTGTTTAAACAAAAAAGTTTATACCCGCATCCATCCGAAATGTTAAGTGAGGAGACATTGGAGCTCCTCACCCTTTGGGAACCAGTAATGGGGTTGAGGTGGATGGGGGCTGGGACATGGTGAAGCCTAACATGTGAGGAGTGTGCCTCCTGGCACCCGACCTCGACACCAAACCACCGGCGACGGCCTGATCTTCTTTATGGTCACAAGCATCACCACTGCCATCCAGTGGAAATAAATGCCGTTCTTCCTCATGCTTATCAAGCTCCTGTTGCCACCCTGATGTCACTGTACTCACCACTTCTCTTGTCGGAATGCCACGCTCTGAGTCCTCCCTAACCCCCTCCTTGGATGAGTCATCATTGTCTACTTTGTGGCAGCCACCACTCTCTTCGTTTGCATCGTAACTGAGAAGAGTCAGCTGCGTTGTCTCAGGATCCCCCACACTACCTCCACTTGCATTTCCTCCCACAACTTTCACTGCCACCTCTTCTTCATCTTCCTCTTCTTCTTCTGAGTCTCCCAACAGTAAATTAGAAGCCTTCTCAAGAGATTTACTTCCCACCCCATTGTTTCCATCCCCGTCTATTCCTGCACCACCTCCATTGACAGTGTACCTGTTAGCATGCTTCGGCAATGGGATGAGAGCCTCTGTGCCACTGTCATACTATGGGAATAAAAAAATTGCTTTGTTTAAAATCATTATTTCATACTTGCAAGCATATATTTAATAGAAGCAAGTGTTTTAATTTTTTGCAATAACTAATGATGAAAAATAAGTAAAACCAGCAAATATTTTTTTATGTAATGCATAAATTATGCGTTTCTAGTAGAAAACATGCGACAAAGGTTGTGGGTAACTTGATAACATAAAGAAAAACCATTCAACAAATTTAGTTAAAAGTTCTCAAGTTTGTCAGTAACGCAAAAACTATTCTTATCTCAGCACATGTTCTAAAGAAAATACACATATCAGAAAACGTTTTTCTTTTCATTTAATATTTATGTATTACTGTAATAAGTTAGTAGTTAACATTTAACTGCTAGGGCTTTAAGAAAAAAAGATACTATAGATTAAAAGGATTCATAAAGATAGGAATCTTTATAATACTATAATTTAAAAGGATTCTTAAAAATAGGAATCTTTATAAGCAGAGTGACCGTACAGCCTGTTTTCACCATGACAGCTCCATTTTGTGGCCATTTCCCAACCATCCTGTCATTATTGTCAAATAAGTCATTCTGCCCCATTTTGAATACTATCACAAGTAAAATTCCAAATTTCTAATATTATAGATGAAATCACTATTATCACTAAAAATAAATGTGGAAACAGAGGAAAGCCTAGTAAATGGCCGGAGCCAGAAAAAAGTAGAAGAATATGTTCTTAAAAATCACAAAAATGGGACTGCTGTTTCCAGTGGATCCATTCGATTCTTTGCCTTGAACAAGGCAAAGGGTTTTAGCATTACAGATTTCAAAGCAAGCTTTGGTTGGTGAACAAGGTTCACGAAGAAGCAATTTTGTAATGTGACAGAAGGCTAAAATATAAAAGTGACTACTGGCAGAACTTGATGGTAGGATCATGGCATTTCACAAATGTGTTATTAGACATAAATTAATTAAATAAAAAAAGGTTTTTTAAAAAATAACTTTTATATTATGCACTAAAAAGGAAAAAATAAATTTTTATTTATTTATCGATCATGAGTTCGGCTGGTAAGGAGGAACAAAATTTACAACAATTTCAGTGGAATAAAAATTCCTTCTTGCTCAACAATGTTGATTTACTAAACTTTATTTAGAACTTTTGTAAAAGTTATATGGTGCAATCGTTTCTCTATCCCTTACTGGTTCTCAGTTATTAATTATATTAGAAAAAGTGTCAAACTACGAAATAGTTTACTTTGTAGAAATATACGATGTAATAAACAAACATTTCCTCAATGTTTTCATAGTTGAACTACGCTGTTTGTACCTCGCCATCTATCGCCCATCTGAGTAAGCTCAGGTTTTTCGATTCTCCCCTAGATGTCAGAGAAAGAGGAAAAGTAAAAGTTACAAGTAACTGTCATTTTAATAGGATATATTACTGATTCGAGTTATTAAAATAATAAATAATTGTACCCGTTTTCTATTCTTATGAAGCTTGGCCGTGGCACAGCGAATAGCCAATCAGGGCGTTTTCCCCTTCCACCACCATTTGAAGTTTCCGAGAGGCGCGGGAAAGTAGTACGCTCTTGCCCAATATCCGCTCTTGAAGAAAGTCGCATGCGAACGCTAAGGCGTAAACATGGTAGATCTGGCAACACAGTCAAGCTCGGAGCGATGTGAACAGCACGATGGCGAGAGACCGACTGACTTTCTTCCCTCCCCATCGACAGTCTCTCGAGCTTTCATTGGCTGCAGCAGTAAGCATACAACTAGGATTTTCAAGGTCAAGCTTCATAAGAGTAGAAAACGGGTATAATCCCTATCACATTAGTCACGTCGGAAGCGTCACCGGATGTATTCGCACCATTCCCGTGGGCTGCTACCAATCTTGCTAGGGTGATACATGCCTTCATGAAGTGGGCACAAACTGCTATATATACCAATATACAAACCGCTATATATAACTATCTATATATATATGAGGTTAATATAAAAGTTATTAAAAAAGAACAGATACAGGATGGCCTGTATTGAAAATATGGATGAAACACCCATGAATTTTGATGTGCCATCACGTCAGACTGAATAAAACTGGAGATAAATCAGTGCTAACAAACGTCATCCCATCTGACAATGAGATACATATGTTTAAATCACACCTTGTGAGTGATGTTGATAAAGAAGTTAGACTGCAAAACATATAGCATAGTGATTCCTTGCAGCATAACTAGCCTTGTATAGCCATTGAATGATTAATAAACCATTTAAAGATATTATGAGAAAAAAGTGGACTGATTAGATGATAAGAGAACAACATTCATCAAAGGAGATTCCATATGGTCTCCAACACTTGCAACATTGTGCAAATGGGTTATACAGGCATGGGATGAAATCAAAACAGAAACTGTGGGTAAATTGTTTAAGAAAAGTGGTATATATAATCAACTAGATGAGACAGGAGACGATATCTTGTGAAATGACATGTTTGATGAAGAAGTTGCTACTGATTCAGAAAATCTCAGTCATCCATACGATGACAAAATTCAAGAAAAAGATTAGCATGAGCTACTTGGATCTGATATATTTGATGATGCAGATTTTATAGATTTTAAGATTTGCTTGAGTACAAATGTTTTCTTTGGACTAATTAAAAGTAGCTCTTTCTTTTGTATAAATCGATATTTGCTCCATAAAAGTTTAAAAACTACCAGGCCAATAATGTCATGGGTATTACTCATGTATAAGTTGACCCTCTAATTTTTTTGTTAAAAATTTGGCCTTGAATACTTGACCTATACAGGGGTATATATGATATGGAGCTTATCAAATACACAACACATGTAATTAATAGTCAAAATTGCCCATTTATCAGATTAGTGATAAAATCCTTTCACATAATGCATTGTTTGAAGTAAAAAAATGTCATCGTAAAAAAAATTATGTGAAAAACTGCTCATTTTTTTCTTATGAATGATAGGAAATTTCCCATTTTCACCATGTTAGAATACAGTCACCCTATTTATAAGAATATAAATATTAACAATGAACTAGAATTATACTCTGGAATGGCAAAAACATTAACAATGCTGACTCAGAAAACTTAGACTATTTTAAAATGAACAGAGTAAGTCCTCAATTTAAGTCGTTCCCCTTTATGTCATTTACATATAATGTCGTTGCCGAAAATTCCCACTGTCATGACGGCACTACATTGTGCTGCTTTGCTGCTGTGGTAACTAGCTACAGTGACAACGATTATCTACGTGATTTCCTTAATGTAGCTTAATCTATTCTCAAATGTTACTAAATGGATTCTCTATAATAAAAAATTACACGAAAAGCATTGCTATGGAATGATTAAAAATAAATTATCCTATTATTCTGACGTGTATTTTTTCGATGAAAATTGTTTTAGAATGTTTTTGAGACTTACTGGACAACAGAGAGCTGGTGGCAACATCGTACTTGCCAAGTTAGCCTCTCCTGTCCTCACACAATATCAGCTCATTTAACATGAAGGTTGTTACTTTGTTTCTACCATCATTTCTCTCTAACTTTCTGTTGTTTTGATTTAACATCATTTTGTGCTGTTTTAAATGACAATTTCATGTAAACATCAAATTTACCTCATTAGAAAAATAGTTTTACATGATGTCTTGATATTCACAAGCGAAGTACAGTAATCCCTTGCCATTCGCAAATTTGCCATTTGCAAAATTTGCGTATCTGCAATTTTCATTTTGAGTACCTGTTTTTCCATTCGCGAGGCTGAAGTTTGTGTATCTGCGAATGATTGCTTAAGTACCGCTCACTCCGCAACATATTTTTCAAAACTTCTCCACTAATTTCTTCCAAACGCCACACAGTGCCACCAGTCTAGTGTCACTCTTTCTCAAACAGTCTCGTAGTCACTGTGGTAGTGTACGCATGCAGTTCCTCACCTATTTCATGAATTTGTGCCATTTTCATAGTTTTTTATTAGTAATATTGCTTAATATTGCTTTTATTACATATGTATTTTCAGTGTTAAATTACTATTTTATGAATGTCTGTAGCGTACTACTATATTTTTAAGGGTTATAATGCAAGTTACATAGTGGAATAGAGACTCTAAGAACCTAACCCTATTTTTTCCATACACCCATTATTTACGAATTTGCCACTCGCGAGGATTTTCAGAAACCTAATCCTCATGAATGGCAAGGTACTGCTGTATATATGTTTTCATCCTTAACATAGTTACTGGATGTATCTTTTTGTATCTAAAAGCAATGTTAGTTTGAGTGTAAGAGCAGGCAAATGTAAAGGAAAAGGGGAGAATGATAATTGAGTCAGCAGACATACCCGAATGTGCACCCCTCCCTGTCAGTAGAAGAGGTACCATCATAGAAGAAAAACAATGTACCTCTTCTCTGATGACACCTACAGTCATGTAATTTGTAACACCAAACAGATCAGGATATGTACTGAATCTGACTTTTTTCTCCCCATTGGCAGCGCTTGTTCCATCAAGGCAGCTCAAAGGCCTGCCAATTTTTTGTTGTTCAGTCTGTTCCGACGTAATTACAGTCGATTTTTTAATTCATTAATATGCACACAACCCTTAAAATATGGGTGAAAAACATGCAGAAAGTGCTTCAGCAGAGAGATCTTGTAAATATATCACTTTGGAGGTTAAATACGAGGTGCTACAGCATTTTGAAGATGTAAAGCAGGGTCACGAAAGTCAGGTTTCGTTATAAAGTGTGTCCTCAGTTTAACGTTGCCTCAATTAACGTTGATTCGCGTTAACGTCGTTCAAAAATTACTCATATTCAAATTTACGTTGTTGATGATTCGAGTTAACATTGCCCCGATTCGACGATGAAATGATGCACGAAAAAAAAACTGCGTTCATGCGCATCAGTTGTGCAGCGTCCTACCAGCTGCATAGGATCACCGTAATTGAATGCGGAAAGTGTTCTAATTGATTTGCATTAATTTATTAGAATATTATTTTAGCAATGGGTTCAAAGGCAAGTAGCCATAATGGCGATATGTTACCAGCGAAAAAAACGTGCAAGACAATTACTTTCATTTACAGCGTTGTCAATTCACATGAATATTCCTCCATAAAAGTGTTTGTGGCTCTCTGTAAATTCTTAAAAACATGCATCCCAGTCGCTTTCTATCGTTCGTATGACATTTCGCCAGGTCGGTGCTATGTAGTTCATTTTTTTGTCTCTGGAGGCACTTATTTGAAATATGGCATTATCCGATTTCAGGCACGTTAAAATAAAGGTGTGTAGTATTAATTGTTTATTTAATGCCATTTATATAGTCATTTTTGATTTTTATTGTTTTATTTATGTTTAGATACCGTTTATATCATACAAGGCGCCATAGAGTTTCATAAAATACAATATATGATGTGTTCTTGTATTTTGAGAGATTTTGAGCTTGAGTTTTTGGAACCAATTTTACTGTATAACATAGGTTCTTATGGGAAACATTGATTCATTTAACATTGTTTCATTCAACATCGCAAATTTCATGAATGAATTAACGACATTAATCAAAGACATACTGTATGTCGTTTCACTTTACACTGCATTTCCCAGGAATGAATCCTCGACATAAATTGAAAGACTTACAGTATTTATGCTTTAGTTTTAAGCCTAATAAAAAATGAGTTTCTGGGTCTTAAATTATTCGATAAATACCAATAGGGTTAGTTCATGATTATGAATAAAATAAAGCTATGAAGACATCCTTAAAGAAGAATACATAAAGATTTAGAGAGAAATTTTTCAAACAAGACTAATTAACCTAATGTTGATTGCCCCATTCAACAGTTCCTTCATGCTACAGGAAATATGCTAAAAAGAAATGTTTCATAAAGGTATTTATGACTATTTTAGTGTTATAATTAACACCTTGAGTGTGTTCCAAATCATATGCCATTTGACATTAACTCTCTAGTTAGAATGGCAGGGAGGCACAATTTTTGTCTTATTGGTACTACACTAGAATACATATATTAACATGCTTGTGCCAGTAATTTTTCATTAAAATAATACCCGCTGAGTTGCTGAAAAAGAGTAAGAAAAAGAAAATTTCATAGTGAGGTGCAAAGTAATGTGTCCTCCATGTCGGAAAAAGACAGAAATAACATCAATGACACATCGCATCAGGTAATCAATTCTATTGATACATAACTTACAGCATGATTTACATCTTTAAATGAAATCAATAATGATTTTTAATTTTCTTTATGTAATAATAAATGAAGATGAACTTAAAACTTTGTATAAAAACACTGCTAATATGCATAATAATCAGGGGTGTTCGGTCTATGCAAGCAACGCAAGCACTGCTTGCCTAGTGAAACAACCATGCAATAAATTTTTTAAATAGAATAACTTTAGTTACTATCATAAAATTGATAGAAATATATTTAGCAATTTCATCATTTGAACGAATATCTACTAACTTGATTGTGCTTTGTATTATTCAATTGTTACTAAGCGTGAAGCAGTTTCAGATTTGCTTCTATGGTGGTTATACGTGCAGATACGAGTGTGTGAGAAAAAGAGGGAAGGGCCTATGTCAGCCCAATGGAGGGGAAGTAAGCAGAATTTGAAATGCTTCTGTGTAGTGTGGTTGACATGAAAATATTGCATTGTCTCCATCTATCGGGGAAATTTGGTTTTACATATTTTTAGAGATGTATTTGTTTAGCTGTTTTGTGGCCTCCATGTGACATATAAAGTGCTTATATACATAGGTACTTCCTTCTATTAAACGTTATTTGCTTTTAATCCTAAAAATGTGCGGATAATGAGCATTGTGTAATAAAAAAATTATTGGTGAAATCGTTATCAAGATTTTGCAACTAAAAAATCTGTGGCCAACATTTGAGTTTCTTCATATTTGGGGTATAGATATTTAAATTATTACGAATAGCATTATAAGGCAAAGTTATTATTTATATCATCAAAGAATACAGTTGTCCTTATTGCCATAAATTATACTTTGAATATGTTTACAGAATTCACCGCATGATGGTGGCGCTGTATACTGAAAATTTATGAATAAATTAATTACCTACTAAAGGGAAGGTTCTACGAAAATTTGTTTCAAACAAAACTTGGAAGAAATATTATTCTCTACAACTTTCGTCCTCACGAAGATTACCAATAATGACTTTTTTAAGATATTTGACAGAAACCAAAAAAACCGATTATTTATAAATAATTCCTAAACAATAACTACTATGGAAAATTGTTTCAAATAAAAGTTGTAGGAAATTACATTCTCTATAACCTTTGCATAGAATTGTATATACAATAATGATGTTTTAACAGCGATATTTTGCCAAAACCGAATTGGGTTTCGAATAAACCTCGACTTCCAGTTAACCGTTATTGCCCAAAAACTAATCAGCTCTTTGTGCTCATACAAAAGTGTTATATATGAAATTTGGTAATGATATGGCAAGTACATTTCGAGTTAGAGTGCCCACAATCACATTCACACACAGACATCATTCCGAAAATAGTCTAAACGTGTTCTAGGGACCTCAAAACGTATTTCTGTTGAAATCTCTGTCAATTTTTTTCATGAAAACAATACTTCCTCTATACTACGTATATGGAGAAAGTAAAAAGAGATTGTTCAAGCCGGAAAGTCTAGAATTAGTTGAAACTATAGAAGTTGCGATATTTCCGAAGTGTAATTTAATATATTTCTGTTGATTGAAATTATTGGAAACAGAAAGTAATATAAATTTCTTTCAAATGAGTTGTACCGTTATTTGTTATACCCGTAGCTTATTTCCGAATGAGATACATGAATTCTGATGCAAGCCTCACAAAGTGACCAATTAGTAACGCTCACCTACATAAAGTAAAACTGCCACTGCTTGCCTTACTCAATGGGTCACCAACTACTACTGATAATAATAATGTTGATAAGTGTGAACATGTTTAGACTATTTTCGGAATGATCTATATGTATGTGATTGTGGGTACTCTAACTCGAAATGTACTTGCCATATCATTACCAAATTTCATATATAACACTTTGGTATGAGCACGAAGAGCTGATTAGTTTTTGGACAATACCGGTTAACCGGTAGTTGAGGTTGATTCAAAACCCGATTTGGTTTTTGCAATATTTCTCTGGTAATACATCATTATAGTATACATCGACCATTACAAAAAATGTAGAGAATATAATTTCCTACAACTTTCATTTGAAACAATTTTCCATAGCAGTTATTGTTTTGGAATTATTTATAAATAATCTGTATTTTTGGTTTTCATCGAATACGTTCTTTATTTTTCGAATATCTCCTTTAAAACTCAATTTTCATAAATAATTGATATTATAAATATTGTAGATAATAAAATTTGCTACAAGTTTTGTTTGAAACAATTTTTCGTAAAACTGATATTTTGACGTTTTTTCTAAATTTATGTTAAATATGTCGCTCGCAAGGGGAATGCACTACTGACCCTCAACCAACTTGGCTGAAACTTCGTAGATATAATGTTCATGACATTTGATGAATGTACATAGATATATATCAGGGCCAATACCCAGCCATTTTTATTTTATTAATAAAAATGTTAATATTTCCCTAGCCACTGCTTGAGTTCCATACACGGTAACTTCATTGCTAACACGCGGCGGTTGTAGGGTGGGTTGAGCGTTCGGATGTAAATGTTGAGGTCATGTGTTCGTAGACCACATTCTTCCGATTTTCTTTTCATTTTTTCCACATATTCACTTTCCTCATTTTAAATGTTTATTTCCTAATAACACAAAGTGATACCATTGTTTCTGCGGCTTGATAAAAATTTCTAATTGTGGATAGGACATACGTCTTCAAGGGTGATATTAATTACTCATAGATATTTTTTATCCATAGAAACAGCTAACAATTTAATTTACTTATTTTCAAATATCTCCTTTAAAATGCCATTATCATTCTATATCGACTCTTCTTACAGAGGATATAGATATATAGGATATATATAGGAGGATACAAATGTCCAGCCCAAACTACAATAGTTGGAGAGCTGAAATTTAATACGTAGGTGAATTGAAAAAAATAATCAGAGGAAAAATAAAAAAATTTCAACAAAGTTTATTTTCGTGGCCGTTAAAAATTATAAACTATTTTACTAACATTTCATGGTTTAGGTACTTCTAAATGTGCTATGAAGCTGAAATTTTTTCTATTGGTAGAATATGCCAAATAATGAAAACGGGATTATAGAAATTTGAAAATTTTTATTCGTTCGGCCGTAATAAATTCCTAAATGTTAAACAAATTGATTAATGTTTATGTACATTTTGAAGATCCAGGAAGCTGAAAATTTTAACAAAGTAAGAAAACAATGTTCCGGTGGTAAATAACATTGAAAATGTTATAAGAGTTTTATATTGTGGCTGTTAAAAATTCATAAAATTTAAACAATGAAATTCATATAAATGCACTTCTAGAGGTGCTCTATCACTGAAATTTTGCATAAATGTGAGGAATTCGTAACAAATGCTACAAACCTATAAATGTTACATAATTATAAATTTTAGGGGTTGTTTTTACCCCAATATTGACCATAAAGAAAAACACGTAAATCGGCAAGAAGGTGCAAACTTGCGTTTAAAAATTATTTGTCGGCTCATACTCTTTACTTTAGGGTGAGAGAAAATGCTTACAGAATGCAAGCACACCTTCACTAGTAGTATATATATATATAAACATAAAAGTTAGAGAAAATTTTATTTTTTAAACTGTGGTACAATACTTTTCTCTGTGTGAAGCAGTGGTTTCCAACCTTTTTCAGCTGAAAAATATTTTTATATTTGGTATATTTTATGTCTATTATATTGATTTTATTATAGATTACGATTAACAAATGTTGTTTGCTTACGGCATCTAATCGGATAGGAAATAGGTGGAGAAAAAGGGAGAATGTTAAACTTTTGGTGGCATTATATTTAAGTGATTAGATTTCAGTTTTCGCCTTCCTATTCTGAGAGGGAGTTTATCTGTTATATGATGTGTATGAAATAATTTTTTGAATTTCTTAAATTCTCACTTGCAACCACCTTGATGCCCATCACCCCCCACAAAATCCCTAAACGCCCATGTTGGGAATCACTGGTGTAAAGCATCGTTTACGAGATATTTGATTAATTCAAAATTGTGCTCACCTACACCATCTAGCAGTGAACTCTTTAAACAATAAATACCAACAACAATAAAGAACATTCGTTGCACTGTCAAGAAATTAAAGAATAATTTTAGCCTATAATTATATATGCAAATATATTTTTGCAAAATGTTTGATATTTTAATCAGTTTAAGCCGTAAACCCAGGCCAACCCTTACCATTAAAAAATATGGACAATATGGAGAAAGTCATGTGTTGGCCACATCAGATTTTTTAACTAAATACAGTAAAATCTCGTCATTTCAAAGTTCAAGGGGTCAAAAAATTACGACTTCGAAGTATCCAGGTTCGAAATATAACGAACTTTCCTAACTTTCTTGGACAGCAAAACTGTAATAGCTTAAGTGAACACTTAGTTTGTGATTATTCCGTATTTCCTAGTACATCTCAAGTTACTCTTTTATGCTGCATTTCGGAAGAAAAGACTTAATGCTATCTTCCACAGAAGATGATTCCAATAACATCACCAATGAATGGGGCAGTGATAAAGAATTTCTTGGGTTTTGCGATGCTTAATAATTCTCTTTATTATTTTTACTTTATTTGAAATATCTTGTAAATCAAGTATAATTATTTAATAAATTTTGCGTTTTTGTTCATTAATTTACATTTTTAGTTCAAGTTATTACAGATAGAATGCATGAGAGTACCATCAGAACATTTAATATCATCCCAATATCGAGCGGATGTAAAATCGGTGACATTTTCTAATGTCAGTCCATTATAATAAATACCCTGGTAAATATATACCCTCGTAAAAGATAAAACTCAGAAGGGAATAAGTTTGGGGTAAACCCAGGCTGGATATTGCTCACGGAGACCAGATTTGCCACCTCAAATTTATCAGTGACCCTGGGATATCCTAATCTTACAATTATGATTATAATTAACGTTTGTTGTTTGTTTGATAAGCTCCATATTTCTGAGAATCCTATACTATCAGATAATATGATTTTTAATTGCGATGGGCCTCAACACGGTTTTTTCGGCCAAAATGACGGGACGGTCTGGAAATGGCTAAGAAACAGGACAGTTCCGGCGAAAACGGGAAGTATGGTCACCCTACTATTAAATAAGTAAAAGGGAGTCACCTGTTTGGGGTGCTGTATGTATTTCGTGCATTAGAAATGGGGAATAAAAATGTGATGTGATGTGTGCATGCAAACCTGCTTACACATGCATTAAGGATCGAGGTTTCCAATGAAATGAACTGTTCATGAGTCACCGGACCAGATCATGACTTTGAATTTCATTGTAGATGTATTTTGAATAATCTGTACCAAAAAGTATGCAAAAACCTATGGTGTTGGACGGGGATTGATCTTAGCTTTGAATTGCACCATAAATAATGGGGTTTTACTGTATGTGCTTTTAACTTTTTAGTTCATTTTGGGATGCCAAAAAAAAACCACTGCATATGCTGATGAAATGATTTGCCAAATGCGAAAATGATGAATGCATGATGTAATGAATAGAGGCTTGCTAGTCATAGAAAAATATTTTTGCAAATTGTAATTAAAAACCCTCTCATCCTTTTTGCAGGGGAGGCATGAGGGTGACTATTTGTTGTCAGTAATACAATGTAATGTAATACATGTCACACGAACACTGAGGATTACCCAAGTGTTTCCCAATCAACATATAACTGAGATGTTTATAATCAATGATTTGATTACATGGGGCATGGATTTTGTCAAAAAAATCGATTTAAAAAAAATACTTGGAAAGGGAAACTTATACAGCAAATATTTGTCTAAACATGCATTTTCAAGCTGAAACATTGGTTTACTTACACGCTGGGTCGACTTATACGCTGCAATAAATGGTAAATAATATACTATATACCAATAGTTTTAGCAATACACAGGCATGAAATCTGGACTAAGAGAAAAGTAATGAATAAATTAGAGGCTTTTAAGGTGTGGGTATGTTATGGACTGGAGAAAATTAGTTGGACTGAAAAGGGAAGATATTGGACTTAGACACTGACTTAGTGATGAAACTTTGCTATACTGTAAAGAACTGAAAATAAAGGTGATATCTATTTTGCTGATTTTCTGTGAGATTCATATTTCTCAAGTGAATTTTTAAGCAATATTTTTTTAAAAATTGATGACCAATGAGAGACCTTTCTCTTGAGCTAAATATGTCTAGCTTACTGAATATTGTCCAAATATATGAGAATTTCGATTGTACCTTTATGGAGATGGATAAATTTTTAAATTATTACACGCTATAAAAGGTGAAGTCTATTTGAGTGTTTATTTGTCTGTGGATAACGATTTTTACAAATGCCAATGTGTCGAAGCTATACAAATGCAAATAAAACAAAAACTTTTCATTCTTTATCAATCAGACTTTCAGGAAATACTTGGCAATGCCAATTCTAAATTATTAGTTGCTCACCTTCTACATTAAAGATTTGTGGTCGACTCAATAAGTGAACCTTTTTGCCATTTGAATAAGATGGGAAGAACTGAAATTTTCCATGCAAGCCTTTTTTTGTTAGCATTTTTAAATATCTTAAAGTTGAGATATCAAAACTAGATATGCACAATTATACAGAGAAAAGTATGGAGGTTAATTTCCTTATTGTGAAAATTCAAACTTTTTTGCAGAAAGTCCAAAAATTACATTTTAAGATGATTTCTTCATGTATTTTATACATATATTCAATTTTTGATCAAATTTTGCCCAGTTACTTGAGTTTACATCTTCAATAATATTACATAGTTCATATTTCTCAAAAAATTAATATAAGGCTAGTTTATTCTAGTCAACTTTAACAATAATTTGATTTTCTCAAATATGGCTTGAACGATTTTGATCAAATTTTGTACGGATACTTGAGTTCACGTCTGCAATAATACCACATACTTCATATTTCTCAAACAATGAATATAAGGCTAGTTTATTCTTGGGCAACTTTAACAAAAATTGGATTTAAAAAAAAAACGGCTCATATGATTTTCATCAAATTTCGTATAGTTATTTAAGTTGATGTTTATAACGTTTCTACATAGTCCATATTTTTCTAAAGATAACTAAACAATGCATTAGTATATGAGAAAGTTTGTACAATTTATGTTGTACCATTTTTTAAAATTTTATAATACAGGCGACTCCCGAGATTCAACCGGAATGCGTTCCTGAAAACGTGGTCGAATCTCGAACAGTAGAATGTTGAACACCGTTTTTCCATAGACTTGCATGTTATAATCGGGGAATATGTTCCCGCATCTCGGGAAAAAACGATTAAGTCTCCCCTCACATTATATAAAGATAAAATAACATTACTAATGTGTTAAGACAACAATATTAAATTATGAACAAATTAAATAAAAAATATTTTAAATGTATAACTTATCTTTTGAACTAAAAAGGAAAAAATACATTTTTGTTTGTAATTTTAACGCTTTAACGCTTGGTGGCTAAATATTTAGCCACAGATTTTTTTGCACAGAGTGTTTAGTTTGTTTATTTTTCTGCTAAGTTGGCATACATTTTTATAAAGAATATTGACAATGCTTCATAATGTTCACAGAAACGTATTTTGAAAATAATTTTCCCAGTTACCTTGAAAAATAATGCTAAACATTTAGCCACAATTAGACTACACCAGCCCCTCAACATTTGCGAGGGATATGTTCCCAATAACCTCGCGAATGTTGAAATTCACGAATAAGAATTTTGCTCTGATTATACTACCCAAACTTAATATTCAACATTCACACTGCTTTGTGCTCAACACTAAACCTAAAATTAAAGTTCGTAGGCTAAAAATAAACTTACGAAAAAACTAGAAAAGTTAAAACAAAATGAAAACGTAGTAATACGTAATATATAGTATATATTCTTTGATCTCTTTATACTTGATTCACTTTTAACAGATGATTTTCTTTTTGAAAACATGGTTAAATAAAAATCGTAATTATTAAATTAAAAATTACAGTAATACCTAAGTAAATCAAAGCGCAAAAGCTGATGAAAAGTATGTAAGAGCGACACAGTCTGAGCGAAATGCAGGCAAGAATGAAAATGCCCGGGAGGTGGGGAATGGTGGCGGCGTAGCATTCGACTCCGTGGCGCGGTTTTGTGACTTTGTATGTACATACATAGTGCATACTATGTAACAGAATGATTCCAATTTTCGGAATTATAGCTTATTGTAGGTAGGACGTTATGAGTTGCATTTTTGAAAGGTTAACATCTACTGTCCTCAAGTATTTATACGGTTAACACCAACTACTTAGATTCTAATTGCATCAATTAATACCTTATTGATTACAAGAATTCTAAGCGCTTTTATCGCAAGATTAGTAATATTTTGGATAGTCACACAGCTTATGGGATTGTTGACTGTCTACTTTTAATTTTATAACCTGAGAACAGTTGCCTTTTTGAAATAATGAAATTTTATGGCTACCTCGCAAATACCTGAACTCGCGAATGCTGAACTCGCAGATGTTGAGGGGCTGGTGTATTTAAAAGTGCTCTCAGATCATGTGAGCATTAAAGGGTTAAAATTCAAATTAAATCAAATCTGCCTCATCCATTTCCATGTTATTTAAATGGAGGAATGTGTAGTATTAGTATTTTACCAACAAAGTTAACGGTAGAGTGACGTGCAACATTCGACTTGTTGTGCTTCAATGATTTTATCAAATGACTCACGTGAGTCGGACCGGGCCGACTGCAGCACATCCCTGCATCCATATACATACAACTATATATCGCAGTGAAATTAATAACTTGAGGCAGCATCATTATTTGCACTTGCAGTCTCACCAGCTAACTGAAGGCTATGCTAACCTGTCCTCTCTGTAACACCAGCCATGACTTGCACTAAATGGAGGCTCATCAACAGAAATTTCATTCATCCTTTCCTTCAAATCATCATAGAGATCCTTGGCCTTTGCTCAAATCATGGCCTCACTAATAGGAATGTGTTTTTGGCACTGATCATCTACCCAAAGTTTTAAAAAGTTTTTCCATTTTAGGAATCACAACACCGCGCCTAGGAGTTTATTGTTGTTATCAAATTACATGAATTTATCACGTTCTAGAATTTTCTCCTTCTGTTTCACATAAGTGCTAATAGTTGAACGACACATTCCCAACGATCGTGCGATTTCAGTATGGCTTTCACCTTTCTCAACACACTTTAAAATTTCTAATTTCAATTCATAACTATGAGTCTTATGCACTCTTTTATTTGATTCACTTGCATTATCACTATTACATTTCCTTTTAGATGCCATGTCAAGTAATAAATTTATAAATAAAATAAATAAATAAATTTAAATAAAAGATTAACAAAAAAATGAATGAAATCAGCACAAATTCAAACAGAGTAGAAATAATGATGTCTAGACTGAAACTAAACCTCGCGTGGTTGGGCGGGCCAAAAATTACTTCGCGTAAACTAGTTCCTAATTCGACCAACTGATCAGTTGGGTCGAGTAAGCGGGCTTCGACCAGTCGAATTCTTGAGTTGGTCGAATCTCAAATGGTCCAATCTCGGGAGTCGCCTGTATAGCAAAGTTTAATCTTGAAGTTGGTGTTTAAATCCAAGACCTTCTCTTGTGAAAGAAAACAAAATAAGGGATTATTAAATACAGCAGGAGAAGTTGATAGTGATGAAAAAATTAGATCAGGTAAAATATAACATAAGTTAAAAAGAAGATATAAAAGCATGTAAAACAAATGAGAAAAAGCTCCGGAGTCAGTTTGTGTATCCTATCATATAAAAGCATGTTTAGAATAATTCCGCACCACAGTAAATGATTTTTATAAATTATGATAAAATATCACACCTATGCAGGTGCACACCCAGGATTTTCTCTTGGGGGGCTCAAAAAATATTCCACCTAATATTTGGACAATTTGGGATCCCTTCAACTACAGGCTGGAGCAGAAGCTCCTGAGCACCTAAATATCTGGTTAATACAAACTCTTAGAGTTTAAGGTTCATAAGTCAGAAAATTGAGCATTTTTGGGGGAGAGGCTAAGCCCATCACCCCCCCCCCCTCCCCCCCCCCCCCCCCCCCTGGTTGCATGCCTGCATCTATGACATAAAGACAACTTTATCATTACACACATAAAGCACAGTAGCCTGCAATACAACCAAAGTGACAAAAATGTAGAAAATTACATGTGACAGATTACAAAAGTAGAACACAAAATAGGCAATATGCTTGAACAGAGATAAATACTGTAATGTGTGGGAAGAGACAACATAAAGGCAACTTCAATTCACATTCAGCAGAAAAACCTGATTTATAAGTAATGTTGTAATAAAGTATCTCATTTAACAGTACCAATCCCAACAAAGCACCAAGAAAATTTATCTGAAAATTTCTTAAGTAAACTTTCATTGAAACCCGTTTCATTCCAAATCAGGCTTTACCAATTTCAAGTAGAATTAAAACAAGTCCATTTTATTGCTCAACAACACCACCCAAAAATCAACTAAAATTCCAAATCATAATGCAAAAAACATGCTATCTTCAGTAAAAATGTGAAAACATACGCAAATTCATCTGATGTTTTAAATTATTTATATACATTTTTAACCCAGTAATCTACTAATACTTAAAACTAAGAATTTATTAAACCCAGCCAAATTCATTAAAGCACTTTCATTTGTCTCAATTCATGAATTTACATGCATCAATTACTTCTGAAATTTCAAAACAGCCTTATCCCCAGTTTTTTTATATTAATTGTTTAATGTTAAATTCAAGAATGGGTTTAAACAATGTTTTTAGCACATTGGTATGATACTTTTAAGATATTATTTCTCATGGCCTATATGCTTTGATAAATTAATCTCCTCATGACCAAATAATTTAAAGGGTCAATTATATCAATATTCCTTATTTTCCAGTTTGAAGGTATATAAATTTATATTCCCACATGTTAATGAGTAATTTCTTTCAAATTATAACTTTATGTTGGCTATATTTTGGATTTGGGCTCACATTCTGGCACAGCTAACATGGGAGTTAGTTTGAATATATTTAAATAAGCAAGAAAAGAATTCATTCTCTGACTCAGAAAAATGATTAGCTATTGAGCACATTTCACATCAACCAAACAAAAAACATCAAGGGAGCTAAGGAGATACATAAGACAACACATTAGTGAGCACCAAATATAGAGAATTACCTGAGGATTTTCCGTGATGTGAACGTTGCCTCTTGCCACATGACCATTAGGGATTCGACCATTACTCAGAAGAGAGTGCTTAAACCCATTGATTTGGCCATTTGGGTATCCACCCTAATAAGCATGAACAGAATGAAAGGTAAATAGAATCTCTCAAAGTAAAAAACCACTGCCTATTACATCTTATAATGCAGTCTTCCTAAACCAAATCATTGATTTTCATCCCCATGCAAACACGTATGGATGACTAACACCATTGTCTCGTAAAAAGGACCTCAACCAACTTAATATATGAAACGGTTAAAACATTATCTAAGAGGTGACTTTTTTCTCTTTTCACTTACTTTAGTATCAAGGTGAGCATTTGCTTCAGGAGGTACGCCAACAAGCATAGGTGTAAAGAACTCCATCTCATGAGCCTCCCCAGCTGCTCGAGCACCTCCCCCTGTGAGGGATTGAACTAAGCCACCTCCGCTTCCTACCACAAATCCACGACCACGGTCTTTACAAAGACCATTGCCATTAGCATGCCCACCAATACCAGGTACATGCAAGCCTTGTTGGCCAACTCCAAGACTGCTTCCACACCTGCCAGGATTTCCAGAGGGAAGGTCTGGAGATGAGTTCTTTTGGCACTGGCGACGACAGATAAATGAAGTTCCACAAATTGCCATAAAACCCACGCCGATGACAATTCCAACCACTATTCCTATAAAAAACAACAGTAAAATACATGAGACAATGAAATACTTGCTGTGGAAATTTAATTTGCTATTAGCCGACTTGTTTGAGACTTATTCAAATCATCATGCTTCTTGGTTCTCTCAGACTCAGAAAAAATTCCAAAAACTGAAAATCTTAAAATATGTGATAGGATTTCAATGCTTCATTTCTTGTCTTGCATCTGAGACAAACATTGACATTTTGGTGCATGAGTCAAGGGAGTATGTACAATAATTCAAAATTGTATGTGTGGTGATTCTGTGACTCCTGCCCTCTCTACTTGCACACATTGGGTGCAGACAACAAGCCTTCCTGGGACAATGTTTTTGTAAAAAATAGGGGGATAAAACATATTAATCATTTTCATTTTTAAATTACTAAGAATCTTTGTTAGATTTTGAGACATGAAACAACCAAAAATGAATTTTTTCCTGCCATTGATTTTTGATACATGTCGAATTGGTCCACAAATTTGTTTTTAACACAAAATTTGACATATATTGTCACTGAAATTTTTTGTCATCTAAGTGATTACCATTTTCATGTAATTGTGTATGATTGACTGGGATTATAATTTCATGCAGTATCTGTCCACATTCACATAATTTTTATGCTATTTTTAAGTTTAAACAATACTTTGGCAATGATAAACAATATGATGGTAAATTAATTAATTTTAATGAAACAGCCTTTTATATAAACTAAAGAGTAAAAAAATATAAAAATCACATAATTGTATATTTCAGCAAGTTAAAATCGTTTTGGGTATATAAAAGTTGCCTAGCGCTATGTTTAACAAATAAAAATTCTTTAACATTTTTTTCACAATTTTTACATGCCATAAACCATTTTTAATTTGTGGAACATTCAGTTATGTGAATTTTATATTTATTGTCTACTTATTAGTGCATTAATTTATTTTAATTTTGTTTAAGTCATGCATACCTGCCATTTTTAACACCAATATGACATTAAATATGTTGTTGCTTTGTTTTGTCATTTTTTAAATTTCATTTAGTGACAATTCTATCAGCAGAGACATTTTAGTGGCACTGTTTAGTTGATGACACTGTCATTAATGTATTAAATCTGTAATGCCTGTTATATGGTTAACTGCCAAAGTTGGCAATGAAAACCACAAGGAATAGTTCAGAGTGCATGCAGGGTTGCATTTGGGTCAAACCTTTTCACTTTCTCCATACACTGCATATGAGAAACTATTGTTTTTGCGAAAAAAATAGAATTTGAGATTTCAATGAAATTACAAGCTTTAAGGTTCCCTAAGTACATTTTCACCATTTTTTTTCAAATATTTCCCTTAGAACTTAATTTATGTAAATATTTGTTATTATCAAAACTGTAGGTAGTATAATTTTCTACAAGGTTTGTTTGAAACATTTTTTCATAAAACAGATTGAGATATTTTGATTATTTTTCTGAATTTGTTACGAATGCTGCTAAGTGATATCTTTACTTCTGTTGCTATGATAAACTTTTCTAATTGTTGTTAGTGATGTCTATGCTGCTTAGGAAAATTTTAATTGCAATTAAAACTATCTCAATACCATCTAGTATAATAATATTTCATAAACAAACTTTGTTCTAAACATTGACAGTGATCCAAGCCTCCCAACAGCAATTTTGATCACACATCGCTATTTTGTTGTCCATAGCAACAAATAAAAATTTTGTTTGCCTATTGTTTTTTCACTGTGAAAATTAGTCAGTGTTTAAAAATTATTCACAAGTGTAGCTGCTGACAATCTCATTAATTACAATGTGGTTCGATGTCAATAAGTATTTCCAAAATAAGCCAGAAACCATTTTTCATAAAAAGTATTTTAATTTTTTGTTTATCATTGTTTTTCATTAAACTCATTATTATTATGAATATGAGGTAAATTAAAATCCTATATCTAACTATATATTAATTTTATGTTGATGTCTGTAGAATTTGTGTACAATTTATATCGGCGTATTTCTCGAGAACCGTTCATCGTAAAGATATGCAGTAAACAGCGTTTTGTTTCTACTAGCTATGAGGTCCCTGGAAAAATATTTTCGCTTTCTAAAGTGTCCCAGGTTCGAATCCAGGAGACAATTATATTTTCCTATAAGTTTACACGGGATTATCAATTTTTCAGAGTGCAAGGTTTTTTTCCTTCATGCATTAAAATACGTAAATATATACCGATTTTCTTCTTTTTTGCTATATTCAACGGCTAAAACTCTATTCTATCTTATTCTTGCGATGTTTACATGTTACACGGTCGAAGTTTTCAGAAATAGGCATTCTTTCTTTTCGAAATTTTTAGGATTTTTCGTACTCATTCCGGGCATTGCCAAGGAGACTCTCATTGTTGCCTCTGATTCATTTAAGGCCAATTAAACCTTCAAATAGACAAAAGAGAAAGGTTATTCACTTCAAACTGTTGTTTGGGCATCGAAATTAATGCAGCATAGCAACGTAAATATTTACAGATAATTATTCTGTTGACTGCGTATGGGAAGCGTTTCTAGTTGTGTCAATAACATGTCTAGAACAAACAAGCTCCCAGCGCATTTTTTAATTTTAAATTGTGCAATTAATTTGTTTTTTGTTTTGTTTCATCATTTTAATGCTGGAATCTTACCTTTTTGTAAGTAGAACCATCATATTACATATCTGTAATCCTTATTAACGCAAATAGGCTCACGCATCAATTAAAAATTTGATGAGAATAGGGACGCACGTTATTTTGTAAACACATTATATGGTTATCTTCTCTTCATTGATAATCTAAATAAACGGTTGCACTGATGTCGCCTTTATAGTAGGTCCTGTAAGAAGTTAAAAGCAGTCGTTGATAGACACTTGAAGTAAAGCAATTGTTTATGAGTTCGTCTATAAGGGTGCAACGATAATCATGCCAGAGAAAGGAAGAGCCAGGGATCAAACGAAGAGTATTGCAGGAAAGAGAGAGAAAGAGATGCAGAAGCTCATAGGATTGCCCATGAAGATGAGGAGCGGAGAGTACAAGAAAGACAAAGAAATAAGGAAACACGTCAAATGAATAGGGAACAAAGAAGATCTAACTATTTAGATTATTTGCATTTCATTTCATTAATTATTCAATAAAAATTATTTAACTAAACATTCAGTTTATTTAAATTGCATTGAGGAACGGAGATCCGGGGCTGCCCTACTAGTTTTGCTTTAATCTGTGAAAACCAACAAAAAAATCTTGATATAAAAATAAACTAAACAAAAGCAAACTAACTTAAAATTAATTTTTTAAAATATTTGTTAAATTACCAGTTCTTGAAATTGAGTGTTTGAATTTAGTTTTTAAATTGGAAGCATTATTTATGAGATTAATTTGATATGAGAAGAAAAAATCTACCATGAACGGGAATCAAACCCTCATCTTCCACTTGAATTCTCAATAAAATTGGGTTATTTTGATCATGTTAGAAATGGGATTCACCTGGTCATGAACCTGTTGCTAAATATTTGGTAGACCATCACTTATCACATTTAATGACCCTATGCAACCATTTCGCTCCTTAGGGCTAACAATGCACCTAAATAGTTTTAGTAGGCCACACTCTTAACACTAGAACGGCGGGCACGGTCATTTTGACCGCTGGGCTTTGCATTTTATCTCGATGTGTTCTTGTTTTTTCTCCGATCTCTTTCCCTTTTGCTGACTTTTATTATATTAATGTCAAGCACAATTCAGCTTTTTTTTTACGCTGATCCCTGTTATACTTTTTTATTTACAAGCCTTACCTTACCTGGCGGCAGCGGTCATTTTGATCGCTGCTCGTTTTTCCTCACCCGTCTTTAGATTATTACAGCAGATCTTCATTTGTCTCTCATTTTTTTGTCATCGGCAGTTATGTTCATCGTATCTACATTGTATCTAACTTATTATCTGATTCCACACTAATGATGCTGATGAATATTAGTACGCTCACCGGTTAGTGCTCTGCGACTCCTTATTGATAATTCCATGATCGCGCACATAAAGAAATGTACTGAAGCTGAGGCAAAAAGGCAAACAAATAACCAATCGCTAATTAATTAAGTTGATTTCAATCTTTGTGTAAATTTTCCCGCTTAAAAACTACGGAAAAATAACAAGCGGTCAAAATGACCGCCTCCGCCATTCACGGGGCATCGTCCTAGTGTTAAACGTTCTAATTTGCTAGATAATTATGATGTTACAGCAACAATTAATATTTTATATTTTTCTAACACAATCTATAAAGACATTTAATCGATCAAACACAAACCTAAATGCTGATCATTTTGCTCTCCACCAATATTATCAATGGGAGGTTCTGTGACACCAGAAACAGCAGAGGTTGGAAATGTACGTGCAATGAGTTCTACTGATTCTCCTTCACCAGCTCCTGTTTCAGCACGGAGACTCAAATGATATTGTATGTTGGGAGTAAGTCCGTTAACCTGGAGAAAGAAAATAACAATTAGGTTGCATAATTATATCATGAAAAAATTAACTTCGATGGTAATTAAAATATAAAATATGAAAAACATACAAGCTTTGTAATCAATTGCATAACTTAAATACAGGCGACTCCCGAGATTCAACTGTTCGAGATTGGACAAATTCGAGATTTTGACACAGCCGATCGAATTGGGAACTACTTTACGCAGAGTAATTGGTCCAGACCAACCACGCGAGGTTGTTTTAGTGTAGACATAGTTATATCTGCTCTAATTGTTTGAATTTGTGCTGATTTCACTCTTTTTACTTTCTCATATGAAGTATCAAGAAAGTATTGTTTTCACGAAAAAATTGGACCTCGAGATTTTTACGGAAATACACGTTTTAGGTGTCGCTGAATCCGAAAAACTGGTTTTTGCAATGAACAAAAATTGGATTTTCTAAAAACAGGCTCATACGATTTTCATTTTCTAAAGATAACTAAACAACGCATTAGTACTATATGAGAAAGTTTGTACAATGTATGTTGTACCGATTTTTTCTGTTAATCTTTTATTTAAATTTATTTATTTTGATTTATTTATAAATTTATCACTTGACATGGCATCTAAAAGGAAATGTAATAATGATAATGTAAGTGAATCAAATAAAAGAGTGCATAAGACTCATAGTTATGAAATGAAATTAGAAATTTTAAAGTGTGTTGAGAAAGGTGAAAGCCATACTGAAATCGCACGATCGTTGGGAATGTGTCGTTCAACTATTAGCACTTATGTGAAACAGAAGGAGAAAATTCTAGAACGTAATAAATTCACATAATTTGATAAGAACAATAAACAGTCCTAGGAGTGATGTTGTGATTCCTAAAATGGAAAAACTTTTAAAACTTTGGGTAGATGATCAGTGTCAGAAACACATTCCTATTAGTGAGACCATGATTAGAGCAAAGGCTGTAGACGGCCCGGTTTGGCTCGCACGAGTCATTCGTAATAAACGACTTGCGCGAGCCAGACTGAGCTGTCTGCAGCACAACCCTGCATACATCTATCTATATATACAACTATATATCGCAGCGAAATTAATATAAAAGTTATTAAAAAACACAAAATAGCTTGTGGCCTAGCTAATTTATTTAAGGTTATGCAAACCTGCCCTTCTCTTAAATCTTTCAAACCAGCCATGACTTGCACTAAATGGAGGCTCAACAACAGAAATTTCATCCATCCTTTCCTTCAAATCATCATAGAGATCCTTAGCCTTTGCTCTAATCATAGTCTCACATCATCTACCCGAAGTTTTTCCATTTTAAGACTCACAACATTGCGCCTAGGACTGTTGAACGACACATTCCCAACGATCGTGCGATTTCAGTATGGCTTTACCTTTCTCAACATGCTTTAAATTTCTAATACTACTCATTCCTCCATTTAAATAACATGGGAATGGATGAGGCAGATTTGATTTCATTTAGATTTTTAAATTACGTAAAATAATCATACAAAAATTTATTTTTTTCTTTTTAGTGCAAAAAATAAGTTATACATTTAAAATATTTATTATTTAATTTATTCATAATTTAATAATGTTGTATTAACATATTAGTAATGTTATTTTATCTTTATAGAACGTGAGGGGAGACTTTTTCCTGAGATGCGGGAACGTATCCCCCGATTATAACATGCAAGTGTATGAAAAAATGGTGTTCGAAATTCGACAATTTAAGATTCGACAACATTTTCAGAAACACATCCCCATCGAATCTCGGGAGTCGTCTGTATTTGGCGTATACACTGCTATCACTAATACATGTTTAAAACTTTTGTACTTAGCTCTGCAACAATTTTGGCAGAAATACTCAAATTTCATAAAAACAGAAAGTGGCAGAGATGAGAAGGCAAATGATTTTTTAGAATAGAAGATAGCTAAAAACCTAAAGACATGATTTTGAGCCATATTTTTAATATATCTGTTTTTGGGAGTTGACCGTTTTATGAATGCCAGATTTGAGAGGTTACATTGTACCAACAAAATCTAAGTGTGAAATCTGGAAGATCTTTCTATTTAATCATAAAAGTAATATGGATTTTAAAAATTCATTTCCTAGAATAGAAACATGAAAATCTATTATGATAAGCACCACTTGTGAAACATGCAGTAAAGTTTAACAAAGAACCTTGAAATAGCTACAAATTCAAAGCATTGTGCAGAAAATTTTCAAGCAAGAAAAGGGATCATGGCATTGTCCAAACAGGCTGATATTATAGCTGCTTCCTGCGGGTAAGGCTAGATCAGCAACGCACAACAAAACACTTCCAACTTAGTCAATTGTTTGTGTTTTTGAAGTGAAAAAACTTGATGTGAAATTGTAAAAATTTCCATCTTCAAGAACAGGCAAAAAAGATTGCCTACACATGGCCAAAATTTAGGTTAACTCCCCACACATGACCATGGATAATCCACCCCCACAGGTAATAGGGCCCCAGATAATCGACACTCTACTGTAATGTTATACATTTTAACCATGATTGTTGTCATAACCCATTGCCTGGTGAAGTTTTAATAGTAAAAAACAGTTAAAACTTTATTTCCTGTTTTAAAATCACATATGATCTCATGAATGAGTTCCAAAATGAGTTCCAATGTAAACTCTCATCTGGCCCACCAAGACACTCGTGACCTCAAATCATTCACACTAAGTAATGCAATCCTGACACGTAAAAAGGTTCAACTTTACTTTAGCTTGTTCTAAAAACATCCCAATCATAGTTTTTCTGGTTCTGGCCAGAAGCACTTCCTGTATCGCATTGCATATTTTCTCTGATGTAAACTTTTCAAAACTGCTTCACTTTTTCTCTATTCTCAAAACTCTGGATTTTCCTACTTTAAATTTTCTTCCAGCTTCCTGATTCTCTTTTACTTGGCCTAATTTCACTACTTCTAATTTAAATTGCGCAGTGTATGATTTCCACCTTGATTTAATTTAGTTTTTCTGATTCTGGCCATAAGCACTTCCTGTATCGCAATGCACATTTTCTCTGATGTAAACTTTTCAAAACAGCTTCACTTTTTCTCTATTCTCAAACGCTGGATTTTCCTACTTTAAATTTTCTTCCAGCTTCCAGATTCTCCGTTACTTGGCCTAATTTCACTACTTCTAATATAACCCATTCAATGCGGCATGACTGGAATTCCAATCATGGTGGTTCAACCGAATGGCGGGATGACTGGAATTCCAGTCGTAGCGCTACATCTAGTTATAGCGGTCTGGGTAAGGGACCGCCGGCAGAATGAGTTTCCTATGCGTCTCCAGCCATCAGTTTGACCCTAACCAGCGCTTGAGGAAAGTCTGTTTTGCAATTAATGGATTTTCTTCGGATTTTCGACTTTTTCTTTTTTTGGGTACGTACTCACTCTGATTTTCCTTTAGTGATTGAGAATTAGTTTTATTATGAATTAAAGGTTATTTTATTTTCTTTCCAATTCCTTTTGTATATTATAAGAAAATTCATTTGTACATCATTAATTTTTTTCGACAATTTGCGTGTTTTTCCTCTAATAATTTGTTGGTACGTACTCGATTCAAATTACCATCAGTGAATGAAAATTAGTCATTTTATTATCGATTAAAGGTTGTTTTCTTTTCTTTCCAGGTCCTTTTTATATTTTAAGAAAATTCAATTTTATATTATTACTTTTTTTGACAATTTGCGTATTTTTTCTGTAATAACTTGTTGTATCGGTAAGTACTTTAAAAAATCGTTAAAAATCTATTTTTGCGTTTTTTCGTTAAATTTTTTCATATCTGCGTTTCTTGCACCAAATTCTACTGGAAATGTCAGAAAACTGGATTCGGTCACCGGCAAAGAACTCGGATTTTCGGTGCCACGCTGAATGGATTAAATTGTGCAGTGTATGATTTCCACCTTGATTGAATTTAGTTTTCCATGGGATTTTTATCTAATAGTGAAGTATGGTGACAAAACTAATACAGGCACATGTAAATTAAGGTAAAATCGAAAAAAGCCTTACATCCTTATTCATTTGATAAAAAACTCAAAAAAACAGAAAGACAGAAATCGCATTATTACATTATTCGAAGAACTTCTTTTTAACAAACTGCAGAAAATACATTTTAATGAGCATTAAAAACACTGAGATGCACGTTATCTACTAAGTCCGGATTACCAATGGGAAAATATGGTATTATGTTGCTGGATAAAGTAAGAGAAATGCAGTCATCGAGTATAATTGACCATAGGATTCAAATAAGAATTTTAATGTTTTGCTATGTAACTGCCAAATCAGACAGGGTTTGACAAGAACAAAACCATGCTGAAGCATAAGGATGCATGGGAGGTTGAAAGACCGGAATCAGTTATGATGGGTTCAAAAGAATTGGATGAAAGGAAATCGGGATAATATTTTTTCAATAAGCTACTTACTTTTACTCTTGAGGATCAAGTTTAGATTGATAGTCTTCCATGTAGATAGAAAATAGTATTCATTTAGCCGTCAATTAAAGAATGGTGCAATTATCCACTTTATAATGCTAGCTGTATCAGTTTATTCCAAATAATGAAAACAAATATTCTTATGACATGTATAGTATTGGGATCAAATGCCATTCAAACACTGGTTCGATAATACAGTATATTCAAAATATAATTTATTATATACAGAAAAAAGCTCTAGTTTATTAACCACTAGCAGGAGTGCCCGTTGAATTTCAATGGATTTAGTGAATCTAAAACTTCGACCGTGTAACATGTAAGCATCACAAGAATTAGATAGTACACAGTTATACCCGTCGAATAAAGCAAAAATGGAGAAAACCACACCGCATTTTCCTATTTAGATGAATGAAGGAAGAAAATCTTACAAAAATAACGTATAAACTCCCTCCCCTTCCCTTCCACCCTCTCTTTCCCTTCTCCCCCTCTCTCTCCCTCCCTTCTTCCCCTCCCTCCCCCTCTCTCCCATATAAATGCATTGAACTCTCAATTTCGGCGACAATGGGAGTTGTCATGGTAGCTTATAATGGGTATTGTAATAAAACTGATAAAATCACGTATTTTATTGATTCTAAATGCATTTTTATGCTAATTTGATCAGGATTCAGATTCTGTCTTCAATAAAAATAAACTTCGTTCTTTTCTTCGTAGAACCATTCAAGTCTCAAGTTCGTACCATGTTTTTAAGTAATTTTAAAATTCAAATGAAAAATAAGCTGCACTCATCCCTATGTTATTCAAATGGAGAAAATAAAAAAATAAAATGTTTTTAAAAATTAGATAGGTCAATAAAATCGATATAAAAACTTTACTATACCACCGTACTCATTATTCCGGTTAAAATGATACCTTTCTCTTGCTTCTAAGATCTGTAGTTTTCGAGTTTTAAAATTTATACAAACATACATTCACTTTTATATATTAGATAGACAAAAGTGCTAACTACCCAACATTTCTAGCTTTACCAATTTTAAAATACTTACTTCAGCCACATATTGATTTCCTGGATACTTAATTAATGCCCATTTTTCCAATGGAATGGAGGGATCAGTAGAATAACGAACAACATAATGTTTGACAGCACCATTTACTAAATGTGGTTCTTTCCAACTTAGTCGAACACAGGTAGTATTCTTTGCTTTCAAAAGGACATCTTGTGGTGCAGTAGGAACTGTTAATAAATAAATGTACACAATGAAATCTTATTATGTGAAGTATACTTAAATAGTATTACTGATTTAATCCCTTCAAACCAGTATCTTCTGGACATTCGATCATCTTCGGTATCTACAAAAAGTGTATTTTTCTATTTATTTTGCTTTTTACATTTCATTGGGAATTTATTATTGACATAATTTACATAGTTTACAACAATAATATAACCAAGGAAAATTTTAATTTTGAGATATGGCTTTTATTGACTATTCAAGGGCAATAATATTAAATTTACTGGATTTTTAAAAGAAAAAGCCCCTTTGTTGCAGTAAAGTTGCAAAGTAAAGATTACATAACACCACTATGATGCAGTTTTTTTTTCAATAAAGGACAATTTTTTCAATGAAAATCCTCAAGAAAAGAAGCTTAATTAGAGATAGTGGGTTGGGTCTGCTTACACTTGGACTAGACCCTGGGTCTTTTTGTTTATATTATGGCTTTCTCTAGTGTCACTCATGTCAGATGAGATGTCACAAGTATGATCACTAAACCTGTATATTTTGTTCTTTGATGCATTTTAATAAAATATTAATATAAAAACATTGGAATAAGAAAATAAATATTTCCTTAATAATATTTTGTAAAACATTATGAACGAAATACACCATAATCAAAATTATCAATGTTTTTTAAAGAAGTTAAAAGATGGAAGTATGACACAAGCTTACTGAATGTGGAGAAACTTGTAGTTTTGCAAATAATAAGTTGATATTACTCTTTGCTCATAGAATAGTACAACTCTAGAGTTGGAATTTCAACTGTTATCATATTTTAAAAACCTACTGAAAAAGCTTGAAAGCATAATTCCTGCTTTGCTAAATAAATAGCTATGTTTCTTTGTGTAATTTTAAGAAGCAAGTTGGTGCAGGGGGTAAGTTAGCAGACTCAAGAACCAAGGCTTTTAAGATTGCAAGTTTTCCTGATTAAATTATAATAACTTTATAATGATAAGCTATAGGAAGGACAAATACATTCGATTATACATATACTATACAGGGTGTTCGGAAATTTGTGCCTAATAGCTCTACCATGCGATTCCTGGGTAAAAATTTAGATGAAAATACTCTTGGGTAAAAATTCCGCAATGTATAATTTGCCAGAAAAATGTGTTCAAAGTTGCACGATGTGGCAACATTGTACAGGGAAGAGAGGTGTTTCTGTCTCATGAGTGACAGCCGGAATCAGATAACATTGTGCAGGCATGGAGTACAGTTGGAAAACGAGTATACTGACATGTACTTAATTTTTGGGGAATGTTGCAGAATCTCATATGCTGCAGCACAAATGTATAATGCGCATCATCCACAAAGGCCACATCCAGACTACAAGGTGTTCTTACGGCTGGACCGTCGCCTGCGTGAGACAGGACAGTTAGCACCACCTCCACGCATTATTGCAGGGCACAGTCGACTTGTAGTTACGCAGGAGGTTGAGGATAGCATGCTGGACATAGTCTGCGAAACTCTAACAACGTCGGTATCCCAGATATCCTGGCAGCCTGGACAGGTCCACATGATTGTACATGAGATTCTTCAGGAGGAACACCTTTTCATTGTTCCGGCACCCAACATTTGACACCGGAGGACCATCGCCATAGAATGGCCTTTTGTGAGTGAATGCTAGAAGGACACACGGAGGAACCAACCTCCACTGCAAACGTGCTTTGGAGTGATGAGACCAGGTTTGCAAAGAAAGGCCTAATAAACACTCACAACAAACATCATTGGGCTCTCAAGAATTCTCACGTTGTATGCGAGAGATCATTTCAAGTGCGGTAGACAGTTAACGTGTGGGCCGGAATTATCAACGACGAGGTCATTGGCCCATATTTGCTTCTTGAGTGATTGTGTTCATGGACATATTATGTGTTCTTATGGGACGTCCTTCCGCTTTTGTTGGAAGATATGCCATTACACATACACAGGAGCATGTGGTATCAGCACGACGGAGCTCATCATGGGCAGAATGTGCAGAATAAATTGGAGTTATGATGCGAAATGCTTTTCTTTTCACCTCTGCCAGAAATAAATAATAAAAGCAAGCAAAACGTTATCTAAAGGAACTGAGACAAGAGAGGTGAACATCTTTCTTGTACAGTGTTGCCACATCGTGCAACTTTGAACGCTTTGTTTTTTGCAAAATATGCATCTGCGGAAATTTTATCCAAGAGTATTTTCATCTCAATTTTTACCCTGGAATCGCATGGTGGAGCTGTTAGGCATGGATTTCTGGACACCCTGTATAAACATGGTGGGCAAGTTAAGTAAAAGTTATTAACAATAGTTACTTCTTTAATATAAATATTATGATATTATGCAATAATGAAAAAATATTAGAAATTATAATCAGGAAAAAACACAGGTATATCAAAAATAGATGTGAAGCAGTGCCTACATGTGATACAGGCAAAGCAAACTAAGGGTTAAACCCACAATATCAATATTGCTAAACTAAGGATAATTTCAATAGGCAGCTCAAGGTCGCTGACTAGGCTCTCACCCCTCTTACTCCCACTACCTCTAGCTTTTACTGCCCCTCCTCTGCCTTCCCAAGTGAGTGACCTTGAGCTGCCCTAGTTTAGACAAAAAATTAACACCTCTCTTTATCAATCATAACTTGATTGTTAGAACTCCAAATTATTTCAATGTGGAACGTATCACTAAATGCAGAAATGTGACTAACAAGGAGAGGACTTGAGGTGAAATCCACGGATTCCTGTCATACTTTGCGAGTAGGTAACTTCACTCCCCTAGTGTACGTGTGCAAAACGCTAGGTGTAGATAGGCAGTCGTTATTGAGAAATTAACGATTAAAAATTTAAGGCAACTGAAGCTCAAATGAATACAATAATAAGCCATTAGTTGCTAAGCGAAACGGTGGTCTAGTGGATAGAGACGCGGCCGCCGAAACTTATTTTCGCGCGTTCGAGACCCGTTATCGCGAATTATTTTTTTTCGTTTTTTATTTCTTCTTTCATGACACAATAATGCATCATTTATATTTTATCGGTATTTCCTGCGAAAAGTTCGCATTTTCCGCGATTGTGAAATTATTTACGTTAACCTGTTTTATTTATATTTAATTTTGTGTATATTATTAATACGAGATAGATATAATAACAATGATATAATAACAATAGATATAATAACAATGAAACGCTCCGAGAATAGACTCGTGTAGTCCAAAGTTCACTACATTTGCTTGTGAAAGATTTCAACGGTGCTGGAGTGGTCAGTCGGTGGAGAATATTCACAATCAAAGCGAATGGTGCAAGCATGGAGACTGTAGCTGGTAGTTCGGAATCTCACGAAAATGTGCCTGTTTTGTGTGTTACACAAAAACAAGAACTGACGGATGCGATAGAATACTGTATACGACTGCTGCGAGAGAAAGAACTGCTCACAGATAGTGTCAGTGCTTCAATTTCCATCCGTTCTCAAGGCATGGGACGCGAAATCAAGAACCGTATCACAAATATGCTTTGTGAAATGGTATTTGCGGATGAAGAAGAACTGTTGGAAGAAACAGAGTGTGTTGATGATGAAGACGTCGCCATGCAAAGGGAGGAAATTAAAGGAATGGATGTCGAATCACAGCATTCTTCTCCTTCCTCTTCATCATGTAATGAAGAAGTCACGAGTGCGGATAATATTCCGTTTTCAATGAAGGTCAAAGCTGTTAAATTGTCATAATTACATCCGACGTGGAGTTTTAAATCATTGCGATCGAAAACAACGCGTCACTTACAAAGCAACTTGCAGTTATGGAGATGGAAAAAGCAACTGGAAGGTGGTGGAATGTTGGCTGATAAAGTAGTGATGATCGAATCGTACGTATACGATCGCTTCAAGGAAGCTAGGCAAAATCTCCATCTTGTCATCAAGAGAATGCTACAGCAATGGGCAATCGCTGCTGCGTTTCAATGCTGTGGTGATAATTATGCTTTCAAGGCCTCTCACACCTGGATAGTTAGATACACAAAATTAAATATAGATAAAACAGGTTAACGTAAATAATTTCACAATCGCGGAAAATGCGAACTTTTCGCAGGAAATACCGATAAAATATAAATGATGCATTATTGTGTCATGAAAGAAGAAATAAAAAACGAAAAAAATAATTCGCGATAACGGGTCTCGAACGCGCGAAAATAAGTTTCGGCGGCCGCGTCTCTATCCACTAGACCACCGTTTCGCTTAGCAACTAATGGCTTATTATTGTATTCATTTGAGCTTCAGTTGCCTTAAATTTTTAATCGCTAATTTCTCAATAACGACTGCCTATCTACACCTAGCGTTTTGCACACGTACACTAGGGGAGTGAAGTTACCTACTCGCAAAGTATGACAGGAATCCGTGGATTTCACCTCAAGTCCTCTCCTTGTAAGTTAATGAACAATTTAAAAATAATTATCAGTTAATCCTATAGAACTTTATTTTCCATGAAAAAAAATAATAATTTTTTATTGTCCATCATTTGTTTTTCATTAAGATTCCTTGAGTGTTAAAAAAGTTTGAACAAATTCAAATGGAAATTACATTGGAAATATTTTACAAAGAAAGTTATCCTTACCATCTTCCAAAGTCAGACACTCCACTTTGTCTCCATACGGTCCCTGATGATTTTTCTGGTCATGACTTCTGACTTTGAATTCATACAATGTAAAAGGCTTTAGATCTCCTATCTCAACTGAATTACTGGTACTAAATGAAAAATAACAAAAAACAATAATTAAAATAATGTAAATTTCAAAAATTTTCTGTTAAAAAATACCACAGCACTTGACCATTCAGTGTTATGTCACTGACCTGCGGATGTATTTAACTGTGGAAGAATTAACAGAAAGGCTACTTTGGACTGGATTATAGGAAACAGTGTAGTAAGATGATGAGGTTGAAGGAGGAATCCATGTAAGATTGATGCTCCTTGGAGAGGTAGGCTGTGCTTCAAGGCCAGTAGGAGGTTCTACGTCACCAGTTATCCCTTGCTGCCCTCCTGGATCATCAGGTGAGGTAGGTGGAGCAGGTGGAGCAGGAGCTGGAACATCTTCACCCCCATTCTTATGAATGACAGAACTCTCAGGAGGCAACGTATATATAGCCTTTACACCCATACTGCCATTTCCCTCTTGATTGTAGCCTTGCAACATTACCTTGTATTGAACTTGGGGCTCTAGAGTTAAGGTAAACAAAAAATTAGTTACATGCAGCATAAATTTTCCTAAATTTTATTTAATCTATAGCATCAAAAGTAACTTTAAAAATCTGAAGCTGCCAAAAATATACACTTTAGGGGAAGTACTGCAAATTACTAATTATGATGCTGATAAATATTTTATCTACGTACCTAACCCAGTAAGAAGGTAATGAAAGACATTTCCAGAAATAGTAACAGGGCCTAACTGGTAACCATTTTGTTTGCGGTAAGACAGTTTAAAGCCTTCAACAGCAACTTTCTCATCTCTTGGCATACTCCAAGTCACCTAAAATAAATGAAATTGATAAAAGTTTACCAAACAATAAAAAGAACCATGAGTGACAACCTTGAACAATGAACTTTGTATCTAAGGATGATGATTCCATTTTAATATCAAATTGGTAAGAGAAAAATTACCTCGATAGATGTAGAATTCACAACAGTAAGTTGAACATTAGGGGTGGAGGGTACATTTTGTTGATCATCATTTGGCATTTCAAACTGTTTCCATTTTAAGTGATCATCTGGTACATCAGGCCAGCCCATATTTGTGGCAGCCAACACCCTTACCTCATAAGTCTTTCCTGGTAGAAGATCTGAAACATCAAAAGGGTAATAAATTATCAATTTTTATTTGAATATGAAAATGAACTGTAAATTTTGAAAAGAAATTGAACAAATCTACAAATATCTGGAATAAACTTTGGAAAAAGCAAAATATGTTTCTGATTATTTTTTCCTATTTTACCTTACACCTTCTTCTCATAAAAAATCATTTAGAAAGATAATTTGGGAATGGAGACAAATATAATCATTCATAAATAAGAACAACTTGACAATATAATCATAAAGCATGAATCATAGCTGTATCCACAGTCTTGGTCAGTGGTTCTCAACCGGGGTGACATGACACCCCAGGGTGATGCGACGGTTATTGAGGGGTGACGCAAATCTATATAAATAAAATTGTAACCTCTGTCTGTACATTTGTTTTTTTATCGGGGTTTTACTATTTTTGTGTTTTGCATCACAAGAAGACGTTTGAACCGGTTTGCAGAATTGTTGTCTGTTTGTTACCGCATCACGCAAAAACTGCTGGTCGAATTTTTATGAAACTTGCAGCGTATCTTTAGACTGGTCCAGCTTAAAATATAGGCTATGTGGTGTATCTCAAAAAAAATTTTAAGTAGGGGTTTGGGGGGCATCGACTTGGTTTTTCGACGATAACTCTCGAGTAAATTAACTTAGGAAGTTCAAATTTGTTATTTGTCACTTTCAATACAAGTATAAGATCAATCTCCCATATACTTATGAAAGTTTGTTTGTTTGTGCATCTATATATTTCTACACCGTTAAAGCTAGAATAATCAAACTTTCAACAAATACTTTCTTCACAAATAGGAAGATCGAGGGCTACTTTTTAATGCCAAATGTTCTATAATAATTGTACAAAAAGCAAAATAACTTTGTATGCTAATGCATTGCCATTTAGAGATGGATCAGAAAGAACAGGACGGTTCTTTTTGAACTGTTCTGATGCCTAAACTGTTCAATAAAATAACTTTCTCATAAACTTCCTCTTCTCAAAGAACAGGTAACTCTACATCTTATACACAGTGAGAAAGGTGGGAAACGACTACTTCCTTATCCATAATTGGACGGCGGGGACTGATTAAACTACGCGTATTTTCCCAAGTCCTATTATTGATTTGAGTCAAATTTGGTACAATTGTGGAGGGCTCCCAGAAATAATTCATACGTGGTTTTTGTTTCTCTCTGCCCGTTTTATTCAAAACGGCGGCTGAGTGAATTCTTAAATACCATGTATCATCTAGAATTCCGATTGGATTTTAACCAAATTTCTCTGGGCAACGCCGGGTATTTCTGCTAGTATTTGATAAATTCACAATGTATCATATTCTGGCTTATAAACATAATTAAAACCAGGAGAATAAACACTCGTACTTATTTAAATGCTAGAATTCTATCTGTATGTGGTTAGAGAAAGCCCAATTTATCTTTAAAGGTGACTTGAAGTTAACGGAACTGTAAACGGGGTGATGCACAGCTGAATGAACTGAACATATGGTGATGCAGGCAAAAAAAAAGGTTGAGAACCTCTGGTCTAGGCTGCGACAATGGTAGCTCAGGTCCATCAGGAATGAAATCATTAAAAAGCAAATTGATGCCATTAAAAAGCAATATGTTGCTATATTAATCATAACTTTATCTCTGGGATTGCTATGATAACAAGTGTATCTCATAGTAAGGTTATTTTTGGGGAATAATTCATTTAAGAAATGCAAGATTGTGGCAGTGGAAACCTTATAATGATATAAGATTGTGATTTATCACAGTGGTGCTCAACTATGCTTTTACAAGAAAAATTGTTTTTTATTCAAAATTCTCTCTAAAATTTTCTTTAAGTGTCATAAATACAATAACCTACCTTAAGAATTAACTTACCAGTGATAGTATATTCATGAACATATCCCTTGACATACTCCACATTAGTACTTGGATGACCATGCCTCCGCCATTGAATCTTATGTTCTGTTATCATACCACGGGCTTTGGAGGCCTCAAGGGGATCCCACCACACCCTCAAAGTTGTAGGACTACTGGTGTCTAAAGATATTTCTGGAGCAGCTTGTGGAACTGAAAAAATAAAACTTAGCTTTAATGCCTAAATTAAAATCACAAGTTTCTGGTAAACTATTTATTTCATATCACTGAATAGAATAGGAATTTGTTGGAATTAAATGTCAACAGAGAAAAATTGATGTTCAGTAGTTATTACCCCAGCATGTCCAAGTAACATGCCATGTCAGTTTATTAGTTCTAATGGAATGAATGTAAAAGCTCTCTGTAAAAAAATACTCTCCAAAAAGGTGATATTAGTAAAATGATTTTGGCTTTATGGTCATCATAGTAAGAATTGGTCATTTACAGGCAAGTCATCTGGTTATGATCCAGTGGCATAACTAGGAGCAGAAGGGCCTGTGGTAAAATATTATCAATGGTTCCTCCCCCACTCCTTTCTCACCCATCAAATTAAAACAAACTCATTGTAAAACCTACCAAGTTAGACTTATTAATCAACTATCAGGTATATGCTGAAAATGTTAGACTTTTTATATTACTCTGTCCAAAAATAATGATTAACTAGAAAGTCATTGAGAAGTTAGGAAGAAAATCTTTATTTCTTCTATATTCAGAAAATTTTTAGGGCACACAGAGGCTCTCTGGGCCCATGGCATTTGGCCACCCATGCCATCTTGTTGATATGATCACATTTAGCTCATTAAACTTAACATTGACATATCTTAGTACAGTAGTCCTTTGCCAACCACGGTATGCACCTAAAATGTAGGCCGCTGATAATCTATTGAGTAAAGGCCACTCAAAATTCTTCCGTTTCTTTGCCTACATATGTGCGGAGTATGAATTTCAATAACACAGTCTAATAGATAAGGTGATAAATTTAGTCTATACCAGTGTTTCTCAAACCACTAGTCTATACAATCAAAAAAGGTATTGCTGCAAAAATGTTAGTTTAATTTGTCTTTTAAGTGTTGGCCATCTCTTATGTTGCTCACCTTTGGTTTTGATCAAACTGAACACTCTCCATACCTGAGAATACCTATGGGCATTTTAATTTATGTTAAATTCACGTTCTCTAAACTGTGGCCTCCAGTCTTAAGTACCCACAGTTCTCCACACGGTCATCGATAATGTTAAAATTTGTTATTGAAGAGGCCAAATGCTCTCTGAAGTGCAATTAGTTCACGCAATGAATGATATCTGTCACTATTATTTAGTTACATTCCTGTGTTTACTCTTTGCAATTACTTCCTCTATATATTTTAATGTACATTATTATCATGTCACTTTAGTAACATCACAAAGTGGTACTCATGAGTACAATTTTTGGCATAGAAAAAGAGCACCATTAGACTGTGCAAAAGCACTATGGTACACAAGGGCACTGAGTTTTAGAACCCAACTCTGACACGAATTTTTGCAGTGAAAGTTTTAGAAATTTAAAAATTCTGGTTTTTACGGATTTAATACAAAATGGAAAAAAAATTGCTCTTGGGATAAACCTTGGAAAAATCAGGTACAACCTGAAAAATTCATGCCCTACTTATCTAATATATAAAGGAGAATGTTTGTATGTTTATAACTTAATAACTCAAGAATACAAAGTCCAAAAAACTTTGCACATGCTTTTATGTCATCCCTGAGAAGGTTTTAGGCAAAAAAAATCTTGCAAAAAGACCTGGGTTCGACCCCATGCGATAATTTTGTCTTTCCCACAAGATAACATGTAAAAATCAAAAATTTGAAGTGCAGGGTTTTATTTTTTTGCCAAATTAAATCAGAAATAATTTACCTGCAAACTTCGTATTTGTACTATAGTAAAGAAAAATCTATAAGGTTCCTTATTCTGTTCGTCTTTTTCTGTTAGAAATTCAACATTTCTCATATTAATCATTAAAAATGCAAATTTATGTTAAATATTGCCATTTTCATTACGACTACCATGGCCACCAGTATTTTTCTCTCTTTCCTTTTTAAGCAAACAAATTTTGTTTATTTTGACAACCGAATGTTTTTTGTATTGGGATAGTTTAGAATAACTCATGGTAAGGATTTATTTGACGAGGATAACGACTTAAGAGTCTCATAATTGCATCATAATAAACTGTTCATTATGTACAGCAGGTTAGTAAAACATGAATAATAATTTTAATTTTTAAATATCGATTTCAATAGCTTTTTAAACAGTCTACTAAAATTGATACGATAATCATATATTGATTAAATGATATATTTGTTAGTTTATTACATCCATTTGTAAACTCATGATATTTAATTCTCATTCCATTTTTATTTCTGTTCGGATTTTAGCTGAAATCTTACCTCATTACTTAGGTCATTTATATAGGAGGAATAAAAATTCTACAATCGCGGTAAGTTTGCGTCTAGGGGATTGGATAATATAATTTATTAATTTCTACAATTCCTACAATATGTAATATCAGTCTGTTTGACAATTTAATTATATTTTCCATTTGAATTTCTATAATTATAGTTAATGGCTATAATCTAAACAGTATTAAACAAAATATGGAGAACTGTTTTTATATTGATAGCAGGGTTCCGAAAGATTTTCCCGCGATTTCTACTTTAACCAAATACTAAGTCACTTTAATTATTGAACAGATTATAATCTTTTACCTAAAAAAATTATTATTACACAAAAAACAAATTTTTCAGACCATTTTACAAAAATATTGTGCCAGTAAAAAGAAAAAGTCAGCTAGGAAGAGAGACAGCAGGTATAAAAAAATTGGCTTTATTAAGAGTAGCTGAAAGTGTAGAAGAGAGGCAGATTTGTGTAGACAACCAATGTGTAATACAAGCAGAATTAAGGACATCCGAGAGTCAAGACCAGAGACAGACGGCTCGAAAATATGCGACTTACAAATGCAGAATCTAGAGCAGCTGAAAGTGCGGAACGAAGGCATCCAAGAGTCAAGACCAGAGACAGACACGGCTCGAAAAAAAACGAGAAACGTATATCCTGAAGCTCTATAAGATTAAAAATTAGAGATGCTTCAAAAATTAATTACTGTAAACATAATAAAAATAAATTAATATAAATTTTCGTGTTTTTTTAATTAGGTCATTTTTACACTGTTCTGAATCCCAGGCAATGCCGGATAAACTATCGCTAGTTATACAATATTATTATGCATTTAAATATGCTTATCAAATGATAAAATAAAATTACTTTTTTTCGTGAAGAGTAGCAATGAATCTTACCTCCTTCTCCTGTGCGGCAGATAACTCTCATGGACTGGTCACTGGCAGACCTTCCACTATATGCCCTCACATAAAAGGTGTAATTGGTGAATGGAATCAGTTTGTCAACAAGGAAAGTTGTATTGACAGCTACTGCTTGTTGCTCTAAACCACCATCTGTAAATGAGAAAGATAATGAAAAATTAACACGATTCCAAATTGTTATAGACTTGCAAAAAAGTTAAATTAACAGCTATAAGAAACCGTAAAAAGAAAACGTGATGATTAAATCGTTATGCAAAAAACGAGAAAAATGCTAATTGTTAATGCTAAAGCTAATTTTTGGCCATTATTACTTTCTCCATATACGTAGTATAGAGAAAGTATTGTTTTCATGAAAAAACTCGACTTCGAGATTTCAACGGAAATACATGTTTTGAGGTCCCTAGAACACGTTTAGACTATTTTCGGAATGATGTCTGTGTGTATGTGAGTGTGGGCTCTCTAACTCAAAAAGTACTTGCCATATTGTTACCAAATTTCATATGTAAAACTTTGATATGAGCACAAAGAGCTGATTAGATTTTGGACGATACCGGTTAACTGGAAGTATTCGAAACCTGATTCGGTTTTTGTGATATTTCTCCATTAAAACATCATTATTGCATATACAACTTGATACAAATATTATAGAGAATGTAATTTCCTACAACTTTTATTTGAAACAATTTTCCATAGCGGTTATTGTTTCGGAATTATTTATAAATAATCGGTTATTTTGGGTTCCGTCAAATATCTCCTTAAAAAAGTCATTATTGGTAATCTTCATGAGAAACAAAGTTGTAGAGAATAATATTTCTTTCAAGTTTTGTTTGAAGCAAATTTCGGAGATATTTAACTTATTCTTAATTTCCAGTATACAGCGCCATCATCTAGCGGTGAAATCTGTAAACATATTCAAAATATAATTTACGGCAATAAGGATGACTATTCTTCTATGACACGAAATAATAATTTTGTCTTATAATGCTATTCATCATAATTTAAATATCTATACCCCAAATATGGAGAGTCATGTGTTGGCCACATCATATTTTTTTTAAATCACTCCCGATATAAATGTATAGGACATTAATGCAATGAAATAAAATTCAAATGGATTTTGTGAAGGAAAATTAATGAGCAACAGAATACTATTATAACAGTTTTATACTGCCAGTACCAATAGTAAAATTTTAAAAGTTGTATATTATGGTGTAGAAACAACAATTTCTCTGAATTGACTGCCACCATATTGCCTCTGCAGTCACTGTACTGAACACCTGTGATACTAAAAAGAGGCTTGTTTTCAACAGAGGTTGGAGGAAGGGCAAGATATTTCTGTATTTCCAGTGTAGGATGCTGCTGCTTTCTTCTTTGTCACCAAGTTGTTGGACATTGTTTTCTTTCTAAAAGTGTCTCATCAAGGTACTGAATTATCACCTGTTCACCTCCAGACAAACTTGGTGGCTTGGTATCTATCTATCTATATCTATAGTTCACCCTGCAAGCCACCGCAATGGTGTGTGGCAGGGGGTACAATAGCACCAAGGTAAAGCGCATAATAATGTATAGTATCATTCTACGTCGGCTGATTTCCTTTCGTAACTTCTGTTCTGCTCAGCTATCGTTCTAGGGAAAAACGAGCCTTTATATCTCTCAGTCCTACAGGCTATCTCTCTTATTTTACGAGGATGGTCCGTTCTACCAATATAAGTTGGCGCTCTTATTATTTCTTCGACATCGCTGGAGAATATATGCGTTCTAAATCTTTCGAGAAGTTTTAACCTAGAGCGTGATCGGCGCTCAGCTAGTGATTCCCATCCTAAGTCCTGTATCAAGGCTGTAACACTATTGTTTCTATCGTAACAATTTTTGACGAATCTAGCGGCTTTTTGCTGCACTCTTTCTAACTCTGAGATTGATCCTTTCACGTACGGATCCCATATGCTCGACGCGTACTCTAATAGCGGTCTTACTAACGAGAAGTAACATGTCTCTTTGACTTTTTCCTCACTTTTACCTACTATGCGTTTGATGAATCCTAGTTTCTGTTTAGCCTTCCCGCATATATTTCGTATGTGCATATCCCACGAGAGGTTGCTTGTTAAAGTAACGCCTAAGTATTTGACGGAATCGGCTAGTTTTAGCTGGACGCCTTCAACAGTGTAATTCGTCGTGTCAATGTTTTTGTTTCCCCAGAATCTCATAAAGGAACACTTTCCTAAGTTCAATTCTAACTGCCACTCTTTACACCACTCGAGAATTGCATTTAAGTCGTCAGAAAGTAATAATTGATCATTAGGACTGTTAATCTCTCTGTAAACTACTGTATCATCCGCGAATAACTTGATTTTACTTTTAATAACCTTATCTAAGTCGTTTATGTATAAAAGGAATAGTAGGGGGCCGATTACACTTCCCTGTGGAACGCCTGAGGCTACGCTGACTGAATCTGATTTAAATCCATCTATAACTACTATTTGTTCACGCTCATTAAGAAAGTCCCTGATCCACTCGATTATCTTTCGATTTATTCCACAGTCATTTAATTTCTTCACTAACTTACTGTGCGGGACTTTATCGAAAGCCTTCTTGAAGTCAAGGAAAACAGCATCTAACTGAGTCTTACGGTCTCCTGATCTTAATATATCGTGAACGAACAGAGCAAGCTGTGTTTCACAAGATCTCGTCTTCCTGAAGCCATGCTGATATTTACTTAGCAAGTTCTGACTATCTAAGAAGTCCATCACGGAGCTAGCGATAATGTGCTCGAGAACCTTGCAAGATAGGGAGGTAAGCGAAATTGGCCTGTAATTTTCTCTGTCGTCTTTTTTCCCACCTTTGTGTAACGGCGTTATAAAGGCTAATTTCTATTCCTTAGGTACAACGCCATGACTAAGTGACTTATTGAAAACTATTTCGAGATAAGGTGCTATTTCCAGTGCTAACTCTTTGAATACTCTAGCTGGTATCTCTTCTGGACCCGGAGATTTATTTGACTTGATATTTTTAAGCTGTTGAGCTATCCCTTTCGCTAATATGACTATATCGTTCATTTTTTCCTTGCCTGGTTCGGGCGCCACGACCTTCGCTCTCACGTCTTCGGTAGTAAATACGCTCTGAAAAAATAAGTTTAACAAATTTCCTTTATCTGTGCTATCGCTAACTACCTCTCCTTGGTCGTTTATTAATGGGGCTACGGTTGGGCGTCGACCTTGAACTTCTCTAACATATGACCAAAAGCATTTGGGATTTTCACTTAGATGTTCACTAAGAGTCTTTTTCTTGAAGTCTGTTAGTGCTTTGCGCATAACCTTTTTGGTCTTAGTCCGACAATCTCTGTACTTAAGTGAAATTGAAATTACTTCCTCCGGTGACTTACAGTTATTGATGCGTTTAAATTTCGAGTGAAGCTTTCTTTGGTGTCTGAGGGCGCATCTAACCTGCCGATTATACCACCTTGGTTCCCCATTATCGCTAATAAATTTACTTGGTATATACGTATTAATACCAATTCTAATTTCTGATAGAAATGCTTTCCAAGTTTCCTCAACGTTTTTTGTGCTTGTCGATTTGCTGAAATCGCCGTAATCCTTGATGAGTTTCTCTTTGAAATCCTCAAAGTTGGCATTTTTATACATATACACTTTCCGCTTAGGCTTGCGATATTTTGCGACAGTTATATCCAAAAGTACTCGAACTGATTGGTGATCACTGATTCCTTCTTCAACAGTTACTTCGGAAACACGCTCGGGGATGTTAACTGCTAGTAAGTCTAATATATTGTTCGCTCTCGTAGGTTTTTTGACTACCTGGATGAGGGAATGTTTATTGAATATGTCTATTAGCGCTTCGCATGACTCGCGATTCCTACCGGATGGTATGAAGCTACAACTCTGCCAATTTATCGAGGGTAGATTGAAGTCTCCTCCTACTATGATAATGCTTTTACTATTCTTCTTCATTAGTGAATTTATTTGAGCCTCTAGATCGTATATTTCTTCTGCGTTTGAAGCTGGCGGCCTATAATATGCACATACATGAATGTTTCCCAAACCTTCACTGTTTATAGTACACCAAGTGCTTTCAATATTGTTTACAGCAAACTTGACCGGAGAACTTATTACTGTATTATTCACTGCTATAAACACCCCTCCACCGCTCCTATTTGTCCTATCTCGTCTGTGAATAGTATATCGTAAGGGGAAAATTTCACGGTCGTGAATATCCGAGGTTAGCCAACTCTCTGTGCCTATTACTATATCTGCCTCTGTTTGTTCTAGTAAATTCTGAAGTTCCGCAGCCTTATTCCTGATACTCCGGCAATTTAGAGTTAAAATTTTTAGAGTGTCACTTATGTGTCGCTTCGGAATTATTTCAGAGATTTGGAGGGTGCATCCCTCATTTCCAATAGCGGCTTTATTACTGATAGTATTATTATCGCATGGTTTATTGTGCCCTAAAGCCGACCTACATATTGATCTACGGTCAGAGTTAATAAATTTATTATGATAATTAGCGCCAGTCTTTAATTTCCCCGTATATGACCTGCTCACTAACCTACTCTCTAATCTAAAAAAACTCTACTATGCTCGTATATCCTACCACCTACCCTCTGTGCTGCCTCGGCGGTATAGTGAACATGAACATGATGATGATGAACATGCAATTTCATTAAAACAATCCTATAAACTGAAACCTTGTACACTAGTTAATGGAGTTGCTTTGTGGATGTTTTCAGAGCTTGATATAACAATAGCCCTTTATCTCTTTTAGCTCTAATATCTTTGCTTGGACTTGCTGCTTCACTCTGTCATCAGTGAAAAATTTTTTCTTAAACCTAGGGTCTAGAAAAGTGACAACTGAACAATGTAGTTCACTTTTAATGCAACAAAATTGTCTCTGAGTTTCCTTCTGCATCTCAGCCTTCATGGCATGCACACCAATGTCCGTATCTTCCCTGGAGTAGCATGACAGAAGGCTCTCTACTGTAGGTACCATGTAAGAAATACAGTGGAATCCCAATTTAAGGTTCTCCCATTTAAGGTTTACTCGCATTTAAGGTGGTTTTCTTGCGGTCCCGACCAAAGCTCCATATAAATAATGTATTGTATCACCTGATTTAGTATTTCTCGATTTTGTGAATTGCCCGCAATTAAGGGACAAAATTCTGGTCCCTTGCGGAGCATCACCTCGATTTCAGGTGCATTTACACCGTGACTCAAGAATATTTCATTTGGTAGAGATGTTATATATTAATTCAATCTAACCATCAATGGCACAACACACACTGTCGTTGTTACTACATTAAATAAACTCAAAAGAATTAATATTTAGTCATGCTGTTTTGTCAATCCACCTTAAATGTCTTAATCTGTTACGTACTTCATGAAAGTTGCGATGACGTCATCACGTGAACATGGATTTTTTTACGTTTCAGTTCACAGGTGCTCGCTCACTAATGTGACGCGTTAGCTAGTTGGGCCACCCGCATTTACAACAGCCATATTTACCTTGTTAACCAGAAAGGAGGACAATCCCTCAAAAAAGGGGTAGTTTTATTCACAACGTTATTATTACATCGAGGCGGCGATGTTATTAAAACTTTGGATGTATGTTCTTACTCGTCAGTCACTGTAGCATTCCCCTACACCGCACAAGACACGCAATCAAATTTGTGAGCCCACTTTACATAAAGGGCCAAAATGTAACAAAAAAGGGCGTTGGAACTGTTAGCATTGTATTTTATACACTGTCAGGCGATAACAGGCATCAAAACGTCTGCCAATGCTCCCCACACTGCTTCACTGAGGGATAATTATTCGAAACTTGTAAATACAGTAAAACTCCATTATAATGCGCGTCACTATACCACAGATTCGGATATACCGCAGGTCTAGTCATGTCCCCCAAAATGATTCCATTTATTTTCTTCGTAAACAACCTTGTTTCAAATTTTACCGCTATTTATTTTCTTCGTAAACAACTTGGTTCAAATTTTACGGCGATTTATTTTCTTCGTAAACAAGGTTCAAATTTTACCGCGATGCTAAACTCCCATCGCTGTCTATAAGAATGATGAAGTAAATGTAGCTGAAGTCCAGAACCGTGGAAGAGCAGAAAAATTATCGGAAGATGACGGCGAGAATGCAGACGTGTGAGGCTGAGACCCCTTAAATAAGCATTGGATAACATCAGTGAAGTGATGAATTGGATGGAGAGAGAGTGATTGTGACCATCTTCATCTTTTACATTTGCAAAACATTAAGACGTATGTGACAAAGAAACGCCATCAGCTGTCGCACCAAAAGAAAATATCGGACTATTTTTAAAAACCGATTAAAGTAATGCATTTAAATCAAAATTCGATATGTTTATATACTATTTTGCAATTAAATTTGTTATAACTCATATACTTTCACGTTTTAAAAAATTATTTCCCGAAATACTGCGGGTTGCCGATAACGCGGGTGAACATTGTCTCCCAAAACCCACGTTATAACGGGGTTTTACTGTATTATCTTATATAACCCATACGAGCCCAATTATATCATGTATTCATTATAGCATGTGAACTTAAAATACTGAAAGGATCTGCATGCATGGTTGATTCCTCCTATATAGGAGTGCTTCAATTTTGTTTATTTGCTTAAAAGTTTTAAGAAAGTTTGTCTAGGAAAAATTAAAGATCGCAAATTCACTGCTAGGAGGTGCAATGAGGGTCACAGCCATGAAATGACCACTAATTTTGCAAAAAAACCATAAGCTATAAGAATCACCTTCGCCGGAGGACTTACAGTTGGTATTATTCTCAACCATCTTCGTTCTCTGAAATTTTACGAAAGAAAAAATTGATCGTAATTAATCTATACATTTAATATTTGTGTTTTAACTAATAAAACATATTTGACAATGAACTGCTGTTTAGTCTTTCAATTTTAGATACCGTATATACTCGTGTATAGTACGAGTTTTTACGACCAAATTTTTATTGCAGAAATTGGGGATCGTACTATACAAGAGTAATGCATTTGAGGATTTAAAATTCATGTATCTTCACGCGAATTTTCGGTGAAGTTATACCACCCGCACGCATTCTAACGGTAGGCTAACCTTAGCAGTGAGGTCCTTTATCGTTGTTATGTTGCTTCGTGAAAAGTAGAATCTTTTTCATATATACAGCTTCAAATTCACAAATACTTGATGTAAGTGACGATTTACGGGCATTTCCTTTCTTGAATTTTATGTATGTACATCTTTCTTTGCGTCTTTTCACAAGGGATGGATTGGAATGAGTTGGACTAAAAGTATCGTAGACGGCGTAAGTTTATGGAATTTCGACATCTTGGAAAAAAGAAATTACATTGTAATATTCAACAGTCTTTATTGTTTCTTCAATCACACAACGATCGGTTTCCACTACAAAGTCATTCTAAAGGTGTTACGTCGGTTAATAACACCATTAGAATGATTTTGTAGTGGAAACCGGTCGGTGTGTGATTGAAGAAACAATAAAGACTGTGGAATATTACAAAGTAATTTCTTTTTGTCCGTCATGCCTACCTATTAAATAGATGAGCAAGTGGAACCATTACGTATGCGGAACGTAATCCAGACGTACTAGAATTGAAACGATTTTATTTCATCTTGTGCAATCATGATTCATATCACTTTTTATTAAATGTTTTAGGAGTAAGATACTTACTTAACTTATCCGAATTTTAGTGTACTCGCAAGAAATACTATTTACGACATTTACGGTCTATTCTATGGTGGTGTGGAAAATCAAGGTTGTTCGATATATCTCGCTCGTAACCATCGAGCTATCGAAACGAAATATATCGACCATGGTGGAAAGCTGGGGTCGTACTATAAACGAGATATATGAAAAAATCAGGTTTGTTCACCAAAAAATCAGGAGTCGTACTATACATGGAGTCGGCATATACACGAGTATATACGGTAATCCCCATTTAATGTATTACTCTATTTAAGGTACAAAAAACTTGTCCCCGAAGCAAACGTTAAATGGGGATTCCACTGTACTTGCACTCTCAAGGTACATCAGTTTTGTAACTTCTTTGGCAGGTCACAGCAAATAAACTACTTTCTCTGCAAGCAACCATTGGTGGTTAGAGTCCTGTCATACTGATATTATTATCTGTGAAGTATGGGATGATGGCTTTCTTTTGCTCAAGCAGCCTTTTTAACATGTTATTCCATCTGGTTTGAACATCTTGTATAAGCACATTATGAGGTAGTTCCAATCTCTCTTGTATCTCACATAGTTTGTCTTTTGCCGAGGAAGAATGATGAAAGTAGCCCACAATCTTTCTGCTTAAATTCAGCAACTTGACTATCATACATTACACTATGCTAGTTCCAATCTCTCTTGTATCTCACATAGTTTGTCTTTTGCCGAGGAAGAATGATGAAAGTAGCCCACAATCTTTCTGCTTAAATTCAGCAACTTGACTATCATACATTACACTATGCTAGAATTTCTTTCTACACACATAACTGAAGTGCTCACTGCTTTTACTATATTTGTTCCATTGTCAATGACAATTGTGTGATGCTTTTCTTTAGTGATGTTCCATTCTATGGATGTTTCTTCTATTGTGCTAGTTATGCTGTTAGCTGTGTGAGACCAAGAGAGCTGAAGGCAAGACAGTAAAGTAAAAACATAACTAAACTCATCATCAATCCAATGTGCAGTCAAACTTAAAAATGACTTCAGGTTGTTACTCCATGTCTAAATATTTGCTGTGCAAACATTAACATTATCAAAAGTTGACGCCCACAGGAAAGAAGTTATCATTTATAACTAACCCATAAACTCCTTACAATATTACACAACAGGCATTTTGAATTGGTAAATGTAAACCAGATCCGTGACCCTATTTCCATTAATAAACACAAAAAATGTAGAATATAATTATTTTACTTACGAAACAGGTAAGGTTTCAGTATTTAAATGATGAAAGACAATTCGATTAAGGATTTACATTGCTATGTATAAAGATTGATATTGCTACAACAATAATTTCGATGCTTAAACAAAAATGTGAAGTGAATAATGCTATTCTACCTTTCTATTTGAAGGCTTAATCGACGATAATTGAATCAGAAGCAACAACGAGTTGCCTTGGCAATATTTGGAAAGAGTACGAAAAATCCACAAAATTACAAAAAATGTGTATTTCTGAAAATCACTACCGTGTAACGTAAAAATTGCAAGAATAAGATAGTAAACAGTTTTAGCTGTTGAATAAAGCATAAATGAGGAAAATCGGTCCATATTTACATATTCTGATAAATGAAGGTAAAAACCTTGTACTTGGGTATGACAGACACACAAATTCGCATTACTAAATTTATATATAAGTCAATATACACAGTCAGCCCTTGGTTTTACAACAGGTTAGATTTCAGGCCATCATCATAAAGTGGATTCCGACTTAAAGCAGAACCTATTGTTTTTGGGTCCTGTGGACTTTTTCTTATCAGAAACAGCACTAGCATTATCGCTTACACCATTATTAGCCATTTTTTCTAGGCAATATATTTAAATTTAGTCAAAAAACAGAAAATCACCGAACAGTTTACGGAAATCAAGCAACGATGCCAACATAAACTGGACGGCAAACTACAACACATGAAACTGGTAGCTGGGTGGCATCATGTCGTAAGTAATGTTCCCTCTATGATGAGCGTATTCATGGCTGATGAAAAACTGGATTCAGCAACTTAAAACAGGATTAATGGTTCTCTGGGGAAACCAACGTAAAAGTTGATTGTCGTAAAACGGGGGCTGACTGCGTGTTTTTTTTTCGTCATAACTATTTTTATTATATTACAAAGTTGAATAAACACTGAAGGAGAAGTAGATGATCAAATTAAATAATGACATAAGAATGGTATTTTAAGAAAACAAAATAAAAATGAACTACATATAGTATAATAAAAACAGGAATAAACTAATCAAGATCAAAAAATTATGGAAGTTTTCTAATTACTGGTGGGTAAATAATGCACTGTGTATGCCTTGATGTTGCTACCAGCCCCAGATCCATCACCAGACCGAAGGGGAGGTGGCTCCAGCCAGTCCAATTGCACTTGAGAGGGAGAGTGAGGACGGCAAGTCAGACCACGTGGAGGCTCTGGTTGGTACCGTGATACATTAACCAGTAAACGAGCTGCTTTCCAGACTTCCATATCTGGTTCATGGTATTTTCCAATACGTGCCACACACTGATAGAGCCCAGAATCATCCGTGACAGTGTCAGACAGCACCAGTTCTGAAGGCCTCTGCTTAACACGACCATTGATGTCAAGGAGAGCACCATCCTTCAGCCATAACACTGGTGGCAGAGGAGAAAATAGGCGGGAGCCAGGACCAGGAGAAAGGTCAACTTCACACTCAAAGCGAACAGTCTTGGCTGTGGGGAACACCTGTGAGGTGGGTGGCCGGGTGAAAATTGGAGGTGCCAGTACACTCACCCAAATGGCCTGAAAAAAAGAAAATAACATCTTTGTAATCTAGCAACAATACTGATTAAAATAAATTAATGCAGTTGGTAGTCAGAAACATTATTTAAAACATCAGTGATGTAACTCATTTTCATGTTCCAACTTACTGGTGAAACATAAAAATGAGTTATAATGAACATATAACAAACTGTATGTTGACCAGAGCAGGAGTAAGATGAGAGAGAAATGAAAGACCATGCCAAAGCATATGTGTAAAATTGAGAGGCCAGTGTTTCACCAATATAACACTAATAAAATAGGATCGTCCATGTTTCCACAGGTGAAATACGTTTAGTTGGCAAAGAAGTAAGAGCCCCCAGTGGAGATTCACATGACTAGTGGGAAATCTTGGAACAAACATGTTATTGTGCATAAATAAGTATTAATAATATTAGTCTATCTACATCATTTCACTTTTATTAATTTCTCGATACCTAAGAAGTGGCTAGGTTGCTTCTTGACCTGATGTCAGTTGCTAATTTTCTTTTAAATTACATCATCTGGAATGAATTTCTGTTTAATTCTGTGAACTTTTGTTTAGTAAAATTGAATGGATAATTTTATTGCATAAAATTGATTCTTATGCCAAAGATTTGCTACATCACAATTTAACTTATACAGAAAAAGCTCATTCGACTGGCACCAGTGATGCTTTTATGTTCCTTAATCTGCCTAAGATACAGTAATCCTTTCCCTACTCGCAATTTGGCAACAATGGATTACCTCTGAAGACTCCCTCCAGCTCTTTTACGGCTTTCTTCACAGTGTAATCACAGACTTTGTCCCCACTAGGAGTCTCCAAGAAGCGGCCCATCTGGTTGTCACATGAGATGACACTCATGCTCGCCAAGAAGCATGCGGCATGGAAACTATGGCGAAGTCACCCCAACCTCCACACTCATGCCTCTGCGGTCTTTCATAGGCATTCCAAAACCCTTCTTCGGCGAGACTACACGAACCACATAAAATTTATCACGGACGAAATGAGGGATAATTCCAAAAGATTTTGGTCCCTTATAAACGTGAAACAGAAATCCTTTCATGTTCCTGTTTGTGTTGTATTGGGCACACCTCATATTACGGTGATGATAGGCCATCAGTCTTTAATAACTACTTCTTGAACTTCACTTCTCCTACCTCCACAATATCTCTTCCACCTCTTCAGCCAGTCTGTCCTCACTCCCTCTCTTTAATTTCCACCTCTCCACAGGAGGTTTTCAGCCTCCTCTCCTCTTTACCTATGCGTAAATCCACGGGTCTGTTCTCTTTTCCTCGGTTGCACTGTCACCTCTCTCTATCTTCCAGTTTCTAAAATCTTCAACCGATTACTCTCCAGACTTAACTCCTATTTAAAAACCTGGTCTGTAAGATAATGTTTTGAATTACCACCCTATCTCCTTCCTTCCAGGAAGGAAACTATGTTGAGAAGGCGAGATATAAGGAAGGAAGAAAGATAGTAGACGATTATGTATGTTGTGCTCAAAAAGATGTAAGATACAATTTTTTTCTTCGTTTTAATAAAGAATAATAGCGATTTTATTATAAACAAATAAACGTTTGAATGTTAAAATAAATAACTTATTTATGGAAAAATTAACTTTTCACACTTTTTGCAGAAACGTTTGGCATCTTCTGCAGGTGGCACCTATGGCAAATGCCACCTTTGTCATACCTTAGTTATGGCACTGTCCCTCTGTGTGACGTATCATGATAATTGTTTTTAACCCTCGAGTACTTGCGTTAAAAATCATCACATTAGTACCCGCGTTGGGTGGAATCAACCCTATGTATTTTGAAGCTTAAAAAGAATGATTAGATTTCCAGAATATTTTTACAAATTATTAATAATGCTAAAAATATTTCAATAGAAAATGTAAACAAAAATTTTATTTAAAATAATTTAAATAATTGTCACACCGAGTGATCTTATCCTGATAGCGAGAAAGAGAAAGAAATTGGTTTTCGGGGGCACATTCTGGAGACCACCGATTACTCCCCTCTTTCTTCAAATCACCTTGCCAGTCGGTATACCCTCATTCAAAGGAAATATAAGAAACATTCCCCTTCCATTCCCATTCACCTCCTAATTCCTTTGTTGTTGACGTCACGGCAGAATTTCACCCTAAGACTCATCGCTGCCCGTTACTCACGGCCGAAATTTTCTTGCTGCCATCCCAAGAGTGCAATATACCTTGGGCTGGCATGCCCTCATGCACAAACTACATACTTATAGATGACCACTCCAATATAAGGTGATTTAGCAAATTTGCTACCTGTGATAACTAATCATCAGTAAAAATTGTATGGTAAAAATGCCTTATTTTCTTTTCAAAACTGAAAAAAATGATTCATATATGAGAAACATAACAAATGAAACCATGGCTCACGCGTATGACCGTAGCAATTCATCAGCAGCATTACAAAATATAACACAGCTTGAAAACATTTCTTTCCTTAAATTTTTCTGTCGAGTAAAGTGCAAAATAAACCAAGGGCACAACATTTTACGAGTGAGTTTCTATCGTGTCTAGTGCCACCTATCACAGTTATTCGCTCTTATTCATCATTAATTATTCAGTTGAACCTGTGGACACATGTGACATGTTTAAAACATTGTAAAACTCAGCTACTAGGTGAATGAAGTTAGCTGTAATTTAAAATATAAATATATGGACGTTTAAAGTTCATCTAGGTCGATTTGACCAAGACGTGAGTACTCAAGGGCTAAATCCACAAGGCTGATGCGCTCACATGGCAAAGTGATGGTGACACGATATCTTTGAAGCAGAAAAACGGAATATATTACCCTTTAAGATTGAGATATTTGTTCAGCCAACCGGAACGTGTTGTGACAAACTCAAATCCATCATCTTCATCCATATTTCGGCTTCATTGCCCACAGAAATTTTTTACAATTGCATATGAAATTCAAATCGAATGACATTAAAACTGCAAACCTTTACCTCTGCCAAATTATTATTTTAATTTTTAAATCTCAATAGTTGCTAGTTTTGCATTATGGCATATGTTGCTCTGTGATACTCCTTGGTCCATCAAATACCGTATATACCTGAATATAAGATGAGGTTTTGTTACAATTTTTATGACCGAAAAATCGCTAGTTGTGTTATAATCGCACGGCGCGTAATAGTTTGATTGACAGAGGAACAGAAGCCAGAGATAGCTGGAGATGGGAAGAATCGAATAGCTATAATCGAAATATTCAATTCAAATGTATTCGAATACAAATACTCTTTTGAGTTTTATCCTATATATCATGCGCGTAGTGAAGCTGCGTGCATCCGTGCATATGAAGATTCGCGTAATTATATTGGCGTATTTCTCGAGAACCGTTTGTCGTAAAGATATGCAGTAAACGGCGTTTTGTTTCTACTGGCTATGGGGTCCTTGGAAAAATATTTTCGTTTGCTAAAGTGTCTCGAGTTCGAATCCAGGAGACATATTTTCCCATAAGTTTACACGGGATTTTGGATTTTTCAGAGTGCAAGTGCTTTATTCGATGGCTAAAGCTCTATACTATCATATTCTTGCAATGTTTACACATTACACAGTTGAATACGCATTCTTTTTCAAAATTTTGTGGATTTTCCGGGCATTGCCAAGGAGACTCATTGTTGCCTCTGATTCAATTGAGGCCAATTAAACCTTCAAATAGATGAAAGAAAAGTGTAACAGTAATGTTATCGGTATTAGCTGATGGGACAAAATTGTGACCCTTCGTAATATTCAAGAGGAAGAATCTACCAAAAGAAAAACTACCACCCGGTATCAATTAAAGATGCAATGAAAAAGGCTGGATGACTAGTGACTTGATGATTCAGTGTCTGAGTGAAGTGTGGGATAAATGACCTGGTGCTCTTTTAAAGATGAGATCAATGTTAGTTCTTGATGGTTTTCGAGGACATCTTACGGATGATGTGAAATCCAAAATATCACACCTCAACACTGATCTGGTGATCATACCAGGAGGCTTGACCTCCCAACTACAAGTGCTCGATGTGGTCATCAATAAGCCCTTTAAAGATCATCTACAGCACGTTTATGGGGAATGGTTGCTGTCAGGGAATTGCCCTCCGACTCCAGCAGGTAAAATGAAAAAACCAACAGAGGCTTTACTGGGAAAATGGATTAACAATAAGACTGCATGGGACAGTATCTCACCAGCAGCAATAGTCCATGGATTTAAGAAGTGTTGTGTTTCTAACAGTTTGGATGGATCAGAAGATGACAATCTGTGGGAGTAGGAAGATGATGCAGCTATTGGAGATTCCTCCAATAGTGAAAGTGAAAATAACAATTAAAATGTGCTAATGAGAAATAATTTGCATGAGAGATTCTAATGTTCCAAAATATTCAATTGAAAATTCCAATCAAAGTTGCTTATTTCAATTGGTTCTATGTTCATTAGTCAATGGTATAATAAACCTCTGTCATTGTGTGCATAATAAATTTTTTCCTTTTATTAGGAGTTCAAATTGGGGGGTCGTCTTATATTCAGGTATATACAGCATGTCCACTTAGTCACAATAGACATGATGATAAAGTAAGATTTGTGTCTTGGTTATTGAAAATAATTTTGAAGCATTATATGTCTCCTCAGAATGCACCAAAAACCATGAATAAGGTCAGAAATAGCATAGGATTAAAACTATCAATAGATTTCAATAGCAAATCAAATGAATTCGGAAGTTAAATAGCTTGAACATTAGTGTAGCAGAAAGAAGTTTGCCTTTCTGCCAAGAGAATAGAAATCCTTTCTGAAAATTCCAAGATTTAGTTTGCAATTCAAAAAAATTCCACTAAGCAAGAGTGAAGAATGAATGATTTTTGTTAATGTGTGCTGCGATTATTTATCCCAAAGTAGTGATTAGCAAACATATAAGTAATTGTGATTGGTGTTTAATGTTATGAATGTATAACAATGAAATATTGTGTTAAAATTTCGGTACTCTTCAGTTATCCCGGACCCCTTTTGAAACATAATTTTTTGCAATAAACCTTTCCCGGGGAAAACATTAAAACAAACTAAGAAAATGAGAACTTTTCAAAAAAAATTATTTACAAGTAACCGAGGATATTGATGAGCCTTCGGCTTGCTTTCTTTTTAGATTATAATGCCTTTTATATCGGGTGTAGCCGTCTCCGAGTGCCATCATGCCCTTTGTCTCTCTGAAACAAAACTATCCCTCACCATTGGCTGGTGATCTGGTGGGTAAATGTCGCCACAGGCAGATCAGTCATGGGTTTGCAAGCTTTCGTTTTGCATTAAAGGGTTATCTCAAAAAATTATTTTTCAAAAGGGATCCGGGATAACCAAAATTTCTTTATTTTACCATACATAGAAATAAAAAAATAATCAATGAAACAAACCTAATTTACACTATGGGGTTAGCACACATTATTTGTACTTGTCTTCTTTGCCTTTCAACTAGCACAATGCAGGCACCCATTGATGCTGGTCCAAAGGAGTTTTACTGTATTACCAAAATCAGAATAAAGCTCTTTATGTTAGCATTAACATACCCTGGTACTCGTTGAATGAGCAAGAGTTGCAACAGAGGGCTTGAATAATTCACTTAAGTGTTTACATCAACAAATTTCGATTGCCAAACAAACAGTGGTACAAAAGATATTTTTCCTAATTTTAAGATTAAACTTGTATATACTCATGTGAATTAAATGGAACAACACTGATTTTCATGATATGGTTACATTTAATCATAATTTATAATTACTATAGAAAAATTGTGCCACATAAGAAAAAAGAGGAAAATAGAGGAGCAGTCTCTCACTGAATTACATATTAAAAATTAATTATATCTTATGTCAAAGCATTACGCTGGACAAAAGATAATTTTATTCACCTGAGTAATAGAGGTCACTTGATTTTCAGAATTTTTGTTGGTAGCCATACAAAAGTATGCTCCACCATCTTGTACCTGGACAGTCTTCAATTTTAAATTATTTGTACCAGCTGTGGTTGCACCAACAACTTTACTGTGGATTTCAGTTTCACCTGGAAAAAATATGGTTCACAATATTGTAAAATTGATATGGATAACTTTTTATGCAAATGAGAAAAATAGCTAGAAAAACTTATACCTTTGATCCCTGGAATGAGAGAAGGTGATCTGCTCCATGAAATTTGAGGCACAGGCCAGCCACTAGCTGAACACTCCAGCACCAAATCTTGCCCCTGTTTGATCACCACTTCCACGAATGCAGTGGTACCTGATGGGGAATGCGAGGAGAGAGGCATGGAGGTCGAGTGTGGAGTTGCAGCAGATGCCGTTTCATTGGTGGCAGGAGGCCACATAAGGAACTGTGGTGGGCGGTACCTCCCTGAGAATGGGACAACCCCCAGGCTAGCATCAGGACTCCGCCTCACCTTCTTTGCTACCGCATTGTATGCAATGCACCTTAAATATGCATGAGAAAGAATATTACACACTTATACAAAATTTCTAGTCCGTTAAAACCAGTAACCATGAACAACATACCTGTAACTACCCGCATCTGATGGCTGGACGCCAACTATTTGTAAAACTCCTGAGGATAAGACGAAATACCTACAAGGGTAAAAACAACAAAAATCACTGTAATACCACGTAGAAATTTCAATAGGTATTCAAAATAAAAATTTAACGTTTTGTGAATCTTTGGAGAAAATATAATATTTCAATATAAACTAGTGATTCATTTATACCATCTCCCGGTGGACCTCTATGGAAATTAATTTCAAGTGTATGTGTCCCAAAAATCTATCTTTGCTATGAATTTCAATTGCGTTACTAATAGGTTTTACTATAATTAATATTTATTCATGCATTTAAAAAAATTAATTGCTATTAACTGAATAAAAGTATGATAGTTCTATGCTTACCTGCTATCTTGAGGTAGAGGAGCTCTATTTCTTTCCCAAGAAATTAGAGCAGTCGGAATAGAGTCAATTTGGCACCTGAAGCGAGCAACATCCTTCTCTTCCACAAGTTGATCCGTCGGTACTTCTGAGAAAATGGGCGACAACACTAAAAGACAAATGAAAAATTATGTAAAAAATCAATTTACATTCCATTTACTCAAATGTTTTACAAAATGGCCAAAAGAATTTCAAACCGTCCATGACAATGAAAATTTATAAAATTACACACAAAAAACTTTACATTATAATAGCCACCATAGCAAAAATTGAAAATCATGACTATGAGTTTTCACATCATGACTACTTAAAGCGCACTCAAGATGTATATTAACCAAAACCTCTTACTAAGTGAAATTCTTTTAATTTAGGGTAAATAAAGAAATCGCAAAAATTTTATGGAGAAACCGTTTAACAAAATCTTAAAAATATCATTAATCTTTAGAACGGTTATATAACTATTGTTGCTCCCTTCCTTAGAATTCTTATACTAATGCTTGAACATAGTCCGGATCACTGCATATACAGACTTACTTTGTAAGCTGATATAGTCTTCGGATTTTATTGTCCTAATAAAGTTCAAAACTAACGATACTTATTAAGTGAATTAGGGGTTAATTATATCATTCATATGATGAAAATTAAAACACGTAATAGCACATCTCGTTCAACCCAGAATTGGCGAATTATCATTGACTTTGTGGCTAAAATTCACATATGATTTTATCGACGTCATATTAACAAAAACATGCATAACGTTCAATCTTTTTGTCCAATTTTAAATTGCCCACATCGTTAAACCTCGATGACTTTATTTCCATTTGTACATTATTTCATACTTTACTTTTCCTATTACAATAGGAATTCAAATCTGACCAATGTAATCTTATTCAAAAAAGCTGTAAAACGCTGCCTCTTAAAAAAACTCAAATATTTACAACATTTTCGGCGGAAATCTAAAAAATCAACCAAAATATATTTATTGAATAGTTAATTAATTATAAAATCACGGGTGAAACAACAAAGAACTCAATATGCATTACTAATCGGCACAAATAATCTTAAATCTGTTCGAAAACGGAGTATTCTACATTCTGCACAGTGGCGGTACAGTTGGAGGTACGTTGAACTACGTCCGTACTCGTACGTTCCCGCCGTGAACAACAATCGAGAGGCGGGAAATCAGATAATTACAGCTCTTGCACGATATAGAGCTACATTTAACCTTCATACATTTTCCTAAACGACAAATATTAAATACAGAATGTTCATATAAAATTTTACTCAATGTAATTAATTTAAATATAAATGCAAGAGATAAAACAAAATACTTCACATTCCTTTATGTCATTTAAAACAAAATCATATGTATCATTATCGATAATGATACATGGCGAACAAATTTTATAAATTATAGAAAATTTAACCAAAATTAAATTAAATGTCTTAATCATATCACAGGAATGATTTCTGTTATACAAGCAATTATTCACCAATTTTATTAGATATAAGGCTTAGAAGATCACAACCCTAGTTTTCAGGAACAGAACTCAACGGAATACAAGCTGTGTTTGATCGAGTCGACCCAAGGACAAACACGGAACTATTTTCTCCGCTAAAGTAGTACTGTTTTTGTCCGATTCTCGGCCTTTAGCGCGCAGCCGGCTGATCCAACAATTGCCACCACCCCCCTTCCCCCTCAACCGATACATCTTTCGTTTACTTTTCTTTTCTTTCACCTTTTCAACTGTTTTGAATATGCAGAAATTGTTCATAGACGTCTTCCCGCAAACATCCACGACGAAGCTCCAAACAAGTTATTTTATTTCTCTCACCCAATTCCATTCCGCGCGCTAACGCGATAGATAGCATAATTTTTTTACTCGCCCGGTCTTTTCGGCGGCGCTGACTATTGCCCATGCCGACAGTGTGTAGTGCGCGAAAAAGATATTGAGACGTGGATTTTTCAGTTCGCCAATCCATCCTTACAGTCCGACATTTACTTTTCCGTTCAGAATTCCCGGTCAGGAAAGTAACCATTTAAAAAAATGTACAAATCAAGCAAAGGTTTTCTTTTCGGTGGTTGAAAATCTCTCCAATCGACTTCCTAAAAGACCTAGGCCAACCAATAAGCCACGCCCCAACCCAAAAGACCTCTACTTGATCCATTCATACTCCACGACCTTACACTTCGCGTAGAAATTAAAATCGAGCGCACCGGTCGATAGACAATTAAAAAACTCAGTGATCCAAGGAGCGTTAACCTCTCCGAGAAATAGGTCACGACTTTCCACGCTATCACAAAAAAGACCACTCGCTCTCCTTGCACATTTTTTTCGAGATTCTTTTCCGTCATTAAAAAAGACTCCCTCGACACCTTTTTCGCCCTCCCCCCCTCCCCTTCCCCGAAAAAATTTATAATTTTCACCATTCCTGAAATTACGTCACGGCACATTTTTCACCGCTTCGTTAACTCTTTCACCACCTACATTAAATCAACCTTTTCCCAGGATAAAGCATCCTCGACGACGGGCGCATGAGAGCGCGTGCGTCGACTGCTTGCGCATTTAGCACCCTCGGCGGGGAGAAGAAGAGAAAGGGAGAGGGGGAGGAGGGGTGAAGGGGAGAGGGGAGGAACCGAAGGCATCACACGACGGCGCTGGTTTCGCCCCGCCCGTCCCGAACGCTACCTCCCAACCCTACACGACCCTGCCCCTCCTCTCTTCCTCCTCCCTCTCTCCCACGCCTCCTCCTCCGGTGTAATCAATGAGCATGCCCCACGTAGCGAGCCGCGCGTACTACTCCGCTAGCCAGTCGGGTGAGAGAGAGAGCGAAGAGGGGAGGAGTGAGGGGGAAGAGAGAAAGAGAGAGAGAGCCCTGCCGCTCTGCACGGCGAGAGAGGAGGCCGGCGGAGGAGGGGAAGAGGCACGGAAGCGGGGTGGTGGTGGTGCACGTAAAATGGTAGTAAAAGAGTGCAAAGAGGAATATGCTCATTGATGATGTCGGGAGGAGTAAAGGGGGGGTTATGCGAGGGAATGGCGGACTCTCTCCTCTGCTAAGGGTTGGGAGTAGAAAAGTACTTTCGCCTCCCCTCTCTCTTTATCTCCAGGCAGCGAACGTGCGCGTAACGAGTGAGGTGTGGAGTGGCTGAAGGAGTGCGTGGAGGAAGGGAAGGAAAACCCGAGAGGTGGAGTGCAGGGGGAAGGGGGAGGGACAGAGAGAGAGAGAGAAAGAAAGAGAGGCCTGGTCGATCAATTCCTCCAACAACAATTTTAGGCAAGGTCATTGAACACCGGAGTTTTGAGCCACACCGATTTCAAACCACGCCTACCGTGCACTCCTTTCTTTTCCGGAGCAATGCCGTCTTCACGCTGAATGCGTCATACGTTCGTTCATTAGGAAAAATAAAAAAGTTCCGCGTCTTTTTTAAAAGATTTTTGTGTCACCGTAATTCCTGACCTACCCGATTGCCATAACTTAAAAACGAGATCTTTGAAATGTTCAAATAAGATGAGAGTTGCGTGTCCCTGATTAAAAATCCGCCGTTTCCTAATTCGACTGTTTGTTTGAACGGTATTTTAGGATGCATTGATTAAAAATTACTCAATTTTAGTACAAAATTACGCTGACTTTTTTTTAACTTGACCATCTTTTACTTAAAAAATTCAGTCGAGTCACGATTTTAAATTTTGAGTGAATTCATTTCGCATTTAAAGAGTTAAAAATAACAAAAAAAAAAACTATAAAAGATATTGCCATTGTAACATAAATAATGCAGGATTAGTTTTGACAGACCAACATGGAAATTAGGATGATACAATCTCATAGATTAACTTTAATCTCATATTAACTATATTATTCAATAGAAAAGAAGGAAGAGAAAGAAATTGAAAAGTTTTACATCATTATTTAAACCATTTATATATGGTTAACCACAAAATAATGTTGATAATGACTTTGAACAGGTGAGAGAAGAACTGGAGCAATTTGCATAGTGCGTTTTTTAAAACTATCGTCAATAAATATTACTGTGCCCTGCCAAAAAAAGGAACGAAAATTTAAGAATAAATATTTTTATACATAAAAATAAACTCCCAAGGAATATAACCCCGGTATCTGAGTTTTTAATCCGATGCATATTACATTAACGTTTCAATAATAGTCCTGCAAAAATCATCTTTGTAGTTCTAGCGTGACTTCTCTGAATTACAAGCAAAGTTCTGATGTAGACACCGATCACTCCCCAGAAGCTGATCCTAGATTGACATAAATACTATACCATTTACTCATATACACCCATCCCGAAACTTTGACTTCCTCAGGTTGCAGGATTTCAGACATGTTACCTATACAGACGGAAGGAAAGACAGACAAGCCGAAGAGAAGTTGCAAGGCACAAAAATTAATCAAAATAATAAATACAACAATAAAAAAGAAACAGACCAATTTACGTTTATTTTTAGGCAAATCATTACAAAAAGACTAGACTAGAAGAGCAAACGCATTTTCAGGACGAACGAAGAAAAACCTAGCAATAGTACGGGCAAAGCGGAAAACAATGACTAATCTAATGACCAAAAATTCATCATTAAAGGGTGGATGTCATGAATCAGCGAATAACTGAAACTGACCATGGTGAACTACTTAACCGTCAGAATAAACTTGACTGTGCTTTGAACTTAACAGATGCGGTCGGTAATCTCATTTCAGGCAATAAAATAATGATTAACATATGACTCCAAATACGTAATATTTTTATGCTTATAATAAGTTTACAGAAGGACGTTCACCAAATGTTTAAACTCCTACAATTAACTTCGCAAAAAATATACATTTAAACGTGTAAGATGCTTCTGGTGTGATTTGACGAAAAGTGAAGTCCACAGTTTGTTACAAGGAATATTTCTCACCAAGTATTAAGAACTTGCGCGATATATTTACGCGAATTGTGAATTAATTTGACGTTAATAAACGAATGCGTGGAGTTCCCCATAATGAGCAAAGGAAAAATTGCTTTCATTACTTATTTTTACTTTCTCCATACGTAGTAATGGGAAAGTATTGTATTCATGAAAAAAATCGACTTCGAGATTTCAACGGAAATACATGTTTTGAGGTCCCTAGAACACGTTTAGACTATTTTCGGAATGATGTCTGTGTGTGTGTCTGTTAGTGTGGGCGCTCTAACTCAAAAAGTACATACCATATCGTTACCAAACTTCATATATAACACTTTAACATGAGCACAAAGAACTGATTAGTTTTTGGACAATAACGGATAACCGGAAGTCGCGGTTTATTCGAAACTCGATTCGGTTTTTGCGATATTTCTTTGTTAAAACATCATTATTGTATATACAATTCTAAACAAAAGTTATAGAGAATGTAATTTCCTACAGTTTTCATTTGAAACAATTTTCTATAGGAGTTATTGTTTAGGAGTTATTTATAAATAACCGGTTTTTCGGTTTCCGTTAAATATCTCCTTAACAACATCGTTATTGGTAATCTTCGTAAGGACCAAAGTTGTAGAGAATAATATTTCTTCCAAGTTTTGTTTGAAACTAATTTTCGTAGAACCATCCATTTCGGATATACTTCGCTTTTTCTTAATACCAGCCTACAGCGCCAACACCATGTAGCGGAGAATTCTGTAAACATTCAAAATATACGTAATATACGTAATTTACGGCAACGACGTGTCTTCTTTTACGATACGAAATAATAATTTTGTCTAGTAATATTATTCAAAATAATTTAAATATCTATACCCCAAATATGGAGAAAGTCATGTGTTGGCCACATCAGATTTTTTTAATTTTCTTGTTTAAAAAAATCGACTCGCTACCCAAGTTTTGCTGCTAGGAAGAAGAATTATAACACGACAAATCATATTTGTTTGCCCCAAAATTAAACCGATTTTACCAGCTTTAAAACGTGTCGGATAAAAAAGATTCCCGCGCGATCGTGGAAAAATTCCCCAAAACGAAAAAAATCCGCCGCGCGTTTTCTTTCCATACCTATGCGAAACCAGGCGTCAAAAGGTAACGACGCCACACAACGAAACTTCGCACGGCAGACACCTCTTCTCCACACGTCCCAAACGGTCGACATCCTAGCCATTCCCCTACATCCAGCGGAAAAAGAATTAAGAAAGCAGGGACGAGGGGTGTTGCGAAACATTAAAGAACGGGTCGAAAGAGGGAGTTTGGCCCTCCCCCCATCAAAAAAAAAACAACAGCTCACAGTGATTATGAAAAAATATTTTCCTCTTTTCCTCCGGAGAAATAGCGCTTAACAACGCGACAAAATACGACGCTTCGCAGAGCCCTGAATTCTCTTTTTTCCACTTCTTCCATTTAATTCGAATTGCTGCCCGTGAAAAATTATTCCCGCCCCTGCCAAATGAGTTCCAGAGCTGGGCAACATATTAATTTCAAACCGTCCTGCCGCGAAGGTCCGTTACTAAATAGCATCCTCGAAGCGGAAAGAACATGAAAAGAGCGGAGACGAGAGAGAGAGGGATTAGCAGAGAGGTGCGTGTACTAAAGAGGGGGAATAAGAAGAGGAAGAGAGGGAGGGGGGGGAGAGAGAGAGGGAACGCGGGGACAGGTAAGTTTCGTTTCCCTTAGAGAATGCAAGGAGAGAGAGGGTAGGTGGAGAGGGGAGGGGGAGGTAGAAGCGCAGATGCGAAGTCTCGGGGTGGGAAAAGAGGTCTTGCACGCCGACAACTCGACCTTGGAGCTATGGAACACACTCAACTCACTTTCTCCCCTTCCCTCTTGCTTGGATTTCGCCCGTGAAATCTCTCTCACGAGTTCACAGCGGAATAAGCCCATTAGGAACCAGTAAGGAGTGACCGCCTTGCAACACCACGAGTGCAGCATAGCGGATACAGAGAGAAAGGAGAAAGAGGCGGTGAGAGGGAAGGGCGGCGTGGAATAAAGCACGAGTGAAGGAATGAGCGACACAAAATCGGATACTATTCCTTCGCAGGAAATACAGTCTTACAGAATGGTAAAATAAACTTGAGCGGGGGTTCGTTGTACTTTTGGGAAGAAAACGTTTATTACTTGGGAAATTAAAATTTCGCCACAAAGTTCCATTCCCGACTCCGACTAATTTCCTCTCTATCATACGTGAGGAAAACATCTGACCGAAGATAACTAATGGTATACGCAGTGTATCCCAAACTTTTTGACCGCGCGAACCCTTTTTATAATGATCCAAATCTCGCGAACTCCATTCTAAAAATAAAAATTTCCAAAGATTCTTTCCTACCTGAGTATAAATTATTAAAGAATATATATTGTAAATTTTTTTTATATTTATTAATTTAAGTATACAATATTTATTATAACATTATTTCCACCTTTTATATATACTTTTCCGTTGCTTATTTGCGTGTTTGTAACCTTGTGGTCATATTAGTAGTAAGGGTAGCAGGGTAATTTTTAATTGCATATTAAAATTACGAAGGATCATAATGAAAATTTGAGATTTAAAACAAAGCCCAGAAGTATAAAATTTACTTTTTTTTACAATTTACGTACAACATTATGTCTCAACATTCGTCCTTGTCACTTTCGTTAAGAGTGCATTACAATTATATTATCCGCCATGATATCGATTTGTACATTGTTTAAAGAAGACTTATTGCTTACAAACACGAAGGCATATACAGTTTCCGTTGTTACGAAAGGCTCCTCTATGTAGTGAAAGGGGAGCGATGATTTTTATTCCTAAGGCTGATAAAACAGGTTTAACTCCGGACACATTCTTTCCGTGCTTCAAATAAACGTTTGATATAAATATTGTTTAACTAATGGATTATTTTGCATTTTAATAAAAAAGTAGTTATATAGAATTTGTTAAAAACTTGAATGCCAACAAGTACCAAACTAAGTGATTTACCAAAAAACTTTGCTCGCCGTTACGGATTTTTTTGCCGGGAACCCCCTGGGGGTCTGCGAACCACAGTTTGGGAACCTCTGCACTATAGAGGAGCCATAAGATGCGTACAGTAGGCCCTCGGCAACAGCGGTTGAAAAATAGTACACCACTCCCCAGGTATCCGCGAGGGATGCGTTCTGCAAAAACCTCACGGATACCGAATTCGCGGATATCGGGTCTTATGGTTACATTATAGCTGTAGGGATAGGTTCTTGTCCTCGATGAACCTTACAAACGAAGTAATAAAAACAAATTTTATGCGGTATGTAGGCTTATTTGTAGTAGTCATAATAGATAATATCAACTATAAGAGTTTGAAGAATATTTCATTACGTACATTCGTTCCGGTTTGACTAAAGTTCAAGTTGGAGTTTGACAAGTTTTCCTCACCTCCCATTGTAAACAATATTTCGTTACAGTGTAAAGGCAGATCTCGTCTTTCGCGGGGTTTACGTTCCTGAAAACACTGCGAAAGACGAAATCGCGAAAGAGAAGTAATTAATGCAATGGGAAATACAGGGTTCGGTATCCATTAGTGATTCTGGTTCGAGAATTCCCGGGAAAAAGCTGTTTTTTTTCTCGAGTCCAGGGAAATATTCACTCGAGACATCGAGACTTTCTTCAAACTGGTTAATTTATACGTAATACTATTAATTTTAACGCCTCGAAATCACAACTCGTTACATTATGATTATTAAAATAGACATTGTGGCATCAACAACAGACGAGACAAATGTCATGAAAAAGTTCGAGTGTGAGAGTCCAATAGAAAACGAACTTTGCTGGAGTCACGGAATACACCTGGCTGTCATCGATGTTTTGTAGAAGAAACGAGATGCACTAGAAGTTGAAGCAGACCTAAGTCAAGACTCTGATGATGATGAAGGAGAAAATGTTGACGATTTTGATAATGAAAACTGCGAAGATTAAGAGTGCATAGAAGATATACCTGATTTGAGGTCGAATTTTAAAGTTGCTCTCCATGAAACTCGCAAAGTAATCAAAATATTCGGAAAAAGCTCTACACAAAATACCATCCTGCAAGGATATGTTAAGCGTGAGTTCAATACTGTACTTAATTTATATTTGGACATAAAAACAAGATGAAATTCGTTGATTCCTATGATCTAGAGATTCTTAAAACTAAGAAATTGCATCAGGAAAGCTTTAATAGACCTTGGAATAGGAAATAAATGGAAGAAGTAAAATATTTCTATTTTGGAGAGAGTCTTAGAGATTCTCACACCTTGGAAACTGGCAGTAGAAGCGTTAAGTCGTAGAGATGCGACTATATTGACGGCAGAAATCATCATTAATTTTCTTTTGAAAAAAGTCTAAAGAAATTGAAACTGAGCTGGCAGAAGAATTATTTCGTCGACTTGTAATAAGAATTGAAGAACGGAGAGGCAAGCATCTTGTTAGCTTGATGAAGTTTTTGCAAAGTCCGGATTTCATTAACAACAGGTATGATAAAGACTTTTTTCTAATTGCACAAGGAACACGATTATGGCATTCGCCGAGGAGCTGATGGAAAGACTTTTACCGTCAGAAGAAGTGTGTCCAAATTCCGAAGAAACCGAACAGGCAGAATTAGTTGCCTATGTATCTAAAATGTCGACTGAAGAGGAACTGAACAACGCTATTCGTGTTCAATTGGCAGCTCCTCCAAAACATAATTCGAAGACCATTAGACTCCGTAGGGAGTTTCAAGTTTACGAAGCTAGTGGAAAACGGACGCCAAATTTGGATCAACTGTACAAAGCATTGCTAACTATAAAACCGACATCAACGGAGAGCAAACGTGTTTTCTCTATAGCGGGAAATTTTGTAATAAAAATCAGAAACAGGCTCTCGGATTCTTCAATCAACGCTCTGGTGTTTTGAAAAAGTGTTCGCAAGAGAAAAATAAATCTTCATTGAAACAAATGTCAAATCTTGAAATATTTTATTAAGAATACATAATATATTGAATTCTTTAGATCTGTAACCATTTCATTTTATTAAATTCTTATTCATTTTTTCCTTATTTTATCCAACTAAATTAAATCGATACTATTTTGTTAGACGACAGCAAGTAAGTTTTTTAATAAACAAAATATTATAATTAGTCGCCACTCTGTCATAGGCAATGCCTAGCGGAGTGGAGCGATCCCGGTAGATTGTTGTTTTTTTCCAACACTTTTCTTTACTAAGTTGGTATTTGTAAAGCTGGAGGGCTTATTACCTAAAGATAATTTCTTCCAGCCAACCAGTTGTTGTTGGTAAAGAAAATAATATACAAAAATAAAAAATAATTTTATTTACCTATGCAGTAGTTTTATTTTAATAAAATTATTAGAAATGCTGTCAGGAGGTCGAATCTCTAAGCAATTTTCGATTGATCGATATCGCTATTTTTTGCCAAATCGACAAAATGACAGATGAGGTAGTCTATAAGACGTTAGCGATCGAAATGAAGATAGCAATTAACGACAATGCGCTCGATCAATCGATAGTGATTTTGAGTTTGCGATAGCGATAGATATGTTACAGACTAGGCCTCTTGATTGATTAAATTTGAAAAGTCAGTAAAATTCTCGAGTCCCGGGAATTCTTCGAAATAGTGTCTCGAGTCCCGGGAAACGAAAAAGCGCCGGGAATCAGAATCCCTAGTACCCATCCCAGCTAGAACGAATCATAGCGCGATTTGTCCTGTATTGGTGACCGCAGAAAAATAGAGAGAGACCGGAAAATAAACGTCAATGAAAGAGAGACATAAACAAGATAAAAGGACACGAACAGAAAATAAAATCTTATTTAAGTTCCGTAGTAGAATCGAGAAAAAATAAACGGAGGTTGCCTAACTTATAGGAGATAATTTCCCAAATACGGCAGGCCTCGTATTTCTCGGGGGTTCCGTTCTTGAAAAACTCCGTGAAAGACAAAATCGCGAATGACAAGTAGTTAAAACAATGTAAATTACAGGGTTAGGTTCCCTTCCCAGCAACAACGAGCCATAGCATGATTTTTTCTGCTATACTGGCGACCGCATGACAGATAGGGACGAAAAATATATTAAATTTAAAAGAATAGGTAAAAAAATACATAAGAACACGAATAAAATGAAAGAAAATAAAATGATATTTAATTTCCGAAGTAGAATCCGAGAAATTGGCGACGGTTGCTAAATTACTCGCGTAACTAAAACGGAATGCATCGGGGCTAACAATAAGATACAATCAAGTCCACCAATATGAAACATTGTTGGAGTTGCGTTTATTTTAAAGTGACGTCGAAATGCCTCCTATTCCTTCAGTAGGGTTATGGCTTTCGTTTGGTGAGGTTGTTTATAGTTTCCTTCGTCTATGTTATCGAGACCCTGAGGGACTTCATAACCATCTCAAATCTTGGCGGCATACATCCGCCACGCGCCTGGTCACGTAAGTAGAATTTGTTCTCTAAGCGAGTTATTCACAGTAGATGAGAAATTAGAGCCATTTCGTGGACGTTGTAGTTTCGTACAGTAATTTCTAGCAAACCAGCAAAGTATAGCCTCAAAATCTCTTCGTTGGTTGGGTGATGCTAAGACATATTACACCAGTAATTTGGAAGTATACTGTGGAAAGTAACGTAATGGGCCATATTCAGTTTCCAATTCGCCAGCCGATATCGTGAAGCATATTGAAAGTACCAACAGAAATGTGACTACTGATAACTGGTATACTAGCTACCCCCTTGCTAAATACCTTCTCGGAAAGAAACTAATGTGTATCGGAACGATGAGAAAGAGTAAGAGAGAAATCCCGCCTGAATTTCTGCCTCATAAAAGCCGTCCGGATGGGTCATCAATTTTCGGATTCCAGCAAGATGTTACTTTCATGTGCTACGTACCCGAGAAAAATAAGGCTGTCATTTTATTATCTATGATGCATGATTCTCGTACCGTAGATGAAGATACAATGAAGCCACAGATAATTCTTGGCTACAATGCAACCAAAGGCGGTGTCGACACCGGAGATCAAATGTGCAACACGTATTCTGTAGCTCGGATAACACGACGGTGGCCTTTAGCTCTCTTTTTTCTCTAATGAACATCGCTGGGATAAATTCACAGATCTTACTCCAAGCAAATGAGTAAAATGACAAAGTAAGCAGAAGGACGTTCCTAAAAAATCTGTCCTTGAAAATGATGAAAGCACATCTCATGGAGAGAGCCATGATTACTACTCTTTCAACTGACATTTCAACTTTACTCTTCCAATATCGACCTGAGGAAACTCCGAAAGAATCTGAAGAGCCACCTGCCAAGAAACGAGGACGATGTTTCCTGTGTGGATGTGCAAAAAATATGGTAAACTCAAAAAGATGTAATTCTTGCTCAAAACGTGTGCAAAAAGCATTCCAAAACAACAACGGTATGTGAAAAATGTGTAGTTTGTGAGGATAGTTCGTAATAGTAAAAATATATGAATAAATAAGAAATATTTTTGTCCCTATCAGTAATTTTTAAGAACTAGTAGTTAAATTTGTTGACTTTCGTCAGAGAGTAATATTTGAATGTTGTAAACGACATTGACTTCTTTTTAGAGACATTGTGACTATTTTCTGTCCAGTTGCATTTTCCATTATCAAATTCCCTATAACTGTAGTAGCGTTAAAAACAATAAAAATTATATTTGCCGTACTAACGTTCAAAATAAATTATTTATTCCATGCATGATTTACTACAATACCCGATGGTGAGGTTCATTTTGATACAGGAGGTCATTTAATTTAAAAAAATTAAAGTGAATTAAATATTTTATTTTATTTCATTTTATTCGTGTTCTTATGTATTTTTTATACCTATTCTTTTAAATTTAATATATTTTTCGTCTCTATCTGTCATGCGGTCGCCAGTACAGCAGAAAATATCATTCTATGGCTCGTTCTTGCTGGGAAGGGAACCTAACCCTGTAATTTACATTGCTTTAAAGTGCAAAATATTAAGGCGCGCCTGCTCGAGGATTAAAGGAGAGACATATGAGGATCCTCATAAACAAGTGAAAAAAGGAATAATAGATGGGTTAAATTTAAAAAATAATTGTTAAAATCTCTGAGCAATCTGTAGGTTTCACCACAAAAACATATCGATGTGCCACTAAGAGGATTCGTTGCTCCTAAAATCACCAATAATAAATGATGCGTAAAACGCAAAGCTTAAGCGTTTGAACTACGTCAAACCCGAGCAAATACCCCAATGATCCTAAATAGGAAAGGTAAAGAATTGAGGGTTGTGTCTTTCCCTTCGGGACTTCCCTCTCGTCAAAAAGAAAGAAAGCTCCCGAACGGTGATACCAGCTTATATTTTGCAACTTTTTACGTGTGAAGAGCCACAAAAGTGTGGGAAGATTGCATCCTAAAAATTTTTTAAAGTATATATAAGACACGTATCTAATTCTTTTAATCACGCATATATATTACATTAATGCACTTAAGTAAATGTTTTTACATATTAGAAGAGCGTAATAATATTTTTCAGGTCTGCCTATGAGAGAAAATGTGAGGAGAACGCAATTAATTTCATATACAGAAAATTTCACTTAGCCTTTTCTGTGATTTTTTCCGCGAAAGAGCGAAACATAAGACCGCGAAAGACAAAACTGGTCACAAATGCGGAATCGCGAATTATCTCAGGCTCTCTCAATGCAATTCAACCAAACACTACGTCTGTAAATAAGTCAATTGCCGTCTGGGAATGATAATGTTTTATTTTGTACATAGTACATATCATTATTACCACGAATTTGTCCAATTTTTATTAAAGAAATCGTATAACATTGAGTAAATTACTATGAGCAGCGTCTTTTACTTGGGATTAAAAAATATAGTAGTCTCGCGGATCTGCGTACTTTTAATGTAAAAAATGTGTTCGAGAGCTTCGCGGATATGCGAGACCTTGCTCGCGGATACTGGATAACGGGATATAAAAAAACAATTCGCGGATACGTGAATTCGCGGATAATGAGTTCGTGGATACCGGGGAAGTGATGTACCTGGTATTGTGAACCGCTGTATCCAGTCTTGAGGATCCGCGGCCGTGTCTAATTGGTTAATTTTACTGATACTAAAATTTATGTTATTGAAGAAACTGACTACTGATTATTCTGCCAGAAGAAGAGACATAGGAAATGGTATTTTTAACTCCCGATAAGACCAGGAATTGTTATGGAGGTTCGAAGAATTGTATTTGCGGATCAGCTTGAATTGTACATTCCATAAAAATAGAGCCGGCGTAGAGTTTAGGAGGTAAGAAAACCTAAAGCCTTCAAGAGAGGCGAGAAAACGGTCAGCAAATTCTCGAGAGAACAATGAAAAGGAGACAGTAACGCTCCCGCCCTCCACATCCTCCTGTAGATCGCTTAGTTTCGCGTCGAAAGAGTTTATTAAACTAGCCGAAAATCCCGAATGGTATAAACGAATAAAGAACAAACAATGAGAAAAAGAATGATCTAGATAACTCCTGCATTAGTACAGGAAAGTTAGGAAAAATAGCGGAAAAAATTCGAACAAAGCTGATTTTTGACAGAGATGCTCAGACTGGCATCTAGTTCAACATACTGAAAGTCCTCAATGATCCGGTGTGAGCTTCGGCCGCCATATTGGAAAAATGGCTCCCGAAATCAGTTTTTCGTGAATATCTCGCGAACGGTGGCATCTACGTGAAAATTTTCAATTACTAGGTTGTAGCGAATTAAATTTCCTACAAAAAAGGTCCTATCACTTTTTGTCGTCAGAGTAACCATTCTCCGTCAAAATAGCGAAAAACAAAGCGAACTCAATGAAAACGGCGAGAAACGTGGCGAAATCCGTATGAGTATGTGTTGGTAATGTCTCCGCATCGCTGTTTTTTTATATATGTGCTTTGGTGGTGGAGGTGAGCGGTTAGGGGGAATGGTCACTGTCAAACCGGGGGAGGGAGCATGACCCCCCCCCTAAAAAATTTGATTCTTGGAGAAAGAAGCGCTGAAAGATATACCTCTGATGTTCACATTTACAACTTTTTATACTTATTTCCGCACCACCCTGGAGGTAAAGTATATGGCGCGTTTTTTTAATGTGGTATCCCCAGTAGGTCCAGTCCACAAAATATTGTTCAGCTTATTCCAATCTCAGTCTTTTAACAGCTGTGCTGGTCGTTGGTTCATCCTCAGTAGATGTAGAAGGAAATACGTCACTACACTCCATTCTATCATCATCGAATACATATAATAAATAAACAGGTATGATGCTCACAATATCGGTAGCAAAGCAATGAAGGCGAATGTTGGAAAAAAATTTGGTGATGTAAAACTTTCGCGTAAAGACCGAGTACAAACAATAGCAATGGTCAATAATTCTTTTAATTCCAGGGTTCTGTTGTCACTGCCGATCCGTTGCTTCTTTTTCAGCGTATTTCAGTCTGAGGAAGAATTGAATTCTTACTTCCAGTATGAGCTTGCTCCTTTCCCCTTGTCTCTTTTTGATGGAAACGGCATGCTAAAAACCAACAAAGCAGCGCTTTATGCAGTTTTTGAAAAGAAAAGTGATCCTACGGTTCCGGATGATTGCACCTGCATCATAGATGGAGGATGGATGGCTTCTACATCGCGTTATTTGGCCTACAGGTAGCACATATTGTAGAGTTGCAAATAATTACGTTTTATATGTCGAACGAAACCACAATCGTAAATCAACTGTCGTTTTTGACGGTTACTCAGAAAACGTACACAATACAAAAGCAGCTGAAAGATCACGTCGCTCTTATAAAAACTTCGCGCCTGATATCCAGTTTGATGAACACACGAATGTAACAATACCTCAAGAAAAATTTCTGTATAATGATCGAAATAAGACGTATCTTATCTCCATGCTTATGAAAACGTTTTCGGAAAAAGGTTTTAACGTAAAGCAGGCTCAAGGAGATGCAAACACGCTAATTATTAATACGGCTATTGAAACAGCAGGTTCTGGTGAGGTTACAGCCACTATTGGAGAGGACGTTGATCTTGTTTTGCTGACTGCTTTAGCGCCTCCAGAGAAAGAAATATTCTTTGTAAAACCAGGTAGAGGTAAAATTCAAGCAACCTTATATTCATCGTACAGTCTGGAAAATAAAGCAAATGTAAAGAATAATATTTTGTTTCTGCATTCTTTCTCCGGCTGTGACACGACTTCTGCTATATTCGGGAAAGACAAAATTTCACTTGCAAAAGTTTTAGAAAAAAATGAAGACGTAAGAGAAACGGCTCAAATTTTACAAAACGAAGAAGCTTCTCACGATGATATTGCTGATGCTGGACATTTAGTTTTTCTTGCTTTATATGGCGCTAATAAAGATGAACAATCTCTAAACAATCACCCTTTCATCTGCTTCAAGAAAGGAGTTGCTCGAGGAAAAAAGAGCCTCTCATCATTACCCCTAACCGAGGACGCTGCTCGCCTGCACAGTTATCGCGTTTACCATCAAACTCAGTTGTGGCGTGGCATTAAAATGCTTCCTGAAAACTGGGGCTGGCAAATCCAACCTAATTTCTCACCTCTTCGATTAACCAAACCACCTGCTCCAGATAATATTTTACAAAGCGTTTTTTGCAGCTGTACTAAAGGATGTCGCCAGGCTTGTGGAAAAACCGGATTGAAGTGCTCAAATGTTTGCCTAAATTGCAGTGGAGTATCCTGTGATAACGCCAGGTACTTAGTAGTGGAAGAAGAGGAAGATGTTGATGATGTCCAAGCAGCAGAAGAGGAACAGAACGTTCGAACATCATTTGATAATGGAGAAGAAAACAGCACCGACTATGATACCGAAAATGATACAAAAAACGATGACGAAAATGAAACCGATGATGATACCGATGATGGCCCAGTAAATGAACCATATGTATTCGATGATGATAGAATGGAGTATAGTGACGTATTTCCTTCTACATCTCTACATCTACTGAGGATGAACCAACGACCAGCACAGTTGTTAAAAGACAGAATGGAATAAGCTGAACGATATTTTGTGGACTGGACCTACTGGGGATACCACATTTAAAAAACGCGCCATATACTTTACCTCCAGGGTGGTGCGGAAATAAGTATAAAAAGATGTAAATGTGAACATCAGAGGTATATCTTTCAGCGCTTCTTTCTCCAAGAATCAAATTTTTTAGGGGGGGGGTCATGCTCCCTCCCCCGGTTTGACAGTGACCATTCCCCCTAACCGCTCACCTCCACCACCAAAGCACATATATAAAAAAACAGCGATGCGGAGACATTACCAACACATACTCATACGGATTTCGCCACGTTTCTCGCCGTTTTCATTGAGTTCGCTTTGTTTTTCGCTATTTTGACGGAGAATGGTTACTCTGACGACAAAAAGTGATAGGACCTTTTTTGTAGGAAATTTAATTCGCTACAACCTAGTAATTGAAAATTTTCACGTAGATGCCACCGTTCGCGAGATATTCACGAAAAACTGATTTCGGGAGCCATTTTTCCAATATGGCGGCCGAAGCTCACACCGGATCATTGAGGACTTTCAGTATGTTGAACTAGATGCCAGTCTGAGCATCTCTGCCAAAAATCAGCTTTGTTCGAATTTTTTCCGCTATTTGGTAAAAAATCGTCTAATTTTCCTGGACTACATACAGGAAACGGTCGAATATGTATCTCAGATAAAATTAGGGAATTCAACACCGCTCCCAAAAATCAATACCGGTATCATGAATAATTCCGGTAAAAGAAATACAAGATTAATTCAAAATATACTTCATATCAATTATTATTTATTGTAACTGTATATAATGTTGGGCGAAACAAGCTAAATAAACTCAATGAATCTTAAGTAAAAACAATAATAAAATAAAATGGAAAAAAATACAAGTCAACCATAAACATTAGTTTAAGTTTGACTTTAAATCAAATAAAAAATTACTATTCAATTATTATCAATGAACAAAGAAATGTGAACAGAGCACAAATACGAAGTGATACTTCTTCGCCAACAAGCAAAATAAGAGCCTCAGCCACTACAAATGGAATATTTTACGATAAAGATTAAAGTAAAATGATACCGGAATTAAGAATGTGATAATTCAATTTATATATATATATATATACATACATACATATATACATATATAAGGGTAGCAACAAGGTGTTGGAGGAAGCCCAGTGGACACTTACCTAGAATGAAGAGCCGCTGGGGGTGCTGAGGACACACGAAAAACACAAAAGAACAAAAACTACACAAAAATGGAGCTTTCGGGCTGATGCCCTTCTTCAGCGACGGAGAAACATATACTGCTTGAAGTGACACACTGGGGGGATATGGGGAGGGGGGAGGGGTAATGAGAGAAGTTCGGGGATAGGAGGAGACGGGTAGGAGGGACGGCCAATAGGGTTATCGGAGGTTAAGACCAGGTGGGGAGAAAGAGTTAAGGAGAAAGATGTAGGCCAACTCCCACTGTCGAAGTAGGGGAGCGGAGGTATCATCCGGTAAGGCACGGATAATCCTTACAGTGAAGCAATTATTGAAGGTGGCCTGGTGTGAATTGGCGTGAGAAGCCACCGGAAGGGGACGGTTAGTGTTTACGCTGTTCCGGTGGCCATTGATTCTAATGTTGAGGGGGTTGCTGGTGAGGCCAACATAAAAAGCAGGACACAGTGTGCAGGTGAGGAGGTAAATGACGTTCCTCGTCGTGCAATTACTTCTGGAGGGGATGGGGTAGGTGATGTTGGAGGAGGGGCTGGTAAATGAAAATGAGGGTGGGTGGATGGGGCATGTGAGACAACGGGGTTTGCCGCAGGGTTGAGATCCTGCAGCGGATGGAGGGTTGGGAGTGGGGGGTTCTTTCTTCCACAGGATGTTTCCCAAATTAGGAGGCCGGCGGAAGGAGAGAATGGGGGAATTAGTAAAGGGGGGTTGGTGGGAGGTGGAAGTAAGAATTGGGTGGGCAGCGTGAAGGATTTCCTTGAGGACCTCGTGAATCCCGGGGTGGAAGAGGGTGGTAAGGGTAAGAGAAGGGGTAAGATCGGGAATAGGAGGAGTAGGAGGAGTGTGAGGGTGGTGTTTGGTGGTTACCGGTGTGATTACCCTCCGGATCTGGTCACGGATCAGGCCCGGTGGGTAACCGCGTTTGAGGAGGGCATCTTCGAGGATGGAGTAATATATTGAGAGAGACCTCCTGTCTGAGCAAATCCTCCATCCTCGGCGGGCTAGGGCATATGGGATCGAGGTTTTGGTGTGTAGGGGATGGCAGCTTTCGAAGTGGAGGGCTTCCTCCAACACCTTGTTGCTACCCTTATTATTACCTTTCCTTTTCCTTAAGTATATATACATATATATATATATATATATATATACATACATACATATACAGTGTTGGACCCTGTATCCGGCATGCTTGGGACCTGAAGGGTGCCGGATGGGGGGTTTTTCCGGAATTCGGGTAGCCAGGCCTAAAATGTACAAACAAATGCACAACCTAGCACTGTCATCCTTTCTTTTGAGTCTTTAAACCCACTGGGTGCTGATTCCTCTGGTGCAACAACAGTTTTTCTAGGAATATACCTCCAATATAAAGAAGTCTCGTCAGCATTATACACCTGCTCTGCAGTAAAAATGTGAGCAAAAATCAGGAGAATAAAAGTCTTCACCATCGACTGGTTATAAAACACATCAGTAGCGCCAACAACAAACACAATTTACTTGGCGCCCATTTTAAATATTACACTTTGTCGGTTTCCGGTTTTCGGAACGTTCCGGATACTGGGTTGCCGGATACAGGGTCCCACACTGTATGTATATATATATATATATATATAAAGATTAGAAAGTTTTCGATGCCGTTACTGCTACACGTAGATATACTCACAATCATAATGCTCGATAATTAAAAAGAGAAAAGAACTTCAATGTGGCGCGTAAATCACATAAATATTATCATAAACCTGCCAATAAGTTATATTCAGCAAATAATATAAGTTAACAGCATTCAAAGTAAATTTATAGGTACATATGACCATCTCCTTTTATAATTTCCCAGAAACTTAGTTTATCGCATGTGAAATGGATAACTCTATATTATCCCTCAAAAACCTTCAATATGACCCATCAAGTTTCATTAATACTGTCTGTGGGGTGACCATCACGAAATGTAACCATTCCAAAAAACTAATGAAATAAAACAATTTCGATAAATAGTAAGTATAAATGCATTCGGGAATAAACATTACTAGACCCGGATGACATCACTTCCTACGTCTATAAATGAAATTACAGTAGGACTCTGATTATCCGAACTAATTGGGACCAAGGGTGGTTAGGATGATCGAACATTTGGATAGTTGGAAAAAAGAAGAGCGACACAATTTTAGCTTTCAACGTGATACAAAGCGCAATTTTTCATTTGTAACACGAATAAGTGCGGTAGTCGTGCGAAATGTTTCCTCTACTGGTCGATAGGCGTAATAACTCGGATACAAATTTTAGTCACAATATTTTGAGAAAAAGGTGCGAGAATTTTCCGAGGAAATATGGTATTATTATGAAAATAGTAACTTAATTAAAAATATGCCAACAATCCACGACAACCGTTGGAAAGCTGACATGTATGATAACATTAGGAGCCACGAAAGTCTGATAACCAAGAAAGATGTCAAAAATCTGCCTGACTAATTTCCCTACACTGCCTTTCCAACCATAAAAGGCCATAAAAGTAGCCCTAATCTCTCCAAAACAAAGGAAAGACCATGAAAATAACATTTATAAGCTTCGAACACCTGTCCTTCCACTCATGGGGGTGGTGTCTACTGGGTGGGGCACATTGCGTCGGCATTTACGCTAAGGAGAGCATTCAGAGGATATTTGGAGAGTGTTTTAAGGCAGATAAGGGAGATCCTGAATGTATTAGTATCGAAAGAACGCTTATTTCAATGCCGTGGGATAAATGAGAATGTCGAAGCGAAGGGTCATAAATACGAATTACGGATATCCGTAAGGGTTTAGAAACATGCAAAAAATTAAAAATTGGTTCGGATTATTGGACATTCGTATATGTAATCGGAGTTCTATGGAAATTTATACAAGTATTTAATATTTGAATTTTAAAGGTTTTGTGTTTGTAGTATTTTGCAGATCTCTACCCAACTCACATAGTCTATATCCACCTATTTTTCAAATATGTACAACTCCAATTCAGGAAAAATAAATAAATAGAAGCGGAAACTGAATCGAAATCACGAAATCGTGGTGTGTAGCTCGCCGCAAAAGAGACAAGTATGCCGCGCAAAAACTATAGAGCTAATAACAAAAAAACACCAAAAAAATACTGGAACCTCGAAGACTTCTTAAAGAAGTTTTCAACATTCACGATACTGACCAGTAAAACGACCCGAGTCACTTTTTTCAAATCGTAAAACGTGAATCTATAATATTCCGACTGAGAAAACTTAACAAATTTTGGGAATGCCTTATGAACGAATCCGCGCTTAGGAAACATCCTCACGAACCAATTTCTACAACTCGCGCAATAGTTGGGTAAACGAAAACACACCCACCTCCCCCACACCCTCTCTCACAGGTCCCATTTCCCATGGATCGAGACAACTCTCTCCAAAATTAACCGCCCACGTCTCTTTAACCCTTTCACAGGGAAAAGCTCGTTATCAGCTGGGGAAACGACACAAAACTCTTTTTTCTTTGAACGACTTTGTCTCACCGCCGTTTTTATTCCTTCGCACTAGTTCCGCCCCAACCAATTAAGTTTCTCTTGACTAAGAAAGAGAGAAATAGAGAGAGAGAGAAGGAGCGCATCCGCAAAAAAAAGAGACCTCCGAAAAAAAGTGAAAAAAAGAAAATCTCATACTTATTCCCTTTTTCCATTTCGAGATTAGCTCGATCCCTTTATTGGAGTGGACGGAGGCAGCGAAATAGAAAGAGAGAGAGAGACAGAAAGGAAAAGACAGTAAAGACTCCTTCGCAAGTTGATCGCATCTAATTCCTTCAACCAGGTCGCCGTAACAATCAACTTCCTCCCGAGCGTTTCCTAGCCTCCCTCTTCTCTTTTTTACCCCTCCAGACGGAAAGAGAGAGAGAGGGAAAAAGGAGCGAAGTGGGAGGAGAAAGGGAGGTGGTGCTTCAATATTCCCTGCGATTGCGAAGGAAAGCCTAGAGAATGGGAATTGGGGAGGGGAGGGGGAGGGGGGGGGGCACGCATGTGAGCGCGATAATTGGCCGGCCAGATCCACTGATGAAGTCGCTGGCAGTTTCGAGCGGTGTTTCAAGCCGAATGGCGCATCGCCGCCCTCTATTCACTTCTCTTCCCCCCCCCCCTTTCCAATCCGCTCCCCCCCCCCACCTCCCCCCCTCCCCGATCCACCCATTCTCCTCCCACACCAATCCACGCTCACTCTCTCTCTTCTCCCCTATTCCGCCCGGGCGACATCGACCATGTCCACAGAGAGAAAGTGTATGCGCTTGAAATAAAAAAGGACGATTACGATCAAAGAGAATGAGAAGGCGAGGCTCGTGGTAATGGGAAGGATAAAGTGGTAAAAAATAAAACTCGAGAAGGATGCTTCAATGAGCGGTAGGAATTACAATCTCAAAAATGACTTTTAAGGGGGTTAAAATTTTTCCCTGATGGTCCGTGAATCCCTGTAAATCAAGATGAGGGGGAATCGGAGGGGAGAAGTGGAAGGGAGGAAGAAGGGAAAGGGGAACACGGAGCGGGGAAGGGTAGAGGTGCAAGATCGTAATGCGAGGAACAATGGGACGGGTAAGAAACAGAGGATGTGGGTATTTGATTGATTGAGGAATGTTTGAACACTCAAACACACGTAACTGAACACAAATGCTTCGAATATACAGGTTTGAACTCTAAACACGTAAAGCATATTTTCCTATCAATATGAGCGCACCAAAGGATGAATTTCACCATGAAACCATGTCACGATTAATGTGTTCCTAGCTCAATGAGGATCGAGTTCAATACATTAAAATATCTATCTACATACATGTAAACTAGAATTACTCCACTGATTCTTTTCATGAGCATACGTATTTTTAAGAAAATATAATATACTATTTTTAAAAATGCCACTCCTTTCCGGAAGTTAAATATCTCGCAATGCCGTTAGAGCGGTTTTGAAAGTTATCAGTCCATATGTGTCATGCTTATCTAAGTTTCTTTATATGTATCTTCCTCGAATCTCTTCCGTGGCTTCATTAATTGCCACCGCTAACCTCCTTAGTTTAACTTCCTCTCCATCGACACCACGTGCTTATTCGTTAATTTCACCTAACAGTACGCTTTCACACCATGATAAGCATGCATTGCTTCCATACAATTTTACTCTCTTCATTTCATATTTTCGCCAACATTTCCACCCATTCTATTTCTTCGCTATATTTTTTCATCAATTCTTTAAGATCGCGGCTTTTGAACTTCCGAACTATGAAATCATTTAAAACATCCGGCGCCCGATAACATAATATCCTTAACTGCCTTATTTCTTGACATTTACCAGTTTCCATGAGATATTTCAACAAAAGCCTCAATTTTATCTTTCAATTTTCTATGATCCACTGGCCCATCGTTTGAATCAGTTCTACATAATCTGAGCGTGAAAGTTGTCTCATCTCTACGCTCTTCATTTCGTCTTTGTTTGAATGAGTAGGCATTACGAAATCTGTGAACCTAAGAATACAAGTGGAAGCTGATGTATTTATTACCTAAAAATTATCCACAAACTCGACATATTTTTTTAGCGAACAGAAAGACTATTAGTGATGATGATGATGATGTATATAAATCTCGCAATATTATAAGGTAATATGCCTCGACGCAAATATTTCAACCTGTCACAACGTAGTTCACGATAGACAATGCACAAAGCATTCGCAGTGATTCTTACATGCAGACGGAACGACAGCGAGGTTACACGACTCACCACAACTGAGAATCTAAGAGAAGGGACGGTCTGACTCAAAACACCAACTTCAACTTATCGACAATGATCGAATAGTGGAAAATTATTAGTGTTGTTATTTCTTCATATGGAAATGTTCCACAAAGCTACTCCAGGGGCAGTTGAGAATGATAGATTAGTCCAATTGACCAGAAAATAGTAGGAAACTTAGCTCGCGTAGTTATATTGGCTCTATCCGAAAATTTCCATTCTGAATATTTAAAAAAAATACATCAAGATGCTGCTTCCAACTCTTAAAACAAAATCAACACGAGCGGTAAACACAATGACAATTACAGTTTCAAAAAACTACAGAAGAATTATCACTGATGAAGACTACTTGGGGAGTTGAAATGTGGATACGGTTTCCCTAAACGTTTTATGGATGACCGAGTTGCCTGTATCATTTGATTCTGGCCATAAACTGAGCTGCTTTTTCAACTATGAACGCGTCAAGTCGTATGAATCCATAAAAACCATCATATCGACATAATGAGTGGGAAATTTTCTGAAAAAGACTGTGAAGAGGCACACTGTTGCGCCCAAGGTCAGTCATACATGTGTGCAACAACTTGGGGCTCTCTGCCAAATCAAATGACTATGGCAAGTAAAAACGAAACCATGGAGGCGGGACAGAGTTTACATGAAGAGTCGTGTCTGCCCCCTTTCTTGCAACCGTTTTCCTATTCGATCCCTTCATTTCTTAATCAATTACGTAAATATTATTTCCGACGCAGAATCGTTATAAAAAATGGCAACTTTCCCGTTCGCGGGATTAAATACGGAAGCGCGAGGAATGTGCATTCGTAGCGCCAGTCGTTGCGAAACGCATCGCAACCTTAGAACGCCAATAAAATATCGGAATCCGTAAAGTGAAGGGTAATTTTATCCAAAGGAGATACGGATTTTTCCATTCTTACCTATCGTGCTCACGAATTTATGTCAATAGATATCTGCCTCTCTTAAGATGTACCGGACCGTTTAAATTTTTAAGACGGCTTTGACTTTCCTCTCGAGTCTGAGAACTTCGAGATTGAAAAGTTAAAAAATAAAAACAGATTCATTCATAAAATCAACCGTCGCCCCGAAATATTCGGCGCATTTGTTTTAATAGTCAAATGTGGTCCGATGAGGTCGTAAAGATGCCTCAAACAACGGAACAGGGAAATCTGCGATTTCACCGGGCGACTGCCGACAACTTTCTAAACTCGCACCTCATCAGCGTCCGTCATCCCATGTCGAATCAAGCAATAAGAGAAGAACGAGTGCATGGTTGGAGGATCGATTTCCGAACGGGAGCCAAAGGAATCCAAGTACGCGCCCTGAAGCATGGGCACACACTGAAATCGAACGTTATTGAAAATTGAAATGACCGAAAGGGTACGTTGCTCCCAAACACGAGGAGGATTAAGGACGCAGGGCGGTGGGTGAAGATTTGTCTCTCACTCTCTCCTTTCAACCACCTCTTTCCACCTACCTCTCAAACTCGCCTCTCTCCCTTCTCTTATCTCTATAATCGAGTGAATTCGTCGCAAGAGGTAATAAATAGTACAATAATATTTAGTTTCTTTTTTAAACGTCCATTTCGCCATAGTCAATAGTACAATAATAATATAATGTAATGTAATGCAATGTAATTGAATGTAGTGTAATGTAATATGGTAAAAATATCACGTTTTAATTTTTCAGATACTCATTTGACCAGGGATTTGATAAAAGCGTTAATATTCTCGCTATATTATTAATCCTCACGTTTAAAGTTAAAAACATCGCCACTCTTTCTCGTTTATATTTACAGTGCAGTGACAATCCGGATGAAACTTTTTTCCGCCATTTGTAAAATAATATCCTCACTGTTTTTCATTTGGCGGAGATGCATGCTTTCAATATTCCGATCACACTTTAACAATTTACTTTTTGTAATACAAATACTTATGAATTGTTATAATAATAACAGAAATAAAACAGTAAAACGTACCTTTGATCAAAAGTTAACGAAAAAGACGCACACACTGTCTGACACGGGGAGAGATTATGAAATATCAAGAGGTTGAATCAGTGGTGAGAAAAAAATCCTTCCGAAGGCCCACCCTTAGCGATCTCAATTACAGTGTTTAGTAGACAATTAGAGAATCAGCGGGAGGGCTAGCAATGGAACAGCTGACACATTAAGTGACTTACATCTGGCGAATAATTACAATAATTATCGGAATAATTGTTCTCAATAAAACAGGAGATTGAACCGAACCGCGAACCGAAATTAGAAACGAACCGCACTAATTAGCTTAACCACGAACCAAAAATTGTTTTCACTAAACAGCGAAACGAATTTTTTTTCAGAAAATGGTTCGACTCGAGAAAATTTTAAAATTTAAAGAAAATTCTCAGGTAATCTTTGTTGAATTCATCTCAAAATGTTCCTAGAATTAACGGGGAAATAACGCATTCAGCAATACTGGGTAACACAAAAATACAACCAACCAGAAGAACTCAATAAATTAGCGACTGTTGATCTCTCTGTTCCTGCTACTTAGGTTACATTCGAAAGACTTTTTTATAATATGCGATTAATGTCTCCATTAAGAAGAAAAATGAAAACTGTGTGGTACAAGAAATTATGATATTCCAAAATGTCGGACAAAAATTTTGCATTAGAAGGATGTTTGCTTGTCAGTTGAAAATATGGCAGTAATTGATAAAATTCTTTTTTGCAAATGCTAGATAATTTTTATGCAAATTACTCGCTGTATTTCTTTCTAAGAGTTATATTTTTTGATAGTTATTACAATTTAAATAAACAACACGGTAAACGAATATGTACATATATTTTCTAAAGAGAAAACCGGAAAAAAACAGTCTCATAATATTCTCCGAACCGATAGTTCATTAGGTTCAAGTTCCTGCAAGGAATTAGTACCATAATACTTCGAAAAACATCCTAACTGAAATTTGGAATGGAATCCGCCATTCTCCCCCAAGATGATAATTAAAGTAAATCCAAAACGCCAGAAGGTAAGAACGGTTAACATAAATGATTTCTCTTGTATCTTTCTGACGAAGATACCTAAATGGCGGAAATGATCAAATTAAAAACTCTTCCAAATGCGGCTAGGAATATTAATGATAAACACACATAGCAAAAGAGACACTCTTCCGTTGAATCGATTTCTAATATTTAAAGAGGGCGCACTAAGTAGCCGTTAACCAAAAAGGGCACGGGAAACTTGAATAATACGCCAAAAATCCAGAGAAGAACGCTTTCTACTAAGTAAATGGTGTTAATCCTTTTCCTTTCCGAGTAGGGCGATCTTTTCATTTGCGCGTGAGCGGTTAACGCGACTTCCTTCAACACGCTCAAAATGTCTCCACCCCTCTCTCTTCCCCCCTTCTCTCTCTCTCCCCTCCCTCTCCCCCTCCTACTCTCTCTCCCTCCCGTCTCTTCCCCTCCTATTCTCTCTCCCATCCCTCTCGAGTATCAATCAACGCAACATACAAACACGCCTTCTTTCGGGATTCTTCCCGTTCTGCCCGAAATAAGAGTCGCAATTCCACACGTCGGTCCCGATGCACGCACTCTTCGACGTTTTGTGCCTCCGAGTGTGTTTAGAGGCTCGGGTAAGTTGATATGGCCGTTGCTCCTCCCTCTCCATTCCCACCCGGGAATCGTGTTATAGCGATTCCTCCGCCCTTTCCCACACTCCCGACCCCACCTCTCAACCCATTTCGCGGGCGCCAAGTTGCCGCACCACGGTCCTGTCGCTTGCGAAAGAACCAAACAATGGCGCTCCGACAAATGTCACACAATTACTCTCCCAAAAGAATTACGAAACAGGTCACGCACTAGATTAAAACTTTTATCACGAACCATACTATGCCGAAACACATAGGCATACACGAAGTCCGTAGTTTCGGTACAATTTTTATGACCTTGCTGATTGTGAGACAATCAATTTTAGCGAATTAAAAAGAAAAACAGAAGTAACACGAGTGTCTTAAAAAAGTCGGCATTATAACATGTCAATTCTCCAATCATATCTTTAAGAAGGTATTACTTACGAGTTAAATGCCTCATGATATCCATCGGTAATTCTTTATAGATTTTTTCTTCTGTGGCCACTACAAGTGTCAATGCGATTAACAAGGATCTCGGAAAACAACGTAGTTTGGTAACAAAACATACTTGGGACTTTTTGCTCGCAGCCGATATGTTTGCGCACCAAAGGGTATTTAACTCTAAAATGAGGTAGAGGTAGTGTTCTACTGCTGTAATGTGAATCCGTGTTATGCGGGCCTGGCTTTACATAGTGAAAAGGGAGAGGGGGGCTGCGTTCATACCAAAAAACTACCCAAACTCTCACTGATGCGTATCTACAAATACAGCGTTGTCTTCTATCTAAGCTAATAAGCAAAGCACTCTGCAGCTTCATCACGTCTCTTCCTAGTTCAGCAACCTGGAATCCCACAACCCAAATCCGATCATACCGCGTTAATGCGAACAATAATCCGCGTTGCCTGAATTTTTCCTAGTAATAAATTAATTAAAAAAAGGTTTTTTTAAAAAATAACTTTTATATTATGCACTAAAAAGGAAAAAATAAATTTTTATTTATTTATCGATCGTGAGTTCGGCTGGTAAGGAGGAACAAAATTTACAACAATTTCAGTGGAATAGGTAAATTCCTTCTTGCTCAACAATGTTGATTTACTAAACTTTATTTAGAACTTTTGTAAAAGTTATATGGCGTCTTACATTATCTTGCGCCATATAACTTTTACAAAAGTTCTAAATAAAGTTTAGTAAATCAACATTGTTGCGCAAGAAGGAATTTATTCCACTGAAATTGTTATAAATTTTGTTCCTCCTTACCTCACGATCAATAAATAAATAAAAATTTATTCTTTCCTTTTCAGTGCATAATATAAAAGTTATTTTTTTTAAAAACCTTTTTTTAATTAATTATTTTTTTCTTTTTAGTCTCAAGCAATGAAATTTCACATTCTTCCATGGTTTCTATAGGTAAGGGTGTTAAATTACAAATTATATCTCTGATTGTTGATGTAACTAAAAATGTTAACATTCACCATTCAAGCCCTCTAAACCAGTATGACGTAGCATAATTAAAAGCGTAAATAAGTTAAAAGCTCTATAACAACCCGAAACAAACGAATTAAGACAACCGAGTAACTACATTTACGAGTGTCGGTATACTTAATTATACGTAAGAAATCGTTACACTATCCCTTACTGGTTCTTAGTTATTAATTATATTAGAAAAAATGTCAAACCACGAAATAGTTTACTTTGTAGAAATATACGATGTAATAATCATTTCCTCAATGTTTTCATAGTTGAACTACGCTGTGTGTCCTCGCCATCTATCGCCCATCTGAGCAAGCTCAGATTTTTTGATTCTCCGCTAGATATCAGACGAAGAGGAAAAGTAAAAATTACAAATAACTGTCATTTTAGTAGGATATATTACTGATTCTGAGTTATTAAAATAATAAATAATAAATCCGTATCTCACTAGTCGCGTCGGAAGCGTCACCGGATGTATTTGCAAGAGTGATATAAGCCTTCATGAAGTGGGCACAAACCGATATACATACCTATATATATATATACTACGGAAGAGGAAAGGTAAGTAAGGATATTTAGGGCAACTAGGTGTTGAAGGAAACCCAGTGAACACTTACCGAAAGTAGAGCTGCTGGGGTGTTGGAGAGACACATTTGTTGAGGTTAGAGCTTTCGGGATGATCCCTTCGTCAGCACAAGAGAGACACAACTGATATGGCAGTGACACTGGGGTGAAGGTGTGGGGGTGGAAGGGAAGGGAGCGTGGAAAGGTCGGTGATTGAAGGATGCAGAAGGGGGAGGGGGGGGAGAGGGGAAAGAGAGGGTGGAAAGAAGGAAATATTAACGGATATTGAGGCCGGGAGGAGAGAAAGAGTTTAAGATTTGGAAATGGGCCAGTTCCCATTGACGGAGTTGGGGGGCGGAAGCGTCGTCCGGGAGGGCGCGGATGGCCCTCAGCGTGAAACAAACATTGAAACTGAGATTGTGGTTATTCGCATACACGGCCACGGGTAGCTGTCGTTTAAGACTAACGCTGTTGCGATAGCCGTTCATGCGAATGTTGAGGGAATTGCTGGGGAGTCCGACGTAAAATGAGGGCATTGGGTACAGGTTAGAAGGTAGATGACGTTGCGGGTGGTACAGTTGGTAGGGGATATGGGGTAGGTGATGTTGGTGGTGGGGTTTGAGAAAGAGTTGGAGGGTGGGTTTATAGGGCATGCTAGGCATCGTGGTCTGCGGCAGGGGTGGGACCCTGCAGGGTGCAGAGGAGTGGTTGATGGGGGTTCTTTTCTGCACAAGATGTTGGCTAGGTTGGGAGGTCTGCGGAAGGAGAGGATTGGGGGTGTGGGTTTCCTTCAACACCTAGTTGCCCTAAAAATAAATAAATAAATATATATATATATAGGATATTTAGGGCAACTAGGTGTTGAAGGAAACCCAGTGAACACTTACCGGAAGTATATATATATATATAAATACTAAGGAAGAGGAAAGGTAAGTAAGGATATTTTGGGCAACTAGGTGTTGAAGGAAACCCAGTGAACACTTACCGGAAGTAGAGCCGCTGGGGTGTTGGAGAGACACATTTGTAGAGGTTAGAGCTTTCGGGATGATCCCTTCGTCAGAACAAGAGAGACACAACTCAACACCTAGTTGCCCAAAAAATATATATATATATATATATGTAGGTATATCGAGTGAGGTTAATATAAAAGTTATTAAAAATAAACCGTGTTTTGGCGATTCCGTGTTCTAGGAGAGCCGTGTGTATTCGCCGGTAGGCCTTTATGGCCTGATCGCTCACCAAATTAATAGGGCAAAAACGTTAACTAAAACTTGCATAGATCAACGACAGCCGAAATTCAAACCAACTCGATACGTCGTCCGAGAGAAACCGGCATAGGGTTATCGTACAGAAATGAGTGCCGTAGTTGTATTTGGAGTTGATAGGCCGGGACACCAACCCGTCCTTACGTGCGTCGACGCAGGAGGAAAAGTCGCCTAGTCAACCCCCAAGTCTATGGAAGAGGCATTAATTTCCGAGAAAACGGAAACATAGAGGCAGGAGCACGTGGTTGGAGAGTGGAACCGCCGCCGCCTCCACGCGGTACGCACACAACCACCGCGCCCACCTCCCCCTCCTTCTCGGTTGCCTCCCGCCGCCCCCTCCCTGCCTCCCGCCGCCCCCTCACTCCCTCCCCCACGCCGTTCACGCGTCCACCAGGCAGGCGCCAGATGTCACGCCTTCTCACCAAACCCTCTCGGAGGCCCATCTTTCTCTCTCCGATCCTCTCTTCCCGCGCGCACCCTCCTCCCACCCCACCACCCCCTTCACCCACCCTAACCTACCCTTCTCGCACCTCTCTCCCTCTTCTCCGAAACACGCGCCCTATTGCCGTCTCTTATCCCGACAGATCGCTCCTCCTACTTTCGACATAACGAAGCTAGTTCCAAAATCCCCTTGGCGGTCACTAAAACCTTACAATTGGATGGACCGGCGTCTATTTTTTTTTAAGGAATGAAACATATCGCGCATCGAATCGAACGCGACGAGTAATTTGTATCTAAAACGACGATTGAGAAAAGGGAAGGGAGATGGACGCTGACAAGATCAAACAACGAGAGGAAAGGTCCAAGGATTCGAGTCCTGTCGAGGGAGCACTCACCTGAGTTCGCTCGCCTCATTCTTAATATTATCGCCGAGACATCATCTGACTGGAATACACGAAGAGGAAGGAAAATTTACTCTAGAAGCGTCATACATTTTTCGATAGATTGATTTCATTTCAGCATATTTAGCAGTAAAAAGTTTTCAAAGGCTCCAACAAAGCGACTCCACACAACTACGCTTTTATCCATCATAATTCTTAAAAGTTTTCTATACATCAAATTTAATATAAATCAATCGAAGAATTTGGTAATTAAAATGTTTTCGGTATCTTGGTAGCCGTGACAGCGATAGGACCCAAGTGCGTCGTTTTAAACCCGTATTTTAATGTAAGAACAAACAAATAGCCCTGGTTGAATAATATGTATATGTCAAGTAGTTCATTTTTGTCTTGAATTTCAACAACTTCAAACATGAAAGGCTAAAATAACTGCGTCCACAAAATACAGGTAAACGATTACGTTCCGCCCCCCAGTTTATGAAAATCATCTCATCTCGAACGGGTATTTTACAAAACAAAATTTTCTTTTTTTAACGCGTTCAGTATAGTGGCCTCCCTGATCGGGTGATTTGACCCGAGGACCTCATTTTCATCTTAAACACGTCAAGCAGTAATGCGCCTCTTATACGCGTCCAATCGTATGGACCGAATACTTACGGGCGCTTCTTCTTTGGGTTAAAGCGTCTAAAAATAAACGTGAGAGTTAATAACACGATGATATGCAATAAGAACAGACAGGATGAAGAAAACGAAAAGGGAGGTGGAGTGAAAACGAAGATAAATGTAGCACAAGGGTGTTGATATAGCACGAAGTTACGGCGAGGAGAGGAAGGCGGTTGGAGGTGGAAGGGGAAACGGAGAATGAGGATGGGAGGGAGGGACAGGGACGCAACTAGGGAAGGGCCTTGGCTTAATGCCGTATTAAAAAGAAAACGAATTAATAAAGTATTTTGTTTTTGTTTTTAATAAAAAAATACCTTTTACTCGTGCGGCAAGTCTAGTAAAAATTAGTTATAACATTTGTTTCCATATTGTTATTTATATTATTTTATTATTCCGGTGTGACCTTACAAATATTTTTACAATCATGCTGCTCCACCCCCCAACAGTTAATGCTACTTCCTCCCTCCCCACAATAGTTGGAAGGCTAGTTACGTCCCTTGGGAAGGGGGGAGGGAGAACCGTAAAAAAGGATAAAGAGGAAGCGGAAGGAGGAAGGGGAAGGAGGAGAAAAATCCAAGAGAATGAATCGAGCAATTGTGCGCAAGAAAGAGAACATCGTCTCGGAGAGATGCATAACCGGGGGGTAGAGAGAGAGAGAGAGAAAGCAAAGAGAGTTGGAGAGAGCGCTTTGGATGGTGTGACAGAAAGAGTGAAAGGACGCGAGAGAAAAGAGTCGCGGAGTGAAAGAGAGAGAGAGAGAAAGAGGGGCAAGAGTGGGGAAGGAACGAGCTCGTTCAATCCGGAACTCTTTCTCTCTTTGTGTCATTCACCAGATGCAAACACGACCCTCTCTCTCTCTCTAAAGGCGGAATGGGTTGCGCCAAAGGAAAGCGGCAGGGCGTGCGTGTGTGCGCACGGTGGAGCAGGACGCAGAGGCCGCGGCTCCCCATCTCCTTTGTCACACCGCGGGACGAGTGTGTACTTTCTGCGGAGGGATGAAAAAAAAAAGACGCGAGGGCGAAACGGGAACCAATCCCTCAAAAAAGAGGAAGAAAGATAGCAGCCGAGACTTCTCGACCCCTTTAAGTGGGACCCACGGCGCTGCCTGTCCTCGGGAGATTAATATTGATTTCGGGGCGTAGTCGAGTCCCCTCCCCCTCCCGCCCCCACTCCCCTCCCTCCCCCCCTCTCTCCAACTCTCTTATTATCCCTCTCCATAACATCTCCTTCCCTCTCGAGCCTCAATGTTCCCCACGCTCCTTTCCCCTTCTCCACTCAACGCCGCGCGCACACACACGCCACTCCAAACAAGTGCGCAATCGAAATAAAAGGGGAAGAAGAAACCGAGGTAATTGCGATCGGAAAATAGAGGAAGAAAATGAGCCTCATACTGTACCTGAGATCCGGAAACGATCCGTTAAAGAGGAAGAGATAGATAGATAGATAGATACAGACAGCGAGTCAGAGAAGGGTACGTTCTCCCAAATAAAATTCCGTCAAACCGCCTTTGCTCCACCGTAACTAAATTTCGGGCACATCCGGATTAGGCCGAGATGATGCGCATTAGAATGAAATGAAGAACCGACATTATTTAATTCGCTCTTTTTTTATCGGCCGATAAATTCTAAAAATATGGCGTCAAGACCGAGAGGGGGGAGGAGGAAGATTGTTTTTTTTTTTTTTTAAGGTCCCGATGGTTGATTCAAACAGGAAAAGCGGCGACGGAATCACTACTCAATTTTTCCAATTCGAGGGAAATGAGTTAAAGGGAGGTAAAGGAGAAAAACAGAAAGACGGAGGAGGAAACGAATCACACGACAACGGGCGCGGAGAAAAGAAATGGAGGAGCGGAGTACGTGAAAAGAGGGAGAAGAAGCGTCGACGTGAGATTTTCCGAAGCTTTTTTTCTTTTCGAAGACAAGAAAAGTGAGGAGTGGCGGTATAGACGACGCAAGGGAATGGTCTGTTATCTTTTTCGGATCCAGGCGTGACGCAAGAGAAGAGCCCCCCTCCACCCCCCCCCCCCCTTCCCCTCCCACTATCCCCTCCTCACCAAGCGTGAGCGTGCGTGTCAATGTGTGACGTGCGATAGAGCGAAAAGGAGGGAGATGGTGGAAGGAGATGGAGAGGAGAGGAAGAAGAAGAGAGGGGGGGGAAAGTGGAAGGGTTGGAAGAGAGTGGATTGGGCGAGGAGGAATCGGATGGGCGAGCGAGGGAAAGAGGGGAGAGAGAGAGGGGAGAAAAAGGAGGACGAGATGGAGACCTCCCAAATGAATGTTGAGGGAGGGAGAGATAGGGAGGTAGCGGAGGAGGAGGAGGAGATGGCGAATTCTATCGAGGATAGGAAAAGGTATCCAGGATTTCCGGTCCGAGAGCAAGGATGCAGGGAACGTAAAGAAATGCAGGAAGTGGGATAGAGCGAGGATCAATTTTTTGTTGGAGGCGGAGGGGAGGGGAGAGGGGATGGGAGGGGGGGCGGAGAGGAGATCGGTCTCCCGCGGAATTCGAGGAAGGGGAATGCAGGGATGGTGGATGAGAGAGAGAGAGAGGGGGGGGAGGGAGACAGAGAAGGGAGAAAGAATAGGACGGTGGAAAATTAGAGAAGGAATTCAACCGTGTTTGGCCACATTGAGACTCCATTACGTACAACGAACCTCGACGTATACGAGCGAAATGGAAAACGTCGCACGACAAATCTGCCGTTCGTGACATCTCAAAGAGCCGAGAAAGCTAATGCAAAAAAAAAAAGGTGAGAAAAATGCAGTTGTTTCAGAACGGATAAATTTTATGGAAAGCTGAAAACACCGAATGAAAACGCAAAAAAAAAAAGAATACGAAAGTGGCGCGCTTCATACAGAAAAAAACACGGTGGGGATAAATTAAGAGGTTAAATTAAGTGGCTACGTTCGGAATTTAAATGAACTGTCGAGGCAAAATGGAATGGGTGGAGAAAAAGGAAATGTTTCAAAGAGTTACGAAAGATAGGAGAGAACGGAGAGAAAGCGGGAAAGGTGTTATCGGAGAAAGGGAAAAGGGGGAAAGGAAGAGACGGGAGCACGGAGGAATGGACGGAAATCATTGTTTGAAGAATGCAAGAAGAACGGAATTAAGTCAGTGGTGATCGCCTCCTTGGATGGCCCCACTGGGTGCATTCTTCTACTCATTTCGACCAAAATCCATTGATTCTGCGCTGCAGATTATGTCTATAGAGCAAGGCAAAGAAATATTCTGACAGAGATAAGGACTTTCATAATAAAGCGTTGTCGGCTATGAAGGATTCAAGAGGATGGATCACCCCCCTCCTCTTCCCCTGGAATTTTTCTTAATCCACCCCTAAATGAAGTTTAGATTCAACGCCTAATATCATAACAAATCTTCATTTCTTTATCTATTAGCCATGCACGCGGTGAACACAAACTGAGACAGTCGCACCTAGAAATGAGATTTGTTTACGTCAAGGGAATTATTTCGTAAAATAACCATATATCCTAATCCTTTTTCACCGAATTCTCCAGCTGACACGTAAATAAATTCATACCGGCATTTCAAACTAATTTTCCACAACCACGGAGGACTTATTTTAAAGCATAGCCATTTATATAGCTTAATGTGAAATTCCCTTCTTTGGACTACAACCTTCGAGTGGCAGAAGGGCTTGAGTGTTCCATAGACCTTGAGAGCTACACTGGCTGGAGCATCTGCTCCTGGTAGGGTCACCCGTGCCATTAAGGTCAATAGGAAGGGACCAGACTAAGGATAGTCCACGAAACGCCTGTATCTCAGGAAGGCGGCTGCAAAAGGCATCCGTACCCAGTGGATTGGCCTAATTAAGCTATTGTGTCACGTTATAACGCCGTTGAGGAAGGCAACTATTATTCAAAGCTTCACGGCAGAGTTCATAAATAGAAATGTGAAAACGTAATTACGGAAAAACAAAAAAATTATACCTTTATCAACTTTAATACAACTTGAAATAACTAGTTAACATGAAAAATGATTAAATTATAGATATAGATAAAATGATATAACTTACGATGATAGGATTATAAGTTTTACACGCCTACACAAACTAACGATTACCATTCATATTCCAAACAAGTTAGGAAAGTATACAACGTTTCACAAATGGGCGCGTTTCGTGCAATGGAGTATAAGAAAAAAATTATATACCTGTACGTGAGAGAAATAGCGTTTTAAAGTTCTTATATTCTTCAAAAATAATCCATTTTCTTCCTATTTAATAATATTGCATGCACGCGTAAGGAAATTAAACGTCTGTTTGTGAGATTGTTTATGATAGCAACAATGAAGAAGTAACCATGCAAGAAATTTTCTAATTGTAAGTTCAACTCGAATTAAGACATTATTTGATTTTATCGATAACGGCTACTCCTACGATAAAAATGTATAGGAAAGAAAATACTCTTCTTTACAAGTTCTACAACTTTTATTTGAAAAATATTTTTATATGAGCTATATTGACGAGATATGACGAAAACTTAATTTTTGTCACCAGTAAAGTGGTACTCCTGATTGGCATACGTGATTCATTTTTGAAATTTTCTTCTTATATGTGTTTGTAAGTCCTTAATATCAAATTTCATGAAAATCCGTTCGGTAGAAGCCGAGAACGAACATGCGGACGGACGGACCGACGATAATAGGCGCTCACGCTGGAAGCGAAACGCGTCTAAAAAGACCCGTATTAAAGGTGGGTGTACATACAATTAAAAAAAAAAAGAATTCTGGCCGCGCAATGATGGGTAGCTCAGGTCTTTCAGAAAACAAGATAACTATTTTAAAGGATGGAAAGAAAATGTGCTTTCTCCGCTCGGTAGACGCCCCAGCATTTTTATACTGTGTTAGGCACTTACACAACAATTATTATTCCTAATAAAAATTTACATAAAATGAACATTCATTTTATTCTGTTCACATTAAGAATGAAAAGCTTATTTGGAGAACGATTCGAGGTGGTATATAAAACTTTATGCAGTTTTATTTACCTAATGCGCCTATGACGAGCCAAGCTAATGAACTCCACAACCCTGCTCGTTGCTACCGATGAAAACTATTCTACGCGCACCGATTAATACGTTTAAAATATTAAATATTAATGATTTAGTGGCAAAACTAAACTTGCCGAGATAAAATATAGGAAATTCTGACAAACGATCGCATTTCTGGATGAATGTATTGATTTGAATTTAACGGCGTTTAGTGATTTTTCCTCGTAGGGAGGGGTGGTGGTTGGAATTTAAGCAGTGGCCGATCACACTTGTCGGGAAACGTGGGATTCCGAGAGAGAGGGAGGGAGAGAGGGGAGGAGGAGGAGCGGGGGAGGGAGAGAGGTGAAGGCGAAGGAAGGAGAAGATATGAGGAGACGAAAAACACGATGGCGCGCAAAAGGGGAATATAGGACGCGAACGAGATAAACCAGGCTGAACAAATACGCCAATCAGTTCGCATAACGGTGGTGATAGCCCATTTTTGGGCCCAAATAGGGATTTCGAAGTAGGGACGAACGATCTAACACGTTAGGAATGAAGTCGTAGGGACGCCGACTCGTTCCCTACATCAAAATTTTAAATCTACAGAGAATCCACGATTTAAGGCTCAAGCATTTATTTATTTATTTATTTATTGTTTCATTTATTTAGTGTTTCGTTTTTTACAGTTCCCTAAAAAACACTCCATTTAAGCAATATATACCTTATTTTGCTTAATTTTTAATGTTTCTCGATTTAGCCTTTTACCCGAATATTGTATAATTAATTTCAGATCACTTCGTGAATTCCTGCCAATTTAAAAATTTATCTCAACTGAGTGTTCACTATTGCATTCGATTAAAATCGCAATCTTAAGTCGTCATTCACGATTAGTTTTAACGGGAAGTAATAGTACAACTGTCTGGTGCTAGGAACGCTTGTTTTTGGACATTACTTAAGTACAATGTGTTTTATGGTTGAAATAAAGTTGACGAAATAAACGCATGATTTAGCAAAAACTTTATACCCGTAATTAACCAATCATAAAAACGGTAAACAGTACTCTGCTCCAAGAATTTATATTCTCCGATAAGACGCTTTGATAACTTGCTATGGCGTAAGCAGTCGTTGATTTACGAAAAAAGTTGAAAAACAAAATTTCTCCGTAAAAACAAAACTTTGAAAAACACTTATTATGAAAAGAATATTTTGAAAAAGCATTCCTTGAAAAACTATTCTTAGAAAAAAAATCGTTGCCCCCCGGTCACTTTGCCTCCCTTTTCTACAATACATAAAGATGGAATTATAGAAGAGGAATAAACATGTGGAGTGTAGCCAAAGAATGAGCATTAAACATTCGTCCTATGAAGAATCAGAAAAAGTTGTTAAGAAGTGGTATCAGAGAATACGGGCTCGTAATATTCCAATTAATGGAGCTATTGAAAGGGGGGAGGCAATTAGAATATTTTTAAACGAAACAACTAATTTCAAGGCCTTCGATAGGTTGTTCGTTAGATTAAAAATAAAAAATTACATCGCCTACAAAAATTTGTGTGGAGAAAGCGCTAGCGTCAATCAAAATACAGTGCAGCAATGGAAAGAAGGGACACCGTTATGTTTTCTGCAAAGTTATAATCTCAAAAACATTTTAAATGCAGACGAAACGTATTTTTTTTAAAAACCTTTTGCGTCAGAGGGGAAGCTTGTCATGGTGGCAAGTAAAGCAAAGAAAGACATCTTACTCTGTGCTAAATCGGATGGGACGGGAAAGTAGCCTTTTGTGATTGGAAATATGCTAAACAGAGTTGCTTCAAGAATGTAGAAATTCTTCCGAGCAAATGCTCTTACAATTCTAATTCATAGATAACGGAAGACAACTGTGCCATTTCTGAAGGCATTTAATGTAAAAACTGGGAGTTGCTGTAAGACAAGTTCTGCTTTATACCGCCAAGTTTACAGCTCATCCATCTGATGCGTCGTTTTTTAGTAATGTCAAGGTTGTGTTTTTCCAGCCAAATGGATGTATTTCAGGATAATTAGCTAATGAAAGTGAAGTACAGGACATCTTTAGTTAGCAGGAAGTTATCACAGGTTGAAAGGAAGGTGAAATTAAACAATGTAATACAAGCACTGCATAGAATGTGGTCAGCCCTGAAACAATTGCAAAATGTTTTAGGAAAGCTGGGAATAAACACCAGATGCAACCATCAACTTCGAAGAATGTGAAGCTTGAGATATTACTGTTCTCACCACAGATCTCCAGGAGGTGGAAGAAATATACGCTGCAATGAAGAAAAGAAAAAACCTGTACTACCCACTTCCAGGGATGCAGTTCTTGGATTTGAGATGATGGGAAGATATTAACTTTTTTTAAATTGATGATTAAACCATGAAAACAATTAATCAAATGGAGAGAGAGCTGCTTAATAATCGCCAAAAATGTCATTGAATGCAGTCTATATTATTTGGTGACGTCAAAAATAACATTCCTTCCTGGGTTTCTGTACCTATGTCCTCTATTATTTCACTTTATCCTCAATTTTGTTTATTACACTTAGTGTTGAAATAAAATTTTACTGTATTAATTTCTTTACAGATGAAACACTACCAAGACAGGTTAAATACCTAATAAGTTATAGAGTTAAAGGCATTTATCTCGTAATTTAAGTTTAAAACTTGTAATAAGTTCTCACATGAAGAATATGATATAAATAATTTTTCTGTAATAAATGTAGTCGTCACCTTAATAGTATGTAACCCCAATTATTGTTTAGCTCGATTTAGTCCACAAAATTATTTCCCCAGAGAAACGTTAAATAGGGGTTTCACTGTATACTTTTTAATTTGAAGCGTTTCAGTTTATCTGAAGCTGTTCGCCGCGTTTCTTGTTTTCAAAAACGAAAAACATGGAATTAATACACAGACTTCTCTCTCGGAAATCATCCCACCCTTATCAAATACGCACAAGCGGACTCAAATGCTTATGGCTTGGAGTTAAAAAAGGCGCGAGGTCGAACTAAAACAACCTTAGCTAGAATAGCACAGTCAAACAACGGGAATTTATGTACGTATATTCGAGTGATGGAATACTCGAGTTTGAGACATTCGAATTACGGTACGTTGTATGTGGATTCTTTCGGCATAATCGGAAACAATCTTACAGAGCAAATATACTTCTCCGAGGCTCAATTGTGATAATATCAGACGATGTTATTACTAGCAATGTTTATCAGTATCAGGTAAATTCGAAAATGCTTCATTAAGCTTCAATTTTTTTCCAATAATAAACTTTATATATAAATCCACTATCTAGTTCAGTGGTTCACAACCTTTGCCGAAAAATATTATCCACCGCCCCCGCCCCTTTATGTATACAACCCCGCATACCTAAAAACTAAACAAAAACCATATATCATGCTAAAATATGTCTGATGCGAGTAAAACAAATGTTTACAAGTAGAAAAAGTATCGTGTAAAAACAACAACAAATTTTAATACAACAATATCAATGGGAACCCTGAGCTTGATGTGACTCACAATCAGTTAATCTACATATGTCAGACTTTGTGTTTGATAAATTCAATCTTAAATCACCTCTCTCATTTATATTCAATCGATTTCTCTGCTTAGCAGCTGAACTACAGCACTGAAACCCTTTTCTACCAAATAAGAAGTTGGAAATGTTAATATCAGTAACTTTACTTCTTGCCAAACATGAGGGTATTTTAATCGTTGCTTTTTCCAGAACTCTTCGTAACCATTTTGGTTGAACCGTGCCCTAGTCTCAAAGTCATTTTGAAGATCGATGAATTCCTCCTGCAAATCTTGATGTACGCTTTCCACATTGGTCACAAATGGATTAATAACCAAATCAGACACTACAAGTTCTTTCATATCCTTAAACCTTATCAACATATCTTTCTTAAGTGAATCAAGATGAGCACAATAAATTTCTAATTCACTATCCAAAATTTTATCACTTTTCAATTGCTGCAATGATGGAAACTGGCAAAGCTCTCGACGGCCAAGGTTATTTTTAAGCAAAGTCAATTTGCTGATGAAAGCCATAATGGTTCCTTTTGATTTGATTATATTCATTTTGTTTCCATGAAGCTACACGTTAACTTCATTAAGCTTTTCGAAAATATCTGTTAGATACGCCACGTCCCATACGCTACACTTCTACATAATAGTAATACCATCCATTACAATTCTATAGTTGGTATTATTATAGTATCCAATTAACACTTTTGAGCTTCCATAGTCTATGTAGATCCTGATTTTTTTTATACGTAACACTTTCTTAAATTCCCAAATGCCATTCTCTTGGTGTCCAGCGCCCCCCAAAAATTCCATAACCCTCGTTGGGAATGACTGATCTAGTTCCACCCTAGAATTAGTCATGTCCTCAAATAAGTTGATTTAATTTTATATGAAATCAGTTTTCAATTCGAGCAATGCCGCGTTTTTTGCCGTTAATCATAATTCCACAGCATTCATGTCTGCAACGCAGGATAAATTAGCATTTTTTATCTCCAGACAATACACCGCGCATTTTTTGTAAAATCTCGAATAAAGTGACATCTAGAATAACATAGAAATAGATGGTCAATTTTATGGTACTCATTTATGCTTACATATGCCTCAGCGCTAAGAAGACTAACTACACTGGAAGAGAACGTATGTGTGCATTTTTAATTGTTTTGAGCTTAAGAGTCATTCTTTGGCCACGTGCGTAGGCCTTGAAATGTACCCTCTAACATATGTTTTCATATTTGAGCGTAGCAAAAATTGACAAAACCTCCACGATCAGCAGATAATACGAGGATAGGACAATATTCCGTTACCTTTAGGCATTGAGAATATCACGCATGGCGATGATGACCTTCGATAAGTTTCAGAATGGCCCGTCTTTAGAGCTTAGTGGTAGCAAAATCATGGAGCAACAAAAGGCAATCCATGTTTACATCTTTTAGTTTACTACTAAATTCTAATATTATGCAATCGTAGTTTTAAAAATTCCAGACAAATGCGATTTAATTGGTGATTAAATATCTTAAAGGCAAGGTTTTCAATATCTCTGTGCTGAAGAGGCGAAAACAATGAACAAGAACGGTTGCACGGTTAATATTTCCGATGTATAAAAATCCATGGAGACCCTTGACTCAAATGAGGAAGAGAGAGGAAGGAAGAGTCCACAAAACATCCAGTTAGGTACGAATGCAAAAGGCTCCATAAAGTATGAGTTTGAAAGGTACACGTGGGAAAGATGAGTGTGAGACAAGAGAAAGAGGCCTCTTTTTGTTCTCTATCTTCTTTTTTTTTGACGCTCGGTCATGCCCATGTATAAATTAAAATCCAAATGTAAAAACTCCTCTGTTAAAAATGAAATGTATGGGTCTACCAGGAAATAAAAACATTTTAAATTGAAAAAAAAATAGGTGGGAGGGAGATAGGCGAGTAGGGAAGGTGGCGGAGGATGGGGAGGGAGGAGGAGAGAGGAAGAGGGGGAGAGGGGGGAGGGAGGGAGAGATGGCGGTCTCGGGAGAGTGAGAGGCGAGGGGAAGCCTGACATTGGCCTTCGCATTCCTGAGCTTTCCCCACGGGAGGAAGGTCCGCGTCCCTCAGCCAGAGGAAGAGGAGGATGGGAGGGAGTGGAGAAGAAGGGGAAGAGAGAGAGAGGGAGGGAGAGGAAAGAGGGAGGGAGAGGAAAGAGGGAGGGAGAGGAAAGAGGGAGGGAGAGGAAAGAGGGAGGGAGAGGAAAGAGGGAGGGAGAGGAAAGAGGGAGGGAGAGGAGAGAGGGAGGGGGAGGAGAGAGATGGTCGTCGTCTTCTTCCCTCACACGAAGAGTAAAAACCCCCCTCACATCCCTCCCCTTCGTCACACAAGAGTCGGCCGGTGGTCGCATCGAGAAAGGATGAATGGTTTGCTCTAAAGGCCTCTCTTTCTCCCTCTTCCACTTTCCAGCACACGGGAGAATCGCGGCCTATCTCCCTCCCTCCCCCTCCATCTCTCTCTCTCACTCCTTCCATTTCTTTATCCTCACCTCTTTCTCTCCCTCTTTCCCCACCTCTTTCTCCCTCCCTTTCTTTTCTCTCCCTCTTTCTCAATCTTAACTCTTCGTTTTGCCTTTACTTCTCTTTCTCTGCCCCTCTCTTTCACTATCTCACTCTTTCTCCCTCCTTTTCTCTATTTACCTCTTTTCTCTATCTCCCTCTTTCCCTCCCTATCTCTCTCTTTCCCTCCCTCTCCATATTTTATCCTTCCATCTGCTATCCCCCTCTCCATTTCTTCCTCCCTCTTTCTCAACCTCTCTATCATTCTCCCTCTCTTGTTCACCCTCCCTCTCTCTTTCTCTCTCACTTCCTCTCTTTCTCTATCTTCCTCTTTCTCCACCTATCTCTCACTTTCCCTACCCCTCTCCATCTTTTATCCTCCCTCTCCCTTTCTTACTGTCTTTCTTTTTCCCTTTCTTCACCTCTATCTTTCTCCCTCTCTCTTTCGACCTCTTTGTTTTTTGTATTATTCTTTTTTCATTTATTTAGTTTCAGGTATTTGTCTTCTGTTTGTATGTTTATGTTATTATTTTTATTGTCATTTGTAATACATAACGTAGGGTTAAATGTAAGAAGAGACTATGTAGTCTCAATTTCGCCCGAAATAAAGACGTTTGTCTGTCTGTCTCTCTATTTCTCCCTCCCTCCCTATTTCCGGCAGTGGCTCATCGTGAAGCCCGCAGAACTTCTTTCGGGCCCCTGCTCTCTCATTCCGGAATGAACGAGAGCGCCTTACATTCAGATAGTCTATCGCGCGCCATTTTCCGATAGAATTTCGCCATTTCGTCCTTACGTCGAAAGAATTCCCACGACGAGGTTCGCGATTTCAGACGTTCTCTCTCCCTCGCGCACGCACGCACGCGCGGACACACACACTGTTCCTTATTCGAGCACATCGATATCAAGTATTTCCGGAAGACGAACGGCGGTCAGGTATTTAGCCGCATTCTTTCGGCAGGCAGGAAAGTGCCGCGTTTTTTTTATTTCGCGCGGGAAATTCAGATACGAATTAGCGAACCCGTTTCGTGGCTTGTTTCAAATCGACGGCGTGCGTGATTCCTGCGCATTATAGTCAACGACCGGATAATTACCACTGAAGACGACTACCTTGAACATAAAATGCGCACGTAGAGTAACCGACCGTCAGAATTGCCCGTTATCGTTCACTTATCGCGTAGGGCTTAAAATGGGTGCCTTCGGCCGTGGATTAGAGCGACCCCATGCGACACTTCGGGAGAAACTAAGACGAAATAAAAAGGGACCGCGGCGATTTATCCTTTAAAGCTCATCAGTTAACGAACCTCTGAAGAGATGTTTTTAATGTTAAAATATCAACTTCGAGATCGGGAATGAGACGATACTCCGAAGCCACATTCGAAAGTCGACTGCTATACGCTGACAGCGAATACGTATTTCGGGCGAATTAATTCAAACTTACGCATATCAATAATTTACAGAAAGAAGGGAAGTAGTTACTTTCACGGCCACAGACATAATGCACGCTCGTGCTTAACCATGAATATTTTTACCACGACTGGAATCTAGTTTATAAACAAGTTTATATTTTCCGATCCATGGCGGCTTCGGTTAGCAAACACAAAATCTAGGAGCTAAGATGATTAGCTGTGCATGAAAACTTTTGGGAGCACCCGAAAAAAATTCTCTGACTCCAGTCTCGCTTGACTTTTTGACATGATTGGTGCCGCTTTCTTTTTCCCCAACTCTTAATGCTAATATTATATATATATATATATATATATATATATATATATATATATATATATATATCTACGCTGGTTCGTGCAAATAGCACTCTGTTTAGGGCCGAATGTGAGGGGAGCAGAATATTTAGGTATCTGCTAAGTATGATACTTATGATTTGCATCAGGTCAAAAACTAACACAATGGAGCTAAGTGGGACGGCTAGATATTTTACACCTTTTTTCGCGAGTTAAAACAACCTGAAAAACGACATCTATACATTGAAAATTCTAGAGAAATTTTTCTTATGGTCTTTAATGAAAGAAGTCATATTAGTGCTCTAACACTTAAACTTTGAATTGATAGGTTTTCTTTTTAAAAAATTTATATTTAATGAAAACATATAGTATTTAAATCGACTTCCTATTTAAGATGTCTAATAATCGAAATATTTCAGATTCGAGATAATTAATAAAATACGAACTTCTGTGCGATAAAATGTGGGAGAAAATGTTAATATCTAATTCCTGAAATCGACGTAAAAGAGGCTAAGAGTCGTACGGTCACAAAAAGAATACAAAAAGCGAATGCGTCTGAGATCAATAAATTTCGATCTGAAATTACAAGTAAACCGAGCGAAATTACTTTAGTTATTATTTTTAGTAAAGCTGTCACAAACTATAAGTTATATTTGGCAAGAAAAGCAATAGTTTAAGAGGTGAGGACGCTTGCCAACGATAAAAAAACCAAGTGAAAGAGAGAACTTCAAAACGCGATAAGGAAACACGAAGGTGGGTGCGGGACCAAGTTAAAACGCAACGCGATTACTTAACATTCAACGGGAAGAGGGTCTTTATGCGTTATCTAAACACACGTGAATTCACACGCACAAAGGAACACGATCGATATTTCGACAAATCGATCGAATAAGAGGGTCGTAGATTTGAAAACGGTAGTAGAAATGTTTCTTTATGCAATACCTACTTCAATTTCCATAAAAATTGAAAATGACTGTTGAAGACAGTGAAAAATGGCAAAATCTGGAATCGATACGTTTAAAATCAGAAAACCGAAGCGAGAAACTATATTTGCAGTTAAAAAAATAAATTCCGGCAAAGCTCTTCGTAACGCTATCGACGTCCCGATAGCACGACGTACTTTTGCTCTCAAGGGAATCACGACAGGAACCTCCCTCTGGGTGAAAATTCATCACAGTCGATCCTTATTTCGACGCAAAAAATAGAAATCGTCGAGCGAAGCCACCCCGAAGAAAAAACTAAGACTTTCGCACTCGATTCGGCGGTGAAATAAAAAAAAACGCGACCCGGATTCCGAATGGCAGAGGCCCATTTTAGCCTCCTATCCCATTCCGAAGAGGCCTAGGAGGAAGGGAGGAGGAGGGAAAAGAATTCGAGTTCCCGTCATAATTATCACCAAACGATACGGAGGCGACGAGAAGGGGGCCTCTCCTCTCCTTCTCTCTCGAATCCTCTTCTATCCCAATAAGTTCGTCAGGAGTGAATCTCGGAACGGGCACGCTCATTACAGAGAAAGAACCAAGACTTCGAGAAGCGCCATGCATGGAGAGAAGTGAGAGAGGGAAAGGAGAGAGGGTGGGAGGAAAAATGGAGGGGAGAGAGAGGGAGAAAGGGATAGAGAAAAAGAGGTAGGGAGAAGAGGAGAGACCGGAGAGAGGGGGGAAGGGGGGGGGAGTGGTAGGGCAGAAGGAGAGAGATATAGCGAGTGAGAATGAGAGAGGGAATGATAGAGAATGAGCGCAAGGAGAGAGACGAAGGAGATGGGAAGGAGAGATGGAAGGAGAGAAAGAGAAAAGGGTAGGGAAAGAGAAATGATTGGAAGAGAGAGTACATTAGGTGTGAGACAAAATAAGGTTTTGCAAATGTCGACCTCCGAAGAGAGCGGTAGAAAGAAAAAACGAGAGGGAAAACTCCGCAGAAAAGGGACGCGCGAGGAACATCCGAGGCTCAATTAGACAAAAAAGAACGCAGCGGCAGAGATAAGGCGGGCGTAGGGATCGGATGAGTGGGCCTTGCTCTTCATTTCCCTAACACCAGAAGGAGACAAGGTGATTGATGGCCGCTCGGTTTCCCGCGAGATCTTAGGATACAACGTACTCCTGGAGAACGGAGAGAGAGAAAGAGAGAGAAGCTTTTCTCCGTGCGATCTGCCATTGTCTCGGGAAGCGATGACGAAACCTCGCTACACAACTAGATAGTCAACAGAGGGGGAGTACCGTAATTCATTCGTGCTTTTATCGTTGTCCGAGAGGTGGAACGTTAGAAGAGAAAGAAAGAGAGTTGAAACGAGAGGAACGCGCAAATCCTTTCGCCAACTTCAACAAACGAACGAATTCTCCCTTAATTTTTTTGAGCAAACACGCTATGACGCACGAACTCCCCCTCCTTTCCGGAAAAACGGAAAAAAAAAGATCGTTTCATCGAGTAGGCCCGGCTCGAGGAAACCGCGAAACAGGAGCTAAAGAGGAGCGAGGAGAAGGGTTTAACACACAAGGGGAACCATTGTTTCCCTCTTCCCAGGAGTCGACTTAAGGGGTCACGAATGGGAAACAGAGGAGGCGGAAAATAAATTTTCAAATACATCTGGGAAAATCTCGATAGCGGCAAAAGAAAAAAAACGGTCGTTGGACGAGGATTAATGCCTCTCTCTCTCTCTCTCTCTCTCTCTCTCTCTCTTTTCGCTCCGTTTCTCACGTGTATTGCGCTCGGTGAGGCTTTCGCAAAAAGAGACGCATTGATCATATAGAAAGAGAGTCCTCCGTCCCTCGGCCATCTCGGGTTTCGCATCGAAGCTCTAGTATCCGACCGTGTTCACACTTGGGGCGGCACAGGGGCAACACGCGAGGTTGTTACGAACGCCGAGGAGGCGGTCACAGTCCCGTTGTTGTTGGTTGTTCTCGGAAGGAATAGCGAAATAAGGGACGAGATAAGATAAGAGAGAATGTGAGTCTGGAGCGCAACCGAAAAATACAATCCCACCGATTAATCTCTCACGATACGAAATAAAACTTTCAACAAATAAAAAAAATGTCGCCGGAAGAAAAATCTGATCGCGAAGCGTCGTTTCCTGCTCGAGTGTGCCCTCCGTGAAAGGCGGACGAGTTTTGAATCCGTGGGAAAAAATGTGGCGTGAAACACACACACACACATCCGCGCAAAACTTTTCGTATTGGCACGTACGCATGACGCGTGCGTGCCATAAAGCGCATAACGTACGCGGTTTTCGATCTGAATGCAAATGCCTTTAAATTGGGAAGGTTCTCGTATCCATTATATAGGAACCGTCTAATCACGATAGCATGGCTGAGAGAGCTGATGACGTCCAGTGAGCTGAAAAGGCTTAACTGACAAAAACTTTGCGACGGGATTTCCAAGGTGACAACTTTGACGTAAAAAAGGATGAACAGCCTCTCATTCAGATGGAAGGGAGCCGTTAATGGCAAACGATGGAAAAAGCGGCTCCGAAGGAAGAAAATAGGAAACTCCGAAGATCACTCATAAAAAAAAATAAACATTAGAACGATGCCTTTCTACGACGCATTTGCTTCGGAAAGTTGGACAAGTATCAAAGTATCGCACTTATGATGTTCTGAAGAATAACAACTGAAAAAGAGAGAGAGAAATCGATTCAACGGCGAATCATCGACCTCGCCTGAATGGTTAAAATTAAATCGATACAATATGTCTCTCCAATATAATTTCCCAAGTGTCTGTCTATCCGCCTGTCACTTCTTGTATCTCAAGAATTATGTTGTAGAGAAATGCGGTAAAAGTCATTTTACTTCTGCAAGCTAGGAGGCCCAAGAAAACTTTTCATTTTCATCCGCCATCTTGAAACAAAATGGCGGCCGTTAAAAAAAAAATATATTTCGGAAACGGTACGTCGGAGAAAAACGCCGAAGACCATGGACCGAAAGAAGCGGGCGCTAGGCGGGATTGATTCGCGTAACGCGTAGGGGCAGGCCCTCTACTAGCCACGAACAGACTAGAATCCAGATGCGAATTTCGGCTACAAAAGCGACCGTCAACGCTGGCGATTCATCGACAATAGATTATAATAACCTTTTATGACTACTGGAGGGACATATTTTGTCAATTAGGGAAAATCAACTATAACAACTTCATCGAAGTAATTTCGTTAATTTTTAGTCAAAAGGAAGAAGAACCAGAAATTTCCGCCGCTATAGCAATTACTGTTCTAACGAAAAAGTGGTTTCTTTGACGTAAAAACCGAACGAACTCTTCAAGCCCACTAGATCTCTATCGAAATTACATAAACGCCAATCACTTTTGTTTAAAGGCCGAGATTAATACCGGGAAAAAAACGCTCAAGTTTGTTTGCAAAAGATTAGCACGCACTTATAACTATCTTGAGAGCGTGATTATTTAGAAGCGAGTCCGGCACTCGAAACCAAGAAGGTTATTATCACAGTCACTGTTTAACAATGTTGCCCTATGGACACCCCTTTATATTAAGCCAGGAAATAAAAAGAGCACAAATTATCAAGCATCGCTGCCACAAAATTAGAACCGATACGCTTCAAATCAACGCCTCGTGAGAAAAATATTTGCCGATGACGTTGGCGGCCGCATTAACTCTGTATAAACAACGCATTAACGGCGTAAAAAAATATCACTCCGCAGAACAAGACAAAGCCAATACGCCGAGATAACTCTCGAGTCGACAACGAGCGGACTAAACAAACAATAACTTCGCAGCTGACGCGCAAAACACAAACAATCCGACATTAATCCAAGGCATTCCTTTAATTCGCCGCTCGTGCGAACACGCTATTACCGACCCTCCGAGGACTTCTTCGATAACCGACATCTCCCGAGATAAAAAAATTAAGGACTCCCACGCAATCCAAGAAAACAAAACACCGGCACGAAAAAAGCACAACCTCTTGACGCATGTGATGGACTCACCCGAACGCGGTCGCGAGAACCACAAGGATAGGTTCGAGATTCACGTCCCCTTAACATGAAGGTACAAACGAATTGAGAGAAATTGGAGGTGGGGGGGAGGGGATAACACAAGCGGAGGAGTAGCGTGCGTGCGTATGTATGTGTGTGAGAGAGATCGGTGGAAACCGTTACGCGCGGCGCTCACCACGACAACAAGCCGAGTTACACGCTCCTTCTAATCCACATTGAAAGAAGTCGATGGCTCCGAGAACGAGGCATCGGATTGAAGTTTAGGAAAAAGACTTAATTTTTTTATATTATACATATAACATCTTTCTCTCTTTCTCCTCTCATCTCTGGATTCGGTATGCTGCGAAGTTTCTATCCATTAGTCACCCTACCACTCTTCATTGCCTCCTCCTTCGCGTTCCCTCTTACCTCAGGAAAAACCAAGCCGCTCTACCACCTTCCCATACGCAAAAGAAAGGGAGGGAAAGACCTTGGGACGTTTTAAAGGATGAGGGGGGAGAGAAGGAGGGAGAGAGCGATGGGAGCGAAGAGGAGGAAGGTTAGGACGAAGAAGAAAAGATGATGGGAAAAAGAGAGAGAGAGATAGGAGCAAGAAGGTTGAACGATGGGAGGAAAGGGAGGATGAGGAGGAAAAGGGGAGAGCGGATTAGGGGCCGTGGATGAAGGATGTGAGAAACGGTTTCATCGACGAAGGAAGCGGCCGAAGGAGGGGGCGCAGAAGAAGAAGAGAGGCCTCCTTCAGGAACGCCCATTTTTAATCTTCACGGTGACCGCCCCCCCTCTCCCTCCGTCCCTTTCCCCCATCTCCTCCCTCCACGACTCCATGTTCCATCAATCCGGGGCAGCAAATGAGCCTCGCGGTGCGCGTTTTCCCCCTCCGCCTTCCTTTTATTCCTCGCCCTCCCATATATGCCTACAACCCGCAAAAATCCACCCACCAAATTCGCGGTGATGGCGCTAAAAGGGAGCCTAGCAGTTCGAGGCGCCTCGGACTGCTAGGCTACCGCCTGAATCGCGGAGTTGGCGTGGGTTGGGGTTAGTTCGAACGGGAGGGGAACGTGGATTAGGGGGAGAGAGAGAGAGGGAAGGAATGGAGGACGGAGAAAATACGTGACTACTTTACATAGGCTATCAGTGTTGCCCAGATTCCACTAGCTCTTTGCGCGAAGATGGGTAATGCCGTGATTTCTGCCTCCGGGATGCTAACTCGAGCACGATGACAAACAATTGGCCCTCTCTCTCTCTCTCTCTCCGCCGAGCTCACACTCTTTCTTTCCGTTGCGAAGAAAAACGCTCGCTCGAGCATAGATTCCTCCTTGACACTGCATCCTCGAGCGAGAAAATTTTCAAAGAAGTGAAATCTCGGATCGGTTTCGTATCGCGGCCTTATTTTTTACGAAAAGGCTCATCACATCTTATTAACCTTCCAAATGTAAATGGATTAATTAAGAGGAGTCTGCTTTGCGAGACAGCGCGGTACCAACAAGACTTTTCCGATTTGAAACGAATTTTACGGAGCGCACCTAAAATAGAAATGGGTAAATACATTTAAATAAGTTAAGAAAGGCTTATATCAACGGAGATTCTAATTCCGTTCATTTTCTAACGGCACCGATGATGATTCCAATAGCAGAAAAATAAAGACACATTACTGTACATCGGGGCTGCCGTTTTCACGGATTTTTTTAACGAAAAACGGGCATTTCCGTGATTCACGGATATTCATAAGGAAAAATTCGGTAGTTATCTGAGATGTTCGCGTAAAAAATACATTCAAAGATTATTAATATTTCTATACGAATAATACGAATCCTGTAAATAATATGTATTCGATGAAATTGTTCCGCAAGTACGTACGTATCTTAATATACCTTGGATGAAACAGAAAACTCGCTACTTATTGTGAGACTGAACGCAAAAACTAGCTTTTGAACCGGATCGGAAACCTACGGCTTATTTATATTTTTTACTTACTGCATACTTAGTATAGGAGAAAGTATTGTACTCGTGAAAAAAAAGAAGGATCTTGTGGGTTATACGTCCGGATTTGATATAGGTCACCCACGACCGCAGCACCACCTGATTCCGGAAAAATGAACTATCGAAGTATGCGTACGAGCAACGAAAATAAATAAAACCCATCAACAATGGCTTCACTGAGTTAATATAAAGCTTGCTAACCCATGACTGATCGGCCTGTCGCGACATTTACAAACCCAATCACCGGACAACGGGAAGGGATAGTTTGGTTCCAGCGAGGCGAAGGGCGCGGTAGCGCCCGGAGACAATTAAAATAAAAACAAAGTGAGCCGAAGGATCGCCAATATCCTCTCCATTTATTGTTGTTATATAATATTTATTTGGGTAAACATCAATAAGTTTCTAAGGGCATCGTTTACTCCTACGCATACTTCGATAGTTCATTTTTCCGGAATCAGGTGGTGCTGTGGTCGTGGGTGACCTATATCAAATCGACCACTGCGTTGTTTCTTATGTCCAGTTCACGCTTAAAGAATTTCGTAGAAGTCATTTCGAAGGACCAGCGATAATGGTATAATTCTATAACCTTGAAGAAAGGAAATTGCGGATTCTTCATCTGCAATGGTTCTAACAAGACTAATGAAATCCAATTTCAATTATGAAGATAACGGTGTAAAACCAGTTATGTTTACACACAACAGTAGTAACACAATTAGATACAAATATGCAAGAATTGTAGTTATAAACGAGACTAGTTTAACGTTTTAAAAATCCGGACGTATAACCCACAAGATCCAAAACGAATTCGATATTTCAACGGGAATACACGTTTTGGGGTCCCGTGAGTATGTTTCGACTATTTTCGCGATGTCAGGGTGAAAAAATTTTGTGGGCGCTCTAATTCAAAAACTAACAATCAGATCAACACAAAACTTTATACTTAAGACTTTTATTAGCAACTGAAGATCTGAAAAGGTTTTGGTTGAAACAGCTCAACGGGAAGTGGTTTATTTTTGTCGTTTTTCATTTATTTCCAAATGTCGCCTTTAAAACTCAATTTACGTAAATAATTGTTATTATAAAAGTTGTAGACAATGTAATTATCTACAATTTTTGTTCGAAAGTTTTTGTAAACTGATAATTTAAGAGATTATGATTTTTCGTCTAAATTTGTTAAATACGTCACTAAGTTATACTATTGTTTCCGTTGCTATGATAAAATTTTCTAATTGTTGACCGCAATGCGTAGAAATTTTTACATTTTGTCTAATTTTGTTGAGCCATTATACTGATATCATTAAAAGTTAGGGTTACTTATTGTTTTCACTGCATTTGTGCTATTTATTGTATATTAAAAACTTGAATACATTTTTTACTTTCTCCATATACGTAATACAGAGAAAGTACTGTTTTCATGAAAAAAATCAAATTCGAGATTTCAACGGAAATACATGTTTTGAGGTCCCTAGAACACGTTTAGACTATTTTCGGAATGATGTCTGCGTGTGTGTGCGTCTGTATGTGATTGTGGGCGCTCTAACTCGAAAGGTACTTGCCATATCATTACCAAATTTCATATAACACTTTGGTATGAGCACGAAGAGCTGATTAGTTTTTGGACAATACCGATTAACCGGAAGTCGAGGTTTATTCGAAACCCGAGTCGGTTTTTGCGATATTTCTCCGGTAATACGTCATTATAGTATACATCGACCATTACAAAAAATGTAGAGAATGTGATCCTACAACTTTCATTTGAAACAATTTTCCATGGCAGTTATTGTTTTGGAATTATTTATAAATAATCGGTTTTCGGTTTTCATCGAATACCTATGTTCTTTATAACGGTGTTATTTACAATCTTTATAAGGACCAAAATTATAGAGAATAATATTCCTTCCAACTTTTATTTGAAACAATTTTTCGTAGAACCATCCATTTCGGAGATATTTAACTTATTCGTAAAATTCCAGTTCACAGCGACACCACCTATCGGAGAAATTGGAAAGTCTTATCAACCCAATAATGGTGCTTAAAAAGGATGAATGTATTCTTATTTTAATTAAAGACTATTGAAAATGTTTTAAAATTATTCACAAGTGTAACTGCTGATAATTATAATTATTCCTGAGGACGCTGATGTCGAGAGCAATCATATTCATTGCTATGTATGGAGAAAGTCATGTGTTGGCCTCATCAGATTTTTTTATACTTTCTATGGCAATACAGTTGATTCGTAATGCAGGATAAATTTAAAATTCATAGATAAGCATGTTTAAATGTAAATTACAGAGCTATGCATAAACAGTTGTAAATAATTTTACTTAAAATATGCGACGCAGATGTAAATATTGAAAGCATCAAAAATCCAAGATATTACATATTACAGGATTTTACAGGATAGTTTGATGTCGGTAACAGGACTTAGGAAAAAAATTGGTGGCAGCCGTGCTGTACATAATTAAAAAGGGGGTGAAGACTACGGTGAGATAGATGTTACAAAAGTATAGTATAACTCCCTAGCCGTACAAGGCAAATATTTAGAGACAACACAAAAGGAGAAAGATAAAAGGTGGGCAAGAAAGGAAAAAATAGATTAGAAAAAGGGACGCACACGTTCACGGGGTATTAATCCTCGCCAGGGACCTGTTGTCAATCGCTCATACACTCACTCCCTCACACAAGTACCCATCCTAACAATAAGTTGGAAAGGATAAAAGGAAGGGTTTACGAGATGTTAACCCGCGCCTGGGGACCGAACTCACACCGTTGCAGGTAGGTTTGTGAATCTGTACGATCGCGACAGGGACCTTACTCAGCAACCACACACGCTCGCACAATTAGGAACAAGTTAGGAAAGTGTACAACGTATCACAAATGGGCGCGTTTCGTGCAATGGAGTATTAGAAAGCAATTATATACCTGTACGTAAGGGAAATAGCGTTTTAAAGTTCTTTCCTTCATCATAAATAATCCATTTTCTTCCTATTTAATAATATTACATGCACACGTAAGGAAATTAAACGTTTATTTGGGAGATTGTTTATGTTAGCAACAATGAAGTAACCATGCAAGAAATTTTCTAAGTTCAACTTCATACAAGACTTTCTTGTTTGATTTTCTCGATAACGGCTACTCCTACGATAAAAATATATAGGAAAGGAAATACTCTATTTTATTAGTTCTACAACTTTTATTTGAAAATATTTTGATATAACCAATACTTTACGAGATATGACGAAAATTTAATTTTTTGTTCCCAGTAAAGTGGTACCCCTGATTGGCGTACGTGATTAATTTTTGCGATTTTCTTATTATATTTGATTGAAAGTCCTTAATATCAAATTTCATGAAAATCCGTTAGGTAGAAGCCGAGAACGAACATGCGGACGGACCGACGATAATAGGCTCTCACGCTGTAAGCGAAACGCGCCTAAAAAGGGGGGGAAAGGAAAAGGGATAAGAAAGGAAACAAAACCAGGTTTACGAGAAGTAATTCCGCGCCAGAGACCTGGTATCACATCAGCCACTACTGATGATAAGAGCAATGTCTCGAAATACGTGTTTCACTGAATATTTAGAGAGTTGTGTTACTTGAGTGGGTGTGTGGGCGAGTGTTCTGTCTGAAAGGTCCCTGTCTTTATCGAAAGACACTTAAACCTGCTGGTTTTATCAAATTGACTATAACGCATAACCTCAGAAATCCAAATAATCCAACATTTATATTATCTACGTCATGCGGACTTTCGCAACGGAAACCATCACGAACACATTTTTCAAGAATCAGAACAGAATTGAATATTAAACACATTATTAGCATTGTTTTACCAGGAAAAAACACGAATCGATAAAAACTGTTCAAGGAATGAAAAATGAGTCTTTAATATTAGGAAAGTTATATTACATTAATAGCAATATTAAAATAAAGGCCAAAAATGACTTCTGAAATGGAAGATCGAGAAGTCATCCGCTACGTGTCTTAGCATTTCAGTAAACAGCAATACGCAAAATCGAATGCAAGAATATCCTTTCAGAAAAAAAACTTTTCAACTGAAGGCATCCCTTCGCTGTTTCTCTATAATATATATTTCGAATGCTAATACTCTCTCAGAACGATAAACTTTTCAGACGTCGCTATGCATTGTTCTCAGAAACTTCACATTCTTTGAAGTATATTTTTCTGGATATTAAACTGCTAATAATGAATTTGAAAAGGCCTAAAATACGGCGCAAGCAAGCGTATTAGATACCAAAAAGATTAAAGTAAATCGTTTCGCTCAATATATATGTGTGATGTGTACTGAATCTACTATAACAATTAATATATATTTCGCAGCTAAGCACGATATTTATTTTTGACTCCGACACGAAAGTTTTCCAAAATCGCGCTTCAATTACATCCTAGAAGGAAAGTCAAATACTGTACAAATTCAATAGAATGCGAGTAAATTTGTTTACAGCAATAATAATTGAAATAAGCCTGCAATATATTATTCTTATTTAAGTATGAACTTATGAACATTTGTTAAAGACCTTTCACCAAACACTGAAAGAAATTGATATATTCTCAAAGGCCAAATTAACTCAATACATTTAGCGAATAAAATCATCCGCTCTCAATTTAGCTAAAGTTCTCTGATTGGATTCCTTGAATATTTATATAACGACGCTCACGGTCGCAGAGTTTTATCCGATTTCACCATTAGCTTTTTCCTTAAATGGGTTCCATGAACAGTACATGCGTAGTTAAACTACGGATCGAATTATGGAGAGGTGACACATCTCACGTGCTTAACATTACATCCAACTCGCACTTCCACTAAAACTCACTTTTACAGCGATTCGACAAATATCCTGCGAAGACGCAACTTTCACAACGTGACACTTAATGATGCGTCGCATATATGTACACCACTGCGACGAAACCAACGGAATACGTAGTATGAGCGCAAAAACTGCGTGTTTTATGTCCCGCGGCTGCACTAAGATTTTTCTGAGAGCAGGTAGTTAATTTTGTGCACCGAATTTGATACCTATGTACGAGATTAAGTGGTTTCATTAAGGTCTTTTGGCAGGTTATTCTGCGTGATTAACGTTGGAAAGTTAAGTAACTCGTAGATTTTTTCGGATTTTCGCGAATTTTACTAATTCCTTTTATCGTTCATAGTTTTCACAAAATTGTAAAGTTTAAATCATAGTTGCAAGAAAAATATAAATGATTTCCAGGCTACTAAGAAAAATAGTTTCCTATATGCGAAACGTAATAAAAAATATATTTGAATGAATCATACGAATATTCGCAAATATCAACGCGTACAAGCATCCACATTAATATCTTTTGCTACTTAAAGCACATTACGTTACTATAACTTTCGGAATAAATTATTATTAATAACCTAAGAACATTCATAAACAGTTCTGGTAAAAAAATCCTCCATAATACTAATTCTAAATTGATCTCCAGAGAATTTCACTTTCATAAAAATTTCAGATTAAAATTCCGAATTATTAGGATTCTATGAGAACCGCAAAACCTTCGTCGTATGATATGATTTCATTTAGCACATTACGTCAATAAGTTGATTTTATTCCCAAACCACAAGAGAACATAACCACCTATGTACATGGCAATACGTCTTAATAACAATAATTTGTCGAGCAGTCGGTGAATACGAAAACAAAATTATCAAGTAATTTTATACGAAAAATAAATTTAAGCGTACTGTATTCGCGGTTGAGACAGGTTATAACAAACAAAGCTTAAGAAAATATAGCAGACTAAGTCACTATAAAAAATGTTCGAATAACACCGTGTTTTTCTCTCGGAAGGCATAAAACACATCTATTAATCACCAACGAAAGATAAAAGATACGAACGGCCGCGCAAACTCACACGACGGATCAAAACGAATCCAGGTGGATCAAAGCCGCGCGCCGAGATTATTCTAACCGGCAAACTCTTAAAAACGAGGTACGCGGATGAATTATCGCGCCGAGCTCGAGGGTAGATATTACATCACCAACGCAAGAATGCAATCGTTCATCCGACTAATGGCGGTCAAGTGAGTCATCGCAGGAGGCAAAAGCCGCATCCTCGCCCACCCACAATTCTCTGTTTCTCGGAAGAGAGTTCGTATCACACGAGAAGTCCTCGGGAGAGCGGAGAGGGGAGGTGCAATGCACGCTCTGAAGGAAGAGTGAGGCGGACGAGAGAGAGAGAGGAAAGGGAGGGAGAGGCAGCATGCAACTCCCTCTTCGGAGGGAGAGAACGGCCTTACGCGAGGCGATGCTCTTCATCCCCTCTCCCACTCCACCGACGTCCGCCTCCCCCTCTATCAGCCTCCCTTCCCTCCGTCCGTCAGCCACTTTCCATCAGCCTCCCTCTCTCACCCTACGACCGTCGTCAAACCGCGACACACGACGGACGGGGCGACATCACGCGCGCGCGAACGCGTCTCCAGGCGGCGACGCACTTTCCGTCCCCTCCTCCTCCCCCTTAGTCGATCTCTCCTCGTCACGCGGTGACTTCTTCATTCATCTTCCGAAAAAAAAAAAATAATCACCCTCGCCCTCCCTTACCGTTCACGGGCACGGGCGCATGCGCACGGGGGTTGAGCGGGGAATTTTTTTTTTAAAACATGCCGTCCTTCCGACGTGGCCGCGTCTCGCGCTCCGTCAGACGCACGAGGGCGAGTCGCTGCGAAATCGAAAGTGGAAAAAGGGGAAGAGGAAAAACGGCGAGCGGAGAGGGAGGGAGAGAGAGAGAGGGAGTGCGAGAGAGAAAGATCCGATCGAGCGACGCCTCCGCGGACTAATTGAGACGGAGGAAAAGAGAGAGCGACAGTTGGTCAAGGGAGAAATTCGCGCTAATACCCGCAGTGTGGCACGGTTAAAAACAAGTTAGGAAAGTCCACAGCGTATCGCAAATGGACGAGTTTCGTGAAATGGAGTGTTAGAAAGAAATGATACACCTGTACGTAAGGGAAATAGCGTTTTCAATAAATAATCCATTCTTTTCCTATTTAAAAATATTGCATGCGCACGTAAGTAAATTAAACGTTTGTTTGTGAGATTGTTTATGTTAGCAACAATGAAGGAGTAACCATGCAAGAAAATATCTAAGTTCAACTCGAATTAAGACATTCTTGTTTGATTTTCTTGATAACGGCTACTCCTACGATAAAAATGTATCGGAAAAGAAATACTCTAATTTACCAGTTCTACAATTTTTATTTGAAAAATATTTTGATATGAGCAATACTTTACAAGATATGACGGAAAGTTCATTTTTTATCACCAGTGAAGCGGTACTACCCCTGATTAGATTACGTGATTTTCTTATTATCTTTGACTGTAAGTCCTTAATATCAAATTTCATGAAAATCCGTTCGGTACAAGCCGAGAACGAACATGCGGACGGACGGACAGATTGACGACAATAGGCGCTCACGCTGGAGGCGAAACGCGCCTAAAAATTGGTTTATTCCTCCCTCGCGTAATCGGTACGCTGAAATCTCTTTATAAAGGACGTCCGCGTGACGTCCATTTATACGCTCGACGCTAACATAAGCGTACGCGACACTGATAATTTTCATGGTAGGATGGAAAAATAAAAATGTCGTTATACCGATTTATTTTTTCAACTCTTGTGATTTCACTGTTTGATTTTTAAAGATATTACAGTAATACCTCGATATACAAAGTAGATGCGTTCCTGAAAATTCGTTCGTATTCTCGCGGTTTCGAATCATTGGCATTCATTTGCGTTCTTTATGCTTCTTGTTGATGTGCCAAATACCAAACATTTACATACTAAAGGAAACAAATGGTTAAACGACTGGTATTCTTTGAAAAAGAATGTCGTTATAAAAGCAAGGCTTTAATGAAACTACAAAGCCGTCTTACCCATACAAATAAATTTTAAAAATGTTTATTCAACCGCACAAACAGAAAACAAATCAATAATTATATTTTAAAATATAAACACGTAATACATATATATCGTCACAAAATGTTTTTAAAAGATGGCGGTTATTAAATGATTCCAACAAACTGGCGCCTATTAGCAGTTTCGAACGCCTGTTAGATGACGCAGAACGTGTATCATAAAAGGACTGCCCAAACACTCGCCCAGAAACATCTCTACTCAAACGACCAAAACAAAACGAAGCGGCGTTAAAGCGGAAACAAGCGATCCATAAAAGCTACGACTCCCATGCCAAGGACCTCTTCCAACCGTTTTCGTGTCAAATTTATTTAGAACCAATTATTTCCAGCTTCGAGTCACGATATACCGTCAACATACCGCGTACTACGTGTTACGGACGCCGCGAGAAGCGGTTAGCCCAGTCTATTACAGTTTCGAGGTCAATTACGGAATACCCCGAAAATGTAATGGCGGCGGCAGGCGTGGAATTGCGTCATGGCCGAGACACGGAATTTTAATAAAAACATTTCCGAAAGCACTTATTTCGAATCTCCGTGCTCAAAAAGTATTCTCTTACGTAATGACATAATTGCCAAGCACGATAACGATATGAAATATGAGTAGTTGCGTGGGAAAGAGATAAAAAATATTTTAAAAGATTTTATACGTTATACAGAAGATGTATATACGGCCATAATTCGTTGGAAAATAAATGAGACCGCGTTTTAATTGGAAAATAAATTAGTAGAGATCGCGTTTTAAAGGTACTTAGTGGTAAACCACACGTTTTAAAGGATCTTCCAAAGTCTGTTAATAACGTGTTATCTTCGTAATACAATTACACGAGAATCGAATTAAGGCATTCTTCAAACATTATGCGAAAGTGTACCAGCAGAAAACAATCACTCAAAGACAAGGGTTACACGCAGATGAAATAGGCTGATAAAACAGTTAAATTACATAGATCATCCAATGGAATGCATAAGGTATGTTAGATAATTAATCGCCTTGGGTTCATATTAAATTAAAAAGTCACAAAAATAGCAACTAATGTCACTCAAAACCTTGGTCTTTCCCTCTGAAGACGGTTGTCCCATATTCAATACCATTCGTAGCAAGTTAAAAGAAGCACTGCCGTACAAGAACAGCATAATCTCTCTTACTTTCATGAGTTCTTTTGCCGTACCTCTTGACCACTACAGACAATTAAGCTGGTGATTAAGCCGTTATCGTAAATAAAATGAGTATACCATTTACTGCCAAACCAAAGAAGAGACATGCTGAATGCGAGACAAATCAAAATAACTTGAATACTCGCATCCACGACTCTCTATTTAAGATAAAAACAAAAGTCATCGGCGTGAACGTTGCCCGAGACAACAAAAATTCCACGAAATTCCCAAACAAATAGTGGCCCGAAAATGTTTCGACCCCGTAACCTCACCACGTGCCCAGCAAACGAAACAGCCGGGGGCTAACAATGGGACGACAATGGCAGCCCATCTAGTGTGCTACTGGGAGAGAGAGAGACAGAGAGAGAGACAGAGAGAGAGACAGAGAGAAAGAGAGAGAGAATGAAACAGAGAGAGAAAGAAACAGAGAGAAAGAGAGAGAGAAAGAGAGAGAGAAAGAGAGAGAGAAAGAGAGAGAGTGAAAGAGAGAGAAAGAGAGAGAAAGAGCTGCAAATAGAGGCATTTCTGCCGAGAATTTCAAGGGAAAATAAAATAAAACAAAACACTCGCGGGGAGTACTAATTGCTTTTTCGTTCTCTTTGACCGAGGGCGTGGTCCCGTCCGGAAGGGAGGAATAGGAGTGGGGGTGGGAGGAGGATTGACCGGAAGGAATGATGCCGAGAGAATAAGAGGGAGCGGAGGAGGAGAAGCGCAATGTGGGAGGAGGAGGAGGGGGGGGGACAAAAAAGCGCGAGCCCACGCGGAGTAACGGATGCGAAGGGGAAGAAGGAATGGCGAAAACAAAAAAGACTAAAAAGCGAAAGAGAGAGAGAGAAAAAAGGGGGTTTGGCGCCCAGCGCTTGTTACACGAAGTGGTAATTGGAGGCGGCGGCGGAGAGGGGGAGTTAAGGAACAAAAAGAGATGAAGGAGGATGTGCCCGAGAGGTGTACGAAGAGGAAAAAAAGATGATGAGAGAGAGAGCGTGGGAGTAGGGGAAAATATGAGGAGCGCAAAAGGCTATGCAAATGCACCTACCAGAAGGAGAAAGTAAGGGAGGAGAGCGTCGGCAAAAGCCAAACAAAACACGGAGTGGGCCGAAGAGGGAGACTAAAAATAACCCATCAAAACAGTCGCCCCCCCGAGAGTAAGAGCTCGACGCGTAGTATTTGACGGAATATGCGGATCGAATGAAGCGTTCGTTCCCCTCGGGGCCACCTCCGCGGGAACAACTCCACCATCTGGGAGCGGGGAGGAGAGATGCACGCGAAAAGTTCTTCGGTTTCCCACGAGTTTTTCCACGAATGCACTCATGCCGTAAGGGAGAAAAAAGGGAACGGGGGGGGGGGGCGGAGACGAATCAATCCGGAGATCCGACGTAAGATTTCGAGACGTCGCAGCTCGTTTATGCGAAGACAAATTGCCGCGAGATCAACAGGCTCGGATAATCGTCGAAAGGTTACAACGGAACGATTTTTTCGAAAAAAAAAATAATCTCCGGGAACGAAGGGAAAAAAAGGCGACTTGGCGATGGAGACGCACGTTCCTTCCCATACGTCGACTATTGCCGCGCGGCACCATCGTGGGACCTTGATGTTCGGAGCGAAAACGCTCGCCAAAGGAGGGAAAACGGGGGGAAAGAGAAGAAGAAGAAGGGGTTGGTCGGGCGGTGGGCGACATGCGGTGGTGCACGGGAGGTTAAAGGATGTTCGGATGGCCCGCGCCTAATTTATGAAAGGCACGCTACATGCGGGAGCCCCTGGGGCGGAGGAATCCTCCGTGAATACAGAGGAGGGTCTCTCTCGGATGCATTTCGTGCGTGGGCCGAGAGGGTGAGAAGGGGGCAGGAGGGGGCAGCGCAGAGATGCAGCGGGAGTGCAACGGAGGAGGGAAAGGCGGCCCCGCCGTCGTCTCCCCGACCTTTCCTTGCCGACCGCCGAGGAAAGCGGGAGTGAGGGCGCGTATTCCTCGCGCGCGCGAGACGGATGCTATGCAATGCAACAGTCATCAATTGGCGATGAACATCCGCGTGCACTCGTCCTGATGGATATGAGGTGCGCCGGATACCTAAGCCAACAACAAAACGCGAGAGGAATGGAAGAACGACGCACCGGTGGATGGTGTTCCCAGGAAAGGAAATTCTTTTCCGCTGGAACGGAAAGGACAATGGCATTAAAAAGGAGATTTGCGATGCATGGAAGGAGTCCCTGCGTAGGCGTCCGTCAACACGGCGACTGCAGGAAGAATAGGGCGCGTTACTAACTAATGTAAGACGGAGAAAGTGAGGGAGAGATCGCAGCGGTGGAAAAAAGGGGCGCCGCACAATGTTGGAAGCGAAAGCTCCACACGATCGTGCCAACGTGAACAACACGTCGGCGATGTAACAGGCTGTTGTAACTCACTAAGTCATTTTTCCTAACATATAAACGCTATTTTTCCATTTAATGCGTTGGGATGGCGATAATGAAGGAAAAATATCGCTAACGCCAGTCTTCCGGGTGATTCGAATATTCTTTACCTACTCGCAAATAGAAGGGGGTAACGTAACTGTAAATAGCTCCCGGTTTTTTTTTTTTGAGTGAACGACCGAAAAGAATTAACACCATGCGAATGTCGCTAGGGAGTACGTATCAATAAATGACTTACTTGGAAGAGAAAAACTCTTGTTATGAACTTTTGTTAGCATAATAACGAATATGTTTCCGTAATCGTTTTAGCGGCCGATAGATAAACATTGAAATTAACTTTAAAAAAAAACGCTTTGATTCAACATTTTTTAATGATAGATGACAATCGCAATTGCAATGCGATGGCGATCAAATGTATTTTTGGAACAACGGCCATAAAGGAGTAATCTCTCCATAAAGGAAAGAAACAAGTGTCAAAGATCCAAACTCTCTTAGCAATATCAACCCTTACAGATTCCTTAAAAAAACTTTTTCGACGATCGTATATTGCACTTTTTCACGCCTTGCTATATAAGTGCACTTTGGCGGGTGCAATAAGGATGATTTCTTCACGAGTGCAAGGGGCGAGGTCGCTTTCTGGGAGGTCCGGCTAGCGATTGGACGTTTGTTTATCCCATCGCATAACTTGGATCTACCAAATCTTCCGATGCATCTTCTCGCATACATTTAAAATAAATCGCGTCCATGATGTTCGTGGGAAGTTTTCGCAGACGTTTTTAACGCACGTCGGCGTACCACGCCCATTTTAGTCCGAAAAAAAAAGGAACACAATACTCACCGGCTACTCGAAGCTGTGCCGGACGGGAGACTAGAACGCCCACAGAGTTTCTGGCGATGCACCGATAGGTTCCCTGGTCAGAGACACCTCCTGTCTTCTTGTGCACCACCTGCGAGAACAGCCGTCATAAAAGAGTGAGAACACAGGGAAAGAAGAGAAAGAGAAGAGAGGGTGGAAGAAGATACGGTCGGCGGAAAACTACAAACAGGATAGACGAAAATTACAGCGTGTTCCGCCGAGATGGGGGAAGAGGAGGGGGAGGAAACCAAACCGCGCAGATTATAATTGGCATCTTCGTGCGCGCTGAACTATGACCCGCTTTGTGAAAGCGATTACTCTGCTTATGCCTCCATTAAATTATCCGCCAATTCAATTTCCGGGCGTTCCGAGACGCACAAAGCGCACCTCACGACGAGGCCAACAATAGAATGGCAAATAAGAGGCTCCCAACGGTTTTTCTCCAACATGGACGTGCATAATGTAAAAAAGTTTCAAGAATCGATATGTAAGGAACGAGGGGAGCGAGTCTTCTTTTCGAATCCACTGGTTCGAATCGTGCCTTCCTCCGAGGCTCGGTCGTTTGTGAACCATGAAACCATCTGCCGCTCATCGACAACCGCGCTCGCGTCAATTCACTCCGAATCGACTGCTGTTTTAACAGTAAGAGTGACGTGGATTAACCATTAACCATAAACAGCGTGTCGTTATTACGGTCCACCGATAGCCTTTTCACGATCGATAACGGTACACTTATACCTAGGTATAAAACTCGCGGGCTCCGGCACCGTGGAGAAATTATTTTTTTGGCGCGATACAAACAAATTTATAAACTACAGTAAAACTTCGTTGCCACGAAATCGGTTAATACAAAATGCTCGCTCATACGAAATATACTGCGAAATAAGAGTTCACTGCCGGTTGTAATGCAGTTGTTCTCAACCTTTTTTTTTGTCTGCATCAGTTCATTCAGTTATGCGTCACCCCATTTACAATTCCATTATCTACAAGTCAACTTTTAAAATAAATTGGGCTTTCCCTACCACATAAAGATACAATTCTGGCATTTAAATAAGCATGAGTGTTTATTCTCCTGGTTTTACTTATGTTTATATGGTAGAATATAATACACTCAATTTATCAAATATTCGCGTCACCCCTCAATAACCGTCGCGTCACCCTGTGGTGTCATGTCACCCTGTGGTGTCATGTCACCCTGGTTGAGAACCACTGTTATAATGCCTTCGTTATTACAATACATGAACATTTATTTTCCTTGAAATTAGTATTGACAGGTTTTTACAGCAGTTATTTATCTTTGCCACGGAATTAAAACATAAATTAATAACTTTAACTAAAAATCAAATAGATATGAACTGAAAACATAACTGTGAAGTTAGAGAAGGAGAAAAATTCTGAATCTGACTTGAACCCGGGTCTCCCACTTGCCGGGTAGGTGCTTTAATCAACTACAGTCACATTTCCATCCTTTCACTCTTGTTATTGAAAATATAACATTGATCAACCAATTAATTAATAGATGTCGTGGATTTAAATAGTTCAATACGTAACAGCTATATTATATTCATCATAGATTATTCAATTTTTAAGTAAATATTCCGAACCTTTCAATTTCTTTTGTTGGAAATTTTATATATTGAAATTTATGGACTCCTTAACGGTATAAAAACTTTTTCACGGCATTAAGGAGATCCTAAATTTCAATATAGTTATTTTCCGTACAGCTCTTACCATGTTTGCCTTTTTCTATTGATCGTACAACTATTGCAAGGGGAAAAGGGGGTATTTCGCCTATAAAAGGAAGGATGTTGCCCTAGGCAAATAAAAATCTACCAGATGGTTAAACTATAAACATTATATAAATGGAGATTTGATGCAACCCTGAAGAGGCCATAAGCCTATAATAGGGTTTTCTTAGATTTTCATAAACCAGAAATGTACTGAGGTCTGTAGTGAAATGTAATATATGTACATGTATGTAAGCTTTATGAAAATAAAAACCTATGAAACGAAACAAACCAAGGCTAACCCCGTGGGCCGGGAATTCTGCTTCGTCGACAGCTGAAAAAACGTCTACTGATGGCAAAATGCGCGACGTGACATACGACCTCTCGTACGTGCACACTCGCTAAAGTGCTAACAATAAGAGTCAAAGTGCGGGAAGGAGAAGGTATATTGAAATATCACCTCAATGGTGAATGGGAAAAACCGCAGCATATAATGGAGAATAAAATACGTTCCTACACGAAGGTAGGTGTCGTAATAGCTTACGCCATTTGTTCAATACACACGCATCTACAACCATTTCCGTTTGGGGTTGAAAGCGGCTGGAGATGCGAAGTGATATCTACATCTACATAATACCCTGGAAGTCACCAGATTGGTGAGTGGCAGGGGGTGCAGCGCACCAAAGCCTACCTAATAACTTCTCTAGCGGGACTCACTCTCCTGTTATGGTCCCGTGTACTACAGTCGATATAAACGGAGGCACAATACAGAAAGGCAGAAGGAAGATTCATCGCCTTGGCTGTAACCTCGCTCGTGACGGAATAAAATGCGCCAAAAGAAGCACGCACGCGAGAGTATCACTCCCATACACGCCCAGACCGGACCCGTCCCGGCTCACAAATGCCTGTTTATTTTGGAAATCACGCCCAATCGTTGCGCAGCTGACGTACGCGACGGAATTCCTGGCCGTTCTTAGATGTCCTTCCACATGAGGATTTCGGTACAAGGCGGTCGGCCGAGTGACTCTCATTTCCCGCGACAAACGCACGCTTTTTCGGGGTATCTTGGGCGACAGAGGCGCACTGGTAGCGGTGACACCTAACCAAATCTATTTAAACATGCATCGTCTTCCCCGGAGAGAGCTTAAGCTGCTTATTACGGCGATTTATCGCTCATGTTCAACTATTTAACCTAACTATCAAAGTATTGCCAATTCACGAGCACACGAGGCCACAAGAGATTTCAACGATAGCTTTTACGGCACTTTTCAATTGCAATAGGGCGTCGTAATTTTTTCCTTGAACTTAATCGATCTCTTTTTCACGACAATTATCTTCACTGACTTGTGAGCACCGCCAAAGTCAGTTGAAATGAGATCCTTAACGGTGACAAGAACGAACGAGGTATATATCCTGGACAGGATTCCATCCCGCTGATGTTGAGTCACACAACCCACCCGTTTGTCGAACCGTAACTTATATAGTTCCGCCACACGCAAAGCAATTAAAATTACATAATGTTATCTTTTACGATTATACACAGTAACATCGCATCCTCATTTCATAAATGGTACAACAAACTTCCCCAAGAGAATTACAGGAATATTTTCCTTAACGTGATTTCAAGCAGGGCGAACCTCTTATAAAGAATACGAAAATGAAAAAGCAGTTGATCTAAAAAATATATATATATTCGTGAGAAACGGGCGGTCAACCGGTATCCATACTAGTTTTCCGATGTCTCGTTTAAAATTCGATATGAACCATCTAAAACATGCGCGAATTGAGACTTAAGTGTAACTCATATTGGATAAAGGAAAAAAGATCCCTTCAACGACTCTTCTGATCTCCACGCCTTTCAATGTACACAGAGAAGAAAACTGTTTCAAAATTGCTTTAAATACTCCTCGAGTTTACTACATAAGACAAAGGGTCCCGGGATAATTTCACTTATAATCGACAGAAATTTTATGGAAGACTGTGAATTTCGCAGGTTTCTCCAGTAAAACCGTTTTATTATCGGGCGAAATGAAGATCTGAAAATGAGTAATTTTTCGATCCCCAAAGTATACTTCAGCGAATCATTCAATGGAACAAGGGGCATTTGACATTTTACAAAGGAAATAAATAATGGGCATAACAAAGGTGGAGCAGTTTTCCTTTAAAGAAAATGAGAATATCGCTAATTGGGTAGCGGATGCTTTGAATGAGTTCATGGCTCGAGGAATACAATCGGCAGTCAAAAGCAATTGATTTCTTATAACGAAGAAACAAGAAAAGATGCTATCTATGTTGGTTACGAAAAGTATAAAAGAGAGGTCAATTCTATAAGTACGATGCACGTTTTAATTGTAAGTGAAAATGTATCTCGATATTAATGAATGGGCATGTGGTGACAATGGAGTGGGAGATAAACTTAAGCGGGGATTGCGGCGGCAATTCATAAAGAAACGGAAGTTATTTGAGCGGGTTACAGAAAAATTAAGTGAGATAAGCATAAGGAGTGAGAACTATAGAAACCGCATTAACCGCAATGCGAGATAACGATAATGAAACTGCAGCTGATATAATGCATTTACTAAAAGGAGAGATATTTCAGCCACAAGGAAAACCGTCTCTAACCACAAAAAGACTTTTAAAAACAACAGAATGTTAATACTTATTATATAATTTCACGAAAATGTATCTAGTACAACACAATATAACGCGTACGATTTGTGCTGCTTTATTTTTCCAGACTTTTTCACATTATCCGAGTTTTTCGGCAACTGTTTGGGATCGTTAAAGATCGGTTAACTGAGATTCTACCTAGAGTCCACTACCCTTTAACAAAAATACAATTTTTATTAAATGACATTTTGAACATTTGGAGCGTATTTTCTTACGACCTCTAGTTATGCATACATGTCCTCAGGGCCGACCTGATGGCAGTGCCAATGGTGCAACTGCACCGGGCTCCGCGCTTCCACAGGCCCTGCGCTCTCTAAAAAAATACGTATTGAGCATGTGAATTCATTTTTTTAAACTCTCGTAATGAGAGAAAAAATTTGCTTTATTCGTTAAAATTAAAAATCTTTGAATCGTAAGAGACCTCGCGTGTACGCTTTGCACCGGACCGCGCGATTTTCCAAGACGGCTCTGCATGTTCTATCTTGAATAAACAAGCAAGATAACCCAGAGCTATTAGCATACAATCACATTATTCAAAGGTAGCGGTATATTTGAATTTTGGAGGAGAGAAATAAATAGAGATGATAAACTTATAGAGGAGATATTAAGAAGAGGTAGAAAATGCGTAAGTACCGACGGAATCATCTAAATGTGACTGTTGACCGTTGATTGACATACGATGTTGAAGGCGTGCTTATGGCAGGTATTCGTGCAAAAACTTAGATAATTACCTAATAGAACAAAAATCTTTTAAATGGACACTAAAAGACAACCAGGCAAAATTTCAAGCCAATTGTCACTCATATAGTTAATGTTATTTAATCCGATGATCGTCGAAGCTTCCTCTGAGAATTCTCACGTAGATGATGCCAAAAAGTTTAAATTTGCTCTCGGTGTTGGTGGAGAAGCAGCTATTTGATTGAATTAAAAATACCTTCTTGAAGTAGAGGGAGCCATTGGCCAGGACAACCCGCCTCTGGGAGAGGGACGGTGGGGGCGTCAGAGGAGAAGATGGCGTTGCCGAGGAGATGACGGCCTCCTCGCTGACTAGGGGCTTGTCATCGAGGGCCCAGCTGAGGCGGGCGGGTCCGAACTCGGGGTCCGAGAAGGCGGAGCAGTTGAGGAGTGCGGGCTGGCCCCTGCCCACCACAACATCCTCCGGCTCCCGGACGAAGCCTAGAGTTAAGTCGATCCCAGTCGTACCTGGAGAAGGGAAAAGAAGATGGAAAGGTTATCATACAATTGAAAATTGATATCTCAAGTTCCAAATCTTTCAACTGACTGAATTATAAAATAAAATATTTCGGAAAGGCAAAAAATAGATTCATTGCGATTTTGTGAACACACAGAAATTAGTCAACGAATTCCTCGCTCTATCGAAGTGAAATTTGCATTGACTCGAAAGTTATATAAGTTAATGTATTACGGAATCCAAACGTAAGTTCTTAATAAGCCGTATCAAAGAGAAAACAAAGAGCCGAAACCTCTATAGCTTCAGCATAACTGTGTCGGGGGCAATTTAAAAGATTAATTAATAACGTTAATGAAAAGTTAGTCTCATATTAGAAAAAAACTTGTGATACAGATAATTAATTCCCTTTTAGCACGAAATAATCTGATTGAACGACACGAGTTGTTATCAATTGTCAAAACAATGCATCGGCATTCACATTTTCAAATAATGAACAGAAAAATCATCTCACTTTCTTTAAATGTTGATTTTTGTGGAATTCATGGGAAAATATTTGGAAAAGGGGTCAAAAGTATATTTTATTACCACGGCATAACTGAGCCTTGAATAAACTGAACTGCGCAGGCATCTACGGATTCATGAGAAAAATTTACGTTTACGTGCATCAGGAGTGACTCACTCTCTGCACGGCGCAGCGCATTCTTCGCCTTATAAGAAACTCACTAACGCATTTATTTCAATAAATCTCACCCGATCAAGATTACTATGCATCTTTGCATTCAATTGCTATCGCCCCACATGCAAAGGAGCAAATGCCTTTCTTTAGCGACGACGAAACCAACCACTTTTCTAGAACGTCCTGCGGAACGAGATGTTTTCGCATTACGAAGCTAAAATCGTTATCATGTTACACAAAGCGAAAGAACTCCGTTTGGTTAAAGTGAGAAAACAAGTACCCGCGAATTTTAAGATAGGATGAAACCAAGAAAACAAAAATAACTCGCCTCTTGAAATTCTATCTTTCCAAAAGGAAAGATTAGAGAGATTAAGGATTTTTTAAGGTCATGGTGTCGAGGATATACTTATAAATTCCCTCGTTTTAAAACGCAGCTTTGAAACATGATCACACGGCTTCGGCACGAGATCCAACACGTTTCGGAGTGGAAAAACGGAACCGTAAAATACGAAAATGTACACTTCCGAGGATATTACATCAGACTATTTCGTGGAACCGATAAGGAAAATGTGAGAGTTTCTCAGACTTCCTAGAGATTTAAAAATTCCACTTCTCATAACAACGGAGAGGTTCTGAAATACGAATGAACGAAACGCAGAAGAAATAAATCAATAAAACTCTTAAAACAAGGATACTTCGACCTCCTTTGATACCTGAAGACTTAATGCCACGTGGGGCTAAACCAGGTGCGTAACTTCGGGGTCGCAGGCCCACGCAGTGCGTGGTGGCCCCAAGATATTTGGGGCCCCACAAAAATACTCAGAAATTTTCCCGTAACCTGCCGTAAGGTATTCTAAGTAGTAATATACTTATGAGAATGAAATATTTCATCGCTCGAAATTAAGAAGAAAATACCATCTCAAGTGTTTGGAGTTGTTTTGTCCTATCCTTGTAATGGTAGAATTATAGAAGTCTCAATGTATTTCTGGAATTAAAACGTAAAAAATATCGACAAAAATCAAAATGTTATAATAATTTTATATTTTTATATAAATGGGGCCCCCAAAAACTTGACTTGCGTGGGGACCCCAAAACCGTAGTTACGCCAAAATCGAGCTTATCCAAAACAGAATGAATGACAAGAGGACGGTGAAAGGAATTTATTGTTTATTTACTTCTTCTCAGAGCTTTCAATCGGAATTCATTCTAGCTATTCAAATAAATATTTATCAAATTTAATACAGAAGTCACTGGAGTACCGCGAAGGGTGTTAGAATCTGCCACTAATTACACACGCGGCGGAGGAACTAAACTTGAGAAAAATCGCTTTCGTAGTACGTTATTCTCTAATATTAAATTATTATTATTATCATAGTTCCTAAGTCGTGGAAAAATAAATTTATTTTTAAGGAAACTTTTTCATAAGAGACAAAAACTAGGCCGGAGAACGCAATTTTCACACTCGAGTGACTTATCAATACAGGAAAATTCGTTGCGACAGGCCCAAACAAGGGAGCCGAGCTTAAGAGAGAAAACCACGGGTATCGTAGGTCATTTTACGATAACCCCTGAAACCTAGCGATTAAAACTTACTCAACGAGGTTATCGGCGTCATAAAAAAGGGAAAAATAACCCAAGATGGGGTCGAAACGCAAAGGGGAGAAACGTAAGTTCTACCAAAAGATAAGCCGCACGATACTTCTGAATTGACAAAATAATACGGTTCCGAGCCCACTCGGGCGAATGAGCATAACGACTGCGTGGCGATGTAAGAATTTCGAGCCAGAGCAACAACTAGTAAGTCGAGATTAGAAATGGATACCGTATCTATGTATATTTCCATCTTCTACGGCTTGAGTTCTTGTTTTTGTTCGACCATTCAGCGAAAATATGTTTTTCTTAAGCAGGATATATGGAGTGTGATAAAATAATTTCAAGAATGTCCTCATATTATATTTATGTGGTTAAGTGAATAAATAAATGTATGCATAAAAAGTTATGTGGGGTATGTCACTCCCTGCAACCTCAATTGAGGCCACATTTTTTCACCCCATTCGGGCAGTTTTTTACCGTAAATTGAAAAAAAAAAGTTCTTAATGGAAAAGAGGTTTGATGACGTGGAAACAATTCGAGGGAATACGACGGAGAAACAAGCGGCCCTCTATAAATCTATGACAGATGCTCCTAACAGGAGAAGGATCGCTGATACATATTTTATTGAGGTAGAGGGAAACCAGGGATGCATTCACATAAACTCTGAGACACTTATTTGCATGTAGAATCTTATTATCCACATTTCGTCCAAATACGTGATCTGTAAATCTCGTGATCGTAACTGCGAGCTTAGTTAATTGAACAATGGACAAAAGAATTTTTGCCTCTTGTGGATTATCCGCCCCGTTTTTCGAAAAAGAAATTACTAACTTCATTCAATAAACTCAACACTTATGAACAGCATAAACTCAATTTCAACAATTAGTAAAACACATTGAACAACGGAAATAACAATGTCAACAAATAATAACTTCTTCATTCGCGTTGGATGATTTATCTTCTCCATAATGCTGGGAACACCTCGTTATTCACACCGATAAGCTAAACATTTTAATGGAAATAACAAATATACATTAATTTTTTATACCTATTTTCAAGAACGATTAACATCCAATATAAAATTGAATTTTTCGAGTTTACAATATATTTAAAATTACTAACCTGTAACAAAGGGCAACTAACGCAAGAAAGAAACAAACGTGGAACGATCCTTCTTCAATAATTAGCAAGGCCGGACAGGTGAATGCTACGCACAGTTCATATGAAGGAATGAAAGGTCGTGGACATCTGTAGCAAACGAAACATTGGGGAAAACTTCCCCTCTCCCACTAGGCATTCATAAGGTTCAAGGAATTCTCAAATGGGTAAATTTCCCCATGGAATTACCGGAAGTCGGCAGATATTATCTTAAAAAAGACTTGAAAGTCGTATTCGTGGAACGACCCAAGGGAATTGAGGATTAGTGAACTTGGTCGGAGTTTTGACCCTATGGCGATAGGGTGGTAGCGTGAGGGAGGCGATGACCATTTGAACATGGAAGGTTACTGAGCGGTGGGAAATTCCGCCTTTCGCTTACTGTTTATGCGAACCGAAATAAAGGAGCGAAATATATTTCTGTTTTCGGTTCGGGTTCCATATATTTAGTTTTTTCGGTTCGGCTTTTCGGTTCGGTTCCGGTTCGATGCTTTGGTTTGAAAGGAGATTGACGTACACACCCAATAAATAAAGTTGGCCATAATGAAACCAACCCTATAAATTAACTGCACGCAAGTTGAAAATGCGAAGGAAAGAAATATAAAACTCTGCTTAGTTTACATTTCTTACACCAAATGGATTTTTAAACGAATGTTTTTATATATACACAACAAAAGGTTCGGAATGACGCTGCTAAATAAATGATAGAAACATGCTAAGTTAAAAAGAGCGCAGGTTATATCATCGATCGAGAAATCGTTACATGACCGGAGTTACGAAATCATCGTAACTATGCCGCGTCAATAACTATGTATCATAATGAGAATAGATTTCATTAAGTACACAAAATATGCCAAAAATTCTCTATACAGCAAGACCAAAGGTTGTGTTTTTGATAGGTTTTTTATAGCTCAACCGCTCGCAAGAAAATAAAAGAAAAAGTCACTTGGAGAGAATTTTTGGCAACAATATAAATCTATTAGAAATACAGAAAAAATTGAGGTTGAAAACTGTAGTAATATAAAATGAAATGGCCAATTTAAATCGGAGAAGAGATTCAAATGGAAGATACACAGAGTTTACGAAAATGCAATGCTAAAAAATCGCATAAACTGCGAAATTTCGAGTGCACGTTAAACATTTTTAATAGAAACAAAGGAAGAAACTTAATTTCAATACCGAGGCTGCAAAATTCCGTGGAAAATTACGTTTCGTGAAACGGGGATTAAAGTGATTCAATTAACGTTTCCAAGTTTCTTAAATCAATTAACGAAGAAAACGACGATTCTAAATCTCACGAAAGATAACATTTTGAATCGTTCAATGGAATCACGAGAAGTACGTCACTGACACACAGCTATAAAAAAAGGGCTAATACTCTAAACATATTAGAATGACCCACTTTTTAAAAATCAACTATGGTGGCAAAAACCTGACAAAATTGCATTTAAAATAAGAAGAGTAATAGGACTCAAGATCGAAACGGAACGAGAACGAGATAAGATAAACATAAGGTAAGTGGCAGGTAATTATGCGACTCGACCGCAATCTATCCCTCTGCATGTGGCAACATTTCTTATCCCACCCCTTCCCTAACGACGGGGTGCAGCAAAGAGCATGCCGCGCGACAGAAAATCGTCGGATAAAGAAAGGTAAGAGAGATAAAGAGAGTGGGGAAGGAGTCGTAACAGGGTCGCTCCAACTGTTTAAAATATGACATCCTCCCCACTTGACCCCTTCTCACTCCCTCTCTCTCACTGTAATTGCAAAGACAAGACAGCACATCCTTCTACTCTATCCAAGCTTTATCCGTGACACGCGCCCGCGACTGCTTCGGGCCTTTTTACTCCTGACGCCGCCGTCATACTGCAGCATTTTTATGGCCGGACCCTTTAGGAACGCTGTATCGCAACATCACTGCAGTCCGTATTCCTAAGGGGAACGAGGAGGAAGGGGAAAGGGGGAGGGGGGGGGGGGGGGGGGGAGAAACGCGCTAGGGCAGGGGGCGAGGAAAGGGGTGGAAGGGAGGAAAAAGAGAGAGAAAGGGAAGAGTGGGAGGGGCAGCGAAGTAGGAAGGCTGGTGGCCGGTCAAGATATCCACTCCCTCGAGGGTCCGCACGGTGAACGAAATGAATGACGGATAAAATGATTTCTGAACGGGATTTTTCAAGTGACCGGTAATGGACGAAAAAAGCGCCTGCATGCACCATTCTCCTGCAAAAAAAAATTGCGCCGTTTCTAAATAAAACGCCATAGGTGACGCGAAAAAATAACAAGCGCGCGGGGATCAGTTTTTCGGAAGGTGAAGAGATGCAATTGGTCGTTAAGCGTTGAGGTATTCGGACACGGTCAAATTCCTATAGATTTTCCTCGTTTCGATAAAGAAAAAAAAGGTCGGTCCGCATTTTTTTGCCGCTGCCCAAGGGTGCGCGTAGAGCGAACGCCGAGCGTCGTTCCGTTCCGTGACCGTAACTTTCTTTGCAGTTATTTTTTTATTACGCGCACATTTTACGATCTTCCTGCGACCCACCGCCACAACCTCCACACTCCTTAGAAACGGAGCAACGAGAGAGAGAGAGGGTCCGAAGCAGCCGTTAAAAAAGTATTTAAAAACTAAAAGCAATTATGGTTGTAGCATCGGGATTCGGTTCCCGCTTTATACTTAACAGCGAATGGGACGAAAGGAATTTTATAACAACCATCCGTTATGGGTCTGGAGATGGCTGAAGTTGGTCGAAGATAATTAAGGGCAATAAATTTAGCATAACAAACGGAAGCAACGGGCGAAAAAGGGAGATACAAGAGCGGTGGGAGACAAGAGAGCATGGGCGGATTCAAGGGGGGTAAAGGGGGTAATTACCCCCCCTAGAATTTCTGAACACTCGAAAAATAACCCTTTAAATCTCGTCCTTCGTGCTGAGCAGTTCATAATTTAAGTTATTTCACTCGCTTCACTATAACAGACCACCGTTTCACTGTAAGTATTCGCTATTTGCTATTAAGTTCTACATTTCGTTTTTCTGATTAAAATATGTATTAAATAAGATAGTTTCAAATACTTTATTAAATAACTTTTATATTAACCTCACTCGATATCTTATATCGATAATATATAGGTGAAAGTAATTTTTATTTCACTTTATACCCGCAAAGGGGTACTTAAAATTCAGTGGAAAGTCGAACTCACCTCACGTACACTATGTATAATTAAGCAAGATAATTGAAAGTGTAATGTGAAGCGCCATATAACTTTTACAAATGCTCTTAATAAACTTTAGTAAATCAGCGTTGTTGTATAAGAAAAAACTGTCGCGAATTTTGTTCTTTCTTACCAACAGAACTCACAAATCAAAATTTATTTTATTCTTTTTAGTGCATAATACAAAAGATATTTTTAAAAAACATTTTTTTTATTAATTTATCTTTTCAATCCTAAATTACCCCCTCCCCCCCCTTGAGACAAATAGTTTATCGCGTTCATCCCGAGATGAAGGAAACCAGGCCAGGAGAAGCAACAACAAAACATTCCGCCATTCCCGTTCCTCTCTCAGATACGCCGCGCCATGGACGCCCAAAAAAGAAGGCCTTAAACCTGCGCGTTGTCCCCTGATCTTCTACACACAGGTTCTTGCGGAAACTTCCTTTCCTCTTGTTTCGGAAGAAGAAGAACCCTTTCTCGCATAGCCCCCCACGCCATGGGAACGAAGGAGAGAGAGGAAAAGGGCGTGGGTAAGATTAGAGGAGAGGGAGAGAAGAGAGAGAGGGAAGAGAAAGAGAGAGGGAAGTGAGAGAAGAGGAGAAAGAGGAAGGAAGAGAAAGGAGGTAAGGGTGAAGAGGGAAGAGGTAGAAGAGGGGAGAGATACGAGAGAGGAGGGAAGAGAGGGAGAGGAAAAGAGATAAAGGAAGAGAGGGAGAAAGAGGAAAGAGGAAGCGGGAGATAAAGAGGGAGGTATAGGGAGAGAGAACGAGGGAAATAAAGAGGGAGAGTGGGATAAAGCGGAGGAAGAGAGGGGGAGGGGTGGGGGGGGGGAATAGAGCCTCTCTGATCCACCTCCCTCCCGATCCCTTCACCCTCTCCCGCTCCTTACGCTCGCGAAACTTCCCCCCTCCCGTGCAATGCAGCATGCCAAGTGACGTAGGAGAGCAGGAGAGAGAGAGAGGTAGGGAGAGAGGAGGTAAAAGAGGGACGGGGGGAAGAGAAGGGGAGGCGGCTCCGTAGTAGTGAAGCCTTCCCTCCCTTAACCAAAAACCCCGCCACCCACTCTTCTCTTCGTCCGCCTCTTCCCCTCTGCGATTCCCGGGGGTTTGATCGATACGGCGCCAATCAATAAAGGCGAGGAGAGCAGCGGGAGAGGCAGAGAGAGAGAAAGAGAGCAAGCGAGAGAGAGAGAGGGAGAGGAGGGGGAGAAGCGGGAGGGGCGTAGAGGAAGAAAAGAGGGAGCGGGTGAGAAGGGGGGGGAAGAGGAGGGTGTAGTGCGTGGCACGACCACGCAGCAGAGGCGCACCGTAATCCCGGGGTGTGGTCCATTGGGCGGGAGAGCGGGAAGGAGGCGCGGTGGGGTGGGGGAAGAGGGTCACGGAGTTGGAGAGAGAGAGAGTACTCCTTCCTCACCCCTCTCATTACTCTCGCCGTCGAGAGGTTACGTTCACGAGGGTCCTCCAACCGTGTCGACGTCGCTTTTCCCTTCTCTCTCACACCTCGAGCTAAAAATCTCACTCTTTCTCCAGTTCTCCCTGTGTTGTCGTCGATTCCTCTCCAAAGGCGAAGGATTCGCGAGTGACGGGAGAAGAGGTCCCCGTGCACCGAGGGCGTAAAAAAAAGGGAGTGAGAGAATGAAAGAGAGACAGAGGGAGGTGGAAAGACCCTTGAAAGATCGTCGACGCGACAACACCTAGAGATAAAAAAAAATGCTTCCTCGTTCTCGCGCGCGGGAAAAAAAATTCCTCCGTCGTTTGTTTGAGAAAATGGAGGTGACGAGGATGGAAACCAGTCAATAAATTGGTCCCTTTGAACAATAAAAACAATTCCGATGGAAATGAAGGAAGGGAGAGGAAACGTGAGTGGGGCGAAAAAAAGGAGGATCGGATTACAAAGGGAAAAAAGAGAGGAGAGAGAGAGAGAGAGAGAGAGAGAGAGAGAGAGAGAGAGAGAGAGAGAGAGAGAGAGAGAGAGAGAGAGAGAGAGAGAGAGAGATAGGAGGTGAGTGGAGAGTGAGAAAAAAAGAGGGAAAATAGAACAATTTTTTCAAGTCCCGCGTATCTTCGCTCGCTCACTTCGCGGCTAAAGGGACGCTGTGAATGGGGATGGATGAGGAGTGGCATATTAAGGCGAAGTGGAAGGGATGCGAGAAGAGGGCAAAGGTTTGAAAGGGGTGGCGGATGTTCCCGTTCGGAGTGAAGAGAAAGAATTTAGGAAGAGTAACAGTCGTCGCCGTCTTTTAATCCCTTCTCTCCTCTTTCATTCACTCTCCTGTAGGAGCGATTGACCTAAATTCCCATCTACCGCTAATGATCGCATTGGACAGCGAAAGTTTTTACCTCTCTACTTTAAGACTCCACTTTTGGTAGACTATTCCTGCATCTCCCGCTCTTACAAATATAGAGAAATGAAAAAAAATTACCCACCGATTAAAAATATGACAAAATACCTATTAAAACAAACGCGCCATTTTTTTCAATTATCTCAAATTCTTATTTTTCATCACGAATTTAAAATAACTCTGTACATTACAAGCTGGCATTAAGGGAAAACATGCCGACAGAAGTTCATCTGCAATGAAACGACAGCTTCAATCTATGAGTCAAACTTCAAATAACACGCGAGTATTAACAGTTACTTGAATTCTCCGAAATGTTCATGAATATAGCCATTTCTCCGTCGATACGCGGAAAAAATCGCGAGAAAAAAATCCGAAAATAAAATCTTAAACGAATAAAGGTCAACTTCAACTCTCTCCCTCCGAAAGGAAAAGCTGGATGAATCATAATGCGAGCGACGCCAACACTCGACGCTCGCCGCCGTACGTCTTTTCCTTCCTGTGGAGCGTAATTTCCATCGTAGAACCGAGTCTCATTCACTGGCGTTCGAAATTCGTGCCGAATCTTCGTGAGCCTCCGCAACTGTTCGTCAGGACGCTCGAGGGCAGCGCCGTCACACAGCGACTCGTAAAATAAAAATAAAGGACCGTGCTCGTACGGCACGACATGACGTCGTTCTCACGGACCGTAGAATTTTAATCGGCCCTATATACCCTACGTAAACGGGTCGGAGAATTCAAGGAAGGAATTCGAAGAAAAAATGCCTTTTCCCGCGACGCCATTAGCCATTTCTACTTACGTCTCCTGTTTTTCTTTCGTGAAAAACGGCGACCAGAAGCCACGTAAGAATGTTTTCTTGAAGATATATTGCCATCATCACAGTTTACATACAGAACCAAAGATAGCTACTTCAACATAAACAAACGGTAGTGTATTGAAAAGGTTTACAAAATTGTTTTAGAAACGCGACATATTTATATACATATAAACAACTGCCTAAAAATAAATAAATTTTATCAAAGACAACTATAAAGCAATAGTGAACTATAAAAGCGTTCAGAGTCCAAAAATATTTACCTCATAGCAGACAAGAATTACATCCAGAACAATAAACCGATCGGGTATTTCACTGAGAAACGTGAAGCACTATGAAATACTTTTAAGAACTACACTACGATATGCACGTGCAAGATGTTTTTCAGTAAATCTAACATAAAGGAGATCATTCACCCATTAAATGTAAGACATTCTCAAATTTATCAATTCGAGAAAATGACAGAATCGGCAGGAAATAACAAACAAAATGTTAAGGATGACCGAGCACCCGATTCTGCCAGTTTTGTTTAGTGGCAATTAACAGCAAATTTCTGCATCTTTCGATATGATTTTGGCTCATCCAACCAAATCTGTCCCATTAAGAGCCTTTATCTTAATCTTCTCGTATCCATTCCTTTTTTAAAGGCACCTAACATTCCTTTTTTCTTCCTACTTCTTCTTACCCTCTTTCCTAGCATCATCTTCCCTTCTACCATTTCTTTCAGCAAAACTGCGCATCTGACAATCCGAGTCAAACATTTATTCTACCTTTTTCGCATTACTCTAATTAAGCTATTTATCTTTCCTAACTGAGTTTAAAACTTCGTTTGTTTTCCTCTCAGTCCATTAGCATCTCAACCAAGGTTTAAATAGAGGTGATGCTTTCATATTTCAAACTTTTGGGTATATTATTAAGTTCAAGATGTATGCAATATAGATGTTATTAAAGCGATACACCGTTTTAAATACTACCAAATGAAGACAGTCGTTAAAATGGCCAGAAGTTAAGCGTGGCGATAAACGCTTACAACGACACTCCCTCGCGTTGGAGCGGCGAAACAAAAAAAAACAGTTGTGCCAATTTCATGCTCGTCGTGATCTCCGTCACATAGACAACGACAGCGCTAGCATATGGCGATGGTGCGGGTGGATAACGAAGTCGAAGACAGAGCGGCATTAATCATTTGAAACGAAGCCGCCGCGGAGTGCTTCCGCGCGCAAACTCACCGGAATGAAGTCGGGGCGAGAAAACTATTATTTGCCGTTACTCGAGAAAAGAGACAGACCTGAGACCGCGTTAACTCGCGCATGTCGAAACGTAAAACGCAAAAAAAAAAAAAATAACGAAAAGAATTCAATCGCGTTCCTTCTCGATTTATCCGAAACGTCTCACGAATTGGGCGACGTTCGAGGACACGACGCTAAACCGAGTTTCTTAAAACGATAAATACCGAGCAGGAATAATATCTTCCGCGCGTTCCCAAACAAAACGACGGACGAATTCGACGCAAAATCAATCATTCCACGGACGAACGTAACCGGATAGCAAACGCCGTCAAACGCCGAACACAACAACCAACAACGACCGACAGTCACGCGCTGCCATCGACTCCGAAGACCGTAAAAAAAATATAACGCTTAAACGACGAATGAGCGAAAATCGGAAGATGACGTAAACGGGCATCGTCACCAGGCCCGCCCCGACTTCTCGGCAACCCCAGCGCCGCCGCGGAAGCTCGAGCACGCCAAGCCTCTTCCATCGACCTCTTCTCCCCCTCTCCCCACATCCCTCCGCCCTCCTGCCGCTTCCCTTCCTCCCTCCTCTCAACATACTATACAGCGAGAGAAAACGGAGGGAACACAGAGGGGAAGACTATAACAAGCAGCACGCACAAACACGCGGTGGCGACAGGCACACGTGCGTCCCCGAGAATCCCCACGCAGCCTCATCCCCCACCCCCAACCATCCCTCTCCCGTCTCCCACCAACCCAACCCGACCGACCGACCAACCCTTTGCCCCACTAATAAAGGATCCTCTCCCACTCCACGCCTCCACCTCCGACGCCTCGCCCTCCCTCCCTCCCATACCCGTCTTAACCTCCCATTCCTTGCACGCCCCTTTCTCCTCCTCCCACGCTCCCCATTTGGATCGCGACCCCGCCCCTTAACCTATCTTCCGCGCGCCGCGCACTGCCACCTCTTTACGTACCAAAACAAGAGAGGATAACAAGCACGAATTCGGGAAAACTCCTATTTTTTTCACTAGTAGCATGCAACGCAACGAGGAAGAATATCGGGCGAGTACGTTACGCAACGGGAGAAGATGTTTCGAGCGTGGCGGGAAGTATATCGGTTATAAACGAGGCGCAAGACGAGGACGGAATTAGAAATTGCCGCGACGACGCTGGCACACCCGTCGGAAAAAAATCATAACATACCGTTAAGATATGATGCGAATTGTAAAACCGGCAATCTTGGGCCTTAATGATGTTTTTTTCTTTGTACGCAAACAAAATGTTCCACAATGCACCGTATAACGCTATGCAGCCCCGACATAGGCCTAAACACAACGAAAACTGAGCAGGGTTAGAGTGGTTAGAAAAAGTCCGCAGCTGAATTTAGGTTAATATTTTTGCCGCAACTCGAACGGAAGTTTTTGAAGTAATATTTTTTTAAATGTCCGGTTTTTGGATGTTGCACTGTAACGCATTCGGTGGTGTAACTACAACAGCGGGAGACGATAGATTTAGGGGACCCTGCAAGATCCATCTATATATTATTTTAAACATAACGAGTTATGAAATGGCCCTGCGTTGTCTAACCACGTCGCCACTCGCCTAATGTGTCGAATTGATGTAATTCATCTGTCACATACGAAGGGCCAATAAGAGCGCGGGTCAGGAGGCACATTTGGTTCGGGCCTCGAGCTCAAGGGGGACTAAATTCAAAGACTTGTTTATTGTTTGGCAGGTATGACATCTGAATAAATGGAACAAGATGGGTTTAGTCGGACCCTCCTTGTTCGGATAAGAATTCATTTTCATTTGATGATAAAAATACATTTTTAAATAGGGCATATATTAAATTTTTATTGTGACCAAGGGCCTCAAAATCTGGAATTGGTCTGAGCCTCTCTGAATCTCTGACAGGGCCTGCATATGCATACATTTCTTTATTAGAGTGCCCCAAAGATTTTGTAGAAGTAGCAATGATCCCTTTAAAGACGAAGCGGAAGGCAATGCGTCATAAAGGCAACCGAAAGATAAACCTACGATCGCACGTGCCGAAGATCATTAGTAGCATTCTCTATAAAAGCCTGAAAGACCGCTAGAATATGGATTCGGTTTCGAAATGGACGAGGAATTCCATTTCCAAAATGCACCGCTGAAAAAAGAACTGGAATAGCGAAAGCAAAACGAACTTCTATTAACGGAAAATATAAACGTAGGTATATAAACTGAAAAATGCTAAACATGGAGTATCGCTTTGTATGGAGCGGAAACACGGAGAATCAGAAAAATGGCAAATTACTTGGAACATGTTATGTATCCTAATCAGTGAATGAAAATCCTATACATAATTTTGGAAGTGTCCGTCCGTCCGTCCCCCCCTGTATCTCAGAAGCCGTTCGTCGTAGAGATATGCGGTAAACTGCATTTTGTTTCTAAAAGATAGGAGGTCCCTAGAAAACTATTCTCATTTTCATAAAGTCCCGGGTTCGAATCAAGGAGACAATTATATTTTCCCATAAGTTTACAAGGGATTTTCGATTTTTCAGAGTGCAAGGTTTTTTTCCTTCATTCATTAAAACATGTAAATATGGACCGATTTTCTTCGTTTTTGCTTTATTCGACGGCTAAAACTCTATACTATCTTATTCTTGCGATGTTTACATGTTACACAGTCGAATCATTCAGAAATACGCAATTGTTTTCGAAACTTTACGGATATTTCGTACTCTTTCCGGACGTTGTCAAGGCGACCGTCATTGTTGCCTCCAATGCAATTAATGCCAATTAAACCTTCAAATAGGTGAAAGAATGGCGTTATTCGCTTCGCACTTTGATTAAGCATTGAAATTATTGTTGTAGCAATGTCATCATTTATACATAGCAACATAAATATTTAAGGATAATTATTCAGTTAACTGTGGTTAACTGCGTACGGGAAGCGTTTCTAACGATTTAATCAAAGCAGTTGAATCTTCCTATTGTCATTTGAATGCTGGAATCTTATTTCTTTGTAAGTAGAACCATTATATTATACATCCATAATGTTTGTTAGCGCAAATTGGCTCACGCATAAATTTAAAATTAAATGAGAATAGGGACACACGTTATTTTTTTAAACACATTACATGGTTATCTTCTCTTCATTGATAATCTACATAAACGGTTGCATTGATTGTTATATAAAAAAGGACATATATTTGAATAAAAAGAAAAACATAAAAGTTCGCCATCAATTATTATGTAATGAAATGCATTTCTAGAGTTAAATGTGAATTATTGAGATCAACTTATTTTACATACTTCATCATTTTTTATAAATCAACTGAAAATTCACCGCGCAAAGATTGCGCGGGATCAGCTAGTGAGGATAAAATAACTGAATAGAACAGCGTTTCTCAACCTTTTTGGGTGCGTTTCGCTTCCAGCGCGAGCGCCTATTATCGTAGCCTATTAAAGTAGCCGGTTATTTTAAAATACATAAAGAAATTTATTAAAATTTTCAATCTTAATTCATTACTTTTGCTTTTTATAAAAATAGCAATTTTTCGCTATACTTTTGCGGCAGTTTTTATGCATTGTTAACCGATCTTAAATTTTTTGAAATCTTTCGCTGCCCACTTCAAACCCTTTTGCAGTCCACTGGTTGAGAAACACTGGAATAGAAAGTTTTTAAGTTAATACACATAAAGAAAAACACGAATTATCAAAATGTGGAATAGTTAATTTCGCTGCTCTATAAGTAAATTAAAAAGCATCTGGTACAATATTGAACGAAAGACTCAGAGGTGTCTGAGGTTAGTTTTTGCGGTTGCTTGAGTTGCATCGTTGGTTTTAAGTAACCCGAGGTTAAAACGTAAAACAACATTTCTAGCGTGACCGAGTACGTATTTTTCGGCATGCTAAAATTCTATCGTGCATGCGTTTGTGCACGGGCGCGACTGTGCGTTCGCGTATGTGTGAGCACGTACGAGTGATCGTGTGTGTGAGTTGGTGCATGCGAGTGTTCACGCGTGAGTGAGCGAACGTGACTGTGTGAGTGACTGAGCGAACGTGCGAGTGTGTGCGCGCGACACCCAGAAAAAATTACACAATACTTCGATAGATTCGAAAGGTGGTTATGGAGAATGATGCTAAAATGGGCAGACGGGTCGAAAAACGACGAAATACACAGGAAGGCGAAGAATTTATACAGACAGTGGGAAAGAGGAAGGCGAGAACGAGATTGGGTATTATTCGAAGGAAAAGGATTCAGCTGATAGACGAATTGATGGAGATAGAGAGCCACCAAGTAATGAAGACAGCTGAAAGCAGGAGTATTTGGATAACCTGGTTTAACAAAGAATAATCATGGACCTGTCTGGAGAGTCTACCAGTGATGATGATTTCTTTGGTTTTGATTGTGTTTCTGAAAAGTATTTTTCAACATTCAAGAGATTAGTGACAGAAAAGTGTTGCCGAGTGTCACTCGAAAAGTATCCCCTCGCTAAAGGAGCTGATAAAATAAAAATGTGTACACTAAATTTACATGCCAAACAAACAGACAATTTAAAAATATACCTAAATCAGTTTCCGCCGAGATTAGTCATACCACAAACAGCGATTATTCGTTTTGTTTTATTTTTTAATCGAGAAACGAGCGACAAAAGGACTAGCGGTTAGTTTTCTCTGATAGTGTCTGAATATTCTTTAAAAGCGGCATTACAAAAAGAGCCGACTAGCGGAAGGACGCAGGAAAGATGACGATTTCGCAAAAAAACGCCGTCTTGATGTCTCTCTCTCTCTCTCGATCTTACAGCGATTCAGCGAAATAAAGGACGAAGAGGGACAGGGAAAGAGAAAAAGGGACGATAGGGAGAGAGAGAGATGGACAAAGAGAGAGGCGTGAGAAGCAAAAACACTTCCCGCTTGTCTTCGGCATAACTATCGCCTCCCCTGCGTCCCTCGGTCTCTTCCCCAAAAGTTATACTTCTACGCTGAGAGAGAGAGAAAGATAGAAAGGGACTTCCCTCTCGCAACAAGAGTAAAACAAGCATTTTTTTCCCCTTCCTCTCCACTTCATTCCGCTTCCCTTACTCCCCTACTCTCCATTATTCGGGGACTTTACGTAAGTAGGGAGAAAGAGCGCGCACTTTTAGCCAAAAGGAGATATCGAGTAACAATAAACAAGGAACGGAAGAGGGAGAGTGAGAGAGAGAGAACAGAAGGGGGGGGGGGCGATAGGGAGAGAAAGAAAATAAAAAAAGAAGAGCGGACGCTTTCATATAAACGAGGGAGGGCGCGTGAAGTCCGCGCGGAGCGAAACGGGAAAGACTCCGTAACGAGAGCGTTTTTAGAGGTCGTTGCGACGAGAGCCCGGAGAGGAAAAGAGAGGAAAGAAAAGAGGGGGACGGAAAAACAAAAGCATAAAGGATAAACCCACGAGCGTTTTTTTTCTCGTTTCCCTTTATAATCTCGCGAGCGAGGAGGTATAAGGGGGGGGGGAGGGGAGGGGAAGAAATCTGTGAATTCTTTCCGACAATCGCACACTTTTCAAGGAGCACAAAGTGGTGCGCCTCCGTAAACCTCCTTTCCCTTTCCACCTCTGCCACTTCTCCGCCGTTCCGAAGTAATATTTTCACCATCTCGCAATTCGATTTATCTCGCGGATACAGGGAATGAAGGAGAATAATGAAGTTATTTTCCTAGAATGTCCCACTCGTCGAAAGGGTGACGTTTGACGAGGCAATAGCGAGGCAGCTGCCGATGCCTCCTTACGCCACCCTCTCGGCGAGAGGGAGAGTCCATCTTCTTCGCCCTCCCCCCCTTCTCTCAAACCTTTCAAAGGAGGGACCGGTTAGGAAGGTGGAGGGGAAGGAGGGGGGTCAAAGGGAGCCGAAGGGTGACGAGGGAGTGGGGAGCGCTAGCTCGCTCGCTCGCTAGGGTGACGGAGGGAGATAGGAATCGGAGGGAGGCTGTGCCGGTGGAAATGAGAGGGATGATGGGAGGAAGTTAAAAACTGGATCGAGTTCGCCGTGAGGTGAGGAACGAACTTGGAAGAATGTCAAAGGATAGGAAATATTACTTAAAGAGGTAACGAATGAACATTAAAAGGAAAACGATTCGTCTGAAAGGGTTACTTCTGCAATTATTATTTAAATGAGACTAACGACAAACAATTTTTAAGTGACGGACCAAATTGTTGAATAGGTGGCACCATGTTAACGCTCTGCGTGGAAAAGAATATTATCTAAACGATCTCATCTATTAAAAGTGAACTAACATCATATGACGTATATACACGTTAATTAGTGGTTAGTGGTTAGAAAACGAAGTTTGATGAAGGTAGAACTGTGACAGCGGTACAAAAAGGGAAATTGATAACACTCCAAATACACAAATGTGATTAATGGTGGTTCATGTTTATATTATATTCGAAAAGGACTAGAGAAAGGTTTGTTTTAAAACACTCAGTAGTCCACACAAAATTATTACGATTATAATACAACTAAAGAGTAATTAAATATATCTATAAATTACGGGATGTTTATATTGTAACACTTGAAAAGATGACCGGAAAAATATTTTTTAACAATACAAACCTCCAGAATAATGACAGAAAAGCCCTGAACAGGAGGAAACAGAAAGTTACGACAGAGGCGCCGGGATGAGAGGATAGTAAAACACCAGCACGAAAAATTGTACCATACCATACGGAATACGTTCACCGATACAAAAAAAACAACTCAATTAACAAGTTCTCTCAATAGACAAAAGAAAACGACGACGCGAATCCCCTGCTAAACAGATTTCCGGAGGAAAATTAATATTCGATAGCTTTGTTCCCTAATTAGAAGAGACGCCTCGAAAAGGCGAGGAATTTCATCTGTCAGTGATCGAAAGGTTGAAAATTTTGGCACTCCTACATCACAATCAAAAGCCTTCGAATTGGAGAGGACAAAAAGAGAAGGGAGTAGAGAAGACGGAGAGAGGCAGAAGGAAGAGAGGAAAGCCTTTGGGGCGAATGAGCGGAGACGCATGCAATAAGAAGAGGTAGAGAGAGAAAGAGATAGTGGGGGGAAGCGGGATGAGAAATGAGGAAGGAGAGGACGGGGGAGGCCCAGGAGGAGAGGAAGGCGTCGGGCGGAACGGGGAGGAGGATGCGGGAAAGGGGGAGAAGGGGGAAAGCGTGGAAGGGAATGGAGGGAAATGGGCAGGCGCCTCCAAGGACGAGGACACATTCTACTCCTCCAATCCCAAACCAGAAATTACGCGAAAGCTGCAGCGAAGAAAGTACTTTCTTCTTCGGAAGGAAACGCACCCGAAGATCCAAACCATCGAACTCTAACATGTCGGGGTGGCATTACAAACTCATGAAACCTGCGACGAAAAACAAGAAGACACCCAAGACGGTCCCCTCGTGTAAGCACCGTACTCTTCCAAAGGGTAAGAGAGTGGATGGAGAGGAAGGGTCGGCCGAGGGAAGCTGGAGGAGGAGTGGCGAAGCGAGAGAGATGGAGAGCGACTCATCCCTCTCGCCCTCCTTAGAATTGCTGATATATTGTAAAGACAAAATGCTGAGGACGGCTTTTAAAGAGACTCCCCTCTCTTCCACGTGAGATTTCGCATTGTCACATTGGTAAGGTACGGTTGAGGTGGAGGATGTTGTCTGCGGATGCAATGGTAGCGCCCTCACCCCAACGCCCCCCCCCCCTCCTTAAACCCTCGCTCATCTCGCACCCAATACGCGGAATCCACACGAAAGGACTCCTCGGAAAAAATCCGGCGGCGGACCACCATCGGGAGAATCGGCGGCGAAGGCGAGAAACGCGCGGACGCTCCCGCCACGACCTCAAAGGGGGCCCTAATCGTCTGTCTGGTCTCGCTTCTCCAAAACCGCTAAGGGGAGACGGATCATCATTTCAATGGATTCAGAAGACCCGACCACTACCTCTCCCACTTCCCCCGCCCCCTCCCCCAATACGTGCTATCGGACCATTCCAATCTGCCTTCCATGGTTTGGTCCGCCACCGCGGATGACTTACTGGCTCGTGGGAGAGAGGACTCCCCCCTCCTTCCATTCTCCAGCACTCCTGATTCAAAAATATAATGAAAATACTTCGGGAAAAAAACCACTCGTCAATAAGCTTCATCTTGAGCGTCGCGGGAGGGGGGGGGGGAGGATAAAAACCTGCAAATATTCGCGTTTCCTAGCAGCCGACTTCGCTAATGCCGCAACGCTTTATCATTTTTTTAAAGGCGCTTTTATCCTTTTCCACAAATAGAATTATCGTTGTTTTCGCCGCGGAGATCCCCTCCGTCCATTCACACGAAAATGAGTGCCTCGGCTCCGTTTCTTTTATCTGTGGACTTTCGCGAATCAATTATACATGCGAGTAGCGGAGCGAGGAGAAAAGCCCGCGATAGCGAGATCGACCGGAGGGATACGGATCGGATGACTTATGGAAAAACCGCTCATGCATCGGAGGATGAAACAACATCGTCCTCCCATCTCCCCCTCTCTCTTCAAAGGGAGCGGCGGAAGGAACGAGGGACGACAAAGAAATCGGAAAATGGCGCCGAGAGTTTACTCTAGATAAAAATATCAGGATTTAACGAGTGAGTGGCGTTTTTCGTCCTATGTCCGAGACATATCAATGCCAAAGTGAAAGACGTAAAACCAAATTTTTAAACCGGAGTTCCCGCCGCCGCTTGCTCGTTCCGCCTCCTCATCTGCTGCCTCACATTTTACATGCCGGAAAAGTTATAATATGCACCCAACTAAACCCATAAATGATAACTTTCGAATCATCGAAAGTCGTTTAATATTCATGGAGTCGAATCTTTCGACGGATAGGTGTGTGTACGCGACAAAATTCTGAGTCGATTTTTTAAAGATAAAAAGGAATCAGAATCACTCTCCATTTCATGGCGTCACGATGAACTTCACTTTGAGAATAGCAGTGGTAAACGTTTGTGTCAATAATTCAAAATTGCTCATTTAAAAGTATAACTAGCTGCCGAATTTTAGCCATGAATTTGGAAGAAAAAAGATAGCAAATGAATGTCCATCTTCAACCGCGGGGGTTACCTTCCTGACTTAACCGGCGATTGACAAAATCGCGTTTCTGGAGGGCCAGGGCTTATAGAAAATTGGAGGTTAGAGGGAGTGATTCCTTGGAGCAGTGTTTTCCAACCTTTTTAGAGTCGCGGCACCCTTAAGTGACTTTTCAGAATTTGGCGGCACCCCTCCCTATCCATCATCAGTAATAATCGTGCTGGTTGAACCCCTAACTCCAATCCCCATATCTCCTTTCATTTCGAAGTGCCTTTGCGACGAAATGAAGGTCGACGTAACTCTGGTTTGCATTTTTGAAAGCCGACTATGCAAAATGATGCTAAAAATGGGAAAACAATATTTTTTGCGGCACCCTTCAGAACACTTCACGGCACCCCAGGATGCCGCGGCACCCAGGTTGGGAAACACTGCCTTAGAGACATGCGAAGGTTCTGTAATGTACGCTTCAGGTATGCTACACAAAAAAATTGTATCATATATAAAAATGCAAAAGTATAGGTTTAAGTACAAAGAAATAATGTACCGTCACATTATAACTGCAGAGAAGCCTCTGCTGACACCGGCCACATGATCTTACACTTAAAAGAACCGGTAAAACCAAGGTTTCCATACAATTCCTCGAAACTCAACCTCCTGACGAAATTGTGCCCTTATCTGGAGCTGCAAATTTCCTCAATAACATAAAGTTTAATATTAGTAAGATAAGTCAATTGGCCACAGCCGTGGGGAGAACTGCGGATGATGGATATTGCGGTTGGCAAAACCGAGTATGTACAAGTTTTCCACCACAGATGCTCAAAACCGTGGTTGGCGAGGGACTATCTTTTTGCTGAGAGGATACTCTTTCTAAAGGGACAACGGAAAACGATGAAAAGCTTCACAACGCCTTAAAGATACAAATGTTGCTGATATTTATAATCGATGTAATGAAAACTTGTAGTACTTTCCCAAGGCAATCCATTACAAGTGAAGACATGCCTTCAGAGGGGGATCCAAGTGAGATAGACGGTGATGCTCACCATCGCTTCTCTTGGATGATCTTTTAAAACCATTTCGTACAAAAATAACTCGATTTGTCGCCGTTTTTAGTGTTTTGGGCAATGACAAGCAAGACCCGGAGAGCGGAAAAGATATCCAGGATGAAGGGTTGTCGGCAGAAGTAGATCCAAGGGTGGGACGATCGTCCTTAACTTTCACACATACGGTTGAAGAATTGAATATTCAACTTCCAATACCTGTATCAATCACAATCAAAGATGAACATACAGTTACCCGACAAAGCCTTCATTTTTACGGCGTTCGCATAATGCCCTGCAAACAAAACTATAATAAAGCTAACGAAATTAGGAGAACATCTAAATCACAAAAATACTTAATCATTATTGATTCTGTATTGACTGCATCAGAGCTATTAATTAACCATAGAGGATCGAAACCTACTTAAAATATAACGGCCAGTTGAGATTAAACTAAAAATTACGTGATTTGGTAACACAAAAGTAGCCTTCTAGGTTTCGCCAATGGAAATTTTAATGCGCCGTGAATGCCGGTCAAAACCCTACCTCCGTGCTTTTCAAATCCGAATAATTAGACATGATTAAAAATACTTAACCCATATCATGCGGATTACATATATCAATTCAAGAATTATGACTCTGCGTCAACGTATTTCATCGAGCACCACCAACCTCCATCACATTATCGCTCTGAATGATGGATTCACAACGCGTCTTATCAGCTTCGTCATTCATAACGAATCTTTAATGGGTTGATCTAATCTACACGTACCTTACCGTATACTCATTAACGTCAATGAAGTTTAACTTGAGAAATTTATGAATCTTCCTCTTGATATTGCTCTATAGCGATTCTCTTGAATTATAAAATAGCGAAATCCAAGCAGTCGCAGTTCGCAGAAACGACGATGCTTCTTACATGTGTTATAATACGATAAAATGGATTGAATTACAAGACGCATTTGAAGACATTTCGAAACGACTAATTTTTGGGAAGAAAAATCCAATAAATGGAGGCAGCCTAAACCTGATCTTCCACTTGGAGGAAGGTTACAAAAACAACCGAGCCGTCAAGCAAGAAAGATTCTCCAAAATCATACGCGGGAATTTCTCGCCAAGAACTAGCCACGTACGAAGTGACAAATTAGCCCCATAACCGCCAAAGTTTTTTCGTTCTAAATTTTATACTTCGCCACGGAGTCAAACGAGCGTACAAGATATTTTCCCTCCAGACACTTAAGATGGAGGCAAAAGTGCATTAATTACCTGTCATCAGAGCACAGTGCTTGTAACTATGTACAGCAGGCATCTCAAAGTGGCGGCCCGCCCAGATCATTTCTGCGGCCCGCGAAGTATAACTTACTTAATACTATGATGCGGCCCGTGAAGTTATAGTTATGTGATGCGACCAGAACTCGAATCTATTTTGGGTCACTGCCCCGAAGTTGAGAACAAAGAAGAGAATGAGGTAGTTTCGTGGGGAAATCCAAATTTCGGACTCAAAATTTGGACAATGAGTGAGGAAGGGATTAAGCGAGTGTTGGGCGACAGTCTACCCCCTCCCATCTCCCCGCTGTGAAGTGCATTCGTTTTCCTGCGACAGTCTATGGTTTATTGCTCCAGCTTTCAAAGACACTCCCAACTCCTGCATTTATTGCATTCTAAAAGAATGGTATTGGTAGAGGAAAATCCCGACGCTAATTTTAAGGAGGTTCTCGGAAGGGTTGGGTAGATTTTCCCAAGTATGTCTTAGCCCTGTCGACGCTAAACGTCCGGCGCTCATCCATCGGTACGTACCAAAGACTTTGTACGTACCTATCACAGTGACGGTCGAATTTCACATTGTGCGTCGCATTTCCGTGTTTCGTCTTTGGGAGCTTTATCCACAAATTTATCAGGTCCATTTTTGCATTTTGGCAATCGATTCCTATGAACGAACGTGAGTATATTTATTATATTATCCTTGTCGCGTATATCTATTTATTTAATACAGATTGTATTTTAATTATATTTTAATGGATTTTTATAGAAACCCATGTCTAGTGTGAGGAAGACCAATCAAATCAGAAAGCGGGAAATATGTGATGAAGGACGTGTTTTTCAAGGACAATGGGAAAGTTTATATTTCTTTACACAAGTGAATAACTGTGTTACATGTTTGATTTGTCAACAGACTGTTTCTGTGCTAAAGGAATATAATTTGCGACGACATTATGACACGATGCATCGGGAGAAATACAGTTCTCTTGAAGGCAAGTTTCGGGATGATACTCTTCAACGGCTTAAATTTCAAGTGAAAAAACAGCAGTGCATGTTCCAAAAAGTGTTAAAGATTAAAACATCCTGCGTAAAAGCTGGCGTTGTTGTATCAGAATTGTTAGCTAGACGTTCGATGCCTTTCACATGCGGTCAGGTTGTTAAAGATGTATGGTAAAAGTGGCGGAATGTATTTGTCCGGGAAAAAAAGGCCGAATTTGAAAATATTAGTCTGTCAGCAAACAGAGTTGCTGAGAGAATTAATGAAATAGCCAGCGATATTAATAGGCAATTAAATGTGTGTTCTAAAGAATTCGTCGCTTATTCGTTAGCAATCGACGAGAGTTGAGACGTGAAAGACATGGCTCAATTATCCATATTCGTCCGAGGAGTGGATATTGATATGAAGGTTACCGAGGAGTTATTAGAAATAGTAACGATGAAGGATACTACTACAGCAGCGGATATATTTAGCAAGGTTGAAGAAACTGTCGACAAACAGGGTTAAAGTGGGATAAACTAGTTTATTTGGCAACAGACAGTGTCCAACTATGATCGGAACGAAAAACGGTTTTTCTGCTCGAGTAAAAGGAAGGATGAATTGTGATTTTAAAATACTGCCGTCTGTATTACCACCGTTTCACAGTTTCCATTGCATAAAACATCAAGAGACACTGTATGGGAAGAAGTTGCAGATGGATCATGTAATGAATGTTGTTATAAAAACAGTAAATTTTATTCGCTCAAAAGGACTCAATCATCGCCAATTTGTATCATTTCTGACTGAAATGAATAGTGAATATGGTGAAAGTTTGTATTACGCAGAGGTGAGATGGCTGAGTCGGGGAAACGTTTTGAAAAGGTTCTTTGCCCTCCGAAATGAAATTAGTAGCTTCATAAAGATGAAGAACAAAGTCTTTCCCGAATTCTCTGATTCTGTTTGGGTGAGTGACTTAGCATTTATGGTGGATATAACTCACCATCTTAAATCCCTAAATATTAAACTTCATGGAAAAAACTTGATTATCACACACACGTGTGATAAATTGCGTGCTTTCGTCGTGAAACTTGGCTTATATTCGATTCAAAGGGAATCAGGTAATTTAGTAAACTTTTCTACTTGTAGATCACTTGAAGATCTCCATCCTGATTCTTTGTGTAGGTTCTCTTCCAAAATATCTTTGTTGCGAGAAGAATTTGAGAATAGATTTCGGGATTTTAAAGCTCTTGAAGATCATTTTTCTCTTTTTTCGACTCCTTTTTCAATTGATACAACTAAGGCTGATGAATCTTTACAAATGGAAATAATTGAGTTACAGTGCGACACCATATTGAAGGGAAAATACACCGATTTAGGTATTCCAGAACTTGTTTGGGGATCACTTTCCCAAGTTTCGACAATTTGCTATTAGAATTCTGTCTATGTTCGGAAGCACTTATATCTGTGAGCAACTACTTTCTGTAATGAAATTAAACAAATCGAGTACACGATCTCAGCTATCGGATGAGCACTTAAGTTCAATACTGAAAATCAGTTCCTCGCAGAATATCCTACCCAATATTGATCGACTGGTTGAATCAAAAAGGTTCCAACTTTCAGGCCAAAAAGACTGATATTAAAAGTATTTTTTATGTAAGATCCTATTTCTATTTCTCTGCTGCCAAATTACTTGTAATATATATTTTACTAGCTATATTACTGTAATTTTTGCTTAACTTGGTATTATGTCATCATTGTGGATGTGTACACCATATTTCGAGTATCGATTTGAATATGTACCATTATTTATTTGTATTTTATCCTTTAATATTAACTCATTTTTATCCATATCGGAAGGTAATCTGTGATTTAAAGATTTCGCATATTCATTGCTTCGATTATCATGCTAAGCTTCGTTTAGCCTAGATGTTAAACATGATTTGTGGGAAGGGTAGATCGATAAATGCCTAAGCCCAATAAGGAGATGATTGTAAGGATAACAAAGTCATACGCTGTTTTAGTTTTTACGTTCAATCTGCTGGTCTTCCGTGTGGAGAGCCTCCCTCGAAATTGTAACATTGCAGAGGGTCTATCGTGGTCTGTGGCCAAATACAAAAAAAACCATTCTCGGACGGACTGAATGGTGGGAGAAACGTCACTTGTTGGACTGTAATACACAATAGCAGTTTTATGAGGGTCGGTGGAAGGACAGGAGGATAATGTTGAAACTAGAAAACATGCGAGGACTATGAAAGGCGCTTGCTTGGAATGCGGCCCGCGGCTTCAGAGATATGCCATTTTGCGGCCCGCGCACCGATGTGAGTTTGAGACCCCTGATGTACACAAACATAAAAATCGGTAATTACGCCACAGGAGAGAGAGAATTCGAACCAATTCATCGGCTAGGTGATACTCTCAAGGAAAAATCTCGCGAACCCCTTCGCCTATAAGGATTACTTAAAACTCTGCCGACTTAAAGTTTTCCACTTATGTACACCGCGCGTGTGCGTGGCACGCGAGAGCGGGTGACGACGAGATGCGTACGCTATTATCTCCTCGATCCGGACCGCACGGAGAAAAACACCCCCATTCCCTCCCTCCCGCGACGCAAGTCTATTGTGCTTCCTTCAAACTCCGAAAATTTCTTACGCACGCTAACTCTCAGGACGGCATTCCCCCTTCTCTCCTTCGCCGAGAGAACTACGCAGTAGATCGTGGCTTCCACTTCCATAACGATGCTTTCTTCCCATCCCGATACCCTCTTCTCTCTCCATCCCGCCTTCCACACACTAATGCCTCCTCCTACCTCTCTCTCTCTCTTTCGTCTTTCCTTTCTTGAGTGCGCCCCTTTTCCGCTTTTACTACATCCACATCCATCACTTCTTTTCATTAAATTCCCATTCCACTCCGCAAACTCTTTCACACATTCCTCATCCTCCGCCTCCCATTCCCATCCTTCTTCTCCCATACCCTCCATTACCTCATCCATCCTATCTCTCTCCTCCCCCCTTCTTCCACTCCCTCTCCTCCTCTCTCCCTTACGTTCTCCACCTACCCTCCCCATCACCCTCTTCTCTGCCTCACTCTTTTTCTCTCTCTCTCTCTCTCTCTCTCAACATTTATTTATTTTTTCCCCTTCTTTTCCTCCTGACCCCCCTCCATATCAAATTCTTCTCTTTATTTTCGGGCCCGGTAGCGTAGCAGTTATATCCTTCCGAAATGACGCTCTCCCCCGAAATTGACACCCGAGAACTCCGAAAGGCGATTTCGCTTAAAACAAACACCGCGACGCGACGTAATGAGGACGAGATTATAAAAAGGGGAGAGCGAGGCGAAAGAAAATGTGCCGCTGCACCGAGGCTAACGAACTATATCTTCCCAGATATCCTCTCCCCATGGCAACACGGCTTCCTACCACCACATTGGAGAGACCGCCTCCTATCCTATTACTCCCCCTACTACCCACTTAAGATCGCCCTCTCCCCTCCCTCTCCTACATTCCCCCCACTCCTCCGCCCTCTCTCTCTCTCTCTCTTCGTAAGCTCTCCTGCCTCCATCCTCTCTCTCCTCTCCATCTTCTTCGCGGATTCCCAAAGTTCTCTCCCACCGACTACCTCCCCATCTCCCCTTTTCCTCCCTCCCTCCCTCGAGAGAGTGAGAGAGAGAACCACCCGCTGTTCCTCGCTCCTCTCTCTCTCTCTATCTCCCTAGAGGCCTGCCACTCCCAAATGATCCCCGAAATTCTGGCCTCGTCGGCAATGACCGACCGCGTTTCGAGGACCAATGGCATCGGCCGCCACGTGCTGCTGCCGCTCCAGTCGATAGGCCGCTGCACCAGTACCAGTTAAGACGAGGGCACCGGAAAGGAAACGATCCCAAGAATGCGAAACATTTCCGACGTAAATAAAAAAAAAGAAGTCCCGAAGAGGAGGCTTTCCGAACGTAAACATCACCTGAAGATGGGAACGATCCGCGAAAGGACGCTATAGCGCTGAGGACGCCGCGAGAGAGACCAGGAAGTGTTAATGGAGGGGAGAGTGAAATATGGGGGAGCCATCAAAATGCGAGAGAGAGAGAGAGAAACGCTCCCCAATAGCGCCATAATCTCCGTTCATTGCTCTCTCCATTTCTCTCTCACGGCGGTTCTCGTGACGTTTCTGCGGGGATAAAAGTGAAGGAGAGGGAAAGAGGGCGAGGAAGAGGGAGGCGATGAGGAGGGGAAGGGTGATGCAGGAGGGGTGGTTTCAAGGAGGGGATCATCGTTGTGCGGTTGCTTTTATGTAATCAACTCCCGATCACACATCCCACCTCCCTCCCCTCCAGTTGCGGCGCGCGCACGCCGCACCACACGCGGGGAGCGCCCCCTTGTAAATCGCTGGGAGCGGAGTAATTACGAAATCGAACGTTCCTCCCCCCTCTCCGACTCCACCTCCCTTCCCCCTTTCCGAGATGAAATTCCACAACAGAAGGAAGGGGGGAGGGAAGGCAATTCCAACGCGTACACCGGGGCGAGGTGACAGCGGTCGCTAATGTCACGGGAGGGTTGGCATTGAAAGCGGGGAGCAGAGAGGAAGAAAGAAGGGGCGGCGAGGTGGTGGGGTTCAAAAGAAAAGCAGAAGTGAGAGGGAGAATGCAGAAAGCTAGAGCAGGAGAACAAGACGCAGCGAAAACATAAAACTTTGCGCTGATGACTCGACATTAGGTCATGTGTTTTTTTCTTGAGGGAGAAGAAAGGTTAGATATATGAAGCACTGAAAGAGGCTAGATACTTGAGGACGATGAGAGGTTACCTGGAACAAAAATTAAAGATCGCCTCGTGACGAAGGCGCGTACGATCAGAAAGTAATGACCATTAACAAGTGACAATATAAAAATGATTTCTCATACATAACCTTTTTACAGATAATACCTATCAGAATGTTTGTTTTGTATTGTTATTTATATTAACGGGTACTTTTATTGTATTTATTGTATTGAGGGAAAACGAGCAACTCTTAGGAAAGGCGTTTCTGTACATGCGCAGTGTTAAATGTGAATAATAAATCCGACAAGAATACAAGACGCTGGTGAGTATAGTGAAAAGGTTATTAAAAGAGTTTTCCTCCTAAATGCCGTCCTATGGAAATATTAAGTGTGATGCTACAACTAAAGTCATCGGCGCAAATTTTAAAGAGAATTGCGAACGTTACTGTTAGAAAGGAAGGGAAGTATTCTTGCAAAATGAATGCAAATCGAAAAACGTTTTTTTTTTCGTTGTAGACGTTTTTCTTAATTTTTTCAAAACCATCCCGTGATTTGAAGAGTACCGTTATCTTTCACTAAAATCCCTCTCTAAAACAGTTCCAGCAACGCGCGCGCGACCGCAAATTTCCTCACATTAAACCGATAGATTTTTAAAAAATAACCGAAACGTTCCGAATTCGCCGGTTTAAAAAAGGAGACGAAAAGGGTCGAGAAACAAACGGTCTCCCATTTTAATGGACTGCCGCCCGCTTTATATGTTCCCCACCTGCTACTTTCGTTCGCCTTCTTTAGCTTCCGCGACTCATTAAAAGTCATTAACGCGTCCATTCGCGAGAGACGAGCGGAGGTGGCGACGAAGAGCCCGCCCAGCGCCGCCTCGCACACCGACAACTACAAATGGTGGAGACAAAAGCATGGGTCGCTAACGCGACGGAAAAAAGAAACAGCCGACGTTTTGTCGACTCGGCAGTGGAAAACAATATGCAGCGCGATGCTTACATCAGCAAACGATTAATTGCCTATTCGACCACATCGCCTCAAACTTTCGACTTCCCGACGCGGAGAAAAGCGTTCACCGCATCATCAGCAAGAAGTAAAAACGACGCTCTTTCGCAAATTGCTAAAGTTTCTGCGAGCGCCATCACGGGTGTTTCGTCGAAGATGGAGAAAGAAAAGGATCCATTGGCGTAACAATGAAGTGGCCAAATAACACGGGCCCAGGGACCCTAAAATTTTTCCGAATATATATTTTAAAATAGCGGATTTTTTAAGCGATTCTTCTTTGTTATCCTAATTTCCGGATGACTTTCCAGTTAATCATTATTTTCGGACGGAGTATTTTTTTTTAAACTAACCTATTCAGCATATTCCTGTTAATTGATAAATAAGTACAGGTTGTTAGGTTTTAAAATGGGTTTTCAGTTTTAATTGAACAAATGTATTTGTTGGGTGACGGGGACAGGCGAGAGGGACCATCGGTAATATTTTGCCGCGGGCCCAACCTCTCTTCTAGTTACGCCACTTGGAAGCGTCCTGCGATTTGCGTGCACGACTCCCAACCTCGCGTCGTCCCACAAAGGGAATCGCATCTCGTATTCCCAGAAGCGAGAAATTTCCTGAGATAAAGCGCGCGCATGACGATTCGCTCGTCGAGTTGTTTTCTTTCTTTTTCCCCTTCGTCTTAACAGAGTTCGCCCGTTCCGCCGCTCTTTTATCCACGCGCGGCGGCCATGTCCGAAGGTCTTTTCCCTCTCTCTCTCTCTCTCTCTACCTCACCATCAACCTACGAGGCGCAGTCGAAACGACCCACCGACCACCCCACACGTCCCCGAGCACTGAGTAGACGCCCACACCTGCTGATGCCAACCCACGTGGGGCACCTCTTAGAGGTTCGCTCGGCGGAAATGGGAGGCCAAGAGGAATATGATGGGTGAGAGAGACGAGTGGAGAGAGAGAGAGAGAGAGAGAGAGAGAGAAAGGAGGGAGGGAGAGGAGAAAGAGAAGAGGGCGAAAGAGAGAGGATGGTGGGATGATAGAGAAGGAATGGGATGGCGGTGGGCTGTGAGAGGAGGGTCGGAAGTGCCAGAGCGAGAGGAGGGGCTGAGATGAGGAGGTGAAGAAGGGGCTGAGGGGAAGAGGAGGTTGAGGGACCGAGGAGAGGAGGAGAGCCGGTGGTGAGAATGGAAGGCGGAGGAGTCGGGTTTAGGGGCAAACGGAGGGAGAGAACTTCACTCTCGGGTTGAAGGAACGTGCTGATTCACTCCCTAGAGGAGCGCGATCAGGCTTCGCTCGGTCCAAAACGGGGCAGCCGAATCAAGCGGGAGAGAGAGAGCGAGGAAGAGACGTAGGATATCTGCGGCGCAGAAAAAAAGTTCTCCATCATCACATGCCTTGTCTCTTGACATGCAGGGGGCGGTTGGGACTGGAAATCTACCAAAGGCCTAAATTAAGGTTCAAGGCTCAAAAATTTATACTGATGGCAAAAAAAAGGGGGTAAGGGTGGAAGACAAAAACAATGCGATGTAAGAGCCCTGCTAGGGTGCCGAGACTACGAAACGGTGACGTCACCGTACCAGTTCCGATAAAAGACGGTGGTGCAAGTTACGCAAGAGCGGAAATTTTGTCCAGCTGTCGAGTTGGGCGGTGAGGGGAAGGGTACTGATACGTGCGAAGGAGCGAAACCTGGGTGGAACAGATGTCTTGCGAGAGGATTGGCCGATCCGATGATAGAACTCGATGTTAAAGTAGATGAAGCATAAATCTCATCTCGATGTGAGGTAATGAGAAAGGACGCGAGCGGCACACAAGGTTGAAAGGCGTCGGAGGCGCCTGAGGCCGACCGGCCAAAGGAGTCATCAAAACAGTGTTCCCAGGCACCGTTTCGTCCTGTTGGAACTGCTGAAAATGCCGGCAAATTTACTTTCATTCAACTTGAAAACAATATTAATGTAATTAGCTGACAGAAATATTAGATAGGCAGACGAAGAATTTAAATATAACATATTATACTGTTTAGTGATACTACACCTAAAATACGCATTAATAAAATGTCGATTAACTAGCGCAATTGTCCGCAGAAAATGGTGGTTGAGCATGACTGGCCTATTAAATTAACATAGAAAGAGTTCAAGATGTACCAGTGGGCCACAACCTTTTCATTGTGGCGAATACCAAGTCATATTCAAGGGCACCCTGCGAGCACCATTATACATTTGTAAAAATTGGAATGATTATACGTAAAATCGAACCGTCAAAATGTTTTTTAAATGTCCTTCCGTGCATTTATAGAGGCTAACGAACGTCAACTTGTTCAATTTCCGTGCTTGTACGTCGATTTTAACTACTTTTACCGCTTTCTTTTAAACCGCTTGTCCACCCGCCCGTCCGAATGCAAAATTTTGAAACGAGAAGATCTGGGATGCTAATATTTTCGGGTAATAGACACGAATCCTATTGATTTTGGGTCTATCCGTCTGCTCGTTCACCTTTTAGCAAGATTTAAAAAAAAACTTATGAACTATCGATAAAGGTCTGTTACTGTGGTATAGCTCTGTTTTGTTGAGGTTACTACAACAAAAAACGAACAGTAAATACGTTAAATTAACTTTCGAAAAGAGATTAGGATCACATTACAACTGCTTAACCGCGGTGAGGTGTTTTAAATAACAAGGCGGGAAAGGTGATCGAAGATTCCGAAAATTCACTAAAACATTCTAAAAAAAATGAGCTTTTGGAATTTGTTTTTGCAGTTCTTTTTTAACTTCTTAAAGTACAAATGAAAAATATTCTACTCTCATTCATATTCACGGTCCTTAACGCAGATCCGTGGATGTTATTGCATTTTTATACAATACTCGCAAAGGAAGGTTAGACATTGCAAACCACTCACACAAACGAGAGATACCAAATAAAAATTCGTTATTAAAAGAGGTAATAAATACGAAATCAGCATTTATCTGTAAGACTAATTCAATAAAAAGTAACCCTAGTATCCGTACAACGAATGAGTAAACCTGATGCGTATTTCCGTCGTTAAGTGGCTGGCCTCGGCGATAATTCGCCTATTGCCGATGACTTCTGAAATGCGCATCTAATTAATCTAGCCGTTTAATGGTTACCTAGATTATTTAATGCGAAGAAACAATCAACTTATCTCAGGAAGAGTGGCGACCGCTGACGCGATCAACATCGTGATCACTTCTCCCGAAAAAAAAAAACGAATTCTTATTTTTTAAATTGGCACCGGTATCTGGTGCGCTAAAACCACAAAGCATTTGACCAATTAAATCCTGTAACCTTTCGCTGTACACGTCGGTTCTTATAACCCTCTCCCAAAGAGCCTTTTTTCGATTTGCATATTTCAACGCTATTCTAAGACGAGGAGACTCTTGCGACTGATACCTTTCCGTTAATATTCCAAATTAACAAAGATCGCGCCGGGGAAAAGAACTGCCGAGGATACTAAGTAATCGACTGAAACGCGTAAAGGATGCTTGTTGTTTCGGGACGACCCAGTGAAAGAGATGTAAATATAAAACGCGGTCAAGGCGATTACCAGAGTACAAGACAAAAATCCATGACCTTGGCAGCAAAAAGTAGAACCCATATCAGACAGGATGAAGAACATACACATTTGCCGGCTGAACTCTTGATAACGACGTCCGTAAATCATACGCCGTATATTAATAGCATGGTGCATATGCAATGGTATGGGCTAACACGAGTTCTATTAAATGTCGCTATTCGGACCACAAAAAGGGAAGTGGTGTCGTTTCCTGATTAGGAAATACGCCGTGACGATATTTCTTGCTATTAGTACGCGATCCAGACCACGCAACGGAAAAGTGGCCAGTGGCGGATTTAGGCATTCTGGGGCCCCTGGCGCTAAACTATTGGCGCTGAAGAATTGGGGGCCCTGCAATGTACGCTGAAACCTCGCCAAACGACTGCCACGTTATTTTACCTCTCTTAATGATCGCACTGCTAAATAAAGTATCAGATAGCAAAAAAATGAATTTTTATACGTCGTTTTTAAAGTGACATATTTAATGTATCTGAGATTATGTATATAGAAAAACATTTTTCGGGGCCCCTAATGTCAAGGGGCCCCTGGCGCGCGTCATGCGCGACCCCCCTTAAATCCGCCACTGAAAGTGGACTATCGTCGTTTGCTCGAAAGATATACTGCGACGTAATGTTTTTTCATGTTACCACATTTGATAATGCCATTCAAATCTCATCCATTTTTTTTATGGATAATCGTTTTTTTTACTTTTAAGTAGAATTTTTCAAATGGTCTCGATATCGACGATGAAATTGTACCGTTGCTCCTTCTCTCCGACGATTTTCATCATAAAACTTTCCCATCATTTTGTTCAAAACTATCTCTTGTATCTACATGCAATAAAATTTTCCTTAACATATTTACCTCTAATTAGCATCCTTATTCGCTAATATGCGTTTAAGCAAAAACAAAAGTATAAGTAAAATATAAAGATCAATTTGAAAAGCTAATAATACGCGCTTGCCCAAAAACAAAAAATAGATAACATTTACAAGTAACTGATGACATATTTGATTTGAATATGGATAAATTGACATTAGATGTAATGTCTGTCAACACAATTTAACAATCCTACTAATACCTATACAAAAGTTATCTTTCTGGCAATAATATTTTAGGAAATAAGAGAATAAAATAAGAAAGGCTGATTCAGTTTTGATCATTTTTTCACTATTTCGTCGGCGTAACAAATAAAGATGATTTAAAGTAATCACACGTCCCGAGTTCGACTCCAGGAGCGTTTCATTTTTCCTTTTGAATAACGCGGGAAATGGTGCAGAGTATTTTTGTAGGCATTTTAAAACTACTTAGATTCGTACGAATTCGAGACGCCAAAATAAAATAAAAATTTATATTCTTGCCGTCGATTTTCAAATTCGCGTCGAATCGGTCAGCAAATTTGAGTTTAACGCGAAAATGTGACTCATTTTGACGTGAAAATCTTCCGTCATCAAGGTGCATTGTTGCCCGTTACGTGTATTTGCCTCTGGCCATAAACACTGCTCGTATTCATTGGGGGTGAAAACATTACGATTAACAATAAGGGTTATAAGTTTCTTCGCACTCTGAGGGATTCGATCCCGCGAACTTAGCACTTGAGGAACGGATGTAAAAATTCTACCTAGATCCTTCAGGCCATTATAAATGCTTTCTAAGCACGAAATATTTTTAAATGAATGTCTAATCATAAGTGCGTTAAAATTAAGAATAAATAGAACAACTTAGACATACTAAGCGGTGTAAATTTATAGCGGTAATCCTGCGATTCATTGAAATAACCGGAATTTTTCCTCTTTTTTGCCATAGAAAATTCTTCATTATAGTGGCATAATAAAAATTACAACATCGCCCAAAGTAAAACCGAACAAACTCCAATATAAAGATCTTGATTGGAAAAAAACATTCTCAATTGCATTATCACTTCTGAAATATGATTTAATGGCAAATTGCGAGGGAAGCGGAACCAAGGTTCAGTTGTTGACAAATTTTCTTAAGAGAATTCAATGAAAATTTCTAAAACCCTTTAATGAAAATTTAAATAAAAATGAATCCCATTTTTTGGCATGAATTTTTCGAATTTATAATAGCGTCAAAAAGAAACAAATATCATTTATGCAAAAAACCCGCGGATGTCACAAGTTGATACGGGGCCTGAATACGAGGTTATCTATGTTACAGTGGCATATAACGAAAAATGTTTTTCCTTTCCATTCGATAGCGATAGAAATTTGTGGTCTAAAGTTTCGGCGTAGAGGTCATCGCTTGGTTTCACAAGCCATTCTACTCTCTCTCTTTCTCTCTCTATTGGCCAAAGTGACGAGGGTGAATGATTAAGCAAACAAAGCGGCTTGTGAAATGCTCACAGTGACCTCCACATCCTCCAAACAGCAAAACAACCCCGGAGAACACACACACACCAAGACAGGAATCGACCAAGCCTGCCTCAACAACGCAAACACACTTCAGCTGATATTTTCCAACGAATAACAAAGGGTTTCAACAACTACAATCGCAAGCTTGACAGTATTACTTTGGCAGATGGTGTCACGAGAATAACATATTCCAAAAAAGCAAAGGAGGATGCCAGAGAGAAATCGCATGCGCAGCAGCAAAAGAATCTTTTTTTTATGAATCTGATTCGAAACGAAATTTCAACATTTTTACATAACAGAGATTTCCAATGCACATCAGATAAGGGGCACAACATAATAATATAAAATTAATTTTTAAAATGGAGTTAATTCCCTAGCGCTAGAAAAATAAAACATTATATGGGTAGACGGAAATGACATTTTCTAGGCTTTAAATAAATAAATAAAGTGCTTCAATCTGGATAAAAACAATGGCGATTCTGGATTAAAATGTACTCCTCGATTTTCTGCTAATCGAAGAATCACCGGTAAGTTACAGAAGACTGATACTCAAGAATTCCGCAAAACAGCAATCCTGCCTTAAACTTCCCTAGGTGCACGAAAAGATAAAGAAGGAAGGAGGAAGAAGAATGTGTTTATATTTATATTGGTTTAATTGCTCGTCGGTGAATGGGCGAATTTTGAGTCTCTGCTAGCATACCATACTCTTATAAAACGCACGAGGATGTGATAGTTAATACGTACGTGGCGGAAGATTTGACAAAAAGATTTTTTCTCAAGTTCTGCGCGGGTTAATAATGTTTACACAAGCAAATCATTGCTGTGGCAACCAGGGGTGGCCAGAGGAATTTCGGCGCCCCGGGCGAGATAGCACTCCAGCGCCCCCCTCCATAAATGTTTGTTGAGATATTTACATAATATAGATTAATTAGTTCAAAGTTCTGTAAAACTTATTGATAATGAATAAATAAAAGGAATTTCATCATGATTCTAGCCTGTTTCACGATATAAATTGGTGTCCAATATTTATTCACTTGCAAGTAATGCATAGGTAGATAGATGATCGGGATAGCGCCCCCAACAATTAGGCTCCCAAGGCAGCCGCCCGGCTCGCCCGTACCTGGTCCTGGTGGCAACATTACTGAGCTTTTGCAGAACATACATTTTACTTTTCTAAATTGGCTTATTCTTAGCAGAAAATTAAAATTCAGAGAGCGTCTTTTATTTCTTTCAAACTTTCTCTAAGATAGTTTCCGCATGAATACGCATGTTATTTCGCATCGCAAAAGAAGAGACGCATTGAACTATCTCCCAATCACGCCTTATACCACATCCGGCCCGCGAGTGCATTTTATGTCCTGCGATATTTATTACAGATAATTTTGTACAATTTAAATTAGGCTGTTGCCATAACACATTCCCTGGGGAAGTTTTTACGCTAAAAATGGTTAAAACTTTATTTTCAGTTTTAAATCTCATATAATCCCTTGAGTAGTTCCGATGTAAACTCGAATCCGGCCCGCCGAGGCACTCGTGACTTCTAATGCGGCTCGCCAAAGCACTCAAATGTATTAATGCGACCCGCCACGTAAAAAGGTTGCACGCCTTATACTACACTGCACGGCGACAGCAGAAATTGCTCCAATGCTTAACATTCATTTTTAATAAACTTTCGTCACTGCCAATGTAAAAACATGCCATGAGGTTGATACATCTCTTTACCCGAAAAAAATTACCAATCAATGGGATACTTCGACTGGAGATGTACATATATAAGTATAGCAGTTTTTGGACAAATTCAAATAATGATATCGTTTTAAAATTGAGAGTTACAGGAACAGTCTGCAGAGATAGACAAATTTATTCCTACAATGATGTTACGAATAATAAAGCACGAAAACTTAGTATTATGCTTCCACGATTAAATGAACGAATAAACCCTTTCAGTATTCATAAATATAACAGAAAATAATAAATAATCCAAAAACTTATACAGGAATTCACTGAGTGAAATAGTAATTATGAAAATTGGCATTGACGAAGATACGTTTCTAAGCAATAAGCTGATTCTTCTTCGACGCATGACAAGATAGCTTAAAACTGGAAGAGACTAATATATTCGGCTACCTCGGTTATTTTTTCTGGGTGAAAAAAATTCTAAACTTGAGCTCAAGATTGACACGCATCCGGTTCTCCTGTAACACGTTCCATACCCCTTCAGGCACCCTCCTCCAATCCCAAAGTTCTCAAAACCTCTCTTTAAGAAAAATAGTGTTGCTGGCGGTTAACTAAGCTTACGAAAAACGAAATAAGTCATTTCGATGCGTCTTTTCCTTGCTAAGCAGTACGGAATCAACAACCAAACCGCGTTAGCGCGAACCATAATCTGCGTTGTATGAAATGATGCATTAAAAACAAACCATGTTGTACCGAACCGTGTTAAAGGAAGGCCAGGTGTAATACAATTCGTACAATTTTAATGAAAATTATATCGTGGAATCTCACGGCTGCTCTGAAGTATTCGTTGTAAATTTTAGAAATAATAACGCTAGTTTTGTTCTATTATGAGAACATTCTTAGGGCAACATGTATTATTTTCAAATTCGGTGTTCACTTTTACTAATTAGTATATCAATAATCAATGTCGAATCGTTTCGAAAAATTTGTACTAACTCATACTTAAAAAAAAACTCCAACAAATGCTACCACGTTTGCCAGTTTATCAACTACTAAAGACGATTAATATCGTCAAAGAAATACTTTCATAAAAAAAATCCACCGCAACGACCGGGAAAATACTTCAAAGACTTCAGTTGTTCGAAAGCAAAGAATCCGAACACCTTTCCCCCCCCCTTTATTCCTCGCGACAAAAAACTAATAATAAAGAGCACAAACGATATGTTATCCAGAGCGATCTCTTAAAAACGTCTCTCCCCCTCCTCGAAACTACGACTCCATCGATGTTTCCCAGAGATATAACATGCAATCATTACGTCAAAAAATGAAAGAAAAAACCGGTTGGAGCAAAACTTGGCGAGCCTGCAAGGCCAACAGTACATTATGCGAATTGTTCGCGAAGCTGAATGGCTGGAAGAACGGAGAGAGAGAGAGAGAGAGCGGGGGGTGGGAGCGAGGTGGAGAAGAGAGAGCACTCTTCAATCGCAAAAAGGACCTTCCGTAGCGCTTGCAGATCCACCTAGTAATTCGCTTCGGGCGGTCCTCATTTTTCTAACACGATCCCCTCTTCTTCCTCCCTCCCCCCACCCTCCGCCACACCTTCTTTCTCCTTCTACCCCCACTCCTCTTCCTCCTCCCCCCCATCGAACGAGAAAGGCAAAGGAATAAGGCGGACCGCCTCCAGATAGGTTCACAACGGCGAAACTTGCACTCGTCAGAACGCGAGAGTGAATGGAAAAGATGAAGGGGCAGAGAGGAGAGGAAGGGAGTGAGAGTCCGGTGCGGAGGTTAAAGAGGGGAGGGTGGAGAGATAGAGAGAGAGAGAGAGGATGCAGTCTGAAGAGGTAGGGAGGGAGTGCAGCGAAACCCAGAGAGAGAGAGATGGGAGATTGGGAGGAAGGATGGCGCAATAATAATAATGCGAAACTCCTTCCAGCGAACACATCGAATGCTATTAAGAATGGAGCTTAAGGGACGTCTTTAACATTCCCTTACCAAGCATTTCGCATCAAAGAGAGAGAGAGAGAGAGAGAATCTTCTATCCAACCACGCCACACACCACCACCACCCTTCATCCAACCATCGCCACGGAGGGCACTGAAAAAGCACCAGTATAAACCATTCTCGCCATCTCGGCCATTGTCCTCCCGCCCGGTACTATCGCAAGCGAGAGGAAAGAGAAAGGGAAGAAGCGCTGACGATGAGAAGTGCATTCGGAATGTTCAATGGGTACGTCGACCCAACGAAGCCTGTGAAATAAGAGGGTGAGAAAGAGACAAATGCGGAGGGAAGGGATACGAAGCGCCCCCATCCGGCAGGAAAGAGAGAAAGGAGCCATTTAGGAATAGCTCGACACTTCCAAAACAGATCCAAAGAGTGAAAATTCGATTAGTTATTCATAAATTGTTGGCCGATTAATTCGATTTAAATAAATTACCTTAATAATTCGATAAATATTTGCTTCTCCACTACGATTGTAATTAGAGATAAGAAAGAAATGGTGGTTCGTTTTCTCCGCTAACAGGAGTAAATATGTTGAACTTCGGCGATAACAATCCCATCAATCAGCACGCCTGGATGAGCTATTACATTGAGCCAAAGCCGTAATACAGGTATATTGAAAATATCCTAAATTCACAAAGAGAGATGCGATACTTTAAAGTAGATAAGGACGTGAACATGATTTAAAACATGAAATACTTATTATAAATAAATTAAATATTTGGCGAAAAAATATGCAATAAACAAGTTCTATTGGCAGAGTATCAAACCAAAAATTTTATTGTTGGTTAATTCTTTCCCACTCGCAAACGAAAAATTACTTTTATTATCGAAAATCCTGATAAGAGGGTTGCATATCAATAGATAAATTAACTCCAAATTTTTTTGGAAAATATTTTATCAAAATCATGAATTGCCATATATGTAATAATTTTTAACAGAAACTTCACAAAAATATCCACGAGAAATATCTGAATACTCCAATCTCCTGATTTACAAACATGCGTTCCTGAAAAGTAGTTCATAAATCGAGAGCGATTTACCAATGCATATAATATAAAAATGACGGGATTCGTGCATTATTACGTAGTTCTTCAGGAAGAAAGCGTAGTTCAGGAATCGGCAACCTGCGGCTCTATGATTTAGATGCGGCTCAATAAACCAATATCATTTCTTATAGAAAGCGCCTAGAAAGTTTAATTCGTTCGCGTCTTCAATTACCTGAAGTTCAAGTTTACTTATAATAATACTGTTAAATATTAATTGAATTTTTAGTAAGAACCGACTTACACAACTGTACTGCGACTCTTCCCACTATAATTTTTGTCAATTGTAAAAAAAGTTAATGCGGTTGTTAATCCCTGGCTTATTGTTAGATGGTGATGTTTGCTACAGGAGCTTCATTGTATGCTATGGAAAAGTAAATTTTATTTTTACGTTCTCTAAAGAATACAATATTTTTTTTACATATGTACCTATTTAAAATATGCTTATTTTCTAAAATTTCTCGGTTGTAATAGCGGTGTACGGTAAATACCAAGTTAAGCACTTTCTAAGCAAGATCAACAATACTGTACTATATTGTATATATAATCAAATAATAAATAAATACACAAATCTCGTAAATAAATAGGTATTATTTTTTTACACATTTTACTTTAGAATAATGCCAAAGTTGAGCAAGTTCGTATGGTCGCGTTTTGAGGTCGTTATTAAACTTGTAGTGTAAAATTCTTGCTCGTAAGATCGAATATTCGTAAATCGGGAGATAACAGCGCACACAAAAGCGCGACGAAACACAAGACAAAGGAAAAATAGATGTTGACTATGTGTATGATACGTTTTGGCGCAAGCATGCATGTCGTTTGACATTTAAATGAGTTTCTTGCTTCTGTTACTTCCCACCGACTTTTATGAGAACCACAGTGAAACGGCCAGTTTGAATCCTAACCAAAATATTTTACAAATCTTCGAAAAATATTTGAAAATATTATGATGAGAAGTACCGTGTTTCGCAAATGACTCACACGGCAACATCTGAAGAGGATTCGAGTTTCACAGGATTCGTTCTTCAACCCACGACAATCGAGTGCAAAAATACTAAGAAATATTTACAGATACTTACAGATTTGATGAAAGAAGAAATTATATAAACATCAACTCTATAAATTGGCTTTAAGGCATAATTTCAAAGTAGACTGTAACTATACTCAAACGTTAATACGTCTGTAAACTCCGTGAGAGCTGTCGTTTAATTTATCAACAGTCTTTGTTTAGTGCTTACCCTTACGCTAATTACTAAAAATTATCGGTATTGTTCATTCATACTAATTAAAAACTATGAATATTCCCTTCGATGGCTTATTCTTCTTACAGATATAGAAACACCACAAGGCATTTTAATCCAAATTTTGAAAATATAAAAACTTTTCATCAACTACACTTCTCCAAGAATTAATCGCTGATCCTCTCATCGAATACAGTAGAATTTACCAACTAAAAATGCGTACAACTAGAGTTTTGGAACCGGGAATTCCCCGTTCCCGGGAATTTACTCAATACAATATTCGTAAGTTTTTTATTTTGTTGTATTTTAGTTTTAGTCTTAATTCTATGCATTTGAAAAAATGGCCCACTTTTTTTAACGTACTTCATAAATTTCATTCATAAATTTTGGCATTTACATTTTGTAACGGGATTAATATTTAATTTATATGTATATACTGTAGAAGTATTTTATGATTTAAACAGTAATTAATGCGTTTTGTAAAAATGTTTTAAGACTATGACTTTTTATGTACTGGTTATTCTGTTTTAATAAGAATCTCTACCAGCCTCTCGTTTTCTGTATTGTGCAGATAATATTGTGTAACATTTTTCACTAATGCGCTCAACTGATGGTTCTCATCAATGATATTCTTAATCTGAGTTGCTAGATTTACAAGGTTTATGTATCTTGCCTACTATAAATTTTTTGTTTAATTTTATGATGAAGGCAATATATGTTATATATTCTACTGACTTGCCCTATACATGTTTCACATGACATTGTGATACAATAAAGACGTATTTACGTTGGATCAATGACAAATATCATGTTTAAATGTAAAATGTTATATTAAATATTAAAAATGATAATCATGGCTATCCTCTGGTTTCCGGGATTCCTGAGATATTTGAAATTCCCGTTTCCCGGGGAAAAATATCTCCGGTAACCTCTACGTACAACTACCATCGATCGCGCGCTTATAAAAATCAATTGCGAAAGTGCTTTCATGGGAATATCAAAATCTTAGTATAAATTTAAGGGCGCGCAGAAAAACTCATTCAAAAAGTAAAACATTTTTCCAAATGATGAAAGAAAATGGCGACCGCAAAAAAACTTTCGCGAAGGCCACTTTAATCTTCTGTAAGCCTCAGTTGAGGTGATTTCATAACCTCCCCGTCTCATCCGGAAAAGACTCCTCGCAGAGGTGGCACTAAATGGCCAGTCGTGATCTTGTTTCATCCTCAATAAAGCAGAGAAGAGGGACTTCAGGTTGAGGACTGGAAGGCGAGGGAAGCAGTAGGGCGAGCAGGCGCGCACACACACACCTGTACGTCGTGTTGTTTACAGCTTCGCCAAAGTCCACAAACCCCATAAGACGAAGACTACGAGAGGCATCCGAAAAAAGCCCGTCCTCCGAGAAATAGCAGTAAATAGTGAAATGCGTAAACATCGCTCTGTGACTACTAAAATAGAGATGGATGATGGGAAAGGACCATGGGAGCGAGGAGATTTGACGCCGCCGATTTGATAAGGTGTGTGCGAAATGAAAGTAGGTACGAAATAGGCCACTTCCCAATTACGAAGCGTGCCTCGATGAGAGGTCATGAAGGATTTCCAGTGGAAGAAAGGACATCTCGAATAATTCCTCGACTGTAGTTGACTGATAAAAACTAGGCTAGCGTCGGAAGGCCACGTAAGATAAAATCCACAACGCCTCTTTAACGAGAAGACGGAAAATATTGTCGCAGATACGATTCAGCTCACAAATAGATTTTCCCGAGGCAGACCGACGGCCATTTTCTACGCGACAAAAGAAAATAAACTGGTGTCCAACTAATTACTTTCTCCATACGTAAGTTGTCAACTAAAATCAAATAAATACGGCGATAGGAACAGTTCAACTTACATGCTTCAGCGCTAGCGATTCTATTGTTCTCACTACCACGCTCGCGAGCTGCCCACTAACCGTCAATTTCGAAGAAAACTGAATATCTCTTGAAATATTCCTCATATGAAAATTTAGATCATACAAGAGTTGTAGAAAACAATAATATCTACAACTTTTATGATTATGTATGATAACAAAAATTCAGTTTTAAGCGAAAGGTTTAAGAAAAACTAAAATTTTACAAGAGTAAACCGCCACTTCCGGTTGACCGATTGTTATCAAAATCTTTTCAAATCTTACGAATATATATAAAATCACAAATATAGAATTTCATGCTGATCTAATGAAAAGTTTTTGAGTTAGAGCGCACGCAAAATTTGTCACACATACGGATACACACACACAGGCATCATCGAGAAAACGGTCAAAACGTGTTCAGGGGACCTCAAAGCGTGTATTTCCGTTGAAATCTCGAATTCGATTTTTTTCATGAAAACAATACTTTCTCTACGCTACGTACCTATATAAAGTAAAAAAGTAAAAGCGACAAAGCCTCCGGCTTGGTCAGTTTCATGGCTTCATGCGTAAGAATAAAAGTCAAGAGTTTTTCGCTCGTCAAAACACGTATGCTATAGTTAGTCATATAGTATAATATAGTTTCCAATACGGTGTATCAATTAGGAAGGCTTTAATGGATCTATCCGCTTATCCGGGGCAATAGCAAAAAGGGGCAACTAAGTGGGCGACGAAGAAAAACTTGCTGGGCAAAAAAATAACGCGAGAACGTTAAAGGAGTTTAAAAGTCGACGGAGGAAGGAAAGGAAAGAGCTTTAACGATCCTACAAACTGGCACGAATGCGTCTCATTTCACTACATTTTAACAATTTTGAAACCCTCCTTTTTTACGCACGACCCGCAGAAGAGAGGGGAGGCAACCTCTTTGACATTTACGACCTCGTCGCTGCATGGGCGTGACGTCCGCACTCGTGAGAGAGATGGAGAGCGCTGGTCGACATTTCAGTAACGGCGGATAAGTTGAAAACGAGGGGGACGGAGAAAGGGGAAGAGAGAAGGAAGGGTAGGGAGGGTGGACTGGAGGGAGGGAGGGAGGAAGGAAGGGTAGAGAGGAAGGAAGGGTAGAGAGGAAGGAAGGGTAGGGAGGAAGGAAGGGTAGGGAGGAAGGAATGGTAGGGAGGGAGGAAGGGTAGGGAGGGAGGAAGGGTAGGGAGGGAGGAAGGGTAGGGAGGGAGGAAGGGTAGGGAGGGAGGGAGGATGGGCAGGGAGGGAGGAAGGTAGGGAGGGAGGAAGGGTAGGGAGGGAGGAAGGGTAGGGAGGAAGGAAGGGTAGGTAGGGAGGAAGGAAGGGTAGGGAGGAAGGAAGGGTAGGGAGGGAGGAAGGGTAGGGAGGGAGGAAGGGTAGGGAGGGAGGAAGGGTAGGGAGGGAGGGAGGGTAGGGAGGGAGGGAGGGTAGGGAGGGAGGGAGGGTAGGGAGGGAGGGAGGGTAGGGAGGGAGGGAGGGTAGGGAGGGAGGAAGGATGGGCAGGGAGGGAGGATGGGCAGGGAGGGAGGATGGGCAGGGAGGGAGGATGGGCAGGGAGGGAGGAAGGGCAGGGAGGGAGGAAGGGCAGGGAGGGAGGAAGGGCAGGGAGGGAGGAAGGGCAGGGAGGGAGGAAGGGCAGGGAGGGAGGAAGGGTAGGGAGGGAGGGAGGATGGGCAGGGAGGGAGGATGGGCAGGGAGGGAGGAAGGTAGGGAGGGAGGAAGGGTAGGGAGGGAGGAAAGGTAGGGAGGAAGGAAGGGTATATAGGGAGGAAGGAAGGGTAGGTAGGAAGGAAGGAAGGGTAGGGAGGGAGGAAGAGAGGAAGGATAGGGAGGGAGGAAGGGTAGGGAGGGAGGAAGGGTAGGGAGGGTGGAAGGATAGGGAGGGAGGGAGGAAAGTAGGGAGGGAGGAAGGGTAGGAAGGGAGGAAGGTAGGGAGGGAGGAAGGGTAGGGAGGGAGGAAGGGTATGGAGGGAGGAAGGGTAGGGAGGGAGGAAGGGTAGGGAGGGAGGAAGGGTAGGGAGGAAGGGTAGGTAGGTAGGGAGGGTGGGGAGGGAGGAAGGTGGGGAGGGAGGAAGGGTAGGGAGGGAGGAAGGGTAGGGAGGGAGGAAGGAAGGGTAGGGAGGGAGGGAGGGTAGGGAGGGAGGGAGGGAGGAAGGAAGGGTAGGGAGGAAGGAAGGGTAGGGAGGGAGGGAGGGAGGGGAGGGAGGGAGGGAGGGAGGGGAGGGAGGGAGGGAGGGAGGGAGGGTAGGGAGGGTAGGGAGGGAGGGAGGGAGGGAGGAAGGAGGGAGAGTGAGTAGGGAGGGGGGGAGGGAGGAAGGGTGGGGAAGGAGGGAGAGTGGGTAGGGAGGGAGGAAGGATAGGGAGGGAGGAAGGATAGTGAGGGAGGAAGGGGAGGGAGGAAGGAGGGAGAGTGAGTAGGGAGGGGGGGAGGAAGGAAGGGTGGGGAAGGAGGGAGAGTGGGTAGGGAGGGAGGAAGGATAGTGAGGGAGGGAGGGTAGCGAGGGAGGGAGGGAGGAAGAGGAGGGACGGAGGAAGGAAGGGTAGGGAGGAAGGAAGAGTAGGGTACGGAGGGGGGGAGTGCGGGAAGGAAGGTGGCGAGAGAGGAGGGGGAAGCTGTTAAGCGGCACCAGAATTCCTCTTAACAACGAGAGACTAGCCTACCCCAAGAGCATTTCCAGGAAGGGCTGTGTTTACGTTTGCCATGGTAGATATGAGCACGTCCCAACAAGAGTAAAAAACAGAGGCAGAGAGAGAGAATACCGTAGGAGGTAAAAGTTAAAATGAGTGGGTAAGGGTGCATATGAAGGGATGAGGGTTGGAAGAGAAGATCCAAAGGTTGAGCAAGGAGTTGCGAGGAAGAATAGGGAAAGGAAAGGTGACGAGGGTCGAGATCGGATCACGCGAATATAGAAAACTGACGACTCTAGCGTGCCAATGTGTGTACCAGTGGTCCCTAAACTTTTTGTAGGCGCGGCAACCTTCCAAAGATTAACAGAATTTCACGTAGTCCCGGCCTTGAAACGAAACTATATTTATATACCAGCATTGCAGCCTCTGGACCATCCGTGTTTAGGTATTACACTATAATCAATAAGAGTAAATATTGTTGCCCTGATGACCTATCAACGCAATCGTTTTTTCGCGGACCTCATAAAAATCAGCTGCGGCATACAGTTTCGAAATCACCGGTGTAGACGCAACGAAGGAATGGATTCCCGTGTTATTCGGGCAGAGGATAACCAGCCACCTACTTGGTCCTCCGACCACCACGCCCGGGTCTCCCCTCCTCCCTGATGGAGGAGGTGGCGAAGAATGGGGGGGCGGGTGGAGAGGAGATGGGTGGGGTGGGGCGAAGGAGTCCGACGAGCGATCATTTCTCTCCCACCCGCTCTCACTCTGCCCTTCCTCATTCACCCTTTCAGCGTACGGGAGGCCTACGTTGGTATTCAGCCCCCATCGCAGCGAATGACCGCTCGGCGCAATTTTTCCGAAAGGCATCGCGCGTAGAATCAGCCGTCGCAAAAAAATTAAGAAAGCCATCGAGGCGTTCGGAGAACAAACAAAATATCCCGGACGCGAAGATTAATCGATCAACACGTTCGAGGAAAACGGTTGAATAGTACGGAAAACATCACCTGATCTAAGGCAAGCGAGAGGAGTAAGCTTAGAACGTTTTCGATTTCTCGGTTTAACCGAATTGATTACAACGTGACGATTCCAGAAGGAGAAACGTTCACGAGCGATTTCCGCCTCCCGGTATTTATTCTTTTTTCCTGCTGCTTAATTAACTCGTACGAATTACGCTGTTAGCACGGTGCTGATTGACGCGATAACAAGTAGCCACACATTCAAATTACAACCACGCTCTCAAGCGCAGCATTTTCCATACTCAAAGAGTGAATACATCACCGCCCTAACAAGAGAAATTTGCATTTTTGTGCTAATTTTAAAACGATAATAGCATTGTAGTCGACTTTTAAAAAACAATTAAGTTTTTTCCTCTCCCTCCGACGACCCCTTTAGCGATTACCGACGGAATCGCACGGACGAGCCAATAAAATGAGACCGGAGACACGGATCCTCTCTCTCACACTCAAAGAGCTACTACTACTGGTCTCGAGGCACCGCTCTCCAACCTCTCCCTCCGATACACTCCTCATTTTGACCGACCCCAAAAAATCCTTGCATTCTTCCGAACAATCTCGCCGCTACCCCCTCCTCCCTCCGACTACTGCTCCCTTTACTTACCCCACCCCGCTCTCCCTCACCTCCGCCCCTCGCCAACCCCCTCCTGATGCTCCCTTTCCCTCTCTCCCCCTCCGCAACTTTCCTCATTCTTTCCTCCACATAGCGGCCTTGACCCGCGATTTCCTGCTCCGTGCCACCTCTCCTTCCAATATTTTCCCCTCTACGCCTCCGAAGGAGAAAGAAGGTTGGCAGAGATTCTTGAGATGGCAGAGCTGCTGCCGATGCTGCATTGGGAAGTCTTGTTGCCGAGGCATTGAACAAACAAACACGCGAGACGATGTAATACGCGAGGGAAAGATTTAAACCTTCGATCGCGACGCTGAAATCTTCGATAGGAATATGTGCGAGAAGAACGAATTGACGGAAGAAATGCGATTAAAACGGCAGAAAAATCGCCAACTTTAGATGACCATTGACCTTTTTAGTATCGACGGCTCGGTAATAGATCTTAAAATTATAAGTGCATCCGAAACGACACTCGGTGCTAGCACGCCCGACGAAGGCAGGTCAAGGATGGCCTGGATATCCGCAGTAGTTCGTGTTGGTATGGGTCAAGTGAGGTTGTGTTTTGAAGAAAGAAAACTGGATAAGAAAGAAGGCACACAAATTCGTATTAATTTTCATAATTGGCATAATTAATAAAATGACTTGAAAGTGCCTTCGGAGATACAAACATTACTAAACTATTTATATATTATAATAACAACTTCACTGTAAGAATCGACCAGACCAAGCTGAAAACACTGCCGCTTATTTCAAAACTCGTTCTAGAACGCAAGTACATTCAGCGAATGTATTGCGCTAGAAACACAATATGAGCATAGGATGTGTTAATCAAAGTTTCAACGAAGAACAAAATTCATATATTTCATTTAAAGATGAACCAAGCATTAGAGCAGATACGAAACAATCAGTTGATTCCTCGAGATTCCTTTAAAGAAAAGGGTGATTTCTTCGGTCAATTAATGACTAGAGTCAAGTTTCTGGTGCTTAACTTTCAGTCGCTAAAAAGATGATTCTCGAAGTATCTTAATAAACATAAGGGAATAACATTTGCAGGAAAAGTTATGTCGAGCGAATTTTAAAAGTTAAAAGTATTTTTGATAAGCTAAAATGAGGAAAGGATCAGTGGCGTAGCTAGGCATGCGCGGGACACCGGGGTAAATTTTTTTCGGGCCCCTCTATAAGTGAACGTATTCCGTAGTTTCAGGAGAGAAATTCGCCCAAATTTAAAATGCGTTCTTCGTTTTTTGATCCCGCTCAAATGTCTGTAACAATAATGAAAATGTTATGTAGATGAAATAATTATTATCGTTGATCGCTAACGAGAGAACCGACTTCCATCACCACGAAGACAAAATCTCAAACTGAGTTAGCTATGGCAAAGCAGTATCGTGCTATTGGGAAGTGGACCAATCACCAGACGCAAATTCAGTGTTCAGAGCAGGCTAGGAAAATCGCGGGGCCCGGTGCAAAGTGTGCGCGCGGGGCCTCTTACGTGTCAAAAATTTTTAATAGTAAATTTCAGTAACTAAAGCAATCTCTCTCACTATGACACATCGATATTTTTCAGATTTTATTTAAATGCGTGTACTTTTATAAATACGACAAATGTTTTTTTATAGGAAGCGCGGGGCCCGGTGCAGTCGCACCGCCATCAAGCCGGCCCTGCAAGTATTTTTTTCCTTCGGTTCTAAGCGCCCGAAACCGTCCGTTATCTCATAACCGAAACAGCATCGTCTGCAAGAATTATGAGACGCTTATTTGTAAAGAATGTTTGTAAACAGTCTATTCATCCTAACCATATGGCCCTACGCTGCTTAATTAAAGTTTCACAGAGAGGGTGCCTCTTATCTTGGCCAATTCCTATTGTATTTCTTCATCGTTTTGTTTTTATTTCGTACGTGAGGATTACGCCGTAGACTTCTGATGCATATACTGCTTCCTTTGGGTCTACGGAATGTTTCTTCTTTTTCATGAGAAAGATGGTTCAAAATTGTCCCGGCAAAGTTAAAGAAATTCTTAACATTTTGGTCTCAACAATCAATCTCTTGCGGGCCCCCCTTAAGCACGGGCCCCCAGGCTTCGCCCGGGTGGTATCTACGCCACTGAAATTGATATATATTAAGCTAATTCAATTTGCTATCTGTTGTCACAGAGCTCGTACACAATCAACATCATAAGATATACCCATGAGGAGATAACGTACCCCACTCATTGTATTAGCTCCGTTCGAAAGATCACTTTTTGTACCATTTAAAGACATTACCTAATTAGAGACAATCTTCAAACAGTAGCGACTCAGAACTGCCACAGCAGTTGCAATCCAGACATTTTGTGCATGTTTCAAATTTCAGTGAAAAAAGTGTTCGTCACGGATTTAAAAATTAATTAATACAATTTCTTACTGTGTAATAAGATCTTTAAAGGTCTTATGATACAGTAGCAGCGAGCAGATAGCATTTATTGGCGGCAGAGCATTCAGAAAGATTCGCGATGGCTTCAGGTATTCCTAAAGGTAGTAATATGCCTTAAGTGTACCGGCTAATGCCGGAGTCACCAACGATCGCGATCGACCGGTCGATCTTTGGCCCTTTTAAAGTCGATCGCTGAATCTTGCCTTAGCGCTAATACTTTTTATTGAATCAATTGAGAAACGTTGAGCCAATATAGATTTTGAACTTACAGCTGGAACGTTTTTTATCGAGCTATGCAGGTGATTTTATAATCGTTCAACAATAAAAAGTGAGTAGAATGCATAAATTAAATAATACAGATATCTCTCGATATCAGTTCTCGTAGCGAGACAAGAGTGTATCGTTGTTTGTCGACCGTGAGTATGCTTAAATGTAGTTCGATATGTGGTGTTCCAATCGCGAATTATTTATTGCAATTGGCAAAAGTTTGAGGCTAACTGCGACTCTGTGCAATTTTATTAACTAATTCAAGTTATGTTTTGGTTGATTTCTTCCACTATATATTTATTTAATAGCCTTTTCCTTCAACATATAATAGCTTATGACTAGTAATCCACTGGATTATCCTGGTGGATAAAATTTTAATCAATTTTATTTGAACTAAAATATTCTGTTGTACAGAACGAAAACTCGAATAAAACTTGACTCGAGCTGGTTTAACTCGTATAAAAAGTTGTTTGCGACTAAATTGGACTGACGAGTTAACCAGGAAATTTCATATTATGACGCTGGCTTCGATGTCCCTGGGCTACTGTAAAGTGGCTAATGTCAACTTCAGCTGAGTAAAAATTAGTTTATGTTTGCTGATATACAATCTTGCTGATAAAATCGGAAAATACTTGTAAAATGCGATTATGACATCGCAATCACCACAATAAAAGACACTTGGAGACCTCGTACGGATGGTTTTAGCATATCTGGCTGCTGAAAATTTCTTTCAAAGTTTCAATAAAAGAAACTTGGATTTCTGACTAGAGCAGTTTCTTATTAAGTTTCAGTTCCAGTTAGGCATCTTTATTTGAAAACTTCTTTATAATTTTCAATAAACGAAGTAATATTAGTCAGTTCTCCCACCCAAGATCGAAAATGCCCGCTTTAGCCGCAACATCTGTATAAATCATCATCGTATTATAGTGATAGTAGCAACCGCAGACTGTTTTCTGGCGTAATAGCTTTACATAGTGCTGGGCATACGCAGGTCTTGCAAGAAGACAAGATGAAGGAATTGATTCTGAGTAGCGGTTAAAAGCCTCAGATGAAATCTTGCAAAAGGAGAATGAGCCAAATGATAAGTTGTTTGATATGAACTGCGCCCTTCCCCCCACAGAAATAATTAGGGATTAGATCGAAAAAACGATAAGCCTTCGGAGCTGTGTGAAAGGTGAAGCGCGTCAGAGGCGATGTGTCGTTCTTTGATTCTAGTTTTTGGATTGGAAGCAAAGGAAAAGTGTCACTTTTGAACGGTTAGGCAGCACAGCCAATCCGGAGCGTAGAGGTCCATCGGTGGAATAAGTTCACTATATAACACTTTTAGCTATAATTTTTTATTTGATTCTATACTTTAACTTTCTCGGATTCACATGGATAAAAATAACCTCAAACTTCAACAAACAAGCCTAACTTTAAACGCCTTCAACAACCTCACGCATTTAGTCAAGGAGAATGCAATAACTTTGAAATTTGTGGATTCACTATAATATTGAAAGATAGAATTCCGACTTGGGTTTTAACGCAAAATGTCACCATAGGTAATGCAAATGGGGCTCTTTTGATAAATCTTATATGTACTAAGTTACTAACTTCTACGTTCGCTAAGGTACTGCTTTTACTAGTTTCGTAAGAGATCACATTCGATGAATTCTATCCTAACAGATATTATTGAAAACAACCTTACCAAAAACTTGAGCATCTCTCCCATAATTTATAAATTCCAATACGTTAAAATTCGATAACATTTTATATACGTTCAATGAGTACTTATAATATGCATTTGAATTACTGCAAAATTTCGTTCATCATTTACAAGAGAATTTGCAACAGAATGTAAGGAGGGTGTAATTATCCACTAAATTAATTGGATGCTATTTAACTTGAATTATTTGGATATACATATGTACTATCACTTACATACCACTTACATGATAAGGCAAACGACTTCAATGTTAACCACTTTTCAAAAAAGCAGCGGTTTATAATCTATGGTACGCGTGCAATGTGTGGTACGTACGCGATTGTGACGTGATATGCAGGAATTTATAAAAATAATTAGCATTTACCCCAAAGTGATAAGGAAAGTATGTTCCCTGTAGACGAACTTAATAATAATATAAATAATAAATAGAATAAACTGATGTGCACAACACATTACCTTCTCCATACGTAAGTTGTCAACTAAAATCAAATAAATACGGCGATAGGAACAGTTCAACTTACATGCTTCAGCGCTAGCGATTCTATTGTTCTCACTATCACGCTCGCGAGCTGCCCACTAACCGTCAATTTCGAAGAAAATTGAATATCTCTTGAAATATTCCTCATATGAAAATTTAGTTCAAACAAGAGTTGTAGAAAACAATAATATCTACAACTTTTATGATTATGTATGATAACAAAAATTCAGTTTTAAGCGAAAGGTTTAAGAAAAACTAAAATTTTACAAGAGTAAACCGTCACTTCCGGTTGACCGATTGTTATCAAAATCTTTTCAAATCTTACGAATATATATAAAATCACAAATATAGAATTTCATGCTGATCTAATGAAAAGTTTTTGAGTTAGAGCGCACGCAAAATTTGTCACACATACGGATACACACACACAGGCATCATCGAGAAAACGGTCAAAACGTGTTCAGGGGACCTCAAAGCGTGTATTTCCGTTGAAATCTCGAATTCGATTTTTTTATGAAAACAATACTTTCTCTATACTACGTATGTATATAGAGAAAGTAAAAAAGTGCGCGTTATTGTACATACTAGCTGTACCCTCGCAATGCATGCGCGGATTTTTTCAATTAATGTATTAATAATAAAGTGAAGCAATTAATGGTACAAATGTTATCCCCACAAAAAACTATTCTATTAAAGACGTCTTTTACTATATTCTTGCATTATTGAAACATCTCCCTCTCTCTCTCTCTATCCTCCCTCTCTCCCTATCCCCCTCTTTGTCTCTCCCCTTTTCCCTCATTCCCTTCCACCTCTCTCTTTTCCCCTCTATTCTTTTCAGTCTCTCCTTTTCCCCTTACCCTCTCTTCATTGAAACGGCTTATAAAACACGTTAATTTTACGTTCGTAAGCTATATAAGGTTTTACAACAATGGGAATTCGAGCACGACAACGTCCGTCGTCAAGGTATTTAGCGTTAAAATGGCAAATTGAGCGCAAATTATATGCATTAAACTTCAAATGCGGACGATTTCGAATCGTAAAAGAAAGAACGATAAGGTTAAGAATTCTTGATCATTTTTCTTTAAAACGACCCAGACCCGAGGATCGTATGCCAATATTTCGAATTTATATGATCAAATGAATGAAAGCCTGCACGCCGAAAAGTCGACTTTTACGTATTATCTTATGGAAAATATAAATGATTCCTAAGATTCGAACTCGGGACTTTCTGAAAATGAAAATTGTTTTCCAGGGACCTGCTAGCTAGTAGAAACAAGACACCGTTTACCGCATATCTCTACGACGAACGATTTTCGAGATACAAATAGGGAAAGACGGAATGACACAAAATTATATAACGGATTTTTTCCTGTATGAAAAAAATTGGCGGCAACACAAAACGAATTTTTCTCGGTAGTGAAAAATAACGACGCGAATAGGTTGTGCTCAAACACATGGAGATACTTTAGAAACTATGTTATACCCGATTAACTGCGGCCATTAAAGAATTAGCCAATACTAGTAATCCCGAAAGCCGAAAACTACTCCTGATCAAAAGAATATCCCGAACGAAAATTTGATGGTAATACGCACCGTCAAATAAAATAGTGTTGAAATGTGAATCACAGGTAGAAATTTACCGAAACAAAATAGACACCAATGAGAGAAACATGCGCACAACTGTAAGTATACTGTAGTTCATGATATCAGCATGTTAATTTAAATGCCATTGAAAAAAATCACGAAACCCAGAATAACAATGATATTCACTTTACTAGATTTTCAAATGATTTTGGTCCCTATAACAAATTTAATGGTCTCTTTGGATATCAATTAATTTCTCATTCTATTTTTTGTTCATTGCCGGCTTAAAATCTTAATTGGACGGAAGCAAGCGATTCAGGGAAACCCGTTTGGATAGCTATATTTAGAGATATCTCACGTGAAGAGTGTCTTGGCCATGGGGATATCCGATTAACCTCACTTTAAACTGAAATGATTACTTCATAATATTTCAAATAAGAGAAAGATTTAATATCATCAATTCGTCAATCTATGCGGGATTGACAGGCACAATTATCGTTAACGACGAATAACCAACTTCAAGCTCAAGTTATTCCGACTATTATAAAACACCGAGAGGTTGAAATATAAAAGCAATTTGCTTAAATGACTACAAATATAATTCATTATTTTTAAGGCCACATCATGAATGCTGTGAAACTGCAAGCTTAGCTACGTGGCACTGTCAAGATATTAAATACAAATAAAGAATTATGTGATAGATATAATAGCGAATTTGAACCAAAAGTCAAATTAAACAACATTCGAGTCCTTCGAGGAAAATGTAATAGAAAGGAAGATGGGATTATTTGATAAATGGACAGTTACGAATAAGCATGCGCTGTAACTATTCACCTGAAATTTAAAATTTCACAGATCGATCTTTAACGTTGAAATATGAACACCGAAATCGACTAATTCTATAGAAAGCCTGCCATTCTGATTTATGAGCTTACATCCTACAAACAGCCAAGACCCTAAGACGACGAAAACATTAATTCCGATAGCCACAAAGTTAAACGAGATGAAGACTTCGGCTACAAGGTCCAATGGTAGATTCCACCTGATTTTTTTCGGCTATCAGAGTCAGCACAAACATTTTGATTCCAACTACGATTTGAGATCTATCTAAATTCCATTTTTGAAAGACGCTCGGATCATCATTAATCTACAAATGCAGGTTTATAGTAAGTGCACAATAGCCACGAATACTAAAATTTATCGCTGTTGGAAGAATAAAACAGTATTCAAGGCAGATTTTTCGGTTAACAAGACAGGCAACTATTTCAATTACCGCGACAAGCACGTCGAATTTCATTTTTTCAGCTGTCCACCTGCACAAGTCCAGGGTTCCTTATTCAATTTTTATTACTTTTAAACTGCAATTTTATGGGGATATGCAACGACTAAGACTTTGGAGACCCAGCCAGCAATGCCGAGGTAATTTACTGTAAACGTTGTCCAATAAAAACATGCAAAATAAAAAATACTAACTAACAACAGTAATTAGTCTTTTTATTTAGGTAGCACTGCACAAAACGGCAAAAATTCTAGGGGAAATTCGAGATTATTGCAGTCATAAAAGAGAATAACCTTATGGTCAAGATTTTTACGTTACATTTCCCGATGCAATGTCGGGAAGTTATTCGAATTAAAAAAGTGTACACGACAACAAAAGAATCTTTATTTCCCTATTCAATTGCCCGCAAAAAAAGTCAATAAAATCCTACATCTAATAAAAACATCCCATCAAACGGAAAAAAGAGATTTTTTTATCTACATTTTTATAAATACGCAAGAAGAAACTCATCGTAATTTTGTACGATAAACTATTAATTTCACTCACGAAAATTTGACGAATGGGAAATATCACCATCACAAATCAAGCTATTACCTCCGTGAAAATACAATACCACCAATCGTAAACCTTTGCGTTTCATAAACACCAACAGGTAGAAAGAAAACAAAAAAATATAAAAAAACGCAACGAAGCCAAAAAGACCACAAAACAAATAGCATTAAAGGGGGAGGGAGGGGGGGGGGGGTTTGAACAAAAGCGACATTTAAAGCGGCCAAGTTTAGATAATTCTCATCTCGAACGTAACTACTCGGTCAATCGAATTCAAAAAACACATCGCGTATCGGATTAAAAGCGAAAATGATTGACATGGGGCGTTGTCTTTCTCCCTCTTCTCCGACCGCCGACCAAAAGAAAAACGCGAAAGAATAAAAAAAGGAAAAGCGAACAAATGATTATTCCCATTGGCTCGCTTGATTTTCCGACAACAACACACCACCGCGGCCACCTTAATCGCTTCCCCAGAGAGCGAAGGGGAGAGGAGGAAGAGAGAGGGGGGGGGGTCGAGAGGAGGGGAGGGGGGGATAGAGAAAGGGGAGTTAAAATAAAAAGAGTAAGGGATGGGAGGTGAGGAGGAGAAACTCCCCCTTTTTGTTTTTGCCCGCGCCGAACACCACGGCCAGAGCAGCTTGAGGTCGTATTTATCGAGAAGGGGTGAGTGGCGGAGATGGGGTGAGGAACGGAAGAAGAAAGAGAGAGAAAGAGGAGGGGGAGAGGAGGAGGAAGCATCCTCGGAGAGGGAGAGCAGAGAGCGGGCGGAGTGAGGGGGCAGGGGCGAGGCGGGAGGGGAGTGGGGCACAACGAGGGAGGCGAATCAATGAGGGTAATGTATGCGCCGAAAGGAGTGGAGGTGGGGGAGTCGGAGGAACGGGGGGGGGGGGAAGAAGTGCGAGGGTGGGAGATGGCTTATACGGGGTAAAAGCGATCGTCGATGGCGTACCGCGTGACGCTTTCGGCGATGTTTTACAGGGAAAGGAGTTGAGGAGGTGAAGGAGAGAGGTCGAGTGTTTGAGGGAGTGGAGAAAAAAATGGAAAGGCGGGAAAGGAAAAGGGAGGGTGGAAGTGAGAGGGGGGAGGGAAGGGGGAGGGGGCGAAGTTTGCCTTCCAACTCCACTCTCAATCCGTCTTCATGTTTGGGAAGATCGGTTGCGCTTCGAGGTTGAGTTTGGGAGGCGGAAAAGAAGAGCGAGGAGAGGGAAGGGGAAAGAGGAGAGAGAGAGAGAGAGAGAGGATTTAGGTGGGGCGGTGTGAGAGAGAGAGGGTTTACGGAGGGGCCGAGAAGAGGGATCGGGAGGAGTGAAGCAGGAGAGGCTGTGTTGGAGGGGGTAGTAGTGGCCCAGTGGTGCCAACTTCGAGAAGACTGACTGACAAGCACTCACTGCCTTCCTCGTCTTCAAAATTCTCCTCTCCTGAGTACTTTGCTTTTCCTAGTACTCGAAAAGTTTACCAAACTCCAGGCCGACGACCAATTTGAGTCGGCAGTTATTACGCGACGGAAGAAATACGCGTCGTATTTTATCTTTAAAAAACTAACAGGAAATTCATGTCGACAATTCATCCTGTGGTCTGATTTAATCGTTATTATTCCGGAAAAGTATGCTCGTAAACAAACAAAACAAATTCTTATCACAAAAGAGCCACGAAACCGATAGAAAAACTGACTAATACTGGGAGATAAAACTGCTCGACTATTTCACAAAATTCCAATTGCTTACGATTTCCCCGGAAACTAGTACCGACTTGAAGTTATGCTCGTAAACAAACAAAACAAATTCTTATCACAAAAGAGCCACGAAACCGATAGAAAAACTGACTAATACCGGAAGATAAAACTACTCGACTTTTTCACATAATTCCAATTGCTTACGATTGCACCAGAAACTAGTACTAGAAGTACTTTTATGCTAAAATTAAGAATGAAATAATTATCATGCAAAATCACGTATAGCAGACATTCAATTTATTCGTTATGCTACTGTTCCTGATAAAATAAAGGAAGATGATAAAACGGCTTCTCGCTAATATGGAAAATGTTTATCAAATTCAATTAAAGGAGAAATCCAATATGTAAAGGTGGATATACAATAAAATAGTTTTCCAGGTATTTGTCTGAAGACGATTAAGATCAGTAAATAATTGTTATTTTCACAAATATTGTACGACTAACAATTAGTTCCAATTATCATCTCAATGACTGACTGGACTATAATAGATTCAGGTATCCAAACTGACTATATCAACAGAATGCAATATGCCCCACATAAAACTAAAGATGTGTAACATCTTCCGATTTACAATCTAATACATTAAATCAGGGTTTTTACAGAGGAATTTTAAATCGCTGTGTGAAGGACCAATAATGGCCGAATGATGTGTATTAGGTGATCAGAAACACCTCTAATAACACGCGCACAAATTGCAAAACTTAAGAAATCATGAAACTCGTAAAATATAAATCGACAAAAACAAACGTAATAATCGATCGAAACAGCCTTAAGGGTGATCATAACCATGGTCAACAACTTAAGAGGATCATGATTTTTGCAGCTTTGTCGAAATGTAATATTTCTTCTGAATAACGATAAAAATTCGACACGAAAAAAACAGAATCTAGTGATTTCTATGGTAGCGGTTCTCCCCCTACAAATCATCATGCCTCCATTATTCACATATTGATAGCAATTTAATACCGAATTTTTTTCCGATTATATCAAACAACAGGTAGATAATGGGGGAAAAATGAACGACACCGACTCAGGCCGCCCATGTCAAAGGTGGTAATCCACCTGACCGCGCACTTGCGAGGAAGCATTCTCCACAAACCGAAAAAAGCAAGGTAATACAGCCGACCACAGGTAATTCTCGAATCATAAAACACGAGGAGAAAAAGGAACGGTTGGCTGGCATGACTGTGCAGAAGAGGATGACGAAGGAGTGCGGAAGGAGGGAGAGGGACGGCTGCTAAGAGGCCGAAGCAACCCAATAGAACAACCCAACCCACCCTCTTTGGGGCCTCTACCCCAACATCTTTCCCTCCCTCCCCAAGTCCCAAGCACAAATATCTCCCTTTGCAAGTCTCCTTTCTTGTCTACCAGCTCATTCGCTTTCTTCCTCTCTCACTCTCTCTACCTTACACAGGCCTCCAAAAATCCCTCTTTGCTCGACGTGGAATGGGTCAACACAGCCAGCCTGCCCAGCAGCGGACGGACGGTCAATGCTTCATCTTCAGCCGCCGCCGACGTCCCCTCGGCCTGCTGCTTGGACCTCCGCTGTCAGACACGGCCTTTCTCCACCCAAAACCTTTTCTCCTTCCGTCCCTCTTTCTCTCTCTCTCTCTTTCCTGCCAAACGTAACCCTCCCATTAGTGTCCATGAACCATTTTTGCCAATATGTCACACTGGCTTTCCTTCCAGCAGGGTGATAGAGAGATAGAGGGAAGCCGTGAGAGGATTCGTCGAGATGGAGAAGAGATACCCATGGGGAATGGGGACGCAAGATGGCAAGAGAAGCACATGGAGAAGATGGGGAACAAGCGTCCCTCCGAAACACTGTGGCGTTGAAATTTCTGCGAGGCTGCAATTTTTTTTTTCGCGAAAGAATCTTGAGAAAAACTTGGGATTACTCTGGAGAGCATTTCCTGGAGGAAAATTTGCGTAGGGTGGTTTCCTAAAAACTTCCACTGAAATTCGTGGAGCGATCGTGTAACTGGGGTTGAGATACCTCCCGACATATAAAACTCTATGAACAAAAACTGCTTCACAGCCGTGTCAGATGCGAATGTAAACCACCTCTGATAAAAATAGGAAAGAGATAGTATTATATTCTATTACTTACACAAACACGCATTTATAAAGCACAATTTAATAAAATAAATGGGAAAGCCAGTCCGCGGCTTAAATCTGGTCGCAAGTATAAACATTTCCCGGGGTGATTCCGCAGTTACAAAGATGCCATTTATTCGACTAATTTCACTATTCAATTAACACAGGATGCGATATCAAGCAAATCGATTGTCAAGAGGTTAATAAATACATAGTTGCACCACCAATATCATGGTAAAGGAGTTCGGGCGGCGTTCTTTGAGTTGAAGGTTCTTCTTACTAGTCTTCAAGTGAAGAAGACGGTGATTAAAGACTAAAAGCAGTGGTGAGCAACCTCAAGAGTGTTTTATAGGGCCCGAGAAACTATGATTAAAACAAGATTTAACGCAAATTCATATAATATACATTCAAATTACGACTAATATTGAAATTTTAACCCTAAAAACCTTAATTTAGACTTGATTTTAACTGATATGGTACCTCAGAATCTCTAGTTAACGTCCGATTTAAAGTATGATCTGGCCCGCCAAAATATTGACAACTTGAAATTCGCAACTATCAATGCGGCTCGTCACATAGAAAAGGTTGCCCACCACAACTTAGAATGAAGATGATACTTTATACAACTTAAAAGAAATAATTACTAATTTTTTAATTTTTAGACATTAATAACGTGCGGTGTCTCTTGGCTATTAAAAACTCATCCGCATTCGTCTTACTTCGTTTGTTATAAAGTTACAAGTTCAAATTTTGTTGTCACTTTCACTATTATTATACCTTTTGTGCTTGTTAAAATTCCATCCAAGCATAAAAATGTCTCGATTCGAGTCTATAAAAAATGGAAATATTAGGGAAAACCCAACGCCCGAGGAAATAGAAGAAACTGCAATAATTTATTTTCCAGTTTCTGTATTAACGTTCTCTAATTGTTGAAAAGGGTGAGAATGAGTCCAAAAAAAGCCATCAATGCCTCGTTTAAGCGCTAGCGCACACCGAAATGCATAAAATGATCCGAAATAAAAACTCTCGCGAAAGCCGAGACCACATAAGTCTCACGGTTTGATAAGACGGCGATCTGCTTTTATACCTGTGTGACGCGGCGATGAATAGCAGGATTCCTGCGATATATCAGAACACGAAAAAATGTACAAGCGAGGCCACACATACGCCATCCAGATGTGCTCACACAAACACTTGATGCCCTTCTTAGGAGCTAAAGCGAAGCCTTTGTCAGAGGAATTGTTCCACCGAAGCACGTCGTTCAAAACACGACAAAATATTCTCTGATTAAAAACTAAACGGAGATTATTTTTTCCCAAACAGACCACAGCTACAAATTATATTAAAAAAGACAACAACAAAACGTAATTCAAATAACTGATGGAATATATAGTATACTAGCGTAATACCCGTCAATAACATTGACGATGAAAATTTCGACAAAAAAAGTGTTTCTAGCATCTAGCATTTTTTTATTTTTATCAAACAAAAATAATATCATAACAATGGCTTTTTGATAATTTTTTTGTGTAGAGTTGAATTTTTAAAATAGTTCAATGGTTATGATAACATCAATTTTGACCTTTTGAATCGATGTTTCCCGATTGGTGTTCATTTTGTCCTGACCCATTCTTGGAAGCTGTGATGTTCCTGGAATGATCAGCAAACTCGTGGTGGACCCAATTTTACGTGTGAAGCTACTCAGTTATCCCAAGAACAATCTAACTACCAAATTTGAGCTTGATCCATTCACTTTTCATCGAGTTATTGCGAAAATGCTTCAAAAATCAGTTCGGAACAAACTCTTTGTATGGCAGCGACCTGATCCTCTTCACCGATCAAAAGCAAATTTGCAGGTACAGCTATATCTTGTGAGAAACGCTTATGTTGAAAATTTAAGCTCAATCGGCACAAACCTCTGCCCAAGAGACATAAATTTCCATACAAAACATGTCCTCCCTTCAGCTCTTGTAGCAGCTCGAGATGGACCTATTGACCAAAATATTTTTGCGGATCTAAATTTTGAAACTTTCACGAATCCAAAATGGTATAGAACTTGAAAATCCATCAAGTAGTTCCAGAGATATAAGCATGTCAAAAGCGTTACGTACAGACAGTGTGACAAACCTAGCTTTTTATATTTAGAAGATAATGAGTTCCCGATGCATATATTAAAAAGATATTTGAACTCGACCAAAATAAAAACGTCCAAACAACAAGTTTATTAATACGAAAAATACCATTGGCGACAAAGGCACTTTGATTCTTCGCAGACACTTCACTAATAATCTTATATGGAGAGAAGCCTAAACCATAATATCTTCATATAATTTCCAACTTCTTAACATCGCAACCGGTAGGGCATCCATTGAAACGTCTTTGGGATTAACGAAAAGGCGGCTTTGGAAAAATATTACAGAGATATACAGGAATTCTGGTCTTGACCGGGAATCGAAACGCGATCTTACACTACTAGTATTTCAAGTCAATTTTCCATCTTATTTAGTTTTATTGCTTGGCACTCTTTCTACGATTAATTTAATTTACTATTTCAGAATAATAAGGATCCAAGAATTGATAGGAATAAAAATGTGCCAATATATAATTTATTGCTGAAAACCCAGCGAATTAGTATTCATCAATTCAGTAACGTAAACAATGACATAATTCACGAAAAAGTAAACACTTCATAATCTGAACTTATTAGGTTTCCTCCGACGAGGAAAACGTACCTCGTATGCTAATAAAGCAGCATTTCATACTACCACTACGTTAAGGGAGAAATACATTTCTCAACTTCGCAAAAAGGACGTTAATACGATCTCTCTTTAAACCACGATACCAATTTCACGCGACAAAATACGAGCCAACCCAGAGGCGGAGCAACATAGGCCACGTTCGGCGGACACTATCAAAGGGACGCCTTCTTCAATGGTTTTATAAGACCCCAGTCACGCGACAGAGGAACGTCATTGCGTCTTAACCAAAAGCTAAATCTGCGGTCCTTCCGGTCGCCGCGAGAATAATATCTACCGTTGAACGACAAATCAAAAGCTCTTAAGGGTCACACCATTTTACGCGTTAATCAACCGGCTGAGACTTCCTAAAGAAATATGGCCACTGCAATAAGATTAGATGGACCAAACAAAGCTCTCGCCTAATCAAATGCTCTTCCCAAGTCTCGGGGAAAGAGTAAACCTTTGAGATCTATTTAAAACCAGTTACAACTGCTGATAAAATGGCAACAAATGAACTTTATTATTCTGCCACTATGCGCATTTGATTTTTTACGGCTAATCCTCGTAGATACGAACTGAGAATTTGAAAACATCGCGCTTGAAATTAAGTACTCGTAGTGAGGAGAGAGGAACGATCCATAACCGATAATATGCCTGAACCCGGCGTTCGCACGACGCATTCCAGGGACCACAAGGGTGCGAATACGCTCCAGTTTTCCCTATATCGAATTCAGTGAACTGGAAAAGAACAGGTCTACCGTGTGCTGGGGAAGAGGGAGGGGATCATCGAAGGACGCCGCAGCGAGGTTCCGCCACTAACCAGAGGAAACGGTATACAATACGTCCATGAAAACTTCTTTTCACCCTTCCAATTCCTCACACGAAGAGCTACATAATTATTACCAACAGAGATAAACGAGGATGGGCAACATTCTCCTAAGCCGAGGTAAAGTGCGAAGCAATAGGAGGAAAAAAACTGGAACAAATCCCAAGGTTTTCCTCTGGGATTATCTATTATTTTTAGCTCCGATGATAACATTTAGGCAAATAAGACGTAAATGATGATAAACAGCAAACAACGAAACTTTCTATAAGATTTGAGCTTAGATAATTTCAGCGACGTAATAGTTTAAATTATTACATAATTAAGCCAACATGGCAGTCTAATCAGCAAGTTGTGAATAAATGAACGGATGTAAACCTTTATTCATTACATAGGTACTTCAATTTACAAGGAAAATTTCGAGAAACACTAAACAAGTCGTATTAATAATAGATTATAGTTTTCTTTTTTAATGGAATTGGAAGTAACAGAAAATTAACCTGTTGGTGCTCCGCTTTCTTATTTGAGGATGCATACTTCTCGAATTATATTTTCCAATGCATGTAGTTCAGCGATTTTCAAACTTTTCGAATTCGCAGATCAGCTACCAAAACAATATATGTACGAACCAGCATGAATTATATTTCTGTAATAGGGGTCTTCTTATCGGTCATTAGCAATTAACCTTTTATGACAACAGTCTCACCTCGTCTGAATCAGTCTCAATCGAATCTAGCGCTTAAGTTTGTTTTTAAAAATCTTTAGCGCACATCACCCTAACAACGTCCGCAGAACACCGATGGAATGGAGAAACTGTGATTTGATTTAAGGATGGTCTTAAACTCGTAAATCAAAGGTCCAATTATATTAGGTACCAGGAAAATTAAAAGGTAATATATATGCTAAATAATTGGTGGTGATAAAGAATAATTGCTTTTATGGGTTAGTATTTATTATTTTCTTTTACGCAATGGTCTGTGAATGGGACAAAAGTTTCTCCGTAATTATAAATTAAAAAATACAAATACAATAAAAAATTAATATGTGATGCCCAAGAAATAATTCTTTTTAAGCCGAAAATGTTGACTTAGTGAACTAAGATATAATAGATAAGGAGTTTATCAAAGGTTTATGAAAATTTAGCCCAAGTATCTACCTAAATGAATCGCGCCAAAATTTACATTGGAATGTCTTCATATTTAAAATATTTATAGATGACAATTCGTATAGTTCATTTGCAACACAAAAAATATGAATATATCGGACAACATAAAATGCATCACACGTTGTGTTACCGTCTCCGTCATAAAACTTCAAAGAGAAACAATGACATTCAAAGCCTATTATAATATACCCACGAGAAAAAGAAGTGTAGTTAACAAAGGCTAATTTGCAAGTACACCAACGACATCTGAAGATATTATATAAAAATGCCAATTAAAATACGGTAAATATTTAAAATATTCGATCCACCTCCTCTTGAAATAACTAGATGAGTCGGAGATAAAGTACACTATTAATATGTTATAAAACTATATTCAGAAGCTGGAAAAAACAACTGAGCAAAACACTAAACTGAAATTAATACGATACCGATAAGGGTCATTTTAAAATTAAAACGAAAATTGTCCGAGCATTTCAAATTTTCCAATAAAAAATTAGCTGCTTATTTGTGAACACCAAGATTATCAAAGCCATAATTATCCCTTTGGGGTATTGATGTGTTAATTTCATTAGACCATTTTATATAAATAATAAATTATTTCAAAATCAGCACGGCTAATTTTCATACATAATAATAAGATAAAGTCTGAGTTAGCGTAATCAAACCAATAAGTTTTCTACAGTAACGGCCTTGGCAGGAAATATATGTACCGTCGATTTATATGATGACCACAGTATTACTAAGTATTGTTTATATTTATTTTTGAAACGGGTTTTTAAATGATTAACTGTGACAACTTTATAATTATAACCAATGAACTAAATCAGGTGTTCTTATGAAAAAATGAAGTTTAGCCGCTTGGTAGTATGAGATAATAAAAAAAATTCCAAAGCTTGACCCTCCTTTATGACATTCATTTCACAACACCAATGCTTAATAAAAAACAAATCTATTGAAAACATTCAAATTATACGTGACATCCATGAAATCAATTTCTGAAATAAGGGAATTTTATTTTAAGTTTTAAGAACAAGCTATTTCCTCCAAAACACCAAAGTAGATTGCAGATAAGAAACCCTCCAGCGCGGCTATTTAAAAGAGAAATGAGTCATCAATAAACGCATTTTGGGTCAAAGCTATTAGTTTTGTAATAAAACTGGCAAATTATGTATTAACCCACAATTGACTCATGAGGAAATAGTGGATGACGAAAGCTGCATCTAACTTTGGGGATAATGTTTGAACTATTATGATTTCCAACATTTAAAAAATGTTGGGCTGATAAATGAAATTAAACTTTCATTAACATACTCTCTAAGGGAAATTATAAAGTTAACATTACACTGAACAATGCGCACGGGATCCAGCGCTAAAACTATTTCACTACTTCCGCATCCGCAGTAGCCGACACGGCATGCATGGGCGTGGGTGATCATAATCAATGGCTTGACTAGGAAACTAATCTAATAGCAAAATGTCAACAATATGCTTCATATGATGTAAGCTTCAATAAAATCCAGTTATCAATGCTAATTAAGTAATCGCTCACTTTCTCGCTAACTCAAGCTAAAAAATTCTTGCTATGCCTAAACAAAAACATTCAAAACACTATACATGAAAGAGGATAGTAAATTAAATCAATAAACAACTATAATAGCAACGTTACAATGGAAAACGATACACTGTTTCTCGGAAAATATGCCGACATGCTTTCAAAACAAATGCCTTATTGCCACGATTCTAATTTTTTTACACACAGCAAGGTTTAACAACGAGTATGTCTTGCTTTACCGATGGTGCATCCATTACAACCGTAATGAATATCCTGTACGCTGTAACAGTAAATACACGTGATACCTGTCATTCGCACGCTTCGACCGCATTGACATGTTTTCGCTCTGACAGCATAAACCACGAGGAATAACAATTTCGTAATTGTAACATATTACCGCCATGCCTGTAAGGAGCAGTCCTTAAAATCTACATAATTGAATGAACGTACCCATTCCTTGAAAATCCCATTAAAATCGGCGTGGGGCATAAACATTCTGCGGCCATATTGGATCGAATGAACGCACTAACACAAGCGAGACAACGCATTTGTTTATCTTTCGACAAAACCGATATCAGCAGTAAACAAGGTACTTACCAGTGATGCGGCCCGCTAATATTCCTATTGTAAACAGAATGCAGAGCAGAAATACTCTGGGCGCCATAAATTCACAATCATCGGGACACTTTCACAGAAAAACTCGAACCAAATACGCCATAGACTACTGTGCGTAGTGATACACTCACTGCTCACAGCATACTAGAAGTCGCAAGGAACACCTTCCGCAGCTCTTCCATTAATGGCTTTCTCCCCCTCTTAAATTGGTCAAAATTTGTTCACGCTATTCTGACGCATCTAACAATAGTTTCAAATCTTCCATTATCCTATATCGTAACTCCGTAGAGTATCTAAGCTAATTAATTCTTAAACTGCGAGATAGCAGCATTTATTTTATAGTATTTTTGTTGAACTACAAAAATCTAAGTTTCCCCCGCGTAAATTCGGTTTCGTTATACATTAAAAAGGGCAACTAAAAGTAAAAACGATTAACAGTAGAATTATTATAGATGGTGTTTATGCAGTTGTTGGTCAATTACAATTTTTAATTATTCAAGAGTTTTAAAATAAATATCCAAAATTTTATTAACAACAATTTTACATGCAAGAGATTCCTATGATCACATTATGCTTAATTTTGGCTGCGATTCATTACGTCGATTTTGGTAGGAAATTCATAAGGTCAAAATTGTTTTTTAAGTTTTATTTTTCACATTACAAATTTCACAATATCTGTCATATAAAACAACTTTCAAAATTATTGCTAAGAAAATCTAACTGCGACTGTTACTATTATCATGCCAAATTTACAGTTTTGAGTGCAATGAAAAATATAATTTCAAGTTGAAAGTTTTAAGGCCTTTAAATGTCATTTTGTATTAAAAGAAATACAAAATTTATCATCCCACCTTACTATATCTTTCAAGCAATCACTAAGTTATGAAAAACTCCACAGTCAAACATTACAGAATAAAGATTAACAAATTCTCAGTACTAAACCACTACCTCTAATTATTTGCAAAAGTAATCATTTTACATAAACCAAACAAATTTTAAAGGAATGTCTTCTTAGTTGTCTTATAAACAAGCCTGTCATTATCTTTTCACAGTTATACCAGAATAACAAAAACATTTCATTATAGAGAGTTCTGAGTCATTCTTGATTTCCAAGCACTTCAAACCTGCAAACTTGTACCAATTCATCTACGTCTCCTCTCATGCTGACGACATGGCTTCCCTCTGCCTCGCCTAGCACATTCCCTACATCCTACAGAGGGTCTACCACCACCAGATGAACTGGAGGAGGATCTTGAGGAGGATGAGGAGTGAGGACGACGTCCATGGCGCCTGCGACTGGTGCTTCTCCTTCTCTCACTCCTGCGCCCGCTTCTGCTCCTTCGACCGCGCCTGCTGCTGCTTCGACTGACACGGCGGCCCCTCTGCCTTCTACGATCCCGGCTTCCATCAGAAGAACTTGACCGAGATGATGAACTATAAGACCTATGTCTCTCTCTGGTGACACGCTTCCTTTCTCTGCTTGAGTCTCGTCTTCGTTCACGCCCACGCTCCCTCTGTCTCTCTCGTTCATGCCTCTTCTCTCTATCATCTCTTTCACGATCTCGTCTTTCCCTCTCTCTCCTCACCAAATCCTCTTTGTCCTTTGGTCTTTCTCTCTCTCTCCTCTCAACCTCTTTCTTTGATGTAGCCTTCCCCCCATCTTGCACATTCCTCACTTTGTCATCCTGCTTACCTTTCAATGGACTGCCAGCTGTTTCTTTCTTATCAAAATCAGTTTTAGCCTTTGTCTCTCTCTCAGGTCTTGCAATTATTTTATCATCATCGCGCAACTGATCCAAACCAACATTAACAACTTTTACTTGTTCTCTCTTCTCCCCATTTTCATCAGTGCTGCTGCAAACTGTTTGCTCCTTGTTTGAATCATCTTGTGTGGTTAATTTAACTCCTGTGACATCACGATCTTTTGGTTCAATAGATAGCTCATCAAGATTTTCATCAACTTCTAAATCTCTTCTCTCTCTTGAAGATGAATCACCTTTTTTATCACGTATTTCACTGATTTCATGAGCAACAGAACCTGACTCAGATTTTCCATCTTCCTTTGCACCATCATTTTCCTTATCAATCTCACAAATATTATGTTCAAATTTCTCCTTTATTACCATTTTCTCTTTCTCATCATTATTTGACTGAATGTGATTCTTCCTCTCCACCTTCCCTTCATGAGACTCGCCATCGTTAGAACATACTACAGAGCTTATTTTACCATCTTCCTTCCTTTTCTTGCCCTCTTCCAAAGGTCTATCTGATTTCTTTTCAATCCTATTTTGGTCACCTGTCCTTGAATCATCGTCTTCCCTTTCAGACTGTGCACCATCCATCGTTTCGTAATCTAAAGCATTGTAATCCACTGGACCAGTTGTGGCTTCTTCACTTTCTACAGATGTTTCAAGATCAAGCTTTTTTGTACTTGTAACATCATCATCTCTATTACTATCATCATCTAAATTTTTTAATGACGATACGTCAGGCAATGGGACAGGTTTTGGACTATCCCGCATAACAACTCCAACCATGCTCTGAGTGAAAGGGCGACCCTGAGGATCAATGCCTATCAGTTCACTAACTTTCTTGGAAGCAATTCCAGGATCATCATCTCGCATTTCTCCTTCTTCTTCAGATGACTCAGCTTGGCCGGAGGGCATACTTCCTTCAGGATTATTGGTCGTAGCCTCATCAGATCTATATGTGAGAAATATCTCTTTTAAGTAATATATAAAGGATGTTCTATTAAATAAACTGGTACACCACATAATGCTTTTATAAATTTTTCCAGAACTATAACAAAGAGATGAACATTAGAAATTAGCTAAGAAACAATTGGCAGTTTTTGTTACAAAATAATAGTGAAAATTACTACTTTAATCCAGAAAAGAAGCAATGTTTCACAGTTCATTTCCCTTTTCCAAGCAATGGCAACAAAACAAAATTCATGGCACATTTTCATATATGATTCTATGCTTTAAGATGAAGCTGACTACTGCTATCCTTTGGTCTAATTAAAAGATTATTTATAAAAACAGTAAGCTTAACTCTTGAATGATACTTCAAATTTGTCATCATACAGAAACATAACATGAAACTTAAAAATCAGTATCAATGAAAGTATTTCATAAAACACAAAAATTACTATTTAATGTGATTTGTGTTGAATGGACAGTTTTGCTGGGAATGGAAGAATAAATGGACTCTCGTTTCATTATTCTGCTCATTTGGAATCACAAATTCAATAAATTGCTCCCAATGTAAAACACCAACTCATCACCAAATAAAACCACTTTCAACGATCAAAAGAGAATTACATTCCTGGAGCAAGATTATCTGGAAAAAGCAAGTTTTTAAGGAGTGAAGTGAAAATGTAAGATTCTCTTTCCCAGTATAAGCATTTTACATAACTGTAAAAGGCTAATATTTACAAAAGCCTGAACACTGACATTGCATGTACAGAATTTTTATAATTAATGTACGACTAGAGAATTCCACAAATTCTCAAAAATCTTGGATAAGCACATGGGTTTGATTCAGGAGCACTTCCTTTCACCATTAAAATAATGCATAAACTAAGATTTTTTAAAATTTTAAATCAATAAGAATTCATATTTAGAAAATCATAATGGAATTGAAAACAAAGTGACTCATGGGTGTTTCAAGGTATTAGCAGGTTTACAAAAACATGCTTTATTTATATAATATAATATATATATACAGTAAAACCTCTTATCTTACGAACCTTCCTATAACGAAAACCTCTGTATAACAAAGTCTGATCTCAGTCCTGTCCCCAGAACATGTAAAATGCAGACAAGAAGCCTCCCTATAACTAACCTTCATAACTATGAAACTTCCGTCAGGTTTAATCTGACCCCCCTAAATTTAATACACCTCTGTGCAACGAAATTTCAATGAAAACAAAATCGTAAACATTGGCTATCGCTGGATCTTCTGTGCAAAAACAGCATTGCCGTAACACCATGCAAGGCATGCCTATCTACCTCCCAACTCCCTACGAATCACTATCCCTAGCTGGAAACAGCCGAATGAGAGAATGGATAATGCCTTTTTTGGTTTTATGCTCATTACACTTTATGACTCCACCTCTTGATCCACTCGCTTGATTCGGACATATGCTCTTACAAATTCTGGAGAACAAAGCGTTTCTCTGCCCAATTCAAAGGGCCTATACCCGAGCAATGAAAAGCAACTTGTTTTCAATATATACGAACTACTTTTAAACTTTAAAAAGACAGTGATAGTAAGCAGAGCAAACAATCAAGAGAAATCCCAGATAATCGTTCCCAGTCAAGACTTGGATTTCAACCATGACTCGTGTCATTATTATAAATCATCTCATATTGAATAAGAACATTTATTTGTTAAATCTCTCGGTCTCTCTTTGTGGCTCATATGCAGTTTTGCATGACTTGTTGTTCTTCATTCACACATGTTGAGTCCCATTTTATATGGCTGCTTTTCATAACTCACTGTTGTATCTATTTTGAATTTGTTCTTTCTGTAATAAACACCAGTCTATCCGTGCTCGGGATATCCAAGAAATAGACTAACAAGGAGAGTAGGGAGGCTAGTACCCTCGGATTTTGTTCAAATTTCACATGGTGATAGCTGATGTGTTCCGATTTAACGTGTAAGTTGCCGTTTGTGTGAATAGGTTGTCGAGATACCGCAGTTTGAAATTTTCGGAATTTCGGCCGATTTCCACGTGTGCATTAAGACTTGTGAAAGTCAAGCCGCTAGGACAAGTCAGCTGTAGCTGAGTTGGTAAGGCATTGGGCTAGTAAGCTAGACGTCCAGCGTTCGAGTCCCGTTTGTGGAATATTTCTTTTTTGATTTTTAACTTTTTTAATGCTGAAAAAATGTACAATTCCCATTATTAATTTATTACAACTGTAAAAATTTTAATTGTACATACTATTTTTCTCGATTATAAGAATATATTTTTTTATCTTATAGTTACGATTCAGCAATCTTTTAAAATAAATTCTTACACTTTTAATTGCTACAAAATAATTTACATAATTATTTTGTATTATACATCAATACCTTATAAATTAATTATTCAGATTCTTCTTTTGAAAAAATCTGTCATGCATGCCGGCAAAGTGGGGGATGAAAATTGTCATGAAAACAAACAAAGCACAAATGCTTCTGGCACCAGGAACACACAACAAACGCAACATTTTCGCATTCACATTTCCTCTTACGCAAGCTATCAGGGAAACAAACTTCATTTACGTTCATAAAAACACTCCCTGTCGTCATTAATTTTGACGCAAACCACGCATATTTAATCATGTCTTCGAAAATGGGTGCACACAACTGGTGATAAATGATGGAGTGAATTTTCAATGCGCCATCTCTTGTATTAATCTGACTATTCTCTCGCAATGAATACGTACTGTTTTGCAGGCGCTTTATGAAATTTTTGATTTGCCTGTAAAAACAGACGTCGCAGGATTGGCAGAAAGACTCAACAGTTTAGCAGAACTGCATAAGCTGTCTCTCACACTTGGCACAGGGAATACCCCAGATACTCGAGGGTCTTCCGCCTTCCCCCATATCAGTGTTTTGTCATGTGTTACGCAGTGAAAAATGATTTACGTGTGTGCTCTGTGAATTTTTAAAGTTATTTGTACTTTATATTTAAAAGTAATTTATGCAGAAGGAATCATGCATTACGCGTGTGGTCAATGAATTAGTAAAATTATTAGTGATTCATATTTAAAAGTAATATAACCCTCATTATGTCCTGAAAGAGACCATCATCTTGAACTCCTTCGGCTGCTAAGAGGAAAAGTATCAATTTAGAAGTGAAACTTGCGGTACTTAAGTGCCTTGAGCAAGGCGATTGTGTGACTGATATTGCTAATTCAATGGGGTTGGTTGAATCTACCGTGCATACTATAAGGAAAAATAAAGACATAAGTAAGTTGTGTGGTCACGATGTAATGCCATTATCAGCAACTAAATTGCAGCATTTGCATAGTTTGGTGATGGAGAAAATGGAAGCCTTGTTAATTGTTTGGATTGAAGACCAAACACAACGACATATTCCGTTAAGCACATTGATAATTCAAGAAAAACCCAGGGGCCTCTAAGAAGACTTAAAAAATAAACAGGGTGAATTTACATCCACTGAAAGTTTTAAGGCAAGTTCTGGATGGTTGGAATGCTTTAAAAAAAGAACTAATTTACAAAAGCTGAAATTAAGTGGTGCTGATTTAGAGGCTGCAGAAGCATATCGTGAAACTTTGCAGGCTATTATAAAAGAAGGAGAATATTTACCAAGTCAAGTCTTCAACGTCGATGAGACAGCTCTCTTTTGGAAAAGAATGCCCAAAAGAACTTTCATTTCCCATGAGAAAAAGTCTATACCTGGATTTATGGCAGCTAAAGATAGGTTACCCTTCTTTTAGGAGCAAATGCGGAAGGGGATTTTAAGTTGAAGCCCATGCTAGTCTATCAGAGAGAAAACCCAAGGGCTCTTAAAGGATATGAAAAATCCTCTCTTCCAGTTGTGTGGCGATCAAACAGGAAGGGGTGGGTAACTAGGAAGATTTTCTAAGAATGGTTTACATGTTACTTCTGTCCTGCTGTAGGAAAATATTTAAAAAATAATAATATTGCACACAAGGCATTGTTGCTTCTCGACAATGTCCCTGGACACCCAATCAACTTAAAGGACAAGTCTGGTAACATTAGAGTTGAATTTCTCCCAAAAAATACAATGGCTTTGATTCAACCTATGGATCAAGGTATAATATACACATTTAAGGCGAACTATTTAAAGAAAACTTTAGCCCAGCTGATTCGTGGAACAGAAGAAGGAAAGTTGACGGTTCGAGAATTCTGGCAAAATTATAACATCATGCATGCCATTAACAATATTGGAGAATCTTGAGATGAAATGAAATGTTCAACACTGAATTTAGTGTGGCAGGAAATATGGCCAGAAGCTGTTTTTGATTTCTGCGGCTTTGATGAACCAGAAGCTGTAATAACGGGCATTGTTAAACTTGCGCAAAAGGTGGGCTTCAATGAGGATGAGACCGATGATGTGAAGGAGTTACTAAATTCACATAGTGAAGATCCATCAAATGAAGATCTACTTAATTTGGATATGACAAAAGCATCTTCAGAGAATGAGGAAGATAAAGATTCGGAAGGACAGATCGCTTGTCAAATTATAACAAATAAACTAGGATGGGTATTGTTTTTAAATGATGAAGCACGGCCAATTATCAAAGAGATGGATCCCATGGAGAACCAGAGTTCACATGTTTGCAGGGACTTAGATCAATCAATTGAATGCTATAGGGAAGTTTATAGGAAGAAGCAGAAGTCTACAGTTCAAAGTATATTAGACATATTTTTAAGAAAAAGACCATTATCAACACCAAGCACAAGCATGCCTTCAACAACTGCTTTAGAACACGCTGACGTAATTCGTGCAACCAACAAAAGGCCACCTCTAACACAGACTACCAATAAATTCAAGCAGGAACCTCTTTTTTGGTGAGTGTTTAATGAAATTTGTCATTTTTATGGTTAATAATTTAATGCAATCATTTTCAAATTTTTGAAATGTTTAATATAGGTTATCGCAATGTAATATATTTAGCAAACTGACTACTGATGTCATTAGATCCAGAAAAACCTTAGCATGGCAAATTTTTGTGGAGTTACATGTGAAAATTTTTGAGTTAGGAATGCATCTCATCATTATTACATGTATTCTTATGGAAAAGTAATTTTCGTTTAGTGAAGCATTTTCCCAGGACATATCTACCACATTAAATGAGGGATGCCTGTACATGCATTTTTTTAATACCCTTGATTTTTATCTTTCTAGGAACGCATCTCTTTTTCATAGCATTAATCTTATGTATAAATGTGTTTCACAATATGCCGATTCGCAATACACTCTAGTTTTTAGGAATGCATCCCATGTGTATTTCAAGGTATACCCGTATTGAGCTGTTGCTTCAAAACACACTGAACACCTAGCGTGGCATCATATTACCTAAGTCGGGGAGGTAGGGGCTCAGCAGGGATTCATGAATGAATGGTGGAGCGGTAAGTCTGGAAACCACTGACCTAGTGACTGCTCACAAATTTCATGATACAAAGAGGAAGGTGGATTCTAACAAAGTGTTACTTTTTGCTACAGTAGGTAACTATTCAGGGATCGTTTTGTCGCCTTCCCTTCTCCTTTCCCTCCCCAACCTTTCTCACTTTCCTATTCATTCGTGAATTATCAGTTCAAGAATTGTCATCAGTGCTAGTGGTAGCTCGTGAATCCAAAAACTTTTGGATTTTCTTTGCAAAGCTTTTTATTTTTCTGTCGAATTTATTACGCCTACTGCAGTGTATGTTAGTTTTTTTATCACGAATTATAAGGTAATTCTGTGAGCAATTTTCCAATGAATTTTCTATAATCTCCTCGTAGTTAAAGTTAACAATATTATATTATATTCGTATTTTACACTAACAACACCCATGTATGTCAGCAAGAATGCCTCTGAATTCAGCAATTATTTAAAGCTAAATGGAGTGACTTTGTATTCCCGAGAATATACCATATATACCTGAATATAAGACGAGGTTTTGTTCCAATTTTTATGACCGAAAAATCGCTAGTCGTCTTATAATCGCTCAGTGTGTAATAGTTTGACTGACAGAGGAGCAGAAGGCAGAGATAGGTAGAGATGGGAAGAATTGAATAGTTATAATCGAAATACAGGCAGACCTTGTCTTTCGCGGCTTTATCTTTCGCAGCTTTATCTTTCGCGTGTTTCGATCTTTCACGGTTCCACATTTGCGACCAGTTTTGTCTTTCGCGGTCTTATGTTTTGCTCTTTCTCAGAAAAATCATGGAAAAGGCTGCACGAAATTTTCTATATATCGGTATTCTACTTTGTAAAAATATTTACGTAATTTAAAAAAATCGATAGGTGTAGCTATTGTTTTAAAGTATATATATAAGACACGTGTACGTGTCTTATATATACTTTTAAATATTTTTAGGATGCAATCCTCCCACACTTTTGTGTCCCTTCGCACGTGAAAAGTTGCAGAATATAATCTGACATCACTGTTCGGGAGCCTTCTGTCTTTATTACGTCAGGGAAGTCCCGAGGGGAAAGACTGAACTCTTGACCCTTCCGATTCAGGATCATTGGGTTATTTGCTCAGATTTAACATAGTTCAAATGCTTAAGCTTTGCGTTTTATGCATCATTTATTATTGGTGGAGTTTCGCAGAGATTTTCAGGAATGTAACCCCAAGAAAGATGTGGTCTGCCGTATTTGGGGAATTAGCCCCTGCAAGTTAGGCAACCTCTGTTCATTTTTTTTTCTTGATTCTACTACGGAACTTAAATAATTTATTTTCTGATACTTTTTTTGTCTTCTTTTAACTTGTTTAAGTCTCACTTTCATTGAAGTTAATTTTCCATCTCTTTCTCTATTTTACTGCGGTCACCAATACAGAGGACAAATGATGATGGGATGGGAACCAAACCCTGTATTTCCCATTGCCTTAATTACTTCTCTTTCGCGATTTCGTCTATCGCGGTGTTATCAGGAACGTAACCCCCACGAAAGACGAGATCTGTCTGTTTTCGATTCTTAAAATCATTTGAAACAATCGATTATTAAAAGTAGTAGTAGAAAATGAATCGATTCAAATGTATTCAAATACAAATACTCTTTTAAATTTTATTATATTTATGCATTTTGCTTCATTTGACAATTTATTAAAAGTGTTGGCTTGGCTGACAGATAGTGCCACTATGTGATAGCTCGAAATGTTTGTTTGTCAGCTGATGTATGAAAGTCGAATGTACAAAAGTCGAGGACTGCCTGTAGTAGTAGTAGGTTGAATGGGCGAAAGATTTTGCACCAACATATGTAATTTGTTCCTGTCACGATATCATAGTGTGTTGACCGCAGACTAATTGAACCACCTATGACTGTAGTAAATTCCATGTGAATTAAAGTCTTCGTGATTGTTAACTATCCAGTTTTATGTAAAAATATGGGTGACCACGTTGAGAAGGGAGGTTCTACACCTTCACAAATATTGAAACCATTGCATAATAGTTATGATGCAAATTTTAAACTTTTAGTGGTGAAATATGCTGATGAAACTAACAATTGTGCTGCAGCAAGAAGGTTTGGTGTCACCGAGGCAAATGTGCGGCAGTGGAAAAAATCGCAGGAAATGCTAAAGTGTGCAAGTTCAAATCGGAAAGCATTTCGTGGACCTAAGGAAGGACATTATAAAAATTTAAGAGGACCAGTTAATAACATTTGTGCCCAATATTTGTTCCAAAATATTCAACTGAAAATTCCAATCAAAACTGTTTATTTCAATTGGTTCAATGTTCATTACTCAATGGTATAATAAACCTCTGTCATTGTGCGCATAAAAAATTTTTTTCCTTTCATTAGGCGTTAAAAATGGGCATAAAAAATTTTTTTCCTTTCATTAGGCGTTAAAAATGGGGGGGTCGTCTTATAATCAGAGTCATCTTATATTCGGGTATATACGGTAATATGCACTATAAAATTTGTCTATATTGCACAAGAAATTGTAATATGTGTGATACATTTTATAACGAATAAATAACGTGAGACATTTTATATACTCTCATTCACAAATACTCTGCTCCATTATCAGACAGAGTGCATAAATGAATCAAATGCATATTAAGCTAAAGTCATTCACCTTTTCTTGCACTTTTATTCGTAGCGAGGCATTAATATTGACAATTATTGTTTTCGAAGAATGCACTACAGGCAGTCCTCGACACCCATACATAATGCGTACCTGAAAACGTGTACGGAAGTCGAATGTACGGATGTCGAACATAGATTTACATGTTATAGGGGGGATTCCATTCCCAGAGAGCAAAAAATATTATAAAATCTCTAATTATGGTGTAAATGTTTAGTTTTTTGAGCAGGGGCCTTTTAGGCAATGGTTGATTTTATAATATAGAGAGATAGGACAAAATGCAATAAAATATTTAAATAATTGCACAAATAAACACTGCTGTACAAACAAAGATGCCGGAACTGGTGGCCTGGCGGCTGGCAACCAGCAGCACTCGAAATATTCGTTTGTTATTTCGCTGATGCACAAAAGTCCGAATTCGGTGTATGGAAGGGGGTTTAGGGGTGTAAATGTATTATGAACGAAAGTTCGAGTTTTTTCATTTAAGCATTTTGCTATTTTCATAGTTTTTTGTAATATTGCCTAAACATGGCCCCAAAGATCGTGATGACTGAAATGAAAGAAAAGTTGGTAAAAAGGGCGAAAAAAAGTGATGAGTTCGGAGAAGAAAATTGAAGTTTTAGATAGGCTTGCGCATAATGAATCTGCTTCATCAGTTGGTAAATTACTTTGTGTGACCGATTCCACAATAAAATCCATAAGGAAAGTGAAGAAGCGATTAGAGCTAGTGTTGCAAGTGGTACTTCAACGAGTACAAAAGTGTCTTTTGTACCTAGAGAAGACAGAGAAGGCTTTAAACCTGTGAATCAAGACCCCAACTCGCAAGAAAATCTCACTGAGTTCACTTGTCATTCACAAAGAAGCCAAAAAACTGCACAATCATTATGTCTCAAATTGTTTTGCGGTCTGCTAATGGGATATCGCCAACATCATCAAAGCGTGTGTAGATCGGTTCCTTGCTCTTTAAAAAAATGTGGTGTTCATTCATAACACCACAGTACGTATTGTATTATTATATTTGTTCTTCTCCTTCACAACTGAACACGCACTCAACCGGCTTAAGTCCAATGAGCGTCCGATTGAAGCTAAAGATTTGCCGCTTTCGGCACGCCTAATTATTTCTATCTTTGTCTCAATCGTGTTCAGTTTGTGAGTCCTACGTTTCTTTTCACTTGTATTAGAACTTTCAGTTTTCCATTTCTCACTCATGTTTATAAAATAATAGGTGTAAAATGCACAAACAAAGAAACACTGCTGTACGTACAAACAAAATGGTAACGTTGCCGAGACTGAATAATAATAAGAATTTATTGATTATTAACCGACTTTACAGTGGTATTAATCTTGTCAAATTTCAGTACAATAATCAAAAACATTACATATAATACGTATATTATTACATAGCATACTTTAATTTGGTAATTTGTTAAAAGTGTCGGCTTGGCTGACAGACAGCACCATTATGCGATAGCTCGAAATGTTTGTTGGTCAGCTGATGTACTAAAGTCCGAATTCAGAGTATGAAAGGCAGTTTAGGGGCGAGAATTTATAATGTACGAAAGAGCGAATTGTATGGATATCGAGGACTGCCTGTATTATAATAATGAACATAGTAATGGAGCAAGAATCTTTATGTATTGTTACTCGTATATTCAGTGGTTTGGCAGTGTGTCACTTGATCAGATGAACCCCATGATTAAACGTGATGTACTCATGCATAACTGGGTTGCCCCCCCTGCATTTATGCAACCTCTGTAACTTCCCTATTGCGAACCTCTGTACAACGAACATTCCCTTTCTCCAGTCCTGCCAATTTCGTTATATGGAGGTTTTACTGTATGTATATATGGATTGAAATTATAATTTTTCTCAGTATTTGACATTTTGTAAGCAATTTCAACATGAAAGTCACAAATAACCTCACCCCTTTTTCTCTGTAACGGAATTTGGATTTTCTAACATCTCCCGCTCCTGGTGCCTCTTCTTCCTTTCTTCTTCCCGCCTTTTTATCTCTTCCTCCCGTTTCTTACGTTCTTTTTCCATTTTCTGTAATTAATAATTCTCATATAAATATACAACTCACTATTAACACATAATTTATATAAACAAAATTAGCCTCAAGCATTATTACAGAAAACCACTAATATTACCAATATTGCCATCTCATTTTCACATTCTATTTTGCACATTAAACCAAAAACACACTTTACCTCATATTCACTGAGTTTGATGGTGCGGCTTTGAGCTTGGCGCCAATGCGGCGGTGTAACACTTCGGGAGCGACTTCGAGATGGTGTGCGGTAACGCTAGTGTATGGAAATTATAAAATATTAATAATGTTAATACCTCTATTCACTAAAAGACATGTAATCTGACATAATAATAAAGTGTTTATAAAAAGAATTTAACCGGGAAATATCCTGAAAGAAGCAACAAATAACAATGTAGCATGAGCCCCACCATGACATATAATAAATAAATAAATAAAAATAAATATATATATATATTGGAATTCAAGAGTAAGCACTTTAGTATTAAAAATTGATAATGGAACTTATATGAGAAATCTACAATAGCCACAACATGGTTATGAAAATCAAGATGCACATTTCAGCTACAATGTAGCCATTTTCAGTGGTAATTCACCAAAGCAGATTCAAAAAATAACTGGTTTTCATAACCTTATAGTGGCTATTGAAAATACCTGAGATAAGTACTTTTCAATTTATTTACATTATAAAATCCCTATTCTTGAATTTTTCTGCCATACAACAAGCTTGATAAGTATTTAGTGAATATATATGAATGACAAGAAAATTAATGAACTTTGAATTTTAAAACAAAATTAGTCAAACAATAATTCATGTTAACGCTAATATAAGACAGCAGTCAGATATCTATTTTTTTAATTTTATAACATTAACCCCTCAGGTTGGTTCAACATATACCGTAATTTTCCAATTATAATACCCACCCATGTTTTCACGAGTAAAATGTGGAAATTGTCTTAACATCATGTATAATACACACCTAATTTTTTGCGAAAACATCAATGTAATAGTTCACTTAATTATTAGTAGTATTGAGACAGTTGTCACCTTACCGCTAAGCGAGATATGTGTGAGAGAGTTTACAATATAAACATGGCTTTTAAAAGTGTTGCCTCACAAACGCCATGAAGATGACATCATATGGGATGCTGATTTCACCAAAGTGCATAGCCAGGATAAAGACAACATTCACCATGATGCCATTTACGCAGACGATGAGAGAGAACATAAGATTGCCAACGAACTACTTGAGGACAGTGATAAAGAATTCAGAGACTTTAGTGATGACAACAGCTATAAGTAAATAAATTATTTTTGGTTAAAAAATATTTTAAAGCAATGCTATCGTAATGCCATGACAAGTACAATTCCTTAGTAAAAATGTATCCAAAAATATCTATTATTTACAGATTGGAAAAAGTTGTATGCGTATGTTACCATGTATAATATGCACCCTAACTTTTTGTCAATTTTTCTTGAAAAAAATGTGTATTATATATTGGTATGTATGGACCTTGCTATCCTATGACCGTAGCAGTTGTCTACATATGAGCAACGACTTAAGTAAAATATATTGTATATCAAGGATAAACAAAGAATATAAAATGGTTGATATACAAAAATATGTACATTAAATGTCAAGGACACCAAAATACCATGAAAATTGTTTGCTTTCAGGAGCAAAGAGGGATAGGAATATTACCAACTATAGGGGTTAAGTAACTTAGTACAAAAATTTTTTCAAAATCCATTCCCACATGTTAAATATCATACTATATGCAAGACATTTAAAACTTACAAAACAACATAAAGTCATTAAGTCGAATCATCAAAAAACACAAATGAATTTCATCAGGAAAGGTATGCAGCAAGCATTCATGATACTTCCAAACCGATTTGCCATTTACTCACAAATACTCCCCTTCCCTTGATAACCCGCCCGCTCTTGGTGACACCACGTATTCTCGACCTCTTCCTTTTCCCGTCTGATCTTTCTTCCTCCCACCGGTGTTCATCTCCACGTCTTCCATCATCACTTCTTCTCCAAACATCACCCCTCTTTCTATCTCCACTCCTCCTCTCTTCTTTTCTCTTCTTGGGCTCATCCCGCACTCTCTTGTCATCACCCTTCTTAGACTTCACAGCTGATCTCTTCACACCCTTCTTTTCTTCTCCCTTCTTCACTTCAGCATCACTATCCACAGCTCTAAGTAGAAACTTGTTGGCAGGGATGTCTGGAATCTCATCTGGTTTTATTTTCGTGACAGTAACCAAAGGATGCAATTCTCCAGGCTCCAAATCTTCACTCTCATCACCAGAAGAAGTTGCGCCCTTTTTGCTACAAAAAATCAATAGGATGATGAGAGAAAATCAGAGTCGTTGTTCACAATAAATCCTTCTTACAATACATATGTTTATGCTACTAATTTTAATAAAGATGTAATTCCTAAAATCCCCAAACAACTGGAATTGTTAAAAGAATTTACATATTTAATAGAAAAACAAATTCTAAAATTTCTATTATAGATTAAATGAATGATGTCAAACAGAAGCATTCACCACAAACATAAGATCAGATTAATGAGAAATTTTATACTATATTGTTTTTCTATGACAAAGTAAAACAATCTGCTGGTAGAGTAAATCTTTATGGGTTACAGATTACAATACTGTTCATGCCTTTTTTTAACTAGTTATATTATAATGCAGATCAATTCGATAATTTAGATTTCAGGAAAACTTAAGCATAACAAAAAGCACTTCATTTGTTTCCTTTAATTCCAAGGTGAATAAAAGTGCTGAACAAATCAAGAATTATGTTAAGGTGAATATTTATTAACACAAGTTCCTGCAATCATACTTATAAAGTTTCTACAAATATACTTTCTGAAACATAAAAAATTGGAAACAAATCTAGAATCAATTCTCAAGTAAAAACTTATTATAGATTATATTTATCCAATGTTTAATTATAACTTTTAGATTAAAAGAGTGCCAGTTACATTAGAATAATTTTACCCATGAAAATAAAATAAACAAGTAAATGCCTGCAAGAATACAGGTGTTATTTTTTTAATCTTTACATGAGTTAAGGAAAACTGCTTTTGCGAAGCTAACTATTACATCTCAAATTAAATATTAAACATATTATCAATTTTAAAGTTATGTCACAGTGAAGATCAGTGATAAATTATTCATTACCACAGCTGCAGCTATCGATGTTTCAGAGAAACTCTACCTAAATGTGTCCATTGTAAAAAAGTAACTCAATATCATTCTCCGTAAGATTTTATAAATCAACACAAATAACTCAAAAATTATTCATTTTCATTATTATTATATCATTACAGGAAAACTTCATTAATGTTAAACTCAAATTAAAAAATTAATGGCTTCAAACCAAATGAGTTTGAATTAACCAATATATCCTTATGGCGCCAAAATTTTAAGTATCAAGTCCTCATCCACTCACATGGGTACAAATACCACTGTTGCTGCCAAGCAGGTGAGGTAAATCACAAAACCCAAGGCAGGATGCCAAGATGTTCACACACATATATAATGAACTAATAGATATACATTAACCTGGGGAGAAATAACCTTTATTGTACAAAAGGGAAGTTTAGTTCACACTAAAAAGTAGGGTCGATAGGATAAAAGGGAACTTGAGTTCCCACGAACTGCAGCCTATCATATATTTAATCCTAAAAGTCATCAGGCTCAGATTTCAAGTCCATCATTACTTCTAACTTCGCTCAAGAGTTCTCTGCATGGAATAAGTAATAGTTTTGGTATAAGCTCACCATGAAGCATAAGCAAACCATCGTGGGAATTCTCTGGCTCTCCATATTAATCATTCAGTTTTTCACAGATTCTGGAGATGATAGAAGCACTACATTTGAACTGGGATAGTTTGTGCAATTGGAGGAGACAGGTGACCACCAAATCAAGATTTAAACGAGTATAAATCATTATCTTTTTTTCATTACTGTGATATTTTTATTTATGCTCTTTTCAAGTTAAATGAAGTTTCCACATACACCTACAATCACAATTTTGTTTTAAAGATGCTTTCTATTCCAAAATTTTATCAATGATACTATGAGAGATATGAAAAAATCCAAAGGCTGCAGTTTTATTTAAATGCCATTGAAAGACTTTCCACCAGTGCCTACAAATTGGATTTAAATTTTGAACAATAAAGGTTAAAATTAAAAAATGTACTACCTGAAAATGAAAATGTATTTAAATGAAACATGAATCATCACCGTTTTCTTGAAATATTCATTAATTTTACTTTGCTTTGAAATTCTTGTAATATTCAGATGCAAATTCATTTAATTTGCCCATTGCTTTGATGACATTGTCATCTACATCACAATTCATAATGATTCGAGCACAGCAAGCAGCGTGAAGGCCTCTTCTCTCTTGTCCCCTGAAGATGCTGTGGGTGCAGTTGCTTCTGCATCGATTACAAGAATATCCATTGGATCCAAATTATCTGTAAGTTGCTACCATGCAATCAACACTACTGAAATCTTGTGTGTAAGGCCAACAATTTCAGACCTCAGCTCAACCTAGTCTCCAAATCGGCACTTGTTTACATTACAACCGAGTTTCATTGTTATAACGTTTCAAAAGTTTGATTTAGGTATCGTTAAGTCTACTATTTTATTTTGATTTGTTTAGAATAAAAGTAGTAATATTTTATGATAATTGTTTTGTAATCCTCACTTTAATATATTGTCTGTATTGCTACACAAAGCCAACTTTATTCAGAATAGATTCAAATCAATTTTTCTTCGATAAATTCTTCACTGAAAATTACATTTTTAAGCAAACTGAAACATCTGAAAGATAATATTTAGGTAAGTTTGGTGTGTTAACAGTTCACAATGTTGAAATACATTGATGATTTGTTTTTGTTCAGATAGTTTTCAAAGAAATAATTCCGCCGATTGATTAATTAGTTAGTTTTTAATTTAAATCTTTTAAAGAGTTTTATTTACATAACAACGGAGAACATTGTTGAGGATTTGAGTAAGCTTTCTTTCTTTGTAAGTACAGAGTACAATTTTAAAACAATCATAACCTAAGTGCACAAAATTTAATTATTTTCCCTACGTTATATATACATATAATTATTTCCCTGTCTTTGCACACCGACAATTATATGTAGCATTGACGAGAACAAGGCGGGAGAAGAATAACAGAATTTTATAGCCGAAAATAAAAACCAAAGGCATTTACTAAACGACAACAGAATATTCACTAGAAATGTTGTATATGACGAAATATTTCATATGTAAAAGTGTGCTATTAATTATTTTAAATGCAAATATTAATAACCTATCTATAATTCTTCTGTTGATATTTCAACAGGCATTACACTAGTTCACAAATAAAACAAAATTGAAAAACTCAAAAATTATATCTTAGTAAAATGAAATCGTTTAATTGTGAGCAAAAATATAAAAATCAATATTTATAGTGCTTAGTGTGATAAAACAATGATTTTTAAACACACTTAAAGCTTTAAACAGTAGACAATAACCAGGAAATTCTGACTTGACTTCTAAAATTTTCTCACTGGTCCAGTGGTGGATTTGGAAACTTGCCACGCCTAGGCCAAATTACTTTACCGCCCCTTAAAAAAATTTCAATAACATTGATTTAATTTAGTATATATTATACTAGAGGAACAATCCGTTCTTTTCCTGGGTATTTATGGTTATTACCTTGACAAACTTCCTTAGGTGGGTACCAATGATCTTTCATTACGAAGTAACCTTCTCTTACCTCCACAATTTTGAAAATCACACTGAAAACCCTCTTTACTGTGCTTCCTCATATACTATACTGACAGTCTTGCAACTTGGAAAATAAATATACAGATCCAACTGCCCTGAAATCCGGCCCCACCCACCCCATTGGGATCTAGGAAAATTCACCAAACACAATTCATCAAAACACAATTCATCGACCATAATTCACCAAATCACAATTCATCAAAAAAGTAATTCATCGAAATACAACTCATCAAAATGTAAATTCACCGAATCACAATTCATCGAAATTTCCAGTTCACCTTATGGAGATGGGGAGAGCAAAAGTAATGTAAACAGAATGCTGGCAATATGGATATCTCCTGACTGATTATAACAATTGAAAAAATAATAAGTAAGAATAAACCATTACCTTTTAACCACTCATCTGGGTATGCCGTGTATAGACGTCATGGTCGGATGCACCGGTGTTTGGTATGTCGAGTATAGACGTCATGGCATTTTTCATGCTGATTGCTATGGATATGGCGTGATTTTCCATCCCGTAGCATCTCACACTTATAGCTGGGTTCTTCTAGTTCGTGCTACCTACCACAGATGGCCTTGTCTTCTTTTTTCTTTGAGAAGCAGGACTTCATAAGGGAGTTCTGTATATGTGTTGCGGGTTGCATTTCCATGATTGCCACTTCTTGAATGACCGTTTATGACACTCTGGGTTTTTTCACACTCCCTTGCGAAAACTCACACTTTTCTATGCATGCACTTATGTCTCAAGGGTAATCCTGCTATTTATGAATGTTTTTCCTGCTGGTAATCCTAACGGTACATGTGAAAAACAGATGTATATGGAAAGTTCAGTTTGCTTCTGAGATTTGAAAGAGACGTTTCATTCTAAGAGAAGCATTTTTATCAGTTATGCTGTTTTATATTTGCGGAAATTGGGTGATATTTAACTTTATTTATTTAATTACCCACTGAGGGTGGGACTTGAAAAAAAAAATTACCCAGTAGAGAGGTTAATAAGGTGTGGGTATGGGGAGGAAAGAAGGAAAATTAAACATAACAAAATGAAAACCTGGCATTATGGATGTCTTTCCACTGCAAATAACTTGTACATGAATAATAAATAAACAAATTAAGCTCACAGGAGTGGTGGTAGGGGAGGAAAGGTGGAAGGTTAAACATTTTAAAACAAAATACTGACATCATGGGTGTCTTTCGAATGCAAATAACTCATAGATGAATAATAAACAAAAAATAAACAAATTTAGCACAAGGGTTTGGGTAGGGGAGGAAAGAGTTAAGGTTTACAAAATTCAAAACGAAATATTGGCATCATGGATGTCTTTCAAATTCAAATAACTTGTAGATGAATAATAAACAAGAAATAAACAAATTAAGCATACAGGGTGGGGAAGGGGAAAGGTTAAACATTTCAAAAAGAAATACTGGCATCATGGATGTCTTTTGAATGCAAATTACTTGTAGACATATTAAGCTCACGGGGGTGGGAAGGAGGAGATAAGAGGGAGGTGATAGGGGAGTTAAGGAGGAGGGCAGACATTTTATGAAGGTTTATATTAAAAGCTTCAACTGAATTTGTTTCTAATGGAATGTTTTTTGTAACAGCTCTTCAAATAAAATTTCTTTTCACAATATACATAATCGTTTTAACCTTTGTTTCCAGTATTGGGTAACCATTATACAATAACGTTTTATTTATTTTTAATAATTGTTATTATTTTAAATTTCTTATTTTCGAACATTTATATGAATCGAGGTAAGAATTAATTAGGCAAAATTTCATAGCGTCTTATTTCTAGTAAGTTGTTCAACATTAAAGTTGGTTTTGAGTTATTTATTTATTATTTAACTATTATTTTTTTTAATTGTAATTTTTTTCCTTTTTTTTTGAGGCTGAAATGACTCTTGAATTTGTAAACACCAAAAAGGCAAGCGTAAATTGTATCTGGAAGGTCAGTTATACTTTAAAGATAAAGAAGCTGGAACAAAAGTGTATAGGAGATGTGAAAAGTAACAAAAAACAAAATGTAGGGCTCATGTTACAACATTACGTGATGATGTTATAAAAAGAAGTGATGGACACAACCGTATTGCTGATGCTGCACACACAGAAGCAAGCAAAATCATTAACAAAATTCGGACAAATGCTAAACTTACTCAGGATGCACCGCACTATATAATATCAAATGCATCTTTTGGGATTAGTCAAGCGGCAGCAGCATCTCTCCCAAGTGTAGATAGTATCAAGAGGGTAATAAGAATTATTTGTAACAAACATACTGCTGGACCGGCTGTACCTACCCACCGTTCTGACATTGTTTTCCCGGAAGCATGTACGAAGACTAAAAATGGAGAAAACTTTTTGATGCTTGATTCTGGACCAGCAGAAGATCGCTTGCTGATTTTCTGCACTAGAAGGAATCTTCAACTCTTATCGCAGTTGGAGCACTGGTACACTGACGGTACAATCAAAACTGTCCCTCATCTTATTTATCAGCTTTACACACTACATGGATTAAGGCAAAACAATGCAATACCTTTGGTGTATGCAGTTGTCAGACAAAACCGAAGAAACATACAGTAGACTACTAAGGAAGGCGAAGGAGTTGCAGTCATCAGTGGCTCCTCTAACAATATTGACAGATCTTGAATCTGCGATGATAAATGCTATACAAAGCAAATTTCCTCAAACCAGGAATCACAGATGTTTTTTTCACTTCTCCCAATGCATCTATCATAAAATTCAATCCCATGGACTTCAAAAAAGATATGAAACAGAATCAGCTTTCTCCTTGAAATAATGTTTATTATCTCCATAGCATTTGTACCCACAGCACACGTTGTGGATGCCTTTGAATTGCTTTGTGACAACAATCTCCTTCCTCCAGAAGCACAAGCTTTAGCGGATTACTATGAGGATAAGTGGATTGGATGTCCAGAGAGGTCAGCGTCGCCACCCACCACATTTTTCTCACAACGTGCAGAACTGCTTTGATGGAGTAATGGAAGGTTTGCCAAAAACCAGTAATTCCATTGAAGGATGGCATCATGGTTTTGAGCAACAAATTTCTGCCGATCATCCTAGTATATGGAAATTTATTGCTGCCATTCACAGGGAACAGAGCCTTCATGAACTCCAAATCGAGCAATACATAAGCAGCAAAGAAGTTCCTCCTAGCAGTAAAAAAATATCAAGATTGTGCCAAAAGAATAAATCAGCTTGTTTCAAATTTTGATTTTGGAAATGATATTTGTGATTATTTACGTGGTGTTGCACATAACTTAGGTTATTAAAGTGATACGTAAAAATGATAGAAAAGTATTAAACAATACAAAAATAAATTAAAATATAATTCTTATTAATTCTGCAATTTATTAAAAGTTTCATCGTATTATTTGTAAAATGTTAATTATTAACATGATTGGGAGTGATATTTATGATTAATTAAGTGGTGTTGCACATATGTTAGGTAATTAAAGTGATACATAAAAATTATAGAAATGTATTAACACGTTCCATGCGGACTACATCTTAAGATGTACTCCCGACTAACCCCGCATGCGGGCTACATCTTATGATGTTCGCTCTCGCTTCCCTTTCTCCTTCGTTTTTTTCCTTCCGTGGCTGGGATTTGACCATGAGAGGAGGTCTGTAGGAAGCTTTAGACTCATTGTATCACTAGCTGTCGAAGCGTGTACGTCGTTTTTGTGCCGGGTTTTCCGTTGTGGAAAAAGCAGATTCTGGTGTTTTTGGAGATTTTGCAGGTAAGCCTTATTTTATCTTATGTATATTGTTTTTAATGTATTTCATTGTTTAAATTTAACATGTTAGTCACTTCTGGAAAGATAAAAGTATTGTTTTTTAATTTCAGACCTTTGAACGATGTCCTTTCTAACGTTTTCTTTGTGCGTGTACGCTGGAACTTACGTTTGATCGAGTAAGTGTTATTCTTTTGTTGTTGTTGTTGTTTGAATGTTTCAATCTAGTCATTTTTTAAAACATAAATAAATTATTTTTATTTTCAGAATTTCGGATTTTTGGTCGTCCTTTTTTACGTTGACCGTTAGTTTGATCGTCCTATCGAAGAGTATCGAGTAAGAGTTATTCGCTTGTGTGTTTTGTTATCTTATATATTATCGTATATTCTTATATATTATGCGCGTAATGAAGCTGCATGCGTATGAAGCCTCGCGTAATTATATCGGCGTATTTCTCGAGAACCGTTCATCATAAAGATATGTGGTAAACGGCATTTTGTTTTTACTGGCTATGAGGTCCCTGGAAAAATATTTTTGTTTGCTAAAGTGTCCCAGGTCCGAATCCAGGAGACAATTATATTTTCCCATAAGTTTACACGGGATTTTCAATTTTTCTGAGTGCAAGGTTTTTTCCTTCGTTCATTAAAATAGGTAAATATTGACCGATTTTCTTCTTTTTTGCTTTATTCGACAGCTAAAGCGCTATACTATCTTATTCTTGCAATGTTTACACATTACGTGGGGAGGATGCTTGGGATGATGAAGACAAAGGCAATGATCCTTCCCAACTCATGGTAAGAGATACAGCTTTTGTTTCTTTAGAGCCCCAAACACCCCTTGCAAGGACCCAAACGTCTGCCAGATGTCCCTATATGGCATAAATTGTAGTTTCTATTGGAAATGGAAACATTTACGTACTGTAAATAGTGACTTTCACTGCACACTTTTTACTGTAAATAGTAGGCTTGTATTGCAAATAGTTGCCACTAATGTAAATTGAAGACTTTGTAATGTAAACAGCTACTTTTATTGTAAGTTGAAGTTATTCCCAGAAGGATGTATACAATAATAGTAATTTGAGGTGTAACAATGATAATGGTCGACATAGCAACATCACGTTAAAATGGTGAATTTCCACAAAATATGCAAATTAAACGTTTAACATGGAATATTTCGAACTGTGGGCAAAAAAAGACGAACAGAATAAGAAACTTTATAAATTTTTCTTCAAAATGGTTCAAATCCGAAGGTCGTCTGTTAATTTCTTCTAATTTTAATTTCCAAATGAATAAAAGCCTGCACGTCGAAAAATCGCGTTTTACATGTTAATGGGAAATGGAAATGCCTCTCTTGGAGACGAATCAAGGAATTTTTTCACGATTTAAATTTGTCATTCTCTAAATAAGTGTTAATCAAGCATCCCTACCAAATTTTGAGTTTCTATCATTATTATTTCTCGAGTTATTAGCGTTTGCATAGCGTGACCAACCAACCAACAGACGACGGCTATTATTATATAAAATTATGAAAAGCAATAAGCATCCATGATTCCAATATTTCATTTTGAATGTTGTAAACCTTTCCTCCCCTACCCAAACCCTTAAGTGCTTAATTTGTTTATTTATTGTTTATTATTCATCTATGAGTTATTTGGATTCAAAAGACACCCATGATGCCAGTATTTCAGTTTGAAATGTTTAACCTTTCCTCTTTCCCCCCAACCCCCACCCCCATGAGCTTAATATATATACACACACACACACAGTGTTTCATTTAAAAAATGTATACACACTTTAAAAGACGTTATCTATGGACATTTTTTCATTGTGGAACCAAAAAATAATGTACAGTATGTACTGTTACGTTCACTCAAAAGATGACACTAATCACAAGAATGCCAGCACCATTTTGTGAAATTGCAAGACTCCCAAACAAAATGGCGGCAGAACGGTTCACTTTCGAACAACGCAAGATAATTTTGAAATGGTTTTGGAAATTCGAGAATGTGTGCGAGGTCCAAAGACAGTGGCGGTGTGAATTTGCAACGGAACCTCCAACACGATTAACAACTGCACGCATTCACAACAAATTTGAGGCCAACGGTACGGTGCATGATGTGCACAAGCAAAGATCTGGGAGGTCTCGCACATCAACAAGTCCCTCCTCTTCTGCTATGGTGTTGCAAGAGTTTACATAATCACCACACAATCACAATGTTCTCGTGAGACAGGAATTAGCAGTACAAGTGCATACCGCATTCCAAAACGTGCAAAATGGAAAGTTTACATTCCAAGACTACTACGTGCCATGAATGAAGACGATTTTGATCGAAGAGTACAGTTTTGTGAGTGGTTTCAACACAAGGTACTCGAGGATGTGGAGTTCGTGAACAAAATTGTTTGGTCTGATGAAGCAACATTTAAGCTCAACGGTACAGTGAATCACCACAATTGTGTGTATTGGGCCCCGGAAAATCCACACATTCATGAGGTCAGGGCGGTGAATTTACCAGGACTCACCGTCTGGTATGGACTGTCATCCAGGGGTTTAATTAGACCATTCTTTTTTGAAGGAACGGTTACTGGCCCTGCGTACCTCAACATGCTTCGGACATCCATTTTACCCACCATTCATCACCATTCATGGGAATGAATCATTTTATTTTCAACAAGATGGGGCGCCACCACATTACCACCGACACATCAGGAGCTAACTCGATGAAACCTTGCCAAGCCAATGGATAGGACGAAGAGGTTGTGTTGAGTATCCCCACACTCACCTGATTTAATCCCCCTTGACTTTTACTTGTGGGGGTGTCTGAAGGATGGGGTGTATTGTTCAAAGCCAGCAACACTGGAAAAGTTACGAAAAGAAATTGAAACTTTGTGTGCAGCCATCCCGGTGGACACCTTGGTCAGCGTTGGTCGTGCACTACTCCGCCGAACTCAAAAGTGTCTAGAAGTCAATGGCAAAAATTTTGAACACTTGTCCTAGCTCAACATATGTCACAATCCTGTGTACATAAAATATGGACTTCCAATGTGTTATGTAAGCAGATATTTTGTACATTAAAGTGTGTATACATTTTTTTGAAACTCTGTATATATGTATGTACGGTAAAAGCCCATTCTAACCACACCCACGGGACCAAAGGTGTGCCGCTAAAATGAATGTGCCGCTATAACGAATGGTGCCGCAAAATCACATTCCAATTACTTTGAGAGCATATTTGGTATCTTTTAACGTTCTTCTTCCCTATAAGATATTGAATATGTTGTTCTTCGTTATCTAATTTACTATTTTTTGCCGTAATTATTACGGTGTAATAAATCTATCTCGCTATATATTAATTTTACGTTAACGTCTGTCAACATTTGTGTATAATTTATATCGGCGTATTTCTCAAGAACCGTTTGTCGTAAAGATATGCGGTAAACGACATTTTGTTTCTACCTGCTATTAGGTCCCAGGAAAAATATTTTCGTTTGCTAAAGTGTCCCGGTTCGAATCCAGGAGACAATTATAGTTTCCCATAAGTTTACACGGGATTTTCGATTTTCGAGTGCAAGGTTTTTTCCTTCCTTCATCAAAATACGTAAATATGGACCAATTTTCTACGTTTTGGCATTATTCATCGGCTAAAACTCTATACTATTTTATTCTTGCGATGTTTATATGTTACACGGTCAACATTTTCAGAAATACGCATCCTTTTTCGAAATTTTGTGGATTTTTCGTACTCATTCCGGGTGTTGCCAAGGAGACTCTCATTGTTGCCTCCAATTCATTTAATGCCAATTAAACCTTCAAATAGCCGAAAGAAAAGTGTTATTTGCATCGATCCGTTGTTTGAGCATCGAAATTAATGAAGCATAGCAACGTAAATATTTAAGGACAATTATTCTGTTGACTGCATATTGCTGCGTATGGGAAGCATTTCTAATGATTTAGTCAAAGTAGAACCATCATATTACAAATCTGTAATCCTAATTAACGCAAATAGGCTCACGCATAAATTAAAAATAAGATGAGAATAGGGACACACGTTATTTTGTAAACACATTATATGCTTATCTTCTCTTCATTGATAATCTAAATAAACGGTTGAATTGATGTCGCCTTTATAGTAGGTCCTGTAAGGAGTTAGCACTTGAAGGAAAGCAACTGTTTGTGAGTTCGTCTATAAGGGTGCAACGATAATCATTGGAACTAAGGTAAGATAGATTTGAAAATTTTTCTCCTTTGAATATACTGTGATATTAAACTAGCATTGAGTAACTCTGTGACATTGTGATCACGTAATTGCTCTAATATACTGCTGTAAAATCGCAGAAAATTAAAAAATGCCAAGCTGTAGACCAGTGAAAAGGAGAGCTATTAGCCCAGCTACAGCTGCCAGAGAAAGAAAGAGGAGCCAGAGATCAAACGAAGAGTATCGTAGGAAAGAGAGAGAAAGAGATGCGGAAGCTCATAGGATTTCCTGTGAAGATGAGGAGCGGAGAATACAAGAAAGACAAAGAAATAGGGAAACACGTCAAATGAATAGGGAACTAAGAAGATCTAACCTACGGCCGAACTAATTAGATTATATGCATTTCATTTATTTCATTAAGTATTCAATAAAAATTACTTCACGAAACCTTCAGTTTATTTAAATCGTGTTGAGGATCGGAGATCCGGGGCTGCCCTAGTAATTTTATTAATTTCTGTAATGCTCATTCTGGGAACCAAAAGGGTCCATCAAAAATAACATTATTACTACAACTATCATTTATTATTCACAATTAACAGATTATTTTGCTTTTTCCGTTGAAAGTAAATATCACAATTCGTATATTCACGAATGTGCAGCCTCACTATCAGCTGATTTAAGTTCACCCGAGACATCCAGTTTTCATATCCCATGACGATATTTAAAACTCATCAGAAAAAATACATCGCTGATAAAAGTATTTTGCCTTTTCAATTAATAGTAAATCTGTGATTGGGAAACCTTCAGAATGTTTCACTTTAAACCACTCATATAATATTGCATCCAATTGTTCTAGCTTTGGCTTCCTTAAATTTTTAGAAGTTGCAGTTTTCTTGCTTTAATACCATATATTGTAGATGAGCTTATATTTTACTCGTTCATTAATATACTCGTATGTCTATTTACCCCATTATCCAGTCGTTGGCAAATGTCAATTTTCTGTCGTAAGCACCATTCGCTTCTCTTGTTTTCTACTACTGCTGCCACTACTCATGTTCTTTAGGGTTTCTTTAAATGTTTATAAAATGAGGTTAATAACAAATAAAATTATTACGCAGTACTTCACGACTGTTGACACCTTGAAACAGAAGAGGAACTACTCCCAATATGTGGTTAAGCTTACGGAGATCGGTCATGACTGTGGCGACATCTATTTGACAATTGGAAAATGTAAGTTCACCGAAGATGCCGTTAGAGCGAGTTTGCCGCTAGAATGGGTGCCGTTAAAACAAGCTTTTACTGTATATATATGTATATGTAAGTAAGCTTTAAGAAACCACAAATAATGCCTAATAACTCGAGAACAACTGCATGTATTTTAGCCAGTCTTTCAATTTTAAGGAGTGCCACACTTAAAGACTCTTATGTGTAATCACCAAGAATAATAACAACCGAGTTCGATTCCAGGGACATTTAATTCACCCAACAGGATAAAATGGACGGGACCTTCTCGAATTCTTATCTCCTAAACCATAAGTCGTAATTATATGCTCTTGCAGACTTTTTTGTTGCAAATGTTATCCTCTATCCAACTAAATGTATTAATCGATACCTTACAGATCATATAAGGGCAAGGAAGAGTAAAATATGGATTTCTTATTGTTGGCTGGACAGAAATGATGTCTCTTGACTGTGGCACCACAAATGGCTATGGCCACATACAGAACTATGTCCTACTATCAACCCTTAAAAATGATTCGGACACGAAGAATTTATGCGAATGTTTGGAGACGAAAAAAAGACCATAAAATTTTTAAATGACAGTAAAATCATTGAATCAAACCGTTGGGTTGGGTTGTTGTTTCATCTATACTCTATACACTTGCTAAAACATTTTAATTAAAAAGGTGTTTTTATATATACTTGTTCGGTATTAAAATATACAGGGTCATCCACGCAACCCACCACATAACTGTGCGTGGTGAAGTAAATATGGCAACAGTGCACTAAATGACACATGCTCCGATGACCTTCAGTAACCTCCAACCATTGTTGACTGGATTAGTCTTACTGTAAATCATACAAGGTGATCTGTAAAGCACAGGCTTTCGGTCTGTGAAAAATGGGTTTTGCCCGAGAAGTGTTTATTTTAACCACTCAAGTGGGTAATTTTTTTATCAAGTCTCACCCTCAGTGGGTAATTAAATAGATAAAGTTAAATATCATCCAGTTTCCGCAAATATAAAACAGCGTAACTGATAAAAATGCTTCTCTTAGAAACGAAACGTCTCTTTCAATTCTCAGAAGCAAACTGAGCCTTCCATATACATTTGTTTTTCACATATACTATTAGGATTACTAGCAGGAAAAACATTCATAAATAAAAGTGCATGCAGAGAAAAGTGTGAGTTTTCGCAAGGGAGTGTGAAAAAACCCCGAGTGTCATAAACGGTCATTCAAGAAGTGGTGTACACGGAAATGCAACCCGCAACGCATATACAGAGCTCCCTTATGAAGACCTGCTTCTCAAAGAAAAAGGAAGACAAGGCCATCTGTCGTAGGTAGGACGAAACTAGAAGAACCCATCTATAAGTGCGAGATGCTACGGGACGGAAAATCCCGGCATACCCATAGCAATCAGCATTAAAAATGCCATGACGTCTAAATCCGTCATATCCAACAACGGTGCATCAGGCCATGACGTCTATACATGGCATACCCAGATGAGTGGTTAAAGAGTTATTTTTCAGTGAAATCATTTAGACAGTGCCAGAAGGCCTACAGAAGAAAGTTCCCAAACAGACCAGTGCCAAATAAGATGACTATATATTGTCTCGTGGAACATTTTCGAGAAACGGGTTCAATTGATGATCGCAAACATAATCGTGCAACTGTCATAACACCGAAAAATCTGCAGGAAGTGGAACAAGCTTTTACACATTCGCCATGGAAATTACTGTCATAACTGCAACAACAATGCGGATTGTCATATGGAAGTGCTCACAGAGCCACACAGAAACTCAGCTTTCATGCGTACCGTGTTCAAGTCATGCACGAATTGAAAGGCATTGACAAAGGAGCACGAATGCAGTATTGCATGTGGTTTCGTTATTTTACTCATAAAGGGATAAACATTCTAGACAACTTTTTCTTTAGTGACGAAGTGTGGTTTCATTTGATTGGCTACATAAATAGCCATAACAATCATGTTCGGAGTACTGACAATCCCCATGAAGTCTTCGAGAAACCTCTGCATTCTGTAAAAGTCGGAGTTTGCTGCGCACTCTCTCGAAGATGCATTGTTGGGCCATTATTCTTCGACGAGACTGTTACATCACAGAGGTGTACCAGGATATTATTCAGCAATTCATCTCTCTCCTTGAAGAAGGCGAAAGACGTTGTTGGTTGCAGCAGGATGGAGCCACAGCCCATACTTCCCATGCATCAATGGCGCAATTCTACCAATTCTTTGATGATCACATTGTTTCGAGGGGTTTGTAGCTGCCAAGATTGTCTGATTTATCACCTGCTGACTTTTTCTTGTGGGGTTTCTTGAAAGACGTTTAACAACCCAACCCACATAACGTTGATGAATTAAAGAGAAACGTTGAAGCTGCATTCATTCAATCAACCAAGCAACTCTGCGCCGTGTTGCACAAAGCACATTAAAGTGAGCAGCTGCTTGTCTTGAACAGCAAGGAGGAAACTTGGAGCATTTGTTGTAGATAACTACAGACTGTTCAGTGTTATTACTTTGTTGTTGTAGCGATTTATGAGATTTTGTAATGTAATTAAATATTTAGATATATTAGTGGGTTGCATTTTAAATGGATGACCCTTATGTGCATTATGATATTTTCAAATTGTTTAGTTTTTTATTCCAGATTATCCTCCCGTAGATGAAGCCTGGATCTGCCCTTGCTTTATCCCTTAGATGCCATAGACCACATTAGAATATAAATATAAATAACACTAGGGTAATTGCCCAACAAATATGACAGGTATGCCTGAATTAAGTATTACGTTAAAATAAAATAAAAATTAATGACCCCAACTTTTATGTGTACTAAAATGTAAAAAATAAATATAAAATCCACATAATCAAATGTTCCAGACAGTAACAACAGTCATGTGCACATAAAAGTTATTTAGCAAATATATATATTGATATTTATTGATTAAACATACTAAATAATTGTATAAGAACTTGTTACATAAATATAAATAACCCAATCAACAATAATCGCTATTCAGACTGTAATGAACTTTCATGAGCTCATTTACTTGCATCTATAAATCTGTTGCTTGTCAATTGATTTACTGTTGCTTCTGGTGACTCATTAGCTGTGCCTCGCTTTTCGTTTGTCCTGATCATTCAATCTTTTGTCTATCCTGTTCCTTTTCTCTTCTCCTAGCTTCAGCAATATTTCCATTTGGAAAGATCTCCAGCAAGTTTGTGTTCTTCTGTTAAGTCTTCTTTTCGTTGAGTTTCATTACTTTCCATGATTATGAACTGTATTAATTAAAGGATAACGGCAAATAATATGTTAAGCCCTGTTCACACGATCATATTTCTTGTAATCAAAAGTTTATGATAACAAGTAGCGCCACAAGCGTAATAGCGAGGAACTATTACTTCCATGCTAGTAGCTAGTATGAAGTGTTCACATGATTTCATTTCGAACAATCGAACTTGTACTGATAACAGCTGAGCATCGTTTTGCATGGAGGCGTTGATCTACTGGGCACAAATAATGCCAATCAGGCTTAAACCTGCCACTGCTATCTTAGAGTTTTTATCCATTTAACGAAACTAAAACCTGCCTTAAAAACAAGTGTAAACTATAAACTAATGAAAGTAAAACTTTTAAAAAATTGCAACCAGTGACTATGATAGCCTAATAACCTCCCCTATGAAATACTAACAAGTGTTACGAAAAAAACTAATCCCTTAAACTTAAACCCTACCTAACTACTAATCTTTACTAAAACTCACCATAAACAACGAATGTTACGAGTAACTAAATCCAGAAAGTTAATCAAAAAATTATTTACTAAAATAACCTCCACAACGCAAACCTAACTTTAAGATAATCTACAACTACAATGCTAAAAATACAATGTAAATAAAATACTAACTAACAAATTTAATGATAATAATTCAATAAACTGACTGAAAAACTCGAAACACGTGAACTCCAAGGCAGCAGTAAACAGACCTGTAGCGATATTGTGCACATGCACGCATACTAGCGCTAGTACAGAAATCGGTATGATCCTATTCCGTACTAGCTAGTATACCAGGCAATTTTGGCACTAGCTAGTATACTAGTCAGCCCGTTCACACGATAATAACTGACTTGTGATCCTTTGAGTTATCTTTCGGGTACTCGAAATATGATCGTGTGAACTGGGCTTTACTTATGGCTATTGTTGTTCAGAATTGGTTTTATATCTGTGATTATTCATGCTTAGCATTTAACCTTGTTAATCCCATATATTGGCAGCACTAATAGAAGTATACTTTGTTTTTCATTGTAAATTTCTCATGAAACTGTTAATTTCTATAGGTATTTCCTTTCGCCTCTGGGGGATAGTTCCTTTTTCCCATAATATAACACATATAAATTGACTTGTAGACATTATTTTGTTAACATTTTAAAATAGCTCAAAAATATGATTTTGATTCAAAACTTGTGCAGTCATTCGGAGAAAATTATAAGGATTAATTTCCATATTGTAGAAATTCAAATATCATCTGAAAATCCCCAAAAACTGTTTTAATATGATTTTTTCACAATTTTTATACATTTCTTATGCATTAGGATTGAGCCAACAATACACTTTAACAAATGCAGTTATCATGGTGATGAATTGAATGAATGTGTAAAAATCACGAAAAAATAGTGGTAAAACGTATACTTTGGCCTTTTTCGAATGAGATTTGAATTTCTATTATATAGAAATTAATTTCCTTAGTTTTCTCGACATAACTGTGATAATCCCACATCAATATCTTATTTTTAAGATATTTTAAAATACTAAAGAAAAAAGCTTGCTTGCTTCATTTCAGTTCTGACAATGTTATTCTAATGGAAAAAAGATATGCTCTTGGAGTCAAACACAGGACTACTATGTACAGCCATTTTCAAAAATCTTTCCACAAAGTGAGCAGCGCCACTTTTGCCACTGGTTGAAATCTAACTTCACCCAATGCATAGTCATTCCATGATTGAGGTACGGCCAGGCATTCTCTCAGTTTTTTACTAGAATCTTTGGCAAATCATTAGCTAATGAATAATTATTGAAAACTAAGGTGGAGTCGTGCATCATTTTCAAGTGTTTAATCCACTTTAGGCCTTCACATTTCGTTTTTTAGATTCGTACGGCCCGTTTGAAAGCTACATTGTATCTATTACAGCTTCGAAATACTGGCTGAATGATGCTATTAGGGCAGTGCAAATAGAAGCTGATGTCGTTGGGCTGCTGTTGACACCTCTCTGTTTGAGGTTCAATTATGAAGTTTTCAGGAGCGAAAAATCTCCAGATTCTCCCAGACTCCTCTCCCCTGATGCCATTTCAAGCACAAGCTCATAATGAATTAGGTCACTTCATTCCATTAAAAAGTCTGCGAAAAGTTATTTACATCAAGGAAAGACTGCCGCTTCCTTTTATTAGTTATTCTTAATTCTTATCAACATTTTATCGAAACGCGTTTTCTGTGAGGGCCACATTCCAAGACCAAAAAGAGGGTATGAGTAACTCGGAAAAAATCATTTCTGTGAAAACTTTGGTATTTTCTGATCTCTTTTCACTAATAAAAATGTATTTTCTCGCATTATATACATTTACAATGGTGAATATTATATATTTTATAAAATTGAAAAAATTGCATTGTGTATTTAGGGTATAACTCCATCTCGCTCTCAAGCGCATCCTTTTTAAGTTATATCTAGCAAATTTATATCTCAGATTTGTCATGGGCATCAGCAAAATGAGCAGCGCCCAGGTTTTGGCTGCACCATAGCCTCATCTTTATATCTCTCAGCCGGGTTAGGGCAGAAAATTCAAGCATAATGAAATTACGAAGTAATTAATGTTATTTTAGTAGCTGCCCAATCTGCCCTTACTCATACCTCCTTGACGTGGACTTCTAATGACTCCTCGTTTCTTTCCCCGGTACAAGCAAATTCCTTCACCGTGAGGCCCCACATATTTTACAAAGGCGGGCGAGTGTGGTGGCCAGGGCAAGACGGTTTTGCAAGGATTATCTTTGAAAAACAGTTAAATTGGTCTTGTGTATCAGGGCCTTATCATGAGCCAATACTATTTCCTCGTCTTAGGAAACCACCTGGAAATTTTTCAGTCGCTCCATGAGCTTTCTAGGAGATGGTTCATCGTGGTAACATGCCTTTGAGTCCTGCAGAGAGGGGAAAAATAATAGAACTAATTGAGAGTGGACAAACTGCTGGCCAAGTGGCAGCAGATATGAATACTGACAGGAAAGCGGTTTATAATTGGTTGAAGAGGCACAGGGAAGGAGATAATATACTTCAATGAAAACCGAGCAGCGGTCGGCCGAAATGTATGGACAGGGAGCAAGACAAAGCGTTGCGGCAAGCTGTTGCAGAAACCCCACTGTCCATCGGTGGTGTTGCTCAAATTAGAAGAGGGATGAATATCAACTGCAGCTACTTCACGGCAAGGCATCGTCTATTGGAAGGGGGCGTCCGTCATCACAAGCTGGCTAAGAAACCTCTAGTTACCGAGGATCATCGATTAGCTAGAATAGAGTTTTCTCAAATATTTCTAAATATGGACCAAGCGTATTGGGACTTGGTCATATTTTCAGACGAAAAAACCTTCTTCAGCAATCAGCACAGAAAAATTGAACTTTGGTGTCCTAGGAATACAAGGTGATGATAACATGTTAACTGACTAACGGTATTTTTCTTTTTATGATACATTATATTCAAAGATAATATTTGTGATACGCATTATTATTTACAGATATGACCAACAACATATATTTTAAAAAATAATCCTGGACATATGAGTTTTTGGGGGGCCATGTCTGCTGCAGGATCAGGGCCACTAGCGAGGACGCCCACATGAATGAAAGCTGCAGAGTACATGGAAATACTAAGGACTAACCTGCTGCCATACATCAATGAAATAGTTCCTGATGGCGAGGAAGTAGTTTTCGTACAGGACAATTGCCCAATACACAAGGCAAATATAACGAAATGCTTTTTCGAGCGTAATCCTTAAATAACCCTCTTACCCTGGCAATTGCACTCGCCCGACCTAAATCCTACTGAGAATCTGTGGGGCCTCATGGTTAAGGAATGGACTTACGCCGGAGAAAGGAACGAGGAGGCATTAGAAGCCCACATCAGGGATGTTTGGGCAACCTTAGGCCGGCGTCCCAGGGTTACTGAAAATTTGGTAGGATCAATGAGATCGAGGCTTGAATCTGTATTGGAAAGCAATGAAGACAACAAAATATTAGAAGCGTTTTTATTATATATGTGTGTTTTCTTTCCCATGACTTGAATTTTGTGACATTCCTGGAAATTTTTTGCTTGAAATTGAGGTTATCATATACCAGATCATGTTATTTTAAATTATTCTATGTGATTACCTTTTGGTCTGCGCTAGAAAATTTATGTTGCTCTAATTTTTTGCAAAATAACTGCGATCAATAATAGCAAGAACAAAAAAATCTCTTAGATCGTTAGAAGTCACTAATATGGTTTTTTAAGAAATTCGTAGCAGAAGAAACGAATGACTTCAGCTGGTGAATTAATTATTAAAATAACTATTCATATAAAAATATTGTGATTCTCCGATTCTGCATTTTTATTTGGAGTTGCATAGTATTTTAAATTTAATCTGGCACTTACATCTTTCTTATTATGACTGCATGAACATTCTCGGAATTTTCTTCACTAGTTCTTCATGGAAAATTCCGAGAATACATTGATTTTTGAATTTTGATGATTCGATTCGTAAAATAAAATAAGTAGGAACTACGGGAGATAACCACGCATATAAAAAAATTGGATACCACCATGAAACGAACCTCAACATCACAGGACGACTATGTATGAACCCAGACTCCATAATCACTCTGCCACGAGAGCCATTGGAGTCCATCGAACCAAATTCTCAATAACTTTACTATTTTACACTTTTGTGCTTGAGTTTCATCTAAAAAAAATTCGAGAATGAAGTTGATTGGCCCAACAGCGATATAATTAATTTCAAAACTAATATTACGACTGCAACAAATCACAATGGTTGCCAGTAACTAAGTATCTGTGGTGAGATACAATGTAGCTTTCAAACGGGCCGTACGAATCTGAAAAACGAAATGTGAAGGCCTAAAGTGGATTAAACACTTGAAAATGATGCACGACTCCACCTTAGTTTTCAATAATTATTCATTAGCTAATGATTTGCCAAAGATTCTAGTAAAAAACTGAGAGAATGCCTGGCCGTACCTCAATCATGGAATGACTATGCATTGGGTGAAGTTAGATTTCAACCAGTGGCGAAAGTGGCACTGCTCACTTTGTGGAAAGACTTTTGAAAATGACTGTAAATGACTAGTAGTTTCAAACTGAAAAGCCAAGCGATTCCTGAAAGTTTGATCAAAAAAGATTGAAAAGCTCTTTAGTAATGGGCGGTTTTTCCTTATTTTCCCATCTAACTCTGTATAGCATGACTGGATTTCTTAGCTCATTATGTAAATAGATTCTAAGAACAGTATGGGTACAAAGTTGCATTGGAGTAAACTTCTGATGGGTGAACTGACTAGCATAGAAAAGGCATGAGTGAAATACCTTTCGATGATACATCTCGTGGGTGAAAGACTGAATGAAACTTCCGGACAACGATTTTAATGTAACATTTTTCAAGGATAAATTTATGCAAGGACTAGATTAATATAACACTATACAAGAGAGAATTTTAAAATAAGAAGGCAATATCTTTAAACTACGAATAAAATTATACATAAAAAATAAAACACCCAAACCTTGCATCTTTCTTCTTCTTCTTTGATTTCTTTTTCTTCTCCTTTGAATCTGATTCACTTTCAGTGCTTGATTCTGACGAGCTACTGCTACTCACTTTCTTCTTTTTTTCTGCCAAAACAGAATAGCTTTCATAAATACAATGGCATAAAAATATTTTCAAAACTATGATCAATTTTATTAAAAATAAGTTGGTTTAAGGGTCATCCCTCACATTTGTCATCACAATTAAAATGCATTTCTTTTAAAGTAAGTTAATAAAAATAATTTCAAAAAGAAAAATAATGGAATTCTCTAATGAAATAAAGTCCTCTAAAGAATCTGATGCAAACTTTGGCAATAAGCACTTCATAAGTCATATTTTTCTGGCTCTGGACAAAATTCCCTGGGGCATTGCTGAATATTACAGTCAAGTCCCCAGGGTTACCAATGAAAGAGAGACCACCAGATATTGTAATAATAGTGTATTTTTAGAATTATATAAAGAATGGAGTTGTTAATGATCTCTAATGCTAGGAATTAGAAAGAAGTGGAAATTAAAATATTTTTTTTATCAAAATATATTGACCAACCTAAAAGATGCTTTAAGATTTAGTGACTATAAACATTCTTCTATAAAATGATACCTTACTTTTGTCTGTTAACTCAAATGAAGTATTTGAACTAATTTACACTTCTACAAACACAATTAAATAGCCACTTGTAACTTAAAGAGCTAACAAGAAGGAAGGAATTCTGGAGAGAGGGACACAGAATTTTGAGGATATTCTATATAAACACCCACAAGAGATGGGCTAGAACAGGGGTGCCCAAACTTTTTCATATTATGGGCTACTTTCATCCTGGTAATTGTCTTGCAGGTTACTTATGTTTTCAATATATAACAAGTTAGGAAAGTGTACAACGTATCACAAATGGGCGCGTTTCGTGCAACTGAGTATTATAAAGCAATTATATACCTGTACGTAAGGGAAATAGCGTTTTAAAGTCCTTTTCTTCATCATAAATAATCCATTTTCTTCCTATTTAATAGTATTACATGCACACGTAAGGAAATTAAACATTTATTTGGGAGATTGTTTATGTTAGCAACAATGAAGTAACCATGCAAGAAATTTTCTAAGTTCAACTCGATATAAGACTTTCTTGTTTGATTTTCTCGATAACGGCTACTCCTACGATAAAAATATATAGGAAAGGAAATACTCTATTTTATTAGTTCTACAACTTTTATTTGAAAAATATTTTGATATAACCAATACTTTACGAGATATGACAAAAATTTAATTTTTTGTCACCAGTAAAGTGATACCCGATTGGTGTACATGATTCATTTTTGCGATTTTCTTATTATATTTGATTGATAGTCTTTAATATCAAATTTCATAAAAATCCGTTCGGTAGAAGCTGAGAACAAACATGCGGACGGAGAGACCGACCGACGATAATAGGCGCTCACGTTGTAAGCGAAACGCACCTAAAAAGGGATTTTAAGAATGAATTAGACTACAAATTTACCACAAAATGCATTTATTATACATTATACATCAAACAACATTATACAACTGATTAATTTAATTTAATGTAATCCTGATTTGCACAATTATGGGCACATTTACAATGCATACCTTCAGCTAGGGAATGGTAATTGGGCATGTAACTAGAAACAGGGAGAATTAAACAGTCTTCGAGATGTTCATTAGTGAGAACATTTCTGGTTTTTGATTTATTTAAGTTCATATTAGAAAACAGAACTCCTTACTTGGGCATATAAGCTTAATGCCTTGATGGATGCGTGGGTCACACAGACCCTACTAAAGGGCAACCGGTTGCCCATGGGAGATATAATGGGCACCCCTGGGCTAGAGATACAATAAAAGGTAACATGAAACCCTCAAGTTATCAGAAGAATAAGGTTGTAATAGAGGCACCTAAAATAAACAAAACTGATGGCTAAGATGATACTACTTCAGAGTTCAAAAAGTAGGGTGGTGATAGACTAAAAAAATATATTCATAATTTCACCTGCACAAACTTGGGTGAAGGATGATTACCAGTAATTAGAAAGAATCACATGCCCAATTCATAAAAAAGACAATAAGATCATTTACTTGAATTATAGAGGCATAACAACTGTTAACTTAATATGTAAAATACTGTATGATTCATTATGACAGGCTAGTTCTTCTCATAGAAAATACAGTTGGCAAGTACCGATGTGGCAGGAGTATGGCAGATCAAATATTCATACAGCAAAAGGTACTTGCGAAATGTGTAAAATATAACAGAAATACACAATCTATTAATTCATTTCAAAGCAGTGTATGACAACGTGAATGCACGCATCTGAGATGTGATGAGTTGATTTCAGATTGCAATGTCATACAAGAGTCATGGGAGGGATATCTAAACCTTCCAAACAATTTGGGAACTCAAATATGGAGATGCTTTAGTTCTGCTACAATTCAACCTAACGTCAGAAAAAGTGATGCAAAATGCCCAGTTGGAGCTATGCAAAAACCAGTAGGATGAAAAAAAAGGAGGCCAAAATACAAATAGAATTAGACCTAAGAGAAATGGGAATCCATAACTGGAAAGGCAGAAAACAGGTTGGAGTGGAAGAATATCCAGGAACAGGTTCATTTCAGACTATACCATAGAGAAGAAGATATACATACAAAGATATAATTATAACTGAACAACTCAAAGAATACCTAATAAGTTTATATGTATCTCTCCGACTCAATACATGCCATGATGTGTTTGATGTTACAAATTAGATGACTTTGTAGGTATCATCAGAGAAGAGATACATTGTTTTTCTTCTATGATGGTGCCTCTTCTACTGAGCACATTCGGGCGTGTCTGCTGACTCAAATATCATTCCCCTCTCTCCTTCGCATTTTCCTGCCCTTATACTCTAATCAACATTGCTTTCAGTGCCGGCCCTAGAAATTGCGGGGCCCAATTAGAAAACTTTTGGCAGGGCCCCTATATCTAAAAGGCGTATATTGAAGAAAAAAAGATTTGAGAGGGGCTAGGTCCAAAGGACCGAAGCAACGAGGCCTAAAAGGCCGAGCCAGGGGGTGAGGATCCGGGGTGGATCCCAGGCCACCAATGCATTTCCTGCATTCTGAGAGCATCAGATGGCCTCTTATGAGACCACTTGGGTATGGATGGGACTATGGATAAATCTAAAAAGAATCATCACAAATAGTTTGGAACCCCTACGCCATTGCGGGGCCCGATTGGGTCCAATAGGTACAATTGGCCTAAGGCCAGTCCTGATTGCTTTCAGATACAAAAAGATACAGCCAGTAAAAATGTTAAGGATGAAAACATACCACTCCCTTGCAACAAAAGTGACAAACTCAAAAAATGCAATTTTTCAGTTTTGTAGCCTAAAAGATTCCACAATGTGCATATTTTAATCAGGAAAAGTGACACAAGTGTACTTTCATAATTGACCACAAGATAGCAGTAGTGTCATTTTTCCTTTTACCATAATGGCAATTGGTTACTCTACAACAGTGACACTTCTCAGAAGTGATTTAACCTTGGACGTGATGGGTTGTGTTTCTTGCAAAAAAAAGATCTCGAGTTACAATGTTGCAGAAGTTTATGTTTTCATAAGAAAACCAACACATTTCTACTTACGATGATTTTGGTGATCAGGTAAGATATTTTTTTAATAACATCCATGTCACATTTTGAGATATGACTAGGGTTACCAGACACTGAAGGGTAGAATGGAGGACAATAAAGGAAAAAAAGGAGGACACAAAAGAAAAAAGCCGGACAAACAATATTAGGGAATAATTAACGGGCTTTTTTGGAATAATGAGTGTGTATAATTATTTATATATGTTTTTGGATATTCTTTTGGTAATTTGCTCCTTAAGATAGTTTCCATATATATTTATTACAAGAAAATTTATCCATTTCTCTAAATAATCAGTGCATTCTTGATACACAAGCTGCGTCTCCTCAAGAAAACTCCGGCATTCTTTACCCATCCCCTTTTCTTGTAGTTTTTCCATGAGCTGTCTAACTGATAATGAGATAAAATTTTCCCTAAGTCGTAATTTCAATGAATTTACCACAGTTTTAAGTTAACAATTTCTAAAAACAGAATTCTTTTCTCTTTCAACTGCCTTAATTTTGTTCTTGAAAATAGATGTCAGCGAGAGTAAGAACCACAGGTATAATGCGGACATTTCACTTTCAAAAACAATTTTGATCAGTGTTGGTGCTAAACTTAGCCATCTGGTCTTCGTTGAAGGTAACAAGTTGTGCTACTCAATTTCTATGTACTCGAAAATGTCTTTCAGAGCCTCCGAACAGTATATATTGAAAAATAATTGAAGATCTTCAAAATAAGGGACTCCACATCAACACTTAATACGTCTGCTCCATGCTGCATGCAGTTGTGGATACTGTGAGCTGGACACCCAATACATACCTACAATTTCTCTATATAGAGCCTCCCTTAAGTGAGAGAGCACATTATTACCCTTATTTCTCTTAATGCCTCCGAAATTCTGAAATTCCTTCAGCAGCGCGTGCTTTTTTATCACACAAGTTGTTTTGGAGACAAAGAGATGTTAATTTTTCGCATGAAGACGAAATACGCACCATTTTTCTATGTTTTTCACTTTGTATATGATGCTCTAAATCATAAGATCCCTTATTTGCAACTGATATGTAACAATCACAAATTTTACACTTCGTCTCATATTCATTCCTCCCGATGTCAAAACATGGATACTTCGCCTTCAGATTACTGGAGAATTTGCACTTCCTTTTAGGTGATGCCATTTTAATGGGATGGAGTTCCTTGATTTTGCAAGTTTTCAAGGTATCTTTTCATTCTGCTGCAAGGAATCTTACCATCAACAGCATATGTTCCACGCCTATTAGCCCTTGCCTTTACGCTTATTGCGAGAGGAGACCTAACCATCATGCTTGAGCAAAATAAGGTGAAGACTAGAATGATGATATCGCTTTGAATATTGTAATGTTTAGATTTATGTAATTCAACATTCATCGACTTTTTTGCTTCATTATTTCAGCAAAGGAAAATATTTAAAACTGAAGTACCTTTGGTCGAAACAGACTGGTAGCATCCCTCATCCTATGTACTCCTAAATATTATTTTTCATTATCATTACATTTTTAAAGGTAGTTAAATTATAGTAATTTTTCTTTATAAATACAATAAAATATAACAAACATGAACCCCAAAGAAGAGGGGAAAATAAGGAAATGGTTTGACGACCTTAGAGCCATCCAGTGAAGAAGGAAAATTGCAGTGAGCAAAAATTAACAAAAGAAAGAAAACAGCATTCTGGTGCAAGACATTCCCAGAACATCCACCACTGTGTCCTGGGAAATGTTTCGAGGAATATCATAAAATTCAATAAATGTATTCTGTATATATCCAAATAAATTTAATATGTTTAAATTAAATAAATGTGTGTAAAACTTGAGAAAATATTTATTTTTTCACCAAAAATAAAAAAAAAAGATTCTGGACAGCCATAGCGCGCACAAAATTATTCCTTATACAGGGGCAAGACGGCTATAGCAGTCATGTCTTACAATTACTAATAATTACTCGTAAAGCATTAACATATACATCAGTCTTTATAAAAGTTTCAAAATCTATTGGAGAATATAAATATGCATGTGCGTTTCTAGAATCATACGGTAATCATAGACTGTCCACAAATGTGTTAAAAAGACCAGCTAAGAAGAAAGGTGAACCATACAAAGTAATGGAAATTTGTCATGACAGCATTCTCGATTTGAAGGATTTAGCGGAAAAATTAGGAACAAATTTTTCAAAAAATACTGAAAACGAAACTGTAAGAATGAGTGACATTAAAATTTTAAAACATCCTCAAAAGCTTTTTTATAAGACATCGTACAACCAAGAAGTGTTTTATGAAGCTTTGTGCAGAAGAACAGCCACCAGGAAAATCAATGAACCTTCCTCAATAATTATTCATAAATTAGCGTACAAACAAAAATTGAACATCAGCAACAAAAAAAACAAATTTTTTAGTTAATTTGAAAAAACCACATTCCAAAGTTTTACAGTAATTTCTACAATAATTTGTAACATTGTACTAGTTGTATTTTTTGTATAATTAAAATAAAATGACAATTTTTGTTAAATTTGTATGGTCATATTTTAAAAGAAGAATACAACTTTAACATGAAAAACGCCATAAGTCGAAAAGGGGTGGAATATTTTCCTTATTATTACAATAACAGAAAAGACCAGGTTGGGTTGGGGTTGGTCATGGGGATCGAAAAAGTTTCACTTTTCCTTATAACAATAATTGAAAAGGCCGGGTGGGGTTGGTTATAGCTAGGCATGATACTTGAAAAAGTTTCATTTTTCCTCAGCACTACCGAGTTCCCAAAGTTGCTGTTCCCAAGTTAGTGGCATAGTCAGGTGGTGAGGGGTGTATATTGTATTTCCTCCTTATTTTTTTATTACATGCTAGTTGTATGATTTACTACCAATTTATAATTTTAAAAGTTTTTTTCTGTATAATCCTTTTTTTGAGGGTTTGTATTAAATTCAGAATCGTCTTCCTTTTGCTAAATATGGTAACTAGATACTGAAACAGGATCTCAGTTAATGAAATTTTCAATTGAAATTATCAAAACATTTTCTGGCTTAATTTTGTTCAACCAAAATTAATAGCAAATTAAAATAATCATCAACTCTGACATATCTCCAAACCTTTCTTATAAACTAGCTCATCATTTCAGTATATTCCTCTATGAGCCTCAATGAATATATTATTTTTAGATTAAAAAATTCCAGCAACAACAATTTATTAGAAAATGAACATCTCTTCTTATGAATCAAGAATGATAATAATTTCAAATACCATATATTCCAGCGTATAAGTAGACCTTTGAAGCCTAAAAAATTTTTCCTAAAACTTATTGTTAGAGTCGACTTATACTCCGAACATAAAATGTGAAACTTAAATTAAAAAAGAATAACATTGACATTTACAAAGACCGTTGATCTTTCGGTGGAGGTGATCACTATTTTGAATCAGATGTTCCAGTGTTTACATTTTATGACATTTGTGGGGATTCCCCATAGGTGTGTTCTCACCATGGTTCCCTCTAAGCTGCGCAGTCATGCAGTTTTTGAAGTGCAATGCACTAAATTTTTCAAGTGCGCACGATTGTGTGTATTTTAGGATATGTCGGAATGGTGCCACGTCAACCCAGCTGCACATACATGCACTAGCATCATGTAGGCATGCATAGTGATATTCATTCCGCCCATGGATGAAAAAAATTAAGAAGGAACTATGGTTCTCTCCTGGGTTAAAGGAGCATCAGCGGCTCACAATGTTTTCGGCAAATACAGATACCAGATGCCAACTTATTCTGGCAAAAAGTGTAGGCAGAAACTGAGAGTAAATTTTTAATGGCAGAACTGCTTTTTTAGAGTAACAATAATAAATTTAAAATTCAATTAAATGTTACAGCTTTAATATTATAAAAATATTACGTCATCTCAATGTTGAAGATGCACCAACGGCAGTGCAAACTGCATTTAAACCCTAAATGTTTCATGGTCATGTAGATACACGTTAAGTTTGTAGAATTCTTCATCTTTTGCACGTATAAACGTAGATGTAAGCGTGTTGCAGTAAATTTACTATTGAAACTTGCAATTTTTAAAACTTGGTCAGAAATCTTCATGGCTTTTTTTTACCCACATTTTGGGAAAAAAGGTGTGCGGGTTACACATTTGCGATATTTTATTGAATTTCACCACCGTAGAGATTGATTGCAATCAATAGGTATAGTTTATTTTGATAGTATCATTAGCACCTGACATCAATTGAATTACAGGAAACTTTATTTAGTGGTTAAGGCTCTTCAAGAATAACAGTTTCTTATTGGTTGAAATTAAAACATGTCACATGGAATGCTCAAGAAGAATAGCACTGACTCTAAACAATATTTATACAGTGGGTCCTCGACTTACGATGCTAATTCATTCCGACAAATGCATCGTATGTCGGAAAAACATATGTCGAACCCTGAAACCTCTGTAAAATCTCTAATTTGGTCAGTGATACTTAGATTTCAATTTTTTTGCACCTAAATAAGGCTTTCCCATGAAAATAGTTATTTTATGTAGGATTACATATTCTTTTACATATACGTATGTGTATAATTAATAAAATATAACAGTAATAAATAAATAGAAATACAGTCATTTTCGTCACAGTATGTACTCTTTTCGATTTCAATGGATTGGCACTGCAACTTAATATCTTTTAACTACTGCGGCACTCAGATATGGGGTTGCGTTACTTTTCCATGCTTTTGGTTTTCTACTTTGTGTCTTTCTATACTGAGAAGTCTTGGGACATAAAAAGGACCTTTCGTCATTGTAGCCTCAGATATAATGTAATTTGTCGCAGGTTTCCATTGCAACTTTGTTTCTTTTCACTGTATTTGTATAGGCGGCAGGAACACATTAAGACAAAAACACAGAAGGCTACTCGTAAGAACAATTTAAAAGACACGTGACTGACGAGTCAAGAACCAATAATGTGTGCTGATTGTCCATCATATGTCACAGTTTCATCGTATGTCGATATTACATGGCAGCATGGGAGGTTCATCGGAAGTCAAAAAATCATATCACGAGGCCGTCTTAAGTCAAGGACCCACTGTATACATTTTTATTATTGTTTATTTCTGTTTTGTTAAAACTTGGACTGTACATGACTTTGATTTTGTCTGAAAACGGTTTCATGAGAAGTATTTTTAAGTGATCAAGTGGGGGTCGACTTATACGGCGAACATATCATGTATTTCCATGCAAAAGAGCAGAGGCCGACTTATACTCTGGAATATACGGTAAGTAAAAATGAGGAGTCAAATCACTCAATATTTAGTGCTTCAATTATTAGTAAATTTTTCCACAAACCTTTCGTTTTTACTCGAAGAACTAGTTCTCCACAGTTTGAAACACGTGCATCTTGAAGCGGGCGGCACATACGGTCAACAGGTAGGGCTTCTATTTGGCACACCACTTCCTTCCCTGACACCAACTGCCCAAACACCACGTGGATGCTATAAAATTAATTCAAAAATTGAATTACATTATTTGCCAATCTTGGAAAAGCTTCCAAGTGAAATGGAATGAATGTAGCAGGTACTCACCCGTCCAAGTGAGGAGCTGGCTGCGTTGTACTACAACAACAAAACATGGATTAAAGAGGGATGAGAGTCCCAAACATGTACAGTGGACTCAGGGCCAATGGTGGGGCCAGGTTGTTCACTAGTTAACACTGTCTACACTATACACAGAAATAAAATGACACATAAAACCCTTTAAGTGAAGAATAAATGTTATACACAAAAGAAAACCCTGGAAAGAGATGGATTTTGTTTTACTTCTTAGGCAAAGTGACTTCTGTTAACTTTCCAAATTCTGAGTGCTATACAGAAAAAATTGATTCCTGCTTATAAAGAATTCTGATAGCTCATACTTTCTTATATTCTTAAAATTATATCTTTACATGAATTGTTAATACTTACATGAAAAACTGCGAACCATTTGTATCAGGCCCACGATTGGCCATTGACAAAAGGTAAGGCCTGTCATGCTTTAGTTCGAAGTTTTCATCTGAAATGAAATTTTCATTCGAAGGTAAAACTGAAGTGCCTTATTTTTACTGTACTCTTGTAATAATCATCTAAAAGTGGAATATCCTGGTTTTAAGCAAAACTTTGCTACAGTAATCGAGAAATAGGTTAAGAGTAAAAGCTAGGGATAGTACAGTAAATTGAAAATTATCTTCAAAATTTAAGATAAATTCATAAAAAATTAATTTAATTAAACATTACATTCCAATGCTTGAAAAAACAACCAATGAATTATCTTTTAACTATCAATTACTAACAGAAGAAGAAAATCCAATTCAACTATTCTTATCACAGAGAATTTGCAAGGAATTCTTATTACAACGGAATGGACATCTTAAGTGTTATGGATTACGTAAAAGTCCACTTTTAAAAACTTCGTCAACCTCTCACCATGAAATGTTCCTCCATAAATCGACTCTCCTCCTGTTCCATTCCCGACCGAGAAATCTCCACCCTGAATCATGAAATCTTTGACTACCCGATGAAATATTATACCTTTGTAGTGCAAAGGTTTAGATGTGGTCTTTCCGACCCCCTTTTCTCCTGTGCATAATGCTCTAAAATTTTCGCAAGTTACAGGGCACACGTCGGAAAACAATTCAAACACCATTCGTCCCATCGGAAGGCCACCGATTTCGATGTCGAAGTAGCATCTTGGGCGATGAGATTTAGTCACCGTCATTTTGAGATGCTAGAAATACAATTATTTATTTTAAATGACTGATGATGCGGTTCCCTAAAAGCTTAAGCATGTGTTTATTTAGGAAATGAACAAATGATGCTGGAGCTTAGTAATGGATCATTTGCAAAGTAACTGAAGCAATCACAGCAGTAATTTACCTTTAAAAATTTTTGCAAATAGGTGCAATACAAACAAGCAACGCCAAAAAATGAGAAACAATTTATGGTAACAACGAATTCTCATATTAAAATGCACTTATTTTCAAAAAAGCACCTCAGTAGTTTATATCACGTACACTGATAACATCATGGCTTCTCGTTTCTGTTCTCCCTGAGAGCGCTGAATTACCGATCCTCTTTTGTTATGGCGTTTGGAATGAGTAACGAATAACGGCTTAAATTGGTGATAGTAGGATTAGACTTTTGCAATTTCAAAAACGAAATAAGTAATTTTGTCACAAAATTTTTACCATAACTACGTTTCCTTAAGATTTATCCTTTTACAGTTGGCTATGCACGACAGGTAATTAATGGCTTCGCCCGTAGTAAAATCAATTGGCCGAGTGAGTGTTGCCTTAAAACACGGAAGTAACAAGTCGATAAAAAGTGCCCACTTTTTGGATTGTATAGTTCGTTACTTTGAGCCTTCGAAAAATTTCGTAACTGTTAAATTATCTCTGAATGATAATTTACTTACTTTATGTGGGCCAATTGTAGAAACCAAGGGAACTAAAAGTCATTCGAATGCAGAATCATGTACTTCAGATATAGTTACTCTTCAGGTGAACATAAAAACTATTGAAATGCATTTACTATTTAATTATTATTGTCAACTGATCCATTTTTTTCTTCATTTATCTTCAATAGCACTCGCCAGAGTGCCCAATATCTAACCTGGCCGATAAAGACGCGGAACAAATACCCAAAGATATAATCGAAAGAGGTGTTGCTGTAGGTGTTTCAATCGTACTCGAATCAGCAGACAACAGAATTCTTATGACTCGTAGAGCGAGACATTTACGAACATTTCCAAATGCATGGGTGCCACCAGGTGGGCACATCGAATTAAACGAATCTTTGTTAGAAGCTGGTTTGCGTGAACTTGAAGAGGAAACCGGGCTTCGTCTGAATGACTCTTCTGCCTCTATTAAAGTTCTCTGTTTGTGGGAATCAGTTTACCCGGTTTTATTGGGGATAGACTTGCCAAAAAGGCATCATGTTGTAGTATATCTTCATGCAGTGGTAAATAAACCTTGGAAAGATATTCACCAAGACATCAAGGTAAGAGAACATTTTTGCTATTGCTGAAACGCCAGTTCTCCAGTATTAGCTCAGCATAGGTGTTTCCGAAAATTAAAGTCATGATGGATATGATTAATAAAATAATCCGGATAATACTTCTTGCCTGAACTTTTATCTCTTTGCTATATTAGGTATAACACCATTTATTTGCTCCAGTATTATATTCAAATTACTATCTCTAGTGCAGTACCGAGTTTTTAGTTACATAAACGTATTAATAAGCTTGCCTATTTAAATGATGTTATACTATGAGAAAATACGCTACAAAAATGAATTACCAACGATTCGCTCTAGGTTGAAGCAGTACCCTATTCACTAGCAATGAAAGGCAGTTTTACACAATTTTTAGGATAGCTGGTATTGATAAATAGGGTCGCTGTATACACCGTTGCATTACCTAAAAGTAAAAAAATTTCAATACTAAGAGCCTAAACGTAAAATCAGAAACAATTAGTTAACGGAAACAATTGGGAATTGGAAAATAATTGTATTTTAAGGAATAGACTTCGATTCTAATTCATCAGAAGAGTTTAAATATAACTTTGGACTTGTAACTGTTTGAAATTTTAAGATTTTGGTCTTGAGAGTAAGCAGCAAAAGCTGAAATCAGAAGTTCAATATTTCTTAGTTTCATAGCATTTTAATAAAATTAGTTGTGGTAAATTGACAGTAATTATAAAACAGCTAAAGTATAATTTCTTATTTTGAGATTGAACACTTTTAATAAATATTTTAAAACAATTTTATATTTACGGTGCATGAATGTGTATTTCGTATGTAGCGAAGTGAATAAAGAACATTTTGAAATGTTATATTGAAGAAAAGGTAATGCAGCCTTCACATTATCAAACTAAATCATTTTAATTTCTGTATTAATACTGTTTGCCGATTTTTCCACTGTATTTTAATAAGACAAAGCAGATTTAGATTCTGTAATGATATATGTAGGAGCAAAGATAAATCCAGGTACAAGGAATATTTACTTTTCTTCTTGGTTGGACAAACAAAGTCCATCAGGTGATTACTATACTTCATGCATATATGTGTAAGATACAAATATCTGTAAAAAAAGAAAGAATAATGGGTCTGCATTTTCAGCTAGATCCCAGTGAAGTTCAAGCCTGCACCTGGCTGAGTCCCGAAATTGTCAACAGACTTCTAACATATAAGAGGGAGAATGTTGGATCACATGAGATGTTTACCATTCAAGATAATGGACTTCTTGTACCATGCACTTTAGATTTGAATACTATGTTCCATCAATTATTATGGAGAGAACAAAAAGTATACTCTGGCTCTCAGTTAGCTTTGACAAAGTGGATGGACATAGTGTCAAATAGACCAAGACAAGTCAGCAAGATTTAGAAAGAATCTTAGTATTTCACCTTTTAAATTGTAATAGATAATGCCACAATTAAAAACATGGTAATTTTTCTAATACATAACCAGATATAACCTCATGGTTACTGGCTGAACACAATTCAAAATTCTGATAAATTTACTTGGAAAGAATAAAATTATTTATATTTTCAAATTACCCATTGTTAAATCTTATTTGTGTATTTTATGAAGAATGACATTGTGCATCAAAAGTTCTTACAACCCAAGCAAAAAATGTAAACAATCTTTACAGAAAATTCAAGAGTCAGGTTGGCTAAAAGCCATGCATGCACAATACCTTGTATTCTCTCTTTAAATTATTTTGTAAAATGAGCATAAGTTAACCTATAACTCCTTTGGCTATCAGAAAGGAGCCATTTTTTTCCAACACAACTTTCAAGATGCACATGTTAGTAAATGTTATTTCATTAGTTATCCAAACTCTTGAACCTATTTCCTGTTGCATAAATTTAAAATTTGAGTAAGAATTTTAAGCAATATAAAATTATTGTTAGGACTTTGCTGCAGCTGCTGAAGCAGCTGCTTCTTGAAGTTGAAGCTGAGCTTGAAATTTCATCTCCATCACATCCATGACAGCTAAAACAAAGTAAACCAGAAATCAATGAAAGTGTTACCCTCAAATTGAAAAATTCATAAAGTAAATACAAAAGACAAAAATGATTTTATTTCACTCATACACACAAGAAAATTATAAGTCCGACAAAAAATCAAATAGAATAAAACTGTATTTCCAAAAATAAATCAGAACCAATGAAAATCTTTGCTGAATTATACTTTAAAATGTCTGCAATCCCAATATAAGATGAAACAATGCTTTCAATATAAGGCAATATAATTAGACAATTTCAACTATTTTTGTGTAATTTTGTATGCAAATATTTATTAAAGCTAAAAGAGATAAGTATGCAGCTTTATCGTACCAGTGGAAATAAACAGCCAAAATCATTTAATATTCAATACTGAATTTATAAATTAAATGCCTTGATAATTTTATGAAGAAAGCATTAGATATGTATTAGAATCAACTAAAGCCACAAAGGAAACGTAGCAGTTCATTTTTTGTTGTCTTGGATTGGACTTGGTGATACAGGGTGTCCGTTGTACATTGAGGTTAGGGATCACAAAAGTGCAAAGTATAGCGAAAGCACTTATAACGGAATTTTTCCCCATAAGAATAATGTAAAATAGGAGGGTTAGGACCGTAAGAATGTAGATTTCACCTATGCAACACAGTACCTTTTCAATGCTGGAACCAAATAGTCCACGAACCATTCACGGAAAATTTGCTTGATAATCCAGACCTTGCGATGTGATTTCCATGTTACAGGTAACTGAGATTTAACAACATTTTTAAGTGCCCGTGGGTTCTCACTTCCACACAGGTGCAATGGCTTCAGCAAGGCCTATCTGTGCCATGCCCAGGCCCTAGGCAAATTTTTTTCAGACCCTCCCACTTATACAAAAAATCAGTACAACATACATTGTACAAACTTTTTCATATACTAATGTGTCGTTTAGTTATCTTTAGAAAATGAAAATCGTATGAGCCTGTTTTTAGAAAATCCAATTTTTGTTAAAGTTGCCCAACAATAAACTAGCCTTATATTCATTCATTGAGAAAAATAAAATACGTAGTATTATTGTAGATGTATACTCAAGTAACTGTACAAAATTTCATCAAAATTGTTAGAGCCGTTTTCGAGAAAATTGGATTGTTGTTAAAAATGGTAGAATAAACTACTGTTAATTATTGATCAATGTCAACCATTTCTATGTATACTCTTCTCAGTATGATTAAATGCCTAAGTACGAGATTTCATTCATTTGCGCTCTACCATCTAGGCTCCAGCGCCAGTAACAGACAGACGGACAGACAGATGGCATTGCAAAAACCACCTTTTCAGATTCAGCAACACCTAAAACGTATATTTCCGTAAAAATCTCGAGGTCGAATTTTTTCGCGAAAATGGATCGCGTTGTTTTGTCATCGAAACAAATAAATGCAAGTAATGATTTGAACCGCTTTAGGCCCTGGTAGTCCTAAATATTGGAGGGCCATACAAATTACTCCAAAGATTATCATAATTTGAATGATTTGATTTGAGATGACCTGCAGTTAGTAGTAGACCGAAAAATACCTACTTGCATGTCAATTTTATCACACAGCTTCCAATGTTGTGTTACGTGCTTTTCTATATATACACGCTTGGCTTCTTGATTGGTAAATCGAACTATGACAGCCATTACTGAATCATCAACAAAAAGATTAAATGCATCTATAGGGTCTTCTAGAATTTTTCCTGGTGGTAAAATGACCTTATTTGTGGGATCTCTTATGATGTTGTGAGCCCTAGCCCGACCTATAGCAGATGGCTTCGAATTCCAAGCGGTGCCGTCTTTTCCGAAGAACACAGTAGATTTTCCTGCTTCAGTGGAAGTTTCGCCATCAGAATGTAGTTCGAACCTACGTATATTCGCTTCTTCGTCCAGCTGAAAATCATCATCGTCCCCGCTCACTTCATCGGCATCTATCAATTTCTGTATTGCATCTGGAGACAATATTTTACGTCGAGACATGGTCTAAGAGATAAAAAAGGCCTATTACTACCTACTCAAATTCTTAAAACGTTGAAGAAATTATATCTAATGTGCACTAAATGAATGAAACCTACCTCTTATCTCGATGCCGTTGAGTGTTTCTGTAGTTAAACTCGAGAAAAGTGCAGTCGGAAGTCACTGCCGCAGCGAACAGGCTGATACAAAAACATACACTGCCGCTAATGGGCTGAAACATACTATCATAGACTCGCTTTCCGCCAATTTGTTAAAAAGAGCACCACCGTCGACAAAGAAAGAGAATACTTTGTATAAAATCTAGGCAGACTCATCCGAGGGTCTAACGGGCCCCGGTTGCCCAGTTAAATTCGTAAATAATTACATTGTCCAAAAATTAGATAAATCGTAATTTCGCAAATCGTTCCACTTTCCTGTAAATAATACAAACGTTTACAAAGTCATAAAATTTCAGCCACATGGCCTGCATATTTCCTGTATTTTTAACATTAAGCATCAGTCGCTGGGTCCGTTGGACCCCGCTTACCCAGATAAGGGTTAAATATTCCGTTATATAGAGAGTTCGTTTTATAAGAGGGTATAAATAAAAAACAGGCATGTCAGTTCTGCCAGTTCAATCAAAATATTGAAAAATAAAGAACAAGTTACATATGGAACATAAATAAAACATAATTAATGTAAAACTGCACTTCATAAAACATATTCACAACACTGTTTACTTCTCTTCTGTTAACTGCTGCTCTTCTGGTGTTGTTGAGGTATCGAGTGAGAAAGTTAATGGAACACTTTCTTGTGATTTCATAATTGCTTTCTTGAAACTATGTCAAATGTCGCCCTGTTTAAAGCATGCTTGCTTTTTTGTAATCATTGTATTATGCAAAACATGAGTATGCATAACGTCATGCGCATTCTTCAATGTCTTCTAAATTTAGGTTGTTAACTGGATTATTTACAGGTGCTGCCTGCACTGTTTGAATAATTTGTTGAACATCTTGTTGCCTTCACCTTACATTAAAACCTTCAAAGTTTTTGTCATCAGAAGATGAATCAGCAAACATCACACTTGGCCATAATTTTCTCCAAGCTCTCTTCAGAGTGATAGGCTTCACTGTATTCCATGCAAGCGCAACAGAAAGAACTGCTTCTTTAATTATGAAGTCTCGTTGGAAATCAAAAATAGAGCAGTCAGCATTAATCAATTTTCTAATGAAATTGTTTCCGTAGTAGCACTTAAGATTTTGTATGATGCCCTGATCCATCGGCTGTATCAGAGAAGTAACATTAGGCGGCAAATAGCAAGAAAAGATATTTCCACAATCGGAGACTAATTTCAATTCATGCGGGTGGGCCCTGCAATTGTCTAAAAATAGAACACACTTCGAGTCTTGAGGTTTTCCAACCTTTCGAAGGTTTTCTTTAAGTAGATGGAACAAAAACTGTAGTGAACCAATCAAAAAAAATTTCTTGATCCATCCAGCCATTTTTCTGTACTTTATATACAACAGGCAAATGCGAAACTCCTTTGAATGCTCGTGGGCGAGCATATTTGCCAATGACTAAAAGCTTAACTATGTTCGCCTGAAGCATTAGCACATGTAAGTACAGTCCTTGTTAAGCTTAACCACTTGCTGCTTTCTCACCTGCACCAGCCAAAGTCGACATTGGTAAACACTTCCAAAGTAGCCCTGTTTCGTCTGCATTGTAAATTTAATCGGCAGTAAGGTTGTTGTCCATAATCAGTTGCTCAAACTTGTCACTGTATTTATTAGCCACTTCCATGACAGCAGACTTTTTCTCACCAGAAATATCTAATTTCCTAATTCCATGTCAAAGCTTAAAAGCAGTCAGCCACCCATCAGAAAAAGCACCCACTTTAGTGATGTTCATTTGCTTCTTAAAATCCTTTGCTTTGGTGGCAACCATAGGTCCTGAAATAGCAATTCCTTCTGATCGTTTTAATGAAAACCACTCATACAATACTTGATCAAGTTGGTCAAATTTAGGCTTGCATAAGTTTTTCCGTTCATTAATGGATTTGATTGTCTCATAAGTTGAAGTGAAGTCTAGAAGTTTATTCTTTGAATGCTTAATTTCATACAATGTTGATGAACCCAAATTGTACTCACACATCAAAACATTCCTTCTTACACCTTTTTCTAATTTCTTAACTATTTCAATTTATCAGCAATGCTTAGTGTAGTTCTTCGTTTCTCTCCAGTCTTTACTTTGTCAATCTTAGGAGCCAATGTTGAGGGGTGCAAAAGTTATTTTATGCTACAAACGGGAAAACTGAGATATGCTCACTATCAATATGGCGACTGTAAACGAACCGAATATGAGTTGCCACCAAAACTGTGGCTGCTAGTTCCGTGTTTTACTGCCAGAGCTGTGATGTTTTGACTAGTGATTGGCCATTTCGAAATGTGCCATTAGATAGACATTGCCGTTAGTTAGAGTGCCATTATATCCAGTTTACTTTATATTAACTCATCTATAGCCCTTCAATAAAATACTGAAGCATTACAGGACTGTGTAAATTTACTGTCAGCCTTGGGAATTACATCTTACTGGGGCTCCTTCTGGTGATTAAAACCAACCCACTGAAGTAATCCACTTCTTTGAAGGAATCAATAATTACCTCAATCTGAAACTCAATGCTTAAAAAGACCTTAGCCTTTATATATAATAAATTAAACTTCAAGTATGCTATTATAAATGAGGCTACGTCATTATTGGGAATTATCTAAAGGTTTACTGACTAAAGTATCCTCAAGTCTATTTTTGCAGCTGTATGCTTCCACTCTCAATGTAATGTTCTACCACCAGGTCTTGTCTACTGCACCCAAACCCTCTACTCAATCACACACTAAATTTCATATCTATACCTCAATGAACATTTCCTTTTCTCTGGTCACATTTGCTCAATTCTCTTTCCACTCACAAAGACATTGTCTCTATATAATTTCAACAACCTGAGTTGGTCACAATTTACTACCCTTTTGCTTACTAATTTCTTTGGACCTTATGGAAATCGAGTGTTTTTTATAATAATAATTGCTATATATTTCATTATTAACGTTTTGTTATATTTTACACTTTCTAAGTTCCATTTCCATTTTAATAATCTAATTGGACTTATGCTGTATGTCAATTGTTTATAACTAAATATGACTACCAAAGTAAAATACACTGTGATGCTCTTAAATAATGGAACAGCCACTTTATAAAATATACCTTATAGCAGTGTTTCTCAACCTTAACTAGACTTGAGAGCACCTAGAGGTATCCATTAACTTAGGAGGAACACCAGATCAAATTTTTCAGGAAATCATTTGTTACCTACCAGCTGGAATGCCCGTCACAGTACACTTGTCAGTATAAAAACGATCTAGAAAAAATGAATGAATAAACTCAAAAAATTGAAATGAAATTAAAGACTCTCTCATATATATTATACGAGGGTGAGTCAATAAATAAGGTGAATTTACATTTTTCACAGACATATGTACCCATTATGTACTCATGAACTCAGTATTGCATTACTGCATATCTGAATATGTAGTACTCATAGTTTCTGTATAAAGTTGGCAATATTGTCACAGACAGTCAGTTGTCAAAATGGCGGCTCCTCTGTCAGATTGCATCTCATTGAACAGTGAGGTGTCATTCGTTTTTTACGGTCAGAAGGAGTGAAACTAAGTGAAATTTACCGTAGAATGTGTGCACAATATGGGGACAGTTGTTTATCATCAAAAAATGTGTACAAGTGATGTGAACTGTTCAGAAACAGTCGCACAAGTGTAGTGGATGAACATCGACCTGGCAGACCAGTCGAAGCAGCAACACCTGATACAGTGCAATGTGCTAATGAACTTATTCAGGAGAACTGACGCATCACTTTAGATGAAATTTGTGCTGAATTGAATGTTAGCCATGGGACAGCTCCTGCCATAGTGCATGACAAGCAACTGTACCGCAAGGTATGCGCCAGATGGATTCCAAAGCAGTTGACCAACAACCACAAAGCACAATGCCTACGCATTTGTCAAGAGTTGTTACAGCACTACAACACTGAAGGAGACACGTTTCTAAAGCTCATTATCACTACAGATGAAACGTGGATTCACCATTACGTCCCGGAGAGTAAAAGACGAAGTGTGCAATGGAAGCACACAAATTCTCCACCAGCAAAAACATTCAAAACCCAACCACCTGCCGGGAACATAATGATGACTATGTTTTGGGACTGGTATGGTCCTATAGTGGTGCATTTCCACTTAGACAAGCGTACAGTGACAAATGCTTCCTACTGTGAACTTCTTCAGGGCACCGTACTGTCAGAAATTTGGTCGAAAAGGCACGGTGCCCTAACAACAGGAGTGATTCTGCAACAGGACAATGCTTGTCCCCATGTTGCCAAAGCAACACTGCAATGCATCAAGGAGTTGAAATTTGACATCCTACCACATCCACCACACAGTCCTGATCTTGCACTCTCTGATTTTCATATATTTGGGCCACTTAAAGATGCACTAAGGGGGCTCAAGTTTAGGGATGATACAGATGCTCAAAATGCGGTGCATGATTGGCTACACTCCTTACCAAAAACATTTTTCTCTGATGGAATCAGAAAGCTTGTCAGTTGCTGGACTAAATGTGTCGAGAGAGGAGGTGATTACATTGAAAAATAGTGTATGTGCATGTTTTTGGAATAAACTGTTAATGCTATACTTAAATTCACCTTATTTATTGACTCGCCCTCGTATATTGGTTACGAGCTGGAGTGCCCATTGAATTTCAACGGATTTAGTGATACTAAAACTTCAACCGTGTAACATGTAAGCATCACAAGAATAAGACAGTACAGTTATAACCGTCAAATAAAGCAAAAATGAAGAAAACCGCTCCTAATTTTCCTTTTTAGATGAATGATGGTAGAAAATCTTGCACTGTGAAAAATCAAAAATAACGTGTAAACTCCCTCTCCCTCCCTCCCTCCCCCTCACTTCCTCTCCTACCCTCTCTCTCTTAAATGTAAGAAGGGACTATATAGTCTCAATATAAATGCATTGAACTCTCAATTTCAGCTACAGTGAGAGTTGTCATGGTAGTTTATAATTGGTATTGTAAAAAAACTGATAAAATCACGTATTTTATTGATTCTAACCGCATTTCTATGCGAATTCGACCAGAATTACGAATCTGTCTTCAATAAAAATAAACTTTGTTCTTTCCTGCAAAGAAGTATCCAAGTCTCAAGTTCGCACTGTGATTTTAAGTAATTTTAAAGTGCAAATTTAAAGTAGTCTACACTGATCCCTGTATTTCAGTTGCAGGACACGTCAAAATATGTGACGTTCGATAATTAAATCGTTCACCATTTTGAATCAAAATGATGGACAGAAACAAAACCCTGACCATTCACTAAGTTAGGATGTAAGGAAGAGTCGTACCAAATTTGGTTATTTTAGCTTTTATCGTTTAGGAGGAGTTCCATAAACAAACCAACAAACACACCCTTCAAAATATATTACAGACAGTCCTAGACATCCATACAATTCGCTCTTTCGTACATTATAAATTCTCGCCCCTAAACCGCATTTCGTACTCCGAATTCGGACTTTCGCACATCAGCTGACGAACCAACATTTCGAGCTATCGCATAATGGTGCTGTCTGTCACTTTTAATAAATTACTAAATTAAAGTATGCTATGTAATAATACACGTATTATACGTAATGTAAGATTTGTGTGTAATGTTTTTTAATATTGTACTGAAATTTGACAAGTTTAATACAACTGTAAAGTCGGTTAATAATCAATAAACTATTATTATTATTATTCAGTCTCGGCAACGTTACCATCTTTGTTTGTACGTACAGCAGTGTTTCTTTGTTTGTGCATTTTACACGTATTATTTTATAAACATGAGTGAGAAACAGAAACCTGAAAGTGCCAATACAAATGAAAAGAAACGTAGGACTCATAAACTGAACACGATTGAGACAAAGATGGAAATAATTAAGCGTGCTGAAAACAGCGAATCTTTTGCTTCAATTGGATGTTCACTGGACTTAAGCCGATCGAGTGTGTGCTCAATTGTGAAGAAGAACAAATATAATAATACAATATGTACTGTGGCGTTCTGAATAAACACCACATTTTTTTAAGAGCAAGGAACCGATCTACACACGCTTCGATGATGTTGGTGATATCCCGTTAGCAGGCCGCAAAACAATTTGAGACATAACAATCGTGCAGTTGCTTGGCTTTCTCGCGAATGACAAGTGAACTCTGCGAGATTTTCTTGCAAGTTTGGGTCTCGATTCACAGGTTTAAAGCCTTCTCTAGGTACAAAAGATACTTTTGTACTCGTTGAAGTACCACTTGCAACACTAGCTCTAATCGCTTCTTCACTTTCCTTATCGATTTTATTGTGTACTCGGTCACAAAAAGTAATTTACCAACTGATGAAGCAGATTCATTATGCGCAAGCCTATCTAAAACTTCAATTTTCTTCTCCGAACTCATCACTTTTTTTCGCCCTTTTTACCAACTTTTCTTTCATTTCAGTCATCACGCTCTTTGGGGCCATGTTTAGGCAATATTACAAAAAACTATGAAAATAGCAAAATGCTTAAATGAAAAAAACTCGAACTTTCGTTCATAATACATTAATACATTTAGGCCTCAAACTGCCTTCTGTACGCCGAATTCTGACTTTCGTGCATCAGCGAAATAACAAACGAATATTTCGAGTGCTGCTGGTTGCCAGCCGCCAGCTTCCGCCGCGCTGGCATCTTTTTCTGTACAGGAGTGTTTATTTGTGCATTAGTTAAATATTTTATTGCTTTTTGCCCTATCTCTCTATATTATAAAATCGACGATTGTGTCTAGAAGGCCCCTGCTCAAAAAACTAAACATTTATACCATAATTGGAGATTTTATAATATTTTTTGGCTCTCTGGGAACGGAATCCCCCCTATAACTTGTAAATTTATATTCGACATCCGTACATTCGATTTCCGTACACCTTTTCAGGAACGCATTATGTACGGATGTCGAGGACTGCCTGTACAGGAGATTTAATTAAAAAATACAAAATGATGAAGGATGCGGAGCACCTACCTAATGGTTACGGAGCACTGGTTGAGAAATGCTGCCTTACAGAATGTGGTAATTAGCCAATATTTCATCACACACACACATATATATACACACACACACACTTCTATTATAGGCAAAGTTATCTTCAAATTTATAGTTGAGGCTTTAAGATTACGAAATTAAAAAGAAAAGGACCCAAAGAATTATTATTTTAGGTTCATCCAAATAGATGGAGGCTTGCCTTGTACCATTACTTAAGGATATCAGCTTTTGATATACTGAGCTGAAGCATAACTGCCCTCTATCAATTAGTAGGAAAAAATTAATGAACATTTATTAGATCAAATACTGGATTATAAATTCATTCACTGAAATTTGATACTACAAGAATGCACAAAAGTGATGTGATAAGTATCCCAGAGTAATTTATGATTATAAAATTATGCATTGGATCATAAACATGAAAATTCACAAAAAAGCTTTTTCACAATGGTAGAATTTTAATAAAACGTCTAGTCATTTATAATCATACAAATCGCTTATAGTTATTAATATAAACAATACTCACCATCCCTAATTTTACTCTTCTCAAAACCCAATGTCTGTATTTTTTCCATTTGTTCAGTAACATAATTGACTTTCCGTCTGAAGTAATCTTTAGCACCAATTATATCCTGAAAAGTAATAATTTTTATTATTAAACATTTTCACTCACAATCAGATGCTAACAAGTGAATATTAATATTACCTTCTGAATGAAATAGCCTGTTCCCACATCCACTATGACTGAGCTTGCATCAGCAATTTTTCCAGGCACATACATCTAAATCACCGTTAAGGAAAATTTTCAACTTATAATATCAATTATACAACCATTTCTATATATAAGGAAACATGGTCTGCTAGATTTTTATTTATTTAAGATTCCAGAGAGCTAAAAGCTCATAAAAGGAACAGTAATCAAAAATACATAAAATAAGGTCACAAAATATTTCAAGTTATAATGCCCATTAAAGGAACAGAAATAAATTGTGGATTATTATACATCGGGTTATAGATAAAAGAAAATTTTTTAGGATTGACCACAGAACCTTCACATCCAACTATGCAAATAAAACTAGTCGATTCAGCTTTTTGTTTAAATGCCTTAGGTACAAATTTTGCCAAGAAAATCTATTAATAATCCGCTTTTTACTTAAGTAGCTGAAAAATAGTAATCGTCCACAGCCTAAGAATAATTGAGAAAAATGAGCAATGACAATAAACCCAAATAACTAGTGCAACTATTTATAGTTTCAAAGGATACGGAGCCTGTCAGTGGAACCAGAATAGGATTCCCTTCAGCCTTGGGAGTAATTTTCTCTAAGCAATCTCCTGAATCTTGAAATTTCTGCTGTGCAATTTTTAAAGTTTGGAGTGAATCTTGAAATACAGTCAGCTCCTATGAGAAAGTATATAGATTTAAGACACAAATATAAAAATATAACGACTAAGACTACCTAGTATAACAAAATAGAGACACGAGGGCAGTTATATATAACTGCATGAATATCTTACAAAGGGCTCAACTTAAACGAAAGTATGCAAAATCAATTTTTAATTCCGACTTAAAACAAATTTATTACATTGTATTCGTGTAACATCCTTATACTACGCGTGCAAATATTTTAGGAGCAAAATAATAGGTTTATTAGAAATCGAATTTAAAAGAATCGCGATATAAAGTTGGTGCAAAGGCTCTACGACGAAAAGGAAATATGTAAATAATAGCAATTAACCTGATCGAGTTGTTGCCTTAATTGTGTAAGCTGCGGTAAACTTAACTTTGTTAAATCTACTTGTTGTAAATAAGGACCCTCTTGCGACGCCATTTTGCGGTGACAGCGAAGTAGCGTTAATGAATAAAATGACAATCTACAGAATAGCGCGACTATTTCAAATGGAACCTCATGAATCAAGAGTGGTATATGTAATTTTTATCCTATTAACACCTATTTTCTAACCTAATTCATTATTGTATGTGTAGTCCAATTACAGAAGTATTTTATGTTTATTTGTCTGATCCGTATTCATTTAGGACTAGGTCTACCACATATTAGATGCTTGTAAATTGTGAAATATAAAAGTCATGCATGAAAATTGTCCTGGTTGTGATTCTGAGAATGTTTTCATTATATTAGACGAGAATAGATGTCGGATATTTTTATATGTATTTCATTCATTTCGAATTAAATTTTTAATTTGTTTGTTATGCAAGATATGCTTATTTTTTAAACCTTGAGCAATGAAATTTAATTCTTCATTTTAGCTTCCAGCACTATCGTCGAATGAACCGGACTGAGCTCATATATTTGTTGCTTACACAATACCGTTTCCGCCATTTATCAACGAATTGACAGTACAACGTAGAACAGTATTTATTGCAAGCAAATTTCCGTCATACTCGAAATTTTTAATAGCAATTTTGGTACTTACGTATTATCTCCTGGACCTTACTTAGGTACTATCTTACTTACGTATTATCCCCATGCCATAAAAATATTAACAGAATAACAAGGTATTGTTGGATGTACGATATTTTATTTTCAAAACAACATTAACAGAAACTGATTGACCGGTCTCGACATTTACAAACCAAATCACTGGACAACGGGGAGGGATACTTTGGTTCTGGGCGAGGCGAAGGGCGCGGTAGCGCCCGGAGACGACTACCCATTAAAACAAAGCAATATCCTCTCCATTTTTTTGAGAGTATATAACATTGAAAGGATATGTTGACGAGCCTTCGGCTCGCTTTGTATTAATGGGTAGTCGACTCCGGGCGCTACCGCGCCCTTCGCCTCGCCCGGAACCAAAGTATCCCTCCTCATTGTCCGGTGATTGGGTTTGTAAATGTCGAGACCGGCCAATCAGTTTCTTGTCCGGTGATTGGGTTTGTAAATGTCGAGACAGGCCAATCAGTTTCTGTTAATGTTGTACGTAAGTATGACATGGGGATAATACGTAAGTACCAGGATAATACGTAGGTACTATAATAGGGTTTCTCAAGCGGGATCCCGTACTTAAAATACATCCGGGAATTTCCCGGGAACCCACGGCATTTCCCGGGAAATTCCCGGTCTACTAAACGAGAAATATGATCCACTTTAGAAACGCATCTACACAGGAAAATAACTAATCGCATTAGTGTGGAGCAAAAATTGTAAAAATGCATTATACAAAGCGTCCATAAAGTCCTTGACCACTTTCAAAAATTAATAACTTTTGTTATACAGACCACAGAGACATTCTGTAAACGGGATATGAAAGCATATTTACTTAAGTTTTGTTTAATTTGGATCCTGCAAACTTTAAATGAAAGGACCATTTAAAATATTGTCTCTTTTACAGATCTTGCAATTAATGTAAGATGGCGATAAGCTTACCTCCTTTCTATGTCTACCAGAATTCAAGCGCATAACAGTTCCTGTTCATGCAAATTTTCCAGATTGAGTAGTGTATTTCTTCTCATGGCTGTAAAGCATCTGAATTCTGCTAGCCATATCACAAAATGTATCTTTTCCTCCACTGTCGCCATTTTCAATAATTCGCAAGGCATGAAAAAAAGACAAAATTATTAATGATCTTATGATCTGTCATTTGGAGGATTTATAATAAATAAAACTCAAGTAACTAAACTTTAATGTTCCATTTACAGCATGTCTATATCATCCATGCGTTATTAATTTTTAAAAGTGCACATGAACTTCATACGCACCCCGTGTTGTATGGGAATTATACACAATATTTAAATAGACTACATTACTTTCCATCTGTTATCAACATCATTATTCATTCGAGATTTAAATTATTCTGTTGAGCGCTTGAATTTTAGATATATTGTATGTCCCTGTTTAAAATGTTTTCACTAAGAGCGGTAAACATCATTTTAATATTTACACCTTGTAAGCATTTTTCACTCTGTTTGTGGTGTTATACCCAGTTTATCAATAATAAATATAAATGTTTACGAATACTTTATTTATTACTTACTATCTTGCTATTATGTTTACGAAAACTGAATCCCGGGAATTTCCCGGGATTCGACCGTTTGAGTCCCGGGATCCCGGTATTGAGAAAAACCCGGGAAACGTTAATCCCTAGTAAGAACCGCAATTTTTTATACTTTAATTTTTATGCTAATTCGGCATGGGTTTAGATTCTCATAGCAGTAAAATTAAACTATATCAACTACAAATATTTTTGAACGCCAAGGAAAACAGCCATCACCTGTTCCCATTTGAATCAAGTGAGAAAATATAATTTATTTTAATGGAAATCAGGCGCTTTTATTGAGATTTTGGATTATTCTTAATTATAACGGATGATGCTCTTTGCATGGAGGAGCCATAAAAAGTTTAACGTACGGACAGTGCGAATTATTACTTATATAAACGTGCTTTGGTTTCATTCGCTCACAACTCTATCGAAATTCTGAGGTACCTCTTTATGAGACACATCTTGAATTTGGCATGATGATGTGGCTGAGCAAAGCTAGGGGACGCTCATGTAATTTTTGTTTTCGGGAGATATTTTTTAATCTTATTATTAAATTCCTATTCCTCGTTTAAGAAACATTGGATCCAGCGCAGGACATTAAAAGTTGCATTTAAAATTAATTCGTAATGAGGTACGAACTCCAGAATTTAGCAGGCATACAACCGTAAAACTAAATCCATTTTGGGGCTGATTATTTAATTAGAAATTAAAAACTGGGAACTGTCTCAAAAATATTGCAGATAATGAGAGACGGTAATGAAAGAATTACAACATATATAATATGTATCCTAAGTAAAGGCAAATCCTTTATGGATAATATATTTTGTCTGGGGCATATTATAGAGAAAATCGCGACGAAAAATAAGGAACTTTCCTCTTTCTTTGTACATTTACAGAAAGCGTATGATAATGTGCCTAAAATAATAGGACTCGCAAATATTGTTAAGGAGATGTATAAAAATACTATATCATATACGAGAAAGAGAAAGAGGTAGAAATAGGTTTCGGTTGATAGACGACATGAAAGTGAAAGAGAGCTATCAAGACTTGAATAAGACTGCCGAAAATAGGAGTATGTGAAGAACCAGGTTTAACCATGAAACAGTGCCATAACTAGGGTATGGCGAAGGTGATATTTGCCATAGGAGTCGCTTGCAAAAGGCGCCGCAAAAGTGTGAGTAATTCATTTTCTTATAAATAAGTATTATTTTAATACTCAAACTTTAATTTGTGTGTAATAAAAACGCTATTATTCTTCGTTAAAATGTAGAAAAAATTATGTCCTCCATAACCAAGGTGTTTCCTAAAATTGTGTCATATGCGCCATATCGCCAGATACGTTCAGTCAGAGCAGCGCTATTGCTCAAGTCGCACATTGGAGCATCGCGGTTGTCAGGTGTGCGGTTTTGGACTGGATTTTCTGGCTTTCGGGATGCCTGTTCGGGTAAAAATAAAAGACAAAGCTGGACATGTATTTTTTACGATTTTATTGCCCTTCTTCTCACATAGGCTACGCTCCGCCGACATTGTTTCCGGTTTGTGTCGTGAGATCAGCTGACAAACCCAGATTTCACGGAAAGTGATCCGTCGAAATTGGAGTAGGTTGGTTGTATTTTTAGGGATTCTTATAACCAACTTTATTAATATCAGTTCAGCCGTAGATCGAGTTTTATATAAGCAAGGATAATCGTTTGGGAACACATACGGGCGCTGCAAAGCCAACAGACGCTTCCGAGTTGTTACGTAACAGGTATAAAAAATAAAAGGAAATTTTTATGAAAAATAATATATAAACATAATCCCTTCAATCGCACTAAGATATTATCCCATTGTTCGTGTGTGTGGATTTTTTCGTTGATTTATTTTCAAAGTATAGTGCGGTGAATAGAAAATTATTTAGTGTTAATCTTATGTGTATGTGGCGTATATAGAGAGTGAGATAGCGCTAATATTAACACCCCATGTTGCTTATTGATGTCCTTGTTTCCTAAACGTACATTAAAAATTATTTGGTTTATGTAGCAGATCCAGGGCCATGTTTTGGAAGATTACCTGCTCTCCTTCGACCCTCATTAGTGAGGATAAGCGTCCCTCACTCGGATTCAAGCCCTGCACCCTAGCTCGGTGTTGTCTACTCTCACAGCGAGTGGTGAAGTCACCAAATCTTCCATAGAAGGGAGAGACTGTATTAAAATAAAAGGGGAAAGCATTATTAAAATATTTTACCTCAGCCTAGAATGAAGTCTGAAATTATTTATTTTTGATTTCTTTGCGAGTAAAAACCAAAAAACTGGGACTAAGTTTTACCGCATGTTGTAAAAAAGTGAGCTTATAGAAGCACTCGAATTTCCTCATTTCAAAGCGATATGGTGATCCACAGAAAACTGCATTAATATTTTTAGCGTATATCTGTGCCTTTATTGAATCACTTGAATTATGTCTGGTGCAAAACTCTCATATTTTGCGCATATGAGACCTTCTTCATTTCACATCTCCTGAAAGTCTACTTTATCATCTTAGAAAAGAGCAACAAACGTATAGCAGACCCTGCTTCTACTTCTTCCAAAGAAAAATATATGAAATCCCGAGAAAATCATATTTCCATCGTCGTTGCTTTATGTTTAATATTTTCTGGGCCATGTATATTATTTGGAAGGATAGCTGAAAGACAGAGTCGCTGCATGTGTTGTAATTCGGAAAGGCAATGTCGATTTCAAATTTCCCTCCTAAAAAGCTTAAGGCAAGTCGAAGAGCTTATGTCGGTACCTCTCACTCTCCCTCCAGTTTCCTTCCTCCCTCATCCTCTACCTCGCTCGTTTCATAACTCCGTTGATATGTATCGTAGAATTTCGTTTAAAAACGCCAATAATAAGCATTTTCACCGGAATGCAATGATGTAACTTTCTATCGTCTTATTTGCAAAAAGTATCGCAATTTTGTAATGATGGATCGGTAATTTCACCACCCGCTGACTACACCGAGATAGGGTGTGGGGCTTGAACCCGAGTAAGGGACGCTAATCCTCACTAATGAGGCTCGAACGCATAGCAGGTAGCCTTCCGAGACATGGCCCTGGATCTGCTACATAAACGAATTATTTTAATTTATTTATTTTAACATCTGTTGTATCTTTGTGGCTTGTATATAACGTATGCATATAATACCATTTTAAATTATGGTAGTACAGTAGTCCCTCGCTAACTGCGAGGGTTACGTTCTTGGAAAACCCACAGTTTATGGAAAATAGGGACTTTCAAGGATACTAAAGGGGAAGGTCTAGAGCAGGGTTTCTCAAACATTTTTTGCCGCGTACCCCTTTGAACTCAATCAATCCATTGAAGTACCCCCATATAAAATAATACTATAAGTATTACGCAAAATAGGTTTACTTAAAAAGGAACGAGTTTACATATAATAAATAACATTTATTAAGATGAATGTGACTGTTTTCCATTTTTCCATGACATAAAGAATCAATCATTGGTTCGATTGAAGAAAGTCTCAATCGTAAGTCAGGTTCGACATGCAATTTCCGACGATTTTTTGCCTTAATGAAACACAAAGACCAAAATTCAGATTCATACATGCACGTTGAGAGGGAAAGGAATGAATGTTTGGGTTGATTTTTTTAGCCAATTCCCGTATTCGTTTGATAATTGTCCCAAGAAAGAAATCAAAGATACCCTCGAGAATTTAATTTACAATTCACAGTCAGTAGAAATATCCATGAGTCTTTCTTGTTCTTTTCCTGTTAGATGTAGAATTGAAAAATTGTGCACCCAATTATTAGAATCGTCCGTTTCTGGAAAATACTCTCGTAATTGCTCCGTGAGTCCTCCCAAATGTTCCTTTATATCTGACAACTGAGGAAACGAAATCTTTACGTATATTAGATTCGTCCATTTGGTTTTATCTAGTTTTATTTTATGACTTTATCCGTAACACGACTTGTACCTTGTGCAACATAAGCAAACAACATACTTAAGTCGCCGCCCTCAGTGATAAGGCTGTAGTTTACTGTAATGTATGGTTCCTACGAATGGTAAGGCTGAGGTTTATCTGAGAAGCGATAGTGAGAAATTAAATGTCGTCGTATTGAACTGCCGCAGCATCCGTAAAAAAATTGCCGATTTTGAGCATATTATTCATAGTCTAGAAGCCGATGTCGTGATCGGTACAGAGTTGGTTCACTGACGAGATTGCAAGTCAGGAGGTATACCCTCAAGACTATAGAATTTTTAGAAAGGATCGTAGTATCCGGACGGGAGGTGGAGTATTTATAGCAGTCAGCAAGGCATACGAAAGTTTTCCACTACCGATTAATGACGCCGAAATAGAAAGTGTTTGGTGTGGAGTTAGAGGAAGCGATTACACTATAGCAAATATATGCGCATTTTATAGGCCTCCCAATGCAAGTTTAGAAATTATTCATAATCTCGAGAAACAGGTAGCAACGCTAATATCGAAAAATAAAGAGAGGGCCATTATAATAGGAGGAGACTTCAACTTACCTTCAGTAGACTGGAATCATAATTGCTTTGATCCCGGTGGTAGAGAGCGTGAATCATGCGAAGCATTTATAGAAACCTTCGTTAAACACTCGTTGTATCAGCTAGTAAGATGTCCCACGAGATCGAACAATATATTAGATTTACTCGTAATGAACTACCCCGAGCGTATGAACAAGCTTTCCATAGAGGAAGGAATAAGCGATCATAATGCTGTGTACGTAGAATTTAAGCTAAAAGTGGAAAACAGGTTAAGGCTAGAAGACCCGTATATATGTACGCCAAAGGCGATTTCTCGAAATTTAGGTCTTTTTTACAGACACAATTCCCTAATTTCTGCGGGGCATCTATCGACGCTAGTACAGAGGAATTATGGTGCGTGTTCAGGGATATGATGCGAGAGGGTACGGGTAATTTCATTCCACATAAACTTAAACGTGATGGTGCGGAACCAAGATGGTACAACCAGAAAGTTAGATGCGCTCTTAGACGGCAAAGAAAACTTCACGCTCGCTTAAATAGTAATTCTTCAAAAGTCACAGAGGAACAGAGGTCAATGATACGGCATCAATACAGAGAGGCGCGGTCAAGAACTAGAGTAACAATGCGAGAAGCATTTAATGATTACAAAAAGAAAGTTCTGCATAGTAATTTGAAAGAAAATCCGAAAGCATTTTGGTCGTACGTTAGAGAGGTTCATGGTAGAGGCCCCACCATAGCGTCATTGAGAACGGAGGCAGGTGATGTAGTACATGATAGCGCGGAAAAAGCGAACTTGTTAAATGAACACTTTCAGAAAGCGTTTACTTCAGTGAGCAACGAATTTGAGGAACCGGCTTTGAATGATGAGGGAAATTCGATGGAAGATTTGATATTCTCTGAAACAGGTATCGCGCACCAGCTAGAGTCGATTAAGCAAAATAAGTCTCCCGGGCCGGAGGGCATACCCGCGCGTGTTGATAGAGCTAGCCTCGGTAATCGTACCTTACTTGAAAATAATATTCGAAAAATCCGTTGCACATGGTACCGTTCCAAAAGACTGGAAGCTAGCATACGTAACGCCCATCCACAAAGGCGGTGATAAAGAGAAACCCGAAAATTATAGACCGATTTCCTTGACGTCATTATCGTGTAAGATTCTAGAACATATAATCGTTAGCTCTGTTTTGCGTTATTTAGATGGTCGTTCTTCGCTAAGCAAAAACCAACACGGGTTTCGGAACGGTAGGTCATGCGAAACGCAGCTCGCCCTGTTCGTAAACGATTTGTTACAATGCGGAGAGAAAAACACTCAGGTTGATGCCATTTTCATTGATTTTAAAAAAGCGTTTGACAAAGTACCCCATAATAAATTAATAGAAAAACTAGGAAAGTACGGCATAAACCCTAATATCGTGAGTTGGGTAAAAGACTTCCTCTCAAACAGAAAACAGATAGTAGTTATTGATGGGAAATCTTCATACCCGGTAAAAGTCGCATCAGGTGTTCCACAGGGAAGTGTCATAGGCCCACTACTATTCCTGATATATATAAACGATACCTGCTCGGTAGTTCGCTGCGAAATAAGACTTTTCGCAGACGACACCGTTTTATATAAGGAGATAACGAGTCAGGATGACCAAAAATCGCTCCAGGAAGATTTAAACGCCCTTTCATCATGGTGTCAAGATTGGAAAATCGAAGTTAATCACAGCAAATGTTCCCTATTGAGTTTCTGGAAGAGTAAGAACAATGAATTAGACTCGGAGTACAGAATTGATAGATTGAATACCCAATCTGCAGAGTACGTTAAATATTTAGGAGTCACCATTTGCCGTGATCTATCATGGAATATGCATATTCGAAGGATCGTAGGCGCAGCTAATAAGAAATTGGGCTTCGTAGGCAGAATAGTAAGAAGCAGCACAGAACAGGTACGAGAAACGTGTTATTTATCATTGGTCAGATCTCAGGTCGAATACGCTTCCAGCATATGGGATCCGTACGAAAAGGGACAAATACTTGAGTTAGAAAGAATCCAACGCAGAGCAACCAGATTCGTAAAGCAAAAATATGAGCAAAAATGAAGCGTCACATCACTCTTGAAGGAGTTGAATTGGATATCGCTAGAGGATCGCAGAATTAGCGCTAGGTTAACGCTTCTGGAGAAATTTAGGTCGGAAGTTCTCTTAGAGGTCTCAGGAATATTAGAGGCACCTACGTTAGGGTGGTTCAAAAAAATCGAAAGTTTTAAATGTTCTGGTGCTCATGCTTAATTTTATTACTTTTCATGTCAGAATGACGTGAGTAAAATTTTAGCCTCATCAGTACACTCTATCCCATGCCGCAGAGGGGTCAAAGTTCACAAATTTTTCAGAAAATTTAGAACAACCGGCTAAAATTCATGTTCATAACATTTTTTTCGCGTTTTCTAATTTTTTAATGAATGTTTTAATAATATCTATAATTTTGTAACTGCGATTTCCTCCCAAACTGGCAGCAATTCAAGGTTGATAATAATTGAAATATTACGTCTTCCTCTTTAGACTCGAGAAAATCTTATCACCTAAATATTACGTAATACTTTTCACCACTCCGTCTACAGGATTGTGAAATTAGTACGCAAATGTAATCTGTAATGAATTCTTTAACCCTTTCACTTTCAACGAGATACGAGTCCCACTCAATATTTATATTGCATAATCCAAAGGGGAGAATATAACCAAGTATTCCATTTTGGCCTGTCCCCCTGGCATTTCACATGTAGCGTTTAAATTTGTGTCGATAGTTTTTTATTTTACTCAATTGAACTTATAAGTAAATTTTATTGCCAGAAAATGTGTATTTGTTAAGAAATTGAAAATATGGAAAATAAAATTGGTAGCGAAAGGGTTAATTAAGTAGGTTTCGTAGCCGCAAAACGATTGTCTGAACCATCCCTGAGTTTCAATTACAAATTAGCTGTGATGTAATTGTAATTAGGTAATCGGGGAGTTACCACTGGGGTAGACTAAACTGCAGTTGAAATTTGCATTACTAAGCCATTTTGACACTCCAATCATTACGTTTCACTCATTAACGTTGACAGTATATGACGCATCCATGCTTAAACCTGAATTTTAAGTTGTTAATATCTTTTAAACAAAGGCCCATTGGAAAAAACCGCCGAGAGACATATTTGATATTTTAGTTCTAGTTTCACCTCCTAAAAGGGTTTAACGAAGTTCAATATTAATGTTATGGCCTCCCTTTTTAAGTATTGTCCCTTTTTCCCTAACGGATTTACGAAAATAATTTGCGACTCTTGTTCTTAGGCGGTTACAAATTTTACGATTTAATTAGCTTGTACAACCCGTCGCAAAACTACGACTTATTGTTGTAGTAATATAATCGTTGTTGATCTGTCACAGCACACTCAGTGGTGCAGTGACATTGTGTTTTGATGAATATAAATAATAAAATTATATTTATGTATTTGTCTAACACACACACGGAAAAATCCCGAAAATGTTCCATTTAAAGTAAAACATTTATATAATAAGCCCATAAAATCAATATTAGTTTTAATAATTCCGGCTTACTACTGCAGGCAGCAATCCAACAGTAATACAGTTTACGATAATGTTCTCTGAATAACGTTTATCTAAGCTTTATAAATGAGAAATACCTCAAGTTGTAAACTGCCTGATGTACGTAGGTATACTAACCGAAAGACGGATGAGCGAGCAAATGGGCAGTAGTCATATTATCTTTCAAGAAAAAACAGCAGAAACTATCCCCAGGTTTTTTCGCACGCTTCAGTAAGAATGTTCAACGAAGATGTCTTACGTAACAACTCCAGCCTTCAAGACTATCATTTTATGCTGGCGGCTATCCCCAGGTTTTTTCGCACGCTTCAGTAAGAATGTTCTACGAAGATGTCTTATGTAACAACTCCAGCTTGGTGCATCGAAAGTCTGAGTGGTGAGGTTAGTGAGTATACGAGCAGCTGGGATGAATAGACCGTTTTAGCGGAACTCGTGTGTATGCAACCATGCATGCTGCTCAGTGAGCAGAGCGCAGTGTTGCTCTCGAAACAGTAACCAATAGTACGTGATCTTACTCTGGCGTGTGTTGTAGCGAGAACATGTTTCCTGAATCGGATTCCACGTTGATTATTTTCGTCAATGGGAAGAAAGTGAGTGTGCATTTTTAGTGTATTATGTAACGAGCCCAGTAACGGTTGATATGTTTCTAAATCTTACGAGGTTAAATTGCTGATTTGTTATCCTACAAGAGACGTAAAAAGCTAAGACACCTATGTGTTGTAGTCATGGTTAATTTTCTCTAAGTAAATGCCTGCCTTAAATTAAAACAAACTTTATTAGAATATTATTTGCCCTAAATGCTCATTACTTTTACGCGTATAAATATATCTCCCTTGCACTATGTAACCTACAACAACCGTGTCATTTTTGTAATTCTTACGCGGTTGTTTTCAATATTGTATGCAATCTCTTTAGGACTTAATACAAGCGCTAATCCAAGAGAAAAATCTTTTATAAAGTTTAAATCTTTATGGCCACTATTTAAAAACGAAGAGTTCATATAGATTAACAGAAATCGTTCGTTTAAGTCAATGTTATACCTAAGGAGATTTAAATACATTAATTACATAACGAATTTTTACACATTTTAACTGCACAACTGTAAAGTTGGCTTGACAACACAATTTGTAATGTTTCCGAAATTCGTTCGAAGAAAAAAATAGGGTCAGCTGAAGGTAACGTTTTTATTTGGCGCGACACGTTTGCCTCCGTCCGGTTTCCTATGTTGTCATCGTCGTCAATGAATGAAGAGGACGCTTACCAACGCTTAAAGGATCGTTACTTGACCTTGTTTACGTCTCCACTTGCCCAGAGTTTTAAACTTTCGCTCGGCATTACGACGTAATATTTACACAAATGAAATAATGTATGTAATATTCAGCCAGCAATATATATATATATATTAGAGATGCACCGAATATACATTTTGGCCGAATAACCGAATGTTAAAATCAATAGTCGGTCGAGGCCGAATATCACCATCATAGAATTAACTTCAAGAATGCAAGAATGAATCTGAAATTTTATCAAAAAATCCTTTTATTTATTTAATTTTTATTACAATTTTATTATTCAAGCATTAATAGTCAAATTTATGAAATTTTAAATTATGGTGCAGGAACAACTTTTCTGCATGGTCAGCAGCTAAGTTACTCCTTCGGTCACTGTACTGAACATTCGCAATACTAAAAAGGCGCTCGCCTTCAGCAGAGGTTGGAGGGGGAGCAAGATATCCTTGTGCAAGCTTTGCCAGTGTAGGGTACTGCTGTTTTCGTTTTTGCTACCAGGTTGTTGGACATTCTTTTCTTCCTAACAGTGCCTCAACACGGTATTGACTTATCTCCCAAAGGACTTGGTAGTTTGTTATATTCTGATGAACATGCGATTTCATTGAAACCATCCCATAAACTGAAACCTTGTGAACTGCTTGATGGAGTTGCTTTTTGCATGTTTTCAGAGGCAGACTTAACATTGGCACCCTAATTTATACTCTTTAGTTATAATACCTTTGCATGCACTTGCTCCTTCACATCATCACTTGAGAAGAATTTGTTCTTAAACCTAGGGTCTAGAAAAGTGGCAATGGAACAATGTAACTGACTTTCAGGCAGTGTTGAATCCAGACGTTCTTCCCCGGGGGGGAAACTGCATGGGTCGGGGGGGTATATATATTATATCGCTAGAAAATTAGTAGGAGTTGTCTTTTTTGTAATTGTTTAAATAATTAAGTAAAATAAAATGCAATTTATTCATTGCAGATTAACAAATAATTTGTAATATAATTTTATACATCATTTAATAACAAAATTAACTAAATTTAATATTTGGAATAATCATAGAAAATTTGATTAGATATGTAACAAACGCTTTAATAAACCTTAGTCTTGATAAGTAATATAATTATAAAACACTAAATATATATTTATTGAAAAGAAGAAATAAATAAACGTGTATTCATCGGTACTCAGAAAGATCAAAAAAAGAATAAACTAAAACTAAACAAATATACGAAATTATACCTATTTATGCATCTAGTACTTTTAAATAGACATAATGTAACAAAAAAATATTTTATTTCACAAAAACTGCCAAATTCCTATGCCTTAATAAAAAATAATAACTACCGTATATACTCGTGTATAGTATGAGTTTTTACGACCAAATTTTTATTTCAAATATTGGGGATCGTACTATACATGAGTAATGCATTTGAGGAATTAAAATTCATGTATCTTCACGGGCATTTTCGGTGAAGTTATGCCACCCGCACGCATTCTAATGGTAGGATAACCTTAACAGTGAAGTCCTTTATCAGTGTTATGTTGCTTTGTGAAGAGTAAAATCTTTTTCATATATACAGCTTCAAATTCACAAATACTTGATATAAGTGAAGATTTACGGGCACTACCTTTCTTGAATTTTATGTATGTACATCTTTGTTTGCGTCTTTTTACAAGGGATGGATTGGAACGAGTTGGACTAAAAGTATTGTAGACGGCGTAACTTTATGGAATTTCGACATCTTGGAAAAAAGAAATTACTGTGTAATATTCAACAGTCTTTATTGTTTCTTCAATCATACACCGATCGGTTTCCACTACAAAGTCATTCTAAAGGTGTTACGTCGGTTAGTAACACCATTAGAATGATTTTGTAGTGGAAACCGGTCGGTGTGTGATTGAAGAAACAATAAAGACTGTGGAATATTACAAAGTAATTTATTTTTATCCGTTATCCCTACCTATTAAATAGATGAGCGGGTGGAACCTTTACGTACACGGAACGTAATCCAGACGTATTAGAATTGAAACGATTTTATTTCATCTTGTGCAATCATGATTCATATCACTTTTTATTAAATGTTTTAGAAGTAAGATACTTAACTTATCCGAATTTTAGTGTACTCGCAAGAAATACTATTTGCGACATTTATGGTCTATTCTATGGTGGTATGGAAAATCAAGGTCGTTCGATATATCTCGCTCGTAACCATCGGGCTATCGAAACAAAATATATCGACCCTGGTGGAAAGCTGGGGTTGTACTATAAATGAGATATATGAAAAAATCAGGTTTGTTCACCAAAAAATCAGAGGTCGTACTATACATGGAGTCGGCATATACATGAGTATATACGGTAAGTAGGAAGTATTCGGGAATAGAGAGATAGAAGTTCTTCTATCTGTCAAGATTGTTCCAGGCAGTCTGTGTTAGAATGGCGAGAAGATAGTATGTGCCTAATTTTAATAGAGAAAATCAAAACATTGTTTTGAATCACAACCTTGAAGCATGAGTCTGCTTCCGTTGCGACGGCATGATCTTTTTTTTCTGTACGCTGCACGCGCAACAAAGTATTGATGCTTCAGGATTCAGCAAATATATGACGCAGTCCACGTGTCAAAATATCTTTAAAATAGATATTTATAACTTATATGTCACAATAAATATTTAAAACCTGATTGTAGTTAAACGTGCTTAAATATTAGTAGAAAATAGAATTAAAATATATATTGTTAAAGCTGCGTAAACTCACTAAAATTCCATAAAAAACTGAATTAATTGTCCATTTTCTCCGGGGGGATTTTCCCCCCCGGGTACTCCCCTGGATTCAACACTGCTTTCAAGATAATAAAATCTTCTCTGATTTGCCCTCTGAATCTCAGCTCTCATTGCATGCACACCAATTACAGCATCTTCCCTTGAGTAGAATGACAGAAGGCTTCTTACAGCAGGTATCACGTAAGAAATACTTGCACTCTCAAAGCACATCAGTTTTGTAACTTCTTCAGCAGGTTCCAGCAAACAAATTGCTTTCTCTGCAAGGAACCATTGTTAGATAGTCCTGCTATGCTGATATTATTATCTGCAAAGAACAGGATTATGGCTTTCTTTTGTTCAAGCAGCCTTTTTAACATTAATAGTCAGTGCCGTATTTACGCACAGGCAACTGCCCATGGTGCCAAATTATGAAATGCGCCAAAATATGAAAGGCACTAAATACTGAAAGATACCAAATTATGAAATATGAATATCGAAGTTTTCTTAAAATTGTAAAAAAATTTTGAATTATATTGCCTCATTTAAGAATACACTAGCGTAATGTCTGTCAGTAATTATAGGATTCTTCGAAAAAATGCACAAATTTAAAATTTCATATTTCACATTATACTTGTATTAAAGATAGTACTAAGGAAAAAATGTGATGACAACACACAGAATAAGCCTTTCATATATGTAATTTTCTTATTCGATGGTGGTTCAATCAACCATTATTTTCTGTATGGAATAAGCAGGATTGTGCCGACCACCTCAGTCGCCTCTTGAAAGGGGCACCAGAATTTGACTACAGTGAAAGTCTATCCAAAAATAGTCATAATTGTTTTTGATATTGCTTATTCCTTTTTAAACAATGTTGCAACAATCCATATTTTATATGTTTTTGCTGAGTTGACCTTGTGCTGAGTGGGAGCATTTTTGTAAGTTATGCAATCGAATGACTTTCTTACAAAATTTAATTTAATAAGAAAATGCGCATCAAAAAATAGTGTCTATGGGCATCAAAAACTTAAACTCGGCCCTGGCAATAGCTGCTATTCCGTCTTGTTTGAACATCTTGTAGAAGTACACGATGAGGTAATTCCAAAATCTCTTGTATCTCACGCAATTTGTCTTTGGAAGAAGAAGAATGATGAAAGTGGCCAACAATCTTTCTACTTACAGTCAGTAATTCTGTTACATCGCGCTGTGCTACAATTGCTTTTTGAAGTGTGCGAACAAAACATCTTATGTTTGTGATTCCCAGATCACTCATAGCCTTCACCATGTTTGTACCAATGTAAATGACAATTGTGTGGCACTTTTCTTTACTGATTTTCTATTCTATAAAAATTTCTTCAATTATTTTTGCTCTATTGCTAACTGTGTGAGATCCAGAAATCTCTCAGCGAGCAAGTAAAGCAGAAGCATAGTTGAACTCATCATTAATCCAACATGCTGTAAAACTTAAAAATGACTTCTGGTTGTTTCTGCATGTCCAATGTGCAAGATACAGAAGTAGCACATTTAATATTATCATCAACCTTTTTGTGCACAGCAGAATGTACATTGGGAATTTTTTTTTCTGTAACATGTTTTCTAGAAGGGACTTTGAATCTAGGATTCATGGCTTGTGCAAATCTCAAAAAGTCTTCATCTTCAACAACTGAAAATAGCTGGCAATCTATTGTAATCATTTCTACAATCTTCCTATTTAAAGTTTTAGCCTTTACAGATTCAGGATTATAAGGGATTCCCCTCTTAAATATTCTTGTAATGTCTGCTGTTTTGAAGGTTGATTAGTTAGAATACAATGTGTTTTAGGAACCTCATTTTTCTTTAATATGTTCTTCTTTTCTTCATACTCATTATATTCTTTCTTATGCCTGGTTTGAAGATGATTTATCATAGATGACGTTGTGCAAGATTTTGGTGTTTTTTTCCACATAAAATTCTTAGGTTGCAAACTAGACATTCTGCTTTTAATTCATCTTTGCAAGATGTGAAGAATTCTCAAATAGAACTTTGTTTTGATGAACTCGTGGTCTAAATTTGATTGAAATTATTAACAAAGCAAAAATGCATAAAAATGCTGTTTGCCATAATAAAACCTTTAAATAAGCAAAATTCCAATTTAATCTAAAATCACATTTAAATATAGAAATACCATCAGAGTAAATTATAGAAGTAATGTAAAAATGACAACACGATATTCAGTTAAACAAATACGTAATTTGTTCAAGGTTAAATGTACAAAACTAAAGACTGTCAGACAGTGACAGCAACTCAAGTTCTGACTCAAACACCTGCCAAGAGAGGGCAAATGCGGTGAATGGGGAAACCCGGGTATAGAACGATGTGACTCTGAGTTTCAACGACGCAAAGTAGATTTTTAACCATTAATATCTGAAGGATGCAACTACGAAACAACTCGAATCTAGTTGACACAAATTGGGATTTAATGTAGTAATCCACTAAGGAAGCCTTAATTTTGTGGAATTCCATAATTCTGAAAAAAATAATACAACAAACTATGTAACACTATATAATGGAATTGTTACATAGCTTGTATTATTTCTTCCGAATTCTGAAATTCCACAAAATTAAGATTTCCCTAATGGAATATTCAAGTAATAAACAATAATAATAACAATATGATAACAAAAAGCTAAATTTACCAAAGGAAATGGTGAATTAGGCTTGACATTTTGTTTTGCTAGATGGTTCTTATAACAGACCTTATTATTACTGGCTATGAAATTTTCAGTCATTTGACATGTGTAATAACAATTATTACAAGATACAGAGGGTGAGATTAACATTATGAGGGACCTATGGCTAATATGGTATAAGTATAAATTACATAGAGTAAAAAATTGTCTTCAGTTTGGACTTGCATGATAAAGCCTTGTTTCAAATAGTTCAGTTGCAGGGGATGATACTGCCCTTTAGCTGTTACTTAAATGGGAAATGAAGGGCCTGAAGTAGGACCTAAAGTATGAGGGGCTAAGACCTTATTAGCCTAGAGGTTAATCTGATTTTTAGTTTATAATTTACGAGGATGGAACCAGGGTCATGGTATTGAAATCTTCTATCTGAGATTAAAATACAACATACCACCCCAGATCAAGACATGTAGATGAATTGATAGTGACAGTGCTATAATACTCCCCATAGAAGAGAGTCATATGAGACAGTTGCTTCTCAACTCACCTCATAATACAACCCTGAATAAGAATTTCAATTCCAGAGAAATGTATTTAATGCTAATTCCAAAATGAGTTAATATTATATGTTCAACTTTATTTTAGATAATAGAAGAGAATCCAGACCCAGAATGGACTCTATTATTCTATCTTAGAAATAAATGTATCCTTTTATTAATGGTAATTGCATAATTCATGATATGTGTAAGTTAACATTCGTCACTGCAGGACTGACTGTATCAGACAATGTGGAACTGATGATTTAGAAAAATAGAATAAATAATGATACTGGCTAAGACTGTTTTCGTCTACCTTTCCATATATGTACTGTATACTATTTACAATCCTGGTGAAGTTAACTGTTTTTAAGCAAGTTATTCTGATGTTGGGAAATGAGGAAACAGGTGAAAAAATCTGCCATGACCGGGAATCGAACTCGGGTCTTCGACTTGTCGGGTGGATATTCTACCACTGAACTACCATGGCAGACTAATTCACCTGTTTCAGAACGGGAATATTTTCTTAGGTTGGGACCAAGCTAGCTATGCTAGTATCAATCAGCCCCAATGGATGTCCTCAAGGAGATACATCAAAGAAAACCCCTACCCTCTCAAATGGTGAGAATGCCATGAATGGTAGTCCAGTGGTAGAATATCCGCCTGGCAAGTGGAAGACCCAGGTTCGATTCCCGGTCATGGCAGATGGTTTCACCTGTTTCCTCATTTCCCATCATAACAGCTTATGCCTGTCACATCATGATCTTCGGATCATCCTTTCTATCAATTTATTCTGATGTTCTTTGGTAATAATGTAACTTTAGTTGTTAAAAATTCTTATATATATATGGGTCACATGAATTTTTTTAAGGCTATAAAAGATGATCAATTGTATTGGTGTATAATAACTATTGAGTTAGTGATAAATTTCCTTAATAAATTATCAAGTACGACTCTGTGGAACCAAGTTTGGTTGTGGTGAAGGAGGATGTGGAGCATGCACTGTGATGTTATCTAGATTTGACAGAAAAAAGAATAAAATAACGTATCCTTTTAATTGTGGTGTAATGTTGAATAATGGTAAAATTTTCATTTCTTTCTGAAGTACATAACACGTACTGCAAGTCTAATTAAAATTTCAAAAGTTTTTCAGATAGACCCATATAGATTTTTACCTTAATTTATCCAGACATATGGCAGCAAATGCTTGCCTGTTTCCTATTTGCTCAACCCATGGTATGGCAATTACAACAGTAGAGGGTATAGGTAGTATTCATCAACCAATGAAAGAAGGGAAGAAATCATATGTGCATCCAGTACAGCAGCGCATTGCTTTAGCTCATGGGTCTCAGTGTGGATTTTGTACTCCGGGGATTGTTATGTCTATGTACACTCTACTTCGAAGTCTTCCTGAAACTCCCTCGATGGAAGATATAGAAAAAGCACTTCATGGTAGACAAAAAACATTCATTTAAATTGAGGAAGAAGAAGGATATATATCTTATACTAATATAAATGATATGTTTTATACTGTTTTCTCCAGTGAAAAATTAGTATATTTAAACTTTTTCTTTTTATTAAAATTAAATTAGCATGCCCAACTTATATACAGTCAGCTTCGGTTATGCCGGATCTTCGGTTATAACGGTTTTTTTGTCATTCCCCGACCGTTTTTCTATGCTTTATCACATAAACTACTTCGGTTATACCGGTCTCGCGTATATCGGATTTTCGGTTATATCGGATTCCTCCGACAGTCCCTAACAGATAATTTTCTTCGGCTATAACGTTTTTGAAAAAGATAATGGAGTGCTAAAGCGTTTTTGCAGGGTTTAAAAATCCCGTAGTGCACAGATGACTCACTCGTCATGAAGACATAATTATTAAGTCCCCATTCACGGACCAGTTGCGCGGCGAAGACCGACTTTGATATACCGTAATCAGAATGTCCGTAGTGTTCTTCCGCGCAGCACACACCAATTTCAACTCTCATTAAGCGTGTGCCTTCGGGAGCAGCTGACCAAGTCACTGCATGCGCGTTTCACCCGAACTGCCCGAATTCCTTTGACGCCCTCCGAGTCCAAATCATACCGCTTTCCTGGAATAATGAATTTCAGCGCTATGTTTCCATTGCCGGTGGAGTCAACTTTAATGATTATGCCCCTATTGACGATAACACAACAGTTTCTGAAGTCCCTACCGATCGGAACATCATTGCCGCTGTATCCTGCCGAGCTGTAGCCGACGACAGCGATGACGAAACCGAGATCGGTACGCCAAAGACGAAAGTGAGCGCCCAATTATCACAGTGCAGGAAGCTCTGAGAGCTTTTAAAATAGTTTCCCAGTATTATGATGCGCATGGTTCTGATGAGAAATTACACAATCTGTTCTCTATTGAGAAAGACTTGCAAACACGATTATCTTGCTCGAAGAAACAAACGAACTTAACCGATTTTTTTGAGTAAAACATAAGTGAGCAAAAATTAACGTGGTAAATGTGCTTTTTGGTGTGATAAATGAATGCATTTCTGTTAATATATAATAAAACTGAAAATAAACGTAATTTTAATTGTATTAATTTGAAATTCATTTTATAAAACGTAATTTCGCCGGACTTCGGATCTAACGGTCTTCGGCTATATCAGATTTTTTCAGAGCTCCCCTGAAGATCCGTTATAACTAAGGTGACCAGATTTCAGATTAGTCAAAGCGGGACAAACTCTTCTAGCCCCTGGAGTATAGGCAAATCACGGCATCTGACAAGAGTTAAGCTGTTCTCTCCGATAAATTGAAGGGTTGAACACACTTGTCTCACGGATTTCTACATGACTTGGGCCAAGGAATTCTGAATGTAGTTCCATGTTAAGGGCTTCTTCAAAATGATCCACTTGAATGCACTAATCGTGATAAATTGATAAATATCCAAGCAGTTCCCATAAAACTTGTATAATCTGTCCAGCAAACCATGATATTTTAATCAAAACATCTTCTTCGAGTTTAATGATATCGCTTGGAATCATAAGAGATACAAATGAAATAATTTTCAAAGAAAGAATGAAATGCTCTTTATTGAAGTAGGAATTACATCTCAAGAACTTCTACAGATTCTTGAGCTGGAGAAATACAGAAAATATGATATCCTAGCAAAGGAAATTAGTAGGATTAACAATTGCAAATTTAGAGTTATTCCATATTTTTGTACTTGTCCGATGACAATATTTTCTTCAATAGATCTGGGTGGTCCTTCAAAAATTTATGAAATTCCATACATGAAAAATTGAAATTAGTTTTTACAACAAGCATTGCCTTCAGGGTCGACACTGATAACTGTTTTTTCTGCTGTCCACAATTTATTCATCTGAGAGAAAGTCCTCTCAACAGGAGCGTTTGTACCGGGCAAACAAAAAATGTATTGAATAATTTCGGATAGGTGGGAATGCGCTATGTTATTAATTTAAAAATGACAGAATATCTGGACCCACCATTGGTCACTTGGAACTGCATCTTTATTCCATTTTAATACTTTCTGCTCATTGGCAAAATTTTGGGCACAAATAAATTCATCGAAAAGTTCTGTGTCCAATTTTGCGTCCAGAAAACCTTTCTGCGCCATAAAATCAATTGATTTCTCGACATCACACCACTTTGGGCTGCTTAACAGAGAAGCCCAATCTAGATGATTTAATTCTTGAAAGTGATAAGCCCATTTATCTAGATATTGTAAGCAGGTGTCGTAAAAGTCCAGCACATTTTTCTGAATAATTTCTTTGTCAATGATATCTTGTAGCTTGATCAGTTCTTCTCGCACAGAATGAGGGAGGAAAATATTATTTTTCTTAGATAAAAGATTTTCTTTCAAATTGTAAATAGCTTTTGACACCTCAACTGCGGACACATTCTGACCCTCAATTTTAGCAATGACCGACTGAAATGTGGAAGATTGGCTGTGAACAAAATTCAACCAGTTCCGAACAGGGGTTTTCAAAAAAATTCTTTATGATATTTGGACATTTGTCTTGGTTGAGGAAGTAATTTTTCAATGCTGGAAATATTTTCAAAATTCTTTCAATCGCCGGCACCAATGCAAGGCATCTTGTTTTGCTATATCCTAATAACTGCCTATATTCTACTTCTGTCGTGCTACAAAATTCAATTAGCTCATTCACCCTGTGTATATATAGAAGTAGGAATATTTCTTTACAATTATTGGCCCAATATCAATGGGCAAACAATCAGAAGCCATCTGAATAGCATTGTGAAGAATATGAGCTGCACAGCCAACACCGACTATTTCTCTTCCCAAGTGTCTGCAATTTTTGAAATATATTATTCACTCCTCGTCTGTTTGCTCCACCAAAGTTACAATTTGTATTGTCTCCACAAAAAGCAGCCCTTTATTATAGAGTTTATATTTTCCAATGATGTCACATAAATAGTCAATAATTAAATCTGAAGTTTCGCCAGTTAGCAATTTGAATTCCAAAATTTTTATAGAGACGCATTCATAAGATAGAAACATTCGAACCATAATTGGGAATAATTTACAATTTTCATGGTTAGATGTATCTGTTGACAGTGTGCAACAATGTGAATTTTTCAGATGTTCAGCCAATTTATCAATAGCATAACACATTGGTTACAATTGTTTCTGATTTTGTCCGCGCACATCGAAATTTGGGTTCAAAACATATTTGTAATATTTTAGAAGAACAGTCATTCGACCGGAAGCTTTGGTTCTCTTTAACAGTATGGTAAACCCACAGTCCTTCAGCGGCCACAATCTCTAAATCTTTTCCATTGAGTGTTACGTTTTTAAAATAAGTATCCACGGAGTTGCTTGAAGAAGCACTAACATCAGCCAGCTTATGTTTTTTAGTTTTGATTTGTTTTTCGATACCAGATGACCCACCGTGACCAATGGAGAACAGTGAGTGGCATTTTTCACAGTATACTTCACTATCTAGTTTTGATTTGCTAAGAAACAGAAATTTTTTCTGTAACTCAGTATTAAAAGTACACTGTCATTTACTCATTTTCAAAAGGGCCTATAATAAAAATATATAATAGTAAAAAGTATTAACTCACTAAAGTTTAAAAAACTACGGTCGGCGAAGAGGAAAAATTCAGAGAAACTATCAACTTCGTCACCAACAAGCGTTATCCATTTTATAAATATAAGCTATGCACACATAACAAACACTAGATTTAACAGCTCGACACTCGGTAAACCGCTCCATCTGCAGGTGACATAAGGATGCGCATTGCGGTAAGCAAATTAGAGAAGTGGGTTGTCGACTGTCAGACCCATCTATGATCAGACCAAGCAAGCTCCTTTTTGTTTCCCCTACTAACCTGCAGAAGGCATCATAGATATAATTTTATGCACTATGTAATGTATAAGGTATAACTATGAGCTCAAAAGCAGGACATTTTAGTGTCCCGCCAGCATTTCTGAGGAAAGTGGAACACTGTCCTAAAAATCTGGACAGTCCTGCCAAAATTGGGACGTATGGTCACCTTAGTTATAACCAAAGTTGACTGTATATAGATAGTAGTGACTGATATTGACTGTGATATACAACGGTGTCTGCTCTATAAAATACAAATTATTATTACCAAATGATAATATTTTACAAATTAAACTTTTCTCATACATTATGAGCTAATATACACCCAAATTACTGAAAACAAGAGATTGAAAATTATCCTCAGCAGTCAACATGTTAATAATATGTATTATAAATATCTATGCATGGTTGAGTTCTAAATTTATTAGCAATGCATGCTTCATAAACTGTTTTGTAACATTATTGCTAACTCAGTTTCTGCTTATCCTTTGTGTTTAATACCATATTTTAGGAAATCTTTGTAGGTGTACAGGTTATCGTCCAATATTAGAGGGATTCCGTACGTTCACTCAGGGAGGAGATTACATGAATAATGATGCATTTGGTACTAAAAATACTGGCAAAGGAGAAAGAAGATTAAATAAAAATGAACAAATATCAATTCAAAATGGTAGTTTATCACTTGTGTTAGCAGAAAATGAACAGTATAAAAATGATGAATTCAATGGAAATTCATGTAGTTTTGGTAGTAGTTGCTGCAAATACAAAAATGGAAAGCCAAACTGTTTATTTGATGACAGCCAGTTAATCCCATATGATCCTAAGCAAGAACCTATATTTCCTCCAGAGCTTCAAGTAAGTACACTAGAAATGTTATATGTACTATCAGAGTTTAAAAATCTTAACACCTTGGAACAAAATAGCTCTTTTTTTTCATGAGAATTGCCAATTTTTTAGGGTTTTGGGGCCAATTTCTGATTTTGCATAAATATAAATGTTTTCTGTAAATAAGTATTAAGTTATAGAAAAAAGTGTAAGGGCAGAAATAAAGTATAAAATAATAAATACAAACTATTGTGGTGTATCAGAGAGAATGGCAATTTTTAAAAACTCACATTCATTTCTTTCTTTCTACCTTAAAGTATACACAAGAAGCCTCATGTGGCCCTTTCAGTAAAAAGTTTAGTGGCCCCTGGTGTAGAAGAATGCCTGCCTTACAATTTTCACACTGGCATATACATATTAACAACACAAAAGTAAATGGGGCAATAATTTACTGTAGAAATATTTTACTTTCTCATACAAAGTATTGAGAAAGTATTGTTTTTGTGAAAAAATTCGACCTCGAGATTTTTACGGAAATACACGTTTTAGGTGTCACTGAATCCGAAAAAGTGGTTTTCGCAATGCCGTCTGTCTGTCTGTTACTGGCGCTGGAGCCTAGACGGTCGAACGTAAATGAATGAAATCTCGTACTTAGGCATTTTATCATACTGAGCAGAGTATACATAGAAATGGTTGACATTGATCAATAATTAAGAGTAGTTTATTCTACGCATTTTTAACAGCAATCCGATTTTCTCGAAAACAGCTCTAACGATTTTGATCAAATTTCGCACAGTCACTTGAGTTTACGTCTTCAATAATACTGTATAGTTCATATTTCTCAAAAAATGAATATAAGGCTAGTTTATTCTAGGCAACTTTAACAATAATTCGATTTTCTCAGAAACGGCTCTACCGATTTTGATCAAATTTCGTACATTTACTTATACATCCTCAATAATACTGTATAGTTCATATTTCTCAAAAAATGAATATAAGGCTAGTTTATTCTAGTCAACTTTAACAATAATTCCATTTTCTCAGAAACGGCTCTAACGATTTTGATCAAATTTCGTACAGTTACTTGAGTAACTGAAAGCTTTAATCAGCATTTTATAGCCCAATTAGGAAACAATTTTCAGACAGACATTGCCAGGTGAGCACATAATACATCTGGGGATGGATCCCACCACCAAAGTTTTAAGATAATTTTGTCAGAATTGTAATATCTCTAGTATTTTGTTGTACACTTTGTTTTCCTGTTTTTGGTTTTCACAATTTCAGCATCACATCTAATTCAGATCTGTATTTTACAAATGTTTTTTGTTTCATTGTTGCCTAAAAAAATATAAGGATGAGCAAGTACAAAAGTTACACTGCAGCTTTCAAGTTAAATGAAAAAAGTCAATGGAGGAAAGTAGCGTTACATTAACTACATTCAGAAGTTGTAGGGTGGGCATTATATAGATTTTTATTTTTACTTTATCATACGAAGTATTGAGAAAGTATTGCTATCGCGAAAAAATTCGACCTTGAGATTTTTACGGAAATATATGTTTTAGGTGTCGCTGAATCCGAAAGTGGTTTTTGCAATTCCGTCTGTCTATTACTGGCTCTGGAGCCTAAACGGTAAAGCAAAAATGAATGAAATCTCGTACTTAAGTGTTTTATCATACTGAGCAGAGTATACATAGAAATGGTTGTCATTGCTCAATAATTAAGGGTAGTTTATTCTACACATTTTTAACAACAATTCGATTTTCTCAAAAACGGCTCTAACGATTTTGATCAAATTTCGTACAGTTACTTGAGTTTATATCTTCAATAATACTGTATAGTTCATATTTCTCAAAAAATGAATATAAGGCTAGTTTATTCTAGGCAACTTTGACAATAATTAGATTTTCTCAAAAACGGCTCTTAATGATTTAGGTCAAATTTCGTACAGTTACTTGAGTATACATCTACAATAATACCACATATTTCATTTTTCTCAGTGAATGAATATAAGGCTAGTTTATTCTTGGGCAACTTGAACAAAAATTGGATTTTCTAAAAACAGGCTCATACGATTTTCATTTTCTAAAGATAACTAAATGACGCATTAGTACCCATATATGAGAAAGTTTGTACAATGTATGTTGTACCGATTTTTCTAGTTATTTAGTTTAAATAAGGGTTGCAGGCATTACATCAGATAATATGGCATTATGGTATGCTTAATAAACAAATGTTGAGTCATGCTAGTAAATATCTCCTGATAAGATTCATCGTTTTCCTGTCAAATTAGTATTGAAAAAATGTATAGCTTCACTTATCATAACAAATTTTTAATTCACTTTTAGATATCATCCAAACTAGATGAACAACTTTTGATATTCAAAGGGGAAAAAAGTACATGGTATCGTCCGCAGAGGCTTGAGGAATTATTAATTCTCAAGGACAGATATCCTGATGCTAGAATTATTGTGGGTAACACCGAAATAGGTAGGAATTATAATTAAAAACATTTTTATCATTAAAATGACATTAACTATTTTACTAACTTCATTTAATTCATAACATTTATTATTGCACTTGAACTAATTTTGATTATACTTTTTTGGATATAGGGATTGAAAAGAAGTTTAAAAATTTTAACTACCCCATTCTTATAAATCCCACTCAGGTTAAGGAACTATTAATCCTGAGCTTAACCTCATCAGGAATTAAAATAGGAGCTGCTGTTACTTTAGATGAGGTTGAATCTGTCTTACAAGACCAAATAAAGAAAAATTTGGGTGTGTATTAATTTGACTAAACAGAAATTAGCTTCTAGTAAATAAATGTAATCAATATCTATATATTTCAGGCTTCAAGACTCGAATTTTTTCTGCTATTATTGAAATGCTTCACTGGTTTGCTGGAAAGCAAATAAGAAATGTTGCCGTAAGTATATAAAACATACTTTTAACTACTGCACTTATTAAAAAAGTTTGAATTTTTCAGTCATCCGATACGGGATGTTTACTATTCATTGATAAAAATTGAATACTTTAATGCTTGTAATTATTTAAATGTGGCCATAAGCTTAAAAAGAAATTAGTCCATTGAGTACTTTTTAAAAGGCATCTTCCTTGCTCTTGCTCTTACTTCATACTATTGCCTTGGTATGTTGAAAGGCATACTTAATCATGTAATGACCCTTCCTAAACCACAGCAAAATCAAACCAGTAATTTTTTCAGTCAGTTTCTCTAAACCATTGTGATGGACAGTATCTATATCTTTGCTGCCAGTTTAACATCCTCATCTGACTGAAAGTGCTAGCTTTGAAGATATCTCTTTAGGTTGCTAAACAGATGAAAGTTGGAGGGAGCAAGGTCCAGACTGTGAGAATGGATGGACAAGGGTCTCCCAATTCCAAGTGTTCAGAAGTGCTATGGTCTGCCGTGCTGTATGAGGCCATGCATTGTTGTGCAGCAACAAATTGTCAGATTGGGGCCTTTGGCTTGATCAACATGATTCAATCTGGACCTTGCTCTCTCCTACTTCTTTCTGTTGGGCAACCTAGTAGATTATGTGTGGCTATTTGTATATGTCATTCAGGACAAGGGTGGGTCAAGCGGAGCTCTTGCTCTGAGTGCATCATTCTAGGGGGCACCAAAATTGTGATTATATGTATATGCATTTTATATAAAAATTTATTAAAATGATGTGATAAAGTTAGATTGGTGGTGATGTGCAGACAGTAATTATAATTATGTATTATTTTTTACATAACATAAAATACAGGATTTTGGCTAGGGGCACAATTCCAGTTCTTTGCACCAGGTTCAAAATATCTAGTCCTGACTTTTATGTCATTTACTTGTTGCTGAAATAAACAAGTCTACAAAGAGGAAGTACAGGATCTTACTTTTTGATACCCCCTCATACAATCTTTTAAAGTATTTTTACTTCATTAATTCAAATATCAAGAACTCCTAATAAAAAAAATCGGTACAACATACATTGTACAAACTTTCTCATATACTAATGTGTCGTTTAGTTATCTTTAGAAAATGAAAATCATATGAGCCTGTTTTTAGAAAATCCAATTTTTGTTCAAGTTGCCCAAGAATAAACTAGCCTTATATTCATTCATTGAGAAAAAGTGAAATACGTAGTATTATTGTAGATGTATACTCAAGTAACTGTACGAAATTTGATCAAAATCGTTAGAGCCGTTTTTGAGAAAATTGAATTGTTGTTAAAGTTGCCTAGAATAAACTAGCCTTATATTCATTTTTTGAGAAATATAAACTATACAGTATTATTGAAGACGTAAACTCAAGTGACTGTGCGAAATTTGATCAAAATTGTTAGAGCCATTTTCGAGAAAATCGGATTGTTGTTAAAAATGCGTAGAATAAACTACTCTTAATTATTGATCAATGTCAGCCATTTCTACATATACTCTGCTCAGTATGATAAAATGCCTAAGTACGAGATTTCATTCATTTTCACTGTACCGTCTAGGCTCCAGCACCAGTAACAGACAGACAGACAGATAACATTGCGAAAACCACTTTTTCGGATTCAGTGACACCTAAAACGTATATTTCCGTAAAAATCTCGAGGTCGAATTTTTTCACGAAAACAATATTTCTCAATACTTCGTATGAGAAAGTAAAAAAAATTGGTACAACATACATTGTACAAACTTTCTCATATATAGGTACTAATGCGTCGTTTAGTTATCTTTAGAAAATGAAAATCGTATGAGCCTGTTTTTAGAAAATCCAATTTTTGTAAAAGTTGCCTAAGAATAAACTAGCCTTATATTCATTCATTGAGAAAAATGAAATAGGTAGTAATATTGAAGATGTAAACTCAAGTAACTGTACGAAATTTGATCTAAATCGTTAGAGCCGTTTTCGAGAAAATCGGATTTTTGTTAAAAATGCGTAGAATAAACTACTCTTAATTATTGATCAATGTCAACCATTTCTATATATACTCTGCTCAGTATGATAAAATGCCTAAATACGAGATTTCATTCATTTTCGTTCTTCTGTCTAGGCTCCAGAGCCAGTATCAGACAGACAGACAGCATTGAGAAAACCACGTTTTCGGATTCAGCGACACCAAAGACGTATATTTCCATAAAAATCTCGAGGTTGAATTTTTTCACGAAAACAATACTTTCTCGATACTACGTATGAGAAAGTAATAATACCAATATCAATCTATAGACCAGAGGGCATCAACTTACGGCAATGTTTCCCAAATAGCATGCTGTGTGCCATTAGGCATGAACAGATGTGCCACAGAATTTTGGGAAAGTCATACATTTTTCTAACAGTCACAGAAATAACCAAACACTAAAGAAGAGTAGGCACATGTAATTTCTGAATGTACTATGGTGTGAAAGTTGTGAGAAAAATGCAGTGGAGAAGAGTTCTGAGGAAGGGTATCCTAATCATATTGACCAATTTCTACCAAGTTAGCTACATAAGGTAGCAGTACTGCTGTAAATACCCGCATATAATGCACACCTGCGTATAACGCGCAGGTAGGTTTCGGCCTCGTATTCTGCGATTTTTTTATATACCCGTGTATAGCGCGCACATTTTCCTAAAATTTTCATCTCAGTCACAAATTTATCATTTAACTCATTATTATTATTATGCGTTAAATTGTCAATATCATTGTGATATGATAAAACAATCAATTAAATCTGACGCCAGAGACGGCTAGGAAAATCACGGGACCCGGTGCACACGCGGGACATCTTATGCATCAAAAATTTTTAATAGTGAATTATAATAACTAAAGCAATCTCTTTCACTATAACACATCAAAATTTTTTCAGAAATGCATGTACTTTATAAGTACGATAGATATTTCTTAGAGAGCCTCTAAGTGCGGGACCTCAATCACGCCATATATTTTATTCGCATAGATTAAAGTTAATATTATATATAATCAAATTCGATTTAACTTAACGTGTTTATTATGGCCAATATGCAAATTAAATCCACCTTTCTTATCTTTATCTGCGCAATTAATTTTTTTAAATACCGCAATAAATATGTACCCTTGTATAACATGCACCCCGCTTTTCAGCCCCAAAATATCGGGAAAAAAGAGCGCGTTATACGTTATTTACGGTAATTTTTCTTGATATAACATCAGTGATTCCTCATTCCTAGTATTTAATACCATCTTCAAATTAAGCTATCAAGTATTAAATAAAGAGGGGAAGTTTTGAGTAATAGCAAGTATACTTCAAGACAAGCTCGGACCTCAGATTGAAATTGAAGGGGTGTAACACATGATGAAAACAATACAGTAGTAAATAAACAAAAGCTCCCTCACTGTAGAAGGAAGGGGATACATTCACACTGCAGGTCGCTGGTAACACCTTTGCAGGACATAAGTCAAGGAAACACGCAGAAACATACAACTCCTTCAAAAGGCACTCACACACTATACTCTTAACCAGTATTAAAACTAGGCAGTGATGTTTTGACAGCTAGATTTTGACATTACTGAAGATGACATTGGTGTTTAGTTTTAATATTGGTTAAGTGTGTACTGTGTGAGTACCTTTCAACAGAGTTTTATGTTTCTATGTGTGTATGTGTTTCCTTTTGACTTAGGTCCTGCAAAGATGTTATCAGCAACCTGCAGTGCGAATGTGAGTATTCTCTTCCTTTTTACGGAGAAGGAGCTTTTGTTTATTTATTATTGTATTGCTTTCACTTATTGTTTGATTATTAACTCACATTAAAAGCATGTGTAACAGGGAAGAGGGGTAGTATGCTATTTATTTGTACAAGTACCCCGAGGAATGAAAAAAGTTGGGAAACACTGGCCTGAGTAACGCCTACCATAAGGTGGCACGTAAAGAAACTTTATATGGCATGATTATTCAGAGAAGAATTTTTTAAAATATATATTTTTCAAAAAATTTTCCTTTTTACTTTCTCCGTACATAGTATAGGGAAGGTATAGTTTCCGTGAGAAAAATCAATTTCGAGATTATTTGAGTTCCCTAGAACACATTTCGACTATTTTATCGATGATGTCTGTGTGTGTGTATGTGACAGGAGTTTTGTGGGTGCTCTAACTCGAAAAATAATAATCAGATCAGCACAAAACTTTATTTACTTAATATTTTTATCAGCAAATAAATATTTGAAAGGGTTTTGTCTGAAACTGGTTGACTGGAAGTGGATATTTATTCTAGTTGTTTTTCCGCTTTTTCCAAATATCTCCTTTAAACTCCATTTTTATATATAGTCGTTATTATAAAAGTTATAGATAATGTAATTTTCTACAAGTTTTGTTTGAAACAGTTTTTAATAATACCAATAGTTAAGAGATATTTTGATTTTTCTCCTACATTTATCTTAAATACGTCGCTAAGTGATACCATTGTTTTTGCTGCTATGATAAAATTTTCTAATTGTTGATAGCGTTGCTTACACTGTCAAGGGTAATTTTAATTGTGCATCAAAATTTTTTAATTCTTAGAAAAAAGCTAACAATTTTCTTTATTTATTATTTTTTTAAATAAAGACTATTGAGAATGTTTTTAAATTATTCTTCAGTATAATCGCTGATAATTATTTCTGAGAACTCTTATGTTGAGAGTAATCATATTCATTACTCTGTATGGAGAAAGTCATGTGTTTATTTCTATTGTTTTCTATGTGTAATTACATTGAATTATATTAAGGATATCTTACAATAAAAGAATAAATTTTCATAAGCATTGTGGACAAAATGCATTTAAGGGTGGCATGCATGGAGGGTCACAGATTATGAAAAATGATAGAGAATCACACCAAAAAGAAAAATATTACCATCATCCGCTGTAGACAGAGCAGTGAAATATTTTCATTTTTAATGTTGAATGATCTACAGTGCATCCAAATCTGTAGTGCAAGTGATGGTGTTATAACCAGAGAGCTCTGTAATTAGGGTTTTCAAAATAATATCATTTTTATGATCATACTTTTCAATAGATTTTTACTACAGCAAGAATGATGTAAAATAAGTAAAAAATAGTTGCGATTGATTTTATAAGGCTTAATTTTTAATTAAACGTTAAAGTTAGGAAGTTATAAATTTTAAGAATGACAAAATTATAATTACTTAGTACCTAATAAATAAATACATAACATAAAAATAAAATATATTATAGGATTATGTATTTTATATTTGTTCTTGATAATAGAATAAAAATTATTTGATGATGACAAATTTACATTTATGAAAACCTTAATTCTGTTGAATTTTGAAGGGAATAGGAGGGAATATAATGACTGGAAGTCCTATTTCCGACCTTAATCCTATATTTATGGCAGCAAAGTGCAAATTGGAAATAATTAGCAAAGGTATGCATGTAGATATGATATTTATGAAGTTATATAAAGTATGTGATATTACATAATACACTCTTGGTATTATGATTTTTTAAAGGAAGAGGAATAAATACACTGACCATGGATGAACATTTTTTCACTGGCTATAGGAAAAATATTCTCCAGCCTGATGAAATACTTCTATCCATCACTATTCCTTTCACAGTGGAGGTAATTTCAGAGCTTTGTTGTTGAAAATGAACTTAATTATAGCAATTCAATTTTTCATGCTAAAAATTATATTACATGAAAATTTATATCCCAGGAGCAATACTTTTTTGCCTACAAGCAGGCTAAGAGGAAAGCTGATGATATTGCAATTGTAAATGCTGGAATGATGGTTGAGTTTGAATCTGGAGCTAACAAAATTAAAAATTTGGCTTTGGCATTTGGTGGTATGGCACCTACAACAGTCATAGCTAAAAATACCATAAAAAAGCTCAAAGGAAGGTAAAAAATACAAATATGTAAATTTCTTTTTCATTTAAACAATTAGTTATTTTTGCCCCATTAATTTTTCCAGCCATTATTCTTTGTTCTATAGAAAAGGTTAGTCAACTTTTTCACCATTAAGCCAACAGCACAAGTTCCAAGTGATATAGAATTGCAGAAAAATCAAATTAATTCTTTTGCTCAAATTCCTTTGCTCAACATTTGCCCTCAACAGAAAGTTTCTATATCAATAAATGAACAATACTTAACAGCAGTACAGCATACATATCACCTACCATTGACCCTGAATTTTTATGCTCTTATGCACGCAATAATGTTGCTTAATAAAATACGGATACAATGTGCAACTAAAATAATTGTAACAATATCCAACCAGGATACTCCAGTATGTTATCAATGAAATTATTGAAAATTAGCAACCAAAACAACAACTCAATATAACCTTTTGAGAAAAATCGGAACAGCACAAGTAAATAGTATTTATTTACATTTCATATTTCAGAGAATGGAACAATGAAATGGTTGAAGATGCCTTTGTTTCTTTGATAGAGGATTTACCTTTACCCCCTGATGCTCCTGGTGGAGTGGTACAATATCGTAGAGCCTTATCCTTAAGGTAGGTAAATATAATCTCAGGCTATTATGAAATAGAAATATATACTGATGCTAACGGGAAATGTTAACAAATTCCCCAAAATATCAGCTTTTTCTTTAGATTCTACCTCAAAGTTTACCAGTTACTACACGCAACCCAAAAAATACAATATGAGATTCCATCAACATTTGCAAGTGGAGCAGACATTCTGGAAAGTATCCCATTCCAGAGCTCTCAGTATTTTAAAATGGTAAAAACTACATAACCATGCAATTGTAGTATTTTCAGTATTACATTTAAAATAATCTATACATATAGTACATTATTATTTGTTATATTATTCTATTTAAATATTATATTAATATTATCTACTATAATATATTTTGAAGCATGTGTTTGCTGGTTTGTGTGTTTGTTCATGGAACTCCTCCTAAACGATAAAAGCTAGAATAACCAAATTTGGTACAATTCTTCCTTACATCCTAACTTAGTGAATGGTCAATGTTTGGTCAACTGGGATTAATCAGTGCTGCCAATCTAGGGGATTAACATTTTTCCATAAGATAACATGTATGAATCCATTTCTTGACTTGCAAGATATTCTTCCTTCAAGCATTAAAATACGTAAATGTGGACTAATTTTTTTCGTTTTTGCTTTATTCAACGAACAAAACTCTACACTATCTTATTCCTGTGAAGTCGAAGTTTTGTGGATTTTTCATATACTTTCCGGGTGTTGCCAAGGTGGCCATCATTGTTACCTCCGATTCAATTAGCTTCAATGAAGCTTATAAATAGACGAAAGTTTAGCATTATTCGCTTTGCACTTTTGTTTAAGCAACGAAACAATCGATGTTTATGGATAGCAATGTAAATAGATACTGATTATTATTCAGGAAGCGTTTATTGATGAAAGTAATTGAACCTTCTTTCATCTATTGAATATTGGAATCTTACATTTTTTGTAAGTAAAATCATTATATTCTACATTATAATGTTTATTAATGTAAATAGGCTCACTCACGTATCTGGTGTACATTTACCAGTCAGTGGTCAATCATGGACAACTGTACGTTGCTTTTTCACAGGTTTCTTGCTTACAAGACATAAATGCAAACATTTCATAGGCATAATTACACAAGAAATGAAGCTGGATTTGGCGAAAGTGACATGATAGGAAATACAGTTATCGTTATATTTGAATGCAATAGGCTCAGAAACAGATTGTTACAAGCAAATATGATTAATTGTTAAGAAAAGCTAATTGTAATTTAAAAAGTATCTACCTACTATATATTTTAAAGAGTTTGTATGTTGTGCTATAGCTTCACTAAATCCGTTGAAATTCAGCGGGAAATTCTGCTAGTATTTCCATATTTTACAATTTCTACCATTGATAAATATTTATGAATAAATCATGAATTTTACAATTTACTGCACATAAATTTCAGTCACAGAGAAATGAAAGTGTATGTGACCCAGTTGGCAGGCCTACTGTACATGTTTCAGCTCACAAGCAAGCAACAGGTTTGTTTAATTGGCTAAAATCAGTTGAAATCATTGAAAAATAGTTAATTTGAAGGAAAAGGAAATTACTTATACTTACAATTTTAAAAGTTTGTGGTGTTAGAATAGAATAAAAATTTTCAAATGTTAGAAATATTTTGTAATTTCTTATAAAATTTCCTGACACTTTTCTTATGAAGGTGAGGCTGTTTACTGTGATGACATGACTCATTTAGAAAATGAAGCTTATATGGCATTGGTAAAAAGCACAAATGCACATGCCAAGATAATTTATATTGAAACAAAATATGCTCTTGAAATGAAAGGGGTTCTGGGAATTTTCACCGCAAAAGATATTCATCCAGAAAGGAATAATTTTGGTCCCATTCTAAAAGATGAGGAGGTGTTTGCATCAACTAAGGTATAATATTTTAACTATATTAACTTACATTTTAGTCTCTAAAAATTCTAATGGTAATTTTTTTTATAAAACTGATAATATCAGGCACGAGAGGTTAAAAACTTGATTAAAACTCCTTGTCATCATCTCATAAATGCTTCTTTTACTCTCCCTATTCTTGTACTATTCTCTTTGGTACTTCTGTCATCCTGAACCAGAATTCTACCTAAATAAGAAAATATTCCAGCTGTTCTAAACTTTTCCCATCCACTGTAACACAACTATAGTGCGTTTCCCGAAGTCGTACGGGTCAGATTCGCAGTATTCCATCCGCATTCGGGTTATTTCGCTTAGGCTACGACCCAATGTTGCCACATTTCGAATTTCGCTCATTTCAACAGCAGCTGTGGACGAGTGAAGTTCTGAGAGCAATCGTGTCGACAGCGCTCGTCAAGAATTTTTGAAAGGCATGGGAAATTTAAGACCTCTTATTGGCTGACACTTTCTCCCCCTCACCCTACAAGTCTAACCGTAGACACCTGTACGATCTCTGGAAACGCAGTATAGAGATTACCCACTCTTATCAGATCTCATGGATTTAGTTTTCTACCTATAAATTTTCATTCTGAATGTCTTTGTCTTTTTATTTAAGGAGTTAACTAGCATCTGCAGGACCTTTTCCCCAGGGCCGGTTTCAGGCGTAAGCGGTCACTTACAGGCGCCATTTAAGAGGGGCGGCAAAATCAATATTTCGGATTATTACATTTTCTTAAAGCTTTATTGCACAGAACTTGAAAACATCACAAAAAAATTATATTTTACGCCATGATATGTCATGTACATTCAGGGTAGGTTCAAGGTGTAAGCAACGTAACCTTACAGGTGTTACATAAGAAGGGTGGCAAGTTTAACGTTTTAAAGTTTTACATCGTCTAAAACATGCCGATACACTGTGCACTTTCCTTAACCACTTTAGCGGAATATATACACGCAAAAGCAATAATTATACTGCTAAGTTTCATGTGCATTTAGGGATTATAAGCATTGTAATTTCAAATAACCTTTCCACCCCTAATTACAGTGCACCTTCAAAACTAGAGATTTTGATTACTCGGGGTTTGTCTCTTTGTGCAACTATTTAACATTCGGGATCTCTACCTTTCCTGTCTGATCCCTGATAAATGACTTTGCAAAGAAAAAAGCCCGAAAACAACTTAAACTCGTCCTTTTCGAAAACTGCGTTTGTAAAGTTGCAATATAAAAATATTCTGTAATATAATCATTACATAATAATTTTGTTATGAGGTCAGTGAATGTTTTATTTCTATTTTCTGAAAGTATTTAGCTGAATATTTTATTGAAAAATAAATAAGTTTAATATTATTTCATGCCTTTGATATCCAGAGGGGTGGCAAATTTTTACCTCACTTACACATATTTTTTAACTAAAACCGGCCCTGCTTTTCCCAATTACAAATGCCATATCATCTATTTTACTCCCATTTTCCTCCAGACTTGCATTAGCTTAGGTCATAAAACTCTTATCAAAGGCTTTTTTGAAATCTGCAAAGTACACTATTGCATTCTTGTTGTCTTTGATGTTTCTTTCATCTCTAGTGCCATGTCCATTCAAAAAACCAAGCTGATCTGTATAGTTATTTGATTACTCCTTAATTTATTCCAAAATTCAAGGGTATATTGCAATATTTGTATTATTATTTGTAAATTTTCTGTAATAAAAATATTTATGAAGTTTCTATTGCATAGCAGATGCTTCATTTTGTATTTTTTTATTTAACCACAATAAATGTACCAACATAGATTAATTTCCATATAGGTTGTGCATCAGGGTCAAGTCATTGCAGCAGTGATAGCAGAGAATCAGTTTTTGGCTCAAGAAGCTGCAAAAGCAGTAAAAATACAATATGAGGATTTGGATCCTAAAATAATAACTATTGAGGTAAGTTTTGATAAATATTGGTATCAATTTTGTTAAATTTTATCAACATAATTTTACCATTGTTTTTTTTAGGATGCTATCAGAGAAAATTCTTACTATGATGATTTTATTCACATCTTAATAAATGGGGACACAGAAAAAGGATTCCAACAATCAGATCATATTATATCAGGTGAAGTGAGAATTGGTGGACAAGAGCACTTTTACCTTGAAACAATGTCTGTAATAGCAATACCAAGTGGAGAAGATTCTGAGATGACTATATACTGCACCACACAGCATCCAACAGAAACACAGGTTATTTAAGTTTAGATTAAATATTGTGTTGTGTTATTAAGTTCACAAGTAATAGCAATATGTATATATCTGTTTTGAAATTATAATTGAAATAATTTTTAGGCCATGGTAGCACATGTACTTGGAATTCCAAAAAACAGAATAGTTTGCAAAGTGAAGAGAATGGGAGGAGCGTTTGGAGGAAAAGAATCCAGAAGTTGTTTAGTCATTCTTCCTGCAGCATTAGCTGCCAACAAGTAAGCAGACTTCAGTAATTCTTGAATTAAAATATAAGAACGATGATAATAAACTATTCTAATGAGAAATGCTGAAAACTGAGTTTTTATTTGACTATCTTTTGCCATTTGAATTAAAAGTTTATCAACAAAATTTTACATAAAAGTTTCCATTATCAGCATTTTTAAGTACCATAAAAACCCATGCATAGGATGCACATTTTTACAGATTTTTTAGGTTAAAATTAGAGTGCATTTTAACACATTCAGTGTGGAGGCTGAACCAGTGCATCCTCTATTGGCTAACGTTATGGGTGGGGGATGCACCGGTGCGCCCCGTTACTCTTTCTATTCAAATGCTTTGTGAAACCAGCAGCCTACAACTAAGGCACTGCAAACTTCTCCCCACCCTAAGTTATGTCTTGACCTTTCTAGGAGTAGCAGCCATTTTTCAGTGTGCTTTTTCTCAGTAGTAATATTCTGCACTGTAAATATAATTAGTTTATATACATATGTATATTATATGGTGTCATCAATAGTGATTTTTTATTCTGTAAATATATTTGGGTTATATTCTTGTATTTTAAAATGGTACAATCATTTATAATTTGAAAATAGTATCGTAAAAAATACTAGTTTCTAAAATAAAATTGTGCTTTAAATTTTTAAAATTTTAATCTCATTTATTATGAAAAAATTTTGTAGTTAAATTCATTTTAGCAAAGATTTCAGACCTGGAGAACTTCACAAGCGAAATAAGGTGCATTGCATGGTTGCAAACGAAATCGCCACGTAGTGCATCCCTTCTTTTTTAGTCTATAATTGTACCATGCCGGCCCCAGTGGCAGAAGGGCTAGCGTGTTGGCCTACCATCACTGAGGTCACGGGTTTGAATCCCGCCAAGGACATGGATGTTTGTGTTCGTACTCATAATTCATATTTCATCACTCATGTGTGTGTCTGATGTGGAAGGCAACGGGAAACCACCACATCATATGTGTTTATTCCCTAGTCATGTCATACCAATCTTAGGACATAATAGCCAATGAGGAACACATCAAAACAGTTGTAAAACGAACACACAATTGGAAATCCCCAGGACAAGACAATATTCACAATTACTGGTACAAACTGTTTACAGCAACACACAAACAATTATCAACATGCATTCATAACATCATTCAGAACCCAGAGAACCTACCACACTTCCCAACAGCCGGAATCATCTACATTATACCCAAAGACCAGAATACTGAAAACCCCGCAAATTACCGACCAATAACCTGTCTCTCAACCCTTTATAAAATTATTACATCTATAATAGTAGAAATAATCAATAAACACATTCAAGACAATAACATACTCACAGAAGAACAAAAAGGATGCAGGAAAGGAAATCGAGGCTGCAAGGAACAACTCATTATAGATTCTGTCATTCTCAAACAAGCTGAAAAAGACCAAAGAAACATCCACATAGCCTACATTGATTATCGTAAGTAAAGCCTTTGACTCCATGGCCCATACTTGGCTACTACAAGTACTTGAAATTTACAAAATTCACACCAATATAATAAACTTCCTCTCACACACAATGCAATCCTGGAGAACTAAAATAATCCAGACAGCAGGTTCTAATGTTCTTGAAACAGATGAAATCGAAATTAAACGGGGTATTTTCCAGGGAGTTTTGGTTTTGCCTCTGCTTAAATCCAGTCTCAAATGCCCTCACAGATACAAAATACGGATTTCACCTCAAGCAAAACTCCAGAAAACTCCACACAGTGAACCATCTATTCTACATCGATGATCTAAAACTATATGCATCGACCAAAAAACATCTAGATCAATTAATCCAAATCACAGAAAATATCAGCAGTGATATACATATGAATTTTGGAAAAGATAAATGTAAAACACTACACATAGAAAAAGGTAAATGGACACGTACAGATTACACACGGACAACAGACCAGGGAATAATTGAAAGCATGACAATACAAGAAACATATAAATACTTAGGAATACATCAAAACAGGAAAATAAACCACAAAAACGTAAAAGAACAAATCACAACTACATATACAACTAGACTAAATAAACTAATAAAAACTAACCTATATTCCAAAAACCTAACAAAAGCTATAAACACATACGCAGTTCCTGTTTTAACCTACTCTTTTGGCATAGTAAAATGGACTAATACAGATCTCGACAATCTCAATCGAGTCACCAGAACCCTACTCACAAAGCACAACAAGCATCACCCAAAGAGTTGCGTAGAGAGAATAAACTTACCACGGAAAGAAGGAGGAAGAGGATTCATTAATATCAAGCAGTTGCACCTAAACCAAATTATAAACTACAGAAATACTTTTGGAACAAAGAAGATTTTCCACTCCTCAAAGCTATAATAACAATAGATAAAGACCACACACCTCTCCGACTCGCTACAAAACACCAACGGCAAACCGATGATAACACAGAACAACTTTTAAACAGCTGGTCAACTAAAGCACTTCATGGAAGACATTATAACATTACAAGACAACCCCACATCTCAAAAGACCTAACATACTCATGGCTTAAAAATGGAAAATTAAATCCAGAAACCGAAGGATTTGCAATAGCTATACAGGACCAAGTCATAAATACGTTAAATTACAGAAAGTACATAATTAAAGACCCCGCAGTTCAGAATGACACATGCAGAAAATGCCACGTTCCCAGAAACTATAGATCACATCACCTCGGGTTGTAAACTACTCAATGCCACAGACTATACGGACCGACACAATGACGTTACAAAAATAATTCACATAGAACTCGCAAACCTCCACAATTTAGCCACAATAACTGACCCTTATTATAAATACCAACCAGAAAAACAACTTGAAAACCACACACAAATTATACTGAGATAATACAATATTAACAGACAGAACCATCACAGCAAACAGACCCGATCTCACACTAGTTGATAAAGAAAAACCAATTACATACCTAATTGACATATCCATCCCGTCCGACGCCTCTAGCAATAGAAATAAAAAGAATATGGAAACAACAAAAAGTACACATCATTCTCATCATTATATTGGTAACCGGTATTACTCCCAACAGCCTACCAAAAACCCTAGAAAACTTACAACTACCGATACACATTCATGCCAAAATACAAAAAGCAACCATCCTTAGAACTTGTAACACGGAAAATTCCTTAATACAGACTACATAACAAATATGTAACCTACCACCATATAATCTTTTGTACTTGGCAATATGCTCATCAAGAGATGGAAAAATGCGGCTATGGCCAGAATAATTTATAATAATAATAATACAACAAGGTTTCATATTATTCATTATTCTGTTATACCATTATTCTCTTATAGCCATGCATAGGGTACAGACAGTCACAAAAATCTCCTTTTCTGACTCTGGGCACCAAAAATGTGTATATTCATCAAAATCTCAATTAAAATTTTTTTACTATCACAATTCTTCCAAAAACGGTAAAACCATGCTAGTCCCGATTCCACTTGTCTGTACTTGGGTTAATCTGGGCTAGGTCCAGCCTGAGCCACCTGTGCTAATATTCAAGAGTGTTTAATATAATAAAATGTGTTTTGTTTGAAAAAATAAAGTGAAAAATACATGAATTTTTTAAAATATTTATTTAATAAATGCAATCTATAGTGTGATTAGTATAAGAAAAGTAAGCATACCTAGTCCTCATAACCCATCAGGTTTATTATTGATCTTTTATAAAATTAACAAAGTATCTACTATTTTGGATTTTATAGCTTTATAAAACTTCATTTACATGTACAGTGAACCCTTGGTATATCGGGTCTCAATGGAATGGACTTTGAATACAACAGACAGACTTTCCAACTGTTGTTTCTCCTAAATTTCTACCAGGATCTGGAAAAATCTAAAATTTCAAAAAAGTATCCCAAGTTCGATTCCTAAGAATAATTCCATTTCAAATAAGAATACATGGTCAACATAATTTATTTAATTTTTGTGTTCTGATATATATATATATATACTCCTTTTTGCAAACTGCAAGCACCTTTTACTAGTAAAATATAAAAATGAATATGTAATTCATACAATTCATATTTTTTGTAAATTAATTAGAAAGATTCCATGCAATTATTGCATTCTAGCAATTTGTATAAATATATAACATTAAAACATTTCATAACATGCAAATTTTAGCAATTTAAGCCAACATTTTTCCTTTGGATGTTTTGGATATAACAGACAGGCCTTATCCCTTTAGTCCGATATCCAGGGTCCACTGTATAGTGCATTTTTTCTACATATTTTTGATATTCTAGACTTTTAGCTAATCCAGACCCCTCCCTCTTCCAATTAGTCAGTATTAGTAAGGTTTCAATACTTCATACATAAGAAAGTAAAAAGTGTAAAATTTAAGGCTAGAGTCAAAGGAAATAAAAAATATTCTTGAATGTGTAAGAAAATGTAGAAATGTCATCATCATTGATCACTTATTAATCTTTCAGACTTAATAGACCAATCAGATGCATGCTTGACCGAGAAGAGGATATGATCATGACTGGCACAAGGCATCCTTATTTGGGAAAGTATAAAGTTGGATTTACCAAAGATGGTAAAATTAATGCTTATGAAATTGAAATGTATAGCAATGGAGGAGCATCATTGGAACTATCAATAGCTGTAAGTATTGCAATCAAGAGCTATTGAACCTATGACAAGAAATCCATTTTTGATAATTATTCTTTTTCTGCTTAAATTTCAGGTACTGACTAGGTCTTCTTTTCATTTGGACAATGCCTATTGCATTCCAAATGTCAAATGCTCTGCATACATATGCAAAACTAATTTGCCTTCAAACACTGGCTTTCGTGGATTTGGTGCACCTCAAGCAATGTTTTTTGCTGAAAATATGATTAGACACATTGCTGCTTATTTGGGAAAAGATGCTCTGGAGGTAAGTGCATTAAAAGAAATTGAGTATTAATATTTTCAGATATATGTATAATGAAACAATTCTCATGTTTAGGTCACATTTTTGAACTTGTACAAGACTGGAGATAAGACTCACTATAATCAAGAATTACAACATTGTACTCTGCACCAGTGCTGGAAGAAATGTCTGGAAAAAAGCAATTATTTCAGTAGAAAGTTAGCGGTTGATGACTACAATAGGCAAGTCAAAAAATATATAAAATCACCCCCACAAAAAGGCAGAATATTTGCTTTTTTTAATAGAAACTAGAAAACTATTGTTTACATCTGTTGTTATCAACTGAATATTCTCTGTTGGCAGTCAAAACCGGTGGAGGAAAAAAGGATTAAGTGTAGTTCCGACAAAACTGGGAATTGGGTTTGGTGAAAAATTTCTCAATCAGGGAGGTGCACTGGTTTTGGTTTATACAGATGGATCAGTGCTCTTAACACATGGAGGTACAGAGATGGGGCAAGGACTTCACACAAAAATGATTCAGGTGATAACATTTATAAATCTTTGATTTTGTAAATATATTGATTCAGTAATATAACCAGATAATTTCATTAATTTAGGTAGCCAGCAAAGCCCTTGAAATACCAGAATCTCTTATACATATAAGTGAAACATCTACAGATAAAGTTCCAAACACTTCTGCCTCTGCATCAAGTGCAAGTTCTGATATCAATGGAATGGCTGTACTGGTGAGAAAAATTCTTCTTACTTTATTTGCAATTAAAATTGGTATAAAAATACTTTAAAATCTTTCTCTGATAGAATGCATGTGGAAAAATTTCCAAAAGAATTGCTACCTATAAGGAAAAATACCCAAATTGTAGTTGGAAGGAATGGGTGGAGGCAGCTTATATGGATCGTGTTAGCCTTTCAGCAACAGGATTTTACAGGTATGGAATATATATGTTTTTTAAACTCTTCAGTATTTACATAGAAATTTTCAGTGAATCAATCCAACTGCACTCTTGTGTTACAGAATACCAGACATTGATTATAATCCTGAAACCAACTCTGGGATGCTGTATAATTATTTTACATATGGTGTAGCTTGTTCTGAGGTGGAAATTGATTGTTTGACAGGAGATCATCAGGTATATCATAAATATTCACGTTGTACACCTAGTTTACAGTGAAAAAGGTTTTATTCATTTATGCTTTTAAAATGACCTATGTGAAAGTTTACAAAAATTAAGAGCATATTGAAATTAAAGGGTACTGCTGTGTTACACAAAATCCTTTTTGTTTGAGAAAATGACTTTTATGTGACAAATAATTTTACAATAGGTTACCCGAACAGATATTGTAATGGATATTGGAGAAAGTATAAATCCTGCAATTGATATCGGTCAAATTGAGGGAGCTTTTGTTCAAGGGATGGGACTTTTCACTCTAGAGGAAATACAATATTCTCCTAATGGATCACTTCTCACAAGAGGTCCTGGCACCTATAAAATACCAGCATGTTCAAATGCTCCACGTCAGTTCAACGTCTTACTCTTGGGAGGTGCACCAAATCCAAGAGCCATTTATTCTTCTAAGGTAAAATAATGTTGGTAGTTGTCACTACTTTTGAGCAAAGATTATTAATTTTTCACAAAGACGTAATTAAACTCTTTTCTGCTAAATTTCAGGCAGTAGGAGAGCCTCCTTTATTTCTTTCTGCATCAGTATTTTTTGCTTTGAAGGATGCTATCATTTCAGCAAGGTCTGATTCTAATATTGGTGGTTGCAAGCATTTTAGACTTGACTCTCCGGCAACAGTTGCAGCTATTCGAATGTCTTGCATTGACTGCATCACAACTAAGGTATTTTCCATTTCTACATTCACCATGTCATATATTTTTGTTGCCCTGGAATAGAAACCAACTTATTAATGTAGATTCTTTTATTGTATTTGACCAACATAAAGTGTTCCTGCATTATTACTTAAATTTCTCTATTTTAATTCTTCCTTCTACTTCCATTTTAAACACTTCTCTATTCCATGGAGAATATTATATTATAATCCCCAAGGATCATTTTTTGCACTTTTAGTTCTTGTCAATCCCAATGATTTGTATTCCATTATGACTCTATTTTTATAAGTTTAGTTAATCTGACTAAAATATTAATAGTGATAGCTCACATGTGAAAAGCAAGACATTTTAGCTGTTCTTATTATTGCTTGAATTAATTAAAAATAATTTTTAAGTATTAATTCTGCTTTGATAATTTTTTCCATTCTACATGTGCACAGTTTAATTATAATTTTTATTTTAGTTTCCAGAACAAAGCTCAGATTCATTCACCCCATGGAACATAAAGCCTTGAATACAATAAAATTATTGAAAAATGGAAACAAACCAATTAAATATTAGATTTTCGCTGTATTTTGATTTTGTATAAGCGTGTATTTTATTTTACTTGAAAGGCTTGTAAGAGATAAAATGGCTTTTATAACTTATTAGCAAGGCCGTGAGAATAAAAAATGTAGTATCTATAGTTTAGTATTCATTACACTAACAAGTTACTTAAATTGAAAAATCCTCAAATAGAATCAATTTTTCATTTCAAAATGGAAGAAGTGGATCTGGAGATCAAATGTAATGTATCAGGAAATTAAACTAGTTGTTACTCACAGAACAATTGCCGTTATAAGAGGTGTAATGTTAGGCTTTCAAATTATGTATAAGATTTTCACTGTATTTTGATTTTTTTAAAAGCATATATTTTATTTTTTCATCAGTATAAATAATAATATTTGTATCTTATGGGTAAGCATTGAGAATAAAAAATTTGATAGCTATTACTTGGTTTTATTTAAGAGGACACTTAAAATGAAATCAATTTTTAATGTTAAAATAGAAGAATAGAATATAGTACAGTATTTTCCAATAGAGTGCTGTTGCATGTTGGGACACTGTAGCTCATCCTTATGGGGATTGCAAAAATCATTGTTAAATAAATAAATCAAGAATTTTATAGGTTGATAAGCCATTAGAGCAATAACATTTCCTCTAATAAATTGCTTATGGTGTAGTACCAATAAATGGATGCATTCAAATGTTGTGATACCCATATCTATAAATATAAAACTTTGTTCCAAGGTGAGGGTGCCACAAAATTGTGTTTACTTTTGAAAGAGTACCATGCCTACATAAAGTTTGGGTACCATTGATATATAAATCAAAAGTAATGTATAAGAAAATCAAAAACTAATTTTTTGCTCATACAATTATTTCCAATATATGAGATAAAGTGTCAGACTCAAATTTAGTAGTTTTTCTATGGAAATTTAATACTTATTGTTAGTTTAGAAAAATAAACCAGTTATATTTATGTGTACAGGTATCCCTCGCCGTTCGCGGTTTTGCTTATTCGCGGTTTCTCAGTAATACCCATTACTCATTTTTTTGTCGTACCAAACGGGGAAATCTTCCCGTTTCCTGAAGGATCCATAGAATACTGAACGGGGAAATCTCCCAGTTTGTTCCACTCTGTTCCATTTATTTTTCTCGCCACCTGTGTAAACAGTATTAAGTCTGCTTGTTTTATGCAGAACAAATATGGCCATTGGACTAAAAGACACGCGGCTTGTTGAAAAAGGGACTTTTAGGGGAATATGGGGGGACCTTCACAAGCTTCCGTTTTCCACATTTATATCTGTTTCTGTTCTATAGTGCCGCAAGCAACATGACTTGATATCCTTGGTGTGTTTGTGGTATTAATGTGATGTTCCATTTTATTTTCTCATTTTAAATTAGACAGGACTACACTTAGTGACGTTGGCATTGTATTATAGTAGAGTACTTTTATAAACATTTTTAATTTTTTTAATTAACCCATTCTTTTACATTACTATGGCATCTAAACGTGTTAATATAAGTGGAAGGGAAGCATTAGCTAAGAGACAGCGTAAAGTCATGACTTTGAGGGAAAAGATCATGATATTAGATAAGTTACAAAGTGGGGCAAGTTACACTTCCATTGGTAGAGTATATGGAGTAAATGAATTAACCATACGTTCTATAAAAAGGGTCAAAGACAAAATACGAAGTAGTGTAATGGCTTCTACTCTGTCTAGTGCTAAAGTTTCTTTTGTAAGTAGACGTGACCCTGTGTTAGAAAAAATGGAAAAACTCTTAAGTGTGTGGATAGAGGATAAAACACAGAAAAATGCTTCCCTTAGCTCAGAGTTAATAAGAAATAAAGCACTTAACCTATATGAACATTTAAAGAGTGGAACTGAAGACGATGATGAAGAAAATTCTTCTACCTGTTTTTTAGCGAGTAAGGGCTGGTTTGATAATTTAACCCTTATCCGGGCAACCTATTTTTGAATCGTAAACGGGCAAGCGGCGTCCGCTGGACCCCCATTCTCTTTTAATACGTTTACCGCTATGAATGCAAAACGTGTCTTAGCAGAAGTATTTTAAGCATATAATGCATTATATTTAACTTTATTCCATAAAACTATTCACCCATAAACTCACTGCAGTGAGCGATGCCGTCTTTGTGATACATTTTATCCTTTGATAAAAAATAAAGATTCTAGCACTGTTGAATCGGTGGAATTGAATATTTTTATTGACAGATAAGCTATTTTACTACTCCACCATGAAAATACATAACCACATAATAAGGAAGTTTTTTCATAAAATATTACAGTACATGCTTTTACATTATGTTTATTATCATTAGCAGTAATTCACACAATTTTGTCTTTACTCAAAGTGTTTTTCAGTTTGGTTTGCATTTCTTACATACACGAGTCACTTCACTGTGTTCGTTACACATTGATTGTTTACAACTACCACACCTTTGTTTCTGTTTACAGCTTTTGGCCCATGGACAAATGTGGCATCTCTTTTTTATCGTTTCTTCTGATTGAGTTTCTCGAGAAGGACCACCATTTTCAGCGTCAAAAATCGCCTTCGCTGTCAATATTTTCTTCTGCAGTCCCACAGAAGACCTCCTCTCAATGTGAGGCTGCTCAAGACTTTCGACTACAGATACCAGGAACATTCTTCTAACATTATGTTTGCTAATGTTCCACGATGGATGATCATTCATCCAAATAACAAATGCAGCTACGCCACAAACGTCTAAACCATTCATAAAAAAGGCAAAAGGCCAGCGATTTGTATGCCTTTTACTCATGTAAGCGTGCACTAGTTGATCTAACGAGTCAACTCCACCTTTTATATTATTATAATGTTCAATGATTTCCAGCTTATTACTGCAGTCCACGATAACATGGTCCGTGTGGTGCATTGTAGAAAGAACTACTGCCCGCCTTGCCTTTGGCACGTATGACACTAAAGTCAAATTCCTCATGAAACCAGAGTATGAGGAACCCACAGAGCGATTCTTATTTGACTGGAACTCGGAAGGGTTGAATCGTTTATTTTTACGTACTGTTCCGACCAACGTAAGGCCATTACTCATAAGATTCTGAGCAAGTTCCTTTTCGGTAAAATAGTTATCGCAGGTAATATTTCCGTTTGTTCTCTTATATGGCTCAGTAAGTCCTTCCACAATTCTACGACCTAATCCTGGAAGTGCCCTTTCTTCCCCTTCTTTTCCCAAGTAAGGTTGGGAATTTAGTGGATAAAAAGTTTTAGAATCACATGCCCACCATACTTTCATACCGTATTTGTCGGGTTTTGAAGGCATATACTGCTTGAATGGGCATTTTCCCCGGAAGGGAATAAGCTGTTCGCCCACTGTTATATTAGGACCCAGGAGATAGTACTTAGTCAAGTTTGAATTGAGTTTTTCCCAGACTTCCCTAATAGGGGCAAACTTGTTTTTCTTGAGGCGAATGGATCGCGTTGTTTTGTCATCGAAGCGAATAAATGCAAGTAATGATTTGAACCGCTTTAGACCCATGGTAGCCCTAAATATTGGAGGGCCATACAAATTACTCCAAAGATTATCATAATTTGAATGATTTGATTTGAGATGACCTGCAGTTAGTAGTAGACCGAAAAATACTCGCAATTCAATTTTATCACACGGCTTCCAATGTTGTGTTACATGCTTTTCTATATATATATATATATATGTGCTCGGCTTCTGGATTGGTAAATCGAACTATGTTAGCCATTACTGAATCATCAACAAAAAGATTAAATGCATTTACAGGGTCTTCTAGAATTTTTCCTGGTGGTAAAATGACCTTATTTTTGGGAGCTCTTATGATGTTGTGAGCCCTAGCCCGACCTATAGCAGATGGCTTCGAATTCCAAGCGGTGCCGTCTTTTCCGAAGAACACAGTAGATTTTCCTGCTTCAGTGGAAGTTTCGCCATCAGAATGTAGTTCTGAACCTACGTATATTCTCTTCTTCGTCCAGCTGAAAATCATCATCGTCCCCGCTCACTTCATCGGCATCTATCAATTTCTGTATTGCATCTGGAGACAATATTTTACGTCGAGACATGGTCTAAGAGATAAAAAAGGCCTATTACTACCTACTCAAATTCTTAAATCGTTGAAGAAATTATAACTCGGCCGAGGATCTAACGGGCCCCGGTTGCCCGGTTAAATTCGTAAATAATTACATTGTCCGAAAATTAGATAATCAAATCGTAATTTCGCAAATCGTTCCACTTTCCTGTAAATAATACAAATGTTTACAGAGTCATGAAACTTCAGCCACATGGCCTGCATATTTCTCGTATTTTTAGCATAAAGTATCAGTCGCTGGGTCCGTTGGACCCCGCTTACCCAGATAAGGGTTAAAGAAGCGTTTAAATTTGCATAACATTAAACTATCAGGAGAAGCTGCATCAGCTGATCAAGAGGCAGCGAGGGAATTCCCCGGTGAATTTTTGTAGCTTATTGAGGAGAAAGGTTATAAGCCAGAATAAGTTTTCAATGTCGATGAAACCAGTTTATATTGGAAGAGAATGCCAAATAGGACCTTTATTTCTAAAGAGGAACATACTGCTCCAGGTTTTAAGGCTGCAAAAGATCGATTCACTGTAATATTATGTGGAAACGCTTTGGGAGATTTTAAATGCAAACCAATGGTAATTTACCGTTCAGAAAATCCTCATGCTCTAAAAGGGAAGTTTAAATCAGATCTACCTGTCTTTTGGAGGTCTAATAAGAAGGCATGGGTTACTTGTAAATTGTTCGAAGATTGGTTTGCCAACTGTCTGAGGCAGACGAATTTGCCATTTAAAGTGCTTCTCATATTGGATAACGCTCTGGGTCATCCAGTTTCTCTTGCAGAAGGCTATTCTGACGTAGAAGTTGTATTCCTACCACCAAACACAACACCACTCTTACAGCCGATGGACCAAGGAATCATTGCGACCTTCAAATCTTATTATATTCGCTGAACTGTCAAACATATTTTACAGTAAATGGACACCAATTCTTTGATTTCTGTTCATGAATGTTGAAGTTCATTCAACACTCGAACAGCCATTCATATGATAAAAGAATCATGGGACGAAGTAAAACAATCAACAATAAATGCATGTTGGCAGAAACTTTGGCCCGAAGCTGTTCGTTCCAAAGTTTATCCCAGCATTCGCAGAGAAGTTGAAGAGATCATCGAAATGGCTAGAAATGTAGGTGGAGAGGGCTTTGAAGATCTAAAAGAGGAAGAAGTGGAGGAATTGCTCAACTTTCAACAAGAAGAATTAGCAAATGAGGAGCTTGAAGAATTTGCGCAATCAAGTGAGAGCGAAAACAAAGAAGAAGATGTAGAGCCTAAGATAAAACAGTTTTCAGCGAAGACCTTAGCAGAAATTTTAAATATGACTAACGAGTTGAAAGAGAAAGTAATGCAGGCTGATCCATCTATGGAAAGGAGCATCAATTTTAAGAGAATAATTGACTGCAATATCTCCCTATGACGAAATTTATAAAAAAATCAAAACAAAAGGGAAACAGCTCCAAATCACAGAATTCCTGAAGCCAAGTCCCTCATCTTCCTCTTCCATCTCCAAATAATGCTTTTCCGAAACACCTCCATTGTCAACATCCTACGTATACTCTACATAATTCACGGTGAGTTAATAAACTTCTGTTTTCTTAGTTTTCCTAAATTTAAACGTTCGTCGGTTTGGTTTTCCTTTCATATTTTAAGCTTACTATTTGTTTCTCTGGCCTAGAGTCGTCAGTAAGGTAAAGTAAATAATCACTTAGGACCACTTTCGTGGATGTAGGAACAGAATCCCATTCTTCCATTAGTTTATGCATTTGCCGTTCGCAGAGTCTTCGGGAACGTAACCCCCGCGAACGGCGAGGGATACCTGTACTTATTCTATGATGCTACTTTTCACTGCTGTCACATTTTCAGCTGTAAATGCTTTAGCTGGTTGAATAAGACTTTACATCAGAACTTTCTCAAGCTCAATAAACCTCCCACTTCTGCTCCCTCACAGACCAATTCCCCTACACGCACACTTTAATTAAAAAATATAAATGTTGTATTAGATATCACACCCCTTTTACACAAGTAGCATGAAATTCAACCATAGGTTGTAGATTTAATACTCTTGTAAGGGGAAATTGGTTAAATTTCATTATGTTATGGGTTTATGAATGTCAAAAGTTGTATAGTTAATTTGTAAGTAAAATACAGAATATCAAAAAACAGCTGACAAAGATCCAAAAAATTTATGAATTTTTATATATTTTAGAGAATAAAATATTCATAAAATAAAGTGTATTGATTTATGGTTAACAATTTATCTTGCACGTTTGTTAGTTTTAAAACAGAAACTCAGTTCACTGCAGTTAGATGAGTGAATAGCAATTTAAAGATTTTGGAGCACTATCTTGTTTCTGGCTTAAAATTTTATCTGCTAAAAACGTGATTAACATATTTGCCAAAATCAAAAAAATAATCCAAAAGAATACGGAAAAATAGAAAGCAAAGAAAATTTCGTGAATGATTTAAAACATAAGAACAAGTCTAGAAAATCCGCAAGACAGGGGACCTACACAGTATTTTTAAACTGGTGTCCCTTTGTCCAACTTGCTAGTAGCAACACAAACAAGTGATAAGCTTACAGTATTGTAAAACTTGCCACATGCACTTTATTAAATATATTTTTTTTAATTAAGCAGATGGATTAAACTTGAAAATATGTCAATAAAATGGCTCTTGGTTGGTGCCCCAAACTTTCTTGATGCCATGCGCTGCTGCAAATGGTGCGTATATCTAAATTATGATTCACCTAAGGTTGCCAATTAATGAATGAATGAATTACCGCCCAGGATTGCACATCAACTCTTATGCTCAATACCACCCACTCCTACCTCACCCAACCCTCGTCCCACTTCTCGACGGGGATGTTGAGTCATGCCTTCGAGGTTACCATGTGCCTCCCTGGTGCCTCCCAGTGGCAAGAGTCAGTAATGAGAGGAGCCTAGGGATGAGACTGCACTATGGTTGGACCGACAGTGTTATGTCCCTGGGAATTTGTTATCCTCATGAAAGGGTTTTCACAGTGGCATGTCCTGTAATCCAGTTTTTGGAGACAGAGACTTTGCAAGAGGGGCTATTGAGTATTTGCCCTTGGTCAGAGTGCCGGTAGGCTGCAAGCCTGTGACTTGAGGTGCTCTCGGCTGAATCCAAGGAGGGTTGGTCTGTAGTGCGGCATTTAATACCAAAATAGGTTCTTAAGGCACTTCACCATATTTACAATCCAAGCCTCTGCAATGTTGTGGGGGTAAGGTGACCTCCGTGTGTTCTCTCCCTTGGTATTCAATACAGGGGAGGGTTCATATGGAGCTGGATATTTCCAGCCCCATATTTTTATGTAGGGAGTGAGCTCACTCCAACAACACCTACAGCAGTGATGGCGAACCTATAGCACGCGTGCCATAAGTGGCATGCAAGACGATTTTGGTTGGCACGGCAACAAAGGGCAAAAACCATACAAAGCATTTATCGTACTGATTTAACGCTGCAAAAACATTGGTTTTATTTAGTTAACTATTGTAAACGTTAGTTTTATGGTTACAATATTATTTATTGATCTCGAATTGAATTTAGTTGGCACCCAAAAAAAATCAAGGACTTTTTGTGGCACGTGACGCGGAAAAGATTCAACAATTTCGGTAATATTGGCACGTGGACTATAGAAGGTTTGCTAACACTGACCTAGAGTGATAATTGACCTTGGAATCCTTGTGCAGATCATACAAAATTGCCAATTAACTCGTCCTCCAGCAGTAGTATCTATGATTATTTTAAGGTGGCCAATTACCTCATCATCCGGTGGCAGTCTCTATGATTCTCTTATGGTGGCCAATTAATTCGTTATCCGGCGACAGAATCTATGATTTTCTTAAGGTGGCCCATTATCTCGTTATCCGTAGAAATTAAACAGCACCAAGTGATCTCAGGCGGTCAACTGTCCAAGTACTATCCCGGCCCAACGACACTTAACCTCGGTGATCGGACGAGAACTGATGTTCTCATCGTGCTATGGCCGTGGACGTAGGTGATCACTTGAAGTAATGTATTTTATTCTAGTTTAAATCCTCATTGGAATGGTTTCGACGAGACGGGGTCTGCCAACTGTAGACTCCTTGTCCTTCGATGATTTGTGTTTGGCATATTCCAGCCCTGTGGGCAGGTAGGTTGGACTCTAGAGTAGGGTGACCATACGTCCCGTTTTTAATGGGATCGTCCCGTTATTTATTTAAGTGTCCCGTTGTCCCGATAAAGCTAAAATGGGATGCCAATTGTCCCATTTTTTGCGGAAGTTCCAATTCATGTACAAAATGAAGCCTAAAAACGAATTCAGAATATGGTGGCTATTTCATTAATTTTATGTTGGCAGTGCAACAAAATGTACTCATTTTCGTAGGTTGGTAACACACAACAGCAGCTATAGTCGGTTCACCAGCTAAAGTCTCTTGGCCTACTTAGAGCAAGTAGCCAATCACGAACGTTTCCCCTTCCATCGCCCCTCTCAACTTTCGTGCGGGACAGCAGATACCGGTGCGCGTTGCCAGCTCTTGCAGATTTTCGCCTTCAGCTGATATACTACGCAATTTCTAATGGCAACACATCCCGATGTGATCTCTTCGAGAGCAGGAGTGAGACTGGGTTCCTCCCCACTACCTTCCCAAACAAACCGTCGTCTGCTATTGGCTGCTGCTAAGTGGCGTTCAAGGCCAAGAGACTTTAGCTGGTGAAACGACTATAGTTTCAGTTTGCTTTGTTGTTGCGAACACGTGGCTTTGGAAGAACGTGATCGGTTATACATGTACTGTTGGATTCAGAAAAGTACATAAAACCCCGGAAAATGCCAAAAAGAAAATGTTTTTACTGAAAGGTTAAAAACTGAATTCCCTTTTTTAAGGGATGATACACAAATGGGAAAAGTGTTGTGTACTTTTGCAAATCGGTGTTTTGTATAGAACATGGAGGTCGTTCATTGTCAGATATACTACAGCATAGCAAAAAAAGCATTTGATTGCGGTAAGCCGTAAGAGTTGCAGCCAAAAGGTAATCTCATATTTTACCAAGCAAACAATGACAGAAGAGTGGAGGAATTAAAGAATTTTTGTGACACTGTCGATATTAAGTACAAGCAGATTCTAGGAACTGTGAAAACTAGATAGCTAATGTCAAACCATTCCGAAAAAGTTTTTTAATGATCCCGTTTCCATATTTGACTTCATTTCATGGAGAGTCAATTAAAGGTTTACTCTAAGCTATTAAAAAAATAGAGAGTGATAATATTTCAGGAAGTGAAGTAGCTGAAGAACTGGATATTTTAGCAAGCAAAATTAAAAACCGGAGATTTGAAATTTCCGCACCTCGAAACTTAGATCGGTTTTATCAGATTTAGAAGATTTCTGCAGTGGAAAACAATCCACAGAAGCTGCAAATTCCTTTTACGACGCACTTCTAACGTATTTAGAAAAATGGAGTTATCGACCATTAAAAGTGTTTTATTGGATGCAGTTTAGTCCTACTGTTTGGGAACAAATTCAGGATATACTCAAATACATGTCAACAAAAACATCACTGAAATAATAGACGAAGATGAGTTTTTCGATGAATACAATACAACCATGTTATGAACATCAGTAAAAACAAAATTGCCGAATGGAACAGGAACTTAACTGAAACTCTGGAACAATGGTTCGGAATTTTCAAGTTCGTGCAAGGTGAAGGAATATCGTTAAAAAATATTTAAATGATTTTGGAATTTGCTCTAGCCATACTCAGCACCAGTGTAGCTATAGAAAGTGTTTTCTATCACAAATTCTTTGTGGACAGATGAAAAGAAACACTTCCTCGTTGAAAACATCAAAGCAGTGATAGTGACGAAAACTCATTTTCGGGAACTTTCGTGCAACGACTTTTACAATTTGCTTTTAAAAAATCTCAAATTACTGCAAGAAATATCTTCGTCCGCAAAGTACGTCTCCGCAAGAGAATGAATCATCAACATTCATACCAGCTTCAAAATCAACTCCTCCTGCATCAACTGCAAATTAATTGCAAACAAAACTATGCGAAAGTAAATAAACCGAATTAAATATTTAATACGTAAAATAATTTGTTCATCCACAAATATTTTAGAATTAATAAAGTAAATTTCTATTTTTCACCACTTGGGACAATGCTTTTGAACGAGTCTTTTCATTGAATTAAACTTTACATCTGCTGTTTTTTTAATTTATAAAATCCGATCTTCCTATTGCATAATAAAGTAAAGATAGAAATCAATGCGTCGCAAATGAGAGAATGAATTTTTCCCCAATATTTCATATTGTATTTTACTTCTTTAGAAGAAGTCCAGAAAAACTCGCTGACCCGAAGAAACTACACCCTGACATCGGATAGAGATCCATAGGGCCTAGACCCGGAGTCTGCAGGTCAAGCGATATTGTTGGCAATACTACTTACATTCTTAGTTGCCAATAATCTAATATAATTGCTTATGTGTTCAGCAAGTTCATTTAGTTCTTTTTACTCCACACATCATTATCTAAATTTTATTGTTAATGAGTTTGTTTTTCCTGTCTACGTACATAAATCTTCAAATAATTCTTGTAAATTATGTATTGACCGAAATAAATAAACTTCCGTTTTAAAGAGTCACACGAAAATTTTGTCCTGTTTTTTTCTTGAGAATTACAGGAAATGTCCCGTTTTAGTCTCGTAGAAAAATGGTCGCCCTACTCTAGAGCAGGGATCGGCAACCTTTCACAAGTGCATGTCAATGTAGGTTCTCGAATGCCAGTAATAAGTTTTAAAATTCTAAATGTCTAAGGTAAGTTCATGCGATCCATAATTATTAGTTTTTATTATCCAGGGTGCGAATTACAACACAGTAAGTATCCGCAAATCATTTTCTATCGTTACAACTATTTTAATTATACTAACGTTTATCCGTCTGCATTTACTTAAATAACTCATTGGGATTAAATGTGTTCTAATTGTTGGTAAACACCTTATATTTTAGGACTATTTCTTAGCAAGTTATTTCAATCGATGAAATGAATATCCGAGTAAGGAGAGATTATATATGAAGTTCCTTCCACCATCGAATTACATTATTGTCTGTAATCCATATCTTTTGTACATCAATTATTAAAACCAAACAACTACTCTTTCGGCAAAATCATACTATCTACATCTTCAAAGTGTTTTTATTTATTTAGGATTAAAAATTTACCTCACCTCAATATTCGTGTTTGGTCGTATCTTTGAAAGGGCAGCAAGCAGAAATATACTTCGTTAGGCGTTAAATAGATTCATTCATATTCGAATAAATCGTGTGGATTTTTGTCTTTTTACGATGTAGTTGACTGTACTGCTTTCTGAACAATTCTTGACATTTCTGAAGCAATTGTTGGATCGTCGGTTTCGATCAGTTTCGATTAAGTCGTTTATTTATGTGATCTTCAATGCTCCACTTGAAAAAATTCTTTAAAAGCAATAAATCATGCAGGTATTACAAAATACTTTAAGTCCGATTGAGTAGCATTTTACTGCATATTTTTGCATAATAATACTTTAAAACTTTTACTTTTTTAATTAGTTGTACTACGTCATTCGATCTTAATTTGTTCAATATGTTATTTTATTATGCATGCATACAATTGACGAGTTTATGTAGTAGCGTATCAAGGGGGAGGTTTCTGGGGTTAACCCCTCTCCCCATGAGCCAAAAATTTTTTCTTTCACTCTAGTTGAAAGATTAGATTTCTACATTTATTTAAAACAGCGATAAAAATAATTTTCATGTGCAACTACATTTATACCACTTGAATCATGTTCGTGTAATGTTTTCCGACCAGGTTATCTCATGTACGCGGTGCGGTCGTAAAGGACGACTCCGTAAACCCTAACTGCGAACTCAGCTCTAGTACTGCGCGAATCGTATGCCTCTATCACTTTTGATATTTCTGTCTCTATAGGCGCCCATGTATATTAACTTGTTTCAAATTTTGTTATGAATTTTAAAACCCTCCCCTTTACTAATTTCTAAGAACACTACTGACCTCACGGATGCACATATGCATGTAACCTTATTTATCTTAATATAAGACGATTCTTTTTCTTGTTTTTACGTTTGAAAAACCAAAAGTCATATTATATTCGACAGATAGAGAGGGGGGAACGGTCCGAAAACTTGCCAGGAAGCTTTCTCCCTGGATATTGTCCCAATTTTCCATCTGGTGTGACAGCTCTCTTAAAAATATACATTATCCATTACTAACATTAGGCCTTCGTTTGTACAGAGAAAAGTGAACACTGATTTGGGATAAGAATAAAAGCCTTTTATTCTTAACTTTTAATGTTTCATTAATATATGGTAAGAATATACTAGTTCAGGACCAAAAATCTGAAAAATCCCAAATCCAGCAAACGTCCGATCCTAAGCGTGGGGGATAATGGGTTCTGTACTGTATACGTACATGTCTCTCTGAAGTTGAATTATTCAGACAGATATTTAAGGCTTTAACCCTAGAAATACTAAGGGGGGACATAAAATGCCTGCGCTATATACTTCGTTAGATTGTGTGAAAACATTTTTTCACAATCTCTAATAGATTTTTCTAATTGTCAGTAATTATGTATAGAAGAGCTTTTCTGTCTGGAAACATCACACTGCATATTTGGAAGAAAATGTTTATCACAGTAGCCACTTTTTGACCTCCAATGAACTGGTGCATAAAATATCTTCTCCGACAATTACATGACTTTTCATAAGATAAATTGATGAATGTAATAAATATCCTCTGCTTATATGCAAAATTCATCATTTGTGTATATCATTTTGCAATAGTGCTAACAATTAAATGATTTCATAACTATGTATTAGAAGTCTGTAGCAAAGTTGGTAACCTTTGCATCTGGAAACATAATATACTTACTAGGCGATGGATACAAGAATTCCCCAATATTGGGTAAAATTACCATGAAAGGTGAACAGACAATATGTCATAAGAGTTCTTATGTGGAAAATGCCAGTTACTGCCAACACTGTGTGATAATTATTAATAGTATTAGAAAAGTTTTTTATTTATAAATGATTGTTTTGACTGTTTCCTTAGTCTATTTCCAAAGACGATGAAGTGATTTATCAATGTGACAGTGAAAGTGATGTTAGTAGCAGTAATTCTGAACCCGACCATTATTCTCGTACTGGAACTCCTAAAAGCACAACACTGGCTGTGAAAAGTGATCATGAATGTTTGTGTTCCACTGGTGCAATTTCAAAGAAAGTTTCAGAACATTGTTTGATCACAAGAAGGTGTGACAAATGAAGGCAGAACTGGCAGTATTTGTGATTCTTTCAGAAAGCTTATTAACCCAGAAATCGTAAATATTATTGTACAGTACAGCAACAAAGAAGCTGACAGGGTAAATATAAAAAATACTACTATCACAGAAATGTATGCCCTCATATGTCTTCTAATTCAAATGGGTGTAAACTGTGACAATAAATGATAATAAAGTGGATGACACAAAAAAAGAAAAGTGACATCAATCTTTACTACAATTCAACTAAGGAAGGCATGGATGCAGTTGATCAGTTGGTGAGGCTCTATTCTATAAAAAGAGGAACAAGGAGGTGACCTCTCTCATTATTTTACACACTTCTGGATATTGCTGCTCTGAATAGTTTGACAATTTTTATTCTAAATAAACCACATTGGAATCAAAAGAAAATGAACAGACACTGACTATTTCTTCTAGAACTGTGGGAGCAACTTGTAAAACCACTTATGAAACAATGAGTAGTCAACCTAGAAGGTCTACAAAAACATATGGTACAGTATTGGCAATGGAAGGTATTCTTCAAAAGTGCTGAACGTGAATTTTCTACCAACAATTTCAAACTCAGAACTAGAGAAATGCGCTACTACCGTATAAGTGGTTGGCAAAAAAAAGATTAAAAGACAATGTAACAAAAACAAATGCTTCATGTTCAAAATGAAGCAAATATTTGCCAAACTCATTCCAAAAAATCAATTTTCTGTGCATGTGTGACAGTGATGAGAATGATTACTACCTGTAATTAAACTTATAATAATGACACAATTTATGATTTAAGCTTCATTAATAAATCATATCCTATTAATAATTACATTTATTTATTAAAAAAACAACAAACACAAAATGGGTGCTTATTTAAATTTATAGAGAGAAGATGATGCTGTGAACACTTTTGGACCCCCATTAGTCGTGCGCTTAACAGATTGTACGTTAGTCTTTCTAGGGTTAATCTAGTGATAAACACCCATAAAGTTCGTGCATCATGAGCTTTACCAAAAGGCTGTCACCAGCCTTCCTAGGTACCATTATTCCCTCATCACTCGCCAAGAAAAAAACCGTTTCACTTAATCCTGATTGGTCAGCAAGAGTTCCTTATACCATTCAACCTCCTCCTTAAGGGCTATTTAGATTATGGATGTAATAAAACTATGCAATATTCATAAATTATTCCATAAATTCAGATTATTTTTCCATAGAAACTGAACTTTCCTGCCATACCATTATGTAAAACTCAAAAACCAAATAGAAAAAGCAGTAAATTGAAACAAGCAAATATTGATATTTGTCTAAATGAAAACAACATAAATAATATGAGAGACATGAAAAACAAAGACGATGAAAAAGTTAGAAAACTATGCTGTAATAATGTAAGTGCATATAATATAATGTAATATAATATAATCAAATTTATTTGTCCAAAGATCATACCATAGGCAGATATGAGACACGTCTACAACTATGAACAAACTCAAATAGTTTGTGAAAGGATACTTTTGTCCGATAATTAACTAGCTATTTTCTTCAAAAATACGCTTCATGGTTCCAAAGGAATTATTTGTAGAAATTTTAAAATTGTCAGACATAATACTTTCAATTTAATACTTATATAATAGTAATATTTATAAATATTAATACTTTCAATTGAAATTGTGTATCTTTGTAATATATAACTCTCCTTTGAATTTTTTGTCCAATCATTTTAGATAAATTATGGAAATACAATAAACTTCAATAAATCAGTCAGTTCTGTTGCATCAAATACTAGCTTATGGAATCCAAGTTTGGTTTCTATCCTATTAAATGACACTGAACAGCTAATTACAGAGATAAATCAAAGGATGAAATTGGAAGAAGAATTTATATGTATAGTTGATCAAGACGATTTAATAAGTATAAAAAATAAAAGGGTAGGTGTCATGATGGAAAAAAGAGATAAAATCAACAATAAACATATTAATATCTGCATCTGAATGCAGCAATATTACTTCTTAAAGTTTTCTTTGATCCTGATCTGAATGTGCATTGTGGAGTTGGCTAAGGGGATTCATCAGAGGCACTGAATGTGTTATTCAAAACAATTACAGAACTATAATGTTTATTGCTTGTAACATAATGATTCATAATAAAATGTTTTCCATGCTATTTTTATTTCTATGAAGGCCATTTTATTTTTTATGCCTCAAAAGACAATTCAAATAAATTTTATAATTGAAAAATATGAATTAGATCAAATTGTAGTTCTTGATAATTTATAGCTCAATGCCATTCTAAAATATTATTTCAGATAAGTGACTGGAAAACGGATAGCATGAACTTATCAATACATTCTCTCTCTTCGAATATAAGTTTCCCATGGGAGCCAAGTTTGACATCCATGCCTTTAAATGATGCTGGTAAACCAATCATAACACTAAATGACAGACTAAAAAATGCAGAGGCTGTGAGGTGTTCATTTGAGCAAGATATAGTTAAAAACATAGAATGTAAGAAGTATAAATCAAAGAAAAGTACATCAGATGAAAAATGTCTTCAAATAGCTCTTAATTGTGTAAGTGCTATGATTTAAGTATATAAAGATATCTTCTACATTGATTATTTCCTATTACCCATACTTATTCTAATTAAGAATTATTAAAGAAAAAATTACTGGTTTGATTAAATTTTACCTTATAAAACTTTACATCATATGATGTTCCCATAAGAGTCATCTACTTTCATATTTCAGTATGCACTTGCTAACCCCATTTTGGCTACCTAAGGGAAATATTTTGTAGCACTATTAACTCTTTTAGAGGATGACATGTGAGGTTAGTTTAAGAGGCGACTTTCTCAGGTAGCATTTTTCCAAGGGTGGCATTATAGCACTGATCTATACCCATGTAATATGATCTGGAATGGTAATTCTTCTTTTCCCCTCCAGCAGCAGATTTCATTACAACAGTCCTGGCTCCTCCCATAGCTCATTGATTATCCAGTGACACATCTCTGCCTTTCAAATGAGAAGCCTCCCCTACTTTTCTATAGTAAGACATTATGCAATTGACCAATTAGAGAACATTCCACTCCTTCATTCTCCTTCTTTTAGAAAAACAAAAAACATGTTATGATAGATCATATAATGCAACATTGGAGGTTACTATATTCTTTTCTTGAAGTGAGAATCACCTCAAAAATTCCTCTGATGAGTTTGACTGAAATTCATTTAATTAAATAATGATACGTCAAGCTTGGTGCTATTCTAGTACCCAAAGCTGTCACTCCAACTCTTTGGTATTGGTATACTCAGTGTCTTTAAGGAATGCAATCCTCACAAATAGCAAGGGCCTACTGTATTTATGAATATAAAATGTAACTAATTAAAAATATATTCACCTGTAATAAACAATAGTTACTCAATGCTATTTGTGCAATCATTTCAGATGAAAAATGTAAAAGAAGAAAGCAACAACAATGAACCTTTTGCTTCACATAGAAGATTACCACAGACACCAGGTTTAGCTTCCATGCTGTTATGTGATTCTAAGGAATCAATTAATAGATTAAATGAAAGGTTGAAATCAACAGAAAGTTATATGTGTTTAGTAGATGGAGATGAAGTATTTATTGAAAGAGAGAAGAGAAGAGAGGTGACAATTGTGTTATAAAAATAGATAGCTAACTGTAAAAATTTAGAATAGAGATATTTAATTGCTTCATATAAATGACATCCCTAGAAAATAGTCCTTGGCAAGGACAAATCCAGGGGGTAATGAGGATATCTACCACCATCTCCCAATATTTCAGAACGCCAAAAAAATTAATAAAATAATAAAAAATTACTTATCAAGAAATGTTACTTTATTATTATATTAATTTTTTTACAAAATGTTTCCTTTTTACATATCAAAATCTGTATCGTTTTCAAGATATTCTCAAATAGTTGTTTTATCTTTGATTACTCCTACCACCCAAGAATGAAGCCTGGATCTGCCCTTCGTTCTATTTTTTTAAATGTCTAATAATTTCTATAACTGAATTGGTACACTAAATATTACCAATATATTGAAAATGAACAGGTAACAGGCCCAAAATCACTGACCTTCCTATTTAGGCTATAAACTTTTCAAACAATCCTTGTAATTATGGTGCTAAATATTTAGTATCATGCTGTGATGGATTAATCTAAATTCAAAACTCAAATTGGGACCTAAAATTATTTGATGATACTTAAATGTGTTTGGCACCTGTGTTAATCTTCTTTCTCAAGTGACTGGTGTTCAATATTTGATTCAGAAAAAAGATGGGAAGATGGAAAGTGATATTGCAACAAATGATGCTAATATGAAAATTAATCTCAAACCAGCACCTAGTTTGCCTTCCTTGACATTATGGCAACTAGCTAATGATGCTGAGAGTTTATATCATACAATAGAAAATAAGGAAAACTTTATCAAAAAGAATAAACCACTAATAAAAATGGATGAAAAAACTTATAAGGTACAGAGAAACAATAATAAAACATTTGATTCTATGGTAATTGTCAGTAAATTATATGAATATATACACTGAAACATTTATTTATATGATTTACACATACCAATTAATTTTGACCTCAGTCTCTGTTTAATTTGTGATACTTGTTACTGAATTTAATGCTTAGTTAACATGATAATAACTGGTTGTTTATTATTATTTTGTCTTCTACAAGCAAAATGATCAGCACACAGTGTGCCATATATCCTCTATAAATACTGCAAATGCAACTTTCCCAAAGAAAGGAGAATTGGATTCCTTACCATCATGTAAAAATGGAAAAACTACTGATAGTTTGAATGAACAGCTAGAAATTTTGAAAAATAACATTCATACCCCAATGGAAGACAAAATTAAAAATTTCAAAGAAAATCACAGAATGTCATTGATGAGCGATGGAGTAGACAAAAAAATTCTTCAAGTAAGTCATAGCATAGTCATTTCAAGTTGTTTATTATTAATCACTTATAGTAGTTCCCAACATATCAAAAGTCACTCTTTCTTTTGTGGCCATGTTTTAATTTGTCGCATATTTGGGTGCATAAATTGACCTTTAAAGCTTTAAAAAAAATCTTGAATAAATTTAGGGTCAACTCATATGCCAAATATAAAAATAGAAATTACAGACCCATGACTACCCATTCTCATGGAACATTTGGCCATAGAGATTTTTGTCATGACGGCTTTATTCTTTCTCCAATCTCACACCAGCTTTTCACTAATGCCAAATTTCCTCACAGCAGAAGAGTCATTTGATGATTCGGCAAACTCTGCAACTTTTAACTTGTAATTATCTTTGAATTTCATTTTCTTGGTCGGCAATACCATGATGAGGGTAATAGCTCTCAGTTTTAATCCTAATATTATGTTATTGCTAATTGTAGTAGGTATCAGTGAATAATATGACATGATGTCAAGTTAATTTGCACATGGATAATTTTCCAACCATCAGATCAACTCCTCATTATCAAGATTCCTATTTCTATGTTTAATTCAAAACTTTGGTCACTATGGACCTCAATATTCTGCACACCTGAAATATTTACATAAATACCCACACATAGAAAACAAGTTTTCGGCCTCATATTCTGTGATATTTTGATATACCTGCACAAAGCATGCAAAGGTTTCTATCATTTAGTCTCAGTCATATATTTATCATTTAACAGCAAAAGTAATGCATGATAATGTCAATATCATTGTAATGTGATATAAAAGAATAAAAACTTGTGTCCTCTGCACATGCAAAGTAAAGCAGAGAATCCTGTGAACTTCTATTAACCCTTCTTGTATATAGTGCTAAAACTGCAACAGGACGGCTTATTTATTTTAAAATACATACATTATACCAGTTCTCTGCCTTTATTTAAATTAAAAATGCATGTAAGTTACATTTTACTTCTACTTTTTATCTTTGACAACTTGAGTGCATGAGTAAAACTGTTTATAGGACATTATGTTATATTGTCTCAGGCAGCAAAATGTCTGGGCACAATTCTGTTCATAACAATATTATTAAAGCCTTCTAAGACAGTCATGATATAGTTAAGCAAAAAAGAACCAGGGAGAAGGGAAAAGGATATGACTATCATTAATTTATTTTATCAATATTAATTATTTAATTTGCACAAAAGTTTTATTAAAATCAATGGGAAGACAAAGGATAACTGTGAACACTAGTTAGAAGCATTCAATAGATTTGTAGTGGATTTTTACAAACTTTTTCCATTATTGCTATTAAAATGGAGTTCCACAAAGCTTTGCTGAAGAATTTTTAAATGAAAATTAAATTTGTGAACAGCAGATTTGTCATTAATCACCATTGACTAGATTTGGCAAAATAGAGTAAACACCATCAGGCATTTGACTGGATGGGACTCAGCTGGTGGAAATGAGTTCAACAATATCAATTCAGTTTCAATATACTCAATTTATTGAACTGTTTGACATGCCTTGAGTGAAAATTCTTGGTTTAAACCTACTCAAAGGGATTTTAATACAAATTAATGACTATTTTCCTTAACTTTATTTATGACCATTATATGCTGAAAAATCTTAATCTTCATTTTATTTACTTTTTAATATTTAATTCCTCTAAATCTATAGGAGAGATATGAGGCCAAAGATTACTTAACTTGCCATGCTAACTTGATTTCAAGTAGCATCAATTTCAATGTTCCAAAAATTAACAAGACTAAAAATGTACATTTTTATCCAAGATACTTTAATGAAATACTAACTATAGTAGGCATGGTAAGTTTTCTTATTAATGTTTTGTGAGTGAATTAATTTTTCAGTATTTTAAAAATGGGACTTTAATGTTTTATCTGCATAATGAAATTTGTTTCAAATTTCATGTTTGTGTTATTAACTATGTATATTCACAGGAATCTAAAATTAGGAAGGATCATCAACCATCTTCAGAGAAAAATGAGATATTAATATATCCTACATATGAAAATAATTACTTACCTAGTTCATTAAATCAAGAGACTCTTAACTTAAGTATAAATTTTTCAATTGATAAGAATGCAGCAGAGAAAATGTTACGTGGGTTAATGGAAATAAATGGATTTCAAGAATTATTACACAACTTTTTTGTATTGAAACCAAAATACAATAAAAAGAATGAGCTATTCATAAAACATGAAGAAGTTATTAGGGGAACTGATCCAATTCTGAGCAAAAATAAGTTGTACTCATTGGTATTGACAGAAAAGAATAATTATAATAATCTTATTTCCTACATGAATCCAATTCCCATAGTTGATAGGAAATTAGTATATATCACATACCCAATTCAGAATGACCTGAGCAATGTGACAGAATCATCAAAGTTAAAATCTTATGACCCAACAAGAAAAAGTCACGAGCATAAAAATCAAAATATAGAAAACTTCATACCAGTAAAAATAAAGCCCAAAAAAGTAGACCTGAAAAAAAATCTTCAAACAAAATCAAAACAGGAAACAATACCAGACATCAAAAAAGCAAAAAAAGAAAGGATTATTATCAAGGAAAATTATCAAGATCAATTATTAAGTACATTAACATCACAATCATTATTTAATCCAAAAAGTTTGGAAAAATTAAAACTTAATATTCCTGGCAATGAACAGTCTATTAAAAAGGAAGAAACGAAGAAAGGAATGTCATCAAATAAAAGTCATAGAGATAAAAATTCTGTTTCAACAAGTCAAAAAAACAAAATATCCAAACCAGTTAAAAAACATACTTTATGTAGAAATAAACAATCTGATATATTGAAACTATCATGTTCTTCAACCAACTCAAATGGAAATGATTATTTCTATCCTTCCATAGGATGTATGCCATCTGAAAATCTAGATAAATACAATCAGTTAGAAGATCGAAAAATTTCCACAGAAACAAATAATTCTACAATAAATAAAATGAATAATATAATCATTGATAAAGTTAAATTATCAAAATTGCCAATGGCAAGTACAAAAAATACAAGCAAAGGTGTTCAGCAACATAAACTATCAGATGAAAATAAAAGATGCCAAATATCATATCCAGCTCAACAAAGAAAACAAGCTACTGAAAAAGAATTTCCAAAAAAAATGGCACATTCAGAAAAAAAGAAGAGAGAAAAACTTGAGAAGTATAGTCTAAAGGATCAGATTAAATCTTTTAATTCATCCTCATTAGCATCAACAACTTTAACTGAAAAAAGTAGTATAACAAAAAGAAGTCAAAACACACAACCAAATTTATCCAGTACAAAAGATTATCCCAGTTACCTAAGTTTGGATTCCATGTCACCTGTAAAAGTTAATATAAAAAGAACAAATGCCAATAATACATTTGCAGAGAAATTACGTGATCCAAAAACCACATCAGAAGAAGGGAATTTAGTGAATATTCTAGAAAATAATAATCACAGAAAATCACAAACATTTTTGCTTGAAGAGAAAGATTTTTTGATTGATCCAAAAGTAGATTCAATACCATCTAGAGATAAAAAACTTTCTAATGAAATACATAATAATTCAAAAATAAATAAACTGCAAAAAGAAGATTTTCCTTTCTATCCTAGCTTAAACTCCTTGCCAAATGAAAGTGAGGAAATTTTTTACATAAATAAAAGAAAATCACAGCAGTTAATCCAAGAGGAAGGTTTTTCTAGTGACTCATTGTCACTTGAAAATAAAAATGCATCTAATGATGCTATAAATGCTTGTAAAAGAAGTCAGCTTAAGAAGAAAACAGATTATTCCCATGGACCAAGTTCAAATCCTGACAATGAAATGTGTTTTTGTGGTTCAAAAAATGTTTGTAAAAGAAAACCCAAAACTAATTTACAGATGGAAAATAATAGTCTTCTACAGGCAATGTCAGATTCACTGTCTTCTAGTAAGGAGGATAGTTCTAATAATACAGGGAAAAGATCACAACATGATTTACAGGAAGAAAAAATTTCAAATGGTACAAATGAGCAAAAAAGGAGAACAAAGCCAAAGGTACAGGAATTTCCCAGTTTTGTAATTTCTGGATCTAAAGAATTAGGAGAGAGATCTACTGAAGACAATTCAACTGCAAAGGATGAGAAATTATCAAAAGTATCAGAAAATAAGAAAAGTGTAACACAAGGTTTGATTCCAGACATTAATAAGCCAGAAAAGAAAAATGTAAAAGAGAATGAATCCACATTGAAGTCAACAAAGAACAACCATGAAATTTTTTCTAGCTCTTTAGTTAAAACTAAGAAGACAGAAGAAGAAAATGAAATATTCAATAATAAAGAATTAGGAGAGAGATCTACTGAAGACAATTCAACTGCAAAGGATGAGAAATTATCAAAAGTATCAGAAAATAAGAAAAGTGTAACACAAGGTTTGATTCCAGACATTAATAAGCCAGAGAAGAAAAATGTAAAAGAGAATGAATCCACCTTGAAGTCAACAAAGAACAACCATGAAATTTTTTCTAGCTCTTTAGTTAAAACTAAGAAGACAGAAGAAGAAAATGAAATATTCAATAATAAAGAATTAGGAGAGAGATCTACTGAAGACAATTCAACTGCAAAGGATGAGAAATTATCAAAAGTATCAGAAAATAAGAAAAGTGTAACACAAGGTTTGATTCCAGGCATTAATAAGCCAGAGAAGAAAAATGTAAAAGAGAATGAATCCACCTTGAAGTCAACAAAGAACAACCATGAAATTTTTTCTAGCTCTTTAGTTAAAACTAAGAAGACAGAAGAAGAAAATGAAATATTCAATAATAAAGAATTAGGAGAGAGATCTACTGAAGACAATTCAACTGCAAAGGATGAGAAATTATCAAAAGTATCAGAAAATAAGAAAAGTGTAACACAAGGTTTGATTCCAGACATTAATAAGCCAGAAAAGAAAAATGTAAAAGAGAATGAATCCACCTTGAAGTCAACAAAGAACAACCATGAAATTTTTTCTAGCTCTTTAGTTAAAACTAAGAAGACAGAAGAAGAAAATGAAATATTCAATAATAAAGAATTAGGAGAGAGATCTACTGAAGACAATTCAACTGCAAAGGATGAGAAATTATCAAAAGTATCAGAAAATAAGAAAAGTGTAACACAAGGTTTGATTCCAGACATTAATAAGCCAGAGAAGAAAAATGTAAAAGAGAATGAATCCACCTTGAAGTCAACAAAGAACAACCATGAAATTTTTTCTAGCTCTTTAGTTAAAACTAAGAAGACAGAAGAAGAAAATGAAATATTCAATAATAAAGAATTAGGAGAGAGATCTAATGAAGACAATTCAACTGCAAAGGATGAGAAATTATCAAAAGTATCAGAAAATAAGAAAAGTGTAACACAAGGTTTGATTCCAGACATTAATAAGCCAGAGAAGAAAAATGTAAAAGAGAATGAATCCACCTTGAAGTCAACAAAGAACAACCATGAAATTTTTTCTAGCTCTTTAGTTAAAACTAAGAAGACAGAAGAAGAAAATGAAATATTCAATAATAAAGAATTAGGAGAGAGATCTACTGAAGACAATTCAACTGCAAAGGATGAGAAATTATCAAAAGTATCAGAAAATAAGAAAAGTGTAACACAAGGTTTGATTCCAGGCATTAATAAGCCAGAGAAGAAAAATGTAAAAGAGAATGAATCCACCTTGAAGTCAACAAAGAACAACCATGAAATTTTTTCTAGCTCTTTAGTTAAAACTAAGAAGACAGAAGAAGAAAATGAAATATTCAATAATAAAGAATTAGGAGAGAGATCTACTGAAGACAATTCAACTGCAAAGGATGAGAAATTATCAAAAGTATCAGAAAATAAGAAAAGTGTAACACAAGGTTTGATTCCAGACATTAATAAGCCAGAAAAGAAAAATGTAAAAGAGAATGAATCCACCTTGAAGTCAACAAAGAACAACCATGAAATTTTTTCTAGCTCTTTAGTTAAAACTAAGAAGACAGAAGAAGAAAATGAAATATTCAATAATAAAGAATTAGGAGAGAGATCTACTGAAGACAATTCAACTGCAAAGGATGAGAAATTATCAAAAGTATCAGAAAATAAGAAAAGTGTAACACAAGGTTTGATTCCAGACATTAATAAGCCAGAGAAGAAAAATGTAAAAGAGAATGAATCCACCTTGAAGTCAACAAAGAACAACCATGAAATTTTTTCTAGCTCTTTAGTTAAAACTAAGAAGACAGAAGAAGAAAATGAAATATTCAATAATAAAGAATTAGGAGAGAGATCTAATGAAGACAATTCAACTGCAAAGGATGAGAAATTATCAAAAGTATCAGAAAATAAGAAAAGTGTAACACAAGGTTTGATTCCAGACATTAATAAGCCAGAAAAGAAAAATGTAAAAGAGAATGAATCCACCTTAAAGTCAATAAAGAACAACCATGAAATTTTTTCTAGCTCTTTAGTTAAAACTAAGAAGACAGAAGAAGAAAATGAAATATTCAATAATAAGGATGGCCAAATAGATTTTCCTTTTCACCCAAGTTCATCTTCATTGCCATCTATAAAGGAAAAAAAATATGATAAAACAAATATTACAAACAAACTAAATCTTCACCATGACTGGTTAAGCTCAATGCCTACAGTTCCAGGTTTTTGTTTTGAACTAAGAAAAGATCTAAGCATCTATAAACAAACTTCAGTTTTAGATAAAAAGAAAAGTGATTCATCCAAAAGTGACCCTATGAGCCACATGAATGAGTCAATAGATTTGAAAAAGGATGTTGAAATTATATTTGAAGGTGAAGATATCAATTATGATGAAATACCACAATTTCAATTTTCTTTTGAACCAAAAAGTGTGAGCACTAAACAGAAACATTTCCCAGAGAGTAAGAGGTCAAAGTCAAGTGATTCGCAGAATTATAAATCAAGAAAACCAAACAACAAAAATAAGCACAAGGAAAAAGGTAAGTTGTTTTCTTTTTTTAACATCTCTATGTGATGATGTAGGAAAAATTTTCTCCGTCTAATAAATAACAAAATTATTCAACATAAATTGATCATCCTTTCATATACTTCAAATCAAAAAGTGTCTACAGCAGCCAATTGTAAAATAAAAGGACCAATTAATTCCAATCACAAACAAGAGCATTTATCTCATCCCCAAAGCAGGTCATCAAAAGGAGTCAAATCTAAGGCAACTATTTAAATTTTATTATTTTACCTTTAACTTTTTTCGGTTAACTATAGTACCGTAAAAACAAATATGATTCCAAATTAAAATGGAATTTATAACCACTTCAGAAAAAAAGTGTTGGTTGTGGCTTCCAGTTTCAGTAGCATCATTTGGAATATGGCATCTGATGTTTCGCACCCGTGCATCTTTGGGGACTGTGGTAGCGATGTCTCTTCTGCAGCTCCTCTTTATACCCCTCTTTCTGGGTTTGGGGTGTCCAATCCTCGCTCTCCTGTATTCCCCTTCACCTATTCCATTGGTCTCCTCCTCTCAGTCGTAGTTGTTTTTCCCTTTCTTATTGGTATTCTCCCTCCCCCCATTGTGTGCCCCTTTTTCATTTTGAATCGGTCTCTTCGCTTTCTTACTGTTCTATTTTTTCCATTTCAATATTTGCTTCCCCATCCCCTCTTTCCATTACCTTCAACTTTCCTGCCCCACTTATTCTCAAATCTCATTGGAACAATCTTATCCATGTATCACTGATCTGACATCTGTCTTTCCTGTTGAAATTAAACAGATGTTTTTCTGTCTCTATTAGTATCTGATTAGTATGGGGAAGTATAGGGTCTCCCTTGCTAGAACCTCAGTCCCTGAAGATGCACGGGTGCAAAACGTCGGATGCCATGTTCCAAACAACGCAGTTGAAACTGGAAGCTGCAACCATCAGCATCAAGCCACGCTGTGAAAGCATTCATCATGCAGTGATTAATCTTGTTGATTTGTTTCCGATGTACTAATCTGAGAACCATCATATATAATATTATGAATAATCCATGTATTAATTTTTCCAAATTTCCGAAAAAAGAAGAGGTTGAATAAAAGTCAAGTTATAGATAAAATAACTGACGGCATTGTTAAAGAGAGTTTAATTTCTTCTAACAAAAGAACTCAAACTTTACTCCAAACTTCTCCCCCTGTACCAGGTTTGTAATTATAACTGATATATACATGACTTGTGTAAAAATATGAAAATAAAAGCAATAGTGCAGTAATATTAATAGAACTCTATTATACAAAATTTGTTTTAAAAATATTTTCAGATGAAAATGGTTCAGTGAGGGAGCTATTTAAAAAAGCCTCACATCAACATAGACTTAATGAACATAATGAGAAATGTCAAGAAAGTGTTGCAGAATCTTTGTCTAACGAACCAGTGTTAAAAGACTTTCACAAAGTAATCGATAATTTGTCACTAATTCCTTCAAATTCTAATCAGCAACTAAAAAGTGACAATATAATATTGACTGATAATATTAAACAAGATAGGTCAATTGAGAGAAAAACACCTACAAAAAAATACAAACATATATTTTTTGGTGTTCACGCCCCTAGAGAAGTGTTACGAATGGAAGTAACCATTTTAAAAAGAGAATTTTCAAAATTAATTGAAGAAAAAGAGATAAGAAATATAAATGAACAAAATGACAAGAATTACATCTGGTCAAAGAATATGATTTTTGAAAAATCAAAACAAGCAGATGCAGATTTTAAAATGCCAACATTAGATAAAAACAGAAGCATAGACTGTGCTTTCAGAAATAACAAGCATTTTCGAGTGAAGAGTGAAGACAATACTCATAAACCAAAAAAGAACCAAAGTCCTGATATAGACGAGGATGGAGATTGGATAGTAGTATTATCTAAAAACAACTGAACTTGATGAAACAATAAATAATAATTAACTTACCCACATCACATTTTAAATGGCTGATATTAAACAAATTTCCAAATTTTCATTTTCGAGCAATAATACAAAAATGACCTGTTATGCTCGCTCTTAGTTTACATGGATTTTATATGATGAAATGCAATTTTTCCATTGCTTTATCAAAAAGTTGTATGCTGAAATTGTTAGCATCAACACATTATGGATAATCAAAAGAAAGTAATAAAATAATTTGCATAAAATGTGTAAAGTTTTGAAATGCAAGCAAAGCAGTTTATTTGATGAACTACTTATGAAGTAAATTTTTTAATGAAAAAAAGAACTTCAATGGATAAAAATATATATAGTTAAGCTTTCCTATACAGCAAAGTTCTACAGTACATTTATGTAAACCCAGGGCTTCTTCCTGAGAGTACACAACATAGGTACTTATTTTTCAATTTAAAAAAATCCATTATTTATAAATAAAATTATCCATTTTAGCATTCTTGGAAAGCATTTTCCTGAAAAATGTTTTAAAAAAGAACTTAAAAATTACTGAAATCAGTAGTTTTTTTAATATCCTCCACTCCCATAGGAGGCCTGTTAAATCTGAATACCAGTAACAATACAAATAACGAACCATTATGAACCATGGGATCCAGTCAAGGGGGCTCCTACAACAAAGATGAATTTCATAATAAATTATTTGTATTTTGTCATTAATTTTTAAACTAATTATCTTCTGTTAATTGTTTTTAACCATTCCGACTCATGGTTCTGGTTATCCCTGAAGTCACCATAATTTTTCCATTTGACCAGAGATAATGGCATTTGTTTTAAAATATCACAATATCTCTGGCGAGTCTCATCAAAATAATTCCAAATCATTTGCTTACACTGAATCAAATAAAAAATTTGTAATAAATTGATAGAAAGAATGATCCGAAGATCCTTATGCAACAGGCATAAGCTGTTACGATGAGTATGAGAAAACAGGTGAAAAAATCTGCCATGACCGGGAGTCGAACCCGGGCCTTCCACTTGCCAGGCGGATATTCTGCCATGGTAGTTCAGTGGTAGAATATCCGCCCGGCAAGTGGAAGGCCCGGGTTCGATTCCCGGTCATGGCAGATTTTTTCACCTGTTTTCTCATGCTCAAAAAATTTGTAGTCTTGCTCTTATCGATGGATAAAGTTGATCTCTCATTGAAAGGTTTTTTATATAAAAAATGAAAATATGACACACTAAAAACTATTTTGCACTGGGGACTCAAATAATTTTGCTACATCACTGACTGGTCTTTTTTTTTTAGGAAAAAACCTTTTTATACTTATACACAAGGTCATTAAAATGAATTGTACAACTTTAAAAATCCTAGCACAGCAATGCATCTTATTCAAATAGAGTAATACATGAACAATATAGCTAACAACTTGTCAATAAAACAAATATTTTTTTTATAAATCCTCTATTCTCATGAGCTCTTTCTATCATATTTGAAGAGAAATAATTTCATTTGTTGGCAACCCATTCATGGAGCTCTTGATGCCATGCAATTTTAAAAGATTTGTAACTGTGCTGTTTTTAAAACTTTCAAGATCCCCCATGTTAAGGTCCTGTCCAGTTTTTCTTGTACTGCTGGTTAGGTGTTCTATTATTGCAGTGATCATATCCAACTCATTTTCACTCTCTTCTTTGATGGCACCTTCCTATCTGACTGTCCTATCTGTTCAAACTTTTGGATCACTCGCAGTACTGTGAAATGACTGGGTATAGGGTAAGTATGTTGAACAGATTCTGTATGGCATGAACACCCAGTAGCATAATACTACTTCATCCACTCAATTTCTTTCTTTAACACTGTACATTCTAAAGGTTAATCTCAGCTATTGAATATCTTCAGGCAGTAAGGCAGCTTGGCACAATTAAATTAACTCTTGGAGTAGTAAAGACCTCCAACCTCAATTCCAGTTTTTGTGTTTCCCACACATAGTGCACATACAGGAAAGGCCGTGTTCATCCCTCCATTTGCATGTTTCAACTCGAGAGCTGCAGAACAGATTTCAGTGAAACTTAATATTAAAGGCACTTATAACATGTTGTTGAGCAATTTCAATTTTTGACTATATAAGCACAGAGTAACTCCCCTCTACACAAGGCTTTACATCAACTATTTTAGGTATCTTAAGATCATTACCCCAATCGCAAAATATTTCAAGCAAAAGTTCTAGCTATCAATGAGACAAATATTTTATTTCATAACTAGTGTAATGCCCGTTGAAATATCAACGGAATAATTATAGATAGATAGATTATTATTATTTTCATTTAAATAATTAATATCACTTTTACTTATGAAATATTTTGCCATATACAACATTTCTAGTGAATATTCTATTGTTGAAGGGCTATCTTTAATTAAACTTTAAATAGTTGCCTCTCTTTCCCTCCCTTTCCCCCCTCACACCCTCTCTCCCCCTCCCCCCTCCCCATTTCTCCCTCTCCCCCTCTATCCCATTCCTCTCTTTCCCCCTCCACTTCCCTCTCTCCCCCTCCCTCTCGCTCCCCCCTCTACCTCTCCTCCCCCATCTCTCATATTAAAAGCATTCACAGCACGTTTATACCCATATAGCGTAATTGCCCGTCAATATGACGGGATATCTTTAGTTAACCTTACCTCCCTCCCTCTCCCCCCTCCCTCTTTCCCCCTCCGTTACAATCCCTCTCTCTCCCTCCCTGTCTCGTATTTAAAACATTTAAAGTATGCTTACACCCATAAGGATCGATTTAACAATAGGATTTTGAGGTCTAATATAATTAGCACCATGGCAACATTCCGTTAAAATGGCAAGATTTCCATAAAATATGTAAATTAAACGTTTAGCATGGGATATTTCGAACTGTGGGTGAAAAAAGATGAACAGAATAAGAAACTTTATAATTATTTCTTCAAAATGGTTCAAATCCAAATGTCGTAGGTTAATTCCTTCTAATTTTAATTTCCAAATGAATAAAAGCCTGCATGTCAAAAAATTGCATTTTACATGTTAAGTAATGGGAAATGGAAATGCCTCTCTTGGAGTCGAACCAAGGAATTTTTTTGCGATTTAAATTCGTCATCACCTGAAAAAGTGTTAATCAGGCATCCCTGCCAAATTTCGAGTTTCTATCTTCATTACTTCTTGAATTATTAGCGTTTAAGTTAGTGTTATAGACAGAGAAAAGTTAGCGTTATAGACAGAGAATTGCTTTTTATTATAACGATACATTTTGTCAAATGACATTTTCAAAAAAAAAAAGATTTTTTTAGTGAGGAGCAGAAGTGAAATACTCTGATAAGAAGAACTTGTTATAATAACTAATGATGAATGCAATGTAAATTGACCTGAGTAATTCCTATTGTCACAAATAAAGGTATATAGACCATTGGCAGTTGAGACATTTTATCATATGTATCTTAGTACACAGCAGTGGTCAACAAGCTATGGCCCACAGGTCACATGCAGTCCACGAAGCCATGATGAAAAAGTGATTGGTATGATTTTACACAGTTAATTCCATATTTTTTCTCTGAATTATGACCTCAAAACTTTTACTGGTGGAGTTTTAACGCTAGTAAACTAATTACAATTCATTTTCACTAATATGAGACCATAAAATCTCTAGGTAACTTGTGATTTAAATGACTATCTGGTCTGCCGGAGCTCTCGTGATTTCCAATGCAGCCCTCCAAAGCGTTCACAACAACGAATGTGGTCTACCATATAGAAAAGGTTGCCGACCCCTGCTATACAGCATGAAAAAATTTTCAATCTCAAGATTGAACCATCTTTTAATGAATGTGTTTAAAGCTATATACTAGATATTAATAATTGGTTAAACCACTACCAAAAATTTAGAGTATAAAAAGATCAATTTTAAATTATGATGAATGCAAAGCATTAAAGTGTGCAAAAAAGACTACACAGTTGGGATATTACCGTAACTTACCAGAATAAATAGGTAATTTTGTGTGTAACATGCAGGGCCACTTTAAGGCAATGGTGGACCCTGGGCAAAGCATGATCTTGGCTCCCCCTATCTTTACTTAAACCAGTTAGGAAAGTGTACAACGTATCACCAACGGGTGCGTTTCGTGCAATTTAGTATTAGAAAGAAATTATATACCTGTATGCAAGGGAAATAGCATTTTAAAGTTCTTTTCTTCATCATAAATAATCCATTTTTTTCCTATTTAAAAATATTGCATGCACACGTAAGGAAATTAAACGTTTGTTTGTGAGATTGTTTATGTTAGCAACAATGAAGAAGTAACCAGGCAAGAAATTTTCAAAGTTCAACTCGAATTAAGACATTCTATTTGATTTTCTCGATAACGGCTACTCCTACAATAAAAATGTATAGAAAAGGAAATACTCTTCTTTATTAGTTCAACTTTTATTTGAAAACTATTTTGATATGACCAATATTTGACGAGATATGACAAAAATTTAATTTTTTGTCAGCAGTAAAGTGGTACCCCTGATTGGCTTATGTGATTCATTTTTGCGATTTTCTTATTATATTTTATAGTAAGTCCTTAATAACAAATTTCATGAAAATCCATTTGGTAGAAGCCGAGAATGAACATGCAGATGGATGGATGGACGGACAGACAGATGGACAGAGAGACGGACAGACCGACGATAATAGGCGCTCACGCTGGAAGGGAAATGCACCTAAAAAAGGATCTATTTCCTTCTTTAATTTATAAAATGACTAGCTACCCATACAGCTCCGAGATCGGAGCTCTGTTGAAGTATTATAGTAAGAAGGCCCTCCACTGCCCTACTCACATGCCCCTGACCTGCACGCCCATGCTGCCGCCGTTGCACACTGAGGATTGAATCCTTATTCCCACTACCAGCGTGTCCCCTTTGCATATTCTTCTCCTCAAGCATGGCTGAGTGAAAGTGGAGGGGAAGCTTTGCTTCAAGGTTGTGACTGACACAGGTCTTACTCAATTAATATATGTGTTCATTTTAAACAGATGGTGCGAAGCTTCTACACATACATCGCATGCCATAAATCTGTCTTTTTCGCAATTCATATTTATTTATGTTAGTATATGTTATCCATGTCAAATCTTGATCTTGTGTTTTTATTGAACTAGAATACTTGACAAGTATAAACAAGTAAAATTTGATCAAATTTTATTATCAAAAAAAGTATAATTTATAACGCAATTTGTTTAGGTAAAAAAACCGTATATAAGTGAGCGGTATAAAATCTTTTTTTGCGGTCTAAGGGTTAAGCACACGGTAATGATGCTCACAAGGTGTGGGCCCTGGGCAGTTACCCACTTTGCCCATTGGATAAAGTGGCCCTGGTAACATGCATGCTGCACATGCACGTGCACGCACACATTTTTCCCAAGTGAAAATATCTAGATCAGTAGTCCTAAGGCAGATCTACCTGCGACCCCCTCTGTGTGGATGTTTGGTCGCCTCGACCCCCTCTGTGAGGATGTTTGGTCGCCGCGACCCCCCATAATTTTTTGTAAAGTAAAAAAAGGATTTCTCCGGAAATAGGAATTTATTTATAGTAATATGCTAAAATTTTACCACTGAAATTACTTTATTAACATTTTTTTAATGCGAATACACACATTTTGAGATATTTATCATTACCAAGACGTATATATTACTTATTATTTATTACATTGCATTATGTATTTTAAAAATTGTATATATATATATGTATGTGTGTGTGTGTGTGTGCATGTGTGTATAGGTTTAAAATATTTTATTTATCTTTTAAACACAACTTGTCAATTCTGGGGCACAGCTTACTTAGAACACAACGTAATTCGCCATCAACATCTATCAACTTGTTTCTCGCTTTACATTTAATTGACAATAAATTAGAAAAACCAAGTTCACTAAGATAAGTAGCGGGAAAAACCACTAGGACATTAATGCCTTGAATGACTCGTTCCACATAGCTAGACAAAATGAGGCTGACATAGTTGCACACACATAATTACTAAGTAAAAAAAAACTGTTCCAGATATCTATTCAAGCATTCACCTAAATGTTTACATTGTATAGTTTTTGAATTGACTGTTCCACTACACTGTAGTCAAGGATTGAGAGAATGAGCAAAAAAACAGCTGAACTAGCGAACACTGCTTGCGACGCCCGCAAATTTGTCCCCTATGTTTGAGGACCACTGATCTAGATAAATAGAAAAAATTAATACAAACTTCTTTAACTAAAAATGTAGTTTAAGCTTCATAAATAAGAATTATGCTTGTTTTAGAAACATAATATAAACAAATGTTCAATAAAGGTATTATCATTAAAATGAAAAATCTACATCATATTTATTAATTACATAAATATACATTCAAAATGAAGTAAATGTTTCACATTGAAAAAATTAAACAAATAGTAATAATTAATATTTTTGCTGAAGATATTTCCTTCAAAAGTTTCACATTTTTAAGTAACTTAGGGTAAAATTTTTCACTCTTAACAGTAAGGATATGTTTTTTCAAATTTCACTTAGAGGAGAATTCATTCCATGGTTATGAATATCTTAAACTAATTAAATTGGTATTATACAGCCTTAAAATCATAAATCAAGGAGTCAAAATCAGTGGCACACCCAACAATTGACCTAGGGAGAAAGAAAAAATTTAACATATTTGTAATGTATGAGAAGTACATGTTATTGTTCATATAGATTGCAAGTTTAACTAGTCAATTGTCAGGTATTCGATAGCAGCACCTAGTGGCAAGTGTAGGTAACCAGACACCAGTAGTAGACCGTGTGGTAGCCTGAGAAGTGGTGGTGTGATAGTAAACAGAATACAGATATAGATCTGGGTGCATCCAATGCTGGTGGTCATTACTAAGAGTGAGAACACAACAATTGGCGACGCGGATAAAATTCGAGTATTTTTTTTCTTTGTGTGCACCATAGAAATGAGTTTTACGTGATATTTTGAACACGTGGTTTCGCATAATGGGAGTATGTTAGGCCAGCCTAAACATGCAGAAATGGCATCTGTTGGGCAAATCGAGGTGTTTATACCAGGAAATGGGGTTTCGTGGTCCCAGTACGTAAGTCGCTTACGTTTTTATATGGAAGCCAATAACATTGAGAAGCATGGTGGGGGCATCCATATTAAATACAATTGAAACATTGGTTGCACTGCAATTCCCCGGTAATGTTTCATTCAAAGAACTAGTGAGAAAGGTGCCTGATCACCTGAACCCACCACCCACTTGAGTGATTATCCGGTACCACTTTCACTTGAGGAAACAGTAAAGAGATAATGAGTCAGAATGACCAAAAATCGCTCCAGGAAGACTTAAATGCCCTTTCAGCATGGTGTCAAGATTGGAAAATCGAAGTTAATCACAGCAAATGTTCCCTATTGAGTTTCTGGAAGAGTAAGAACAATGAATTAGACTCGGAGTACAGAATTGATAGATTGAATATCCAATCTGCAGAGTATGTTAAATATTTAGGAGTCACCATTTGTCGTGATCTATCGTGGAATATGCATATTCGAAGGATTGTAGGTGCAGCTAAAAAGAAATTGGGCTTCGTAGGCAGAATAGTAAAAAGTAGCACAGAACAGGTACGAGAAACGTGTTATTTATCATTGATCAGATCTCAGGTCGAATACGCTTCCAGCATACGGGATCCGTACGAAAAGGGACAGGTACTTGAGTTAGAAAGAATCCAAAGCAGAGCAGCCAGATTCATAAAGCAAAAATATGAGCAAAAATTAAGCCTCACATCACTCTTGAAGGAGTTGAATTGGATATCGCTAGAGGATTGCAGAATTAGCGCTAGGTTAAGGCTTCTGGAGAAATTTAGGTCGGATGTTCTCTTAGAGGAGGTCTCAGGAATATTAGAGGCACCTACGTACATGGGCAGGCATGATCACGAGAATAAAATACAAGAGATCGACTGTAGGACTGAGCGATATCAGAGCTCGTTTTTCCCAAGGACCATACGGGATCATAACAGGACAGTGATTCCCATGAGGGACGTTATTAGGTAGGTTTTGGTGTGCTGCATCCCCTGCCACCCACCAGTGTGGTGATTTGCAGGGTATCATGTAGATGTAGAGACATAGAGCAATTATGATGATGCAAGCAGAACTATCAACCCATAAGAACTGTATCCTTTGGGGCACCAGAGTGATGATTCTGAAAGTGCTGCAGCAGGAGGTGCTGAATATGCTCCATGCTAATCATCCTAGCATAGTGCACATGAAAGCAAAAGTAAGATCTTTAGTATGGTGACCATCAATAGATGCGCAAATTGAAACCCATGTCCACAGCTGTGCAATATGCCAACAGACACAACCGATGCCCCCAAAGGCACAAGCACTGTCATGGGAAACTGCAAGAGGGAGATGTTCATACCTCCATATTGATTTTATGGGGCCATTCCAAGGGCATTATTTTCTTCTTGTGGTAGATGCATTCTCGAAATGGTTGGAAGTGGAAGTGATGCCCAATATGACAGCTGAAACCAGTCACACATCTGCGACGTCTGTTTGGCATGCACGGGATTCCCGATGAGATTGTGTCAGACAATGGGACGGCATTCACCTCTATGTGTTTCAGGTTTTTTTATGAAGGAATGGGGTCAGACACATAAGGAGTGCACCATTCCATCCAGCGACCAATGGCCAAGTAGAGAGGATGGTTCAGTCAACAAAAAATTCATTCAAGCGGTTGCAGGGAGGGGATATCCATACCAGGGTGGCCAGATTCCTGTTGGCGCAACACACTACGCCACATAACACCACTGGAAGAATCTCTGCAGAGCTGCTGATAGGATGTTGCCTGAGGACCCACCTTACCAAGCTGCATCCAAGCAGCATCATGAACAAGACCCCTGAGCAAGACCAGAGGAAAGATATAGCCCGAACTCTGGCAGTTGGTGATCAAGTGCTGGCACAGAACTACATGAGAGTGCAGAAATGGATGCCCAATATCATCCAGGAGATCCTGGGGCCATGATCGTTTATGACCCAGACAGAGAGCAGCCAGTGCTGGAAGAGACACCTAGACCAGTTGAGAACCCAGAAGGATAGGGACCCAGAGCAGGACGCATGTACTGCCAGGGAGAGGGATTGGACTGGAGCGTTCCAGTGGCTGCCAGAGATGCAGCAGCTAATGCTGCCAGGTGAACAGGAAATGGTGGACCAGACAGGAGGACAACTAGAGGCCTGGACTCCAGATGTCCGGGTCTTAAGGAGGTCCTTGCACCATAGGATGGCACCAACACATTATAGGGACTATGCTTAAGGAGACAAAATATTAGAAAGGGGAGGTAATAATTATATATGAGAAGTACATGTTATTGTTTATATGGATTGCAAGTTTAGCTAGTCAATTGTCAGGTATTCAATATCACTGCCTAGTGGCAAGCTGGGGTAACCAGACACCAGCAGTAGACCATGTGGTAGCCTGAGAAGTGGTGGTGTGATAGTAAACAGAATACAGATATAGATCTGAGTGCATCCAACATTGATGGTCATTACTAAGGGTGAGAACACAACAATATTTTTATCTAAATGCTTTTTTGTCAGTATCTCTGTATAATGATAGCAGTAAATGAAAAAATATATGTATTATAATTTGGAAGCCTTTGATCCACCATATTAGTACAGATTTTAAAAATAATTACTAATATCAATACAAAAGGTTAATCAGTACTTTACTGAAAAATCTGACATGCCCAGCGCATGACTTTCTCCATAGAGAGCAATGAATATGATTGCTCTTGACATCGACATCCTCAGGAATAATTATCGGCAATGATACTTGTGAATAGTTGAAATACCTTTTCAATTGTCTTTATTTTAAAAACAGAATAAGTAAAGAAAATTTTTAGCTGTTTCTATGGATAACAAAATGATGATGTGAAATTAAAATTACCCTTGGTAGAGTACACAACACTATCAACAATTAGAAATTTTTATCATAGCAATGGAAATAATGGTATCACTTAGTATTTATTCACTTGGTCTCTCTATATTATAGTCGTAATGGTCATGATGTGTAACACTCTAATTATGTGAATAACTTTTGCATTTTGCCCTATCTCTCTATATTATAAAATCGTAATGGTCATCATCATGGTCATGTGTAATGCTCTAATTTTGTGAATAACTCGATTAGAATAAACTTAGAAGCCTGAAATTTTTCAGGATTTCAGTGTTAATGAATCTTTACATTATGACTAAAAATATTTCGAAATAGGTCATGGGTTTGACTCCAGAGGGTGAATGTTGTTTCCCATAAGGTAACACGTAAAAATCACCTTTTTGGTTTGAAGGCTTTCATTCTTTTACTCTTTAAAATATCTTAAAATTGTTATTGACACAAACTTTGTGCTAAAACATGCCAAAATGAATGAGAATTCTTATTCTTACCATCGAATACTCAATCTCATTCAAATTCACTCATATTTTAAATTTATACTCGTTTTGGTAAATTTTTTAACATTTCAATAATAAGATTTCATGGTTACCGGTATTGTTGTCCTCGGTAATTCCCGTGCATATGCACTTAAATAAAGGCTGCTTAAAGATCGAAAATAAGATTAAAACTTGCTCGAAATGACCGAAGATATTGACAATGCAAATAAATCGAACACAGTATTCATGTTATTTATATTTTTCATCTATATTACTAAAATCTTATTTCTGGTTGTTTCTCTCCCTCTCTCTCTCTTTAATGCTTTATACCTCAGCCATTTTTAATCTCTGGGAATTTTAGCCCTCTTAAGTTTATTTTTTATCGAGTTATTCAACTAATTTTCTTAATTTGTTATTAAAAAGCAAACATACATCCCTTATAAAATATATTCATTAAACTCATATTCAACACATATTCCCGTTAAAGTAATCTAAATCCACTACGTACATGGTAGGAACGAAGAAACAGCAAGCAAAAAGGGGGGGTGTTGGCGAGCATCAGCAAGCAGGGGGCTTGCCCCCTAGTATTTAACATAAATTTAGAAGAAAAATCAAAATCTCTCTTCAACTATTGGTTTTCTGAAAAAATGTTTCAAACAAAACTTGTAGAAAATTACATTGTCTACAACTTTTATAATAACAAATATTTACGTAAATTGAGTTTTAAAGGAGGAATTTGTAAAAAAGGAAAAACGGCAAGAATAAACCTCCACTTCTGGTTGAGCAATTTCAGCCAAAACTTTTTCATATATTCATTTGCCAATAAAAATCTTAAGTACAAAAGTTTTGTGCTGATCTGATTATTAGTTTTTTGAGTTAGAGCACCCACAAAACTTTGTCACATACATACACACACATGCAGACATCATTGCAAAAATAGCCAAAACTTACTGGGGGGATCTCAAAACGTGTATTTCCGTTGAAATCTCGAATTTGATTTTTTTCACGAATACAATACTTTATCCCATACTGCATATGGAGAAAGCAATAAATAAGCAAATCAGAGTTACTTTAATGACTATGATCAAGTTCCAATGTTGAGCAACAAGTAAAGTTAGCAGTGATTATTCCAGACCAGGGGTTGGCAACCTGTGGCTCCCAACACTTAAAACCTCCCATAAATTATTTTAATAGAAACTGCAGAAAATTAAAAAGTATGCATTACATAGAAGAAATGTTTGTTTTAAAGAGATAATAGCAAAAAGTAAAACAACGGCAAGGTTAAGGAGGGGATAATCATCCTGTGGATATGTCAACTGCAGCTCATCTTATGTTGGATGTTATACATAATTTGAAAAAGTGGCCTTCTTAGGAAAAAGATTGAGAACCCCTGTCCTAGACTGACTGCAGTTATTAAAATTATCAGTATAGGTGAAACAATACTGCTTGACAGCAGCACTGAACCTATCAATGTTTTCAGTCAATTTTTGCTGATGAAATACTGCAGCTGATTGCCATGGAAACAAACACGTATGATAGTGCAAAGAAGGAAGTGAACACACCCCTAACAAAGCAGATACATATAACAAACTGGTCTCCTTTCACTTTTATAAATATAAGGGCACTTCTCGGAATTGTAATAAATACAGGCCTGCATCTGTAACCAGACATCATTAATTATTTTTTGAAAACCTGTGTAAACAAGATGCCATATTTCTCTAATGCTTTTCTGAAAGATGAGTTTCTTTCTGCTGTTTTGTAACTTTCACTTTGACCATGATCAAGGAAAAGGAGATGCCAAATGCAAGTATTTTTATAAAACTAGTAATTGACAAAATAAAATCAGGTGTATGTAGCAACAATGCCTCATTTCGACTGTTGCTGTAGATGAAACTACAGTTTCTTTCAAAGGGAGGATAAGCTTTAAAACCTAGAATTCTATAAAGCAATTCAAATTCAGATTGAATATCTTTTTTTTTTTGACTGTGCCAGTGGTTATGTTTAACTTCAAACCATATATTGTCAGACTCTCATGAAACTGATCTACTGAAAACTACACAAGTAGTGTGCAGTTCCTTCATAAAGGATCCACCTTCAGGTTTCCATGTATACACTGGTCACTACTACATATCTGCTTGCTGATGAGTTATTTGATTTGCACATGACAGGAACAGTGATACCATATAGGAAAGGTACATCACAGGAAAGGTAGCAAAAATTAAGAAGGAAGATGTACTGACTTTCAGAAATAATGAGAAGGTGGCATAGAAAGACAAAGAAATTGTTACCATGCTGATAAAAAAGCACAGAGGTAGCAAGCATGATATTACATAAGTCTCATCAAAGTACCCGAACAGACATCCAACAATGAACTCCAATGTATGTGCTACACTACACCAAATGTATGAGTGCTGTTCATAGAGGAGACCACTATATCCCTTACTATAAATTTATCCAAAGGACAAAGGAATGCTTCCATTCTTCAGGTTACTGGAGGTCATTTTGAACTCATACCTTCTTTATGTCATGATCCAAATGAAGGAAGGTGAGAACTGAATGGCCCACAAGAGGCACAGGCAATATCTGGTTGAATCTCTTGTGGAAGAAAGGGTTACCAGTACAGGAAAACTTTAGAGGATCATACCATTCAGTGGATCCCCAAGGTAAGGCTAAATGGGATCACTTCATTGCCAGAAAAGATAAGAGATGAGTTGGTGTCTGATACATCACCATAGGGAATGAGAAAATAAACTATTTATTTCTGCTAAACTTGTTCTGATAAGACCTTTTTGCACACATATTTCAAGTGCCATATATACCCATGTATGAAACGCACCCATGTATAACATGCAGGGAGGTTTTTGGCATCACATTCTGCAATTTTTTTTATGTAAACACACACAGCACGCATAGGTTTCTAGAATTTGATTTCTGTCAAATGCTTATCATTCAATGGCAAAATTATTCGTTATATTGTTAATATTATTGAGATAAGTAAATTTATGAAAATATATGTACTTGTTCATACTAACAATAAGTAAGACAGCACTTCACTCAAATCGGTAATGAAAATCCACCATTTAACAAAAGAGCTATTACATAGTTTAATGGTTTCCCAGTGTGAAGGCGACAGTTTTAAATATCAGTCAAAACAGAATACATAGTTGCAGTTCAACTGCACTTCGGACCCATTGGTGGAGGTCGACTGGCACCATTATTTGATATAACCAATTCCATTATTCGCACATTAGTTAGCAACGTAAATGTAGTCGCAAGGAAATTACAATGTGGAATTATGCCATGGAGAACGTAAAGCTATCTTCTGCAGAAGATATTCTGATAACATTGCCGATGAATGGGACAGTGATAAAGAATTTCTTGGATTTTGCAATGCTTAATAATTTTCTTTATTATTTTTACTTTATTTGAAATATCTTGTATTGTACATCAAGTATAATTATTTAATAAATTTGGCGTGTTTTTCATTAATTTACATTTTTAGTTCAACTTATTACTGAGAAAACGCATGAAAGTATATACCATCAGAACATTTAATATCATCTCATTATCGAGCAGACGTAAAATCAGTGACATTTTCTAACGTCGGTTCATTATAATAAATATCCTGGTAAATATATACCCTCATATAAGACGCACCATGCTATTTAGCCAAAATTTTTAGGGAAAAAAGTGTGTGTTATACGTAGGTATATATGGTATTATGTACAAAAAGTGCTAGTAACTGGTTGATGGAGATGTAAAAAAGTAAAAGTACTCCTATATTTGTTCAGAAAACATTTACTTTTATAACAATAATTTCTTCACTAAAGTGTACTTTAAATGAAAAAGTTCTTCTCAGAGGCAACAAATTTGCTTAAGGGTAAAAACTGATTGTTATACCAACCAAATATAAAAATAACCACTGTAAATATTAAAGTTTTAATACTCTAGAGCAAGAAGTTTTACAGGGGTTCAAATCATTTAAAAGCCGCATAACTCTTTGAAAGCATCAATGGTAAATTACGTAAAAAGTTATGAGGTGTTTCTTATAAGGGCATTTCATTTGATGAAACGTGCCAAAGTGAATTACTCATCACAAAATCAGGGAAGAATTTATAAAAAATATATTAATTATTATTTCATTGTTAATTATACAATATGAAAACGTACAAATATAAAATAAATTAGTGAACAATCAACTGTTCAATAAATAAACTACTTTAATCATTGGCTTCATGCTGAAACATTTTTCCAGCAATAACTAGGTGATACCAGAATATAACTTGAAAATTAGCAAATCACAAGTTACTGATGCCCACACATTTAAAATAATTGGATTACACAATACCTAATTATAGTATTTGCTATAGTTTTCATAGCTATTGTGATTACTGTAATCTTCAATTAAATCATGTTGACGTAATAAATTTATCTTACAGAAATCCCAAATAATTGAATAACCAAAAAATGAACACCCCAAACATAACAAGCATATCAAGGAAGTTTATCATTTTTCATATAAAATGAAGCAACTATAGAAAACAAATTTCATCTTCTTGAGAATACAATGCATTCTGAGAGATGAAATTAATAAAAAATACTGTTTAAATACTCATAAAAGCAGCAACAGTACAAATAAATTAAATTTGTGCTCAACAATATATCAAAAGTATGATCGGAAAAACCATACAAAGCACCGGACCCAGAATGGTACTACACGTTCAGGAAGGGAGAATGTTGCATCTGATACTTTTTCTGGAGACCTTGCATACAATCGGTCACGTTCCTCTGCCAATCGCTCTTGGAGGCTCTTGTTATGAGTAACTACTGCAAGCTGGGTCTCAAGGTCTCTTTCAACGGATCTATAACCTGCAATATCATATAAATATGCACAATTTATGATCAAAGGAGAAAATCTGTAACTTTTTTAGAAAAGCATGAATATAAATTTAAAAATTCAGTGAACGCAGTAATAGTAAAAACAAGAGAGTAAAGATGTACTCTTTGTGTGTGAATAAATACAAGGAAGGGGGATTCTTTATGAATTATGTAATAATGTCAAAAGGAGAAAAATAGTAATGGCTTATGTTACTACAGTGGTTCATTTCCTCTGGGTCGTGACCCAAAATTGGGCCGCCAAGTCATTTTGAGTGGGTTTTCTAAGGTCTTCCGTGGCTGCCTATGATGCTCAGTTTATGCCATAGATACATTCCTGAAGATTATGGCATAAATCAAAAGTACTTTTCCCACAGGATACATGTAAATCAAGGGAGTTACTTTCCCTAACTTGGGCAAATTATACCTATGATTTTTTAGTTTAGTTTTGTGCAATATGTTTTAAATATACTGATATATAATTTGCAAAGAGATTCAAATCTATATAATCGAAGAAAAATGATCAACACCAGTGAATTAGCTGAGTGTATAGGGTTCCTTCAGATTAAGAGCATTGTGAGGCTTTCATATAGAACTCATCTGGTGTTCATTCTAGATGATACGTGCAACTATCTAAAGTAACATTCTTCTATTACTGCATTGTTCTCAAGGAATGCTTATTAAGATCAAATGCTGGGCTTCTTATAACTTTGGAGCTCCTCTAACAATCTGGATCTTTTTCATCAAGGATTGCTGCTATGTCATACACGTGCTTGAAAATTGCTGCCAAGTCCTTTGTCAACAGGTTTCTATTAGGCTCCAGCTCATTAGGACTTGACTTAGATCCCTCCCTTATTTGTTCTTCATCCATTGCTATAAGGTCTTCATTCATAAGTTCTTCCCTGTTCAAGTCTAACAGATCCATGATATCATCTTCATCAACCTCCACAAAGCCAGCTCAGTGGGGCATTTTGACGATGGCATGCCTCTCACTCTCCAAATCCTAAGTATCAACATCAAAGCCCCCTTAAGTCATTAATAGATAGATAGATAGATAGATAAGTGGCTTTATTTTCAGGGCGAAATTGAGACCATAAGGTCCCCTCTTCCATTGACCCCAGGCCAGATCTTCCTCCACATTCCATTCATGCATTTTTGTGAAACTTCTACCCAGGAATCGCCAATGATATCAGTGGCCATCTTAATGTTATAACTCCACCAAAAGACTTTTATGTCTGGTTTGTCTGCTCCATCGGTGTTCATTAGAAGCTTGACCAAGATTCGGTGAAGATAGTAGGTCTTGAATGCAGCAATGATGCCCTGACCCATAGGTTGAATCAGGGAGGTGGTGTTTGGTGGTAGAAACACAACTTTAATGTTATTACTGAGGTTAGTAAGGTTAGAAGGGTGACCAGGAGCATTGTCAAGGAGGAGAAGAATCTTGAATAGCAATTTTTCCCTTTCCCAGTAGGCCTTCTATTCCTGTACAAGTTAGAACAGAAAATAATCAGTGAAAATGACCACAGTAATCCAGGCCTTCCTTTTGGAGTGCCAAATGACAGATAAATAATGTTTTGCCTAGCCCTTCAGTGCTCTAGGATTTTCTAAGCTGTTAGCCATTAACAGCTTGTTCTTGCAATTGCCCAATGCATTTCCATCCAGGAGCAGTGTGCAGCAATCCTTTGCTGCTTTGAATCCCAGAGCTGACTTTTCTTCCATGGAGATGTATGTTCTAAAGGCCTGCACAGGTATGATATTTTCTGTCTGTACCCGATCCACACCCACAAACTACTAGTTCGTACACACCAAGATCTATGTACCCGCAAGGAAGGTCTATTTGTCTGACCCAACCTGCATTTGTTAATTGTCCGGTTCAACTCGAGACACACAAACCAGCAGCAAGATTTCAGGATAAAATAAAAATTTAATATTTCTGAGTCACAATTATTTATTTTGTTTATATTTCAAATTAAAGGCAATAGCTAGATAAACATTTAATTTTAATAGTTTGAGAGCGCAACAATATCATTTTAAAAATTATTTATAATTTAATTTTTCTAAAAATAACATTCATTTCACAAAATAATTATGTTGATAAAAGAAGACAGATTAATGAATATGTAGTACCCTTAAAATGTCTATTTAAAAAGAAAATGTCATCCCAGTTTGTGGGATCTAAACTGTTTCTTCTTTCACTGACAACCAGTCCCGCCAAAGAAAAACATCTCTCTGATGGAGTACTGGTCACCAGTATTGCGAAAATACAATTCTCTAAAATAGTTAAATTTGGCAGATAATTCCTTTGTCCCCCCCCCCCCCCTCCCCCCCCTCCCCCCACCACTTCAGCAAATCAAAATTATATATATATATACAGTAAAACCTCTTTATTTCAAAGTTCAAGGGACCAAAATAATACAACTTCGAAGTATCTGGGATTGAAATATACGAACTTTCATAAGAATCAAACTTTATTACGATCTGCCACTTGGACAGCAAAACTGCAATACAGAATCTTATCTATCCATTCTACAAAAGAATTGGCCTTACAAGTTATTATACATGGCGAATTTGAACAGAGCTGAAGTAAACACATAGTTCGCGGTTCACAAACACTACAGTGTGTGTAAAATAGGCTCAAGTGATTATCCCAAATTTCCCAGTACATTCCAAATTACTCTTTCATGCCACATTTCAGAAGAAAAGACACTCAACTGCACGCTGAAATATTTCTGCACATCTATCAAATCGCAAACTAACTTTCTCCGAGAGGTCAAACTCACAAGTTATTTATTGTAGAACTGCATTATGAAAACTTGAACAAAAAATGACGCACTCTAATTACCAGAAATAAAGTGAAATTACTTATCGGTAAAATAGAATACTACAACAGTCCATCCATTCGATGCTTAAATAAGCTGATGGACTTATTGCATTTAATTTAAAATGCAATAAGAACACAATATGCATTAACTAATAAAAAATTGTAAATAACAAATATTACTTATATGAGATAAGAGATTTAAATACCTTCGTCATTCTTATGCTCTCAAAAGGCCAATCTTTAAGCTTCCCTATGAGGAGTCCATACCCAATGGATGAGAAACAGTATTTTACCTTGATATAATTCAAATAACTGCAAATTTTGCCTTACCAAAATTAGGAGATCCAACCATGGTTAAAGATGGAAGAGATGTAGATAAACCAGGGGTGTACCACAGTCCTTTGGCATGGAATGTCCAGCCATCACGGCAGTACTCCCATAGTCCTATACGTCCACTACTTCCACAAGCTTCCTGAACTTTGTAAAAGAATGCACGGGCAAGGTGTGTATAGGCAGCAGGAATTGCTCCTGCTATACCTCTGGCATTAAGAAAACCATTAGCCTATGAAAAGATAATAGAAATAATGACAATTTTAAATTTAATAGGATATTTAGAGATTAAAAATAATAATATAATTTCTTACAATGAACAAATAATTTTAAGCACACTACTCAAAACTTAAAATTTTTATTGATTTACAAATAAATTAACATCATCAGAGTTTTTTCTACCTTTCAGTGAGTTTTAGGTTCCCTTAATCTAACTTGTTCCATCCAAAGTCTTTCTCTTAGTTTTAAGAAATCTAATATTATTTTCTCTCCCTACCTCTTTACCTTGGTGGATGGATGGTTCGAGTATCTGCTGATGGTTACTAAGGTCACGGGTTAGAACCCCGTCTAGGATATGGGTGTTTGTGTTCATCAGGTTTATATAGAAGAATGGACATTAATGTTTAAAATATCGACCTAATAAAGATGGCTTATTATTATTACCTCTTTCCTTCTATGACTTTTTCAACAGGCCAATGACTCAAAATTTTCTATATTTTCATTATTATTCTAATTAAGCCACTAGCATCTCTTACTGGATATAAAACTGTCTCAATAATTTCTAGTTCAGTCCAAATTACAGGCAGTGTCCGCTTAACGTACATCATACGTTCTTGAAAAACCATACGCTAAGCAGACGGTCATTTTCCAAAGAAACTAATGTCATAAATGGAGATGTGTTCCTATAATGCAAAAACCCATATTTTCACTCAAAATCAAGTTGGAATATTGCACCATTGCAATTATAAATTAACTAACATTAAATTTAAACATGCATACAGTATATTAAAACAAATAAATATAAAACTTAAAAATAATAATTTAAAGAAGACGTGACGGGAAAAGTATTCTCCTTCGATAATTTTTGCTAGAGCCCTAAGAAATTCATTTGCTGCATCAACATCTGCACTTGCAGCTTCACCTGTCACTTTGATGCTATGTAGCTTATCACTAGAGCCCGGAAGTTCAGGCATTTTGCCTTGCCTATTTTCGTGTTTTTTGCTTTACTTGCATATTTTCGTGCTTTTTGCCTTATTTGCCTATTTTCGTGATTTTTTGCTAAAAAAAACCTTTTTCTTATTTCTTTTTCTATTCCATTTTATACTTTTTCCAGTTTTTCATTTTGAGTTATATTGTATGTTTCATATTTTAAAAAATCCGCTTTAGTGCATATCTCACACGTCTTGAAACCTGGAAGTCCCATTTCCATTACCTCCCCAGGAGGCAATGGGCTCCCTTTCATTAGCATTAATGACATAGTATGTCCTTAAAACCTTCCTACTTTCACTTCAGTTATCCCCATTTTTTGTTCAGCATTTGTGTAGTGCACATCGCTTCCTACAAAATTGTCGTTAGTTTAGTTCATAGATACTGATTTTAAAATGCCAAAAACCGCTTGCAGTAGTAGCGTTAGAGTTAAGCATTTTGTGAAAGAATTTGGTGAAGACTTTTTCAACTGATGGAAGTGTTGTTGTGCAAATATTGTGAAAAATCTGTAAATTTCGAGAAGAAGTACTTCATTTCTCAGCACCACGCGACTTCAAAACACAAAGCCGCAGCTGCATGTAAATCAGGCAAAAGAAAGCCCAGTGTGATTTCTACTTTCCATGATAAGGTAAACGAAATTTCAGATAAGCAGTCGCAGTTTTCCCTCAATTTGTGTGATGCATTCTTAGCCGCCGGCATTCCCCTTTGGAAGCTGGAAAACCAGTCGCTGAAGACTTTTTTTTAGGAAATACACGAATGAAACAGTTCCCGGTGAACCTACTTTACGGAAAACGTATTTGGACATAAGTTACAACAGTGTTATTAAAAAAATTCGGAGTGAAGTCTTCAGCAAGAAAATTTGGATCAGCATAGATGAGACAACAGATGCTGTCGGGAGATATGTCGCCAACGTTATCGTAGGAACAATAACACCTGAAGCACCTCCTAACATTTATTTGCTAACTACAGAAGAACTTGAAAAGACAAATAGTTCAACAATTGCACAGCTCTTCATCAGTGGCCTCACAAAACTATGGACCGACAGAATAAAACAGTAGGATGTCCTTCTATTCGTAACAGATGCGGCTCCTTACATGAAAAAAGCAGCAAGAGCTATGCAAGTTTTTTCCTCAGATGCTGCACCTGACATGTATGGCTCACGCTTTCCACAGGGTGGCTGAAGAAATTCGCGGACTATTTCCCGATGTTCACCTTCTATTATCCAATGGAAAAAACGTTTTCCTTAAAGCTCCAACTCGAGTTAATCTATTCAAAGAGATTGCTCCGAACCTCACACTGCCTCCGCAACCAGTTCTTACTGGGTGGGGAACATGGCTATCAGCTGCTATGTACTATGCCAGGAATTTCAGAACATTCTCTGATATTATGGATCGATTTGACTCAGATGAAGCCACATCTATTTGTGTATTGAAAGAACTATTAACCAAGACATCTCTTCAGAACGAGTTGAGTTTCATATCCATCCACTTTTCAATGTTACTGGATGCTATTACATCACTAGAAAAAAGGAATGATTCCCTTGTGAACTCACTAAAAGTTGTGAATGACATTGTAAAGGTGTTATCGACCGTTCCAGGTGAAAAAGGACGTGCTGTAAGTGCTAAGTTTGAGAAAGTGTTGAGTGCTAATCCTGATTTTGAAAAAATGAAAAGTGTAGGTAAGATTATTGAAGGTAATAGTAAGGTTTCGGTCGATATGGAATCATTAACATTAGCTTGTTTCAAGTACGCCACAATCACTTCTGTAGAGGTGGAATGATCTTTCTCTGTTTTAAAAAATCTTCTTACTGACAAAAGAGAAGCCCTTTCTTTTGAAAACTTGAAAAAGCATGTTGTTGTAATGTGCAACCGTTCTTCTTTTTTGTAATATAGTTGCATTTTGTGTTCTCGTAAATTCTCTGCTTTGATTATTCGTTTTAAGAAATGTTGTTGTTTTCTGTGTAGATAAGCTCAAATTATTTTGGTATTATACTGCGTCTTACTTAGTATATTGCTATCTTATTTATAGAGTGACGAAAACATGTGAAATTATGTTGAGATTTGGATAAATTTATCTTAAAATACAAGTATTCCTTTTGTTTATAGTGCCTTTTTTTCCTTTTTAAGTGCCTTTTTTGAGAAAATTTGTTGCCTATTTGCCTGCCTAGTTTGCCCTTGTTTAGTGCCTGAACTTCCAGGCTCTACTTATCACGGATCTTAAATCTGCAGAACCACCCTCAGCTTGCATTAACTGGTTCACTATAACTTGTACTAGAACTTCCTTCCATACGATTTTTTAAATCATTGTGAAGTATCCTTGCTTTTTCCGAAAGCCATGTTTATAATGCTTATTTTCTCCTCAAAGGTACTGGTACACCCTTTTTTTTGGATGTTTTGCACTCATTTTGACAAAAATTTTCACTAAAATTGTTTAAATATAAAAGCACTTGCAAAACTCAAGAAGTCACAAATGTTTTGTGTTGGTGTGTGAGATACTAACTGAAGTCACAAGTCAACAGTATGGCTTCTTGGTGTGCTTAAAAATTTAAACACATCCCCCATTCGCATTCCTTAAGAGCAATAATACCGTATTCACCTGAATCTAAGACGACCTTTTTTTCCAAATTTTCAGCTGTAAATATCAAGAGTCGTCTTACATTCGGATACGAAGTATATTTAAGCATTTAATCAGTGGTTTTTACAACAAATGGTATATTAGAGTAAACAATTCACAACAGCAAATTCAAGTACGTACATAAAGACGTGAAATAAACAAATAGTAATAACAATAAGAAAAACATGACGGGAATAATAATTATTTAGACTAATAATCATCGTCGACGATCATAACACAGATGTACTTTCACCTTGCACGTAATGCCAACCGCAATGTTAAAACAAATGAGAGCGGAAATCATTGGGATTCCCCTTTCAAACGACGCACCGCGATTCACTAAGTGTGACAGTAACTTTGAGTTGTGCATTCTTGATTTAAATGCACAACCCTTAAGTTAAAATGACAGATCATGTTGAAGTACGTGGCACGAGTGCAAAGGGAAAGTTAACAAAGGAATTAGACGGAGCTAAGATACAAATTTTAAGCTGATCGTGATAAATTACGCCGAAAAAACTAATAACTGTGATGCGAGTAGAAAGTTCGGTGTATCTGAGGCAAATGTGCGTGGATGGAAACTCTCAAAACAGGAACTAGAAAATGCCAAAGCCACAAGGAAGTCGCTCAGTGGTCCAAAATTAGGCCGATTTCATGGCATTGAAGAAGAAGTAGTCAAGTTTGTGCGCACCATGAGGAAGAACGGTATGCCTGTTTCGACTGAAAGTATTATACTTAAAGCTAATGAAATTACTAGAGGACTTAATATATCATTGCAAGAATTCAAGGCCAGCAGAAGTTGGTGCGTGAGAATGATGCGACGAAATAATTTTTCTTTACGGCGACGAAATAATTTTTCTTTACGGCGACGAACTTCGCTGTGTCAGAAATTGTCAAAGACTATGTTGAAAAACTTCTCGCTTACCAGAAATACGTAATTGGACTTAGAAAAACCAATAATTACCTTTTGAGCCAAATAGGAAATGCCGATGAAACTCCGGTTTTCTTCTACATGCCATCTAATTATACTGTGAACGAAAAAGGTGCGAAATCCGTCCTAATTAAAACTACAGGCAACGAAAAAATGCGAGTCACGGTAATGTTGGCGGTTTTAGCAGATGGGACTAAATTACCACCATATGTGATTCTAAAGCGGAAAACAATGCCTAAGAAACATTTGCCAAGTGGAATAATGTGTCAAGAAAAGGGGTGGATGACTAAATAACTAATGAGAGATTGGTTACATGTGGTGTGGAATAGACGGCCAGGAGCTTTACTGAAACAAAGAGCAATGCTTTCACTGGATGCATTCAAGGACACATCTCCTGAAATTAAAAACATAATGAGTGCGATGAATATTGATCTTATTTTAATACCTGGAGGAATGACATCGCAACTTCAAGTTTTAGATGTTGCTGTCAATAAGTGTTTTAAAAATAATTTAAAGGTTTTGTATTCTGAGTGGTTACAGAGTGGAACTCACACTTTAACACCAAAAGGAAATCTTAAGAAACCTGAAGTTGCAATGCTCTGCCAATGGATCAAGGCATCGTGGCAACAAATAAATGCAAAAGTAATAGTGAAAGGATTTAAGAAATGCTGCTTATCTAATGCCATGGATGGGAGTGAGGATGATGTTTTGTGGGAGACTGATGATGAAGTTGAGAGTGATAAAGATAGTGAGCAGAGGAAAATAGTGAAGGTTGCATAGACAGTGATGATGACTAACACAATAAAATGATTTTATGCAGCACTTGGATTGAAATGTTTTTTTGTTGTCCTGAAATGAGTGTATTCTTTCAATGTATTTACTTGATTTTTAATGTTATCTTAAAATGAATGCTACCATTTAATTTGTTTGAAAACCTGAATGGTTCTATTTGTGATGTGATCTTATGATTTTAAAATGTTAAAAGACAATGACATTCAAGAAAAGTATAAGAGAAAATAAATATTTCACAAGATTTATAATTTTTGTAGTCATGAAGGTCAATTTGAGCTTTTTTCTCTTTTGGAATCATCAAAATGGGGGGTCGTCTTAGATTCAGGGTCGTCTTGGATTCGGGTGAATACGGTATATAGTCAAAGATAAATATAACATTAAACTTTAGTCATTGAGAAAATTAGCAAAGGCCAATGTGTAATCAATCAGAGACCCAAGAATTGTGCATTATAGAACAATAATTTCAAAACTCCATCATCAAAACTAAAAAATAATATTACTTACAGTTGGATGAGCCATGAGGACTTGGTAGTTCGCAACTGAGCGCTGAATGATAGCTTCAGTGTACTGGTTAGTTAGGTTGAAATAGCCAGTGGTTAAGTGGAAAGTAGAACCATGAGGAACTGATTTAAGAAGGTGCTCAGTAACTTTACTGTCTTGATGCACTCCCAACTGTCCTGCCTCAATCAATGGATAAATCCAAGTGTCAATTTTTTTATCATGTCTTTCCTTCTCTGAGTCTCTATCTCTGATGACTTTGTAATCATTGTAATACTGCAACAACTGTAAAAAAATCTCAATCAATTAAATTACAGATATATCTACAGTTGTTTTAAGGACAGATTTAAATTATTCAAATTTAATTTTTAATTAGGTAAAATTTAATACAGTTAAACAATAATGAATAATTTGATTAACTGTTACGGCAAAGTTGCTTTGCACTGCACATTTCAATTTGTTACTTGCTATGTTACAAATATATATACCTAATTAACACAATTTATTTTGCCAATAGCTATAATAATGTTATAATTAAAATGCATTTCAACAAAAAAAATTGTGATTCTTCACTATAAGATACTAAAAAAATTATGGCAGCTGCTTTTTAGTTGAGGTATGCATAAGGTTTTCTTAACATTTGATGGCCATTAAAGAGGCATAGTATGTGAAATTGAAATTGGACATAAGGCAAACTCAGCAATTCTCTATTGAATATCTATACCTGTTTACCAGCAGACTTAGAATGATATGCACTGACAGATGTTTTATTTGTTTTCTTTTCGGGGGATTCCAAAATGTGAGAGAAGCTTGATACACAAGAGATCAAGCCATCGTAAAAGTCTGCTAGATGGGGGCAATCTTCAATAAGCACGTAGCGGTCTTGGCGGTTGGTGAAATAATCATTGCTCAAATTAGCCCTAAAAAGAATTAGAGATGACATTATGAAGAATAATCAATAAAATTTTATATTAAATAAACAGAGGGGATACATTAATTTTATCTTTTATAGATTAAATATTAACTGAATTCATTAATAAGGCAGCATCTGTTAACACACATGTTACATTCTTGAAAACTCATATATTAAGCGGATGGTCATTTTCCATAGAAACTAATGTTATAAATGGAGATCAGGGGCGGATCCAGAAACTTCTCAAAGGAGTGGGGGAGACGATCGCACCTCCACCTATCGAATCCGCCCCTGCCAATGGCCATATATTTTTGAAAATCCCTACCCCTCTCAGAATCTTTCTTTCCCTTGCTCTACAGACCTAATATGCAACGTACAATTGAGGAATTTTGCGTGGAATGAATTTAAGAAAGCACCCAGTGTAGTGCAATGGAATTATTCAAGGGGGCGATTGCCCCCCTCCCCTCCCCCCCGTGGATCTGCCACTGATGGAGATGCATTCCTGTAACAGAAGAGCCCATATTTTTTCACTGAAAATCAAGTTGGAATATTAGACCATTGCATTTAGAAATTAACTAACACTAAATTTAAACATGCATACAATATATTAAAACAAATAAATATAAAAAATTTTAAATAATAACTTAAAGAAGACCAGGCAGGAACAGTATTTTCCTTCTTCAATAATTTTCTCCAGAGCCCTAGCAAATTCATTTGCTGCATCAACATCTGCACTAGGGATGAATACCGGTATTGAATTAGACACCTAATACCGATTTCATGATTTACAATACCGAGTTTTCGGTATTGAAAAGTGTACATTGTGGGAACAGTGGCAAGTTATCAATAATGTATTTCTTGCGTGTGTTAGTATGTAGCAATGAAGTGGAGGATTCTTCCAAAAAGTGAGTTTTTACAGTTCGGTATGAGAGTGTTATAATATTACCTAGTTCGACGACAGAAAACGATTGGAAATAGTTTCGTTCTCCTGAAATGCATTCCTGAACCCTTCGGTCCCGATGCACGTTATTTTTTAATCTCAGGTCCAGAAATTGACTCATTACTTTCATATCAAACATATAATTTGGCCTTTAAATGTATGTTGTGTAGTGTTATCCTTTCTACTTAATTTTCCATTATTGTTTGTGGAGTATGAAGAGTTTTATTTTCGGAAAAAAATGTTTTTTATCCTGGGGTTGAAAAATACCCCTCTTTTGAATGGGTGTCACCATTTTGAAGAGTGGTAAAAATGCCCTGTATAGGGCAACTATCTAGTTATAACCTTATTTTGAAATCAAGAGTGGTTTCGTTTATTTATGTAAGTTAAGTTTATATCATTGTTTTTAATTATTTGTTTGCTGTGCTTTCGCTACTTCAATTCCAAAGGCGTTTATCTACGTGGAAGCCAGCATAAATGCTTCTTTACATTACTGGAAATTCCCAATGAAGATGGAAGTATGTTTCGAGGAAAAACAGAACTTACAGGGATTTACGAGTTACTACTCAGAAAATGGTACCAAAGAAAAGATTGTAGTAGATGATCCATTATTGTGTGAATATATGCAAGAAATGAAGAAATTAGAAAAGAGCCCATTGAAAGACAATTCAACTAGCTTCAATGTTACCAATGAATTCAAGAGTTTGGAAGTTTCTCTGCAAAGAAGTAAGAATTTAGAAAAGTTGTACAGGGCACTGCTTTCAATTAAAACTACTTCTGCAAAAGCAGAAGGAGCCTTTTCTGCTGCTGGCTTATTTCTCACAAAGCAACGATCTAATTTATCCGAACAATCATTAGATGCTCTCTGTTTTCTGAAATGTTTCTTCAAAAACCAAAATAAGAAATAGATATTTGGGATTATCTGATAAACGTTTTGTTATTAAATTTTGGAAAATATTCATTTTTCTTTTTCATGTTAAAATTAAAGAATTAGTAAATTTTTATGTATCTACCAGAAGAAATATGTTGTTCAATATCCCACGCCTGGGAAGGGATTGTACATACCACCTCCCAGTTTTCTCCAAGTTAAGAGATGCAAAAAAAATATGTAATGACATTGATTTCTTTCATTCTATTTTATTTTCATTTCAGAGAGGTATAAAACATTTATGTTTATGATTCAAACACCAGTTTACCTATTTTACTTGTTATCATGGGCGTATCGAGGGGGGGGCCCACCGGGCCTGTGCCCCCCCCAAGGAAAATACAACTGCCCGATTTATGTTTCCAAAGAATGTGCTGGGAAAACATGCACCTATTTTCAGTCTCATTCAATTGCCTTTTATTTTCTCTCTTCTCGGTTTTCCCCAACTTGAGCGTTTCACCCCTCCTCCCCTTGCATTCCCGAGGCAAGAAAACCAACCACAACCCTGCCTCCCGCAGTTCTCCTTTGACTTCTTTCAACCCCTTATCCTTCAACACTTGCTCATTCCATATATTTCATATTTATGACATCGAAAAAGAGCAGATCCCCATCAGGCCCGTCATATAAATATAGTAATATGAAATCCCTTAAAAATAAAGACAAAATGTTGAGATAGGATTAATTTTATTTCTTGTTTTTAAACCTTCCTAGTACGTAACTGGTGTCAGAGCCGGTTTTAGTAAAGAATGAGCTGGGAGGTCCCTCGGGCCTGTAAAATTTTTGCAACATGCACTGTATAAGAACAGGGAAATATCGCATTGTTTTGACCTGATGTTTGACATAATTTTTCTCTTTCTATTAAAAGATTAAGTAGATGAACAATTATATTGATTACCCTTAGTAAAACGTATATATGGTGGCAGATAAAAAAAGCTATAGGGTTGGTGGAAGTGGTCCGTTTTCCAAGAAATGCTCTTTATTCTGAGAAGAAGGGTTTGAAGATGGGAGAGACAGAAAATGCTCCTCGTTTTTGGAAAAAGGTGGGTTAACAAAGAGGAGAGTGCAGGGATGAAGTACAGAGGAAGCTCCTGTTACAAAGGAAAGATCCCTAAGTGGGATGGAGGAAGGGGAGAACATGAAAAGGGCATGACATTGGGTGAAGGGTGTGAAAAAATTTGTTACAGCATACTGTTGCAGTGTGAATTGTCACATTGGGCCCCTTGAATGTTATGCGACCTTCTTTGAACTGAAAATAGTAAAAATAATAAACTAATACTAATTCCTTTATTTTATATAATTGTTCATAATTTTTATCGCATTGCATTTCCTAAAATTTTATTATTGGTGAATATTTTATATTTTGGTATTTCACCTAATATCTAAAATAATTTTGCGGCCCACAGTTTGAGAAAAACTGTCTTAGAGGACTCGGATATTTTTCAAGCCTTTAAGGAATTCTGAACTGAAAACTTTTTTGGAACTTGTAAATAGCGAAAGTGAAACTCGGGATTTCTCTACCACTCAGTTATCCTCCGTTTTCACGTTTCCATCCATCCTCACACTTGACTCATGCTGTGCGCCCGGGAGTCTATAGGCTTTGGCACAAAACAAAGGGCTGTCCCAACTGCTTCCAATAATTCTTGAGGGCATCCAGTCGTTCACACACTGCATTTACTACGCGAAAGGCACTCTTTTGTCTCTCGTAAGATAATATCTACCATCTTCCTCCACGAGCAGAAAAGATTCCTCAATGAACCCTTTGGATGTCGAGAGGGAAAAAAGAATTTTGGTAGTGACTAGTAAAGGAGTTTCTACATACAACTGCCGCCGGTTGTTTAGAAGTTCTGTTCCATTAGTCATCTCCCTCTGGTGTGCATCCCACAGCGTGTATCATTGGAAAAGATATTTTTCTATATTCTGCCAAAACGTTTTCCCAAATGCATGATGCTGGTGAAGAAAGGAATAACCTGACTCTAGGGACAATCACTCGACAAACTTTCATATCTTCCCATCAGAAATCCATCAGTCGCCCTCATAAACAGGTAGACTTTTACTGATTCTCTATTCATGGTTTTGCGATTCCCCATTTGTGACCAGTTTCTCATCTCGTGATATCGTGTTTCACTCTTTCGTGGTAAAAAAATAACAGAAAAAAGTTTTTCTTCCACCATGTGACTGCAAATTGTAATTAAATAAATATTTCGAATATAAATGGAAATGAATATTTCAGCTCCAATGCAGGCAATATATTTTTATCTATAACGAAAAACCTACATGGCCGAGTAATTTGAAAACTTTCTACATCAATGGCCGCAACAAACATGTACTGCTAAAAACATTTGATGCAAGACTTTATGGTGAACTTTAGTAAATAAAGTATAATCTTCAGTTTGCAATATTACTCCTTACTCCCCTAAAATGAAAATCAGACTGCTTCTAAAGATAATCCTTTAAAAACTGTGTTTTAAATGTGTAAATAGCCCCTGTGAGGTAGGCAACCCATGCTAATAATTATATTAATGTGAATCTGAATTGATATGTGTTGTTCTGTGCCCCCCCCAAACCAAAATCCTGGGTACGCCACTGCTTGTTATGAATGTGACTTCTTTCTATGAATATGTTTGTGACTTTAAGTAATAGTTAAATGTTCTGACCATTGCTTCAAAATTACTATGTAAAATGGAATTAAAATTAAAGTTGATGTCGATATTTTTATTCCTATTAAATATTTTGTTTTTTATTATCTATCAATATGTTTTAACTTTTTTCTGTCTGATCGTATACCATATTTTTTATAACCATACAAACAGTGTTTTAAGTATTTTAGAGTGAGATTTGATCTTATGGTTAATGTGATAGAGTCATGATATGCGAACTATTTTTAATAATATATATTTTGTTCTCAGCACAATACCAGTATTAATACCGGTATCGGCAAAAAACTGTCCCAATACCGGTATTAGAAATTGTTGGTATTATTTCATCCCTAATCTGCATTAGCAACTTCACCTGTCATTTTGATCTTATGTATCCTAGCACAAATCTCAAATCTTCAGAACCACCCCCAGCTTGCATTAAAAGCTTCACAATTATTCGCACTAGAACTTCCTCCCATACTATCTTTTAAATCTTCGTGAAGTCTACTTCTTTATTCCTGAATTGTGGAAATGCTCAGGGGCAGGCCCACGGAGGGTATATTTGCTGCCTGGGTGCAAGCAGTTTATGTCGCCCCTTATGGATTTATCCAGATTTTTTTCCAATTTTTAGATTAAAAGTTGTAATTAATTTAAGAAATAAATTGTGCAAAACACATTGCGCAAACTTTCTCGTATACGAATCGTCTCGATATATTAGGTAAAAGTACTTTATATTAGAAGGGGGTGTATCACATGAGTTTACAAACACAGCGGATGGTAAAGAACACATTATTACATTGTATCTTGCATGAATTTCAACTTTGTTTTGCCATCTACATTCTCATCTGACCCCCAAGAATTATGTATGTAATTATTAAAGTAATTTGGTGAGTAAAAATAATGTTTTTATAACTTCATATTGACAGATCAGAACTAACAGTAGACACACAGCTTCCATTGCCAGTTGGTCGATTTTGTTAATAATACAGGCATCCCTCACTATAGCGCGCTTCACTTAGTGCGGTTTCGCTATAGGGCTCTTTTTATCTGTTGTTCAATTGTCACATTGTTTTGGTTACAAAAGAAGTACATAACTTATTCTGCATTTAGAGTGCCTAATTAGCACTCATAGGTTAATTGCCATTAAATTAAATATCACTAAACAAACCAATTTGCAAAAAAATGCCTCTTCTATAGTTTTTTGGATGCTATTTCATTTGCAGCTAATCTGAAAAAATGGGATGTCGACAATATCAAGTCTTATTTATCAGATGATGCTGTGGCATGTCACCTTCATTTGTTTTCTTTCTTATATACACTACTTGTAGTACTTTTAACAATTTTACTTAGTTATGACTTCTTTGACAGAGATGTCCATGTGCTTTTTAGCTTGCAAACAGACACAAAAGAGATTTTCATTTAGAACCATTCTAAGGCAAGTTGACTTTGAAAAATGTATTACATAAATTACACATAAGCACATTGGGTGGCAGTGCTGAATGTGCAGCTGTTTGTGTGAGGAGATTGGCAGTATTTCAGTAAAATGTGAGAAAAAAATTCCCCATGAGAAACATAACTGCCCTTCACCCTCATTTAGTTTTGTCTCTTGTGGACTAAGCTGCAAGCTTAATGCGTCAGTGGAATTATATTCTGTGTTTTTTGACCCCTCATATTATTCATAATGAGTCAAAAGCATGAAAATCCACGTGCTAAGGATGTTTCTGAAACTTGATGTGATAAGACAAATTGAAGCTGGAGAACTGCAAGATGACATCTGCAAAGCCTTGCACTTAGCGGGATTGATATTAAGAATGATTTTGAAAAACAAAGTCAAAATTAAAGTGTGTGGAAATATAGTAACTCCTATGATTGAGATGGAACAGCTCCTTATGCTTTCTATTGAAGACAATATTCAATGCCATGTATCTTTGAGTTAATCTATCATACAAGAAGAAGCTGTTAGCTTGTATGAAGCATTAAAGAAAACTATGCCTGAGGTATCACAGGAAGTAAAGGCTGGTTCGAGACATTTAAGAAGCATGCCAAGCTCCATAACATTGCTCTTCAGGGTGAATCTTCTAGTGTAGATGAAGAAGGGGTTTTAAATTTTAAAGATAAGATTGTGGGGATTATAGAGGAGGGAGGTTACACATCCCGACAGGTGTTTAACATCGATGAGACAGGTTTATATTGGAAGAAGATGCATAACAGGGCTTTCATTTCCAAGAAAGAGAAGTCAATGCCTGGGTCCAAATTAGCAAAGGATTGGCTTACTTTATTACTGGGTGGTAATGCTGCAGGAGACTTCAAATTAAAACTGCTCATAGTCTACCATTCACAAACCCCTTGGGCTTTGAAGGGAGTTGTGAAATCGAAACTTCATGTAATTTGGAAGGCAAACAGATGGGCCTGGGTTACAATGTCACTGTTTCACGATTGGTTTACTGTATATTTTTGTTCAGCAATTGAGAGGCATTGTGCAGCTAATCATCTGTCCAACAAGGCACTTCTCATTTTGGACAATGCACCAGGGCATCCAACCACCCTAGATGATCTCAGTGACACTGTCAAAGTTGTTTTTCTGCCCCCAAATACCACCTCGAGTAGTAGCAGTATATAAAGTATGGTGCATTGACAGCATAGGTCATTTCGCACCATCATAACTCAAAATTGTACCTTACAAGTTAAATAAAATAATATAGGTTAAAATAGGTACATTAGAATAAATAAGTTAATATAGGTTGACATAAATACAATATATAAATAGGTAAAAATAAATAAGATAAATATATTATAAAAACTGTATAAGAGAAACACAAAATAATTTATTCATAGAGCGCTTAAAAGATTTGTTACCCTTAGGAATTTTTAAATAATGTTAATTTTCTGAGGATCGTCTGATAAAAGTTCAGAAAGATTGCCCCTCATATTAATACCACCTCAATCTTGCAGCCAATGAATCAAGGTGTGATAGCTGCTTTTAAGGTCTACTACATTAGGAAAACATTTGCCCAAGCTGTGAAGATCACCAATTCTGGAGAAGAAGCACCAACCCTCAAAGAGTTTTGGAAGTCTTACAATATAAGAGAGGCAATTGATAACATATCGTGTGCTTGGTATGAGGTGAAACCTAAGACAGTGAATGGGGTGTGGAGAAAGCTTTGGCAAGACTGTTTTTAGGATTTTAAAGGCTTTGATGAACCAGTTGAGACAATTCAGGAAAACACTGTTGAGCTTGGTAAGCAAATTGGGTTTGATGAACTTGAACCTCATGACATTCAGGAGCTTATGGAAATGGAATAAGAGAGAGCTGTTGATGAGAAGAAGAAAGAAAAAGTACAAATGTCTCTGGATTCTTTCTTCAGCTCCAAGAAGGATAAGTCTGACACCCTACAAAAGAAGACCCTCCATCTTGATGAAATGAATACTTAATTTTATATATTTTGGTAAGTATTTCTTGATATCTTTATAAGTATATTACATGCCTTTTTGTTTTCTATTGATTTTTTACTGCTAGTACAGAAATATTCCTCATTTGCAAATTCATTACCATTTAAGATAGGTTGGTGTCACAAATTAAACCTATTAGCATTGATCCTTATAGAAAAACTTCCCTCAGTGAAGTTTCAGTTAGTGCTCTGTTTTCCAGGAACCAATTAAGAGCACTAAGTGAGGGATGCCTGCATAACATTGGAGGTTTTATATAAAGTTAAACTATAAGAAAAAAAATTAATTGACGGCTTGAGAAAAGATACATCCATGTTGCAAAGGAATTGGCAGAAAAAATGACTCAAAATTTTACTTAAGGTCCACAATGAGAGAATCACGTTTGGTTGGCCTGGCAATGATTTCAATTGAATTGTTGAGTAGCAATTGGAATTATCAGAGTTCATCTGGAATTTTGATGCTCTCAAGGCATGGAAAGTATCATTTTGCTATGGGATAAGAACTTACAATCAATCATTGATTAAAATTATATTTTTAAAATTTCTTTATATTGCATGTTTCCAGAGTCATTCACTAACAATATTATTTTATAAATACAGGCAGAACCCACTTTATATACATCTGGTTAATGTACATCTGCCGATATGTATGTTATTTAATGATAATGCATGTCTACAGAGCTGTAGTGAGAGCGGGGCAACTGTGGCAGGTGCCCAGGGTGCAGCTTCATAAGGGGGTGCCAAATGGAAGTCTTATTATACACTTGACAAAATGTGGTTACAGTTTCGATCTCTTTGCAACGGCCAACCTGAGGTTCAGCTGAAGGACTATGACTGTACCAAGTCATAGGTTAATGTGTGCAAAATTAATTGGCTGCTTCTACTCTTTACGCTCTGAATGTAATTTCTTTTATTTATCCTCGTCCCCAAAAATGTGTATGCCCTATTGCATTCCATTAGTCATGCAGAATTTTCAACCAAGTCGTCGATAAAAAAAGTAATTATTGAGGAGAACTTGATTGATTTTATTGCTATCAAATCGAAAAGTAATTATTGAGGAGAACTTGATTGATTTTATTGCTATCAAATCGAAAAAATTGGTACAATATACATTGTACAAACTTTCTCATATATTAATGCATCGTTTAGTTATCTATTGAAAAATATGAACTATGTAGAATCATCATAAAAATCAACTTAAATAACTATGTATACGAAATTTGATGAAAATCATATGAGCTGTTTATTTAGAAATCCAATTGTTATTAAAGTTACCCAAGAATAAACTAGCCTTATATTAATTTATTGAGAAATATTAATTATGTAGTATTGTTGCAGACATCAACTCAAGTAACTGTACAGAATTTGATGAAAATCGTATTAGCCGTTTTTGATAAAATCAAATTGTTGTTAAAGTTGCCTCAAATAAGCTAGCCTTATATTAATTTTTTGAGAAATATGAACTATGTAGTATTACTGTAAACTCAAATATCTATACGATATTTGATCAAAATAGTTGGAGGCATTTTTGAAAAAATCAAATTGTTGTTAAAATTCCCTAGAATAAACTGCCCTTAATTATTGAGCAATTTCAACCATTTCTTCATGGCTTCTATTCTGTATGATAAAATGCTTAAGTACGAGATTTCATTCATTTTCACTTTACTGTTTAGGCTCTAGAGCCGCAAACAGACAGAGATGGGCCCAAACACAGACAGCATTGCGAAAACAACTTTTTTGGACTCAGGTACACCTAAAACGTATATTTCCATCAAAATCTCAAGAAACTAACAGGGTGACGAAATCGCGTCAGAAATAATCTAAAAATTGGAACATCATGCACTAGATTTACAAAACATAATAGCTTAATCGTATGAAAATGCTCCTAATAGTATAACCGGTAAATTTATTAATTTATTTCGCTGGTTCCACATGGGTTGCACTCATGGAGGTCCTTAAGTTGATGTTGAAGAAACATGGCACAACACGATGTTCATCAAGAGCAAATGCTGTGAATTCACTGAGGTTATAATTGAAGCATGTTTATAGGGTGTTAATAAAATTAAAGAATGAACATGACTGCACAGATATTGAAGGTTCGCTAAAACAGATCGACGTGCAATTTATATTTTTCTTGCTAGAAGATCAACTGCCTCACTAAATCTGTTCAGGGTGCCAATGTAATTGTGGATTGATCCATAATTTGGTACCAGACACAAAAAGTTCAAAGTCACGACCAGAAGAGTATATGGAAGAGGCAACGACATTTTGCGATGAAAAGGGAATCCCAGAAATGAGGAAGAAAAAGGAATTTAATGACATGATGGGATGTAGCACCCTCAATACCTGAAACAACAAAATACTATTTATGATGCAGTGCGTTATACAAAAATTCTCTTCAAAGGCAACTGTAGGCACATTTACATCTTTATACGAAATTGATAATGATTTAAAATTTTTAAGTTGTGCTTTATATAGTATTCAGGAGTGCCCATTGAATTTCAACGGATTTAGTGAATCTAAAGCTTCAACTGTGTAACATGTAAGCATTGTAAGAATAAGATAGTACACAGTTATACCTGTCGAATAAAGCAAAAATGAAGAAAATTGCTCCGCAATTTCCTATTTAGATGAATGAAGGAAGAAAATCTTACGAAAATAATGTATAAACTCCCTCCCCCTCCCTTCCACCCTCTTCTTCCCTTCTCCCCCTCCCTCCCCTCTCTCCTCTCTCTCCCTCCTTCTCCCACCCTCCCCCTCTCCACCCCTTCCCTCTAATTCCATTACCATCCATCTCTCTCCCTCCCTATCTCGTATTAAAAGCATTCAAAGCGAACAAACTTACAAACATTCTCCTTTATATGGTAGATTAGAAGATAATTCAATTAAAAACAACAAATATTTGGTTTCCATGTAAACAAATTAAAATCGTGCACAGAAATTGACTTACGATATTATGTTAAAATTTTTCCCACATAAATGCATTGAACTCTCAATTTCGGCAACAATGGGTGTTGTCATGGTAGCTTATAATGGGTATTGTAATAAAACTGATAAAATCACGTATTTGACTGATTCTAAATGCATTTTTATGCTAATTCGATCAGGATTCGGATTCTGTCTTCAATAAAAATAAACTTTGTTCTTTTCTTCGTAGAACCATTCAAGTCTCAAGTTCGTACCATGTTTCTAAGTAATTTTAAAATTCAAATGAAAAATAAGCTGCACTCGTCCCTATGTTATTCAAATGGAGAAAATGAAAAAAAGAAAATATTTTTAAAATTAGACAGGTCTATCAAATTGATATAAAAACTTTACTATACCACCGTACTCGTTATTCCGGTTAAAATGATACTTTTCTCTTGCTTCTACGATCTGTAGTTTTCGAGTTTTAAAATTATGATATACACACACACATTCATTTTTATATATAAGTTAATAATACAACTGAAGATGAAATGATAAATTCCTGTAAAAATGCTGCGTATATGTATAAAATCAATGTGGATGAAAGCGAGTCTATCGAAGAAGTTCCCAGTTTGAAATACCATCTGCCTTCGTAAATATTACACAGAAAGAAATACTGGAATTTCTTCATCAATATGGTGTTTTAAGTTCCTTTCTCAATGTGGAAATTTTGCTGAGAATTTCTGGACATTTGCCACATAAATTTCAAGTGGAGAGCATTCTTTTAGTAAACTGAAATTGACCAAAAATGACCTACAGTCATCAATGAATCAAAAGAGACTTTCTGGTCTAGCCATCTTATCTATTGAATATGACAGTGCTAAAAATATAGATTCCAATGACATAATCAATATTTTTGCTGCAAATAAAGCCCAAAAAATAAATCTGTAAAGAAACGATTGTTTATTTTAAAATAGGTACTTATCATTTTATTAGATTATCTTGAGGTGACAAAAAAACCTCTGCCCAGGATGCCAAAAGTGATCACTATGGCCTTGCATGTCTGCATTTACATACGTACATAGTATTCTCTGATACCTACATCATACTCAAGCAGACAATATTGTCTGGCATACTGCCCCATGTATGATTGGCAATCTTGGCAACTTGGATTTTGCTTATGCTTTTACATTCTAAACAATTTGTGTGAATTTTTCATCTTAATTGGTGATAAAGTATCCAATAACAGCAACTCCTCCAATAACTCTCAAATCTGCACCAAAATCTACTCTAAAAGTCTCTCAGTAAATCTCCAGCTAAATCTCTTTCAAAATCCTCTGATAAAAGCCCCCTTATCTCCTGCCAATATTTTTTCTCCTCCACAATAACAACTCATCAACTACAGCAAGTCAAAAACATGACTTCATACAAGAGATTATTTGTTAAATGAGTATTAATTCATATTTATTATGTTTCTATGCTTTAATTTATAATTTACAATGAAATTAGACGAGGCTGAGGCTCCATGGAAATGCATGATTTTTGGGAAAATGCGGCATTGTTAAAATTATGACAAAATTCACACAACACAGCTTTAATAATACCTGAACTTATTGTTCACATGCTTAAATTTAATGTTTGTTACTTTATAAACACATTGGTACAATATTCCAGATAAATTTTAGATGAAAAAATTCATGGACTTGTACAGAAACACATTTGCATTTATCACATGTATTTATATGGTAAATTGTCATGTATATCCACTAACATTCACATTTTTGAGAATGCAACCAGTACATTTAGCAGACACCCTGTATGTAATGCTATAGAAATAAAAAAAAGGAAAAGGAAGAGGTAAAGGACATGTCTAAGGGGAGGGGAAAACAGGAGGGAAAGATAAGGCGAAAATATAGGGGAATGCCAAACTCAACATTTGCACACAGTGGTAAAACACTTCATACTGGCCCATAACTACAAGATTTATTTGGGTAAAGTGGGATTCATAATTCCTTTTTGAAATTATTGTTGCTTGATAATCCAGAAAATATAGCTCCATTTCATTACATCCAGGTTTACTGATATAACTCACCCGCTAATGAGTAATGAATCATCAAACAGGTATACTTTCATGTGTTGTAAGCCAATCACCTCATTCCAGCGCTGTGGAATAAGGTCACCAAGAGTACCATTGAGGATAGGCGTCCTATAAAGAGCTACCTATGTAAACAAATAAAATAACATGGATATTAAATTTGTTCAAAATACAGAATAATTTAATCCAGGGTCAGCCTGAGGTACTGGCAACCCAAGCAGCTGCCAAAGGATCTTTCCTGTCAATCTATCAATACATAACGTGCAAGTAGATAGACATTTATATGTATTCTGCAGAAAAAGCTTAAATCTCGACAGCATTCCTTTAATATACTGAAGTCACTGTTTTAATTTATAAGAAGCAATAATTAAATTAACATTTAAAATGCCTTCATAAAAATTATTTGAGGAAGGCTCTGGAATTAATTATCACCTGGAGGGCCAAAATACCTCTGACTGGTACTGTTTTCATCAATAGACATGCAAATTACCTGACATGAAAGTGGGTACTGTTTCAATAAAGGACTCAACATTGTGCGAGAATTCTCTTTCCCTCTGGAGCCACGGTTGAAGTCTAAAAGTACCTTGACTTGCAAAACTTCATCATTTCTGCTTGTCGCTGATAACCTTTCTCTAATTGTCTCCACCTGTGCCAATTAAATATTTAACTTTAAGATGCTGAAGAATACAGAGGAAAATTGAATTATGACATTAGTTTCCACATTTATCAAAAGATACTGAAATGGATTATAAAGTTCTATAGTTACTAACTTTTAGAGAATCTGTAATTACACTGTAACTTGTCATAACTATCCACTGAGAATCTAACAGAATTAAATAAAATAACAATAATGCTGCTGAAAGAATACTTTAAAACTTATTAATGCTCAATAAATAACATACATTAGAAATGGTTCCTCAAACATGCAAGCTTTTCCTAACTTCTACACAAAGTTTGACTAAATTTTCCATGTGTGACAAGTTTTTATTATTTCAAAATTAATATTTGAAATATTGTGAAGATAAAAACAGCAGGAACACCGCATTGAATTGGTTGGAATAAAAATCAGCCATAATCAAAGTTATAACAATAGATGAGTAAGGTCCCTATTTTGTATTATTTCCAATCGCTGACTAACATTTTCATTCGTAGTTATTGAAAAACGAGACAAATATTCTAGTTTCCCAAAGTAGTGAGCAACTTTTAGGTATAATCTGTTCTGAACTTCGTCACTTGAAGAAAATAAAATAATCAATTGCATGCTACATCTTTGGCGAGTCTGTACAAATTATGCCATATCTGAAATCATTGTTTCCCTTTAAGGTTTAACGTGTTTCCATTGCAATGTAATTAAAACTGCAGGAAATGGTCTATGATTTATTCGATATTAAGAGAAAAATTAACTTACTAGTTTTTGTTCGAGGTTACCAGTGCCAAGATACAAAGAAGCTAAAGTTATTCTTCGTCGCGCTGATCTACATTTATCCAATAATGCTTGGTAAAAATGTAGAGGTTCATGAATAATGGTAACCTAAAATTTAAATTTCCATTAGTTTTCTCAAGCAGTGAAACATTGAAATAATTTTGATTTTAAAGTTGACTTACTTTATCACCATTTAATCCAAACTTCAAGGCAAATAAATCCAACCATTCAAAAGAATCAGATTTGGGGATGTTTTTCGTGGTTATATGATCGGTACTGCTAGTATTTCTTAGTGGTATTTCACATTTTTCTTGCGAATATAAACCACGAAAATACATTTTTAGGCATATAAAACTATTTATTTCTGAGTGAAATCTGTAATTTCGTAAATTTAACATAGCAAACGTTAATGTTTCCCTCAAATTCAAACCAAAATTCTAGCACACGACAGAGATATCCGACAGCGAAAAATGTAAAAGTATCTGGTAATGAAAGCATAACCTGGTCATCATTCGCAAAGAAGTTTGTTATATTTGCCTATTTTCTTTTCATCCATAGTGAATTAATCTTGTTTTCCGAATTTCCATCGAGATCTAGCAGAAACATTTGCAGCGTTTCATCAATTGCGCATCATAAGAGTCTTCTCAGCTTCTCACGAAACTTTTTTTTGTAAAGTTTAGCCGGTGCCGAAATGGAAATGGTTTCGCATTTATTACTCAAGTCGATAAAACTAGTAATCTCAAATACTAAAGATGTTAAGATAATAATAAGTTTAATAAATCTCTAAAAACAGTAGGGAATAAAATCTTATATTGCGATGTAATCACGCATTATGTATATAACATTAAGGAATTCATTTCCAATACAACCTTCGTAATTACTACAATTAAATTATGCTATGAACTAATTATTTCTGTTTTTAAAATACGTTTCTGTCGTCCACTAGTTAATTGTTTCCATCCAAATCTCACAAAAGGAAAAGACAATAGTAATTTTGAATTGCATTTTTGTATACATAGAATTAAAAAAGGATAATTGATTTGATATAAACATTTTGTTTTTTTTTGTAACGCAGTTCTAATTTTTTAAGCTATAATTCAAGCATCTAGAAATTTTTTATTATAAACTAGTTACTTAAATAGATCAAGAAAAGTTCCCTTCCATATGGTGTGGGTGGTTACTATTGGGTGGTTATGTACGGCAACATTGGCATGATATGTTGGAGGAAGAATAAAAACTTTTTCTACAATGGGAGCTTATTATTTCTAATTTACAAAAAGCTGCTTGAAAATGTCACGTATTACAAGTGTAGGGATTTACGTTGTTAGTTAAATGTTTATTTGGGCATAAATTACTTTTTATTGGTTACTTAAATAGTAGTTTATTATGTATTTAGTATTCTACAGTATTCTATGAACCTTGTGTTTATGTAATGAGTGATAAGGATTCGGATACTTGACAGAAATCGCTTTTCGAAAAAATAGATTTCAGATTTAAAATAAAATGTTCCTAACTTTCAAATACCCGCTGTCAGTAAGATAAACAGATCCTAAAATTACCGCAGGGCTCCAGTACAGACGGTAAATGATGTAACAGGACTATGAAAGACAACAGTTTAAAGGGAAATATGGCAATTAGCCGTCTTAAAAATGTCATAGAGCAAGCTAATGATTTCATCGATTAATAAAAAATTAAAAATTCTTCATCCTTTACCTATATCTATAAATGTTTTTATGATGGCATAATTACATAAAATTTACTTTTATCGAGGTTTTACGTTATGCCAATGTTACTGAGTAAATCGTTATAAAAAACTTCTGGGGGAGCATGTTTCAGGCTCCTGGTTAGTGCACCCAACAAATTGTGTATTTGAGTTTAATCTCCCACTTTACTGGAAATAAAAATAGTTATTAACTAATTCGTTAACTAATCTCACAAAAACTGTTACACAGGGAGGTTGGCAACACAAGAAAAATATTTCTTATCGCAAACATTTATTCGATGGGAGTTTTACTGATAAACTAAAAAAATGTAGTGAGGCGGGTTAAAATTCATCCTGCGCACATCTTGTAATTTACTTGTTCATTCAATAAATATATGAAGTTTCGGTCTTCATGGATTAAAATAGTAGACGACACTTTCCAGGAGACCACCGAAAAGTGCACAAAACAGAAAATTATATTTTTTATGTTAAACTTTAGAAGCAGGAAATCCAATAGTACCTACTGCGTTAATTTGGAACCGTATTGTTTTTTATTTCGAGTTAAAATAGGGCATTATAATCACATATAAGCTGAAATATTAAATTATTTTAACAAATTCCCAAATAGATACCACAGTAAAGCATTTAATGCATACTCGCAGATGTATTTGGGAACAATATTCTCTCGTTAAAAGAAACGGTGTTTAGATATATTACTGAACTTTAGGCACTACATTCAAGAATCCTATTACATCATTTGTTCGTAATCATTTAATTCACATTTTTTCATGCGTCCGTCATGGTGTGACGTTTGATTCCATAATCAAGGTCACAGAAAGCGATCTCATTAACACATTCAGAAATACGTAGTTTTGGGAAGTCTCGTTATGATCGTCGAAATTCGGATAGATTTTAAATAACTAATAGACGTACGTTAAAATAGTTTTTTAAAAACATATTCACGTTTAAAAAATTATATTTACCATTCTTTAATACTTAACACAAATGCATAACATTTTCCTGCTAAAAGAATACTGGCAGTGCCAAGCGTGCGTTTTTAATTTTACCGTTTCGTGAAAATGACAAACATTGACACGAAATATCACCGTAAGTGGCAAGAAAATGACGTCAATTTTTCATCATTATTAACGACTGCATTACTACCGTCATTCAGATTGAGTCACCGAAAATTTTAAGATACATGTATTGAATATGAAGCTAGGTAAAACAGAAATGTCACTGAATACCAAGACATACCACACTGAATTCAAGTTTAGAAAAGAAGTTCACATGAGAGACTATACAGCAAATAAAACTGAATGTAACATTGAACGTTCTGAAATCCGCTCCATGTCGCGGGTAGTTCAACAGTGAAGGTTTGCTGACTTTTATCATCATCCTCGGCGAATCAGGTGAGTCCAAGATATTCAGTCATAAACTTGTATACCAAATTTGTTTGAATTTCGTAGCCGCATTGATCATCTGGGTAACACAAATCTAAAATTAGACTGAAGCATGGAACAGCGAAAATATCAATAGTTCAAGTTAAGTGAATCTATTATAACTTAACAAATGCTATAAGGCAGTTATTGTAACTTAGAATTTGCTTTTAAATTTAACTGAAACTGAGCCATAGATTGCTGAAAATTATTCTAGTCTTAGATTGACAAATTACTGAACCATTTTATGACTAAGAATTACCTCTTCATTTACTTGAAAACCCATGAAGCACCAAACATCTACCTCATGGTAAAATTTTCAATAAAGTTTAACCTCATCCTATATATGTATATCTTCACAACCTTAAATCCACAAAATCACTTGCTCTTTCATTGTTATTTAAAAGGTTTGGTCTTCTAATGTCAAACAAATATAACAAGATGAAACTGTCATTACAGTGTTTCTATCCTTGAAAGCTCAATTGATTTTACTTCTCCAAAAACTGATTTTAAATTTCATTCTACTTAAATAAATTGAGCCTCCAAAGTTAATTTTCCCCCCCAACGAAAGTATAGTTAAAATAGTTTAAAATCAAAATGGAAAGGTCAACAGGAACTAAAATTTCATGTAATTTAAAACCAAACAATTTAAGTACATATATCAAATCCGATAACAATAAAATACTTATAACTGCAACATTGAGTCCATTAATTTTTCAGAAGTGGCAAACTATTTACAGCTTTTATATATCTACTGAGAATGAAAGCTTTCATTAGTGTAAAATACGAAGGATATATCTCAGATCTCAATGGACAACAGCTATATAAGTTCTTATAAATGAAAATGTCTAAAAGTCTGAAACAAATTGCAGTTAATCTGAATTTTTAAATATCAGAAAACCTATCTTCAGCAAGATTGTGGATAGCTTACTGTGACTAATTGAACGATAAGGTATCTTTTCAATAAAGAGGTATAAGCAAAAGTCTTTTCATAATTGACATTTTCAAATCAATCAGTTTTCTATCTAGCAATGGTTAAATATTTTAACTATTAATGATATGCTTATCAATCATTAATATCACTTATTTCATAGAAACAATAATAATGGTACCTGTAGATGATGTCATGTTCAAGGCATCCCCACACAAAGCAATAATTATCTGAATATAAGCTAATATATTTTCTTGTATTAGCCTTAATCACATTATATTTACATAATATGAAAAAACAGCATTGATCAATGTCTTTAGGTGCTGCATCATGATAAATGTAACATTATCAAAGCCAATTTATCATTTTGTTAAAGGTAGGAAAAACCTGGCGTGCCAACGACCAAAGTATTTAGTAAGGCCAAGGATCTGTTACTAGTATTGGCTTGATCATTTTTCCTATAAAGAGAAAGTATGAAGATTGTAAAAATGTCTTAAATTGTCTTCAAGAGCTTCAGCCAGTACTAATTACTTCATAACAAATATGGAAAAATATTCACTATAATTTTTCCACCAAAAAAATATGTACTGGAAATGGTAACTTGTATTACCTGTATCATTCAATTAAGTCATTTCTTTCATAAGAATCTCAATATGTAAAATAAGGCTGAAATGGAAAAAAATATTACTAAATTATTAGTAAATTTCATAAAGAATTCCAACATAAGTACAACTTTATGCTAATCAAATCAAATTAAGCCTGGCATGTATAATTTTATTCAATCAATAAGATATTCTAAACCTTGCACAGAAATTCTTGGTAGAGCCAAAATTTCTAGGTCAATATGAACAAATTTGTGGCACATAATTTTGAGTTCACGTCATTCAAATATTTTGCTGGAATTTGTACATTATTGAAAAAATATGGCAAACCCTACTCATATGCTAATGTTTTTTCTTTCATTAGCAATGTATAAGCTCTCACAATTCACTGTATGAGTAGCATAACACAAGAAAGATGTATTTCAACATAAGGTACAAGCTAAAACTAAGCATCAAACTTCAGAAATAAGTAAATTTGCCTTTTGGGCTGTAAAAATTACAGAACTCGACAAATATAAATGACCAAATTTGATGCAAAGTAACGATATCAAAGCAACTTTTTGAAATCAACATTTGCATTACTTCATCAAATAAAGCCTTTTAATCTTGAACTTTAAAGTGTTTTTCAATATATCAGGATAAAAATATTCTGTAGTTACATTTAGAATGATTTACTCAAGCAATGCAAGGGTTAAGATGATTTTTTTGTCACAAGATCTGACACCCACCGTAGGAACTTTATATGGCTGTCATCCAATCAGTATAAAATTTACTCAAATTCCTAAGAGATATATTTTAAAGATTCTGAAAACTGAGCTCCATGACATACACACTTTCAATTCACGCATTTAAATTAACATGCCCAAGACATCTTCAATTTTGACTCGTGGAGGCTTCCTTTTTAAGAAGCCCAGTAAATACAATTAGAAACAAAGAAGCAATAAACATTTGGCATCTTCAAAAACAAAGATACATTTCCATAACTTTCATCATCATTATTATTTTCACAGAAAGAGTAAAATTTTAGAGCATGGTGAATTAACATAACAATCAATTGTCCTTTTTCCAATGTTAAAACAAACACAACAACTGTCTCATGTGGTGAAATATAATAATGAACTTGCACCGACTGCCTCCCTTGTCTTCACTTTTAATCATATCCAAACATTTTTACAGGCAACAATATGCACGAATGAGCATTACAGGAAGTTAATCAGCCCAATATTCTTTGAGCCAGACATGCCTTAATTTCTCTCAGATATGAGTCAGCCAATGTTTTAAAATTGAAAATGATCACTGGAGAAAGCCAAATCCTGGCTTTAGAAAGAAAAATAAGTTTTCTTCCACGGCACAAAAAGCCCTCCAAAAATAATTTGAAGGCCATGCACATAAAATAGAATGGGCAAAATTTTCACATTTACAGGTTTTTAAACAAAACGATTAATATTTTTAATGCAAGCATGTTCTGTAAGTATGCAATTTGATAGTACCTAATGTTACATAATAATGTATACATAGGAAAATAAAAATTTACAAAAGTAAAATTAGGTAACAGCAGAAAATTTCATATCGATCACACCTATTTACAAATAGGTGACATTTCTTTGAAGAACACATACAAGAACAATTAGCTATTTAAAACTGGGCATATCCTCAGGAGCAATAAGAAACATTATGCTCTTTAAGATAAATCGTCTTTGATTATTAAATGCATGATATGCTTACTCACTATTCCACCAAATTAAAAAAAATTTAAAGCCAACTATTAACTTCATAGGAAAAACAGCTTTTCAAATAAATAGCTTGTAATATAATGCTCTGATGTGCACTTAGTTCATCAAAATCCACTTACAACATGAAAGTGGAGGATGATCATTCTCAACACCACTTGCTATTTCAGTCACTCCTTTAACAAGACCTATGAACAACATTTTATTTAATTTCCAGGTTTCTGAGTAAGTATATCACATGACAACAGACAAGATTTGTTTTGATTGCCCAAGAACAGAAGTGTGTGCAATAGAACAACAACCTACAGGTAGATATTTGTTGGCAGTACTGAATAATCAATTGGGGAAATAAACTTAGCACAGGGTGAAATTTCATTTTATCAATACTCTTAGTACCTTTTTTAAAACTATTCTTTTATTATACTCTTCTACCAGTGTATGATAAATGATAAAAATGTGATTGGGCTTCCTACATTTTCTTTCATATTCCTCATAACTAGTTCACAAAAAATATGATTCAAGACAGATGAACATTTGTTACATTCATAGTAACACCAAATAAGAACAAAATAAAAGGGACTAGCACTGCTGACATTATCAAGAAATTGCAAAATTTAACTTTGTCCATTTATATTTTATTCTATAGGATGATAGACACCATCACACTATTTACATAACTTGTGAAACGGTCAGCAAAACTGCCAAATAGCAAAGTCAACTTTACAGGGAGACTTTGTTTTATATACGGGGCCATCTGAGAGCATTCATCTTCAAGGCCCTTCTTAATGCAGATTCCTTTTTATCAACCATAAGGATATAAAATTCACCATCTGAGCTATTGGCTACTTTATCCTGAGAAAAGACTCAGTTTGATGGAGCAAATCATGCTAAATCATCTTTTCAACTCGGAGACCAGCTCATCTGTTAAACCTAATAAAAAAACTACCAGATGTAACTGTAAGGCTGCAAGTTGCCATTTACTATGTATGATAAGCCACCTATTTTTAATTTTCTCTTTACTGATCAGGCTTTCCAACAACACATTGTAGAAAGACATTAGGCATTGGGCAACCTATTGTCTTCATCAAAAGGCATTCAACAACAAACAGTTGTACTTAGCACATCACCACCATTTCAAATGCACAATGTCACCCATAAAAGAAGGGACATTCCTTATAGGCAAAGGAAGATATACAATTTAACTCTACAGAAACATTTTTTCATTGCAACTACATATTTTACAGAAGCCCAAATTTGAATGCACCAATTGACAGAAAATATATGTTAAGAATTTATTCTCATGGTTGGTTTTGAACAATGACATTACAATCTACATAAATCACAAGCCTATTCAGTAATTATACTATAGAATTGTACTTCTTTGATTTCACACTTCACTGTATTTGACATGAAGTCATCTAAAGAAGCTCATTCTGAACCCCAAATTTGGGTTCTTGAATCTTAATTTTATATATTAATTTCATTTGTCAACTATCAAATATACAAGGATAAGATTTGGTTATGAAATAATACCGACCAAATTTCAATTTGACCAAAAAATAAAAGGAATGAAAGCAATGAAATTACAAATAAAACTGTCACTATTTCTTCCCCATGATATTCCTTAAATCAATTTGATGAAAAAAGGAAATGTAACAGAATGAAAGCAATCAAATGCTTCCCTGCCCTTTGATTTTTCCCAACAAATCAAACGCAAGGTCATTCACCAGCTACATGAATACCCCTGCTGCAATTATCAGTTAGCAAAATGAAGGCCAAGGCAAAAATAATTGAATCCTGCCATTATATTACCAAAAATAGGTGTACACATACAATAGATGTTGTTTGAATAGATCAACATATCCCACTTGGATGTATTTTCAGATAACACAAGCAGGCATAATCCATTGTAATTGTAATCAGACTTCACATTGCCTCAATCTTTATAGAATTTTGTATTATTTTTACAAACATACACTTTTCCTGCTATGCATACCTGTCAACTACGAATATAGATGCTTACTTGGATGCGTCAAAGTTTATTACTGATCAGGATCTAAGGTGCATTGCTTTCTAGCATGGGGCAACCATTAACGCACAAGCAGAGGAGAGTGGTCTAAAGATGGAATAAGGGATAATTTGAAAGCAGGGAGAAGGCAACCAAAAGACATTGGGACCTGCCTCAGTTTTCACTATCATAGGCCCCTTCTTTTTCCAGCTTTGGTTTCTTTAATTCTCCCTCTGAGTTACCCCCATCACCCCTCTCCATTGATGCAATCCCACCACCAGCCTCTTGAATGTGATGCCGTTTCACCCCTGAAGATCCACCTAATTGCTCAAGACCCTGGGCTGTAGGAGTAACAAATGCACCACTGAAATGAAAATGATCAACATTTAGCAAACTAATTGATGGACAGATATACTGGACAAACAGTTAATACTGAAAACTGCTAAAAATCAATTACAAAAATTAAAACAACACACAAACATAAATGTATAAATAAAAAAATACTATTTCTTTAAATTTAGTTTTACTTAAAAATTTGATAAAATCTAAGGGTAATACTGCAGCATTTACAAGAAAAATTCAACCCAACACTATTGTTAGTTAGCTAATGCCTTCCTGTTTAAATAAGTTAGTTATATATTAGATCCTATAAACAAAACATACCTGTAGTTTGTGTAAGCAGACTGCACAATTACTGGAGCTGGAGAAAATGCAGGAGATTCTGACCTTTCTTCATGAACAGTCACAAGTGCAGCAGCATTATTAGGTACTACATATTTCTCTGTCAAAATATACCCAATGAGATTTAAGTTATATGATCTCAATTGAGATTAGTATTTTTACGAAGAAGTATTGAAATGAAATGATAAAATAATCAACATGAATGGCTGTATAATGTACTTTGTTACAAACTTAGGAGCATTTGAGAGAATACAAAGAATAACAATTTGACAGCAACTTACCCTCTTGCGAAACTTCCCCTCCAACACCATTGGTCACAACAGTTATCTGTTGAGCAGGAACCATAAGTCGTGATTTTCCCACCAAAACCTGCACACCACCAGATCCAAATGTTGAAACCCCTGAAGATGCAAAACATTTATTAGTACAAGTTAAAATTTTATTATAGAGAGATTTAAATCAAGGTACTCTCTTTTATACAACTTTTATTATAACTTGGCACATCATATGTATGTCATTTCAAATCTCAATAACTAAACATTTTGAGCACTTACATATGAGCTATGAGTATGAAATTTTGACTGTTTGTAGGTTTATGGTATACCTCCAATGTAAAAATTCACAAATCTCAGAAAAAGTACCGGGTTCAACCCCAGGGATAATTTTCCTTTCCCATAAGATAACACGTAAGAAGTCATTTTTCAAAGGGCAAGCTTCTATTCTTTTGCTAATTTAAATTGGAAGAAATTGACCTACGATTTTCGGACCTGAATTGTTTTAAAGAAAAATGAATCAAGTTTCTTATTCTTATTGTAGATTTCTGCCTTCAGTTTTAAATCGCTCAAATTATACATTTAATTCACATATCTTGGGAAAAATCTGACTTTTAGCGTGATGTTGCCTTGACAACCATGACATTGTTAAACCTCAAGCTTATATTGTTGTATTCCTAAGCATATGAAAAGCATGCTTTGAATGTTTTAATATGAGAGGGGGGGAAGGAGAGAGAGAGAGAGGGAAGGTGAGGGATAATAAGGGAGAGAGGGAGTTTACCTCCTTCCTTTTGTCTTTTAGTAAGACTAAAAACCTAAAAATAAAAAAAATTACATTTTTAAATTATACAACTTTTATATTAATGGCACTAAAAACCTAAAAATAAATTAAATAAATAATCTTTTTAGCTTATACAACTTTTATATTAAAGGCGCCAAAAATAAATTAAATTTTGACGAAGTTGAGCATCATCTGTTGTGATAAATTCTCAAATTTCCATATTAATAACATATTTGGTGTTAGAATACTAATTAGCGACATTGAACGCATTTTAATATAAAAGTTGTGTGGCTTTTGCAAAGCTTATCTAATGGATCAAGAAATTAAATACTAAAGCATGTAAAATGTAATAACAAACATCAACATCTCAATCATCCAACATTCCTGTAGATTTATGATCAGCTTTGCCAAAGCCACACAATTTTTATATTAAGATGCATTCAAATGTCATTAATTAGTATTTTAACACCAAATACATTATTACTATGAAAATTTGAGAATCTATCACAACAGATGACACTCCATGTCAAAATTTAATTTAATTTTAGATTTTTAGTACCTTTAATATAAGTTGTATAAACTAAAAAGGTTTTTTATTTAACTTTTCAAAATGAAAGTTTATTCAGGTTCCCAATGCTCATGAGATAAATTGAAAATGATCAGAAAATTCTTTTCTGTAAGCAACCATCTTGCAAAAATGGATCCTACAGCATCATAAGCAAAGAGATTTTAAAATAAGCTTAGTGATTTGTAAATCATTTCCAAACTTTCATGCATATATGACCACAAAAGGCAGCTTGTTACAATTCCTCTTATGGCATCCAATATTGTCACGACTCTCTTTATCCATTCCTATGGAACTTAAATGCCCTTCTCTCTGGGGACATTTAATTTTCAAGTCAATTTGGAATCATCAAGTACATTTGTGTAAGATTTAATAATTATTTAGCTCTTGACAGATTTATATGATATTTTTACAACAGAGCCCTGAAGCTATATTATTTCAAAATATTATACTTGCCTAATTACATACAGCAATAGGATATCGGGACAAAAACTGAAACTTTGCTTCTGTCATAAATTTCTTGTGATGGTACAGTCAATAACCTTAAATGTAAAAGAAACTGGCAAATCATAGATTCCCATGTAAATCAATACCCCCAGGTAGGATTTTATCTCTTACACACTTGTTTCTTACTAGTTCCCAATATTCTTGCACTTTTATGCTGCATATGTATTTGTAGCTTAAGCTATGTCAAAAAAATGTTACTGCCCAACATAATTCTATTGCTTAAACAGGTAGGTTATGAACAGGACCTACATCCACAATAAAATCATTCTTTGGGACGTATCACACTTTTCTAACCAAGGAACTACACAATAAACTTTGTCACAATCACATTACTCTCCCTCTTTTACTATCAGATTCCTATTCTTCACCTTCACAAACAATTACTCTACAAATGTTGTCAAGATCCTCTAAAGCACTACTTCCACTTGAATAATCACAGGCATCTCTACTGACAGACTCATTATTGCGTAATTCACAGACCACCACTTTGTCATTGACTCTACTATGTGAAGCAATCATTATGACTACTCAGTAAATTGTGGTTCATATGGAAACAACTGAATCATGGGAAAATTATGAGAATATTGTTACAATATGCTGAAATACTACAAGAAACACCACAGAATGCTAATACAACAAAAAGACATGTGATTGGCTGAATATAGAAGGATAAAATGTAACCAAAATGCAAGTCTGCTTTCCTACCCAATCTGTGCATGTGGGAAGGGGAGAATGTAGAGAAATGAACATTTAGAGAAAATGAGGATTTTTTTAATATTAATAAAAATATTGTAACAATGACACACACAGTAGACTCTCATACAATGCAATAGTTAGTTTCTGAAACCAGATTGGGAGAAAATGCACTGTATGAATCAAATAACTCCTGGGTTACGGAAGGAATGTGTTCCAGCACACATTACATAACCCAAAATTTGCAGAAGTTGAAAATTACTATGGATGCTATGTCTTTAAAGTATAATTTACTGCATCAGTACAGTACAAGTAACCAGTAAAAATAGAGGCATGTAAACTAGCACTTTTACTCTAACTGTGATGCTTATGATTGCAAGGGCAACATTTATATTAATTCGTGCAAAATCAAAACACATTAAGAGATCAAGGAAATGTGCATGAGCGGTAGAACACCACATTACAACTCACGCCTTGCGTCCTTCCCACTCGCTTACGCAAACTGCCAACATAAACTTTCCACATAACGAAAATCTTTTAGCGATTTATTTACATAGGTGCAGGTTTAAATAAGTCGAGGCTTATATAACCTGGAGAGTGCCTGTACTTTTTGTAAAAGTAAGATAAAATAATATTTAAAACAAAAAGAACAAATTTAAAGCTTTAATTTAAAACAATTTCAAACTTAAGAGGAATACTCTACAATCAACTCCCATTTATTTATGCCTCTAAGCCTGTTACTTGCAAGACAGCTGCCTCGTTCTTGTATCTGGCTAATATATACTTTTTTGTAGGCTGGTATTGTTCAACTATGTAGTATGTATGAATGTAGCTCTAATAGCCACAAAACTGTTAGAAATATCCTATGAATATCTGGCCACAGAGCAGTCATCCTTAGTGATGATTCTTTAATTGACAAATGGTAGATTCAACACTGATGACGACAGCATTGTAGCAAAAATACTGACCTGGTTTCTTCAATGTTTGTTGTGCCTATAATAGTCACCTTTATCACTTAGCTTCCTGACACCAGTGAGCCTCATATTTCATTTTGAATAGAAAAACTACCATCGCTTGGCAGAAATTGAGGCCAGAACACAAAACACAAACAAGGTCATTTCCAGAGTAGACAATAGTTAAAGGTTATAATTAATTGAATCAGGCATGACTTCATGTAAGTAGGCAATATTATTCATATTACTGTATTTACCTGAATATAAGACGAGGTTTTTTCCAATTTTAGCACCTGAAAAATCTTGAGTCGTCTTATATTCGTGTAGTATGGAATAACTTCGTGTAAATCAATTGTATGTCGTAATAGTGGCTGACAACAAAAATCATTTTATCCTACTGTGGGTGCGTGAATAATGATGCTGGGTTTCTATAATGGTTTATTTAACAACAAATAACAATAACAACGATAACAAAAAAGGGAACTGCAGGGTATGCTAGAAAGCTCATGCTCGCATGTGGATGACTTGGCATCACTAGTTTCCTTCCACGCTGCCGGGAGCTAGGTCCCGCAGCAGGAAAAACGATCTCCACGCGCGGACACTCGGCGACAAGCTATGCACCGAGAAACAATCTTGTCGCTCCGGCAATTTTAATAATTGTAATTACGACTTGAATGCAAAAATTGTAATAACTGAACATTCGGCCAAGGTATGCGCTGAGAAACAATCTGGTTGCGCTGGAAATTTTAATAACTGTAATTATGACTTGAATGCAAAAATTATAACAGCTGAATTTAATCAGATAATAAACTAGTCAAAATTACTGGTTTAAATATTTTTTTCTTAAATACAGAGTTTACAAAAGGGTAGGTTGTCTTATATTCAGGTAAATATGGTAATTAAGACACTTCGTACTTTTCCACAAAAGTTTTTTATTCTTGCAGCATGTTTCGCATGATGCCGTGTCACATATGAAACTGGTCGCAAGAATAAAAATTTTTGTGGAAAACTACAAAGTGTCTTATTTAATATGAATATTTAAAAGGAGAATACAGAATTTGAGAAATAACAAGGTTAGTGACTGGATGAAAACTAAATGGAATAATTTAAATTTTTGAAATGTTTACGTAAGAACATTATTTTGGAAAGTATTTTTTCATTATTAAGCAACTTACTCCTAATCATATAGATTTTATAGTTTTACGTTGACCAATATGTTTAATTTATTCCTGTTAAAATTCTTTCCATGTATAATATCTCTTAACATTACCTTTTTTTTGGAAGAGTGAAGAAACATTTTTTGAATAACAGTTTAAATTCAAACTCAATCTGTTACTGACAAATATGGTACACAACATCCATACTGATCTCATCTATCCATGATTCAACTTTATCATAGTTGAAAGTCAGAATAAGTAACACTGGTACCATTTATTGGCAGTTTATTTTATTCCACAACAGGATTACTCTAACCACACACCAAAAAAAAGTAACCTCTAATATTTTGATACGCAAGCCATCTATTTCCTTCCCTATCCAACCATTTAACGCTACTTAATGTGGAACTTGATCAAATTTAAGATTTCTTGTTAAGAACAAACTTGTTTATATAAGGCAGATCACTGCCAAGATCAACTTCACTTATGTTTTCAATTCATATATCTTAGTGTTGAGGCAGTGCCTAAATGACACAATGTGCTAAATTTCGCTTATATGAAAAAATTAACATTAATTTTGAAAGTTTTTACATTTTAAGATATGTCATAACATAAAACTTAGAAAATTTAAATAATGTTATTTGTAATAACTAATAATAACCTACACAATAATGCAGTGGTTCTCAACCGGTGTGCTGCACACTCCAAAGATATTTAATTTTTAAAAGCATTTGAAACAAACAAAATTGCATAAATTTTATGATGCAAGGAATTTATCATGAGACTACGAGAGGAATTTTCCATCTAAGAGCATAACATCTTTAAACGTTGAATTATGTATTTAATGTACATTAAAGTTATACAGTTATTGCTTTACCAATCTTAACGCTCTAATATAACTGCAACTTTTACTTGTTACGCTAGTTTTTATCTTTAAAAATGAGTATTTACACAGTGAAATTAATTAGGTGTGGGTTAGTGTGCTGCAGTGTTCTTAATCATGCATGAAGGTGTGCCGTGGAGCAAAAAAGGTTGAGAAGCACTGCAATAATGCATAATGTAATGAAGAATTTTCTTCTGCTATCTCAAGCGCATCTAGTACTCCATGAATAATATTAATGCAAAAGTTAATAATTTAATTGGCCATTGGATGAATAGTTATATCCACTGCAAATTCTGCATTGTTGGAAAACAATACTGATTCACAATGTTCAAACTTCTTCACTTCTCCTTATATATGTATATCACATTAGATTTTTAATGTTAGCTTGCCTGAATGCCCCGGTGATCCTGGAGCTGACTGACTGGTTTTAACCTCCACCTGAGCATTTCCGTTATTAATGTTATGGGTTGAAGAATGATTCAGAGAACCAACAGGTGATGATGAGGCATTATTGTTGGAAGTAACAGTCGATGAGGGTCCCTCAGAAAAATTATCTGGGGTAGGAGATGGTTCTCGAGATAGTGACTCTGGTGTGATAAGGCCACTTCCACTGCCAACATGGCTTGGTGAAGCAGGTGCACTCCTTTAAATGTAAGGTAATGATTAACATCTACTTAATGAATGATAATACAAAAATTTAAGATACATTTCAATTAATTATTATCATATTAAACAAAATTGTGCATGCATTGGCCAGGAAATTATATATAATGCAGATAGCAAGAATATAACAAAGTAATTACAAACTTTATCAATTTTAAATGCCCCATATAAGGTCTTAACAATTTTTAATCTACATGTACAATTAAACCCTCAATTCTCCAATGTTATGCATATGCATACTGTATTTTTTTCAATTTTGAGAATATGATGACAGCATGTTACTTTATGCATTCACACTTAAGTTCTACTTAACTATGAGTATTTACCCAGTCAGTTTTTGCTATCATTGTATAATAGTGATAACTCTAACAAACTATTTTTGAAATAGCAGGTAGTAAAGGTAAGCATAAAATTAGGATTGAATCTGACCTGGACGAGAGACCAAAGGGTGCCCTGAAGCATGGTACACCTCGCTGTCTCCTTCTCCGAAAAGCCTGTTCAATAAGTTTTGTCTCAGACTGAGGATCTATCCTCCAAAATGACCCCTTGCCAGGCTCTTCCTGTGAGCGGGGCACTTTAATGAAGTATCTATTCAGAGATAGGTTGTGCCTAATGGAGTTCTTTGAAAAAAAATCAGATTAATAGAATATATGTTTTAAAACTGTGGTAATGTTATTTTCAGTATATATTAAAGAAAACTTACTTGCCACCCTTTGTCTGCAGTTCGATAATAAGGATAATTTTTTGTAATATATGAATAAATTCCACTAAGTGTCAACTGTTTATCTGGAGAAGATGCAATTGCTTGCACAATAAGTTGTGCATACGAGTATGGAGGTTTAGAATCATCCTAAAAAGAAGAATAATAATGTTTCATTTAATAGCAAATGACAAGTTTTATTCAACTTAAATGGTTGTTTAAGCACTCAAAAAACACTATTACATCATTTCTATTTAACAGACTTTATTGTTTAGATAGGTCTCCAAACATTCTAATTCATTTGATATTTAAATGATATTTTAATGGTACAATACTAACATATCATTTCTTAAAAATAGTAGAGATTACATATATGATTAAAACATGGTTTAATGCAAGTACACATAAAATTTTCTTCTCTAAAAAATGCACCACACCAAATGTAGGAAATCCCTTCTTCCACTTTGCTTAACAACAAATAGAAGACAATATTATACCTATCTTTTACTAGGCCAGCTTGCCACTTCCATTAACTTTACTTATCATTTAGAAATAATTATAAAGGAAAATAACAGAAAATGAACATAATGGAAAAAAATCAGTAAAACTATTCCTAAGAATTTTGCTAAAATGATAACTATACCTTAGGAGGACTGTAGGGTTCAGAAGTAGGAGGTGGAGGGCATGGCACTGCTGTACCATTTGGCCCACTTCGGTACAGTTTGTGGCTCCCTCCTCCACCCCCACCACCTGGTTCCTCATGAGACTGGTGGGCATTGGAATGAGAGGCAGATGAGGGAAGGTTGGACCCCGAGCCTCCTTCTGCTCTCTCCTCTCCTGACAATGCAGAACTTGCCCCACTGCCCCCACCAGATGGCGATGCTACAGCAGCTGCATATGCAGCTGCCATTTGTAGATCTGCACTGATGTTGCGCCTTCCATGGTGGCCTCCTCGAGGACTAGCTGGACATGAATTGGCAGCACTGCATGGTATAAAAACAAATAGTGGCACATGTAACAAGATAAAGTATTTTGAAACAATCTCATATATGTATATTCCAAATAAAAATGGATCATTCACCTAATTGTGCCAGTTGGTGATGGAAATGGGCTACTGAAGCTGGTGTCCGGCTCAGGAATGTTGATACGCAAGGGTGGCAAAGGGCGCTGTTTTGAAGGAGATGGAAGTCGCATGGAAGGAGGAATCCCAGGCGCCATTGAAGTTCCTGGATTGGCTCCTGCATTTGGTCCAGTAGTTGATGACTCTTCTGATCCATCATCCACGAGAGATTGAAACACTAGTCTAATGTTGGTACTAGGAAAGCGGAATACGCACCTGAAAATATATAAACAATTTAACTGATATAAATGTGAATGAGACCAAATAATTATGACTTTAAAAAATATGATTAATAACCTGGGTTTAAGATAACAGAGACTTAAATAGGAAACATTAAAATACATTACTAATAATCATCAAGCGCTATTGGGTTAATGATATGGATAACAGAATGCTTCTATGTTTACAAAGACATTCTGCTCTTTGCATCAATGGTCCTCATCATCAAGGCATTAAGTATTATAATAGTTTGCCACCAGCACTAAAAAATATTGAATCGATTGCAACATTTAAAATGCAACTCAAGACCTTTATGTTAAAGCACTCTGTTTATAGTGTTGATGAGTTTCTCCTGTTATGTAGTAAACCTGGCATATTATTGCATTACTGAATATTTACAGGAAATTATAGTTTTTTTTTATGTTTGTGTATTATGTGTATGTCTTTTTTCTGACGGGTGCTATGTCTTATTGACCAGCAGCATTAAATGAATTGAATGTTTTTAAATAAACAATGAAAACAAGCAAAAATTACGAAAATAATAAACGAAAATTACAGTCTTTTAAATACAAATTGTTTGAATAGTGGTATACAATGCTGGATATAAATATAAATACAAAATGTGTACTTTATTTAAAAAATTAGCAAAGTTTGCAAAAGATTGTCCAATCAATCAAAACAAAAATAATCAAATAAATCATTCATTATAGTATAATTATAGACAAATTATATTTATTTTATGGAAGTTTTCATAACAAAACGTTATTAAAAGGAAACAAATTCCGTATTTGTCAATAAGTTCTATAATACAATAGTAAAACTTAAGAGTTTAGATCCATAACGTAGCTAGTTGTTATATCCGTTGAATTACCTATGACATTCGGGCAATATCTTCTTGAGATTTCTGTTTACTGGGAAGTCTATAGCTTTTGCTCACTCTAAATGATGTAATTCTTCAAAATTTTATTAAAATAAAAAATGTGCATTCTTTTAATTTAGATTTAATTTCAAATGCGATGCGAAAAGATACATCGCATGATGAAATTTTGTTACGAAAACTATCTACCAAGTGAGAAAATTAGCTTACTAAACGAACGACCGTTAAAAATTAGAAATAAATCCACAATATACTTATTTAACTCTAAATCATTATGCTTAGACCCACGAGGTAATTAAAAGTTAAAACTAATCAAATACGGAAGTCTCGCTAAGTAAAATTTACCCATGTTTTCCAAGTTGCGGCACGTGGCCACGACTAAAAGATGAATTAAGTCACATTGTTTACCGTTTTCAGCCATTGAAAGCAGGAATATATTTAAAGGAAGCTACTACGTTATAAATAGAATAACCGATTCACAATCATCACGCATTCTCCGCAAAACAAACTACCAGGCATGTAAACATGCTTCGACATTGCCCTCTACAGCGACTGAAATGGATTTTCAGCAGCCAACACACGGCCTTCGAATTGGTAAACAAGCCGCATTTCATAGTCTGTGATACCATGTTTACATAAACTAACAACTTACGCTTTTGGTAGTTGTAAAGACGGTGCTCCTTTTCTTTGAAAAACCCCATCAACGAATACTCCATTCTTGCCGTTACATATCATATAAAAATAAGGATGATCGAAGAAAAGTTCAAGATGCTTTCTTGAAATAAAACTGGAGTGTCCCATGTTTACATCGACCTCGCCTCGCGAGCTGTTTCGACCTATGACTATCCTCTTCTGTCGGACCATATATTCGAATTCCCGACCTTCTAGCCGAGCAATAGCAGTTCCTTTGCTTTCTGGACTCCATTGGACTTTGGATGGACTAGCTGGGGCTGATTTAAGGGCTAAGAGAGCCCATGCATCGCTCTCCTGGGTCCGTGAATGTGCAGACATCACTCAAGGAATATGGCTTCCTTACGACCGGAGAGGTTCGTATGGCTAAAGTTTACCCATAATCCAAAACAAGGGAGAGATTTTAAAACGGAACAATTATGACAGACTAACAACCCCTCTATATGATGGCGCTGCTAGCGCCATATACGTAGGAAGGTGAATTAGGAACATGATAAATGAAAAGCGATATATTCTAATTTACCATTTAATATGTTTTCTGTGGAATACGTAATTTCAAAAAATTCCCGTACAAATTTCAGAAACACTGGCATAATTCAAGGTTAGGATAAGTCACGAGGTAGCAGGAGTTCATTTGTTGAAATAATGGGTAAAACGTGATAACTTAGCGCTGGTACTTGTATTAAAAATTTCTTTTCGAGGTGCGAGGTGCATTCGTTAAAATTCTCCCTACTGCCATGCCTGATCACCCATTATTCCCAACAGAACCTGTTCACTCTACCGTAAGACAAAAATACGAAGGGCAGTTAAAAATCACCTGAACTTTTATTCCATTCATTTAACTTACCTCGTGCATACAAGTGTAGTCTTTCCAAAACACCATTCTAACTTCCATTCTCCAGGTTATCAAAAAATATTTTCATCCAAATTAACAAAAATATTGGAAGATGAAACAAATTTGAAGTGGCTACATATTTTTGAGTTTCACAAGAATATACACAGAGCCAATCAATTTTAAAACAATCATTGAAAATGCTGTGCAGAAAATTATAAGCACCCAAGTACCAATCAGGTGACAGAAAGAAAAACAACTAATGAAAGCAACATTAAAATACAGTTTTTAAAATTGCTTATCTGTACATAATTAATATGTAATGAATCTACAACAACAATATAGGCCAACATGGGCTATTACAACAAAACAAAGGTTTCAAAGTGGTAGTCCAATTAAATGAGCAAAATAGGACAAACAGATGCAGTAAATTTATCAGATTTGACATTTCAAGCAGTCAAAACATTTAATTAACTTCAAAAAATCTAATTGCTAATTGATCCTCAACAGCTTTTTACATGAAATCACGAGAACCAATTCCAGATGTAACAAACAATTATAAAAATTGTGTGATGACTGGGCCAAGCTCATGTGTATCAACCACTTCTAACAGCTCTCTCATGAAAAAAGTAAAAACTGTATATATACATATGCAAGACAAAATTTCACATATAATTCATTTGATATAATACACAATGTACATGTATAAAGACAAACCATTAAAATAGTCAGAGAAAGATACACAAATTAGTTTGTTATTAAATTATTTTTCTATTTTGACAAAGTTAATCATTATGCTTGCATAATCAGTGAGAACTTTTCTTCTCTGAAAACAAAAAGGATTCTATACATTTTAACCAACATCTGGAAAGTACTTTCCCTGGCTATAATAATGTTAAGCAAATTAATGGTGGTACCCTGATTTGTCACGATTTTAGCTGTCACTTTAGGATATTGGTATGTAAATTACAAATGCTAGCCTTAGACATATTACAACAAAAAGTAAATTTTTTTGAAATAAAACATTTAAACAGAAACAAAGTTGAAAAAAGGTTTGGATTAAATGGCCAGAGTTATAATTTTTTCCCAATATTAAATTGAGAGAAAAACTGGTCCAGGTAAATCTAGGGTAACACCATTTAACACAATCTTGTACAAAATTGTAGATACTACGGATCACACCACCATCTTATGAAGGTTTATTTGTTTTAAGGCCACTATTATGAAAACTTCTTTCTTCTAAATATATATATTTATATATGTATAAAAATGTCAACCCACTTTTCACATTCCCACACAAATTCACACTCCAACTTCTTTTTCAATATAATCCCTATAGTTACCACCAATCATACAAGAAGGTTCAGAATAATAGTTAGATGGACAGCATAATGAGGATATTCTCATTGTTTTGCGACAAAGTTTTAAATCTCTCTTTAACAATCTCAGGCATTTATCATTATTCTTCATTAACAATCTATGGCACTTGTACGAATGGATGAATTAGTAAAAGCCATTTTTTTATGAAGGAGCATGCAATGGAGAACAACAAAGTTTACCCAACTATACAATTGATCACCTGAGTTCTCTTGGGCAGTACACTCATCGTTTGCCAGGTGAGTGGGAAGGAATTATGAGGTCTGCTGTCTTCAATCACAGTAACAAATAAAAAAATAAAGTGTGTGAGAGAGAAAGAGAGGGATATAGGAGGGAAGGGAAAAATAGCATGAGTAAGAGGAGAAGAAACCAGGTAAACCAAAGGGGCAGAGAGCGGCGGATTCTATCTGAATGGGAGAAATACTCACATGGCAAGTTTAAAATATTACACACTCAACATTCACACAAACTCAACAATCATGCACACGCTTAAATGCCTGCACTCAATCCTAAATGATGCAACAACCCTCAAGGTTTTCCCAAAATGATGAATCCTTTTATCAAAACCTTCTCTGCTTTTTACCACCAAGGTCATTTAGAAATACAAAACTCTTGATCATGCTTTAGCACCATTAGAGACCTTTCCCCCTAACCCTCTCAAGTTAAATAACAGTGCAGACAGTAAAGTTAATGGGCCAAAATGTGCATTACCTAAGCAGACAATGAGAAAGTAATGAAATTGGAAGGAGCAGGAATTGGTTACTATACATGCAATTTTAAAGATTATTCCTACATCTGATTGTATCAATGAGTAACAAAAATATTATATCATTCTATTTTCTTTTCTTTTCCCACTGCTTGCACAACACCTAGAATATTGGACCGGACACACATGGACTTCCCTCAGATACAGGAACCAAAGAACTCCCTCAAATGACATATACTCAATTTCCTTCGTGGCTTCTGAAAGGCAATATTGGCACTATCTCACACACAATGCATATGTTTCTTTATGCTGAATAATAATTATTTTGCCCCACATCTACATAGTCCATGATAATGGAGTACAATCCAGTTGTTACCTTCCATTATTTCCCTCATTATATAGTTATTCTTTTAAATACATCCTTAATTGTTTTTAGACGAATTCTCTGCTTCATGTCAACACATCGAAGAGGAAAGGCTTACTCGAGTGAAAAAAATCATTATAACCACATTCTAATAATTAAACTTTCAAAAGATTATGCAAAACTTTCACCAATTTGCTTTTCCAAAACATGATTGAATAGACCGTCAGTTGTAAAAAATATAAGTATAGATAAAATAGGATGGGTAGCTAGAAAAGTTCCGAGCATTCCAATTTGGTGGCTACAGGAAGACAGGCAATAAACAATTGTTTAAGCAAAGTCTGTCATTACCCATTTCCATACATTCACTCAAATGCCAACTCTTCTATAAGCGTGGAATCCATGACAGCTTATTCTTTTTTTTAAAAAAACATATTCAACAACACATAGCCCCTGAAACGATTACAGAGGTTGCCTGGCAGGCAATGGTTCTTCCACTCAATAATCCCACAAAGGATAGCACACACAAATAAACACTAACTCACACACATGGTACACTGCGTTACTTCATCCGACCTTGGGTCCTCATCATGGCGCAAAGGAGCCATGCATGCTAATACCCATCCCTGCTAACAATGCTGTTGTTGGTGCCGCTGTTGCATTTGATGGACTTGATGAATAAGATGGTGATTTTGCTGTCCGTCTAGGCTATCTCCCCCTCCCACTGAATTGGCCCCAGACCCTCCAGACCCATTTCCACCTATAATAGGCGAAGAGTCAATTGCTGACCCTGACCTTCCCACTATTCTACCACCTTGCCCTGTAGGGCTTGGGCTGTTATAAGGATGGTTAGGATTACGAAGGAAAGTGTATACACTGTCCACTTTGCTGAGCCGCTCAAAAAATGGCACCAGGTCCAATAACTCTGTGTCACCCATATCATCAAACCACGATGCAACAGGGACCTAGGAATCAAATAAGAATGAATTAAAGCAAGCCAAATTTATACATTCTTCATTAGTAAGCAGCCTGACTCATATATTCACTCTGGATAACTGTCTGCTACCATTCTTTGGGTTCATATGCTGTTATTAATCATATATAATTTGAGCTATTTTCAATACAAAAATAAACAATTTTAAACATGAGTAATCAATCATAAAGTTATAAATTTTCAGCACATTACTGATGGGGAACATGTTGACTTTTTATAATATAAATTATTAATAAGTTTAAACAATAGATTTTTAATTAAAATTAAATGAAGGATATTTTAATTAGCTTTCAGAAAATTATAACTAATTTATAATTTCCTCAAAATAGTTTAATAATTTATTTAGTTTGTTACAAAATCACAGATTGCAAACACACGGATTGTTTTGTGACCATTTCCACATCCATCATACTGTTAAAAGATCAAGTTTCTCTCTGGAGGTCTGACTAGCAAAGATAATTGGTGAATATCTGTGGAACTACTAATGATTCAATTTCGATCAATTTTCATGGTTTATTCAGGGTTACCTGCACTGTGTTCTGGGAGGTCATTAATTCCAGTCATCCCAATAAAATAAATAAATAAGTTATTCTCTCTTATTTAATATCCTCCATTTAAATAACAATACTATGAGTGTAGGATATTTATTATTTGCTCTTTTAAATTGGGATAATTTTTATCACGATTAAAATTACCATTAGTAGCACTGGCACTATCATTAACAATTCAATCCTTTTTCCCAAAAATTTTTGAAAATCTAGTTAACGATAAATTGTTTCCCTGCTTTCAGCATATAATCATACAACAACAAGATGGCTTTTACCCAGGAAGAGCCATAACTTCAAATCTAATGTTATATGTGGAACACATTATTAAAGCTTTAACTAACAACCAACAGACTGATGCAGTTTATGCAGATTTCTCAAAATTTGACAAAGTTAACCATGTATTGTTAATTAAGAAGCTAAACTCTTTAGGAATATGTGGCAATCTCTTGACCTGGATTGCTAGCTTTCTAACTGACAGATATCAACAAATAAAAATACGATCTTTTTATCTCCTCCATTCCATGTTTTTTTCTGGCGTGCCCAAAAGATCTCACTTATCTCCCTTTTTAATTTGTTTATAAATGACTTGTCTACTATGCTTAATGGTGTAAAAATATTATTCTTTGCCGATGATCCAAAAATTTATAAAGAAATAAAAACATGATGATTGTCTGATTTTACAAAATTGCCTAAATCATTTAACATTGTGGTGTGATAATAATAATAATAATAGCTGAACTCACGCAATGTTTGCATGGTATATTTTCAATCGATTTATAAAAAATTAAGAAGTATGTAAAATAAGTTGATCTCAATAATTCACATTTAACTCTAATAATGCATTTCTCTGGTATAGGATTTTAATGTATTTGGCTCCCAATGTAAAGTTCGCGGGTTCAAATCTTGCTGAAGTCAGAAATCTGCAGTTTATGAGTCCCACCTAAGAAAATATTGCTGCTCAGAAACAGGAGGATTAGCCTGCTACGATAGTTCGGTGGTAGAATATACACCCGGCAAGTGGATGACCCGGGTTCATATTCCCGGTCATAGCAGATTTTTTCTCCTGTTTCTTCATTTCCCTGCACAGTAATTGATCGCGAACTTTTATTTTTAATTTTCCTTTGTTTCTTTTTATTCAAATATATGTCCTTTCTTTTTTATATAACAATCAATGCAACCGTTTATTTAGATTATCAATGAAGAGAAGATAACCATGTAATGTGTTTAAAAAAATAACTATGTCCCTATTCTCATTAATTTTAAATTTATGCGTGAGCATATTTGCATTAATAAGCATTATAGATGCACATACAATATAATGGTTCTACTTACGAAGAAGTAAGATTCCAGCATTCAAACGATGAAAGGAAGATTCAACTGCTTCGATTAAATTGTTAGAAATACTTCCCATACGCAGTTAACTGAATAATTATCCGTAAATATTTATGTTGCTATGTATAAATGTTGACATTGTTACAACAATAATTTTGATGCTTAAACAAAAGTGCAAAGCGAATAGCGCTATTCTTTCACCTATTTGAAGGTATAATTGATAGTAATTGAATCGGAGGCAACAATGACGGTCGTCTTCCCGGAAAAAGTACGATATATCCGTAAAAATTTGAAAACAATTGCATATTTATGAAAACTTCGACCATGTAACATGTAAACATCACAAGAATAAGACAGTATAGAGTTTTAGCCATCAAATAAAGTAAAAACGAAGAAAATCGGTCCATATTTACGTATTTTAGTGAATGAAGGAAAAAAACCTTGCACTCTGAAAAATCAAAAATCCTGTATAAACTTATCATCATCATCATCATAGGTAGTCTGTCCGTTTTTCCTTCTAGCACTTCTTTATAAACTTATGGGAACATATAATTGTCTCCTGGATTCAAACCTGGGACTTTATGAAAATGAGAATAGTTTTCTAGGGACCTCCTAGCTTGTAGAAACAAAATGCAGTATACCGCATATCTCTATGACGAACGACTTTTGAAATACAGGGGGACCCAGACGGACGGACACTTCCAAAATTATATATAGGATGCTTCCAAATGCAGTACCATCACATTTCACAGAATTAATTCACTATTATTTTTTATTATTCCATAAAAAGTTAAGTGTTGATGTGCAATTCACAAATCAAAGACATAGCAGTTATTTTTGACAATCAACTTAAATTCAATCTCCATATTGACTTCATCACCAATAAGGCATTGAAAACACTGGTATTTATCATAAGGAACTCTTATAAGTTCAATGATATAAATACTTTAAAAACATTATACAATAGTATAGTCAGATCTAACACTGAATATGCATCCACTATATGGACACCTCACTATAATAAGTAAATTGTCTATCGAAAGAGTGCAATGCAGATTTCTTATAATTATAAATTATAAACTTGGAAATGATAGTTCCAACATTTCATATGACAATTTACTGGCCATTCTCAACCTCAATACTTTAAATCACCGATGCATGACTTCTGATTTGATATTTCTATATAAAATTGCTAACTCTCTCATCAACAGCCCAGGACTGCTTGAGTTGATACCCATTAGGATTCCATCACATAATACTCGTTCACCCCAAACATTCCACCTTCCCGTCACATCCACTAATTATGCTTATAGTTCACCCATTACTAGATTACTTAGACGTGGGAACCAATACTTCACAAATATTGATATTTTCAACTGTTCAATTAACAGCATTAAAAACATCAAAATTGTAAATAATACCTAGGTTATATCTTGTCTTACTTCCTCACTCTGGTTATATGAACATGATGAATGTAGTCATATTATGAATATATGTATTAATGTTCTGATAATTTGTATTAATATTATTACAATATGTATTTAAATTTTTCTTCTAATCTTATTATTCATTTATGTAACTGAAGTCCTATTCCTTTAAGTTTGTAACAATATATGTATTCACATTATAAAATATATTTTTAAATTATTGTTCTTATCTATATTACAAAATATGTATTTATATTATGATAATATGTACTAATCTTAGTAATGTTATAAATGTATCATGTCAAAAAGGTGCAATTACATTATAAAACATGGACACAAAAATTTTTATTTGTATTCCATATTGTTATAAATACTGGAGTACTTTACTCCTATACCTTGGTTATGATAATAAGTATTATGACATAAAAAATAAACTGTGTTGGAAATATGTATTTTAATGTTAAACTGCAAACTCCAAAAATAAATGATATAATGTATTACTATCCCAGAAATATGCAAAATAAAGTGATACATTAGTACTGTGATAATTAATATGAAATAAATCTTTTGTCACCAGATCACGATTGACAACCTTGTAATCTATTTTTATATTCCTGTATCCCACGTGGCCTTGTAAAAGGGTATATTCCCATTAATAAAATTATTATTATTATTATAGTAATGGAACCTAGCAACATCTATGTACTGAACATAAACTCTAATGGATAATGAAAGTATCTCTGAAACAATTCATTCTATGAAAAAATATTTCAAACAAAAGTTGTAGAAAATTATATTGTCTACAACTTTGATTACGACAAATATTCACGTTAAGTCCTAACAGAGATATTTGGCATAAATGGAAAAATGACAAGAGTAAACCTCCACTTATGGTTGACCAATTTAAGCCTAAATCTAAAAGACATTTATTTTCTAATTAAAATTTTAATTATTAAGTTTCAAGGGTACAGGTGAGCCCCGCTTAATGCAGGGGATGCGTTCCTGAGGTCTCCGCATTAAGCGAAAATCCACGTTTGCCGGGGCACAATAACCTTTAGGTGCCCAGAGGGAAATAACTTCCCAAATGCTATTTTTAGACCCACATTCAATGTAAAACATTTCTACCAGACTTTTAGAACGTAATTTATTAAACAAACTATAAAATTACCTAGTAAGCAGTAAGACAAAAAAGCTTTTTAGCAGTAAACGTACATAATTTCAAAATATATCTCAGAACACCTACGAAGTTTTATTTAAAAAAGAGTCCAGGGTCAACTGCTTAGCTTTTTTTTGCTTATTACGTAAAACTTGTTGGCAGCATTCAAATATGTACTCCGTCGCAGCCCCGCTTCACGACACTCACTCGTGTGAAATCACTGTGCTCCTACAACAAAGTCATGAGCTGATTGACGATGCTCTTGCAGCTCCACTAACAGATCAAACCCATAGTAGTGCATGTTGGGTTTTCTGCAATTTATATATCACTATATACAGTGATGTGCTGAAGCCGGCTCCTGCCAGCTCGCACAAGCCTGTTGTTAATTTTTCTCAGAATTTGCGAGCCGGTTGTTAAATTTTAAGAAAATATGGAAATTTATTGATTTTGTCCTTTCAAGTACATTTTGCCCTTTGTGATAGTCAATTACCGACAGTGTATGAAATGGAAAATATATATATATTGTTAAGCTAGCGCAGTGGTGCACAACCCGCAGCCCGCAACCGCTTATGTTGATGTCAAAAATTTAAACAATATTTGACATTTTACTTTTATAATACTTGCACAGAAAAACAAGAACGGGAGAGAGAGTATTAGAAGCAAGAATATTATTAACTTACTTTACTTAGGAAAAGATCGGTTTGCACTCCTTGACTGTTTTGTTTGAAATCATTTCCAAGGGTCTGTAGCTAGGTAAAGACACCATACTGCATGTTGGTGTCAATTATGAGATGTTTAATGACCATCAGGATGCTGTGATTTCTTTCCTATGTAGAACACTGGGCCTTGGCACCGACACTTCTGCCCCTGGGATAGATACTTCGATGTCAAGGTGGGACAAACGTATAAATGTGTATGACTGTGTGGAGAAGTAATTAGTCTTCTTATGTGTCTTAAATTCATCCAGTGGCAGATCCAGGGGAGGCCCCCCCCCCTAGAGCCGAAGAAAAACCGATAAAAAATCAGATTCACATTCACGAATCGACCCAGTGCATCATGTATAAGCTCTACAGCAAAGTGCTAAAAGAACATTATACGTAACGCAATGAAATTATGAATTGATTTTTTATTTCTTATAGTATATGTAGTATATAGAGAAAGTATTGTAATCGTGAAAAAAATCCGACTTGGAGATTTGATGGATTTACACGTTTTAGGAATTCCGTCGGAGCTTTTCTGATCAGTTATTTTTGTTATATGTAGTAAGGCATGGGTCTCAGATATAAGGCACGATGGCCTTGTTTCCCAATGAGCATTCACCCTCCTATTCGATCAAAATCTTTATAGTATTTGAACTTTCGTAAGGGTGCTAAGTTGAGCGTTGGATCCAAAGGGAGAGAGATACTGGCGATCGCATCGCTGTTCGGAAGACCCAGTCTTCCACTCCAATATGTGCTCTTTGACCTATTTGGTACACTTTCGAATTTGCACTGCAGATTAGTTCTCCTTGAGAAAGGCAAACAAATCTTGCAGTGCGAGGGGGACCCAAATCTTGGTCTTCGCAAGTTGCTTATCTGAGAGAAAAATCACTCCTACTGAATAATACCTATCGCCTCCCTCTTGAGAATTTTCTGTTTCTACCCTCGGGGTTGAGGAAGCTCTTGAGTTCTGTAAACATATTCGGGAAACAAACAACTGAGGTCAATTCTTACTCAAGAATGGGGGTCACGTGGAATACTGGAAGCTGGGAAAACCCCTCTATGACAGCGGTGGCCAATCTTTCTGCAGTAGGCTCAAAATCAGCTGTAATATTATTCTAAAAAAGCCTTATGTTGGCCATCCTTACGACTTGGGATGTAATGGAAATACCCCTACGATTCTCCTGGACTGAGTATGCAGTGTAGGCAGGCACTCAGTAAAGAATTGAGTGAGAGTCGGTAGGTGATTTTTGGTGCCATCAGGAATCAGCAGTAGCAGTTAATAAAGTAAATAATTGCAGATGCATTTCATGACAATCAATTCTTATCATTTTTATTACTTGTATTAATGATGTTACTATCACTATTTGTCGTTCCGGAAATAATTTTACAATCTTGTGCACTTTGATTATTATTTTTTGGTACGCATGAAGCATACTGAGATCCGGTTTGAACCTGTTTCTAGTGTTCAGAAATCTTGGGAGGAGGGATAATTACCTCCTTTACCCCCCTCCCCTGTATCCGCCCTTACGTATCAGCCCCCCTAAAGACATTTTATGGATCCGCTGCTGAATTTATCCCCGTAAAAATAATGGTCTGCTCATAAGAGTAACTGTTATCTTACCTTTTTTAACACACGTATATTCCTTTCATTGTTCATTTCACTGTTTTATTTTCCCAACCTTGAAGTTTCGTTTTGAACTATCATAAATTTTAAATCAATTTGTTCATTTCATTACGTTATATATTGAATTGTGAAGTTTATACATCAGTTGTAATTTGTGTCACCGTTATTTTCAGAGTTGTTTCCTGATCTGTCAAAAAGAAATTACCATCGTTCTTCCTTAACGCTTGCGAAAAAGGCTATTCTCTATTAATTGGACTGGTGCGTGGATTTTTATTTGTTTCCGTGCAGTCCCCAAATCTTAATTTATATTTATATATTAAATTATTTTCAGATCCCCAATAAAATGTCTGCTAGCAGTAGACCAACAAAGAAACGGACCAAAAGTGAAGAAAGATGAGTATTTCAAGACCAATGGACTGAAAGATATTGTTTTATAAAGCAAAAAAATAATATTATTTGTTTAATTTTCAATCAGATTGTAAGCGTTCCGAAGGAGTATAATTTAAAAAGTCACTATGAAACGAAACATTCGGACTTCAACCTGAAATTTTCTGGAGAGCTCAGAAAATAAAAAATTTCAAACATGATTCAATCTCTCAGAGCACAAAAAACCGTATTTACAAGATGTTCAGATACTTCAGAACAAACATTGGAAGTTAGCTTTGATATATCTCAATTGATTGTGAAATCATCAAGACCCTTTACAGATGGAGATTTCATTAAAAAATGTTTACTTGTTGGATCAGAGAAGCTGTTGTGCAAATTGTGTGAAAAAGTTTGATTCTGTCAGCTTAAATCGGGTGACCGTGCAACGTTGTCTGGTAGATATTTCACGTGATGTTGAAACCAAATTTTCAGAAATCTTAAGCAAATGTATTTATTATTCATTGGGAGTAGATGAGTCGACTGATATTAGATCAACTTCACAAATGTGTGCATTTGCACATGGGATAACATCAGAATTTGAAGTACATGACGAAATGGTTGAGCTCTATTCATTGAAAGGTCAGACAAAGGGTTCTGATTTGCTTGAGGGCTTACTTAAAAGCCTTGACAAGCATAATATGGCTTTGGATACACTTGTGGGAATAGTTACCGATGGTGCTCCTTCCATAATCGGAGCTCAAAAGGGGATGGTGTCTCTTCTGTCCAACCATTTGAGACAATTGGGACACAAAAATGAGTTGATGACATATAACTGCATAACTCACCAGAAACATTTGATAGGGAAAGACCTTGGTTTTCATGAAGTTATGGATGGTGTTGTAAATGTGGTTAACTTCATCAGATCTCGTGCTCTTAACCACAGACAATTCAAAGAATATCTTGAGGAAATCAAAGCTGAATATGGCGATATTATGTACCATTCCGAAATCCGTTGGCTTAGCAGAGGCAAAGTTCTGCAGCATTTCATGTCACTCTTTAAAGAAATAAAGTTGTTTTTACTAGAAAAAGGACAATATGTGAATCGATTCAATGATCCAAAATGGATCTGTGACTTAGCATTTTTGACAGATTTTAGAGCCCACCTTAATGAATTAAATGTGAAATTAAAAGGCAAAAACCAACTAATTAGAGAACTTGCCAACAGGGTGACAGCTTTTCAGATAAAATTAGCACTATTTAGAGAACAACTAACCAACAACAATACCTCTCACTTCCCAAATTGTCAAAAAAATTTAAAAAAATACAATATGAATAGTTCCAAGTATGTTTGTCATGTAGAACGTATTCAACAGTCTTTCATGGAAAGGTTTATGGACTTTGAGCGGGACAAAAGCATGTTGAAAATCTTTTCAAATCCTTTCGAAGCTTCCTATAAAGACGCTGATTCAAATTTACAGCTTGAACTCATCGACCTTCAGTGTAATGATGAGCTGCTCTACAAGTTCAAAAAAGGGAATCTGTTAAACTTCTTTAAGTGTCTTCCAAAAGAAACCTATCCTAATCTCCTTCAGAAAGCAGCTTATTGCGCTTGTATGTTTGGAAGCACTTTGCGAACAGGCCTTTTCACTGATGAAATTGATTAAATCGAAGTATAGAAATCAGCTGACGGATGAAAATTTTAATTCAATCTTAAGGTTGAACACAACCAACATCACGCCTGACATGAAACCTTTAGCGAAAGCAATGCAGGCTCAAAGATCCCACTGAGCTTGAATGGATAACTCAAGCACATACAAAAGATATACAATCATATTATCAACTCATTATTTCAAGTTTCTCTTTTTGTATTAAAATAATAAAAAACAATTTTGTTGTTAAATTTAATTAAAAATATAATTTACTGTTTCTTAGTCAATAGTTATTGTGCTAACATGAAAATAAATTGAAATGCACTATTGAAAATTGATTATTTACTATTTAACTACATCAAATCAATAGTATTATAAAGTAATTTTAGTATTTACTACAATTTTTCTTACTGCGGCCCGCAGGCTCAGAAAATATCTCTTGTGCGGCCCGTTGACAGGCAAAGGTTGTGCACCACTGAGCTAGTGGAACGGTATTGCTAAACTAGAGCGATATGGGGCCCCTGGCATATAGGCCTCCCCTGCAATCCTTATCCAAATTTCCTTACAGGCAGTCCTCGACATCCGTACATAATGCATTCCTGAAAACGTGTACGGAAGTCGAATGTACAGATGTCGAACATAGATTTACATGTTATAGGGGGGGTTCCGTTCCAGAGAGCCAAAAAATATTATAAAATCTCTAATTATGGTATAAATGTTTAGTTTTTGAGCATGGGCCTTTTAGACACTGTTGATTTTATAATATAGAGAGATAGGGCAAAATGCAATAAAATATTTAAATAATTGAACAAATAAACACTGCTGTACGAAGATGGCGATGCGGCGGAAACTGATAGCTGGCAACCAGCACCACTCGAAATATTCGTTTGTCATTTCGCTGACGCACGAAAGTCCGAATTCGGCGTACGGAAAGCAGTTTAGTGGTCAGTGTATAACGTATGAAAGTGCGAGTTTTTTTTTCATTAAAGCATTTTGCTATTTTCATAGGTTTTTTTAATATTGCCTAATCATGGCCCCAAAGAGTGTGATGATTGAAATGAAAGAAAAGTCGGTAAAAAGGGCGAAGAAAGGGATGACTTTGGAGAAGAAAATTGAAGTTTTAGATAGGCTTGCGCATAATGAACTGCTTCATCAGTTGGTAAATTACTTGGTGTGACCGAGTCCACAATAAAATTGATAAAGAAATTGAAGAAGCGATTAGAGCTAGTGTTGCCAGTGGTACTTCAACGAGTACAAAAGTGTCTTTTGTACCTAGGAATCCATATGTAGAGAAGACAGAGAAGGCTTTAAACCTGTGAATCGAGACACAAACTCGCAAGAAAATCTCACAGAATTCACTTGTCATTCGTGAGAAAGCCAAGGAACTGCACGATCATTATGTCTCAAATAGTTTCGTAGTCTGCTAACGGGATATCGCCAACGCCATCGAAGCGTGTATAGATCAGTTCCTTGTTCTTTAAAAAAATGTGGCATTTATTCAGAATGCCACAGTACGTATTGTATTATTATATTTGTTCTTCTCCTTCACAAATGAACACACGCTTGACTGGCTTAGGTCCAATGAGTGTCCGATTGTAGCTAAAGATTCGCCGCTTTCGGCATGCCTAATTATTTCCATCTTTGTCTCAATTCTTAATCGTGTTCAGTTTATGAGTCCTATGTTTCTTTTCACTTGTATTAGTACTTTCAGTTTTCTGTTTCTCACTCATGTTTATAAAATAACAGGTGTAAAATGCACAAACAAAGAAACACTGCTGTACATACAAACAAAGATGGTAACGTTGCCGAGACTGAATAATAATAAGAATTTATTGATTATTAACCGACTTTACAGTGGTATTAATCTTGTCAAATTTCAGTACAACATTAAAAAACATTACACACAAATCTTACATTACATATAATACGTATATTATTACACAGCATACTTTAATTTGGTAATTTATTAAGAATTTTGGTTTGGCTGACAAACAGCGCCATTATGCGATAGCTCGAAATGTTTATTCGTCAGCTGTTGTACGAAAGTCTGAATTCGGAGTACAAAAGGTGGTTTAGGGTCGAGAATTTATAACGTACGAAACATGTTTTTTCATATGTAGATCAAAATTATATAATTTTTTGATGTGTAGCATAATTGTTTTATTATTATTTATAATGACATGTTAATATGGTAAATTAACATTGTAATAAAGTAATTGTCGAAAATTATAGATTTAAAAAATATAAATCATCAAAAACTTTCTTTACGATCCAATGAAGGCAAAGAAATGAAGTGTGAATCATATTTCTATTTCCATTTTTCAAATGTTTTCCGCCTTAGGAGATATATTTTTTGACAGGTGAAAAATAAGGGCTTATAAGTAGTGTACTTTATTATTTGTATATACCGTATGTTCTGGCGTATAAGTCGACCCTTACTTTTTTGGTTGAAAATACGTGATTAGGCATATGTTCGCCGTATAAGTCCACCCCCACTTTTTCACTTAAAAATACTTCTCATGAAATTGTTTTCAGACAAAATCCAAGTCTTGTACAATTCAAGTTTTAACAAAACAAACAAACATAATAATAAGAATATATAAATACTGTTTATAGTCCATGCTATTCTTCTTGAGCATTCTATATGACAGGTGTATTAATTTCAACCAATAAGAAACTGTTATTCTCAGAGAGCTTTGACCCACTAAATAAAGTTTCCTATAATTCAATTGATGTCAGCTGCTAACGATACAATCGAAACAAACTTACCCGAGATTCGACCATATGCGGTCGAATCTCAAACAGATGAATGTCGAGCGGTCGAATCTCGGGCATCGTCTGCACAGCACAGGTGTTCGCTACCGATCTCTATAATGGTGAAATTCAATAAAATATTACACAAGGATAGTTTTGATAATTGTAATTTTCCCCCTTTCAAACAGAAAATGTTTTTATTGAAATCGAGACTTTACAGGGCATTTTACGAATATCTCCACCGTGTGTGGGATGGGGACAATAATTTGCCAACTGAATGCAGGACAGATGGTCACACTGGTTGCAGTAAAATCCTAGAAATTGAAATACCCTCATCATGGCTTCGCTTGCAAAAAGAATGAAATATGAAGCTGGTTTCAAGTTAAACGTAGTGAAATTCACTAAATCATCAAATAATTATGCTGCAGTGAGGGAATTTGGTGCCAGTGAAAAGCTGGTGCAAGATTGGAGAAAGAACAAATCTACAATGATCAAGATGCCAAAGATAAAATGTGCAATGAGAGCTGGCAGAAGTCATTGGCCTGATATTGAGGAACATGTTTCGGAATGGGTCCTCGAAAATCGAAAGAATGGTTACATCGTCACCCAAAATGCAGTGTGCGTATATGCGCTTAAGTGGGCTAAATCAAATCCAGAACTAAGCAAAGGATTCAAGGCGACAGCTAGTTGGTGTACCCGCTTTTTGAAAAGAAAATCACTGGTGTTGCAGCAGAAAACCAAGATTGCACAGAAACTTCTGAAAGATCTCAATGACAAAATTACCAGTTCCCAGCAATTTGTAATTGGAATGCGGCAAACACTGAGTACCCATTATCTCACATTGGTAACACGGATGAAATGCCTATTTATTTTGATATGCCAAGCAACCAAACTATTGACTTAAAAGGTGCAAAAACTGTTCTAATAAAAACTACCGGGATAAGATTCACAGTGGTGCTAGCCTGCTTGGCCAATGGAACAAAGTTGAAACCCATGGTGATTTTCAAATGGAAAATTAAGGCAAAAATTAAGTTTCCCGTGGGAGTTTTTGTTCATTTCCATGAAAAAGGGTGGATGGATGAAGGTGGAATGAAGTTGTGGGTAGATAATGTCTGGAATAGGCGACCCAGTGGCCTACGTAAAGAGCATAGCTTACTTGTGTGTGACATGTTCCGATCCCACGTAACAAAAGACATCAAGAAGTGCTTTAAAATAAATAATACAGATACTGCTGTTATACCTGGGAGTGCAACGTCTCTACTTCAACCTTTGGATGTGTGCCTCAACAAGCCATATAAGGACCACATTTGAACCAAATGGAATAAATGGATGGTTGATGAAGAAAAACTTTCACGAAAGGTAGAAATGTACCTGCCGCCCCGCTTAATGTTTTTGTGAGTGGATTATAAAATTGTGGAATGATATTAACCCTTTTAGTGCCAGCCCAAATATCATGGGGTTATCGAAGAATGCCAAGCCAAATTAGAGGAAAATACACTCGTTCAGTAAATTATTTTTCCCAGAGTTATTATAAATATTTGGAAGCCAATTTTTTAAATCAACCCTTTGCGTATATGTAGAATATAGAAAATAAATAAAAAATGTATTTTTTGCATATTGTAAAATCATGAAAAATGTTTATTCTGAGAATTTGTTATAAAAAATTTTAAAGTTTTGCAACTCGATCGTACAAATCGTGTGTCACAAATTTTTTTGAGCGATTAATTTCTTAACATTAGTTACACATATTAGTTATGAAGCTAAATCCAATTTTTTATATTTTTTGTATTAGATGTTCATCATTTACACTTGAAAATGTATACTGGCGCACATCTCGCACGTGCCCATGTTAGCCATTACACTTGTGTTCTGGGAAACACTGACTATGAAGACCCTTCTCACACTTTATACACATAGTACGAGCCCTTTTTCGCTTCCCTGGCTTATTTCCACCTCTTTTGCTGCAAACACAACAGTCCTTTTATTTTTTCCTGATAATTTTTTCAGTGTCTTATTGCCGACTGCCGTTTACCCAATTCTGTGCATGAGAACTCGGGGATAGATTTTTATGCGTCGAAAGAAAAAGTTTAACATAGTCATTTGTTTCCTTTATCAATTTGTTCAAAAAAGAGCTAGTAAAAAACGTAAATATAGCTGATCGGCGCTGCAGTAAGAGGGGATGCGTGTTTTGGTCCATACGCATCTTGGCACACAAGAGGAGATGGAGGTGGGTTATCACTGTTCTCGAACACCTCATGCCAATCACTTTCATCCGAATCAACTTTGCCCTCACCTATATCTGACTCTTGAGACTCGGCACTATCGGATGACGATAAAATTCGTACACATGAAGCAGGGGGTCGAGCAAGACATCCAATTGAGTCGTCACTGTTAGATGAAAAAACCTCTTCATCGGTCATACCTGATTCACCATTACTTCCATCAGACTCAAACAATAACTACTCGATGTTCTTAGTTTTCAAATTCCTCGACATTATCGAAGGGTGGAATGGAAAATTTTCCTTAGTAAAAGATTTCAAATAAAAACGATAATATCAAACATCCTAGTAAATCATATGCGCATTGACAGAATATAATTTAGAATAATTGCATATAAAGAATATATACAGAATACTAAGTATTGTATGGAATTTTGAATGTTCAAGTGAAAATATTTCAAGACCGATATAATGGTACGATGAATATTTTTCAGAATAAATTTATGAAAAAAATTTTGTGGAGCACCTGAGATAACAGTAGATAAACACACTGCCTTTTGAAGTCCAAAAACTGCAGATAAGTCGTCAAAAATTAACGAAAACAACCACTAATGCGATGCGCCATATAAAACACGTCAAGCTACTGACGAGAAAACGGCCGAAGTCCTCTCAGGAGATATAAAATCGAAAGACAAGCTATCCATACGAGATTTAATACATTGTGGCAGGAAAAGCTTACCAGATGTCAACTAAGTGACTAAAAGAGTAATCTCACCCGGAAAGAAAATACAAAGTCATCGTAAACAAGCGTAGATCGGCCGGCTGGCACTAAAAGGGTTAAAGCAGAAACCATCATCAAGACATTCAAAAAATGAGGAATATCGAATTCCATGGATGGGGAGAAAGATAATTTATTGTGGGAAGATGATAATGAACTCAAGTCTTAACATCTGATACAGAGTAGGACCCTTACAAGGTTGACAGCACTGAAATTGCTTGAGATGAATTTCATGAACTCTGGGATGGATGAAGAATACGAGGAATTTTTTGAAAGTATAACCTATTCCCAAAAATGCAGTGTTGATGTTTTGAGTTATTAATTCATTGGTTTCATTTAAGAAAGATCATTGAAGGCCAAATAGAAGGCAATAAAAACAAGTCTGAATCAGTCATACAACCGTACTGCCATCTATTGACGGTATTTATATTTATCCTTCGTTTCTGTTATTGTATATTTTTGAGATTTGAGAAATAAAAAGAAAAAACTGATTTGAATTTTAAGTAATTTTAAAAATTAATTATTTCAAATCTTATAAAATAAGGGTTGGAAAATGTAAACAACAGAGCAGCTGATTCAAAATGGCAATCACCTACACTGAGAGATCAACTGTCTACGTAAATATCGATGTTATTCATGTGCAGTTTAAGGTTCGCATTTTTATGTTCGGCGTATAAGTCAGGCAAATTTTTTTAAGCTTCAAAGGTTGACTTATATGCTGGAATATACGGTAGGTATATTTTTCAATTATTCTCCTAATAATTACCGTATTTACTCATTTAACCTGCACCCCCGTGTTCCCATGTACCATATGTGCCCTTATTTTTGGGCCACTTCAGAGGGAAAAAATTAATTTGTTGGAATAAGTTGACATCTGACATTAAAAAAAGCTCAGCCACTTCACTGATTCCCCCTCCTTCAAACAAGGTCTGCCCAAGTTAAGCATCTTCTCCCTCCTACTTGCATGACGCAATGTACTGGGTGATCACTTTATGCCGATTCTACCAGAAACCCTCTTGTTAAAGGAGTGTCAGTGGCTCATGATGAATTCGTCGAAGACAGATATCAGATGACGAATTATTCTGGCAGTAATATAGGTAGAAATTGATAATAATAGCAGAACTGCTTACTTTGAGTAACAATAATAAACTTAAAACTCATTTAAAAGGTACAGTTTTAATACAGGTGACTCCTGAGATTTGACCGGGATGTGTTCCTGAAAACGTGGTCAAATCTTGAACCAATGAATGTCGAATCAGCACAAATTTAAAGAATTAGAGCAGAAATAACGATGTCTAGACTGAAACTAAACCTCTCGTGTCGGGCAGGTCGAATTACTTCGCGTCAACTAGTTTCTAATTCGACCAATCGATCAGCTGGGTCGATTCGACGAGTCGAATTCTCGAGTTGGTCGAATCTCGAATGGTCGAATCTCGAATGGTCGAATCTCGGGAGTCGCCTGTACTATAAAAATATAACATCATCCCAATCGTCACAATGTCCATCATGATCTTGAAGATGCACCAACGGCAGGTTAAACCATGCATTTAAACCTTAAATGTTTGTTTGGTAATATAGATAGGCATATACTAAGTAGAATTCTTCAACTTCTGCGGGTAGAAATGTAAACACGTGTTGCAGTGAATTTACCATTGTGACTCAAAATTTACATAATCTATTCAGAAATATTCACGAGTAAATATGGTATTTTTGAGTTGGAAATTTAATTAGGTTTCGGTAATTCTTGGCTCATTTTAAGAACCAACTACACTAAATTCATATTTTTTCATATGGAACTTAAAAATAAACATTATAAAATAATGTCATGGGACATGCATGCGGGGTCATCAGTGCAATGCACACAGACAGCTGACAACAAGGGATAACCATTGGCTGCTTTATCCCCTTTTCTAAGGTGCTGATTTATTGAAAATAGCTAAAATTAATAATATTGCCATGAAAGGGTCAGTAAATTTGAAACAAAGACATTCAATATCAATATAATAATGCCTGAATTTTACTGTTTTCTTAGGCTTTTGAACTGAACCAGCATTTTATTACCTTGAATATTATATTCTAAGTAGATGTTAGACTTATATGCAGTGCAGATGTAGCATGAATTTGTTTTCAGACCTATGGCATTTAAAAGTAGCAAAAGATGGCTGATATTAGAATGTACAATATCTAAGGCCATAAAAATTTTGGCACCATTAGTATCTTATAGAACTGAAGACGATTTGCCAAAAAATTGAGGCAAAACAAGTATAGAATAACTTATACAATATAGTTAAAACAATTTATCAATAAAAATATTCTTTATATGCTAATCATTACTGTAGACTTTTACTTATATTTTTTGCAGATGACCAAATTTCAAAATATATTCCTTATTCCATGCTAAATCAAGGTAACAAAAGTGGGGCACCAGATTTTCTTGCAGGTGAGTAATATTTCAATCCTTTTCCCATGGCTGCTATAGATGCATTCTCATGCTGAGAAAGTGAATTCCATTACAAATTTATATCTTTCTACAGAATCTTCATAGCATAAGGAATAGAATATCCTTGCAATATAAATATCAAAATATCAAACTAAGTTAACTTTTAGTCTTTGATTACTCAAAATTGATCCAAACATTAGCATAGGTTAAATGTATCATTCAATGACACGACATCATGGATCAAAGATGTGACAACTGTAAAGGGACAGCTTAAGCATCTTGAGAATGAGCATTTTGAAGTGGATAAAGAAGACATAATGCATAGAAATGCTAAAATATTACATACAAAAAAGTTTCAAGATGCCCATAAACTAATAAAAGGGAAAAATATAAGCAGGTTGGAATGAAATAACTGTACATTTTTTACAATAATAATAATGTGCTCATAAAAATCAGCAGCAGAGTAAGCAATGCTAAATAATATCATGCAATATACAGGACACATAATAGTGCACACAAGTTACAGATAAATGCCTTGGTAGTAAATTACAAGCTGGACCTTAAAGGCAGAAGTTAAAAATTCTAATTAACAATGTAAAGCTTAAGGTCTCAAATTACAGAAGTGATAATGACAAAAGATCAAAGTAATTTTCCTGATTACTGCAGAAATAATTACAAAGATAGAGTGACGGTATTTTATGATTAACTGAAAATACAGAAAAAAATAAAACTGGTCAAGAATGGCCCAAAAATTCCATTTTTGATTAAAACTATTCATGAAATAATACTTACAGCATTATCAGGGTGGAATATATAAGAAGCAGGAGAGTTGTCAACAATAACAATGGATTCAAGATCTCGGCCAAGCTTGTTGAGGTCCTTTACATAATTACCACGATGGAAGACACAAGATTCACGGAAGAGGCGGGCACGAAACACTCCCCATCGATCAAGGAGGTCAGCCACTGGATCAGCATACTGTAAAATAAAACGTTTTATGAATAAATATAAGACAGTAAAGAATAATCGTTACACTTGTAATGCCAATGACAATATTTTACAATTAATACTATTATATAATTAAACTGATGCTTAAAAGCAGCATTTGAATTTCACAAAAGCACTACCTATATTTGTCTTAAAATTCTTTAAAATACTAAATTAAATTATAAATATTATTTATGCTCTATAACAGTGGTCTTCAAACTTCATGAGACCGCAGAACCCTTTCGTCCAAATTTTTTTCCTGGGAACCCTAACACCGAGAAAGATGGTATTAGGAAGTGAAATTGAAAGAAAAGTCAAATTTATAACAAAATAAAAATCGAATTTATTCATAACACAGAAAAAGGAAAGAAATTTAAACTAAAAAACATTAAAAACAAAGACCTTTAAATTCATTATACACTGAAATTATTACAAGCATTCAATGGCTAGGATGTACCTGCTTTTGTTTGCAAATGTGATCAAAATTTAGAACAACTGTTTATTAACACAACCAGACGCGTGCAATAGGGTGGGCCAAAAAAAGTAAAAGTGTTCAGATCGAAGCGTAATAGTGTGGAAAAGTTGCCTTTGGTAAAAAGAAGACGAGTGCAAATTTTTTTTCTTCAAATTGGTCAATATTTGACCCTCGCGCATCGCATTCAAAGTTTCGAAAATTTGAACATTTCTACCCTTATTTCTGTAATTTTTGAAAATTGTTCCTGACATGAATATTTTGCTATATTGTGTCAATATATGATGTTTTGGCACTAAAAGGTCATTTTCAGTTGTCACGGATGGAGCGTTCAGAACATAGCGTCTTCAACAAAAGAATACATTGGGCCTCCCCTCCACACTCCACTCCCTCCCAGAAGACAATGCAGTCAAACCTCATCTGTGAATTTGAAGATGAAATAGTGTTGGCAGGACATATGTTTTATCTGTACCCTTTTCTGTTTCTGGTATGGTGGATTCCTCTTTGAAATTTGAAGATGGGTGGATATCATCAAAAGGAACGATGTTATTAGAGTCATCGAGTGTTTGAGACCTACTGTTACACTCTGAACTGGCAGATGCGCAGCGAGCAAGCCCTCGTTCATTCCTGAGGATTGTATTGGTAAGTTTTTCAGTTTCCTGCATATTTACTTGACCAATTCTGCCAATTCTTTGGTTTCTTTGGTCATACATAAATCTCTGATCAATTACAGGAATCTTCTTTGATTTCTCACAGACGCAGGTCATGGAAATCGGGCATTTACTTTTACAACTGTCAGGTCTTTTTTCACAGACACAAGTCAGAGTCATAGGGCACTGGCAGCAGCTACGTCGAAAAGTTCAGCAGCTTCCTGCTTGAATTTTTCCAGCTTGCTCTGATAATTGTGTTTATCTTTGTCCCTATTGTATGATTCTCAGATTGTTGTTTGTTTTATGATATTCATTAATCATCTGTAAAATTGTTTGCTCAGAAACTGTGGGAACAGATGCTTTACCAAACAAATCTTTGACTTTTTTGGCCACCACACCTGCTACAACAGAAAAGTTGACTGCCATGTAGTTGGCCTCCAAGGCTAACTTGAACCAATCTTCAAAACAACATCGCAGAACTTCCTCATATGAAGGAAGTTTAGATGAAGATAAATCTTTTGGATGGCCAAATATAGGACAGGCAAATGACTTCCTTGTGAAATGCTTCCGTGGCTCCTCCATGCCACTAAATAACAGAGAAAATAGGACTGGTAATTGGTAAACCAACCTGATGAATGACTCCTAGCCTATCAGTCAAACCAAGAGGCAAAACGAAGAAAGCAGAGCGAAAGAGAACCTCGAACGAATGATTGAGAGTGACAAGACAGGACTTGCGTCTGCACTCGCTGAGAGCTGAACTAACAATGACGCGGAGATGCTCTTTGACAAGTCGCGACCTGTCGTTCGGCAGTGGGAGGGAGTGGAGGGTGTAGGGGAGGCCCAATGTATCCTTTCGTTGGAGATGCTATGTTCTGAACGTTCCGTCCGTGACAACTAAAAATGACCTTTTAGTGCCAAAATATCATATATTGACACCATATAGCAAAATATTCCTGTCAGGAATAATTTTTTAAAATTACAGAAATAAGGGTAGAAATGTTCAAATTTTCGAAACTTCGAACGTGATGCACGAAGGTCAAATATTGACCGATTTGAAAAAAAAATTTTGCACTCGTCTTCTATTCACCAAAGGCAACTTTTCCGCACTATTACATTTCGATCTGAAAACTTTTCCTTTTTTCGGCCCACCCTAGTGTGCAACCATCACTAACTGGTATAATTGTTTTTCTATTGAATCTTCCAATATCAGCCAGAGACAGTATGTAGCCAAAAATTATGTGATTTTTCCCCATTACTCATACCATGTCTCTTTTCGGCGGTCCTGGGCGGAACCCTGGAGTTCCGCGGAACACAGTTTGAAGACCACTGCTCTATAATGTTGAAAAGCATAATTACTAATGATTAAGCAATTTCTTTAATTTACTTGTGGTTATGGCAATACGTGTGTGATTACTTCAATGTCTTTAGTAATCCTCTGCATGCTTTTCACACTCCACAAAAGTTCACTCTAATTTTCTAATAAAATCAACGGAGCATTTTATATGGTGATAATCACTTTCCTTATACAGGCAACTCCCGAGATTCGACCGGGATGCATTCCTGAAAATGTGGTTGAATGTCGAACGCTCCTAAAAACGAGTGAAATCAGCACAAATTCAAACAATTAGATCAGAAATAATGTCTAGACTGAAACTAAACCTCGCGTGGTTGGGCGAGCCGAAAATTACTTCGAGTAAACTAGTTCCTAATTCGACCGACCGATCAGCTGGGCTGAATAAGTGGGCTTCGACCGGTCGAATTCTCGAGTTGGTCGAATCTCGGGAGTCGCCTGTACTTGTGAGTTCTATAGTGAGAAGACTACTTCAATTAACCTAGAATTTTAATTGCACAAAGACACTATTAAACAAAATATAATATGAATTAATGTTAAAATATTTCTAAAGTTTTTCAAGAGAATCATTTAGTCTTTTCATGAATATTACATCTCTATTATCCACTTTGAGAGCTGGACAATCCCTACTGCAATGAAAATGACATTTTGGTGGTTCACATTTTTTTAAGGAGTGGCATCCTTTCAAAGATAAATAGAATTTCATGACTGTAAATTCATGAATGATCCAGCCTTAACCCCTTAAGCAGGAAGAGCATCTTTAGACATGCACTTTTGCATTCTGTGTAGTGGGGAAAGTATCTACAGCTGAGATCTTAAAAAGAATTATTTTCTCAGTGGGAATTCTTTTTGACAAGTTACTGTAAGATTCTACCATCTATCGTGCTTTTTTTCAACTTCGTAGTCTCAGTAAAAAACCTCATAGATGCGTTCGTGGAAGTGAAAGTTCAGTGCAATTTTATATGGTAAATAATAGCATAAGAATAATGTTCCCCAGAGTACAGTAAAAAACCTCATAGATGTGTTCGTGGAAGTGAAAGTTCGGTGCAATTTTATATGGTAAATAACAGCATAAGAATAATATACCCCAGAGTAAATACATGAGTAATTATTCAAATGCAAACCTTAAAGGTATTTTCATTGATATGTAAACATGACCAGTTCATTAAAAATTTTGAGGATTTTAATGAGTGAAACAGGTGAGAAAAAAAGAGTAAGCATTCTATATATAAAGTTATTAAAAATAATTATAATAGGCATTAAATAGATTGGATTTTTGATAAATATATTTAAATAAGTTATACTAGATATTTTAATTCGTTTTTTGGGAGATATCAGGCAAAAAATAATTTTTTAAAATTAAATATATAAAATAAGAATGTTAATGAAGCTAAAAAGCACATGCAAACTGATCTAAATAACATACTGATGTGGGTGCATGACCATAGGTTGATTGTTAATGAAAAGAAAACAAAGTTAATGTATTTTATGAACAAAACTTGTGATCGTGTAAATATTAATATAGTTATTCATAACCATGATTGTATGCATAAAAAAATCCGATGTGGCCAACACATGACTTTCTCCATATTTTGGGTATAGATATTTAAATTATTATGAATAGCATTATGAGGCTAAATTATTATTTTGTATCATAAAAGAATACAGTCTTCCTTATTGCCCTAAATTATGTATATTTTGAATATGTTTACAGAATTCACCGCTACATGCTGCTGGCGCTGTATACTGGTATTAAGATAAAGCGAAATATCTCCAAAATGGATGGTTCTACGAAAATTTGTTTCAAACAAAACTTGGAAGAAATATTATTCTCTACAACTTTGGTCCTTACAAAGATTACCAATAATGATGTTTTTAAGGAGATATTTGACAGAAACCGAAAAACAGGTTATTTATAAATAACTCCTAAACAATAACTCTTATAGAAAATTGTTTCATATGAAAACTGTAGGAAATTACATTCTCTATAACATTTGTATAGAATTGTATATATAATAATGATGTTTTAATGGAGAAATATCACAAATACCAAATCAGGTTTCGAATAAACCTCGACTTCCGGTTAACCATTATTGTCCAAAAACTAATCAGTTCTTTGTGCTCATGCTAAAGTTTTATATATGAAGTTTGGTAATGATATGACAGTACTTTTTGAGGTGGAGCGCCCACAATCACATACACACGCACGCACGCACACACACACACACACACAGACATTCCAAAAATAGTCTAAACGTGTTCTAGGGACCTCAAAATGTGTATTTCCGTTGAAATATTGAAGCCGATTTTTTTCATGATGACAATACTTTCCCATTACTTTGTATGGAGAAAGTAAAAAATCAAGTGATTTGGCTGTCTTCGAAGATGATCCAGTGCCGCAACCTAGCACTAGTGGGGGTCAGTTGGCTCGACTGGGAAAACACTTTCTTGAAAGAATACCTATTCCTACTGGTCAAAAAAAGGCTCAAAAAAGGTGTAAAGTGTGTGCAGATACAGGGAAAAAGGAAACAGGCAAAGCAAAAAGGAAAGACACTTCATTTCAGTGTAGCTTGTGTAAAGTCAGTTTTTGCATTGCTCTGTGTTTTCGACTTTACCATTCTAGAAAAATTACATGATATAACTTTCAAGAGTACTATTGTTTTTATAATACATATGTGGAAGTCTCATTTATATTATAAGTTCTTTTTCAATGACGTTTTTTACAGTTCTGAATATCTTTATGATCTCACCTGTTTTGTTTCATTTTTTTTGGTTTGCTAAAACTACTGTTTTTCACTGTCAATAAACAAAATTAATAATTTTCACAGATAGTGTTCATTGATACCAAATTAAAGAGAGAATTTTAATCAGTTATGTCAAATGATTTGTAATATATCTTATTTTCCCGATTTCCTATATAAAATGATTGAATTTAGCAAAAACGGCTGGCAGTGAGGGAAAGATATCTCATTCAATGGCTGGCAGTCAAAGTGTTAATGATGACCCATTTAAAACATTGAATGTACTGCCAACTGATAATCTATTTAAGTACATAATAATCATTGATAATTATTTTACTAACAAAAACAAGAAAAGGAAAACGCATGAAACAGGTATAAACCTAGGAGATATGGTGATATATGAAATACCAAAATATTATACAAAGAAAGGTAAAGCCCAGATAAAGGTATTAGCACCTACTTTTATTAATGAATTACCACGTGAGATTAGACAACTAAGGACAATGAATGAGGTAAAGTCCAAAGTAAAAACATGGTTATTAGACAATTAAATTTTATATACCTAATAGAACAAAAGATATATTATACAACACACTGTATGGAATAGTAATGGACTTGTTATGATTTTGTGAAGATTTTATTTTTTGATGTTACGATTAAAAGATGTTGCAGAAATTAAAATGATAATAAATTAAGATGTCAATGCAAATGGTAAAAATCAATTAAAAATCATTATTCCACAAATATTTAACAACATGCTAAAGGAAGTGAAAATGGTAATAACAATATCAGAGGTGAATTTTAGAGTTAAAGAGTGACCAAGCTAGGTATTTGTTGAAATTTAAATTGATCGCTTGGTGTGAACTAGTGTAATTTGTATGTAATGTATGAAATCCATGCAATAAAATGAGTACGAATAATTTGTAACAACTGGATATAGATATTTGTAAATAAAAATAATCATTTGAATAATTACTTATCAAAACAAATTATATTGGTATATAAATAGCACAAATAATATTGGCACCCCCTGACGAGCCAGTTACAGGCTCAGGGGGACTAGAATGATTGCTTTTTTGTATTATTTAAGTTCCATTAAATGTTTTTATGCTGCTGTATGTACAAGTATACAATAAAGATATTTAGAAACCGCAAAAAAAAATTAAATATATAAAATTGCCCCACGAGGGATGAAATAGAGAAAATTAAGGGGTTAAAGGAAAATTTTAATTTTTACATAATGGGTATTACAACATGCACCACAATCAATTTATCAGAGGAAATAACATTGCACCTATCAACAATACCAAATTGTTTATTTATTTACTTAAAACACCAGTGAGCCACATCATCCAGGTTGGGAATCACTGGCCTATTTGAAAATAACATGTATGTTGAAGAATATTAAGTTAAAACATTGATATAAAACCAACCCAACCCTGTATCTCGAGTCCTCTGGTACCTGAGTTGATGTACCTGGGCAATTCAAATAATGTGTAAAATTAGTGTCCAGTTAATGCTATTAGCCTCCATAGGATGGTATTTAAATTTCATCATTATATTAAATATGCATGGATATCAGAAAGCAATTTTTCTTTAAGACTACTGAACAGAAAATCATAAGAATTTATGAAAAAATACTAAACATCCTAGTGAACAATATACAGATCTTTATGTGCAACCGCCGCAGCGGTAGGCAGGGTTGAACGTATACGGGTACGTCGAACCACCCTGAGGAGTTAACATAAAAGTTATTTTTACCTAGTCCACAAGATGGCTGTAGCACATGAAAAAATCATGTGGCCAACACGACTTTCTCCATACAATGAATATGATTGCTCTTAACATCAGCATTCTCAGAAATACTTATCAGCAATTACACTCGAGAATAATTTTAAAACATTTTCAATAGTCTTTATTTAAAAAACAATAAGTAAAGAAAATTGTAAATTTTTTCTATGGATAACAAAATTTCGATGTGTAATTAAAATGACCCTTGGCAGCGTATGCAACACTATCAGCAATTAGAAAATTGTATCATAGCAGTGGAAACAATGGTGTCACTTAGCGACATATTTAACATAAATTCAGAATAAAAATCAAGATATCTCTGAAACTATCGGTTTCATGGAAAATTATTTCAAACAAAACTTGTAGAAAATTACATTATCTATAATTTTTATAATAACAACTATTTACAAAAATGGAGTTTTAAAGGAGATATATGAAAGAAACGAATAAAACTACTATGATAAATACCCACTTCCGGTGGGCCAGTTTCATCCAAAACCTTTTCAAATCTTCATTTGCTAATAAAAATCTTAAATATAATGTTTTGTGCTGATCTGATTATTAGTTTTTTAGTTAGATCATCCACAAAATTCCTATCACATACACACAGACATCATCGAGAAAATAATCAAAACATTTTCTAAGGACCTCAAAATGTGTATTTTCATTTACATCTCGAAATCGATTTTTTTCATGAAAACAATACTTTCTCTATAGTACATAAATGGAGAAAGTAAAAATAATGTAATAAGTCTTCAGTACATAAATTAAAGAATCCTTTTTGACTGCTCAATAATGAATTGTCAATGTTAAATAATAATAATTTGTTTGGATCATTAACAAGTTTCTAAAATGAAAATAGCTTGCATTAACTATAAGTGCATTAACAAATATAAATATTAAAAGGTGGGCTGCTGAGGGCAATTTTTGCTCTAAGGGCAACAAGTGCTATTTACAAAATATTATCATTTAATAAAAATAACCCAAATTTTATCGTTACACTTAAAATTTACAAGTTGCAAAAAAGCATTATAATTTTGGTAACCAAACTTCTAAGTGTAAATGGTATGGCAATAGAGGATGCATGGTATACATTGCAATGCAACAACAAAGGTCATCCATTATCTTATAAGAGAAAAACTAAAGAGGAAATTAGTATCTGAGCTGATACCAGTGTCCGCAGTCAACCTTTAGATCTTGTTTTAATTGACAAGAATGTCTGAAGTATGCAGTGCAGCTATTAAATCAAACACTGCAACAAATACCAGCAATAACAATATGATGTAGAAAGCAACAAACTAGATAGTGCAACGCTGTAAATTTCTAGTATATTTTAGGTATGCCAATTGTCAAGAATATGAATTCCATTCATTATGGCTATCAAAATTATATAAAACCACTTTTAATCTATTACAATCATCAAGAGGTAATATTAAAATTGTAATGCTGTAAATTTCTAGTATATTTTAGGTATGCCAATTGTCAAGAATATGAATTCCATTCATTATGGCTATCAAAATTATATGAAACCACTTTTAATCTATTACAATCATCAAGAGGTAATATTAAAATTGTAACATTCAAAGATATAAAAGAAGTCCTCTACAGTTTAAAAAGTGGCAACAGAAAGACTTACAGAAATGATATATTAAATGTATGTCATGTTGAGTCATGGTGACTAAGCTCAAACTATACATTAAATTCAAAAATCCATCAACTATTTGACATAATTAGAAAAAATGGATAGTTTATTCCATTATGTAACTCTTCCCAATGCACATGCTTTGAAATTTACAGGAACCTGAAAGCAACCTTTAATTTCAGACACCTGAAACTAGCTATAACCACAAGAAGCTGTTTTCCAATGACATATTAAGAAATGAACCAATATTAACCATTCTGTAACATAATTAAACCCAATTATCAATTTTTCATAAATTTTAAACCAAAGAAACACTAATATAACATGGACAATTCTCTTGTAGAAGTCATAGAAGGAAGAATGTTAGGAAAGAGGCAGGAAGAGAAAGGTATATTTGATGCATTAAAAGAATGAATTGAATAGGAGAAAGTGAAGAAAAGACTTTGGATGGCACAGATTGAATTGGGTGTCTAAAACCTACCAGAAGATAGAATTACCATGAATGAATGAATGCTCTTTTATGAATTAATAATACAAATGTACAAACTCTTATATAATATTGCAAAGTATTTTTTGATAGGCATGATACACAATTCTGCAACTATAAATATCCACGTAAAGCTTACCTTAGCTAAGGAAGCAGTAAACAAAACACATTCATATAATTCTCCAACTCTTTGAAGGAATTCATCCACATGAGGTCTTTTGAGCACATAAACCTGGTGAACTGTCCCATCAATTTCAACTGGAACAATGAAATCAGCATTGCTGATTGGCTGAAATTAATTAAGCAACAACAAAAATTAATTTTTGCATAAAGCAACTACAATGAAATGAGATGGGTTCATTTCACAGTCAATTAAAAATTTTGAAATAATGAAATCTTTCAAGATTTCTTGGTGTCAGTTTAAACAGTATATTTAGAATGAGTTATATCAGATTGTATTTTTTTGTGCAAATGGATGTGCTAATAAATAATTTTATTTGCACAATGTTCAATTGTTGAAAATTAGCTATATACTTCTATTTTATCTGATTCTAGAAAAGTTAATCAAACTGAACGTCAGACAATTAAACTTTAGGACCCTCATTATAGTTAAAATATGAAATCTCATGTCAGCAATAATGCCAACTTTTTACAAAATTGTACTTTTGATAGATCCCTTAAAATTAAAAAGACAAAAATATTTTTAATGCATAAATTCCAAACCATATACAACAAAATATTACAGAAAGGAAAAATACTTGTCCATGCTCAAACTAAAAAATGATTCTAACTATATTATTGAAAGCATAAAAAAATACTCAAAACACCCTTAGACCCTTGCTCAATAAACATACTTCAAGATTAATGGTGATATTTCCATTAGTAGTATTGAACAAATTTCAATTTAGTTTGCCATTCAAACAAAGATACTAATAGCCACATTACATCTTATCTGCTGCTGATTTTATGGCAGACAATAATTATATGGGAGAAAAACCTTAACACTTTCCTATCTCAAGTATCAATAAATTATTAAGAGATTAGACCAAACGATTGAGAAATGAAATTTCAGTTTTTACTTAGCTACGTCCATTAGAATAATAATGTAAGTGAACTCATGCAAAAAGGGGTCAGTGATATGTTTGTAATGCCAGGTTACCTTAAATGAGCTGTGAACCAATGTCTCATCTAGATCAATGACCATGCATTTTCTATGCATATCTTGGTGCCGAGCAGGTGGAAGCAAAAATCGGGGAGATCCACCACTTCCACCAGCACACCCAGGTGTCAATGGTGTTGGAGAACAACGCCCATCACCTCCTCCAGCCGTCCCTCCAGAACCTCCTCCCCCACCAGCCAGTGATGATGATGAGGAGTTAGCCGCTGAGTTACCATGATGAGTCTTACTGAAAGATGTTCCTCCAGAATTTCCAGTGCTGCTTCCTCTGAAGCAGCAAAGTAATGACCGAAGAAGGCCTCTACTCCTTCTGGGTTTTTTTCCCTCACTGTTTGATCCTAAAAATAACATAAAGATACTTGATAAAACTTTGGCAAAGTAATAGTTCTCTTTGATGATTTCATACAAGAGGGATGGAATATACAACAAGCCATTGGAAATACGTCAAATAATAAAATGAATTGTTCATTTCCAATATCAAAACTAACTAAAACACTGTGTGCAATGGTAGCGAAATCCAATTTAAATAACTCAATATGATATAAAAATGTCTTACCTGCGTTTGTACAGTCATTTTCGACGTGGGGTAACTGAACTGCAAATTAAGAATAACTATTAGAAATACAAATAAAAATTATGTTGAAACATAAGTACCTATAAATAATATGTACATAGAGTAAAGTGATTATGATAAAATACATACTATTGTTTAAATGTATTCATCGTTGCCGATTAATAGTCCTGGAACAATATATTCCTAAATAAGAAGTAACATTTAAAATATTGGAAACTATACTTCTGTAGAAATAATTCTTTTGAGTATGATAATTTCTGAATCACAAACACGCCCAAATATGATATGCCTCATTAATATTCATATATCTCTAATGTGAAGTTTTAAATAATATAAAATGTTTAAAAATCAACGAGTAGACAACACATAGTATATAAAACATCATTCGATTCGAATTATTACTGTCATTATTTTTTGTACGCTAAAAAATAAAATTTATTACGAAGTTTTAGATGAATTATATCTATATTAACGTAAACAGATAAAATTGAAAGATAGAAATGCAAGAAACTTAAGAGTTACGGTAAGTACCGTACCAGATGAAAACCCAAAACAAACTACTTTCATTCATTCATACGTTTGCTCAGTTGATCGTCCTCCCGAGAAACCTGAGTGATGATAGATGAAGAAGGGTCCATTGATACATTTGCTGGTTTTATATTCTTCTAGCGCGCACAGAAAGCGAAATAGGGCGCCTTTGAAAATCATATAAATCTCTCCAATCCTAAGTTACTCTTCCCAAAATGGCTTTCTAGCGCTCGTAACGTGTTGTTTGTGTTGATGGCCAACGACCGTCAGAGTCAAAACAGCCACGATACTGTTTTATCACTGATTCTGAGAAATAACCTATAAAAAGAGCTGAATAGTAGCATTGTTCGAAAGAAAATAAAATGTTAATCTTGTATACATTAAAAAAAATTATTTACTAGAAGATGTTAACAATTTAACTCAATAACGTTGTCATTCTGTACAACTTTGAACGGTAGTCGCACACGCAGGCGGTGCGGCAATTACTCTTCTTACGTCGTTTTTTAGATTAATAAATTAAAGCGTCTTATAGAACGTAAATTTACAATTAAAATTACCTATCACGCTTTAATTTATTGCTGATATTTTGTTATTAATGAAATGTCTAAAATGAAATTGAACTTGACAGTCTACATTCAAATAGATGTAATTAGGGCTCGTTCGTAAATTACTGAAGATCAGAACAATAAAAGATATAACTTAATAGTTTTTAAAAGTTTATTGCCAATCAATGGAGATTGAAATTAAGCAATACCTAGCAATATCCGTATTAAGTAATATTACATCTAAACATTTGAGGAACGAAATCCTGTTACCAGAATTTATTTTACGGTTACGGCTTGTATTGGTATCCTATTTTTTAATAAAAGAATGAAAATATATCTCACTCTCATATAATCTTCAAATAATTTCTATTGCGATGAAAGAAAGAAAAACGTACGCAATGAGAACTACCAATACAATTTTACGAATTAAAAACTGATCATGGTCGCTAGCCAGCTTAGGCGTATACCGCGTATACGAAGCGCGCTCTGCCATTTCTTCAGACTGACACCTTAAGTTCGAGTCTAGGTGTGAGAGTAAATTGTAAATTATCGTGTGTTGCTGTTGAATAACATTGTGTATGGATTTATCATGGAACTGAAAGAGGGTGTACAGTATGGTGTTTCTAGAAGAAAATCTACCACTGAAAATAAATTTTGGATTAAAGAAGAAAGAAGTGCAGCTTACAAGCGGGTATGTTATTTATTAATGTGCGGCAAGTATCTCAAGTTATGCTCTAATTGCCACCCGCCATAAGATTCAGCTGACGAATTGATGTTATAAACGATTTTTGCTACTAAATAAAATTTTTAAAACGATATTCCATTTATAAATAGCTACTTTTGAGAAAAAAAGGTTTATATTTCCAACTTTTGCCTTGCGCAGGTGTCTAATATCTTGTTGAAGTTGGAAAACGAAAGAACTGACGAAGATAAGCAGTTTCTGTACGAATGTTCGGAAGTAGTGCAAGACGTCAAAAAGAGGTAACGTAGCATTTATATTTGTACGTTGGAAGTTAGTAATATAATATAGGTTTTAACGGTTTATTTATTTGAGGTTTTGAAGATTTTAAGTTAAGTAATCGTTCTTCACATTCTCGCTTTGTTTTCATAATACTATTAGTACTATTGATCTCCCAAAGGCTTGTTGGTGGAAGTATTTGTTGTCATTATTTGTGTTTGGAACATGTGTAAATGAAATTTTTTACAGATATAAATAACATCATGCTTATTTTTATGAATAATTTTCTTTCTCCCCAACATTTTTTTAAATTTTATGTATCATTTCGAAATTTTAAGAAAGGAAACAAGACTAGCAATCCCTTTTCCCACCAGCATACAACATCACTTTTTATAGCAGTTTTTGTTTTATGACAACCGTCATGTGAAACAACATTTTATATTATTATGTATTTATTTATATTAACTAGCTCATAAACAGAGCTTTACGCCCTTTTACAACGAGCGCTACAACGATAGCAAAGATGAATGCATACCAACATGATTTCGGCAGGATTCGAACCCGCGACCCTAGCACTGGGAGCGAGACATGCTAACCACTCCTCTACCATTGCCTTTCCCGGTATTGCGTACTTTATGAAAGACAAATAATTTTAATAAGTTTTCATGTAGATGTTTTCGAAATGTGTTATATTAATCTATCAATCGCCGGACACCTAATTTTGTTTTATAGTATTTATTCGTTAACGGAAATACTTTATTTCGTCTCGGAAGTCATTAATAAGTTATTTATCCTTTCATGGTGATCATTCCTACTTTCGTCAATTATTGTGATGTAAGTTTTGGGATTGACTCCTAGATGTGAACCAAATGTCCTGGGAGCATAATATGTATTTAATAGCAAAAGTGTGTGTGGTTATTTATATTTTAATCCTTGTTACAATTTGATAAAATTACTAGGTGTAACCTTTTGAATGGTGCTGTCCAATGAATTCATCATAGTTTGAATACTATAAAATGTTCCTTTCACCATAATATGTAACTGCAATTGAAATGCTTGAAAATTTCACAGAAATAGTATTCATATCTGTGAAACCTAAGAATTGAATGTTTTTAAAATGATATAGAATCAAATTTCTCAAATTGTTATTACAGTAAAACCTGCACAAGGCGGAAACTCACGGGACCGGCCTATTTTTCCGGCTTTCGCAGGTTTTCCGCCTTGGACAGGTGAGAACACCATACGTATTCATAGTAGGAATAGTCAGTAAATAGAATGCGGATTATTTCCTGCTTCTCTAGAGTAGGTAAAGTCTGGGGTTAGGCAAGAATAGGCAAAATTCCATCTCTTGAATGCCAAACTTTGCGATTAAAAGGAAACGAAAAGTCATGGAGCACTGTGAACACTTGGAGCTTCAACGAGAGACTACGGTCACCATACATAGATTATTCTGGTTACAGATTTGCTCACAAAGAATTGTATTTATTATCGCTAGCATTTCTTTTTCTACGAAGCTTTCTTATGAGTGGGAATTCCTAAATTGCTTTCCAGATGGAAACAACAACATTCCACAGCTATACCATATGTGTGAACTTCCCAGAAGAGATCAAAAGTGCATTTGTCACACTCACTTAAGATGGATAAGTTTCATGGAAACAAAAGGAACTAAGTGTACTTTAAATTTTGGATCCGCGGCAGATAAAGGACACCACCCAGAGGAATGGTCAATTTCACCTCACTCCCTTCTGCTAAAACCCATTATCCTTGGATTTCCCGAGCTTATCAGATGGAACGAAAGGTCTTTCTAACAAAAGAAGGGTAATATTGCCGATGGTGGATGACTGGCATACAAAGCGGAATCCAAACTAGAATAAGGAAGGAAAACCTCTTCCAACAAGATTTTCTTTACACCTTTCGCAGGGTCAAATTATATATGTTAGTACAAAATTTGCAGTACAAATGCTTTCCTTCCGCGTCTCACAGGTTCCGCCTTACAGATGGTCATTCCTATGTAAAACGGTATCATTATGCAGTAAAATACAAGATATATCAAGATTTCCGGCTTTTACAGGTTTCCGCCTTATACAGATTCCGCCTCTCGAGGTTTTACTGTATAATAAAACGTTACTATATTCGTTTTGAATATTTTTCATTCCTTGTATTATTTTACATTTGTAAATATGTAATCATCAAACCTGATGTAATTATCATTACAGAATGCAGTCTCGTCAAAGAGTGAAGGAACGATTAAAAGAATTTGAAGATCCTCCTGGAGTGTTGGCGGAAAAGTGTTGTGCCTTAGCTTCTGCAATAAAATTAGCTCGTCATCTTGTTGTATACACAGGAGCCGGAATCAGCACTGCTGCTTGTATACCTGATTATAGAGGCTCAAATGGTATCTGGACTTTGCTACAGCAAGGAAAGGATATAGGGTAAGAATGTGATTTTACCCTAAATCATGGGTTATTATATTTATGGCTCAATTTTTCACATTTTTATTATAGTTAGCTTGATTAAGTGCTGTAAAACGTGTTTTATGAGGGCCAAGTAGCTTGAATGAAAAAAGAATCTGTGATACTTGATGGTGGCAATTTTATATTTTAAATTAAAATTATTGCCATGAAACCTATCTGGGTTAATTTTACCTCTAAAACATTAAATTTTCTTGATTTTTTTTGCAAAATTGTATTTTCCTGATTTTTTTAACCAATCATCTGGGTATTTAATTTTGCGTGGACGCACAGCTGGTGGGGACTTTTTCTTCGATTGAGGTTTTTAATATCATGACAATAATTAAGGGTTTTACTAGATATTTATTAATATATTGAAATAAATAATAATTAACAATGAATTGCATGTCAAAATCATAAACATTACGGAAAAATAATTTTTCTTTATAAATTAATAAATATATCAGGATGAAATATTCTAGTCATGAAATATGTTTTGCTGCTATAAATCGTTTAAATTGATGAGATAATTTCAAAAGGCTAAAAATCAAATTTATAAAAACAGCAAATAAACATTTGTTGTTCAATAAAAGTGTATAAAAGTAACGAGAAAAATGTTATACCATAAATTGTTTCTACTATGCAGCAGAGTATAATTGACTAAATAAATATTTTCAAAAGGCTAAAAAATAAACCAATTCGTAAAACAGCAAATAAACATTTGTTGTTTATAACACTGCATAAAAGGTGTGAGCATGAGAAAAAAATATAATGTCATAAAATTATCAGTATTATACATTACAGTCAAATTGATGAGATTAACAATTTTGAAAAGGCTAAAAATTAAACATAAACAGCAAATAAACATTTTTGTAAAATAAAATTGTATTGCCTCCAAGAGAGCTGACCCTTCCACATAAGGAGAGACTCATTGTCAACAATTGCCTGATTGGGGGTATAAAGTGATGAAAATTTGTTTCGCACTGGTAGCATTTTGAACAGTATTTTGCAAGGGCAGTCTGGGTTCAGAGGCTACCGGAGAGACGAAAAATTCGAGTGCTGACTGCAACACTACGGGCGTTGACAGCTAGTATCAGAACTATGTACGTTCAGGATTCACAGATATCCATCTCCCTCCCCAAGCTACCCAAGGATCACGACTCGACCATTTCTCGACCAAGATATGTTTACATATCTGCAGTAGGGTTTGGTGCAGCTTTCTTCACTTTCCTTTTGCAGCGTGAGATGAGCAGGGACGGACGGGCGAATCCTGGCAGCCAGTGCCCAATGCCGTCTTTATAATTCTGACAGACAGGTGGTGGTTTTCAATATAACAAAATGCCCTTAAATAGTAAACAAATATGTAGCGTTTATATATTTGACTAATAAACTTTACTCGGGCAATTAGTAAAATGAACAGAAAATTAGTAATGAAAAATATTTTTGAAATAAAGGAAACATTGTTTACAGAAAAAACAAAATCCTTACATGTATTAATTCCCAACAAGATTTTACACCCTCCAAACAAATATTTTTTTGCTGTGACTATTCTATTTATATTTTAAGGTTTGATAAACTTCTTTTTAAATTGTCTGTGTTAAATAATATATACGAAAATTGTAGTATCACAGTAACAGAAACTATACTTCAAAATAACAAAAAAATCTAATTGTTTCTATCCTTCCCTTGCTCTTAATAAAGGTATTTTACATTCACTTAGGTACAGCTTTTTCTCTTTGCGATTCATGAAATTTCATTCACAAAATATGATAGAGGGAAACATTGTTGGTGTACTTAAATGTATGTAAGATTTATAACAAGCAATTAAGAAATTAACTCTGCATACATTTCCAAATTTTTGAACAAGGTCGGCAGGAAATGTCCCTTCGATCTATTACACCACTGGAAATGGATATTATCTTTTTCTAATGGATATAACTTATTTATATTTATTAGTTAGGCTCACATATGCAGTTAACTGTTAGCCCTTTTTCTTTTCTTTCCTTGAATCTCACGAGTCACGGCTTGAATACATGTTTTTTGTAGAGGCATCGATCGTGTATGACGAGGGTCCACTAATTCGGGAAGAATACACTGGAGGTAAAAGTTACTCAGTTTTTCCTTCATTCTTTTCTTCCAGAATTCGTCGTCTCTTTCAATTCTTTCAAATTTCAAAGAAGGCTCTTTTTGTGTCCATACTGCAGAAAAGCAATACTTCCTACTGGTGACGTGCAGTTGTTCCTGCACTTACGAATTCCCAAGAATGATTTTGTGTATATGATTTTTTCCATTGAACTGGTATGCATATCACGAAGATTGTATACAAGAAGCAAAAGAAAAATAAATTTTTACCTGAAAATAATAGTTGTGGTTCTCGTTAATTTGTCCATTTACTGACCAAGCCGTTACCTTCCTTGCTTCAACTGCTTTATCTCGACTCATATGTCTGGCAGAATACGGGCATTTAATTTCTACGATTCTGTCATTCCCAATTATCCCGTCTGGTGAAGCTCCCAAGAACGGAAGGTCAGGATCAACAAAAAAGCCGCACTTGGAAATTTCGACTCCTAGCTGTTCATTTAGTTGGCATAGTGCTGTTGTCTCAAATTTTGAGCCATATTCCATCGCTGTACTTGTAAACTTTTTGTACAAAAGATGATCGATAAGCTAGGAAGAGCACGTTGAAGGTTGGAGGTGATAAACTTGCCCAAAGTTAGACGCTGTCAATCTCTTCCTCCTTTCTTCAGTCCATATAATATTTTGCTCTTGGTCCTGTGTGGACCTCTCCAGAAGCTTCCTTTGTTCAGGAGACAATTCCAGCCCCATCAAATATTTGGCCGCTTCCTGAGCATAGTCTGATTCGCTGATATCTGGCTTTGAAGAGAATTGTCCATAATCTTCATCTTGCTTACTCCGGCCAAGAAGATGAGGGAGCAGCTTTCTTGGCTTGCACTTAACCAATTCTCTTCTGTCTAGGTTTTTCGCCAGTCTTTTTTGCTGCCGAGCTTCCATTTGCTTAGTGAACTTCCCAGGATTTGAGGAACAAAAACGCTTGTGGATTTTTGTGTGCAGGAGCTTTGTGTTGTAGGATATAATGGCTGTCATTGCTCTAGCCTGATATAAACCCTTCAAACAATAATTTACCCTTTTACCCCGAACTAATTTCGTCTATTGAATTAAAATGTTCCGCACAGTTGCTGTTAAGGTTTTGAATCAGACTCCTACTGTGCCAGGCAAGGGTTACAGATATAACTTCTTCCGCCTTCTGGAATAATCCTACGCTCAACAATTTAGGCACAAGATTATCCTCCCCTTCTTTGGAGCCAACAGAAAAGTACTTGTCACACTGTGAGTGGTCACCAAAAATATGCCGTGGAACATTCAATATGTCTTTACGGAGGGATGATATTCGGTTGGAGAGAGGACTGTTTTCTTTTTTTCTATATAGGATCACTTTATTAATGGACCCCCGGTTCCTTAGAATATTCCCTCCAATTTTCCTCTGTAATTCAAGAGGCCCACTCTGCTGCTCGAAGCAAGATCCCACAATTTCTTGCAGAAATTCCTCAACAAGTGATTCTTGCATTCAATTTTTTCTATTGGGGTATTTCTATATGGGCGTGCTTTCAAAATCCCCAAATAGACACTGCTGTCTCCATCAGCAATCAATTTATTGTAGCGCACTCCATACATTTCCTTGCTCTCCTTAAAACCTTCAACAAAAATGGAAGCCTCCATACTGCTGGGGCTTTTTGTACTCTCCCAATTTTTGAAAGCATCCATGAGGCTTTGAGTCCTCTCCCTTATTTGCATATCTTCATAATCTCGTCCTGTGAGATGGAATACTGTAGAGGAAGCTTTTTTGAATGAACATTCTAATGAGTACGATCCACTCAATGACAGAGAGAATGGAGTCGTCTGGTTGTTTTCTGGAGTCATTGTCATTTCTATGTTCTCAAGAGGTGATATGCACGATGTTGAAGGTTCCGAAGCAGACTCATTTCTCGACGCACCCTGATATTTGCGCCACAATCGTAGTCGATCACCACTACGGTTTTTTCTTCTTTTATCGGAATGCCTTAGTTCGTGCTTGCGATCCATAATGATTGTGAAGTAGACAAAAACAATATAGAAAAAGCTAAATACGTAACTAACAAAAACCTAAAAAAAACTGCAAAAAGGTAGAAATTATGACCACAAAACGAAACAATAATTAAACATTGAAAATATTATAGAATTTCTTGACTGCAGCCAACCTACTCATAGCACTACAGCAGAAATACTGGTCTGGTCTTATCGAGGCAGCTCGGGGGGTTAGTCGATTCTATCGTAAGTTAAAGAGCATTATTGGACGTAAACAGATATTTTGTTTACGTTTCATTCTTAGTCATATGGAAGAGGGTCATCTGGAGAATAGATGCTTCATTGCCTTCCTTGAGACGGTCAAAAGGAAATTCCTCCCCGTCTCATAGGAGGGACAAGCCGCCGGACCATACAGATGACGTCAGAACTATGGTGGCGCGATCAGTCTCCAGATCCGTGAACTACGAGGATGGTTCCAAAACTAAGGTACACTCGCTCTGCCTCGGTGATGCACTCGCATCCAAGGCCACACGACCGGCACATGTTTAACTGCCTACCTTTGTCTACCAGTCAGTATTAGTTTCATCTTTGTAGCATTAGCAGTTTAGTTTTGCCAGACGTTTTTCAAATGCCTTTGATCAAAAATCCGTCCAGCGTAGAGTTGCGTGCAGTGATTCGTTTTTTTTACGCTAAGAAAAAATTGCCGACTGAAATTCACAGGGAACTTGTGGAAGTGTATGGTGAACATGTAATGTCACGCAAACAAGTCTCAGTGTGGTGTAAAATGTTTAGAGAGTGGCGGAAGTCACTGCTGGACGAGGAGCATGCAGGAAGACCAGCAACTGAGTGCACTGATGACAATGAACAACAAGTTGATCAGCTGCTGCCGACCGATAGGTACCTGAAATTCAAGGAGATCGCGTATGCATTGAACCTGTCGAAGACCACTGTGCATGACACGCTGGGATATCGAAAAGTTTCAGCAAGCTGGATACCGAAAAACCTTACAGCAACACAAGGTGAAGCGCATGGAAGTGTCGTTGAACAATCTCCTCCGTTATCATGAGAATCCCGATTTTCTGGACGATATTGTCACAGGAGACGAGATGTGGGTCCACCACATAACCCCTGAATCGAAAAGAGACTCCATGAACTGGAAACACCAATCGTCACCAAGTGTCAAAAAATTCAAAACGACGATCTCATTGTGCAAAGTGATGGCAACTGTTTTTTTGGGACCGGAAAGGACTCTTGCTTGTCGATTTCATTCACAAGAATGTGACAATAAATGCTGACCGTTACATCCAAACCTTGGAAAATTTGAAGAATGCTATTCATCAAGAACGTTCCGGAATGCTGTCTCGAGGTGTCAAACTTTTGCACGACAATGCAACGCCCCATACGGCTGCAAAAACACGTGAAGCCATTGAAAAGATGAGGTGGGAAATTCTTGTCCACCCTCCTTACAGTCCTGACCTAGCCTTTTTGGACTATCACCTCTTTGCCAATCTCAGAAAACATTTGTCAGGAAAGAGCTTTTCCACGGATGAAGAGGTAGAAAACGAAACAAGAAACTATCTCACCAACTTGGATGCTAATTTCTATGAAGAGGGAATATTGAAATTGATGTCACGTTGGGACAAATGTTTGAATCGTTTTGGTGATTATGTTGAAAAATAAAGTACAATTTAAGTTAAATTTTGATATGTTTTTCATTAAATTTGAATAAAAACTTTTTTTTAATGAGCAAGGGTACCTTAGTTTCGGAACCACCCTCGTGTTAGAAGATAAAACGAAGTTATTAACTTCTACTGATTTCTTTGTCAAAAATTATGCTACATCAACAATTTAAGCATAATTTAAAAGAAAAATATGAATTTTCCGGCGTGAGAGCGATATTTTTCATTTTTGTTTTCCATTAAAAGATATTTAACAATTTAGAAGCATTTGAAAAAAACAACAATTCAAAAAAGTGAGAAACGTCCCGGATTTATATTGGTTTAGGAATTCTAGATACAAAATTTTAGCTCTTTACGTTGAATGGATTCCGAGAAATCAGTCGACTAAAATTCGGGTCGAAAACCCTCCGTCTGGTAGCCTTTTATTATCTACAAAATGGAGTAATTTTTGGAGGAGGTGAAATCTTTCCATAAAAATTTTGGAAAAGAAAGGGGTTGCAACACTCGCGTTTAGTAAAGTACATGCCATAATCCAGTTTCAAAACGATTCCCTGTAAGATGAAGATTCCAAAAAGAGTTCTTATTTCATTGGCGCTTGTCTCTACCCATTCACGTGCTCGTGATCGCGGCTTTAGATTTGGATTTGCATCCAGAAACTGTGTAGCATAAAAATTTGTCTGATCAGCGATCAATGTGCACAAATCTTCATCAACAATCTGCTCGAAATAATCTAATTTGCTGTATCTATCCTCAATTTAAACTTTTATTCCATGATCGCCTGTGAATCAAAATTTCTCACGCACTTGCTCCTCAGTAGTCCACACATACGGGTATCCAGGTACATTCGTCACCTCCTCCTCTTCAGCATTATTAATTTCATCTTCAATTTCACTATCGCTAACATCCGTGTTTATATACACATCATCTAAATATTCACTCAAAATATCATCATCAATATCTTCAAGAATATCATGAATGTCTTCTTCTTGCATTGGCGTTTGCTTGATGATGCCATTGTAAAATTTCCAAGTCAAGGGATCATAAAATCTAACTAAATGATATAACCCTAAATAAATGATAAAATCCTAAATAAATAGAAAACGTATGTTCACTGGAGCAACATTGTGCACCATACAAAAAAATCAGTCTCAACCACTATATTACTACGTAAAATAAAATTCACCCTTTGGAATAACAGTGATGGACACACTTCAAGTAAAACTGAACCTCTGAACATTCAACAGAACACTGGTTAGATTTCCATACTAACAAGGAGAGACTACGGAGTGTAACTCTCAGATTCGATTTATCTTCTACCAGTGGAAAGTTTAGGTCAGAAAAAAATACCATTTCGGAATTAGGGGTCAACGCCTTTTAGTTTAAGAGAAATAATTAATTAAAAAGTACAAAAATTGGCCAATCTTAATAAATCCTAGTAACTTTGCTCTTTCATTCATTAGCGACTGTAGCCTAGGGGATAATGAGTAGGACTTTCGATGTATGGTCTCGGGGTTCGAGACCAACATTGTTCAACTTTTTTTCTCCTGTAAAATTTCATTTTTCGTGCTAGTTTTTCTCCAATTTTTCGGAAAATACTTATTCACCTCAATTTTTATTTTTTTCATGCAGGATAATTGTTTTTAATCACTAGACCACTATTTTCCCCCATTTTTCAGAAGATATTTATACACCGCTATTTGCGTATTTTATTCCCAACCTACTCCCTCAAGAAAATTAGCCGCATCTGTCCATCGCTACATTGACACTCTCCGTAGACATTGGCGTATTCTTTAAGCTGTGATATTCTGCCGTAATTGCACTTCCACCCTTTACATCTAGTTTGCATTTTCCACACATTCCTTTGGATGGAAATCGTCGAAAAAAATGATAATATAAATATTCGTGGCAATAGGGGCAGCATATAAATAGCTGCGAGCGGCGTGAATTATTTCTTAATGTAAATGAAGTTTCGTTCACAGACGAAATTAAAATAAATCGCTGCAACTGTGGCAAACGTTCATTTATATGTTGCTGCTGGTGCCATAAATATTTATGTTTTCTGTGTTTCTTCGACAATTATCATCCAAAGGAATGCGCTGGAAATTCATACTAATTTTGAAAGGTGGAGGGTGTCAACCCAGCAACGGGCAGATGTAGAGCGAGGAGCTCACAGAAATTATTCTTCGCGATCATACCTTCCGATGCTATATGCCTGTACCAATAATAACTACTAAGATGGGTTACTTTATTATTATCCGCAGATATATTCTTTATCTTTAGCTCTCGCAATAATCTTCATCACGCGGGAAAAATGATTAAAACTTACGATAATAAATTCACGGGATTTTTGAGGGTGTAAGTTGGGAATAAAATACGCAAATAGCGGTGTATAAATATCTTCTGAAAAATGGGGGAAAATAGTGGTCTAGTGATTAAAAACAATTATCCTGCGTGAAAAAAAATAAAAATTGCGGTGAATAAGTATTTTCCGAAAAATTGGAGAAAAACTAGCACGAAAAATGAAATTTTACAGGAGAAAAAAAGTTGAACAATGCTGGTCTCGAACCCCGAGACCATACATCGAAAGTCCTACTCATTATCCCCTAGGCTACAGTCGCTAATGAATGAAAGAGCAAAGTTACTAGGATTTATTAAGATTGGCCAATTTTTGTACTTTTTAATTAATTATTTCTCTTAAACTAAAAGGCGTTGACCCCTAATTCCGAAATGGTATTTTTTTTGACCTAAACTTTCCACTGGTAGAAGATGAATCAAATCTGAGAGTTACATGCCGTAGCCTCTCCTTGTAAGACTGATTCTACTTTTCTTTCAAATTGTACCGTTAACTGAGATTTGGAGGGGGTTTTATTACTTTCAGGACCCCACAGGAGGTAAAGGGAATGTGATCCTGACCATAAACGTGTGCGTGGAGAAATCTAAAAATTCCCACTTTCACCTACGTAGGGGCAATAATAGGCAACCCTGAATGACAGATGCAGGCCTTTCATAAGACCCTTATATTTTTTCGACATCAGGAGGTATACCCTATCTATCAGTGGGGAAGTAAAACTACAAGGATACCACTATGTGATATACAAGCCACATGACGAACTATTTCGGCATACCCATAGCGATTGGACGAGAAAATCATATGACGAATATACGGCATATCCACCACGGATGAGAAGAGCCATGATGAATATATACGGCATACCCAGTTGACTGGTTAATATAGTAACTCTTAATCTTTTGTTTGTCATTGATGAATTGTGGCTGAGCTCCCGAGGATCACAACGAACTACAGGGCAGTCTAACCCACTTACATTTAATAATGGAAGATACATTCAGACAAAAACATTGTTTCAGTAATAAATTTTCAATTTTGCCAATTATTTTACTAACAATATCTTTTAAAACACAGGTACTGTATTCCCTGAAAAAGTGGATTACTAATAAATTAAATTAATAAAAATGCATATTAAAGATAGATTAATTTATACGTAACACTCATTAATGATAGTCTGGGAGCTGGCTAAGTGTGTTATACCCAACTGCCTTTACTCCAGCATTGCAAAACACACTATGTCATATTCAATAGAGAATTACCAAGCTTTTCTTATTAAATTATTACAGTGATATAATTTCTTTTCCATAGCCATAAAAAGGTTAGAAACCAGATGCACATCGAGGCTACCAAGCAGCCATGTTGCTATCATGGTTTCTAACCCTGTTGGAGAAACATTGTCTTTTTGAAATTATGTTTTATGGTTAAACGCAGAAAATTTATGCGGGATAACCTGAAGAAACATAATTTCAGCATGACAAACACCCACGAAAGCTTCAACCAATTAACGTTGTCTTTTTGATTACAGGATTGTATAATTATCATAGTCATTATACCATAAAGAAGGTTATCTTACTGGGTTGTCCAGAAAGTTCATGCAGATTTTTTGGTAAAATAAACAGCAAAATTCTCATTTTAAATATAACTTCAATCATTAATATATTTTCCCCTTTCTTTTACAACCTCTTCTCATCTACCAGGTAGTTCTAAAATTACATCTTGATAAAATTTGGGAGGTTTAGAGTTAAAGAAGTTTTTTACGTGTTTTTTTTAGGTTTTCAAATCGTTGAAAGTTCTTTCCATCCAAAGAGTTCTGAAGATGAAAATCAGAGGGTGCAAGATCAGGAGAATATTGAAGATGGTTAAGAATGTCCCATTTCAGCTCTCTTGATTTTTTCCTGTCTTCATCACAACATGTGGTCGAGCTTTGTCCTGGTGAAAAATTACACCTTTCTTATTCGCAAGTCCTAGATGTATTTCAGTAATTGCCAGCTTCAAATTGTCCAATTGGATGCAGTACTTATCAGCTCTGAAGGTTTCATTAGCATTCAGCAGTTCTGCTCACATTCACTTTCCTGAATGTCATTTTCTTTAATATCATTTTCCAGAATATTTCAGTTTTGTGGAAATCATTTTCTCAAAAATCACTTAAGTTTTTAAATGGTTACACCAGTGGTTCTCAACCGGGGTGACATAACACCTCAGGGTGATGCGATGGTTATTGAGGGGTGATGCGAATATTTGATAAATTCACACTGTATCATATTCTGGCTTATAAACATAAATAAAGCCAGGAGAATAAACACTTATGCTTACTTAAATGCCAGAATTTTATCTGTGGTAGGGAACTGTAAATGGGGTGACGTGTAACTGAATGTACTGAACATAAGGTGACACAGACAAAAAATCTGATGTGGGCAACACATGACTTTCTCCATATTTGGGGTATAGATATTTAAATTATTATGAATAGCATTATAAGGCAAAATTATTATTTTGTATCATAAAAGAATACAGTCGTCCTTATTGCCGTAAATTATATTTTGAATATGTTTACAGAATTCACTGCTACATGGTGGTGGCACTGTATACTGGAAATTACGAAAAAGTTAAATATCTCCGAAATGGATGGTTCTACGAAAATTTGTTTCAAACAAAACTTGGAAGAAATATTATTCTCTACAACTTTGGTCCTTACGAAGATTACCAATAACGATGTTTGTAAGGAGATATTTGACGGAAACCGAAAAAATCGATTATTTATAAATAATTCCTAAACAATAACTGCTATGGAAAATTGTTTCAAATGAAAGTTGTAGGAAATTACATTCTTTGTATAGAATTGTATATACAATAATGATGTTTTAACGAAGAAATATCGAAAAAATCGAATCGGTTTTGAATAAACCTTGACTTCTGGTTAACCAGTATTGTCCAAAAACTAATCAGTTCTTTGTGCTCATGTTGTAGTGTTATATATGAAATTTGGTAACGATATGGGCAGTACTTTTTGAGTTAAGAGCTCCCACAATCACATACATCCATCCATCCACACACACACAGATATTCCGAAAATAGTGTAAACGTGTTCTAGGGACCTCAAAACATGTATTTCCGTTGAAATCTCTAAGTCGATTTTTTTTGTGAACACAATACTTTCCCATACTACATATGGAGAAAGTAAAAAGGTTGAGAACCAATGTGTTACACTTTTGGACAAATGACACCACAATAATAATAATACATTTATTAATTCTGATACAAAGTACTCCCACAATTCTCAAATCCAGTCAATTTTTTTTTCCGAAAAGCAGTCGAGGCATCTTCTCCTCTGTGTAAAAGATCTTATATTGGGCACTTTTTGCACAAATGTGATTAATTAAAAATATTTCAATATTAATTTTCATTAATATTTTGTTAATGGGACAAAAAAATAAAATTAAACATTAATTAAATAGGTTTCCTCCTTTCATTATTTATTTACCAGAATTCTAGAGGTATTATGTCACCTAACATTCATGTTATAATGGGATTTTACTTCACTTCAGAAATCTTGGATGAGGGCAGCAATATCCTAAGAAAAGTGTGGTTCACTTTCTGTACAGCAGAATAGTAGCATATGCCAAAATGCTTATTCTTCTTGGTCAAAGAACAAACATTTTGTTATGGGATCTATTCAGAGTATTTGGTAGTAACTTTTATTAAAATACTAGCTGGAGTTACCTGGCATTGCCCAGGAAACCGGAGGTACAAAATTTAGAAAAACAGTAGTCCATTATATTTTTTTGAATGGTAGAAAAGTTGCACTCATTTCTGTAGCGATTAAAATAAATAACAAAGAATTATAAAACAATCCTTGCGCCTTGTCTATGGACATTGCAAAGGCGAGTCGTATTGGGAATTGAAGCCGTTTAAATTCGAATGGTATATCTGTAGGGATTATTGGTATGTGGGGTACAAATATATCCTCATCCTTCGTGCAACCTGTTAAAATTGTTGCTTCTATTACGTGGGGCATTAATTTCTTTACACACAATCTCGTCCCATTGCATAATCTTGGTGCATGTAGATTCCTTAGAAGAATAATTGGAGACCCAATTTTAAGCACTAAATTGTGAGGCGGCATCCCAGTAAGTTCGAGAGAGTTTAGGAACTCGGTGGGATAATAAACTGCTTGGTCACTATTTACAACTGTGTCGACCGACTTGTATGTTCTGGCTTCTCCAGGTAGCTGTTGTTGTATTCGTAGGTTAATGGTATTCACGCTGATATTTTTAGGGGCAAGAATTGCATGTTCACAAAGCCATTTATGATCGTTGAAATGATGCTGAATGTTTGGAAACACACAGTTTTCAATGCTTCAGATGATTCTACTATATGGCAAAAGTCTTTTGGAATTTTGATGAGTCTCCTTGTTGGATCAATTGATATTTTTCCATCGCCAAGTCTTAGCAGCTCTTGAGCAAATTGTCCAGCAGCCACATCACCCTGCAATTGAACTCTCATGTTGGTTTTTAGTTCTAGTCTTTGCACATATCTCCATAGGTATGAAAATTTTAAGCAAGCTTTAAGTTCATCAGCCATCATTCCCTTTGGAATGACGGGCAGTGTTTGTCAAAAATCACCTGCTAAGAGTACAGCAACTCCACCCATAACTGCCTGGTTATTTCTCAGGTCTATAAGAGTTCGATTTAGAGCCTCCAATGCGTATTTGTGAGCCATTGTACACTCATCCCATATGATAAGTTCACAATTTTGTAGCACCTTAGCTTGTTCTGTTCCTTTGCTGATATTGCATACAGAATTTTCAGTATGTGAAAGATTAAGAGGCAGTTTGAGAGTTGAGTGAGCAGTGCGACCACCATGAAGTAAAGTAGCAGCAGTACCAGAAGAAGCTATTGCAATTGCAATTTTTGATTGCTTCCTAATTTTGGCTAAAAGTAAATTTATGACAAATGTCTTTCCTGTTCCACCAGGTGCATCAAGGAAAGATATTCCTCCGGTTTTCTTATTAACCAAGTCTAAGATTGCATTAGAAGCATATCTTTGATCAGTGACCAGTAGTGGTTCATTTGTTGATATATATTGATCCAATTTTTCTACGTCGTAATTTGTTTCTCTTAGCATTTCTCTGCTTAATCGATCACCCACATCTCTTTGAGGTTTTGGATGACCTACTTGCTTCAAATCTTTACCAATCATTTCCAGAACTTTGTCTTCTAGAAGTGCTTGATTGAAAATATCATATGTGTATACCAAATCCGTTCCAGGATTTTGTCTGCGAGCTTGCATTAAATGTCTTCGGCCGTACTTTCTTTATGAGTTTCCCACAACTGATTAGGATTAGACAATCTGCAAGTGGTGAGCAGAATGGCGAAAAGATTTCTCAATTTCGTAGGTGACTGAGAAATGGAAACTTCGAGCATCGTGTCATTCCGATGTGTGTCATCTTCAAGCAGGCCTCTAATTTGGCAAGCCTCATGAAATGTTGAACATATTTGTCCATTGACTGATCTAAGAGCTTCAAAATAAGTAGGACCTCTGACAGTACGTAGCAAAATCCGTAGAAAGAAACATTCAAAATTATTTGGTGCACAGTATAGACACGACCAATAGCATCTGTTGATTTCACACCGTCCCACCCAGGTACATTAGTTCCTTGAATTCTGCGTTTAAAAACTTTTCATGATGGGTTTCAAGTGTAGTACACAATATAGCAGCATCTTGGCAAAGTCATCTTGTTGACAGAGTAAAAAAATCGGTACAACATACATTGTACAAACTTTCTCATATACGTACTAATGCGTCATTTAGTTATCTTTAGAAAATGAAAATCTTGTGAGCCTGTTTTTATAAAATCCAATTTTTGTTAAAGTTGCCCAAGAATATACTAGCCTTATATTCATTCATTGAGAAAAATTAAATACGTAGTATTATTGTAGATGTATACTCAAGTAACTGTACGAAATTTGATCAAAATCGTTAGAGCCGTTATTGAGGAAATCCAATTGTTGTTAAAGTTGCCTAGAATATACTAGCCTTATATTCATTCATTGAGAAAAATTAAATACGTAGTATTATTGTAGATATATACTCAAGTAACTGTACGAAATTTGATCAAAATCGTTAGAGCCATTATTGAGGAAATCCAATTGTTGTTAAAGTTGCCTAGAATATACTAGCCTTATATTCATTCATTGAGAAAAATTAGATACGTAGTATTATTGTAGATATATACTCAAGTAACTGTACGAAATTTGATCAAAATCGTTAGAGCCATTATTGAGGAAATCCAATTGTTGTTAAAGTTGCCTAGAATAATTTTTTGAGAAATATGAACTATACAGTATTATTGAAGACGTAAACTCAAGTAACTGTACGAAATTTGGTCAAAATCGTTAGAGCCGTTTTCGAGAAAATCGGAATGTTGTTAAAATGCGTAGAATAATCTACTCTTAATTATTGATCAATGTCAACCATTTCTATGTATACTCTGCTTAGTATGATAAAATGCCTAAGTACGAGATTTCATTCATTTTCGTTCGACCATCTAGACTCCAGCGCCAGTAAAAGACAGACAGACAGCATTGCAAAAACCACTTTTTCGGATTCAGCGACACCTAAAACGTGTATTTCCGTAAAAATCTCGAGGTCGAATTTTTTCGCGAAATAATACTTTCTCGATACTTCGTATGAGAAAGTAAAAAATGCAGTCAATGTTGTGTTATGTGGTTCACAGATTCTCTAATGTAAGTTATTTTTTGTGAAATAAACACGACCATTTTCTAAATGTACAGCCAAATGCATTACCATTGGATGTCGTTCGTGTATTGGAAAGTCAAGAATTTGCCGAACTGCTTCATTGCTGCTGATGTACGAGGTGCTACCCAAAAGTTCCCGAAATGTATCTGAAAAAAAAGTAGACTTGTCCAAAGTCCTAATCGCCACCGTCTCCTTCAATGTAGTTCCCTTGGGTGCATACACAACGATCCCAACGTTTGTGCCACGATCGGAAGATGTCCTGGAAGTCCTTTTGTGTCAGCATCTTCAGCACCTCCTGCGATTCGGCCTGGATCTACTCTACGGTGTCAAATCTTCGCCCCTTCAACTTGATTTTCATCTTGGGGAAGAGGAAGAAGTCACGGGCTAAATCAGGCGAGTAAGGGGGGTGGGAGAAGTCCGCCACGTTTTTAGAGGCCAAAAACTGCTGCACAGCCAGAGCAGTGTGCACGAATGCATTGTCGTGATGGAGCACCCAGTTGCTCCTGCGCCATTTCTCTGGCCGCTTTCGCCTCATGTCCTCCCTAAGCTGCCTCAGGACGTCTCAGTAGAACTTCGCATTGACGGTCTGACCTGGAGGAACGAATTCCTTGTGGATAATCCCGTGAATGTTGAAAAAGCAGATCAGCATTGACTTAACATTGCTTTTGACTTGCCTCGCTTTCTTCGGTCGGGGTGAAGATGGACTCTTCCACTGGTACGATTGCTGTTTTGTTTCAGGGTCATACCCATAAACCCAACTTTCGTCACCAGTTACGACCTTAGAAAGGAAGTCAGGGCCATTTCTGACCTCCTCCTGAAGTTCCATGCAGACTTCCAGCAGATGTTGCTTCTGGACGTCAGACAGCAGCCTTGGCACGAATTTTGCAGCAATCTGCCTCATGTTGAGTTTGTTTGACAAAATGCGCTGGCATGTCCCTTATGACTGTCCCACAATGTTGCAAACGTCATGGATCGTTCGCCTACGGTCCCCGAGGATAGCCTCACGCACTTTTTCAACATTTTCCAGCGTTGTGCCGGTTGAAGGTCGTCCAGAACGTGTGTCATCATCAACTGACGTTCGGCCATTTTTAAACTGGTTAAACCAGTCGTAGGTTTGCGTCTGACCCAAAGCGTTATCACCAAAATCTTGTTTAAGCATTTTGTGAGTTTCCGCCGCACTCTTGCCAAGTTTGAAGCAAAACTTGATGCACACACACACGCTGCTCCTTCACGTCCACCATTTCAATGAAAAAAAATTGCAAAATGACAGAAACACGACGTTATAAAAACGCGTAGAACAAAAGAATGCGTGCACTCAGAGCGAAGTCACGTCGCACACTGGTTCACAAAGGATACATACAGCACTACCGAGCACCACTAGTCCGTATTACAACCGGTTCCCACGTGAAGTTCAACTTTCGGGAACTTTTGGGTAGCACCTCGTATCTACCATTATGTATCTTTGAATTTCATTGATTGCCGCTCCATCTCTTTCTAGGCCAAATACCGCTTGGTCACTGCCTTTGTTTACATATTTGCATATGTACTTAATTGACTTCACTGAGTTACAATACTCAGCATTGATATGGGCTGCAAAAATCCGAGAAAGTAATGGACAGTATGGCAACCCACTTGTTGTCGATTTCAATCTCTCGATAAGAGTTATTAATTTTTATCTTGATTTTAGCTCTAAAACCACCATCTTCTACTTTTATCCTTCTTTAGAAACGATATCCATCTTCTCCTGTTTGAGTCTCTTAAAGAAGATTTCGTGGGTATTTTTTGGTACACTTTCCATCTACCATGCAGGGGGATTTAGGATTGATGCTACCACATGGACCGTGCATCATGTTTTTCACAATTATGTCAAACAGAATAGGATCTTGTTCAGGATCAGGTAGCTCTGCACTAATATAGCTTAGTTTGTTCAAATACATGACCCTTGGTAATGGTATCCATGAGCTTAATAAGTTTTTGCCTAAATACTCTTGCCGATAAATCATACCGATCATAGTAAGTTTGGCCAGTCATTAGTTCTGCTTGAATTTCTTGCCATTTAGGATTGCAAGTGAACGTCACAAATAGGTCAGGTCTACCATATTTTCTTACGTATGTCATAGCGTCTTGCGTATATTCGTACATATACTGGGCTTCCGGTAAATGTTGATGGTAGAATTACTAATTGACCAAGGTTGTTTACATTCCTGTCATTAGCCGTTGCATCTCTCAAGTGAATATATTCATCCACTCTTAAGTTTTTACTTTCTCCATATGTAGTATAGGGAAAGTATTGAGATCACAAAAAAAATCGACTTCGAGATTTCAACAGAAATACATGTTTTGAGTTCCCTAGAACACGTTTAGACTTTTTGGAATGATGTCTGTGTGTGATTGTGGGCACTCTAACTCAAAAAGTACTTGCCATATCATTACCAAATTTCATATATAACAGTTTGGTATGAGCACAAAGAGCTGATTAGTTTTTGGACAATACCGGTTAACCGGAAGTCGAGGTTTATTCGAAATCCGATTCGGTTTTTGCAAAATATCTCCATTAAGACATCATTATTGTATATACAATTCTATGCAAAGGTTATGGAGAATGTAATTTCCTACAACTTTCATTTGAAACAATTTTCCATAGTAGTTATTGTTTAGGAATTACAGGCAACTCCCGAGTTTCGAACGTTCGAGATTCGATTAATTCGAGATTTCAACCCAGCCAATCGAATTGGGAACTACTTTATCTGGAATAATTTTTGCGTAATTGGTTCCGACCAACCACGCTAGGTTTAGTTTCGGTGTAGACGTAGTTGTATCAGCTCTAATTGTTTGAATTTGTGCTGATTTCACTCTTTTTACTTGTATTCATGAAAAAAATCGACTTCAAGATTTCAATGGAAATACATGTTTTGAGGTCCCTAGAACACGTTTAGACTATTTTCAGAATGATGGCTGTCTGTGTGTGTGTGTGTGTTAGTGTGGGCGCTCTAACTCAAAAAGTACGTGCCATATCGTTACCAAACTTCATATATAACACTACAACATGAGCATAAAGAACTGATTTGTTTTTCGACAATAACGGGTAACCGGAAGTCGAGGTTTATTCGAAACCTGATTCGGTTTTTGCGATATTTCTTCGTTAAAATATCATTATTTTATTTACAATTCTATACAAAAGTTATAGAGAATGTAATTTCCTACAACTTTCATTTGAAACAATTTTCTATTGTAGTTATTGTTTAGGAGTTATTTATAAATAACCGGTTTTTCGGTTTTCTCCTTAAAAACATCGTTATTGGTAATCTTTGTGAGGACCAAAGTTGTAGAGAATATTTCTTCCAAGTTTTATTTGAAACAAATATTCGTAGAACCATCCATTTCGGAGATATTTTGCTTTTTCTTAATTTGCAGTATACAGCGGCACCACCATGTAGCGGTGGATTATGTAAACATATTCAAAATTTACGTAATTTATGGCAATAAGGCCGACTGTATACTTTTACGATACAAAATAATAATTTTGCCTTATAATGCTATTCATGAAAAGAATTTAAATATCTATACCCCAAATATGGAGAAAGTCATGTGTTGGCCACATCAGATTTTTTCTGTTAATCTTTTATTTAAATTTATTTATTTTATTGATTGATTTATAAATTTGTCACTTGACAAGTCATCTAAAAGGAAATGTAATAGTGATAATGTAAGTGAATCAAATAAAAGAGTGCATAAGACTCATAGTTATGACTTGAAATTAGAAATTTTAAAGGGTGTTGAGAAAGGTGAAAGCCATACTGAAATCGCACGATCGTTGGGAATGTGTCGTTCAACTATTAGCACTTATGTAAAACAGAAGGAGAAAATTCTAGAATGTGATAAATTCAGGTAATTTGATAACAACAATAAACAGTTCCCCACCCAATAGCTCCTCTTCTTCCAACTAAAATCTTCCAACTTCTCAATTAATAAACCAAGTCCAGTAAGCGCAGTTGAAAAAGATTTAAGGTATGAAAATATTTTTAATTTTATTGTTTCTTTATTCTTAAGTTATTTTGTACTTTTTTAATAACTTTTATGTTAATTTTGCTGCGACAAATACTTGTATGTATATATATATATAGATGTATGCAGGTATGTTATCCAGCTCGCGCGAGTCGTTTGTAACAAACGACTTGTGTGATCCGGATCGAGCTGTCTGCACAGCGTATTGCATATATCTATCTTTGAAGTTCGAAACAAAAATTTATTATTTCCTTTTTAGTGCAAAAAATTAGTTATACATTTAAAATATTTATTATAATTTAATATTGTTGTATTAACATATTAGTAATGTATTTTTATCTTTATAGAATGTGAGGGGAAACTTTTTTCCGAGATGTGGGAACGTATCCCCCGATTATAACATGCAAGTATATGGAAAAACGGCGGTCGACATTCGACTATTCGAGATTCGAACACGTTTTCAGGAATGCATCCCCGACGAAACTCGGGAGTCGCCTGTATTTATAAATTATCAGTTTTTTTGGTTTCCATCAAATATCTTAAAAATGTTGTTATTGGTAATATTCGTGAGGACCAAAGTTGTAGAGAATAATATTTCTTCCAAGTTTTGTTTGAAACAAAATTTTCGTAGAACCTTCCATTTAGTAGGTAATTAATTTAGTCGTAAATTTCCAGTATACAGCACCACCATGTAGTGGTGAATTCTGTAAACATATTCAAAATATAATTTATGGCAATAAGGACAACTATTCTTTTACAATGCAAAATAATAATCTTGCCTTATAATGCTATTCATATTAATTTAAATATCTATACCCCAAATATGGAGAAAGTCATGTGTTGGCCACATCGGATTTTTTTTATTTAAACGAATAAACTGTAATCATTCATTCTCAGTCTTAGCATACATATCAATGACAAACTGATGGAAGAGTTGATGGCACCTCTAAATGTGGTTAACATTTTCTGCTCACACCATTATTCTGTTAGCATAAAATTTCATCGCCGATACTTTTTTTCCATTGATAGGGTTTTTTTTAATTGTATCAATCTGCATAATTGGAAAGTAATAGCTATCTTCTCCTTGCCAAAAAATGAGAGGGTATTGTAATGCATCATAAGATCTGTGAGTTTCTGCCACTTTCTGCAGTTGTTTCTTTTCTCTAAGATGATATCGCATCTATCAAATTCATTTCCCAAGATGGCAGTCGCCACCTCATTTGTTAAAGGTTCATTAAATTGTCGCTCATGTTCTCCAGCAGGCCTTTTGTCTGCTCAAATGACAACTTTGTATTCATCAGAAATCATCCTCTGGATGGCAGTTTTGAAAATATTTACATAGTTATTATGTTGGTGAAGCATTCGTTGTAATTCCAAAATGATGTCTGGGTTTGTACCGGGAATGTTGCTGCAGCGTTGGTTGGTTTCTTGATTTTCATCACCCATGAAATAAATTTGAAGAAATCGATGCTCTTCATTTGGAAGTGGCAACAATGATCCGATATGATGATAAACTTGGCCTTGAACTTTAAAAGTAAGCATGAAACCTGGCTCACATATTTCGTTGGTTGCACCAAAAGATGTCATTTAGAAGCATGAGTTGTACTTTCTGATATTTTGCAAGAAAAGTTTCGATCTGGACGTTAATCCTGACATCAATGATTGTAACGGTTCCGGAGGAGGTTGGAGTATTGGTAGGCTAATTTTACCACTCGAGCAGCACATGCCTGGTGTTTCACCAATCCACTTTAGAGCGCTACAATGTAAACATACTTTGTTCATTCGCCCGATATCAAATTGAGGCCAATTTTCATAATTATCAGTCATATTATAACGAAATGCTTCGCCTTCTAGTATTGACCAGCATGCAACTCTTGAAGTTGCTTGTACTACACATTGGTTATCAAGCCGAACCTGCCTCCGTGCCACACTTTTGGCTGCTCTAGATTCTGCATTTGTAAGTCGCAGATTTTTGAGCCATGTCTGTCTCTGGTCTTGACTCTCAGATGCCCTTAATTCTGCTTGTATTACACGTTGGTTGTCTACACGAATCTGCCTGTCTTCTACACTTTCAGCTACTCTTAATAAAACCAATTTTTTTGCACCTGCTGTCTTTCTTCCTAGCTGACTTTTTCTTTTTTCTGGCGTAGTATTTTTATAAAATGGTCTGAAAAATGGATTTTTTTGTGTAATAATTTTTTTAGGAAAAAGATTATAATCTGTTCAATAATTAAAGTGGTTAAGTATTTGGTTAAAGTAGAAATCGCAGGAAAATGTTTCGATACCCTGCTATCTATATAAAAACAGTTCTCCATATTTTGTTTAATACTGTTTATATTATAGCCATTAACTATAATTATAGAAATTCAAATGGAAAATAGAATTAAATTGTCAAATAGACTGATATTACATATTGTAGGAATTGTAGAAATAAATAAATTATATTATCCAAACCTCTAGATCCAAACTTACCGCGATCGTAGAATTTTTATTCCTCATATATAAATGACGTAAGTAATCAGGTAAGTTTTCAGCTAAAATCCGAACAGAAATAAAAATGGAATGAGAATTAAATTTCATGAGTTTACAAATAGATGTAATAAACTAACAAATATATAATTTAATCAAAATATGATTATCGTATCAATTTTAGTAATTTGTTTAAAAAGCCTTTGAAACCAATATTTAAAAATTAAAATTATTATTCATGTTTTACTAACCTGCTGTACATAATGAACAGTTTATTATGATGCAATTACGAGACTCTTAAATCATTATCCTCATCAAATAATTCCTTACCACGAGTTATTCTAAACTATCCCAATACAAAAAACATTCGGTTGTCAAAATAAACAAAATTTGTTTGGTTAAAAAGGAAAGAGACAACAATACCGGTGGGCATGGTAGTCATAATAAAAATGGTAGTATTTAACATAAATTTGCATTTTTAATGATTAATACGAGAAATTTCGAATTTCTAGTAGAAAAAGACGAACAGAATAATAAACCTTATAGATTTTTCTGTACTATAGTACAAATACAAAGTTCACAGGTCAATTATTTCTGATTTAATTTGGCAAACATTCTCCTTTATATATATTAGATAAAAGATTCTTTTGTACAATAGCCCCGCCACTCTTAAAGCCCTCTAAATGCCCCGCCAGGAGTCCATCGGAGATGAACTTCCAAGCATTGATACTTAAATATCAGAACTGATTGGCCGGTCTCGACATTTACAAACCCAATCACCGGACAACGGGGAGGGATACTTTGGTTCCGGGCAAGGCAAAGGGCACGGTAGTGCCCGGAGACGACTACCCATTACTTATATCCTTTCAGTGTTATATCCTCTTGACTGTTGTGCCGCAAATGGAAGGATATATTGATGAGCCTTCAGCTCGCTTTGTTTTAATGGGTAGTCGTCTCCGGGCGCTACTGCACCCTTCGCCTCGCCCGGAACCAGAGTATCCCTCCCCGTTGTCCGGTGATTGGGTTTGTAAATGTCGAGACCAGCCAATCAGTCATGGGTTAGAAAGCTTTAGGGTAAGAATATTACGGGATCCCTTCGAATCTATCTATTTATCTATATCTACAGTTCACCTTGCAAGCCACCACAATGATGTGTGGCCAGGGGAGCAGTAGCACCAAGGGAAAGTGCATAATAATGAATAATACCACCCTATGTCGGCTGATTTCTTATCGTAACTTCTGTTCTGCTCGGCTATCATTCTAGGGAAAAACGAGCCTTTGTACCTCTCAGTCTACAGGCTATCTCCCTTATTTTACAAGGATGGTCCATTCTACCAATATAAGTTGGCGCTCTTATTATTTCTTTGACATCACTGGAGAATATATGCATTCTAAATCTTTCAAGAAGTTTTAACCTAGAGTGTGATCGGTGCTCAGTTAGTGATTCCCATCCTAAGTCCTGTATCAAGCCTATAACACTTTTGTTTCTATCATAACAATTTTTGACGAATCTAGATGCTTTTTGCTGCACTCTTTCTAACTCTGAGATTGATCCTTGCTCGTACAAATCCCATATGCTTAACGCATACCCTAATAGCGGTCTTACTAACGAGAAGTAACATGTCTCTTTGACTTTTTCATCACTTTTACCTACTATGAATTTGATGAATCCTAGTTTCTGTTTAGCCTTCCTGCATATATTTCGTATGTGCATATCCCATGAGAGGTTGCTTGTTAAAGTAACGCCTAAGTATTTGACGGAATCGGCTAGTTTTAGCTGGATGCCTTCAACAGTGTAATTCGTCGTGTCGATGTTTTTGTTTCCCCAGAATCTCATAAAAGAACACTTTCCTAAGTTCAGTTCTAACTGCCACTCTTTACACCACTCGGGAATTGCATTTAAGTCATCAGAAAGTAATAATTGATCATTAAGACTGTTAATCTCTCTGTAAACTACTGTATCATCCGTGAATAACTTGATTTTACTTTTAATAGCCTTATATATAAAAGGAATAGTAGGGGGCCGATTACACTTCCTTGTGGAACGCCTGAGGCTACGCTGACTGAATCTGATTTAAATCCATCTATAACTATTATTTGTTCATGCTCATTAAGAATGTCCTTGATCCACTCGATTATCTTTCGATTAATTCCACAGTCATTTAATTTCTTCACTAACTTACTGTGCAGAACTTTATTGAAAGCCTTCTTGAAGTCAAGGAAAACTGCATATAACTGAGTCTTATGGTCTCCTGATCTTAGTATATCGTGAATGAACAGAGCGAGCTGTGTTTCACAAGATCTCGTCTTCCTGAAGCCATGCTGATATTTACTTAGCAAGTTCTGGCTATCTAAGAAGTCCATCACGGAGCTAACGATAATGTGCTTGAGAACCTTGCAAGATAGGGAGGTAAGCGAAATTGGCGTTTAATTTTCTGTCATCTCACCATTACTAAGTGACTTACTGAAAACTATTTCGAGATAAGGTGCTATTTCCATTGCTAACTGTTTGAATACTCTAGCTGTTTTCTCTTCTGGACCAGGAGATTTATTTGACTTGATATTATTAAGCTGTTGAGCTATCCCTTTCGCTGATATGACTAAGAGGTGCTACCCAAAAGTTCCCGAAAGTTGATCTTCACGTGGGAACCGGTTGTAATACGGACTAGTGGTGCTCGGTAGTGCTGTATGTATCCTTTGTGAACCAGTGTGCGACGTGACTTCGCTCTGAGTGCAAGCATTCTTTTGTTCTACGCGTTTTTATAACGTCGTGTTTGTGTCATTTTGCATTTTTTTTTTCATTGAAATGGTGGACGTGAAGGAGCAGTGTGTGTGCATCAAGTTTTGCTTCAAACTTGGCAAGAGTGCGGCGGAAACTCACAAAATGCTTAAACAAGCATTTGGTGATAACGCTTTGGGTCAGACGCAAACCTACGACTGGTTTAACCAGTTTAAAAATGGCCGAACGTCAGTTGATGATGACACACGTTCTGGATGACCTTCAACCGGCACAACGCTGGAAAATGTTGAAAAAGTGCGTGAGGTTATCCTCGGGGACCATAGGCGAACGATCCATGACGTTTGCAACATTGTGGTACAGTCATACGGGACATGCCAAGGCTGCTGTCTGACGTCCGGAAGCAACATCTACTGGAAGTCTGCATGGAACTTCAGGAGCAGGTCAGAAATGACCCTGACTTCCTTTCTAAGGTCGTAACTGGTGACGAAAGTTGGGTTTATGGGTACGACCCTGAAACAAAACAGCAATCGTACCAGTGGAAGAGTCCATCTTCACCCTGTCCGAAGAAAGCGAGGCAAGTCAAAAGCAATGTTAAGTCAATGCTGATCTGCTTTTTCAACATTCACGGGAATATCCACAAGGAATTCGTTCCTCCAGATCCGACCGTCAATGCGAAGTTCTACTGAGACGTCCTGAGGCGGCTTAGGGAGGACATGAGGCGAAAGCGGCCAGAGAAATGGCGCAGGAACAACTGGGTGCTCCATCACGACAATGCATTCGTGCACACTGCTCTGGCTGTGCAGCAGTTTTTGGCCTCTAAAAACGTGGCGGACTTCTCCCACCCCCCTTACTCGCCTGATTTAGCCCCCTGTGACTTCTTCCTCTTTCCCAAGATGAAAATCAAGTTGAAGGGGCGAAGATTTGAGACCGTAGAGGAGATCCAGGCCGAATTGCAGGAGGTGCTGAAGATGCTGACACAAAAGGACTTCCAGGACATCTTCCGATCGTGGCAGAAACATTGGGATTGTTGTGTATGCTCCCAAGGGAACTACATTGAAGGAGACGGTGGCGATTAGGACTTTGGACAAGTCTACTTTTTTTCAGATACATTTCTGGAACTTTTGGATAGCACCTCGTATATCGTTCATTTTTTCCTTGCCTGGTTCGGGTGCCACAGTCTTCACTATCATGTCTTCGGTAGTAAATACGCTCTGAAAAATAAGTTGAACAAATTTTCTTTGTCTATGCTATCGCTAACTACCTCTCCTCTGTCGTTTATTAATGGGGCTACGGTTGGGCGTCGACCTTGAACTTCACTAACATATGACCAAAAGCATTTGGGATTTTCACTTAGATGTTCACTAAGAGTTTTTCTTGAAGTCCATTAATGCTTTACACATAACCTTTTTGGTCTTAGTCCGACAATCTCTGTACTTATGTGAAATTGAAATTACTTCCTCATGTGACTTACAGTTTTTGATGTGTTTAAATTTGGAGTGAAGCTTTCTTATGTGTCTGAGGGCACACTTAACCTGCTGATTATACCACCTTGGTTCCCCATTATCTCTAATAAGTTTACTTGGTATATACGTATTAATATCCATTGTAATTTCTGATAGAAATGCTTTCCAAGTTTCCTCAATGTTTTTTGTGCTTGTCGATTTGCTTAAATCGCCGTAATCCTTGATCAGTTTCTCTTTGAAATCCTCAAAGTTAGCTTTTTTATACATTTAGAGGGCTTTAAGAATGGCAGGGCTATTGTACAAAAGGGAAAGGGAAAGGGAAAAATTGACAAGAAAAATGTTATGAAACGTGCCAAATTTATGCTATGTGGCTATTGCTCCTACTTGTTTGCCTTGCCTTTTAATTAATCAACTTTTTGCATTAAATACATGGGTACTGAATAAACAGGCTTTTATTGTATATTTTTATTGAAACATAACTTCAGAAATGAACTTTGAATTTACCTGACTTGATATTAAAAATGTTCTTTTCCATCTCATTTCTAGACTGCATGACCTCTCAAGAGCTGAGCCAACTCTAACTCATATGGCATTATCCCAACTTCAGCGCGGTGGGCTTGTGAAGCATGTTGTATCTCAGAACTGTGATGGACTTCATTTGCGTGCTGCTTTACCACGTCAATCATTATCAGAACTTCATGGAAATATGTATATTGAAGTATGTTTTCCTTAATTTATAGGAATGCTTTTTATTTATTGAAAAAGTTTTTGAAAAAGAATAAGTTTTAGTTTACTTGAAGAAAAGATAATATGGATTAGATATGGATAAGATATCAGTTAACAAAAAAGTAAAGTAATCAATGCATTAGTGCCTGTAGTTACATTATAACTCTAGATGTAAGTGTATTAATGTAAGTAAGCAATCTACTTTAAATGTATGTAGAAAGAATCACAATAATTGAATAGGAAGAAATAACTTGTGATAAATTCGCTCACAAGCCATCTCTAGTATGCATGTTTGCGTAATTCTAGGATTCCCTGAACCAACTGTCATTTCCTCATGCCTTTGCAAGCATAAATTTTTGTCATTTACTTTGGCGAGTTTTTCAGTTTTTTTATAATCTCATAATGAGATGGCCGCATTATTCTGCAGACATTAAGAGAAAAGTGACAGCATATATGGAAGAAACATCAAATCATGCTGCACAATGGTGCTACGAGATTGATGAGTCAAATGTGAGATGCTGGAGAAGACAAAGAGAGAAACCAGGATATTTTTGTTGCAAGATTAAAATTCTAGGACATAACTGGGACAAATTACATTTTACTAAAAATTGTATTTGAATGCTTGAATATAACGTAATTTGTGTTGTCATAATTTTAGTTGATACCTTTTTTATTTAATTACGAATTGAAAAAACCAGGACATTAATACTTATGACTCTAATGCATTTCGGAAAATGCATTGTAAGTCAAATATCCTATAGACTTACATGTATAAATTGAGATACATTTCAGGACCTTGAAAAAAATATGTACCAAGCCTTATTTAGGCTATAAATGAATAGTTTAAGAACTAATGAGTGTTAAATATTGTATAATAAACATTTTTAAGACAAAACAATCAGTAAATTGTTACCTACAATGCTGACGAGTCATATTGTCTAATTGAATATGGCCTAAAATACACACAAGAAAGTAGACTCAGAGTCATCAAATATCGTATGTCCGTGGTATGATATTGGATGTCGATTTTGAGGTATCAATGTTTTAATGTCGTAATTCCAGGTACAGGTACGTGGCATCCTAGAGCACGGTTTCACGTATACGTGATTTATAAAGTGTGTCCATAGTATCCTAGAATGCGGTCTCGGTTCACGTTTACGTGATTTGCAAAGTGCTATTTCTCCGATTTATGATGCGGTGCAATTCTAAATAAATCCTGGCCAGTTGGCTTTCCGTATTCTCAGTGATAGCATCATACCCTTGTGTCAGTGCTACAGAATTATATTTTACATTTTTTGTGTCCTATAACTAACAGTTATTTCATAATGGCTCCTACTAAGTACAATGATAGTGGTAAGAAAACGTGTAAGTCATTAAGCATTACGGAAAAAATTAACATTCTGGATAAACTTAAAGCTGGAAAGTCTGGCTCCTCCATAGCACATGAACTAGGTCTGAATGAATCCACCGTGCGTACAGTTAGAAAAAGTGAAGATAAGATTCGTCAGTGTGTGAAATTAGTTTCTGTTCCTGTGCATTCGAAAGTGGCTAGAAATGGTAGAATTCCTAAATTAGAAAAAGTAGAAAAAATGTTAAGTTTGTGGATAAGTGAGATGCTGAACCAAAAGGGTTTCGTTTTTGATGGTGGCGCCATTAGGGCTAAAGTGTTAAGCCTATACGAACGCGTGACTGTGCAGGAAGGAGAAAGCTGTGACTCAGCAAGCAAGGGTTGACTTTACTGATTTGTGACTCGTCATAATTTGCATGATGTAAAACTTCAAGAGGAAGCAGGCTCTGCCGATAAAAATGGTGCTGAAAATTTTAAATCGGAATTTTTAGATTTTATTATTGAAAGAGGATTTGAGCCAACTCAGGTATTTAACGTGGATGAAACTGGTTTGTTTAGAAAAAGATGGGTAATTGTACGTATATTCACAAAGAACAGTCAGTCGCAAGAGGCTTTAAAGCATTTAAGGATCGTTTAATGCTTTTGTTTTGTGCCAGTGCTTCAGGAGGCTTCAAATGCAAGCCCTTATTAGTTCGTTGTACTGAAACCCCCCGTGTGCTAAAGGGTAAAAACAAAAATTGTCTGCATTATATGGCGATCACATAAGGAAGCATAGGTGATGTGTGCGGTGTTCGAAGACTGGCTGAAAAACTCGCTTGTTCTGAATGTGGGAACATATCTTGCGAGAAAGAACCTCACTTTTAAGGTTCCTCTTTTACTTGACAGTGCACCCTGTCACACATCAGAGACATTACATTTTGCAGATGAGAATGTGACTAATGTGTCTTCCACCTAACACTACGTCCATTATCCAACCAATGGACAAGAGTATTATTAAGGCTTTTAAGTCTTATTACACCCATAGGCTTTATAAAAGGGCACTCAGTGCCATTTCTACGGAGAGAGTGGAAGTGGAAGAAAACACCATCTATGGGCTCTAAACTGTACTAGAAGGACACAGCTAGTTACCGGAGATGCTTCATGATGTAGTATTTCGGCATACCCATAGCGGATGGCCCGAAAAACAGCGTAACGGATATATACCGCATACAGATTACGACAGGCCATGACGAATATATACGGCGTACCCACTCAACTGGTTAAAGTCAACGTCTTCTTTTTGCTTCTGCTTTCGGTATTATCATTTGCTTTCCTCTTGGTAGACATTTTCCTAAAACGGGGCCACAGCGTGATAAAAAAAACCCCGCGGATGGCAAAATTCATTTGTTTAGTGTTTTTCTCATCCCTTCAAAGATGGCAGCAGTAGTTGGAAAAACCACGAATTTGGGGGTTTTACTGTATATCATTCCAAGTGAGTGAAAATTCTAATAATCCTTAGAGGCTGTAGAATATTTTGGATAAAAATTCTTACATATTAAATCTTTCGAATCAATGATAGCTATTTAAAAAAAGAAAAACTAGAAAAATTGATGAAATAGTATGGCATCTGACCCATTCATTCATTAGCAGAAATAACTGGCAAATGTTTACAGAACTAATGATTCGGTTTTGAGCAAAGTCACTGGTTTTTTGTTAGATGACCTGCATTGTGTTATAGGATGGTCATTAATTCCAACCACCTCAATAAAATAAAAATTATTTTTTCTAATTTAAGTTCCTCCATTTGAATAACATGGGAATGAATGTAGCATATTTTTTATTTGCACTGTAAAATTATTTAAAATAAAGACGCAAAGTTGGGACTAAAGCTCAGGTTAGGAAAAAAGAGTGGTTTTATTTTCATGCCAACAAATTTTGAAATTGTGATGGTGGAGTGGCTACAGTGCTGGCTTTCCATGCAGCAATCCTAGGTTCAAATTCAGTGGAGGTTGGTTTATTCAACTTGAGATTGTGCCGCACCTTCCTTGTGTTTTGGAGAGACTGCAAATCAGCACTTTATCCGAAAGGATGTTAAGCATGTTAAGGTGGAAGCAGCAGAAAATGTATCAAGTTGCTGTAATACATTGTAACTAAGTAGTTTTTCACATTCTCGATGTTTGACTATTCTTTTTCAGTTTGTTTTTCATTTGTTATTATTTTTAATGTTTTTGTTCAACATATAACATTATTTTATTTTTCTCAAAATTTTCCACAGGAGTACTGTGGGCTCTTTATTAATACATATAAAAGTTTATGAATCCCTAGATTCAGTTTCATATTTTCTTTTATTCTTGCATGATTTTTCTCAATGCATGCTTTAAAAGACTAACATTATACAGTTTTTTCCCTAGATTATTCAGAAAGTTAATTTTTCTACCTACGATAATTTACTATTTTTAAATATTTTGTTTTATACATTCAATGTTTCTATGTATTTGTTTGGTTAACTACACATAATAGCAGCTTATTGGGAAGTTGTTCAAATTTTTGTTTGAAGGAGTACTTAAAATAAAGCATTTTTCTCATTTGAACCATATCTCCTATCATGATATAGATTATGGGCTTTGCCCCTGGCCGCTCTGCAGCCCAACCTCAAAGGTTTGGTGGCGAAGCTGCCAAATATAGACAGCTGCACTGCCTTGCATGGTAGCTGTGCTATCTTGTTTAATAAAAAACCTAAGAGTAATAAACGTACCTTAAATACAGCGAAAAAGAAACCTTATTTTAATTCTTCGGGAATATTCTTTAAGGTTCAATCCATGCAGCCTGTTCAAATCTCTATTGTAAGTAGCGATCCTGTTTTCTGGGTGATAAACGATTTAACTAGAGATTTTCTTGCAAAATATGGCATTCAACAGAATTTAGAGGCAGATTTCAGCAGTTCAAAAAGACAATATTCTCACTGCACTTGGTTTTTTAACAAAAACTATTTGAACAGCAATTGTTAAATAAAGAAAAGGAACCACATACTTGGTTAATATATTCTGTTAGCACCGGTAGAGTGTTTTGCGGACCGTGTAGACTATTTGGTGGTGAAACAATTTTTTCTAAAGAAGGATTCAATGACTGTAAAAATGTGGCAAGAAGAATTTGTGAGCATGAAAGTTTACATGGTCGCAAGAATTTGAAGGAAAGAGGTCATTTGAGTTGGATTGACACTAAGCTTATTGGTCATCTTGAAGAAGAAAGTGCTTACTGTCAAAAAGTATTACATAGGTTTGTATCAGTTGTTCTTTCATTAGCTTCTCGAGGACTACCATTTAGAGAAGATGAAGAAGTTTTTGGCCCCCAAATAATGGTAATTATATGATGGCGTTGGAATTAATTGGAAAATCAACAATTTCTTGGCTGAACACATATCTCGTCATGGTAATAAAGGTAGTGGTAGCATTTCATATCTGTCCACTATTTGTGACGAGTTTATTGGTGTCATGTCAAGAAGAATTACAAAAGAAATCATTAGTCAAGTATTAAAGGCAAAATATTTTTCTAATAGTGTTGATTCTACGCCAGACATCTAACACAGATCAGCTTGCTTTCATTATTAGATATGTTAGGGTAGAGCGCTTTTTATGTCTTCTACAAAATACTGGCTAAAAATCTGAGGAATTAGCTGATGCCATTCTAAAAAAATTACAAAACAATAATACTCATATTACCAATTGTCATGGACAATCTTATGATACTGGTAGTAATATGGCCAGTGTGCACAGGACTTCATGCTGGAATTAAACAGGTTAATAATCTCGCTGTAGTTGTGCCATGCTCAGCTCATTCACTGAATCTTGTATGAAAAAGTGCTGCCAAAATGCAGTTTTATTCTTTAATATTTTACAAGAAATTTATAACTTCTTTGTAGCATCAATGCATTGATGGGAAGTTCTTCAGTCATATATTAAAGTTAAAGTTGTTAAGAACTTATCAGAAACGTGATGGTCAGCTCGAGAGGATGCTTGCAAATGTCTGAGTTAGTCGCGGTGCGAATTAATCCAAGCTTTAGAAACAATCAAGAATGATTCATCAGAGAAAACTACTACACATTGTAAAGCTTTGGGGTTGTGAGATAATTTAAACAAACTAAACAGCCTTCATGTGTAATTTTTTAAATATAATATTGGAGAGATTCAGAGCAGTTAGCAAAAAACTTCAAAGTGTTAGTACTGATATCAGCACGGTAGCAGAACTATACACTTAACTTACTGGGTTTGTTTCAAAAATGCGTGAACGGCATGGTGAATTTGAAGTAAACACTGATTTTCTCTGGACTCTCAGAATATGTTCAAAAAATAAGGGAAAGAAGAAAACCATTCTTTGATGAAATGCAAGACAACAAAATTGAAATGAGAGGAAGAGAGAGTTTTCAAGTGAACACCTTTTTATCTATATTGGTTAGACTGAAATCTGAATTAAGTAGACCCAGTGAAGCATATAGAACATTCATAAATGCATTTGCATTTCTACCTAAAATATGTACTATGGAACCGTTAGTAATTTCAGGGAAGGCACAAAATTTGCTGGCCCACTACCCATTAGACTTGGAAGAAACATTTATAGAAGAGTGCATTCATTTTCGGGATTATTTAGCTAATATTTTTGCAACAAGTGAATATAATACCACTTCACTTCTGACCCTATGCACACTTATTTGGGAAAAAATATCTAGTTTATCTACCAAACATTGACATAGCAATACGAATGTTTTTGTGTACAGCGGCTACAATTGCAGTGGGGAACAATCGTTCTCCATGTTAAAACGAATTAAGAGCTATTTACGATCAACCATGGCCCATGATCGATTAAACAGTCTTTCAACTTTAGTGATTAAATAGCATATATCCATGTCACTGAATTACAATGAAGTCATCAATACTTTTGTGGCCCAGAAATATAGAAGAAAGAACTTATAGTTCAATTTCAGAAATGTAAGTTACATTGTATAAATAACATTTTATTTTATACCAGGGCATAATAATCTTGTTTCTTTTAAAGACTCGCCATTGTCAAGCGACTTTTTTATTATTTAATAAATAATATTATTATAAATACATAATAAACATGCAAATAATCAATTTTATTGTTTATCATGTCTAAATAATATATAATTATTATATTTTTTATGAGAAAAGGCTCATTGAAAAATAGTGCTTATGTGCACCAAAAATTTAAATCTGGCTATGCCAATACCCATATCATGGCTATGAAAAACCAGATACGCATTTTGGCTACAATGCAGCCATCTTCTGTGATGATTCATCCTGAAAAGAATCTACTTTAAGTGAAGACGGTTGCATTGTAGTCTAAATACGCATGAGGTTTTTCATAGCCTTGTCATGTCTATTGGAGGTACCTAAGATAAGTACCATTATTTTCTGATAGATAATGAACATGTTATCTATACAAAAAAATCTAGAAAAAACGGATGAGCATATTATATGCAGGAAAAGAAGTGAATACCTTAAAAGTGACAAAAATTTATTTATTCCTAGTACTATGATGCTTCAATTTCTCATTTGTTTTTGGCATCAAATTCAAAATATTTTCTCACATTCTTTTTAAAGCCTGAAAGTATGCAATGGCTAGGAATAATGTGACAACTAAAGACTTTCACCACTAAAAATATAAAATTTTCAAGTTCTAAGAATATTTATTGACAGATTTAACATATAATCAAAAATCAGCTGTCGGAAAAAGAATTTTTATTCATTGAGGTGGTCCGATTATAGCCCCGAGTTTTTACCAAGTAATTTTAAAACGTATCTCTTCTCTCGCTATACAAATATAGGAATGAAATGCTCCTGTACTCGAACCAGATCAATTTTTAGCTTACTTTTTAGATCACTGTTTTCCATAGACACAACATTAAATTGAGGGGTAAAATTCACTGTTCCTGGGGTAACTATATGAAATATTTCCATTGTATAAAAGTATACGTTAACTTTATAATTTTTCACTTAAAATTTTTTATTAATTACATAGTATGCCTATCGACGCATTTCATCATCATCAAGTATTATCATAAAAGCAACTTTTATATCAGGGGAAGGTATTGGCTGGATTTATATAGTGTCATCCCCAAGTAAGGCACATGCAGTGGGGGAGGGGGAAAGAGAAGTGGGGTGCTGGATTTGAAAAAATAAGAGTCGTATGGGAAAGGATGATTATAAGTGACAAGGTGGCAAGGAAGAAGGTTAAAGCTTAAATTTTTTGAGGGGAAGAGAAAGAAATGGGAGTGGATAAGGAATACCTACATGCTTGTAAAGTATCACATCATTACCCTCCACTCGGAGCACCGTCCAGTTTGATCTATGTACGTTGCACCACAGCTATCACACTGCACTATGCATGCCCCATTTTTTTTTAAATTAGGGGTTTCATTCTTTGTTTCTGACCAAGAACACTAGAGTCAAAGATTCCCTGAGTACAATTCAAAATGCGAACTGACTGGCCCAGACCAATCAACTTGTTCTCAAACATTTGAGTAATTATGACAATATGCATAATAAGTGGATCGAGGATGGAAGGATGAAACAATGTTGTTTGTCACTTACATATGGGTAAAACAACAAAAAACTGGAACTACAAAAATCGTCAATGTGTCGAATAAATGGATCACGAGGATGGGAGAATGAAACAGTGTTGTTAATTAGGAACTGCCATATGAGTGGAACGATGAATAGCGGGGAGTGCCTGTAGCTTACTCTCTTTCTTTCTGTAGGAGCTACAGTTCAACTGAGGAAAATTGATTATTTTGAATACCGTATATACTCGTGTATAGTACGAGTTTTTACGACCAAATTTTTATTGTAAAAATTGGGGATCGTACTATACACGAGTAATTAATTTGAGGATTTAGAATTCATGTATCTTCACGGGAATTTTCGGTGAAGTTATGCCACCCGCACGCATTCTAATGGTAGGCTAACCTTAACACTGCGGTCCTTTATCGTTGTTATGTTGCTTCTTGAAGAGTAGAATCTTTTTCATATATACAGCTTCAAATTCACAAATACTTGATATAAGTGAAGATTTACGGGCACTTCCTTTCTTGAATTTTATCTATGTACATCTTTGTTTGCGTCTTTTTACAAGGGATGGATTGGAACGAGTTGGACTAAAAGTATCGTAGACGGCGTAACTTTATGGAATTTCGACATCTTTGAAAAAAGAAATTACTTTGTAATATTCAACAGTCTTTATTGTTTCTTCAATCACACACCGATCGGTTTCCACTACAAAGTCTTTCTAAAGGTGTTACGTCGGTTAGTAACACCATTAGAATGATTTTTTAGTGGAAACCGGTCGGTGTGTGATTGAAGAAACAATAAAGACTGTGGAATATTACAAAGTAATTTCTTTTTATCCATTATCCCTACCTATTAAGTAGATGAGCAAGTGGAACCATTACGTACGCGGAACATAATCCAGACGTACTAGAATTGAAACGATTTTATTTCATCTTGGGCAGTCATGATTCATATCACTTTTTATTAAATGTTTTAGGAGTAGGATACTTAACTTATCCGAATTTTAGTGTACTCGCAAGAAATACTATTTATGACATTTACGGTCTATTCTATCGTGGTGTGGAAAATCAAGGTCGTTCGATATATCTCGCTCGTAACCATCGAGCTATCGAAACGAAATATATCGACCCTGGTGGAAAGCGAGATATATGAAAAAATCAGGTTTGTTCACCAAAAAATCAGGGGTCGTACTATACATGGAGTCGGCATATACACGAGTATATACGGTACTTACCCTATCACTGTTTTGATGACTTACAAGAATTCTCTTTAAATTCACCATAATTTTAGTTTGTGTAAGCCATATCTTCCCTCACTTGTAGCTACGCTACACTTTCCATGATTCCCTTCCATGACCTCCCTCACGATGTCTAGGTCTGTTTGAGCTTATGTTGTTATAACATCATGGTCGATTTCTACATATGAATTGATATCTTCATAACATTTAAAACTTTCTATGTTCATCTCGGCTAACCATTCTGTTAGTATTGTTTCATTAAAATTTACATCTACTGACTTGGTTTTAGAAAATGGCTCTGGTGAACCACACTGAATAAAGAGTTTCCGTTGTTGGATTGCTTCCCACCCGAGCGGTCAAGAGGCTTTCTTTGGTCCTTCAATGTATTGGCGATCAGCAAAAATTAATAATAAAACCTGAATCATGTAATGGCATTTATATGATACTAGCAGAATTTTCCGTTGAATTTCAACGGATTTAGTGAAGCTACTACAGCACAACATACAAACTCTTTAAAATACCTATATAGTAGATACTTTTTAAATTACAATTAGCTTTTCTCAACAATTAATCATATTTGCTTGTAACAGTCCATTTCCGAGCCCATTGCATTCAAATATAACGATAATTTTATTTCCTATCATATTACTTTTGCCAAATTCATTTCTTGTGTAATTATGCCTCGCTGAAATATTTACTTTTGTCTTGTAAGCAAGAAAACCATGACACAGTCCATGATTGAACACTGACTCCGGTAAATGTACGTACACCAGATGCGTGAGCTTATTTACGTTAATAAACATAATGTAGAATATAATGATTTTACTTGCAGTAAATGTAAGATTCCAGTATTCAATAGACGAAAGAAGGTTCAATTACTTTCATCAATCGTTATAAATGCTTCCTGAATAATATTCAGTATCTCTTTACGTTGCTATCCATAAACATCGATCGTTTCGTTGCTTAACACTTTCAACCCGAATAGTATTTTCCGAGAATTTCTGAAATCCGAGGATTTTTTTCCTGTGATATTCCTTCTTAATAGTCTGCTTATCCTATTCGAATGCAAATTAGTATTTTTTGTTGAAAGTAACCGTTTTTTGTTGAAATTCGTACTCTTTCTTTTGTTTTTTGAACATTGCTTACACCTCTTTTGGACCCTCCTATCATTTCTTTTTTCACAGTATTTTGGAAAATCTGAATCTATTGATATTATAGAGGGTCTCCATAATACGGACTAATTCTGCTGAGTAGTTTCCTTTGCAAGGGCGTCTATGATGGACAATCTGTATTCGTACAGTCATTTTATTATAACTGAATTTTTGTACAGGAGAATTTATTAACATCACCGAAATCAAAAATTAATGGAAATATTAAAAGCTTTTATCAACAAAAAAGGAAATATTAAAACAACATAGCAAAAGTTTGGAAAATGTGGAGAAATAAAACACCTCGACAGAAACGTCTATTAAAAAATGCCACTCTTACAAAAAAATAACTCAGACCGAGAACCGACGCATAGCACATGAAAGGTATGCCTCAAATGTGACCGCTGTGAAGGTTCGAGAGTTATACCTGCAGAAATGGGAGGGGACGAGAGTTAGAAAGCTTAAGCGGAACTGCGTAGTTGCCCGTCATCTATTGATAGCGCTCGGATCTCGGCAAAGTCTGAGCATCATCTATTGATGACGCACGACTTCAATGTGTTAAACAAAAGAGCAAATTGAATAACGCTAAACTTTTGTCTATTTGTAAGTTTCATTGAAGCTAACTGAATCGGAGGTAACAATGACGGCTGCCTCGGCAACGCCCAGGAGGGGTACGAAAAATCCACAAAATTTCGAAACAAATAGCGTATTTCTGAAAACTTTGACCGTGTAACATGTAAACTTCGCAGGAATAAGATAGTATAGAGTTTTATTCATCAAATAAAGCAAAAACAAAAAAAATCGGTCCATATTTACGTATTTTGATGCTTGAAGGAAAAATACCTTGCAAGTCAAGAAATGGATTCATACGTGTTATCTTATGTAAAAATGTTAATCCCCTATATTGGCAGCACTGATTAATCCTGGTTGACCAAACCTTGACCATTCACTAAGTGAGGATGTAAGGAAGAATCGTACCAAATTTGGTTATTCTAGCTTTTATCGTTTAGGAGGAGTTTCATGAACAAATCAACAAACACACTTCAAAATATATTATAGTAGAAGTAGATTAGTTCTCTTCTTCTCACCCCCACATTCAAAAATGTGTTGCACCAACCTTATGCTTATGCATACAAATATTTGTTACTTACTAACTTCCATTGTCGCTATAACCAAGTGCGTTAATATGTTATTACCAAGGTGAATATACTTGCAATATTGTAAAAACAGGGATAGGACCTGAAGAATATGTTGTTATATCTGAGTTGTTGTATTAACCAAGGCCAATATAACCGAGTTCTACTGCACTTCCAAAAAATTTTTCTCTTTAATATTAATAAATGGTTAGTAAAAATGTATTTATGTAGAAATTTAATGTGGTATTTGTTTTTGATTCATCAGGTCTGCAGATTTTGTAATCCACCAAGGGAGTACTGGCGCCTGTTTGATGTAACTGAGCACACTGGTCGATTTGCACATAACACTCGCCGTAGATGTTATACCTGCCGCTCTCCTTTGGTGGACACAATTGTTCACTTTGGGGAGCGTGGTACCCTTGCATGGCCCCTTAACTGGAAGGGAGCGTGTGCTGCTGCAGATGCTGCTGACACCATTCTGTGCATTGGCTCAAGCCTTCGGGTAGGTGTTAAAGCAGTCATTAGTTTTTGTTCACTAAAATCAGGCAGAATCAAATTTACATAGAAAGTAGAAATAGAAAATCTTCTGCCAGTTATTATTCAATAACTATTCATTAGAGATCGCTTGCATGGAGTCCAGTTTCTGATATGGCAATTGCATGTAATTTGTCTGTGTCACACACTATGAGACAAACTACAAAACTTTTAGGATTACCAAAGATAAAAAATCAATGATGAAGCATGATCCATCTATGGTGAAGAGCTCCTATGAAATGAGAAGTTTATTTTGTTGTATGATAATCCTTAGAAGATTTTTCCAATTTAACTTACTTCAGGTGTACCTTAAATGAGGTTTATGTCAATTAGGTGGTTGTTCTGTGTTATTATATGTATTAGGAGTTTCCATTTCTCAGAAAATTGAGAACAAAGAAAAATTTATAAATATTTATTTAATAGGAGGTCTTTCTTCAGATTCTCAAGAAATTGGATTGAGTTTCTTTCTCCATCTCAAGAGGACTGCTACTGTATTAATTACTGGATCAATCAGAAGTGGAGATTTCTACATTTTATATGAATAGGTACAATATTATATTCCTGTATCTAGTGATATGCAAATAATTTTATTTAAGGCTGGCATCCGTTCATCATTCTTTTGTGTTTACCCTTGTAATCATACAGTTTGCAATACATGTAGTGTAGGGATCCCCAAACAATGGCCTGCAGGCCATATCCGACTTATGCAGTGATTTCATCCAGGTTATCTTACCTCATCAGTTTCATTAAAACATGCATAGTCATATATTGGAAAACAGAAGTTGTAATTATATATCATCAAATTGATATTTTCAAATATGTGGATGCAATATACAGGCGACTCCCGAGTTTCGTTTGTTCGAGATTCGATTAATTCGAGATTTCAACCTAGCCGATCGAATTGGGAACTAATTTATGTGGAGTAATTGGTTCCGACCAACCAGGCGAGGTTTAGTTTTGGTGTAGACATAGTTATATCTGCTCTAATTGTTTGAATTTGTGCTGATTTCACTCTTTTTTCTGTTAATCTTTTATTTAAATTTATTTTATTGATTTATTTATAAATTTATCACTTGACATGGCATCTATAAGGAAATGTAATAGTGATAATGTAAGGGAATGAAATAAAAGAGTGCATAAGACTCATAGTTATGAATTGAAATTAGAAATTTTAAAGGGTGTTGAGAAAAGTGAAAGCCATACTGAAATTGCACGATCATTGGGAATGTGTCGTTCAACTATTAGCACTTATGTGAAACAGAAGGAGAAAATTCTAGAATGTGATAAATTCAGGTAATCTGATAACAACAATAAACAGTTCCCCACCCAATAGATCCTCTTCTTCCAACTTCTCAATTAATAAACCAAGTCCAGTAAACGCAGTTGAAAAAGATTTAAGGTATGAAAATATTTTTAATTTTATTGTTTCTTTATTCTTAAGTTATTTTGTGCTTTTTTAATAACTTTTATATTAATTTTGCTGCGATAAATACTTGTATGTATATATATATAGATGTATGCAGGTATGTTATCCTGCTTGCGCAAGTCCTTTGTAACAAACAACTCGCGCGATCTGGACCGGGCTGTCTGTACAGCATATTGCATACATCTATCTTTGAAGTTCGAAACAAAAATTTATTTTTTCCTTTATAGTGCAAAAAATAAGTTATGCATTTAAAATATTTATTATATAATTTATTAATAATTTAATATTGTTGTATTGACATATTAGTAATGTTATCTTATCTTTATAGAACGTGAGGGGAGACTTTTTCCCGAGATGCGGGAACGTATCCCCTGATTATAACATGCAAGTATATGGAAAAACAGCGTTCGACATTCGAATATTCGAGATTCGAACACGTTTTCTGGAACGCATCCCCAACGAAACTCGGGAGTCGCCTGTACTTTTATTACATGTGTATGGCACTTTCCACAATCAATGAATTCTCAAAACTAGCTCTGTAATTTACACACACCCTGATCAGTTATTTAAAATGTTGCCCACACTATGATATATAAATCCTTGTGGCCCATTTAGTTAATTGTTTGTTGATCCCTGATGCAGTTAATTCAATATAGGGTTCTCTCAGGAGTAGCAGTTAAGTTTAAAAACTCGGATGTGTCCAGCTTATGACTTTCTCTGTACAGAGTAATGAATATGATTGCCATAGTACTTAAAGTTTGCTCTTAAAATCAGCATCATCTAGAATAATTACCAGCAATTACACTTATGAATAATCTTTAAACACTGAATAATTTTCACAGTGAAATATACGTTACTAACAGAAATGCCCGGAATTGTCCGAGGAAATTTGGTTCAAATCCGATTGGAATTCTAGATGATACATGGTATTTCAGAATTCAGTTGGCTGCCATTTTGAATAAAATGGGCAGAGAGAAACAAAAGCTGCTTATGAATTATTCCTGGGAGCCCTCCATAATTGTACCAAATTTGATTCAAATCAGTAACAGGACTCGGGAAAATATGAGTAGTTTAATGTTTAAATCGGCTGCCATTTTGACTAAAACAGGCAGACAGAAATGAAATCCCACACAGACCTTACCCTTGCGGTCCCCCATAATCGTACCAAATTCGGTCAGAATCGGTTGAGAAATGTGGGCGTGCATAAAGGAAAAGAGAGACAATTGGCTGCCATTTTGAATCAAGTGGACATATGGACACTAAAACCCTGCGTTGACCTTCCCCTTAGTGCCTCCTACAATCGTGCAAAATTTGGTTGGAATCGGTTGATTGTGGGCATTCATAAAGGAGCAGACAGAAAATTGGACATTTTGAAACAAACTGACAGATGGACACTAAAACCATGCATTAACCTTCCCCTTGGTACCCCTACAATCATACCAAATTTGGTTGGAATCTGTTGAGAAATGTGGGCATGCATAAAGGAACAGACACAGACTTACTAAAATATAGTGATGGAGATATCATGTTTACATTGGAAAAACATTGTGTGAACAAAAACTTCTAGTTGATGCTATGGATAACAAAGTATTGATGCACAATTAAAATTGCTGGGATCACTGTGAATATTTACAAGAAAATTTGTTAACAAAATATGATGCTAAATGGCTTTAGGGAAATTTGTATCATAATTCTAATTATCTTTGAAAGTTTAGGCATTGCTATCAACAATTAGAAAATGTTAACATAGCAATGGAAGCAAAGGTATCATTAGTGACATACTTAACAAATTCAGACAAATAATCGAAATAATGTTTTATGAAAACGTTTCAGACAAAAGTTGTAGAAAATTACCATATTCACCCGAATCCAAGACGACCCTGAATCTAAGACGACCCCCCATTTTGATGATTCCAAAACAGAAAAAAGCTCAAATTGACATTCATTACTACGAAAATTATAAATCTTGTGAAATATTTATTTTCTCTTATACTTTTCTTGAATGTCATTGTCTTTTAACATTTTAAAATCATAAGATCACATCACAAATAGAACCATTCAGGTTTTCAAACAAATTAAATGGTAGCATTCATTTTAAGATAACATTAAAAATAAAGTAAATACATTGACAATATACTCATTTCAGGACAACAAAAAAACATTTCAATCCAAGTGCTGCATAAAATCATTTTATTGTATTAGTCATCATCACTGTCTATGCAACCTTCACTATTTTCCTCACGCTCACTATCTTTATCACTCTCAACTTCATCATCAGTCTCCCACAAAACATCATCCTCACTCCCATCCATGGCATTAGATAAGCAGCATTTCTTAAATCCTTTCACTATTACTTTTGCATTTATTTGTTGCCACGACGCCTTGATCCACTGGCAGAGCATTGCAACTTCAGGTTTCTTAAGATTTCCTTTTGGTGTTAAAGTATGAGTTCCACTTTGTAACCACTCAGAATACAAAACCTTTAAATTATTTTTAAAACACATTGACAGCAACATCTAAAACTTGAAGTTGCGATGTCATTCCTCCAGGTATTACAATAAGATCAGTCAGTATTCATCGCACTCATTGTTTTTAATTTCAGGGGATAAGTGTCCTTTGAATGCATCCAGTGAAAGCATTGCTCTTTGTTTTAGTAAAGCTCCTGGCCGTCTATTCCACACCACATGTAACCAGTCTCTCATTAGTTCTTTAGTCACCCACCCCTTTTCTTGACACCTATTATTCCACTTGGCAAATGTTCCTTAGGCATTGTTTTCCGCTTTAGAATCACATATGGTGGTAATTTAGTCCCATCTGCTAAAACCGCCAACATTACCGTGACTCGCATTTTTTCGTTGTCTGTAGTTTTAATTAGGACGGACTTCGCACCTTTTTTGTTCACAGTATAATTAGATGGCATGTCAAAGAAAACCGGAGTTTCATCGGCATTTCCTATTTGGCTGATAAGGTAATTATTGCTTTTTCTAAGTCCAATTACGTATTTCTGGTAAGCGAGAAGTTTTTCAACATAGTCTTCTGGCAATTTCTGACACAGCAAAGTTCGTCGCCGTAAAGAAGAATTATTTCGTCGCATCATTCTCACACACCAACTTCTGCTGGCCTTGAATTCTTGCAATGATATATTAAGTCCTCTAGCAATTTCATGAGCTTTAAATATAATACTTTCAGTCGAAACAGGCATACCGTTCTTCCTCATGGTGCGCACAAACTTGACTACTTCTTCTTCTATGCCATGAAATCGGCCTAATTTTGGACCACTGAACGACTTCCTTGTGGCTTTGGCTTTTTCTAGTTCCTGTTTTGAGAGTTTCCATCGACGCACATTTGCCATAGATACACCGAACTTTCTACTCGCATCACAGCTATTAGTTTTTTCGGCGTAATTTATCACGATCAGCTTAAAATTTGTATCATAGCTCCATCTAATTCCTTTTGCACTCGTGCCACGTACTTCAACATGATCTGTCATTTTAACTTAAGGGTTGTGCATTTAAATCAAGAATGCACAACTCAAAATTACTGTCACACTTAGTGAATCGCGGTGAGTCGTTTGAAAGGGGAATCCCAATGATTTCCGCTCTCATTTGTTTTGACCTTGCGGTTGCCATTACGAGCAAGATGAAAGTACGTCGTCTGTGTTATGATCGTCAACGATGATTATTAGTCTAAATAATTATTATTCCCGTCATATTTTTCTTATTGTTATTACTATTTGTTTATTTCACTTTTTTATGTACGTACTTGAATATGCTGTTGTGAATTGTTTACTCTAACATACCATTTGTTGTAAAAACCATTGATTAAATGCTTAAATATACTTCGTATTCGAATGTAAGACGACTCTTGATATTTACAGCTGACAATTTGGAAAAAAAGGTCGTCTTAGATTCAGGTGAATACAGTATATTGTCTACAATAGGGGTCTACAACATGGTGCTTTTTAGCAGTCTTACCATGCACTTCTAGAATGCTAAAATTATATTTCCTGGTATGGTTAATTTGATTCATTTGCCTGGTTTCTTTATCTTACATACGAAAGGACATTTTAATCTCTTTGGCATTGATTTGATTTTATTTATGGTCATTCATACTTCTACAAAAGTAGTGATGCTTCCATGTGCTCTAGAATGTAACTCGGTACTCACCATGTTGAAAAGGTTGTGGACCCCTGGTCTACAACAATTCAGTGAAAATAGACTAAAATAGTTTGCAGCTAGATATTACTCAGTTGTGTAAATTTTATTAAACTAAGTCTTGAAGTAAATATGAGATAATTTGATAGTGATGTAAGTAATTTTTACTGGGTAAAAATATTTCCAGAAAAGAATATATATACGGTAGATCAGGGATGGCAAATACGTGGCATGCATAAGATGGTATTTTCTTTATTAAATGTGAAGTTTCTTAGAGAAAAAGTAAACTATTGGCACGCAAAAAAAAATCTGATGGTTCACAGTATTTTCTTGGCATGCGAATCAAAAATCATTTGCCATCCCTGCAGTAGATCATCGATTATCTGGTGCCCTAGGGGGGAAGGGGTTACCAGATTCTCAATAACGTCAGATAATCACATAGAAGTTTTTATGCAGCTTATTTTTTAACATTCTTTTATAACATTGTGTTTTTGTGTGTTGCGTTGTATAAAGACTGGTGCCTTCAATGCTTCAGAACGATTGTGTATTGGATGATATAAAGTATGTAGTGGTGATACGGGATACATTTCCGCCAGACCACCGAAGATGTGGTAAGAGGAGAAGGCTATTCGCCCTCAGTACAGTTGCCTTTGTCAGTACAGTTTAGCTAATCAGTCAAACTCAGATTACAGAAAAAGAATTTTTGATTATCAAATAAAGGTTACAAAAACTTGGACTATACAAATAACACTGATTGCTAAGGAATCCTCAAGACTAATGGGTACACAAATATTTTGAAGAAGGAAAACTCATGGAAGACAATAGCGAATGAATTTCTGTTTGAAGAAATGTGCAAAAAAAGGCCATTCAAACCATTCACTAATTGTATACATATAAGTGAGAGAAAAACTCAGGTGGGACAGAGGATGGCCTACATATAGACGAGAATAATATACAATTCAGTTACGTACAAGTCAGTATGTGTAGGTATGATTTTTGCATAGTGTTTTGCTGGGATTACAAAAAATATGGATAAATGAGTATTACATATAACTGGGTTACGTATAACCCAGATCCTGCTGTACTACTCGCAATCATCCTGAAACATTTTGGCACCATGCAGTGCACTATCACCAGACTGATACTGCTTTTGATGCGATTCTACAGCCAACACCGAATTACTCACAACTTTCACCAGATCAGCCAGGACTGCCGGATAATGTTGGAAGTTGGATAATCAGTCACTGAATAATCAATGATCTACTGTAATAGTACAGTAGAACCTCGTAAACCCGGCATTCTCAAAAACTCGGCACTTTTTTGAAAGTTATATGTAAAAAATCCTAATACTCTAGAAATTACTTTAAATGATGTATTCTTATCTGTTTTCATTGGAACCACATGTTTAGATTCATGGTGATAGCAATTGTTTTTTGTTAATGCAATTAGTACTTTTGTTAAATTTTATTTTGACATGACTTCAAAAAAAGAAGACAACCCATAAGTGGTGTTATGAAACAAACAGAAAAATCTCATGATTGAAAAAAAAGTGGAATTACTAAGAAAACTTGAAAAAGGTACTTTAGTGAAGAGACTTTGCAAAGAATATAGCATTGGTAGTTCCACTGTGTATGACTTAAAGAAGAAAAAACAGAAATATTGAAATTTTATGCCGAGAGTGATACACCTAAAGCTATGTGTAGCCGTAACACACTACATGTCCCGGGTAAATATTGTTGATAAGGTTTTGTTTGAGTGGTTTCGTCAGTGAAGAAGTAAAGGTGTACCTATTTTAGGCCTAATGCTGATACAGCAAGCGAAAATTTTTCACAATAGCGAAAAGGGTGGTAGAAGATGACATTGAAAACTGGGTTTATATCAACAATGATGCGCCTGCTGTACTTCAGCTAACTGATGTGAAATAGTCGAAATAGTGGACATGGTTTTGAAATCTGAGCATGAAAAAGATAAAGAAAATGTAAGTGATGATGATCAAGATATAGTTAAGGACAAATCTTCAATAGATCGCTGTATACAGTTGGTCACAGATACAATATCTGTTTTAGAACAATGCTCTTGCATTGATTTTCAAGAGATTACGTGTTTGTATCGAATACAAGATAAACTTACGAAGGAAAAATCAAAATGCATGAAGCAAGTTACAGTAAAACTCGTTTATAACGATCACGCCTAAAACAAAATCTCGGCTATAACGAAGAAATGTCTCTGTCCCTTGAACTTTTCCATAAGGACATTGGTTAAATTTCTCGGATGTAACGAACACGCATTTTACGAATTCTCGGCTGTAACGAACAAATGTTTGGTCCCGTGGCAAAAAAATGCCCCATATACAACGAAGTTTGGCGAGCAGAGCCATAAGTAATGAATAGTTTCCGCCCGTTTATCACGCACTTGTTGGTAGAGGTCCCCTTCCTCCCTCTACCCCTTCCATACGAATTTCCGTGCTCCCTTTGTTTTGAAATTGATATTAAAAATGTGAAATTTTTATGTAAATTAATGACCATAATAATAATATTAATTGGCCATTTAAAAAATCGTATGTAATAGCAATCAAACATTTTACATTCCGCGAAGTTGATAAGCATCTCTTTGCATATGTAAGTATGGCATTGAAGTCTACTCACTGCAAATACAGTAAAATCTGTGTTATCCGGCTATCTTGGGGATAGTGGATAGCCGATTAGGAGAAATAGCCGGTTAGGGGAGCGTTTTTCAATTTTGACATCGCAAATTTAGCAATAACCAAACAAAATTGGGCTTAGGTTCACTATCGTACTCCCCAAACATAACTATGCATGGGGTTTGCATTTTCCATTTTAATTCTTCCACACGTAGTTAGATGTAGATACTATTTACCCATTCTTATTTCATACGTTGCTACGCTTACATGCAAAACAAAAGACTATTGAAAAGTTTAGGGCGTCCGGGAAATTTGGCGAGTACGACAGTGAATCTTTTCCCAAAATTGAATTTATTGGATTATATCTTTCTTATTTATCTTTATTTACTCTATTAGAAAAGGACGAAATTATTGAATTCTTCTGAACATTTCTGTGAAAACCAGTCATATAATATTTTACGCAGTTCCTCCATTTTTGGCTTATGAAGTGTATGGTTTTTATTAATTGATTTACTCGTCTCAGAAGATGACACAAATTCTATTAATTTAGCCTTATGAGCCTTGATATCGTAGAGCGTGGAAGATCCGATGTTGAATTCTTTTGTTATGGCTGCTCTATTTTCTCCTTTTTCAATTCGTTTGGTCAGCTCCAGCTTTAGTGCTAGCGTTAAAACAACCATTTTTCTCCTGCCCCTTGCTTTTAGGTATTTATTTTTATGACATATTAAATGGATGGGTAATTTTTTAAATAATAAAAAGCGATAAAACTGGAAATTGTAGAAGTACACCAAATGCAAATTACGTAACCAAAAATGCCATGCTTACTCGGCAGCCCCAGAAGTATACGGAGTAAATACGTAATACCTATATATACATTTATATTTTAAGAAATTTTAAAGTGGAAGTTGTGGTATTACACATACAATTTACACAAAAATTCATAAAAAAATAAAAAGAAATACAAAATGAATAGTATTTGTGTAATTGCCGGTATCTAAGGGTGGCCGGTTCTAAATAGCCGGATAGCACAGCTTTTATTGTATGTGTATACATGTTATACGGGATGTATAGGCCAAAAACCATGTTTCTCGTATATAACGAAGTCACACTTATAACGAAGCAATGAGTTGGTCCCCTCAAATACGTATTAAACGAGTTTTACTGTAGTTTGCCTGATCTGTTTAAAAAAAATTCTCAGAATAATGTTTGATGAAAATAATGTTGTAAATGAGTATTAGATATACGCCCTATTTCACGTTCATTATTTACTTTTTAATGGTTCTTTTATAATTCCTCGTTTTAGTGCATGTATAAGTTGGGTTGCCACCTCTCTGGGTTTTGGGACTAGTTTCCGGGTTAAAGGTAAAATTCTCCAGGTCAACAACATACACGGACCAAAGGGACACTCCTAGGGTGACCATATGTCCTGTATTTTACAGGACGTCCCGTTTTTTGACCGATTTTTCCTAAAATGTCCCACGTCCCGTGTGAAATCAATACGGGATGCACTTTGTTCGGTTTCAGATACAATTACAGTATTTAAATATAATTAATGCAGTGTTTGGAACGAGCCGGAATGAACCCAGACCGCACATGTATAGAAAATATCGACGATTAGTTTTGAATTGTAATATTTTCAGATCAATAAATAAATATTCTTTGCATTTCTATGAAAAGTAATTATCTCTTGTGTCTTAAACATTTAAAAACAGTAAACACACCAGTTTCTTCACCTATGAGAATCTTTGGGTTAAATTAGGAAATCTCCTGGTCAGATTAGAAAATCTCCGGGTCATTGATGAATTTGAGGTGGCCACCCAGTGTATATGCAATAGTCTTCATTGATAATGAGTTCCCTTTTAATTGTTATTCATCATTTGAATTATATAATCAATTACCAAAAATGTACATTAAGGATTTTTTATAAATTTTCAAAAACCTGGCAAATGCTAAGTCCCAAGGTTGCCGGGTTTATGAGGTTCTACTGTATGTACAAATATACAGGGTGTTCAAGAAGTCTGTATATGGTAGATAGATAAAAATTACAGGTTGGTAACACTGATGTTTACTATTTTTGAAAAGTTTTCCACTAATAAATCCTTTCCTCTAGTGACAAAACCATTTTTACAAGTGAGGTTAAATAGTAGACATCAGTGTTGCCAACCTGTAATTTGTATCTATCTACTGTATAGAGCAGTGTTTCCCAACCTGGGTGCCATGAAGTGTTTTGAAGGGTGCTGCAAAAAATATTGTTTTCCCATTTTTAGCCTCATTTTGCATCGTCGGCTTTCAAAAATGCAAACCAGAGTTAAGTCGACCTTCTTTTCATTGCAAAGGCACTTCGAAATGAAAGGAGATTGGAGTTAGGGGTTCAACTTCACCACGATTATTACTGATGGTGGATAGGGAGAGGTGCTGCCAAATTCTGAAAAGTCACTTAAGGGTGCCGCAACTCTAAAAAGGTTGGGAAGCACTGGTAAGAGACTTTTCGAACACCCTCTATAATAACGCATAGAAAATTTAATCTCAATTGATCAGACCAATGTAGAGGAAGGGGTGCCCACTTTATGCACACACATAATAAGAAACTGCATTAGGTCCAAACTCCTGGAACACTTTTATCACTCACATTTTACTTTGAATAAACTGAGACTTAACAACATGTAAAACTCTAAAAATCACCACTTAAATCTTCATTCACTAGGTTAAAATTTCATAACTTGAGCCTGTATTTTCCATGCATTTAAAATTTTAAAGTACTTGACATTTTCTCATTTCTTGTCTCTCTGCCACTTCATCATGGTAGGGTTAAGATGAGTATATGGGAGTGTTTAGTGGCTCTAAAAGAGTACACAATATAAAATATTTCCTCTGCATGTACAGCAATTGAAGGGCTGGGAGCAAGAACCAAGTAAGTCACAAATTCTAATTTTTCAGGAGAAGCAATAATTTTTTTAAAAAATTCTGGAATCACCATTAAGTGCAATTACCAAAGTTTCTAGAACCAAATGCAAGTAACCTATTACTTGTAGGCAAAAAAAATATTTTTTGGTTTATTTCAGGCCCAGGAAGGGCAAAAAACTGGAGTGGACTTACCTGGTTATTGCACCAAAATGAAAAAAATGATTATGCAATAGTAAAAAATCCAGCTTTATTAAAGTATGAAGTACAGTGGTACTATAAGATGGTGTGTAAAAGTAAAAATCACCAAAAATGGACTTACATGGTTCTTGCACCCAGCCCTTCAGTTGTCAAATTACTGCATTTTAAATGAAAAACATGCCCTTTCGTCTGCAAAGCAGGTACTCCCTGTCTGGTTGATCAAGAATATACTATGAATAAACCAAGCTAAAATCAGGCTAAAGTAAGATTTTTTGCCCTAACATATGTAAAAACTTGATATTCTAAGTTATGTCAGAGGGGCAATGGACAGGTGGATGCTGTAACTGGTTCTCTATTATTTAACCTGTAAACACCGAATGTGCCTGTATGGACACACAACATTTTCAGAGCTCTCCACTGAACATGCCATTTCAGGCCCAGAGAGTTTAGAAGCTGACTACAAATGTCATATTTGTCATGGAGATGTGAAATTTGGAAGGGTTTACCCTTGATACAACCTCTCATGGTTTATAGAGGCAATCATACCGAAGCTCTAAGGATTAGCAGTTGGGAGACCTCACCAGAAGAGTATGAAGACAATAGGGAAAGAGTGTTACACTCGCTCCACTCTTACCCACCTTAACTCGGGTTATCAATAGCACTATCCATCGTGGGAGACTGAATCCTAAGGCTTTTAATATTATTTTCTTTGATTTCATATCGGTGTGTTTTGAGTGTATGTAGCCATTTGTTTTTGGATCTCCGAACAGTGTTAGTTGAATACGAGTATTTTCCTTCATGTGAATTTTCCCCCCAGTAATTTCACTATTCTCTTCTATTTACTTCAACCTTTCCTTATATTTTTGTCTTTATATTTATGTCCCTTCTTAGTTGTAGAAATGGCACAGAAACGTAAAATGTGTGATTTTGAGAGGGAGGAGAAAATTGCTATTGATTCTGAGACGAAAAACAATATTGCCGAGAATCAATATGGGCTATGTTGATAAGGGGGACAGGAAGCCGAATAGCCATAAGGTTAGTTGCCGCACTTGGAGGTGGACGAAGAAGCTATTCTTCCACTTTCTCAATCTCACAGTCCTAAACAGCTGGATCCTACTGATGTCATGTGAAAACAAGGCATCAGCAGTTTTGTCTTACTCTCGTTGAGAAAAGTGCATCTGATCTTTCTACTTCTCTCCATAGAAGACCCAGTGCAAGTGGGACACAATTGCATCGCTTAGAAGCACAGGAAAATAAACACTGGCTCATAAAAGGCAATCACTTGCAATGAGTTCCAAAAAGGGCAAATACACATGGACTGTTAAAAATGAAAAATTTGTTATATGGGACTGTATATTTTCATGTTTTGAATTATACCACACAAAGCAAACTTTATAATAATTAGTAAATATCGATTTATGTTTTAGACACAGAGAGAATTGTCTAGTAAAATAGAGCAGTTTGAATTTGTATTTTTAAAAGTTATTTTTTCCTTTACCATTCTTCTTCGATATGCAGACTAAGAATTTGTTTTTATTTGAACATTTTATCACCATTAGTTCAGGAAATACGTTAATTTTTCTGAATAACTGCATGACATTTTCAAATCCCTAAAATTAAATCTGGCCAACAGAATACTTGGTAAGATAATTGATCATTAGTCTTATTTCTCTCATTTGTAGGATTTAACTCACATTATTGCTTTTGTTAATCATTTCTACAAATATGACATGATTTTCGATTTTATTAAACCTTTTGATGCATTTGGTTGGTCTTAAGTGTTTGTTAAATTGTCTTGATGACTTTTTTCCCTAGGTTCCAACTGAATATTGGAGAAAAATATTCAAATTATAAAGGAATGGAACAAATTTTGTGGAATAACTTGGTTTAATTCCATATAAATATTTATGTATATGGAGTTAAACCAAGTTAGCAAAAATTTTGTTTTGGTCCTTGATTGTAGAATTTCACAAATTCAAGGCTAGTTTAGTGAATTATATCAATTACTAGCTGAAACGCCCGGCTTCACTCGGGAAAGTTTTCTTTTAAGTAGCAAACGATTTTTATTGCTCGGAGCAAACGTTCCCCATTCCTTAATTATGCAAGCGATGCTTACATTAACATTTACTATTTTATGTATTGTATTGTAAATTTTTACCATTAATATAATTACGCATTAACGTCTTACTTTATATTCACATGGATAGATGCACCGAAGCCTTTAAAACAGCAGTAAAATTATGTGGATTATGTCAATACTATTAGCCAAAACGTAAGCAATAAAACAACGTCTTGGTTACCGAACAAATGTAAGTAGATGTATCGATTTATGTTGCGATAAATCTGTCAATGTTAATGGTAAAAGATAACAATGTTCTAATATTCCTAAAAAATGATTTGACTCAATTTAAAAGTATTCATAGACTATATTTAGGCATGAATCCATTTGCACCCTTATCTTGGCGTTAGCTATCCTTTCTCTACGGCACACCACGGCATGGATTTTCCTTGCATTAATCTTTACATGTATATCTCCCTTTGAAGAGGACAACAATTATGAAATTTAGCTTTGTTGCTGCCTGAAAAATTGTCATCTAAACCGATAAATTTTGCGCTTAAAGGAAAATTTCAAGCGATTTAGCATGTAAAACGACAAAACATGAACAGAATTAAAATATTCAGTCTTTCGTGCGTAAAATAATCCATTTCCCGTGATCGTAAGTTAATATTTAGGTATATTTATATTCACATCAGTGAAGAGCTGCATGGCATTTTGGGGTTTTTCCACACCATTTCTCATGAATTCTAATGGAAATAGTATTTTGTTGACCCCATGGGGTATAAGAGACCCCCAGTCTGCTAACCTAGACCAAGTTCTTCCTTCGGTCCATAGGATGGCCCATGAAACTTTTGAATTCGATAACTTCAACAATGTAAAAACGTATAAAGAACATACACTCTAAAATATTTATAAGATTGAGTTATCAAATATCATATTATTTCATCACCCAATTCCATCTTATTTAAAAATACAACTTTATAATATCTTTTGCTGGTTTACGGGGAAGAGGACCTTTTTAATAAACTGATAAATGGTTTAGTACAAGAATAGTCTCTCTTATATAGGCAATTCTTATATACAGTAAACTCTCTGTTATCCGGCACTCATGCAACCGGAATTCTCAAGCAACCGGCATCTCCTGCCTCTCGATTTTTATTACAGCTAGTTTGAAATGTTACTGATAAAATTGGTGTTTTTGACAGTTTTTTGTTTACATCTAATTCGGAATGTTACCGCTAAAATTTGCATTTTCAGCAGTCGCAATACACAATTGTGGATGTTTCTTGAACTGTGTTTGTGTTAAATAAAATATTTTGCACATCCTTTTTAAATGCCTCCTAAAACTCCAATATGTGCTAAAGGTAAGATAAGGAAACGGGTTGTGCTAACAACCCAGAAACTTGATATAATAAAACATTTAGAGAAAAGTGAGAACCGCAATGTTTTAATGAAAGAGTTCAATGTTGGTTCTTCCACTATTTATGACATTAAGGCGCAGTTAATGAAATTCATTACGTCTTCTGAGACACCTAGAAGGTTCGGCGCACTCTTCATAAGGCGAAACTTGAGCAATTGGATATCGGTATTTATGAATGGTTTTCTATAAAGCGTTCTGAGGGAGCCACTATTTCTGGACCAGTGTTGATTGAAAAGGCCAAAGATTTTTATGAACAAATGGAGATTAGTGAACCGTGTGCATTTTCAGATGGATGGCTAACATGTTTTAAGATCAGACGTCTAGATGTTTTGGGTGATAAAAAATCGGCCGACCAAGAAGCTGCTGATAAATTTTGTGAATTTTTTGAAACATTAATTAAGGAATATATATAAGTATCCAACACATTTAATTGCATTATTTTAATATTTACTAACTGCACTGTATGTAATGGTGTCATGATTGTGTGTCACTATTCGCTTCTCTTTTGTTTAATATCAATTTGCTTCAAGAATTAATACAATGTGTTGTGTGAGGATAATTTCTCTGCTTTTATCGGACAAGGAAACAATTTTTTGTTGGAAAATTCTGAAGGTTGAACGAAGTTAACCCTTACCTCGCATCTTTATTAGAACAAAAGAGAAGTTAATAATGATAGGTATACGAGAAATTCCATAGGATGTAATGCAGTTATTAAATATTAAAATATTGCAATTACACGTGTTGAATACTTGTACGAGGTACTACCCAAAAGTTCCGGGATTGTAGCCATAAACTACTGTAGACTTACCTGAGGTTCTAATCGCCACCGTCACCCTCGAAGTAGTCCCCTTGGGAGTTGATTCAACGATCCCAGCGCCTCTGCCAGTCATGGAAGCACCTCTGGAACTGTGATTTTGAAATGCTGTTCAGCACTTCCTGCGATTCTGCCTGGATGTCTTCAGTGGTGTCAAATCTCCGTCCCTTCATACGAATTTTCATCTTGGGGAACAGGAAGAAGTCGCAGGGGGCTAAGTCGGATGAGTAGGGGGGATGGGGGACCACTGCCATGTTGTTCTTGGCCAAGAACTACTGCACAGACAGAGCGAATTTGGCTGCAATCCGCCTCATGTTTAATTCATCAGACAGAATTCCTTGACATGTCGCGTAGGACAAGCCAACAATGCTGCTGACATCTTGGATGGTATGCCAACGATCCTCGTGAATGACCTGTCACACTTTTTGCATGTTTTCATCCGTTGTGCTGGTTGAAGGCCGACCAGAACGTTCGGAATCTTCAACAGACATTTGTCCACGTTTGAAACGCGAGAACCACTCAAAAGTCCTGGTTCTACTCATAGCCTCGTCACCGAATGCTTGCTTAAGCATTTCATGTGTCTCGGATGCGGTTTTGTCAAGGTTGAAGCAAAACTTGATACAGTCTGTCATTTTACTACACAAGAAAATCGCAGAACGCCGGTAACAATGGGTTGAATAAACTCGCGTGAAAAGAAAACACGTGCGCACACACACCTGAAACTTTACAAACTGCTTCATAAAGGATGTCTTCAGCACATCCTAGCGGCAGAAGTCCCCACTACTTCCGGTTAGTGCTCCACGTGGCCAGTCCCGGAACTTTTGGGTAGCACCTCATATATTTGAGTTTCATTACTTCCTTGAATTTCAAGGAATTATTTAAGAACAGTTGAGTAGAGTACCTAGGCTAAAGGTTAACAATTTCAAGATGATATTATAATTTGGCATCTGTTTCTTATTTTGGTATCAAATGCTTTATTGAAGCCAATCCGTTAAAACTCTCAAGCCACCAGAATATTCACTTAACCGGAAAACCCAATTCCCCATGCATTCCCGATAACTGGGAGTTTACTATATCAGTATTTGATCACACCCTCTTAATATAATAAAATCCAACCTCATTCTGTTGCTTGGTAGGATTTTATGAATCATTGTTCCATTTTGATAAATCTTCTTCCAGTTATTTGGTACAGGCAGTCCTCGACATCCATACATTCGACATCCGTACAATTCGCTCTTTCATACGTTATAAATTCTCGCCCCTCAACCACCTTTCATACTCCGAATTCAGACTTTCATACATCAGCTGACGAACAAACATTTTGAGCTATTGCATAATCGCGCGGTCTGTCAGTCAAGCCAACATTTTTAATAAATTACCAAATTAAAGTATGCTATGTAATAATATACATATTATATGTAATGTAAGATTTTTGTGTAATGTTTTTAATATTGTACTGAAATTTGACAAGATTAATACCACTGTAAAGTCGGTTAATAATCAATAAATTCTTATTATTATTTAGTCTCAGCAATGTTACCCTCTTTGTTTGTACGTACAGCAGTGTTTCTTTGTTTGTGCATTTTACACCTGTTATTCTATAAACATGAGTGAGAAACGGAAAACTGAAAGTGCTAATACAAGTGAAAAGAAACGTAGGACTCATAAACTGAACACGATTGAGACAAAGATGGAAATAATTAGGCGTGCCGAAAGCAGTGAATCTTTAGCTTCAATCGGATGCTCATTGGACTTAAGCCGGTCGAGTGTGTTCAATTGTGAATGAGAAGAAAAATACAATAATACAATATGTACTGTGGCATTCTGAATTAAAGCCACATTTTTTTAAAGAGCAAGAAATCGATCTACACACGCTTCGATGACGTTGACGATATCCCGTTAGCAGACCGTGAAACAATTTGAGACAATGATTGTGCAGTTGCTTGGCTTTCTCGCAAATGACAGCGAGATTTTCTTGTGAATTTCGGTCTCGATTCACAGGTTAAAAGCCTTCTCTGTCTTCTCTACATACAGATTCCTAGGTACAAAAGACACTTTTGTACTCGTTGAAGTACCACTGGCAACACTAGCTCTAATCGGTTCTTCAATTTTCTTATCGATTTTATTGTGAACTCGGTCACACCAAGTAATTTACCAACTGATGAAGCAGTTCATTATGCGCAAGCCTATCTAAAACTTCAATTTTCTTCTCCAAAGTCATCACTTTCTTCACCCTTTTTACCAACTTTTCTTTCATTTCAATCATCACTTTCTTTGGGGCTATGATTAGGCAGTATTACAAAAAAAATGAAAATAGGAAAATGCTTTAATGAAAAAAACTTGCACTTTCAGACATTATACATTGACAACCCTAAACCACCTTCCGTACGCCGAATTCGGACTTTCGTGCGTCAGCAAAATGACGAACAAATATTTCTAGTGCTGCTGGTTGCCAGCCAACAGGCCACCAGTTTCCACCGCGCCGGCATCTTTGTCTGTACAGGAGTGTTTATTTGTGCAATTATTTAAATACTTTATTGCATTTTGCCCTATCTCTCTATATTATAAAATGGACGATTGTGTCTAAAAGGCACCTGCTCAAAAAACTAAACATTTATACCATAATTAGAGATTTTTAAATATTTTTTGGCTCTCTGGGAACAACCCCCCTATAACATGTAAATCTATGTTTGACTTTCATACATTCGACTTCTGTACACGTTTTCAGGAACGCATTATGTATGGATGTCGAGGACTGCCTGTATCTTAAATTTGTTGTCAAAAGGATTTTCTCTAAGGGGCATTCAACTTGCTTTTAAATTTACATATTTAAGTAGAAGTTGTGTAAGTTATGTTTTAAAATTAAATTTCAATTTAAGTATCTCCATTTAACTAACCAAATCCTAATTGACATATTGTTGAAGAAGTATTGTCAGGGAGTAAGGCAAAGTAGGAAATCGAGTGAGAGATAATGAAGCAGAGTGAAAGGAGGAGAAAGAACGAGCAGAAGAGAGAATGAGGGAAATTGTGCTTTAACAGCATTTGTAAAATATGGTCATTTAAGTTATTTTTCATTTTAATAAAAGGATTTGTTCTTCGAAAAATTTTTGCCTTTCTATTTAAAAACCACGTAAAAAGATAGACAAGTAATTAAATTTGATGTCTTGTCATTCTTCATGGGCGTTTATATTATTAAATATATGTATCTGCATAATACAGTGAAGTAATTTGCCAATGATATTGAGAAGATCTAGCCATTTAGGTGTGTGCGATATTTTTTCTTAAGCATTTCCCCCCTTGAAAGTCAAATGGTTTGACCGTTGGCACCCAAATTATCATATCAATCGCATGCTTCAGAGTTAAATGATTAGACAAGACCAAAGCAGTTTTTACGTTTCAAAATTTGTAAAAGCTGTGTGGAGTAAAATTTACAACCTCAGTGCAGTATTTTCTTAAAATGCTTAGAGGAACCTTCTTCTGGACTCACTGAGTTTACCAATGCAGGCTGAATATCCTTTCAATCCTCTGTCACTATCAAAGTAGAGTCAGGCTCATATTTGTGTCCTTACTTCTCCATTTACACTTGAGAATCCAAAAGCACTTTTCCATTGTTGTTTTGTTTAGCTGTGCTTATAATTGTGTTTTAATTTCAGTCCAAGTTGTTAAAAAGTACTTTCAGCATATTAGATGAAGAAAAAGTAATTGTTGTAGTATTGTGTGAAGAGGCAAAGAGGAAGGAGCAAAATATCAGAAACTGCTTGGAACAGAAAAAGCTTGAGAAAATGAGAGTGAATTATCCACATTTTATAAGATTTGATCAATGATAAAACAAAATTTTTCTCATACTTTGGAATGAGATACGATAACTGATAGTGTGACATCAGAGAAGCTGTAATATTGTTAAACCCAGTGCTGCCAATCTAGCAAATTTGTAGCTAGATCTAGCGACTTTAGGTTTGATCTAGCACCTAGAAAAATATTATAGTGACCATTTATAAAACTAACCAATTGATTTAACTATCTAGCAAATTCTGGCATCTGTGTATAACTAAATACAAAAAAGAAAATTGAAAAATGTATATAGATAATCAGAATATTCTTTTAATTTGTCTCTTACATTTTATTTTATTGTTTTATTTTTATAATTTGAGCAGTTTACTACAACAATGAAACAGTGGCTTTACAAAATGGTGGTATTTTGGCCTTAAGAATAAAGGTAGAGAGGGAGTGTTTCTTCATAATAAAGTGGGGCTTACCCGATAAGTGAAGAAAGTATTCATTGGAAAGCACGAGCTCCTTATTCTTATCATAGGTACCATGTGGACTATGTATCTGTAGCTAAAATTTGCTGGAATAACACTGACCTAACATCACCTTCAGAAAACATTTTAAAAGATTTTGTTCTAAGATAACTGCCATATTTTCAAGTCCAAAAGTTTTATTTTTAGTGCATGTTTTACGAGTTAAATGACATTAAATGTAAGTAACAAAACAATCTGTGGCGTAGTGTAACAGTTTTTCATGCTCATTTGCAGAGAGCACCATTGTTCATTCCCTAGCAAATTTCTAGTGACGAACAAGATGTACTCTAGCAACTTACAGAAAAATAATTGGCAACATTGGTTGAACAACAAGCACAAGATGCTGAATCACTTGCACTAGCAAAGCACTCTGCTGCACTCCTTGCCAAATTTTGTCTCAGATGAGTCCCAGATAGTGATTTCAGCTGAGGGAATGCCACTGAGTATAAGTGTGAGTGGTTTCGTTTCAATATAAGGAAAGAATTTGGCAGGGCATTTAATTGTGAGCCTTCCTTAATGCTCAGTCTCATCCTATGCTACTTCCATCATATAGCACACATATAAATTGGTCTTTTATCCTTACAACTTTATTTAGTTTATGTATAAATAAAGTTATGTGACTGTTGTTCCATCTGAAAAGCATTGTGGTAGTTTTTATGCAGTAAAAATTCAATTTAATTATTTTTAATTAAGACATTCTAGAGCAGCATTTCTCAACAGATATGTCTCAAATAGCAAGGTGGTGGCACCAAAATTTCTAGTAATGGCATGTAAAAAGCAAATTTTGTTAAGCAGTTTCTTGTCTTTCTCTCGCATAATTTTTAATAACAACAAAAACGGTACTTAGTCTTAAATTCTTCATTATAATGCAGTACTCCTTTATTTAGTTAAGTTGATTACATTGTGAAGTGTGTTGTACACGTGAGCATCGACCATCATGTCTTTGCAACAGAAAAAACATTGAGAATTGCTGTTTTAGAGTATACTTGGAAGTTTCTCCTCTACATTTAGTTTGTTATTTCTTATCTGCCATTTAATTTTAAGGTCAAAACCTCTTATGTAATCAATTTTTTTCTAAAAACATTCTTCTTTAGGTCTTGAAAAAATATCCATGGTTGTGGTGTATGGATAAGCCTGTTAAAAAACGTCCTCAGCTCTACATAGTGAATCTTCAGTGGACTCCTAAGGATGATCAAGCTACCCTCAAAATAAATGGTAAATATAAACTATTAAGCGAGTAACTTTTGCTTTTATTTGTTTGCATTTGAAGGAATAACTTTACTGTTTAATTACTATTATGGAACAGATAATCTAAACTTTATTTACTGCTTTTAGTTTATATTTTATGTTGCTATTTTTGAGCTTTACCACTAAACTAACCTACCATATATTCTATATATACTAGTTTCTGCAATCTGTTGGTTGGTTTGTCTGATGTAATGCTACACCCACTCACTAGAAAAAATTCGAATAATAATATTTATTTTTATATGCCCTCGGCATGATTCGAATCTGCGACCCTAGCATTAAGAGCTAGACATGCTAACCACCCCTCTACCAATAACTCAAGAAAGAATTGAGATAGTTACTTTAAATTAGGCAGGAATGCTTGATTCACATCTTTTAAGGTGATGACGAAAAAAACCTGGAAGAAAGTTCTCGGTTCAACTTTAAGGAAGACATTTCCATTTCCCATAAATTAAAACTTAAAAATCGACTTTTCGACGTGCAGGCTTTGATTCTTTTTTAGATTAAAATTAAAAGAATTAACCTATGATCTTCGGATCTAAACCACTTTGAAGATAAAATTATAAAGTTTCTTATACTGTTCATCTTTTTCCGCCTACATTTCGAAATCACTCATGTTAAATGTTTATATTTCACATATTTTGGGAAAATCTTGTCATTTTAACTGGATGCTATCTTGCCTACCAATTACATTCTTAGAACTCGAAATCCTATAGTTATTTCAGTCCTTACGGGTGTAAGCGTGCTTTGAATGCTTTTAATACGAGAGAGAGAGAGTGGGGAGAGAGAAGGAAGGAGAAAATTTCTTTTAACCAGAATAAAAATTATCTTTTGAAATTTCCATTTTTATTTATTTTGACCTGTCACATGACAGGCTGTTATCTAGTTAACATATATTTTGGAGCCTTAATAATTTGTGATTATATTCCTAAGTTGAATAGATTTATTATCTTCTGTTTCATAATTTGTCTTCTCTTAAAAGTCCTGTTTGCTGAAGGTATATACAAGGAGTACAGATTCTGTGTAGCCAGTTCTAAGCAGGAAGTAAATCAGCTGATTCATTCGTTTTATATCAGAAATATGAATAAAATTTGTAACGGCAATGTTTTGTATGTGTGGCATGAAATGGGTCAGCTATACGACTTGACTCTTAGGCATCTGTTACCGTAGTGTACCATTAAATGAAGCTGGAATTTCGGAAATGCTTGAGTACTCAAATTACGTCCACTGCTCTATAGGGAATGCTAATGCTAACTGTTATTTTGCAGACCTCCAATTTGTGACAAGATGCCAGGAAAAAAATTGCTATTTGAGGATATAAGCTTGTGAACAATGACTGGATAGTGTAGAATCAGTGATATGCCACTAATTGTATCTGAACAACTCAAAAGAATTTTCCTGTAATATGATTGTTATTTTCTTGCATTAGATGAGAGTCACGACATAAAAGATACCGTTCAATTGCTAGTGTATATACATAAGGCAAAATAATGACTTTGAGATTACTCAGGAGATTACATATATGCATTCATTATATGGACATATGACTGAGTAAGATATTTCTAAAGAGATAGTTGGTTATGCTGAATTTGGAGCTACCAGAAGAGAAAGTTGTTGGTGTCTATATTATAGACAAAACTTTCCAATCAAGGTTGATTTTGGCATGTGCCAACTTTTGAATTGTGCACCTCTGGTGTATACCATGATGTGCCAGTCCATTCTCCTATGCTCAAATGTATTCAATGTATTTAATCTTTCTACAAATTTCTTTTGTTTGGTCTGTTATTAATGCAATGACATTATGAGCAGAAGAATGCAAGGCACAGCATCTTTAAAAAAACAATTGATATTGACATGTAAAAACATGGCATGCTGCTTATATTTGGATGCATTTTTTTCCTCATTTCTGTCTTGAAAAATGAGGGTGTGACTTACATGTGAGTAAATATGTAACACACACCACATTTACTCACATGTAAACTGCCTCTTCAAATGTGTATACAGGCAGTTCTCGCACTTACGACATAATTGGTTCCTGAAAGTCGCATCGAAGCATTGTAAGTTGAAGTACATTTTCCCATAAGAGCATTGTTAAAAATTTGGGTTATGTTCCTATCCCAACAGCTAGATAATATATTTTTATAAAATGAACCGTAATATTGTACTCAGGCAAAGATAAACATAAATATAACTTATTAAAGACCAGACAAATCTTTTTATTCCAATTGGAATACAACAATGACTTGTAAAAACATCATCGAAAAGTAGGAAATAGAAAAAATCACTGAAGGAATGAGGTATGTACTTGTAAAAATTGGAGGTTATAATGTTGCAGTTTTAGGTGATTGTCACCACTGACGTACGAGGGATATCAAGGCCTGACCAGTGTTGGTAGGCGTCTCTCCTTTTTCAGAGCATATAATTACGTCAATCTTCATTTCCATTCTACGTTTCTTAGAGCCAGAAACATCTCCAGCACTTGAATTTTGCTTATCAGACAAATTTTAAGAGCAAATAAAGTTAAACAAGATAATGCAAAGAATGTATAGTTTTCCACAATCATAACATAGATTAAATGACTTCTAAGTCAAGGACTACCACTCTAAAAATAACCTTTCATATTTTGCTTTCCAGGGATTTAACCATTTAACTACGGAAATTGGATTTGCCCCACATGCTTAAAAAACATTTCACCAATGCTACTTCCTTCTCTTTTACCTCTGTAAGTTTTAATCACACACAGAGTCTCTCTGAATGTCATTTTTTTCCAAAATCTAATAACTAGCATAGAAGAGATTTAAGACAGTGACTTGATGGATTTTCATGAGAAGTCTTGTTAAATTAAATTGTAGCACATTTTGCGTGACATGTTGTTACTTGCCGTATACATTTTAGCCTGAATCGACCTTAAAGTGTTAAATGTCATTTTGGCCTGGCTGGCCAGCCGAGCGTCGTAACTGTGGAGCGGCACCTTAAGTCCGGAGCACGTTCCTTAATTAGTAAAAGTTGTAAGTCCGGAGCATCATAAGTCAGAGTGTCGTGAGTCGGAGCATCGTAAGTCAAGGATTGCCTTTAATGTTATTAAAGTCTTCACAATTTAACATGTGACTGGTAGTCAGTATGCCGATATGTGCAATTTGATTGCACAGAACATCTTCTTTTCTCCCGCATACTATTTGGATAATCAGAGAAACTACAGAGATTTTCAGTCCCCTCTAATAATACATCCTTTCCTAGAATAGAACAGTGTGAATGCATACTGAGAAATTTTGTATTGCTCTGCTATTTCTGCCTTTCCCTTCCTGCTTGAAGGGAAAAAGATACGGAATGAAAAGGTAAAAATCATCACGCTCCAATAAGATATAGTTAAAAATATCTTGATGGAAAGGTGCCCCCGACTAGTTGGTGCCTGCGTGCCATGCACCCCTTGTACTCTGGGTTGGCACAGCCCTGATTCTAACCACAAGATTTCAAGTTTTTTCATTCTCATGGAAACCTAATTGTTGCCGATTTAAGATAATTACATATAGGGTATGTTTATTAATTTTCTAAGTACATAAAATATAGGGTGAAATGCTATTTGGATTATTAATATTAAAAGACAAATTCTATCAAAATTATGGTTCACACTTTCACCACTTGATGGTGGTGATAAAAGTTTTGATAGAAACTTAAAAAACAAAATGTAATGTAATGAATATGTATCAGAGAAAAAGGCAGGCTTAGGGGTAGTGACTGACGTGTATAAGGTGATTTTCATCCAACTCTTTTCATTATTCCTAGAGGTACTATAACTGATAAGATGAATGCATGCATAAAATCATCATTTACTGTATTTACTCGAGTAATACCTGATGCATGAAATGCCTGCACTTCCAAAATTTTAATTTTGATATTTTATGGCAGCATCAGTTGAATTATCTATCTGAAGCCAAGTGTGATGATACAATTATGGTAACAAGCAAATATTTAAGAAGTAACTTCTAAAAATGACTTTTTAATGCTTTTTTAACATACGTAATCATGAAAAATTGACCAATGTCATTATATTACAAGGAGACTACACAAAAACCTATTTTGGAGTCTAGCTCCGTAATCTCGCAGAAAGGTTCCATTTTGAGTTGTTACACATTCTCAAGTTATTTAATTTAAACTGCATTATTTTCAAAGGAATCCAAAAATGCAGTTATGGTAAAATGTGATTTGAGCATGTCACGAATTAAAAGGTAACCTTATAGAATTTGTTTGTATTTAATGAGAAAGATATGCAATTCAGTTGTTTATTTCTCTTTCATCGCCTTTTCTATGAGAATGGACTCTGTCTGACACTTTTTAAAAAAATACCTGATAAATAACGTTTATTATATTATTCTACACATTAAAAAAATACATTGATTAAAAATTTTGGAAATAAAATCCTTGGTATATAGCACCTACTGAAAAACACTGAGTCAATACCTCACACCAGGTGCGAAGAATTGACTACGTGTTTCACGGGTGGCCTGTCCTCAAAAGATTAATGTGCAAATCTCATGTAATGTCTGCACCCCCCCTTTTTGATGGGAACTTTTGGGGGAAAAAGTGCTGGTATTACACAAGTAAATATGGTATATGCAGGAAAGCAGAAAAATTAATTCTCTCAATAAACATGAGACTAATTTAAAAGGGGGCAATACAGCTGATGAATTTGCAGAATTAGCGTTGCAAATATGTTATGGAAACATTCCAGATATAAAGGACAAAACTGAAATAACATAAAAACTGGATGTTGTGCTGAAATCAGTTGATGAGCTCGAATCAAAAGTTTAGCCAGAAATTTCTCATTTTGGCGAAAAGTCAGTTTCACAGTTATGTGAAAGAGCTATTCTCACCCCAAAAGTGAAATGATGACTTCATTCAATGATCATCTTAAAAACCAATTTATTTCTTAAGAAATAGTTTATAACTCTGTGGATACTATGACAAATATGGATGAAGCTGTAAATTATGCGGTTGATTTTATAAATTCTCAAAACCTAATGATGCTTCCTCATAAATTGGTGTTAAAGATTGGTGCACCAGTTACATTTCTGTGGAATTTAAATGTTCCAGAACTTTATAATGGAACCTGTTTGCAAGTTCAAACTTTCAATCCCTATGTTATTGAAACAGCTATTTTGATAGGATGTGCTAAAGGACATGGTGTTTTTATATATATTTATCCCTATGATTCCTAGCTACTACTCTTTCAAATTCATACATCTTCAACTTCTGATAAAGGTTTGTTTTTCAGTGGCTATTAATAAAGCTCAAAGTCAAATGCTATAAGTTGTCCGGATCAATTTACATTCACGTTGATTTTCTCATGGTCAGATTTACGTAGCATGTTTGAGAGTAAATAACGGAAATAATTTGTATGTTCTTGATGTTTTAATGTTGAATTTGAAAGAGTAATTGCATTTGTGTATCGTTAGTACTAATTCAGTTTTACAAATTTTTAAGTCCACTATATATTGAAAATATTCATTTTATCTGTTGTTTCGTTTTTTTTACAAATAATTGAGATTTAACTGATTAGTTGAATAACTTTTTATTATTTACGTTCTCATTGAGATATTTTATCCTTGGATGTGGTTGTTATTATATAAAATAATTATCAGGTTTACGTAATTGATGGTGATCCTATCACATTTTCTTGAGTAACTTGGGTTTTTTGTCATAATTAATTTTTTTCAATTTTGTTTCAGGCAGGTGTGATGAAGTGATGAAACAAGTGATGGCACACCTCCAGATTCCCATACCTCGCTATGATAGATATCGAGATCCAATATTTGCTCATGCCACCTTACTTCATCCTTTGGAAATGCACACAACATCCAGGCATGCTCTAGAAGCTCCTGTGGTCGATGAGAAATTTCCTTTGGATGATAAGAAAATTGTGTGTAAAACCGATAATCTTCCTTCCTCTAATGAAGAGGAATCTCAAAGTACAAACAAAGGAGATGAGAAAATGGCAGTTATTTGTGGCAGTGAAGTGAAACTGACTGTTTTAGATAGCAGTATTTCTGTTGGCAATAAGCAAGACGTTGCCTTCAATGAGCATTGTAATATTACAGTATTAGACAGTAGCACAAATAGTAAAACTTTGAAAGAAGAAATTCACAAAGAAGTTATAACTTCAAAGATTAAGACTGAATCTGTTGTCTCATATATTCATTTAGATGCTATCAATAAAACATCAAATGAGGATCTTGAGATAGCAGTTGATATTGCTAAGAAAAACTCCATTCTTCCTGCCGGAGCAATTGCTCATGATAAAGTAAAACCAGACCGATCAAGAAGCAGTAGTCCAGAGATACAAATTGTTGCCGTTGTTGTTAAAAACAATGACAGTAAGACAATATTCCAGGCCAGGGATCCTGCTACCATGTCTTTCAATCCACAATCAAAATATGTCGTTGGTGTTTCAGGGAGCAGCATCACAGCACACGAAATTAAAGAAGAAACCAAGTCTAACATCAAGAAAGAGGTGCAAGGGAAAGTTGGTGTTGGTATGAATGACGCTACTCATTCAGGAGGCATTATGTTATGTCAGAATGTGTTTGGAAGATCTTTAACAAATGGATTTGCTCCTGCGGGAACAGACCCCACCAACAGCTTTGGGGCAGGGTTGTGTCATTACTGCCGAGCTCAGCGAGGATCATACCGATGTCTGTACTATGTTCGTCATGTGCCTGTGTTTGTGAACTGCACAGGGGAAAGGGATAGGACCCCAGTGTGTGAGTGCTGTGAAAGATTGGGTGTTATTGGATCTTCGACAAAGAAACAGATTAGTCCTAGTAAGGATAAGTTGGAGTGTGTTGACAAGGATTTTGATGAAAGTTGTGAATCTCATGTTAAGAAAGGGAATGATCATAGCTTAGAGGACAGCCTTCCTGCTGAGAATACCACTAACACCACAGTATTGACAAATCCGGGATGGTTTGGCAAAGGATATAGGAAACGGATGAAAAAGAAAAGATTGACTTGATAGATACAGAGTTGCTGTCTCGATTACACTTGCTTCAAGCATTTAGAGATAATTTTTGCCATACTTTGAATCAGGTTGTGGGCTCTTGACTGTGTGTGGAGCCATATTGTGAAAGTGTTTCTATTTATTATTATTTGTGTTTTGAACTGTTTAATACTGCCATTTTACAAATATTTCCTAATTCTTTTTATGTTATGGGCTATTGAAGCTACTCAAGGCAACTAATTGTGCAAATTGTGTCCTCCTTTTAACACAGAAGGTATAAACAAGTGTACGCTCCTCGTTTTAATCTGCATTTGCTTTGCAGTTAGTGCATTGTTTTACTTCCTGTTCCTAATGCTTGCTCATTTTTTCTGTTTGCACCACAGAGTCACCTTGATGTGCAATACAGTTTTGTTGATATTTCAATCTAAGGTATTAAACAACTTGGCTGTGTTTTTATAATTAATGTTTCTACTGTATTGTTTATCATGTTAATTGGTTTATTCTTTTAACAGTTTATTAATGTGTCCTGTTGAAGCAGATAGCGAATGTTCTTAATTCTCCTGCGAGATAGACAATTATCTGTATTTTGAATATTTACACTCCAAATAGTTCTGTATTATAGAAGCTTAAGATAAAAATTGTTATTTACATTCCACTGACAAGAAACATTGATTAATTTTTCTTCCTACATAATGCATATGTATAGTAATTTTCCCGATGCACTGGAAATATTAGAAATCATTAATAATTTCCGTATGTATTGGTATGATTGGCTCTGTAGGCTCATGGTGGGTTTCAGGTTTTGACTCTCTACTATTTAAATCTTTGAACAAAGACCCCTGTATTTTTTATGATTTTTCCTGAAATTTTAATAAAAATCTAAATGATTATACTGTTATAAAGAGTAATAATTAATGAATCCATGTCGCCATTATTGTAAACGAAACAATCACCTGAGTTCGATTATTCCGACGGTAGATTCTTCTTTTTCCATGTTTCATTTTACGACGTGTTTATCCGGACACGAATCTTCGCCGAGCCGACTCGTCTGGAGCCAACTCGGTCTCGCTGTAATGCCCGGCATCTATTGGTCGTTGCGGGAAGTTGGGCTCCCAGGCGCAATCGATAGTCGCCGGGCGGTAGTAGTTATGCTTCCCGCTGGATCGTTTGCGCTCCCACTCGCGTTTGGCGCGCGAGTACCGACCGTCGGCTGAAGAAGGGAGGCACGTACTACAAACACACACACACCATCGCTCTCGGCCGCCGGCGTCTTTGAGGGAAAGGAGTCCAGGACACCGGCGGCTCGCCGCGTGTGATGGTGCGTGTGTCCATCGGTTTTCGAACCGGGCGAGCGAACTCGGCCACGCTCGCTCCCACCACCTGAAACGGGCTCTCGTTTTGTGTGACAGAAGACGAACGAACGTGCGCGTGCGTGCGTATCTTGGCTGCGATGTAGTCGTGCCGCAAGAACTACGCACGCCGCGTGCCGGTCGCCGCTTTTAAGGAGAAAAATTGGGGCGCAGTTGGAGTGTTCGTAACGAAGTAAATCGTCCGCATCCAGGTATGTCATGGGCCTTTGATAAACTTCTTGAATTTTTGCTTCGGTGACGTTGGGAGTCATTCTTTCCAATATCAAAGACTGTACGTAGATTGTTTTTTTTAAGTTTCTATATTTTCAGCATGTCATGTCTAGACGAGTGCTAAAGCTCGTTGCACAAGAAGAAATACGTCTCGCCTGATCGTAGGCCATAAAAAAATCGACGTGTATGAAAAAGTAATTCATAAGAGACCAAAACTCATCCCAAATTACGTGATCGATGCAAATTAGGCCTGACATTTCCGTCTGAGAGATCAGGCTTTCTTGAAGAAACGTCCATCATTTTCCTGGGTGTTCCAATCTCGGCCGAACACTTCCCAGGTAAATCCTTATAACGTCTCGATGTTTTTTTCGATTTCAAAGTTCAAGTTCATGAGGTCATCGACGAACGGTAACCTGCAATCCTTCATAAAATTTCATGCGGTAATCGCACAACTGAGCAGAAAAGGCTGCCACTCGCTTATTCCTTTTTTTTAGATTACGAAACGACTTCCAAATATCGACAAAAGCAAGGGGAGTGAAAGGCTGAGAGGAATAGGTTATTTGAAGGGAGTGTGGTGGGGAACTCACTCGTCGTCTTGCCTGGGAAAATGTCTCCTCCAACCGTTCTATTCCTCCCCCTTCCTCCCCCCTCGTGTCTGCATCGTGGAAAGGAGTGTTGACATGGTGTTCGTGATGGAGGGTCAAGGGAGTGTGAGAGGGGGAGAGGAGGAGGAATGGGGCGACGGAGGGGAGGAACGGTGTGATGGTGCAGATGATGTGGGGGGGGGGGGAGAGGGTCTGGCGGGGTGGAGGCGACGTGGGTCGTAGGGAGGCCGGGGAGGAGAGGGGCAGCAGAAGGTGGAAACTCGTTACATTAAAGGGGCAAGAAGAGGGGCAAAAATGACCGAAGGAGATAGGGCACGGGGGAGGTGTTTTTCGGCGGAGTGTGCTGGGGGAGCGCCGGGGAGTGACACCACCGCTCGTTCAGCGGCAGACTTGTGGTCTATGACGTCATACGTGACAACTCTACCCCTTTCTCTCTTTTGCGTACGTGTGTGCGGATGTAGGACCCCGTAGTCTTCTCTCCTCAATCCTCACTCGGTTCTGGCCAGCCTCGCGGCTATTGATCAGTCGGTAGTCTAACCCTCCAACGCACACACACATTCACTACCACCTCTTCCGTCCCTTTTCGAACCTCCTCCCCCCCCCTGCCACCCACCCCCTCCCTTCAAACCACCCACCGCAAACTCTCCTGCCCACTCACTATCATTCCTCCCCTTTCACCATGTAAGCATGCTTCCTTCACATCACCGCACCAATAGTTCCTGGCCTCATTCCACTCGCCCGCTCCCGACTCCCCTGCGACACTCCCCTCCCCCTCTGTAATACACTCTCTGAGGGTATGGATACTCTTCCACGCACCACCTGCCAAGCGCCCTCGTTTTTGCGGATTCCCTTTTAGCCGCTCATGATTTCTCTCCTTCAAAGAACTACCGCCCGAAGTCCGCTGTCGTTGCGACGAATACTTTAGTACCTTGAAACCCAGGCAAAATGCGGTATAAATTCGAAGCCTATGTACTAATGTGTTGGCATTCTGTTTTATTCTGTTGACAAAAATTCGGTCAGAAGGTGTTTTGTCAACTCGAACTGGCCAAAAATTTAGCTTCAACATACTGAGTTCTGTTCACTATTTTTTCAAATTTAGGACATGCTATCCCATAATTACTTTGAGAGCTCTCGAAAAGACAAAAGAAAAGTTATTATACCCTCACCGTATTTGCGTGGTCTTTATTACCTGTAACTAAGATTTTAATCGTGAACATTGATGAAGTTTATTTGGAGTATACGGGGATAACTTTCTCCATAGTTTTCGTGTATTTAAAAGCTGATTGGACTTATGAAATCACAAATTATTCCGATGTCATATAGTGAAGTGACTGTTAATTATGCTATTGTTCATTAATAACTGATCCAGTCCGATGACCAGCATTCTCTCAGCATCGAATGTTTTTCCTCGTCAAACGGTCTGCTTCCCCTCTTTTTATCTTGCGATATCGCCTTGAATTATTTTTCCGCGACTTTTTTTCCCTTGCCTCCTCCGATTCTTCATTCCCATCTGCAAATGAAACCTTTTTAAGAAGGCGTTCCTTTCCTTGGTTACCACAGGGACCTGATGGGAAGGATCACGTGTCTCATTACCGTGTTGTGCTTTTTGTTCTGTCCTGGCGACAGCTGACGACTTGGCGCTGACGCGAAGCCTCAACCTTGAGGTAGCTTGAATTCGAGATGTTTAAGGGGTTGCATAAGAAAGCGGGAGGCATGCTTGACATGTGCGTCTCCTCAATCTCATAAGCATAACGATATTTTTTTCCTATTCTGACGTCTTTGAATGTTTCGTGATTTATGACTTTTAATCTTAATTTAATAAGTGAGATTGGGAAGGAATAATAAAAATAAAGAATATGTGTGATTTTTAAAAAAAGAAGCTTATGGAGTAATGGAAATATGATGAATAATCATTTTTATGATAATAGGTTTTTATTTTGGATATTTTCCTTCGATTAAGAAGACCTTTGCATTAAACAAATAAACGCTGAAAGAGCGATAAATTAAGGTAGCATTACTTTTTAACCATTAGCATTTTAAGAGCTAACGCGCCACAAGTATTATAATTTTAACCCTTACCCTCTCAGGAAGGTTTGGTTAGTCCAAAATTTCACATAGGTGATCAGTCAACCCCGATTTTACATGCATTGTTAATACTACATATGATATTTAGTACTAATGGTTTTTCTTAGGTTTAAGCTTTAATATTTTAATGTTTACTATAAACGAAACGCCGTATTTTTATAACTAATTAATTATTCGAATGGGTAAAATCGGAAAATGATAGAGCTACCCGTCATTTTATCGCCTTTTGCCTTTGCTTCGTGTACGAATGGATCGTTTTAATTTTATTACTGAGTAATTTTGATAATTAATCTCTCGACGTTACCTGGATTATACGTTCAAATTTTCAAAATAAAACTAAAATCTTCATGGAGTTTTAAAATTATATGGTAATATGCGTTTTCCACACAGATGTATTGGAATTAAAGCATTTCCTCCAAAATTAGTGGATCTTATGTTATTTGTCGAACTTAATCCGCTTAAATGTTATAATTCTTCCCAGAAGCCAAGTACGTTGATTCTAACACTTTTATTCTGAAACTACACCTTCACGACATTTTCCGTCATTCCATATAACTTATTAAAAATCGAACTTTATGAATGCGGTAACTCCTAAGCCTGGGAAAATTATGTACAAATGAATAATCTTCGAATAAGTTAATATGAAAAATACAGGAACCCTTGACTTGATGCACTATAACTGACTGAGTAATTAATACGAGAGACCAATTCCATGTACATTTTTAAACCCGTGTTACACTTAAAATAAAAGTAGTTATAATATTTACCACGAGGGAAGTGAAAAGTGCTTACTACGATGAAAAAAAGCACGGAATCAAAGAAGTTCTTTGGATTATAAGTTTTTTTTTCACCGGTCATAAGAGAGGGCTGGATGTTGGAGGCATTCATTATTGAAGACGTTGAAGCGTCGATTGGTCGCAGGAGAGGTGGGGAAGGAAGGTTGAGACTGGAATGGAAGGGGAGCATGGGAGGATCACGTGAAATCAGTCACGCAGCGACTCACGGGAGTACCGAAAAAATCTCCCATTCCCTCTCATTTTCCCCCGAGCCTTTCTTCGACATCTCCTCCATTCCCCTCCGCCCCCCGCGAATGCCTCCCACCCCTCCTACATCGCCCTCTTCTCCCTCCCGCGTCAGATTGTCCAGTCGCACGCAATCGCTGAAGAGGCTATGGAAGCACACACGCACTCGGTGGCGCATTATTCGAGGCGCGCGTTATCTTCGCAGCGCCTCGCATCGGTAACGAGGTAGGTTTTAACCGACACAAAAAACAACGCCTTGAAAGTGATAGTAAACGGATTATTATCTCTGAGACACGAGGGGAAGAAGAAGATAAAAAAGAATTTTCTTTTCCGGTGCGTATGGGATTTGATAATGATAATAAACGAATTTGAGCGTAATTTGCTTGCTTATGGGTTGGATGAGCCAAAAACCTACCGAAAGGTAGAATGGCTATGAATACGCGTATTTTGTGTTGGTTTAAGTAAGGAGGTGAAAATAAGTAGGAGATTGAATAGTACTCTATGAGTTTAATATGCTCAAAACCAGTTAGTGTATTATTCTTCAACTTCAGAAATTTTGAAAATTACTGGATGCTGGCAAAGTGATTATATGAGTCGTTGTGACGGTATGTGTGACTTTTAAATACGGGAAATACCGATTCAAATGGAATTTTTAATTACCGCAATATTTTCAGTGATTCCAATGTAAAATATAAACGCAATGAAAACTGATTTATTTCGGCTGCATTTACATGTTCTTCCTATTTGTTTTAGAAGATTTGTCGCTTCTGCAGAAAACTACCACTCCTATGTATGTATATATGTATCTCTCCCTGAGTATATCTTATCTATTTCGTAAAAATCATTCGAATGCCTCATTTAACGCTTTATCTCAGTTATTTATTGCTAATAATTAAGTTAAACGAGACGTAAATATTCATAGTATACCAGAGACAGGAGAAAAATTTCAAAGGATTTTATTACAATACGAACCGTTTCTAATTAAACGACGAATTTCTTTTTTTTTTAATAAAACATTCCGGCAACACCTTTTTCTTTTATCGGTTGCGAAAGTAAAAGCAGAGAGGTCGAGGACACATTTTTTTTAGATTTGACCTAACTCGACCTCCGCACGGCGAACCAAACCCTCGAACGCCTGGTGAGCATCAAAGGGTGCGCTCCAAAGGGAGAGAGGCTCGCCCGCGAAAAATCTGCATCGCACCCTCCTTCCATCCGCGCGTTTTTATTCTTTTTTCACGCTTCTGCGCATTCCTCCCCCTTCCTCCCTCCCTCCCTCTTCCTCAACCCGTTCCCTTTCCCTCTCTCTCTCTCTCTAAGCGATCGAGTAACTCTCGTTCCTTCCCTACAACTCCTCTCCCAACGTGTCCTTCTTTCTGACCATCAATGGAAGAGAGTGACGTGGACTGCAGTGCCTTTAGGGGGTCGCATCCTCTTTCCCGTGGGATGGGAAGGAGGCGGTGGAGGGAAAGGGAAGAGGAGCGGTTCGCTTTGAGGGAAGACTTCAAATATGTCTCCCCGTTGCTGCAGACGCTTCTTACCTTTTGTCGTCTACCGAGATTGCACTGCGCACCGTCGTCGTGGTTACCTCCGCTTCATCTATCCGTCAATCACTCGAGTGGTTTGGAAGCGGATAGTGAGAGCCGGGTTAAGCTCGCGTTTCTACAACGATTTGCATAAGTCGTTGACTCGCCTTTAGTTTTTTTTTTTGTGGACGAGTTGATATCGAGATTGTAAATTAATGTTTTACTTTTGTCGTGTGACGTAACCAAATGTATAATAGAAGCAGTTGTTCCATTTCGGTTAAAATACTCCACCGAATTGGGAACTATTCTTTTTATGCAATCATTAATTCATAACAATGTGCCATTAAGAATTACTGTGGGATAAAATAGCTTTTCGAGACCGTTTTGCTGTTCCATTTATAAAATATCAGCAAAAGTTTTATTTTTCACGCAGAAACATCTAAGGGTTGTTTGTACTATGGAGTTATTTCAAAAATATTTCATATAAGACAGGTGGAAAGTTTATCTTGACAGAGACATTTTCAATGATATTCAAACAAAATATTAAAACAGTTAAAAATATCATTATTTAAATTAATCTTTGCGCAAATTTCTGTTCTATTTTACTTTGTATGAGAATGTACTAGGAAAACCAGAACGGTAGCTGTTCGGGATGGTTGAACCAATGACTTATTAAATAGGTTTCAATATGTCGCATTATGCATCAGAAAATCGACCAAATGTTGAAATTACGAATCATAAAATTGAGGAATTCGCTGTTTATATTATTTTTTAAGTAGTTTTTCTGCTCGGTGAAAATTTTTATTTAACGCGTACTATTAACTTTAAAAATACAAATGCTTTCTCGAGGACGCCTTTAAATATATGGTTTTTGCAATATGTACTAGAAATTAAAGTTTTCTGTCGCCACGAATATGTTTAGCGAGCCAAGCTTAGTTAAATAAATAATAATTCTTTTATTTTAAGCAAACTTGGTTCATCTTTCCTAACCTCTTTTTACTATTTCGTACAGATCCCGCTAATGAAAGGGTTAATAAACGAGCAGCCGCGAATGGATTCCAGTTGTCCTGCTTGATCAGTTATCGATCATTTAATTACAACCGTCTTTGGGAATTTTAATATTTGAGTGTGATACTTCGGATTTCTGGGGTATATTTATGTATCATAGGCACTCTAACTCACTAATCTGGTGTATTGCAGTATTGCGGTTGATAACACCGTATTTGCTTTTATTTATTCGCCGTGTTGTCTTGATTGCCATGAATTTCCAGGTCAATATGGTTTCATATGACCTCGCAGCCTGGCAGATTGAGTTTCGTAGGCCCTAGGCACAATGGCTCATAGACCTTTTAACCATTATGTATATATATACGTCTACACAGGATGATGCATAATTGAGGAAACATGGGGAAAAATTATTATTGATTTCTCAAGAAAATTTATTCTAGAAATAAAGTTTTCGTTTTTGAAAAAAGTACATTACTTATATTACCTTTACATCAAAAGTTTTCTACGTTTATTGTTAGCAAATTTTGAAATAATTTTATCAGCATTTAATTTGAGGAGCAATTCAAATTCTACTGAAAGTAACGAAAGAGACGATAGTTTATTTTGCCCAATTGTGAATCTTTGATAATTTGATGCTAAATTTTTTTTGAACTTTTCGTAGACTTTAGGCATAGTGCCTATAATGTCTAGGCCAGGGGCGTGTAACCTACGGCCCGCGGAGCTTTGGTCTACAGTATTTATTGCTGATAATTTTGTACATTTTAAGATTATATATATCATATGTTGTCGGTATAACGCATATCCTGGTGAAGTTTTAACGCTAAAAATGGTTAAACTTTATTTACATATTTAAAATCACGTATGCTCTTTTGAGTAAGTTCCGATGTAAACTCATCCTGCCCGCCAAGGCACTTGCAACTTCTAATATAAGACCCGCGAAAGCATTTGCATGCCCCTCTCCTAGGCCATAATCCGGCCCAGCGTCGCGGTTTATACTTTTCTATCATCTTCAACAAATTAATAAAATGTATTTGCTCTCAGCATAATCTATAAATCAATTTCATTTCACATTAGCAACCTATAGTTGGATCTCTAGTCGAATGTTTTAAAATATATTTAAAACAACCAATACGGCCGAATTATTTGTAATTTTAAATAAACTTATAATCATCCTTTTTACTACCTTGCGTTGACTACCAACAGGAAATAAAATTGGTGAAAAATAATCAATAATTTAAACGGGATATATAATGTCTTTAAAACATTTTCACATCTTTTATTTATTTTTGTTCGTCATTTGTTTCCCAGATTACCTTAAGTTGTTGATACAAAGGAGCAAGCCTTTTTAACCAGACCATGTAAATGGATTTAAAATCGAAACTTTTGTTGAATTCTTTTCAATCTAAAATTTGCAGATTATGGTAAAGTATAATTTACTAATATTTCTCATAAAATGTGATTAGAAAATCGAAACTGTATTTAATATTGAATTTAGAATGCACTAGGATTTTTTTCCTTTTAGTCAACATTCTATTATCTCATAATAATTTTATTTCATTACTTCTGAAAAACTCTTAGCTATTTATACGAATTTTTAGATAATTTAAATGATTTTCCGAATGACTTATGCCGGTAGAAATACATACAAAGGTCATTAGATAAATGCTATCTTGATGTACCACTATTTCAGGAGAAGTTATTTCAAAATTAATTATAGTGTTAACATGTGTACACCTACTGATTTATAGTTTGTGTTTTAATCGGGTTATTCGTCTTTGTTGAGTATGAATCAATGAATTGATTTATAATTATTTCTAAATAATCAGTCGCATCGCGAGATATTTTGTTCTGAATTTTATTGGTTATCTACTGAACAATAGTTTTTGTTTCGCGTTAACCGACACCGAATTTAAAATTTGTTTTAACTATACGATAATGTATTCAGATTGATAAGTCGATAACTATTTCTGAAACTTTTATCGATTTCAGCTTTGTTGGTGAGCTACCTATATAGAGTGCGATCTCATGAACTTTAATGATTTATTCCCTCTTTCCGTCTTACCTAGATTCATGGTGGAGGTCGTAGCCTTAACTTTATAATCCATACCACGCTGGGAATCGCCTCACAATCCATAAGTTGCTCTCCCCCCCGAAGAACCCGACCCGACGCAATCGGCATCTGCCACCCCTCTATGGCCTCGCCTTTAAGTCCGCTTCTTGGTCGGCAGATGGCGGCAGGATGAATAAATGGACAAGGTAATTCCACGGTCATGATTTAGGTAGCCTTGGAAAACAGAGAGGGCAGTTGGTATACTGCCGCCAAGTTTTGGGCATCACTTCTTGTACTTCTTAATCGCATTTAGTCAATAAATAACTTTTATATTATCCTTCTCCTCGATGCTGGACATTATAAAATTGTATTTTAGATGAGTTAGTGTCAAGGTACGCAATCGATCCAGGAATATCTAATTGGCTTTATGAATGAAGATTTTTTCGTGAATGTGTTTTAAGTACTCTCCGAGTAAGCCCGATATTCCTATGTAATAAAAAAAACTTGGCTTTATAAATTCCATCATACGTCGATTCAATTCATTGGGATTATTTTAGAAGTAAACTAACGTAACATATTTAGAATTGATTTACTTACTGCACCAGAATTTAACTATTTTCGTAAATTGACAGTGTGATAAACTGATTATGAAACTTAGTGATTTTACAAAATATAATAATAAATAAGTATAAATTTTAATGCTCATAATAAAGGTTGTTTTAAATTTTCATTAATTAAGCTATTTTAATTATAATACTTTTTAGTTGCCGAAGAATACTGTTTGGATAATGGATATAAGGCGTTATTTATACTCGTTTATTTTGTTTCTATGAAAATCTTTTCTACCACCTCAAAAGTTTCTCTTTTTTGCGATTATCGAAACATTTTATTAATTAATTTAAATGCACTCCAAATTGCACCTCTCAAAAAATTTACCTTAAAGTGATCTCTAGCGCCAGAACAAATTATTGCACAAACATGAAGGTCTCCATAAAAACTTTTAGACTCTCTATGGTTTTAATGATTTTCTTGCATTCCAGATTATATCACTTTCATAGAGAAGTTGGTGATTCATAACTGAATTACGACTGCTTATTTGAAAAGAAATTTATAGACTGAGTGAATTATCTAAGATGGGCTGTGTACCCCTTCCCTGCAGCTTCATTATACTCTGACTAGAACTTAGAGTGTTTTTCTAACGATGTACCATGGCATGCCGGAATCCCACGAAATTATCATTCACAAATTTTGATTGTTACTGCCTAAATAAATAGACACTTTTGAGGTAATTCATAGTTGGTTTGACCTTATGTGAATGGTAGTTCAAACGAGGACAAAAGCATAATTTAAACAAAATTTTTTAAAACAACAACTAATTAAGTTTAAAAAATAATTAAGCACTACATTAATTGGAGATGTTAAAGAAGCATTATTAACATACAGTGCTGTTTCTGTAGAAAAAGAGGTGCCGGTACTCTCCCCCCTCCACCTCTTCCTGCACCCTCTTCCCCCTTCTCTATTGACTTTTTGATGAACTTTTAATAACAAAGTTGATAATAAAAATCAAAATATTTAACATTTATAGAACCCGTTTATTACTCTAGCTTTTAAAGAATTAAAAAAATGAAAATGTACAGAAATTGGAAGGGTGTCAACATCGCTCTGAAAAAAGGTGTCGGTACGCCGTACCGTCACAAAAAAAGCACTGATAGCATCTATGTTGAATTCTTGTGCCGTCTACGTATTAATAGTTTTTAAATTTTCTATTACATTAAAATGCCGTTCGAGATAGGCAATATCAAGGATTTGGAATTTACCACCGAGTTCTCATTATTAGAAGAGATTCGCGCAAATTGTGCTGGAAGTCAATAAATTATTCTTTTGATTTATATTTTACTAGCATATAATCCCGTCAATATGATGGAAAGGAATATATTATTTAACTTAAAATCTCGTACTTATTATTCTTATAAACAATTCATATCTTTCAAATATCAAAAATTTATTCAAATTCTAGTGACAAATTACATCATCACACATATTCTATTAGTTCGCCTTGCTTCCACGCCATAGAAACGGCGCTACAGTCGACTGTCACTGCCACAAATTATGTCCCGAACTCTGATTGGCTTGCCATTCAACCAATGGAAACACCGACTAAGCATTACACCATGACGCATAACCAAGCAAATTATATAGAGGGGTTGATGAGACATTGCTTTTGTTATTTCATGTTGTTTTCAATTTCATTTGAAGAAAACTTTGTTTTTGTCTTTTATATAACGAGAACGCTTTGGAGCAATGTTTGATAACAGTGATAGTGATGGATTTTCAAAAAATGAAATTTTATTTTTTTACTATAGCAAATACAGCATTCTCAGTATTCACGTTAATGTTTAAATATTCCATTAGTTAAACTGAAATACAGACCGAGGAACAACAAAATATGCTATCTTTGGTTAGCAGCTACTCCGATTCTATTTATTTGTCGCAAGTACCTAATTATAAGCGAGTGCCTTTTGGACGGAAGATAGAATTGCGTATGATATGAACAGCGGAATCCTCATACATTTTTTGTTATATTTTTCGTGAATAAATAGGTTCGTTTTAATTTATATTTGAAATAAAAATATATATTCGGTAGATTTAAAACGCAAATGAGACGATGTACATTTACAAAACTTCGTAACTTGCTAAATTTTGTCGCGATCACTCCTATTTTCATTAATCTGTCCGATAATGCATGTTAAGCATAGTTCTTTAGAAAATAACTTACCTAAACTAGAAGTTAAGTATTTTTGCCCTAGTTATTTATTCTTTATAGCAGGGGTCACCAAAATTTTTACTTAATGGGCCACATGAGGCTTCATGTACGACTCTGCGGGCCACGTACCACCTTTAAAATGACTGATCGGGCCGTGTGAAAATTTTTTAGAGCATGTTTCGTGAATTTTTTTATTCTGCAATATGTCATATGTATTTTGCATCTAGGCCAGCGGTTCTCAGCCGGGGTAACATGACACCCCAGGGTGACGCGACGGTTATTGAGGAGTAACGCGAATATTTGATAAATTCACAGTGTATCATATTTTGGCTTATAAACATAAATAAAAGCAGGAGAATAAACACTCATTCTTATTTATATGTCAGAATTTTATCTTTATATGGTAGGGAAAGCCTAATTTATCTTTGAAGGTCACTTGAAGATAATGGAACTGTAAACGGAGGTTACGCATAACTGAATGAACTGAACATAGGGTGACGCAGACAAAACAAGGTTGAGGACCACTGATCTAGACACCCGGAAAATATCGTTTTATATAAAAAATTATGTTTAATGAAAACTCCTAAAGGGAAATACGCAAAACTTAAAAAAATTGATGAGGCTCGAGGTCGTAGTTTGGGGACCCCTACTTCATAGCATTGCTTATGTGCGTCAGTTTTAATACCGAAGATGGTAAAAAGCGATAATTATGAATGATAGGGGTTCAAAGTTGTTATTATCAGTTAACAAAGCCTATAAAGAAGCTATAACACTCTGTGTTGTTAACATTATTTTCTCTGGTAAATACTTAGCAGTGTAATGTAAAAATATTTTTATTTTTTCTGCTTCAATAGAACAATCCTTAAATATCATCGCCATAAAAAATATAAGATAAACGTACTCAGTATTCACAGTTATTTCTTATCTTGAATTAAGGAGTGTTTTTACGTATTCCTTCTAAAATATGCTTTTTAGACCAAGTTTAATAAAATAAAATAAATAAAACACGGTTAATTTTATCCGTATAACACTACTGAATTATATTCAGTAACGCTCATTCGAAAGCGAGGCGTTTCTTTACAAAGTTAAGGGCGTTAATGCCAAGCTGCAATAGGATAATAACATACGCTCCTGAGGCACGCCTTAAGGGCGACGATCTGAAGATCTCACGGAGTCACGTGCTCGATATTTCATGACCAGTAAAAGCCGCGGTCGTATTAGAGAGCTGCCGTAATCGTCTCTCGGCGCATGATGCACAAGCGATTGCCTACACTCGAAAGAGAGCCACGCGTGAGCGCTCTCCATTTCAGTGCTTCTTCAAAAAAATAGGACACGTAATCCCGTCACGGGGCATCTGTTTTCCGCTCGGCACGGAGCACACAAATCTCCTGTGATTGCGATAAGCAAATGTGCGCCTGCCTCAGAGATTAAGGCCGATTAATTATCCCCTCCACTTTTCAGCGGTATGTATTTTTTTTACCTTCGCTCAACGTTGAGTGCGCTGTGTCAGTCGCCCATGCCTCACTGCGTCCATCGAGCGCGGCAATCAAACGAATCTTCACGTCAAACGGTCGTCTGCACTGGGTGCGCGCCGTTTCAAAGCTTGGACAGCGGTGGGAAACTTTCGCCCGACATAGGTGAAAAAGAAAAATAAATAAGTAAACTAGTGAACCGAGCGCGCTCTCTCTAACCATTTCCATCATCTCTCTATCTTTTCCTCCATCTTCCTCTTCCGATTCTTCATTCTCATTTCCTTCTCTCTTTGCTTTCAATCCCATTCTACGCCTCCCTTACTCCTTCATACATCTCTCACTACGGTCTGTTCATGGCAATTTGTCTTACTACTTGTCTTCGCTCCTCGCACTCATTTCCCATCGTTTAATATCTTCAGCCTTGCATTTCGGGTACAGTAAAATGTTCGGTAATAATTAACTTTTTCATTTACCGAAAATACGACCTTTATTTAAATTAAACATTTTTGGATAATGTATTTTTGACACCAACATGAAGATTAATATGTCTGCTATGTATTTGTAAACGATATCTATATATGTATACGATAAAGAATATCTGTATAGTTCGTGTTAATTTTTTTAACCCCCTTTTCTGATGTGGCGTTTTAACTTAGCGCTACTAGAGTTAAAAATATGTAATCAAAATTCATACGATAAGCGTGCGGAGATTGTCGACAACGATGGATAAAGATAATTTCGCAAAAATAAATGTTCTCATGAATTGCGGCATATATAGGATGTAGTTATAAATTAATAGCGTCAAATTTTGACATTAATATGGGATAATTTTGGATGCCGTTGCTAAAATATCCGTGTGTCCTTCAAGAACTACTTTAACACCCTCACCCACGCATTTATTTATTACTTCAAACTATGACGCAAACATATTATCAAATTCTTTAAATAAACATTTCGTGAAATTTACCTCATGCCATAACAGTTTTCATATTTTATATTTGTCATGGGCATCCGCAGGGGAGGCAGTTGCTCGTTTCCTTGAATATCTATCGAAAATATAAAAAAAACATAACTTGCAATACTATAACATAGTTTGATTTCCTAGAGAAGCATATTTGAGCGTTAATTTTGTCACAGCTGCATAGCAGCAGCCAAGGTCACCTTCAATTCATCGCCGCCGAAGTAATTGATAACTTTTCCTGGGCTCGACAGTAAGTCTAACAAAATTTGTTTTGGATCTTCCAGCACGTGAGTGCGAGAGCGTCTTCGCTGACACCAGCGAATCTCGTGCCTCGGCACGTCATCGTCGTCTGCAGGTACACAATGAACGTTATCTCAAACATTTCGACGGAGTCGATGCCTTCCAAATACTAACCGACCACCAGTTACGCACAACTTGGTCTACGCCCCGATTGATCCCGACGAGCGATAAAAGTGTCATGATTTTATAACGCGCTAACGGGAACCGAAGAGTTCCCTCAACTCGCTCCTCAGCCGCCGACTTCCTTTATCTGAGGCCTCATCGGCCCTCCGGGACAGTGGTTGACTTGTCTGCGTAACATTTGGCCGCGGTGCACCCAAGTGACCCTGAGAGAAGACATTAGCAGAGCTCACGCAAAGGAACATTTCTCGATAGAGAGACACCGGGAGACGGATCAAATTAAGAGCGTTTTTATTCAACGTGGAAGAACGAACGACATTCCTGGACCTCCGAACGAAGACGGGTCACTTCCAGGAGAATAGGAAAAGATTTTTTTCGGGCGAAAGGTAGGTTAGCGGAAGATAGTCTGCTTCAGGTTATGTAGGAGAGGGGGAGGGAGAAGAAGGATGGGAGGACGCAGGCGGACTCCCCTCTGCACGGACGCCAGTGGAACCTTCCTCTCGACTCTGTGTTGTTACTCCTTCGAATCAACCCATCCCATCTTGCCCACGTCCCAACGCTGAACTCTCACACTCTCGTCTTTCTCTCTCCTTCCCCTACTCCTCTTCCTCCTCCCTCCCTTACGTCCCTCACCTGCCCTGGGGAGAGGAACGGGGAGGACGGAGGGAGGGTGCTCCCTTCGGAGTGGGGGTCGAGCGAGTTGTTCTCTCGAGGCTTGGAATGGGGGAGCTGAGTGAAGGAGGGGGAAAGAGGGGACAGCGGGGAGGGAGAGAAGGAGAGAGGGGAGGGAAGGACGCAATGGTGGCAGGAGAGGAGGCGGGAGTCTCACAGACCAAGCGGTAGAGAGCTGGCGAAGGGTGTTGTGGATGTACAACGCGCCAGATCCAACCGCGCGGTCGCCAGTTCCAAAAGTCCCTTCGAGGCGGTGCGTTCGTGGTGCGTGCGCTCTCCATCCGTGGAAGCAGAGGCGTCGGCATTCTCCTTTCGTTTAAACAGATGTTTCCTGTTACAGTGAGGGAGACAGTGATGCGGAGGTGAACGAAACTCGAGTGTTCTTCGATAACTCGGTGCGAGTTGGAAGCGCCTTCTTTTCCGATTCACTTCGCGAGAGCTCTTTCGGAACTCCTCTCCGAGTGCACGCGCGTGCCGAGTGACTGTTGCTGCCTTTGTTTACGTCGTGAGAGTCTCGATGGGGTCGTCGTGAGGGGCCACCTTTGTTTCGTCAGGAGTCCCCTCCCGCCATAGAGGGCGCCACTGCACGTTGGATGCCGCGAGCGGACCGCGCCTCGTTCGGGCGACGTCTTATGGTGCCGATGGGGTCGGCCGAATTTTTCGGGATGGTGCAGGAAGACGCGTCTCTCGTCATCAATTTCATTCTCAATGCTGTGGGATAGCCGCTCTCGTATTCAGCGTGTGTTTGAGTGTTAGTGAAGGTGCGTGGGTGTAGTTGTTTCGGGAGGCATTTTTTAGAGCCGCTCGTGGAAGGTCGGTTCGACCTCGAACCTTCACGTAATGGTGCGTTTACCTATTCGGGAACACCTCTAAGCCGTTGTTGGATGTCGTATTCGCTTCTTCACCCTCCCCTTGGATCTCCGATGAACTCCTTTAGCTCTCGTCTCACACCTCCCGTATCCTGCATACCCGCGGAAGTCTTCTGTGTTTGAGTGTTGGTGGTGCCAGTGTCGAATTTCCTCCTATCCTCGCTGAAAACGTAAACTGATCCGGTTATTCTGTGTGCTTCCAACTTCTCGGATTCTCAACTTTTTTCGCTTCTCTCCGTTTCTTCCCCTATCCGTTTCGTTTCCTGGCAACGGCTGAGGAACGAATTAAAAAGTTGACGTGAAAGGCGAAGGAAGGGATTTTGGTGGTGAGTGGAAAGGAGACCTTGGTAACGGAATTGCCGACCGTTAATTCTTCCTCCGGCAAGGACATCTTCACTATGAGGCGGATAAGTGGTGAGTAAAGAGGTTTTATTCGGCAGATATTCTCATATTTCGGTGACGAAAAGAAACCTTGATTGATCTATGTGTTGACGATTTCAACTCGAATAGTTCTTAATTGCCTGTCAGGATTGTTTCCTTTCATTTTTCTCGCTCCCTGTTTCATTAAGAATTATTATACCGAGGAAACGAATGGGAGAACGGAAAAGATAGAGGTAAATGTTTTCTTTTCATGCGAGAGTACCCCTTCCATTTGGAATACTGAGAAGTTCTACCTGTATTCCACTGTAAATACGGACTAAAACGACTGCTTTCTCGTAATTTACTCAGTTCAATTTTGTTCGTTTCGATTGCACGCAATTAAAAAAATGAGCTCTTGAGAATGGCGTGATTTTTATACTCGTTCAACGGCAGGTGATTTGCTGGATTATTATTGCCTCGCACCTCTCCCATTTTAAATTGCGAGTGCAGGTCGAGCTATTAAATTTATTAATATATTTCACTTATTTGGAGATTCCAATTAATTTTATGCATTTTAAAAAGTTTGATTCTTTCAGTTGGAAGATCTTATGTCATCCTCTGCGATTCTTAAGTAATATTATTTTTATTCCCTTTATTAATATTTCTTAACTCGTGCAATCATTTCCGGGCGGTTTTAGCTGTGCTTTATTTATTTTAATTAGCTTTTAAACAGCCGTTGATGGCCTTTTACTATGAGCTTAATAACTCGAACATAATACAATCATGCCCTGGGTAGGATTCGAACCGGGGACACTAGCGACGCTAAGCACTTCTATATCGAGGCCGGCATCGAAGTTATCTATATAACTTACGAAGAAAGATTTACGCTATAGCGATTCGAACTCTTATCAATCTCTTATCGATTGTTCACGAATCGGGATTGTGTACTACCTAAAGTATGCATGATGCCCGCAAAATATTTGGAAATATTATCAAAAGAAAAGTCACTTTACTTAATTTATACTCGTTCTATCAGACACTGCGATTATAAACTAAAGATTTTGAACACATAAAGTAATTGATGGCAACTGATTTCCATACGGTTAAAGCTATTGGACAATAGTATGGGTATATTTATTGCTGCCACATTAAGTGTAGTCGCAAAATCAAGCGATCGTTTGGATTCCCTACTTTTCTTCCCTTCTCAACCGTTGGTTGTGTTGACAATTTCCTTCATTTTCATATAAACAAACAAGAATCATGGAGAAAAACTCCCCTTCGCACTCAATTTCTGTTGCCAGGCCGTTGAGAGAGGTCTCGTAAATCTCTCTCGCTCGTACGAGTAAGAGAGCGAAAGTGTACGTTTATATTCTCTTCTCTCTCTTCCCCTCTTTCTCTCTCTCTCTCTCTGGGCGTAGGGAGGGAGCGAGTGCAAACTGGAATGGCGAGCTAATAATCATTCTTCGTCCATTCCGAATTTTGGCTGCTCCTCACATCTCGTTTCTTTTCCCGCAGAAAGCGAAATCATTCCGTCGCCCTTCCGACCGCTTTCGTTTTCTTCTCCCGCGGGTGATTTTTTCCCCCCCTCTTGGTCGCATTGACGCGGTCGTGGCAGCCATTTAAAACCTCGAATAAATTGTTCACGTTCGCCGTCGTTAAAAACGAATGACGGAGGACGTTGAATAAACCTCGGTGCGCCAGGTGCGATTCCTCTCTCTCTCTCTGTCTCTTTTGGTACTCCTCCGTAGGATTTCAGTGCTTCGCGCAGCACCCCCGTTGCTCCCTCACAACTCCTCCCGGTTGTTGCACATGGGGTGGGAGTAGGGAAGGATTCGGTAGGAAAGGGATGGGAGAGCGTAATGGGAAAGGGAAGGAGCTGCTCCCGCGGGCGCCTGGAAGCTTTAAGGAGAGGATGGGTTGAATATGCTTTTGTGTGTGTGTGTGCATTAGAGGCGAAGAGGGGAGGGGTGTAAGGAGGAGCTAGCTGTTCGACAAGTAGTCAGGCGCTCCGCATCGCAAGCTCCGGTTGCCATAAAGAGGGAAAGCGCTGCACTGGGATTGCTCCTTAGACGGGCACTCGCTAACGAGAGGACGTTTTTGTTTGTAAAACACGCGTGTACGCGTGACGATGATTCTCATTTTCCGATCTCGCCAGGTGGAGGGAGGGTCGATTCCTTTGGAAGAGAGCCGTTCCATTTGTTTACGAGTTATCTTTCGTTCTTTAGTCACTCGAATGCGCCCTCTTAAGTTAAAACCTTAAGGAGATGTGTCATTCGCTCCACAGAAGGATGACGGACGTATGTTAAGGGTATGATTTTTTTATTTTGAAATAGAAATAGTGATTACGGTTATTCTTAATTTCGATCTCCATCTTAAAACTTCTACCGAAGGTATAGTGGGAAGTTATAAAGGTTTTTAATGTTGCAAGAGTCCCTAAGTTTTACCTCGGGGGAATTTAAGAACATAATAATTTGTTTTCGTCGACAGTTCGTACGCTAAGTATATTATTCCACTTTCGCTTAATTAACTTCGACGGCTTTTAATTGATTATGCATATATACGCACGGACGCGCGAATATGCCCGTGATCCCGTCGCTTTCTCTCTTCCGGGGCCGCCTTCTATTGGCAGTCACGAGGAAGACGAGTCTCATTCGAGCGCTCCACGTTAGACCAATTGATCCGTAGGATTCTGCAACCATCGAGTGTAATTTTCTTTCCGATATACCTCGCCAATCAACCCGCGAAACATGCCGACCTACGTCCTGTTGTTTCATTTTGCGTTCGCTCCATTAATCGTTCCCCGGATGTCACGTGACTCTCCGGTATATTATTTAATTAAAAAAAGAGATTAAAACTACAGCAGACGTCCACGCGTCCGTTCGCCGTGTTCTTCCATTCCCGCCGTGCTTCTCTACTCGCGAGACATTACCGTCCGAAATGCCGGCGTTTTATTTTTTATTTTTTACCTCGTGTCGTTTCTCACGTACCTGTGTTAACTTTCAACGGCGCGGCGTCTCGCGTGATCGTTTTGCTTCCTTCTCAGCTTCTAAGAGAGATAAGGGAGACGCGGAACTTTGGATCTTTACCCGGATCGAATCACAAGAGCTCGTGGTTGCGTGCCATTCGTCCTTGCTAGGCCGTGCCCCTTCTTCCCCTCTTCTCACCTTCCCTCCCACTCTCATCTCCTGTCTCCTCGCCACCTTCCTTTCCCCCTTTCCTCTCCTCTCTCTCTTTTACCTCCTCCTGGAACTTCATCCCTCCCTCACTCTCTCCCTCACTCTCTCTCTGGCATTTCTCAGTCCTCGAGCACTCTTTGCGGATCGGCGGGGATTTTCCTTGCAGAAATGTTAGTTCGATTGCTGGACGGTAGCTCCTCGTCGGCGTGACACCGAAGGAGAGGTGAAGGGGAGAGAGGGGAGGAAGAGGGTAGGGATCGAGGACGTTCGAAAGGGGGAGTGTTGCGGCTATCTTAGGTCACGCCTTATCTCGTTCCAGTGCACTTGTCCGCCTCTTGGACCCATCCATCTTCTCGTCTCCCGGGGCCATTTTAGATGAATCTCTCGAAAATTTCCGTTCTATTTTATTTTTCCTTTCGTGACGCATTCAATGGTTTTCTTTGTTCGTTATCCGGTCGTCGTCGCGAAGTTATCAATTTTGTGAGACGCCTTGAGTCGGGAGAGTGAAAATCCAGAAGGTGAAAAAATCCTGTGAAAATTTTCAAAAGGCCTCTTCATTAATTTGGTTTTTCTGTTTTCCCTGATCAGTAAATTCGTTAAAACGCGATAGGTGAATCACGATCGCATTTCTTGTTATTTTTAATGAACATTCCATTTGAGATTTGTGAATAATATGTTTGTTAATGCAAATACGCAAATTTTCAACTTCAGTTTGGGACAAAACTTATATATTCGATGTCGGTTAGAGGGAAACCAAAGGAAAACCGTAAATTCTGCACTGAGAATTGGTATTTAGCACCGTAATTTTTAGATGTACTGCAGTTACTTTTAATTCTTTTTAAGTTAAAATTAATTTTTAAAATTTAATTTTATCTGTAAAGCAGCTTCATTCTTAAGCACATCAGCTTTAATTTTGTACCATTATTTACGCACATCAATATTTCGGAGGAAGTTCTCGTTACTAATAAATTTATCAGAAGGGAAAACTTGCTCACGTTTTTATTGCTGCTCTTTCGTGTCTGTAGTTTTTCGTCGTAGTAACCAATTTAGATACTTCAATTTTGGGAAGTTGTACGCAAAATAGTTTATCGTGATGTTTAAATCTGTCTAAATTCAGTTTCTCTTGTTTTGATGTTGTTGTGCTCCGAAAAATAAGTAAATAAAGATTCTTCGCAATCCGTTTTTAAAATTCCACCCTTTAAGAAAAAAAGAATGGTAAAAGATGTTTTTCGCGTAGAAAACGTGTCGTACGGAAGTTAATTGTACCTAGTTACTTCTATAAAAAAATAGCAAATTGATTGCACATCCAGTGAGAAGTTTTTTACAGGATCGAAATGCTTTTTGTGGAGTTGCGCTATCATCCGGTTCATCGATCATATTGTTGTTGTAAGGAGAGAATATACTCTTTTTGTCTCGCGACGTTTCGCCGTTCGTTGCTGTCGACAGGATTTCTTTTTTATCTCATGTAGGTAGCGCCCGTTTACTCTAACGACCGAGCGAGTGAATAATGTGCGAACTCATTAACCATCGAGGCATTCCCGAGGCACGAACCGCCGATCTCCCGCTCCGTAGGTGAGCCGATGACATTCCCTCGCTTATCGCGCCTGCATTTAATATCCCGTCAGCCTTGATCAGCGGCGCGTATATTAATTTTGCGCGGTTTTGCAACGGCGTTGCGAGGGCGGGAGTGAGCGGGGGAGGAGCGAAGGGGCGTTTTATCGGACCCGTTTCGAAATCGATCGCTCCCTCGCACGCATGGTTCCCGGTTAATTAAGATCGTAATCGTTTTAAGCCATCCGGGTTGCCTCGTCATTAGTCTCCATCGCCATCCCTTCGACCTCTCTCTAACCTTTCCATCGCTCTCTTTCCTTCCTTCCTTCTTCATCACGCATTCTCCGACCAAGTCATTCGCGCGTCGGTTGCATCAGATGCAAGTCTCTCTATCCGCCACGGTGGCGCACCCTCGCGGTGATTACGTATAACCACGGTCTTTGCCACCCCATCGTCCCTCGGGCGCTTTTTCGTAGAGCGTGATCGGCGAGCAGTCGACTCCGAATGTTTCGGTCCTAGTTTTCTCCCGAAATCCCAAAACAAAAGTCTCGCGGGATCGATCGCGGGACGTCGAAACAAAGGGCGATCGAGGCCAGAAGGAGCGAGGAGGGTGTAAGGACGATGGGGGTAGGAGGATGAAGGGGGAGGTGTCAGGCCCGCATTCGGGACGACGCTTTTCTAATCGTACCGTTCCGTTGTAAAATATAGGTAGGATTTAGGCGATCTTACGGTCATGTAGCTGGCCGAGCAGGATATCGGAGGCTGATTTATTGCCAGCACTGTCTTATGGGGCAGTGCCTCTCGTGGGAAGGAGTTCCGGTTGAAGGATCCGTGTGATGGCGTTCTTTCGATTGCCATTTGGAAGTCAATAACGGGCACGTTAAAAGCGCAACCCTCTCGCGTTCCTTCTCGGGCACATACGGCGCGTCGCGTGATTGAATAGACTGTCGCAGCTGTCGTGTAAGTGTATGACCGCGGCGACAGCTCCGACGCCGTCCTTGTAATACGCTCGCTTGGCGTTGCCAGTTTTTACTTTATTTTGACTTTTGTTTATCTTTTATGTCCCCCGAGATATTTCAATACATTTTTTTAATGACTGATTTTATTTACATTCCAGTGGAACGGGTTTTTTTATAACTTCATAAAATTCACTCGAGTCATTTGATGTTTTATGACGGAATCCATATCAGGAAGTTCTTATGACGCTATTCCAGCCATAGGACTGGTTACGTAAACTTCCCTGAATCTCTTATCTAATAATTTGTAAATTTGTGTCGTTTCGGTCATGCACGAAATTTTACGGCCATTTTTTTTGTAAAAAGCATGATATCCTGCGTTAAACTTACCCTATATGGATGAGGCTTTCCTTTCCTTTCTTCATGTCATAAAATCTTTCGGAACTTTTTCTTATTTTTTCGATAGTTTTAAGAGTCGCGACATAAAAATCGTCTTTTTCCCAATCCAGTATCTATTTCTGCAGTGGGTCGCCATTTTTCGCGTTTTCGTGTTATCGAATCTGGTCACGTGATAGAAAAGAAAAAAATTGCCACTGGTATTAATCTGCCATTTTTCCTGTGTTGGGTTGTCATATGTAATTTATCAATTTTCTCAACTACTTCCATTGACATTCGTCGCGTTTATATAGGTAAATTACACAGATCTATGGAAATTTCGAATGTTTGCTAATGTAATCGTATTAATAGGAGGAATCGATCTTTTCTCATGGCTTTATGCAGCTAAGTTTTTTTGTTATCTCCAGGCTCCCTTCTCGCGGTCACGTAGGAAAATTTAAACGTTAAGTAGGTATTTTACTTAAGCGGAAGGATGTCCGCAACCAAAACGATGGCCATGTGTGGGATTTACCTGTTGTGGGTGGGGGTGAACAGGGATCTGGGGAGGAAGGAAGGGGGTTTTAGGAGGGAGATACATGGCCTTCGAGATTAACTTCATCCACAGCGCGGAAATATAAGCCCTCTAAACGTCCGGATAAGGGATTAGGCGGGTTTGATCGATGGTACACGGCGTCCGTTCGACCATCATCCAGAGAGTTAAGGCAGAAAAGCGCAGTCGCTCCCTCTCCCTCGCACGAATCTGTTGAGGGCCGTTTGAGACCCTTTTATAGAGTGGGGATAAACTTAAACAATCTTTGCCGTCAAAAAGTTCGCCCTGAAATAATTCATATTTAGAGGGTGAAAGGCTGAGGGGAGGAAAAAAGAGAGGGGAAGGAGGAAAATAGGAGAATTTTTTTATGCTTTCCGCTAGGTCCCTGTGATTGGGTAGTACCCCGATCGCTCGTCGCTAATCTATCTCCTGATAATGAGGTCAGGGATTCGATACATTTTCGTCGTCATCGTCGTTTGCAAGAGCATTTAAATTGGTTCTCGTGTTGCGAATTCATTTATAAATTAATAATTAAACAAGTAAGGAAAGAGCTGCTGGAACAGGCAGTAAATGGCGTTTTTTTAAAATTTGTTAATACAGAATGTTAAGCTTTCTGTATACTACCATGATTGGTCTGAAGTGATATTATAACGTGACAGAATACTGTGTCGGTTGGCGAAAAAACGAATCATCTAGCTGCTTTCTTTTAAAAGTTAGAGCGTCAGAGAGGCAGACGGACAAACCGAACGTGCATATACGAATTTTATTTAAAAACCAGCTAAAAATCTAATATCCATGCTCGTGGAAAATTTTTATAAATCGTCCTCCTGAAGCGTCTGCGTAGATATTGTGTGTATTTGTTCTTGAGTGCCACCTGGCAGCAGCCAGTGACGGATCCACGAGGGAGGGGGGGGGTGTTGTGGGCGATCGCCCCCTCCTTGGATAACCCCATTGCCCTCCACTGGGTGCATTCTTAAATTCGTTCCGCGCAAAATTCCTCGATTCTACGCCGCAGATTAGGTTTGTATGGCAAGGGAAAGAATGATTCTGATAGGGGTAGGGAATTTCAAAATATAGGGTCGTTGGCAGGGGCAGATTCGATAGGTGGAGGAACGATCTCCCCCCTCATCTTGAGAAGTTGCAGCATTTCAGAGAAAGGACGACGAGATAAAAGAAAGTTTTACATATGTTGTCCGCTTCTTTCTACTTCCTTCTCCTCGATCCTCTCTCTCCTACTCCGCGGCGGCGGAGGAGGTATCAGAAGAGGAAGAAGGCAGATTGCAATCTATGCACATCGCGTCTCCCACACGGATCTCGAGCCCGCTTCTCATTATACGTACTGCCGCTCCTCAGCTACCAAAGATGGCATCCGGGCGAGGGTTGTTTGCGAGGGCAACGACAAAAGGGGTATCGTCGTCCGCGACCGAGTGTCCGAGGGAACGGCGGGGTCCGAATTTCGTAATAAATTACATTTGGCTACGCGTAGTTTATGTATACAACCGCTATAGCTTTACCATTGACCTTGTCTTCTCACCGTAATTGATGTGACTTTGGCATTATCATACGACCGTTTGTTTCCTGGACGTGATACGGGATCTGTTTTTATTCCGGTTCTGCAATCAAGGCCAATGTAATTTAGTAAAATATGGCCTGCTTGAATAGCCGTTTCACCTTCAATCGAGCAGTCGAAAAATTAATTATCCAACTCGGCATATGGCTCGACTGAATTTTTAAAAAATATTTGAATAACAGTGAATTACATCTGTGAAGACCGCTATTTTGTACCTGAATTATGCGTTTGCTTTACCGATCCATTTTATGACTAAAGGAGTTATCTTGATCATATACTTGAATTTAATGGTTGAGTATTTTTAGATGTTTTAACTGAGTAAATTACTTCCTTTGGTTAGATTACCGGGTTTTATTTTAGCATCTTCACATATTTCGATGTCCCGTTATATTGCATTAAGGTTTTATCGAGTCCTGTCTTCTTTTTTTATTTTTATAATTCATATAATATCTTTTTAACGATTCATACTTTTTTGTTTGAATTATCTGCAAAGTTAAGCTTGTTATTTTATATTATAAGGGAATTTGCCAAGTCCTCTGGGAGCTACGGTGTCCCGCGGTTACATTTCGTAACAGTTTTTGAATCAGTTTATTAAATTATGGAGAATCTAGATGGACCGTTATAAATTATAAACTTATTTATAGATTTATAGACTTCTACTTGAATTATCGTATCAAGATAGGAAATTGATTATTTTATTTTTTGTGTTATTGTGACTCCGAACGGGCGATAAACGTATTAGTGGAATGCGTTCCAGAGAACAGCATGCATGTTTCGTGAGAGGTAACGCATCTATGATAAACCTGGAAATCACCCGGGATTATTCTTCGCATCATTCGCTCTTTCGCATCTTTTCCCATCCCAACTGCATCGCTCTACCAATCACTCAGCGCGTTTTATGTACGAACATCAGAGGTCAACAAACACATCCGACTCATTCGCCGTGTGTAGCCCTGTTCCTCCCGTACATTCCGTCTCTCTCCCATTCCTCCGGCCATTTCCCTCCCTCATTCGCAACCCTCGTCGTCCGCTTACCTCCCTCTCCACTCGTCCTGCGCCTTCCGGAATGTGGTCGAGCGACCTCTTCGAGCATCCTTCCGGCGGAGACGCATTCCATCTCTACCGCCTTCTCCCCCATCTCAACCCCTTTATCTTCCCTATGACACCTCTCTCTCTCCTTACCTTTCTCGAGGGTGTCGTGGTGCATTCGCGAATCCACACATCCTTCGTCGCGAGACTTTCCGAAAAACAGAATTTCGCGCCAACTTTCCCCTTCCTCCGGAGGCTCCCTCTAGTGAAGCCGCTGTCCGATCACGCCTTCCCAACACCGTCGCAAGGGTGCAAAAAGGTTTCCGCGCAGCAGGAGAGTAGAGAACTGGAAGTGGCCGAGGACGGTTGGGGGAGGGACGGAGGTTGAGGGGTGAGGAGGGAAAGAGTTAGGGTTGTTTACCTTTGACCGTTGAAAACTTGTCATCATCGAGCGGAGTACGACGGTCAGAACAAGTCGATAGGTTTTGTTGGTACGAAGATGGCTATGAAAATTTTATATATTTGCATACCGTTTTTTATGATTGCTTCGAGATTGCGATGGTTGCAGATCAGTGCGATGCCGCGGTGTCCTCGCTCGCTCACCCTCGGCGTGGTAAGAAAAATGGCTCCCGCAAGAGGGCGCAGGTGGCACTGAGAGATGCGGTGTTGCGGGAAGGAGGGCGGGGCTGTCGAGTCGGATCCAGGATGGTTTCGCCAGACTTGGAAAAGTCAGCTGTTAGCCGCGGATCTGTAAATGTGAAGTAATTTACGGAGACTGATAGCGCGAGCGCGTGATTTGTCCGGAGTTGTCGAGTGCCGCGTGTAATCGATGGCCGTCACCGATTTTCATCGATCTCGCCTTAAAGTTTGTGCTGTTATTAATGGAAATCGCGATTCGAAAAATGATTTTTACTTGTTACTGACTGTGACTGTTTTCCTCATAGTGTTTCGCAAGGGTGGATCCAAGGGGAGTAACGGTTCCAGAACTCCGAAAAAATTAATACTAGAAAATACAATATCGAAGAAATGCTACGTTTTTACTGTATTTACTTTGTTGTACATACAAAATGTTATCTATTTCATTTTTGCATATTGCGTTCTTTAATCTTTTGAAGATATTTTCAAGTAGCTTATTTTTTCATCTTTGATTACTCTCCTGCAAGTAAGAAGACGGGATTCCCCCCTAGATCTTTCGAGTTGCAATATCGAAGTTTGCGAAAGTTAACGCCTTGAAACGGAAAACCCTCGAGGCACACTGAAATAATCGTTTTCATATTGATGATTGACTTTTGCGTTATTTTGCTGACACCAAACCCTTTGGAGGGTTTTTGTTCAGCAACTTTCTCTTACCTTTTGTTTCGCTTCGAGTAAAAAAATTCCGAAAATTAAATTATGACTCGCAATTAGTGCTCGGAGTTTGAAACAATCCTCGCGCGTCTATTTTTAGGCGCCTGGATAACGGTATTTGCGACGATCTCGAAACCCCTCTTTTAATTCGCTTTGCGAAGCGTGGGATCGCCCGTTGTAATCTCTCGTGGGGCGAATCGCCGCGAAACAAGCGAGTAACAATTAAAAGCGATTCTCGCGGGGGTTGCCAGCGGGTCAATGATCCGCTCTTCTCTTTCGAACCAAACGACTCTCTCGTGAATCGCCTGGATAGTCTTCGTGGAATTGGGATTTGTAAGGCGAGGCGAGAAATTCAGCGCTGCTGGGGTGTTGAGAAGAAGAGGTAATGAGCGGAGGAGGGGATGGATGTACGTATAGCTCGCGAAGGGATTTCATCGATTTGAGGCACGAATAAATGTGAAACCGAATTTCGCAAACATTTTCATTATACCCTTTCATCCATTTCTCTACCTCTGCCGATGGAAATTATGTTCCGCCCACGTAATACGTGGCGGATTACACCCATCCAGATTACGGGCTGAAACGTTACATACGCTACTCGCTGCTATTAACGTCGCCACAATATTTATTTGTCGAAATATTATGTATTACTAGCTGTATCGCCAGCGTTCTGCAACCAGGTCGAAAAACTACATTCTCTTTTGCTCGATATGCATGCAAATTATAACGGGTAAAACCTGTCGAATTTTTTGTTATCCGCGTCGACATTGATAATGCATTCCGTCAATATAAACTCATAAATTATTATTTTTCACAGAAGTAAGCTTTAATTAGCTCGCCGTAAATGTATTGAAATATCTGAGGGGGATATACCTATCAACTACAATTCCCTAGTGTTAAAAATTGCATTTTTCGTCTTTAAAACATCCAGCCAATTCGGAGTGTAATCGACTACCAAGATAACCCATTAACGCCCAACGTTACGAAATCGCAACCTTTTTAATGGCGTTTTTCTTCCAGTTGTTTAAATAATAGTTTATTTATAGTGTTTCTCTGCACTCTAAAAAAATCGTTTTCAATAGTCAAGAAGTTTATCTATAAGTGTAGAGTGACAACGGAAATTAATTATTAATTTTACGATTTATAAAAAATCGTCAAAAAATATTACAATTTTCAATGTTGGTAGTTGATGGGTTAATTCTTTCGTCTCTGTGCCAGTTTGATTCCTGAGTTCATTTCTCCATCATAACTTAGTTCAAACTCTCCTGACTAATTAGATTCCTCGGATCCCCGGATTTGACCCTCTTATTTGGCAAAGGTTTGAATCATTCCATGTTTTTGGCGTTAAGATGTGGACTAATAGGCTTATCTAATTAAAATTTAAGGAATAATTTCTTTTATTTTACTACATAGAAATTTATAAAAAAATCAATTTCGTATGATTAAACTAGAAAGCCAACCTTCATCTTTCTCAGTGTATTATAGTCTGTTCACTTTCTGAAGTCTCTTGACCTTCGTAGAGCAAGTAGGCAATCACGAACGTTTCCCCTTCCATCGCCCCTCACAACTTTGTGCGTGAGGACAGATACCCAATCACGAACAGCAACAGCAAGGAAACGGCGATAGAAATGGCAACGCAGACCTATGCGAACGCTTCGAGAGCAAGAGTAACGCTGAGTTCCTCCCACTACTTTTCCAAACGAACCGTCTCCTATTGGCTGCTGCTAAGTCAAGAGACTTTAGAGAGTGAAAAGACTATAGGTACTTGGAAAATAAATTCCATACGGCTCAATCTGAGCATACGAAATACGATTTTCAGTCCCATCGGAACCTTCCAGAATGATATTCAATACGCCTAAGTGAGATCTCATTTCGTTTCGAACCGAAGGAAGGAAACATCAGGCAGAGTTGGCCTTGGGTTATCGTATAAAATAACGTACTTTTTTCTACCGTGTTCATTATCCGCAACCTGACCCGCGTGAGAAAGAAGCCTGAATATTGCAAGATAAGTCAAAGTTTTCTTTCTTTCTCCGTTGCGACTCTCCTATCTTGGAGTCGACTTCATGACTATGGCTCTCCATTTGTTTACCGTTTCTTTCAAGTTTTTTTTATCTCCTTCAAATTCCCCATTTGAATCCTATTTCTTTTATGCCCCCCTTGATTCTATCGTTCCATCTCTTCTTAGATTTTCCTCTCGGACTTGTCCATCACTTTGCTTGGTATTGCCCCATTCTCATGATTTGTCCATACCAACTTAACCGCTTCCTTCTGATTTCTGTTGTAATTGGGTCTTTTCTTCTAATTTCCTCATTTCTTATTCTGTCCAGTCTCGTATTTCCATGTATGCTTTTCAGTACTAAAGCCTGTAGTCTGCTTTATTCTTTCCCTCGATAAAACACTTGATTTTGCCGGGAAAACCTTAAAAACCAATGTGATAATGTCCTGCAGTGCTCCCATGCTTCTATTATTGGGAATAATTATGAAAAATGGAGTCGCGAAGCACCTCTTTAAATTAAAAGTTTGGAATTCACCTGTGATGCATGTATATTTTCTTTGTCGTTTAGTCGTATTCTGTATTCGAGGAGGTTTATTAATTATCACGGATTTATTTCCTGGTTGTTTAGGACGACGATGAAGTAAAATGCTGAGTTATTTAAAGGCCTCACATCCTTCCTTGATTCATACAGTTTTTGAGAATATTTTGTGCATGTTGTACTCGTATTTCATTACGGTAAGGCGGTTGGAGAATGTCCGTGATAACTCATCAGTTCGTTTTACAATCCAAAATCGCGCCTTCCACGTGTGTGTGCATTCTATTTTAGTTTTGTTCGGTTATATAACTTATTTGTGAAAAACTAATGTTTTAAGCGTGTCTGTGAAATTTTTTAGCTCAGCATTAGCCTCTGATATTCATTTCCTTAAAGCGGTCTCTGTCGCCTCTATTCCGCGCGTTTAACTTAATGGCTAATAGACAGTGGCTATTACCACATACGGTAACTAATCGGTTTAATAAAATCTTCGGAATGCCATCGACGAACCCGCCGTGCCGCACTGTAGAAACCGGATTTCCCGGCTCAGCCTGTAGACTAGACATCGCCAGTCGGTTGCGGCGTAGACTGAGGAGATCCGGGATCGATTCCAATGGAGTTTTCCACATTTGCTTTGCTTCTCACGAGTTATCTGTCGCGGTCGTGGGCGTTTGTGGCAATTCCGACATTTCGCAGAGAGCGGATAGAAGAAAGAAAGGCTACGGGCGCGAATCGAGAGCGGCTAACGGCCGTGATCCGAAGGCATTATTGGGTCGCACGCGGGCGCCCTCTTCGGCGGAAGTCACGCCCTCGAAGAGTTCACCACCGGTTCTGTCTGGATGATCACGTCGGTTCTTCATAGCGAAGTTGAGGTAGTGGTCGGGAGGATGAAGGTGATTTGGATAGGGTAAAGGTGTTAAGCAAGGTCGGAAAGGCGGTGGGCGAAGCATGGAAAATCCGTCTCCGCCGTACTGTAACTCCGTTGCACGAAGTGTTTAATCGTAGGAATCGAAGGATTTATTGCGTTGTCGTGGGCCCGTCAAATCATCGTTCCTTTGTTCGTTAGCGGCCGCGGAGAAGTCTTCCGAGGGATGTCGGCATGGGAGTGTGAGAGTAAGGAGGCGAAGGCGTCAGGGTGTTGGGGAAAGTTCGATTATCCGGGAACTTGAGTTTCTATCCTCCTAACTCCATCTTCCTTCCCGTGTTCGTCTTCCTCGCCCTTTAAGGTGAACTCCTTCATCCGCTCCCTCTCGAAGTATCAGATTGTTTAAAAATATCCATTCCATTTGAGATGTCCCTCTGTAGAAATGCCTTAAAGTGTGTGTACGTCTCTTTCACCCACGTAAACATACGTCGAATTAGATTTATAGGTTTCCATTCGCATGCTGGCATAAATTTCTGCTTTTAACTTCGTCGACCGAATAGCCTTTCTTCTCGGGATCCCGGGTGATTGATCCGTGCGGGTGGTGTATATTAGTGGTTCTCTCACGCATTCGTTTGGAACGTGACGCTTTTGGCCGACACCAGGCACAGCTGGTAAATAATCTTCGATCGAGGATTTGTTTTTCTGGATCTGTTTTGTTTGTCCCTTGTTCCATTTACAATCTTTCTGGATCACCGATACCGTATGTTTGGTTCTGATAGCACTTTTCTATCTCGCTGCTCCCGTTAGGATAGTGGAGAAGCGTTTTTTTTTTACAATTTGTGTGCCTATAAAAATTGATGCTGGATGAAAATCGTCATTGCCGATTAAATTCATTTCACTTTAATATTTTCACTATAAACCTAATTTCCAGCAAATATTTTAATGGAAAACGAATGATATTTTGTTTCGGCCGTTGGAACTATATTTTTTGCCCGTGGCAGGAAATTGAAATGCCGGTTCCTCATTTTGACTGAATGTCTAATTTCCCTTTTTACCTCTAGAGTTGGCTAAACTTGCTGCAAATCGATCTTCGTGATTGTAGAAGCGTCTTGTGGAATATTTTACTCTTACAACTGCCCACAACATTCGCATTTACGCCAAATAAATCCGAATGGAAGGTTTTGCGTCGTCCCGGAGTGTAAAAGGAGAACGCGTGCAGAGTCTCAGGGCACGGGGCAACGTCTAGGGGCAAGATAGGTCTCGGGGGCATGCATTTCGCACGCCGATAGGGGAAAGACGTGCCTCCTCACCGTGTTTTGTTTCTTCCCCATAAAGGGATGTAGGTCCTGCGAATCGGGGACTCCTCCCTCTCCCACCCTCCTTTTCCTTCCCATCAATTCCTCCTCCCGACACCTCCCCCCCTTCCTCTCCTCTCATTCACGTCCGGCCTCGCAACCTCCCCCCCTCCTCCTAGCAACGTGCCCGAAACGGGAAGAGGCGCGAGATCCGGAATGGAGCGGCCGCGGGGGAGAAGGCACGCAGTGGGAGGGGGAGAGGCACGTAGCTGGAGGAAGAGAAGCACGTAAAGGAAGGGATGGAAGGAAAAAAAAGGACGGCCTCTAGGTGCGATGTCTTTTTTCGCCCATTAGTAGGATTTATGATGGGAACGGAGTGGTTTCTTTCGAGGGTGCTAGCCGGCCACTCAAGCGACCGACTATAAATTCCGGGAGTCGCTACGTTCTTCCGCTCCTCTGTGACCATTTTGGGTCTCCCTGAACCCACCTGTCTCTTTCTCGCGCTCGCTTACTCCCTCGCCATCTCCTTCCTACTCTCGTGAGGGCCGCAATAAAAAATCGCTGCGTTTTTTTTTTAGTACGGTCAGAGATTTCTTATCGAGTACTCCTGTCATATTGTCTGCATCCTACGCCGTTTACGATTCGGCGGTTGGAATTTTCCTATCAACGGTTAAGAATTTTAAAGTAGCGAAATTTTCGTGCATATAACGGATGTATTGGCGTAGTAAATGTGGTTGTTGATGTTTTTTGGGAGTCCTTTTTGAAACCATGAATATTTACTCTTATTGATGGCTCAACTTCCGGTTTCCGGAATTGTTATCATATCCAGCGTGTTGACCGTACAAATCCTTAATGGTGGTTGTGCTGGTGATTGGGGTCTGTATACTGACTGAATTGGAATTTAATTGCATAGTGAAATTGAGTGAAATCATTCCAGAGGAAAATTCACCTCCCACCGTTTGCGCTTCGCGCAAATTAATCTAGAGCAGGGTTTCTCTACAATGTGCTCGCCGCGTGCTCTTAGGCAGTCTAGCCGTGCCTTTCTGCGATGCTTAAAACCGCTTTTCCTTCCGTCATTAATTAAGCTCGTTTGATATTTTTTTCATTCTAAACGTAGGTAAGAACATCAGTAGTGACGCTGATTTAATTTTATTTATGATCATTTCCATTTTTGTGAAAATGTAGTAGCACTCGCATGGTATAATGGAAAAATAGCCACAATGAAAAGTTTGGGAATACTTTGGTCTAGTCCCTGAGCTCTAATCCCTCAGTCGCTTACGACTATGACGTTGACTACGTTTCGTTTATAGGCACTCTCCCGTCACTGTGTGGCGCTGTTTTCCCAACGGAACACGATCACTTATTAATTACCGGCTCCTAGTTCCTCTCCTTACTTTCACTCAACGGGTCACTTCGAATCATTTTTCGGTGGACGAACTGTGACGAACTTAAGTCGTCGTCCCGAATGAAGGAATTCCTGTGCCTTATCTTTCTGTGTGCGCTTAGAATGTCGAAATTTGCATACGGTCGTGAGGAAGGATCGCCCAATTTACTCCCGTCCTTTTATTCCGCCAAATGATTTCCTCCTGTCCGTCCGTTTGAAGAACGTCGAATAACGATTGGTGTCGCGTGCGTCCGTCGCGTGGTCCGCCGTCGACTGTTCACGAAGCCTTTCTTCGAGTTTGTTTCCCCCGCTAAAACATTCCGACGAGGGGGGAACACGCCGAGTTTTGTTTTCTGCTCCCATGCGCCAAGAGACGGAAAATTTTTTCGCCTCGGCATTTTTTTTTTCAAAAGTGGACGACGCCTCGCGCCGCGGCAAATCGATAAATCCTCATCTTAGAGGGCGTTGCTCCGAGTGGAGTGGAGGGGAGATAGAGACAGAGTGAGAGAGAGAGAGAGAGAGAGAGAGAGAGAGAAAACATCCTCGTATGCGACGATCGAGGTGCACGAGTACCAACAAACCTTGCACTTGGATTACTTCCAAAAAACTCTTTTCAACTCCGGCATTAATGGCAAAAACCACCCTCCGCCCCCTTTCGATCTCTCCATCCCCGATTTTCTATTTGTCGGATGAATAAGCGAAATATATAAATGGCGTGCGGAGATATGGTCGACTCCTTATTTCTCTCGTCGCATTTCTCTCAACCCTCGCAATCTTTCCATTTCTACCTCGTGAGAGCACCGTGGTTGGTTTACGGCCCTGGGTGTCGGAGAGTTCTCGAGCGGCGGTGGGTTTTTTTTGCGGCTTTGAGATGCACTTACGCGTTATGCGTTGTGGTGGATTGGAGCATTCCGAAGTCTTAAAGGGTGAGAAGGAAAGTAAGACCCCATTGTCCTTGCTCTCTCTCTCCATTCCCCCTCTTACTCCCATCGCCACCATATCGAAGATGAAGTGCAGAGGGAAAGAGAGGGTGTTGGAAGATTGGATGAAGGGGATACATGAGGGGGGGAAGGAGTGAAATGTACCGATGTTATTGACTTCGATCCATCGAGAGGAGGGTTCACGGACAGACAAGTGAGCATTGCTTTATGTCTCCTCGTACGTCCTTTGTGAGACAGTGCGTGTTACCCTATCAGGAAGTCGTAATTGCTTTATTACTTATTAGCATATGTGTGAGCATGCGGTCCACGAGAGCTTTATTTGTGGCCCACGAGAACGTTGTTTGCGACCCGCGAAGGTTTGGTTAAAAATATAATTCCCGCTGATAAATATTTTTTTATTGAAATGAGGGTAATAAAATGTTTAATTTTGAAAATTTAACCCTAAATATCTTATTTAGACTTTGTATTCACGTATATGTTGCCTTAGACTCCATAGGTAGCTTCCGATGGAGCTCTTAATTCGGTCCGACGAAGCGTATCTAAACTTCTATTGCCGAAGAATTCTTAACTATCAATGCGACCCGCTATGTATAAAAGGTAGTCCACCCCTACTATAACATGTAGCCTTCCTCCTATTCCTACTCTTACCCCTCCCATTACCCCCTCCCCTTACCCCCTCCCCTTACCTCCTCCCCTTACCTCCTCCCCTTACCCCCTCCCCTTACCCCCTACCCTCTATCTTCACTTACCCACTCCCCTATCCTTCCCCCAACTTTCATCTCTCCTACCCCTTCCATCCCTCTTCCTATTTCTCCCCCTCTGTGCTACAATTAGCATTTCCAGCATCGTGTCCGCTTTGTCTGCCTCTTTTACGCTTGCTTTCCTTGTTGATCGATCGATTTGTTCGCTCGCCAGTTTGTTTTCCTTTTTCGCTTTTATCCCGTTTTTTATGGAAATGAAAGATATCAGATCGCAGTGAGTACAGTCGTTGCTTCGATAATGGGTTATGATCAGCGGTTTTGCCGAGACCTCCTACGATGTCGCGGTGCGGTGGAATGAATGAATGTCATCGCAATCTTGTTGGAGATTGAAGGCGTCTGTGCTGCACCATATCCCAAAGTGACGGCTCCTCTCGTTCCTCGAGTTTCTTTGTTTTTTTTTTGATAGTTTCAGAGAGATGAGGAAATGCCGGAGCGGAATTCCGAGTTGTAGACGTTGACGCGTTTTGGCATTCGGGCAGCGTATGGTTTTTATTAACGATTCGCCGAAGCACTTGCTCTCTTCTCGTTTCAAACAGATGATTATGAGACTTTAAAAGTGTTAGTCAGCGAGGTAAGAAGAAACTTTTCCGTCAAATTATTTTTGTAAAATTCGGTTGCCAAATCTTTTTACCTTTAGACAAATTAGACAATATAAAATATACATTGGTGTCGAATTGATTAATTAATTTTTTCACTTGTTTCATGGTGGAAATTTGTAGCATCGAAAAAATAGTTTGGCCCTAAGGAAAAGGAAAACGCGAACGTTTACATACTTAGCTTTTGACGAAACATATACCGACGCTCTCTTAGCATAACTTCATTTCGCGGAAAATAAAGCCAATAAGAAGCAGGCGACAACTCGAGCGTAGAAAATATTACGACCGCAATTTTACGCCGTTTTGACCGTTCAACAACCGTTGCGAATATCTCTTTACTTATTATCCCTGCGCAATTTTTTTGCTTACTTTACTGTGCATTCTTGTTTAAAGTCGCGAAAGAGTGAAATCGATTCATTTTTCCACCGCAAATCATCTCGTTTTAATACGAAAGTTGTTTACTTGTTCGCATGAGTGGCTTCTATGTTTTAAGGTGGAATCCAAATGGCGGGAAACGTGCCCATTCATCAACGAAAATTCATTTAATTTTATGTATTTCTAAAATTTAGCATTTTCCAGCGAGAATAATCTCTCTCGATCCTCTCCCTAGCCTTGGTTTATTATTCATTGGCCAGCATCACGTTCAATGTCGTCGTTGCCATTTCTCTTCATCCGGAATTTATACGCGTATAATTTTGAAAAGCACTTTGGTTTGCGTGCATGGTGGTTGTTAGGACGTTTTTGCGACGGCATACAGCTTTTATTAAGGCAATAACGCATTGGTGAAAGGAATAATCGGGACAAAAATCGTGGAAAATGTCGTTGAATACCATGTAGGCATGCGAGTGAAACAGTGGCAGTAATATGGGCCTGAAATGCTCGTGACAATTACCTCTGGTTCATTTTATGAAGTAAGATCGAATAAACCATACTAGTCTTTCTGCTATAAACATCCTCGGTATCTATTTGCTGATCCTTGATTCTAATTCTGTGTTAATATTAAAATTAATTACCGCTGAAGAAGGTTACTTTTTACATTGCTCAAAAATGTTATGGCTATATAATATCTATAAGGTATATAATAGATATAATATGCTCTTGTTGCAACTCACACGATGAACTTATTGATCAAGATTATTAGGCATTAAAGGGTGTATGAGGTCGTAGAATCATAAACGCATATTTTTTCTCCGAAAGATCTCGTTTGACTATTACTAAAAACAAGTTAGGAAAGTGTACAACGTATCACAAATGGGCGCGTTTCGTGCAATGGAGTATTAGAAAGAAATTATATATCTGTACGTAAGGGAAATTGCGTTTTAAAGTTATTTCTTCATCATAAATAATCCATTTTCTTCCTATCTACTATAAGAAAATTTAATAATATTACACGCACACGTAAGGAAATTAAACGTTTGTTTGTGAGATTGTTTATGTTAGCAACAATGAAGAAGTAACCATGCAAGAAAATTTCTAAGTTCAACTCGAATTATGACATTCTTGTTTGATTTTATCGATAACGGCTACTCCTACGATAAAAATGTATAGGAAAGGAAATACTCTACTAGTTCTACAACTTTTATTTGAAAAATATTTTGATATGAGCAATACGAGATATGACGAAAATTTAACTTTTTGTCACCAGTAAAGTGGTACCCTGATTGGCGTACCAGATTCATTTTTGCGATTTTCTTATTATATTTTATTGTAAGTCCTTAATATCAAATTTCATGAAAATCCGTTTAGTAGAAGCCGAGAACGAACATGCGGACGGACGGACGGACAGACAGACAGACGGACAGACCGACGATAGTAGGCGCTCACGCTAGAAGCGAAACGCGCCTAATAAAAAATTAGCTTCGAAAAATTGTTTGTGCAGCCAATGATAGTTATTTTTAACGTTTTGTGTAGGTATCGACAGGAATTTATCTGCCTTCGAAATAACTTGGCGTGAAATTTTAGTTGTATTTGTAATTTTATAATACTACAACCAAACATGCTTTGTAAGCTATGCAAAGGGCAACGAAAAATATATATAATCGCCCAGGTGTGTTGGTTGGTTGGTCACGCTATTCCATAGGCATAGTATTAACTCGAGAAAGAATCGAGATAGAATCTCGAAATTTGGCAGGAATGCTCGATTAACATATTTTAAGGTAATGACGAACATAAATCTCGAAAAAAGTCCTGGGTTCGACTCCAAGGAAGACATTTCCATTTTCTGTAACGTAGAAATAGATTTTTTGGCGTGCAGGCATTTCTTGTTTTGGAAATTAAAATTAGAAGGAATTAACCTACGATCTTCGGATCTGAATCATTTTGAAGAAAAAATTAGAACGTTTCTTATTCTGTTCATCTTTTTTCGCCTACAGTTCGAAACCACTCACCTTAAACGTTTATTTTTACATATTTTGTGGAAATATTGCCATTTTAAACGTTTATTTTTACATATTTTGTGGAAATATTGCCATTTTAACGGGATGTTGCCTTGGCTACCAATTATATTTTCAAAATTCTAGTATTATATCTAATCCTTATGGGTGTAAGCGTGCTTTGAATACTTTTAATACGAGATAGGGAGGGAGAGAGATGGATGGTAACGGAGGGGGGGAGGTGGAGAGAGGGAATGTGGGGGAAGGGGTGGAGAGAGGGAGGAGGAGGGGAAGATGGAGGGAGAGAGAGGGAGACAGACAGACAGACAAACGACTTTATTGAGGGCGAAATTGAGACTATATAGTCCCTTCTTACATTTAAGAGAGAGAGGGAGTGAGGGAGAGGAAGAAGGGAAGGAGAGGGTGAGAGAGAGAGGGTGAGAGAGAGAGAGGGGAAGGGAGGCAAATATTTTAAGTTTAACTAAAGTTATCCCGTCATATCGACGGGCTTTTATACTAGTCATCTACTATTATCTTGAAATACGATATTCTTTTATCCGATCACCATTTTGTTTCGTGACGGTGTTTACTCTTCATATTCCAATTTTCCATCGTTACTTCAACGGTTGAGCCACTTTAAAACCCTAAAAAATAACAGAAAAACGACTCCCCCCCTTCCTCCTTAGACGTCGCTCTTGTAATCATTTCCTTCCGCCGTGAAATCGTCGGAATTCTCGTTTCGCTCGCAGTGCAAAGCTCCCGGCTCGTGCCCTTATGCACGGATGCACGAACTCAGTTATCAGTACGAATGCTGTGATAAAAGCACTCGTGGGGAAGGGATAAAGGTGGCTAGGGAGGCGAAGGAGGCGCATGGAGATATTGGCGGCATTCACGGAGCGTTATTACGGCGAGAGTGTGAAAAAGATGGTTGCTCGTGGTGTGGGTTTCTTTTTTATTCGGGAATGTCGCGTGAGGAGGGTCTTCTTCTTTTCACGGAGGGAGTCAGAAAAGAGGCGCGGGAAGCGACACCGCCGCCAGTCTAAAGCAACCGGCTCATTCACTCTCCCCCCCTCCCCCTCATCTTTCCTCCTCAAATATGTATTCCCTCCCCTCTTTCATTACGTGTAAAAATATATATTTTTCTATATTCCCTCCTCTCTCTCTCCCCCCCCCCCCTCCCCTTATTCTACTCCTTATTCCCTTTTTTCCATTTTTCCCTCTCGCTTTTTGTGCGAGGCCTCGTCCCGTGTGCACCCTCTCTCTCTCTCTCTTTCTACCGTGAGAGGAGTGAGCGAGGAAAGGAGAAAAAGGAGGGAGGATTGGATTCCGTGCTGGCAGGAGGAGTGCCGGAGGACAAAAGGGAGGGGTCGGTGGGATATAGGGACGCCGGATTTCGCCGGGTTTTTATTTAAAAACTCTGCTCAGTATGCTTCCCCCATCGTTTCCTGCTACGTCCCCTCCCCCCTCTCTCTCTCACTCCCACTACGTTCCTCGTGTAGTTTTCCTCCTGCCTCCCCCCCGCCACCCCCTCGTCCTCTTCTCTATACAGAGAGCCACCCTTTCCTCAGCTTCATCTCTACGCCCTTCAATCAACCGATTCTCTCTCTCACTCTGCACTGGATCCCATTCCTTTCTAGCTCCCTCCCTACCTCTCTCTTTTCTTCCTCTCGCTTCGACTTGTCTCTGGGGAAGACCTCATCCTCCTCCATCCCCTCGCGCCCTCTCCATCTCGCTCTCCCGTCAACCCCCGCGATTTCTCTTCATTCCGGCATCCGTTGATCTGACTCCTCTAAATCCCGCCTAAAAAAATCCCTCTTATCCCTAAAACCGGTCCACGTGCGTTTTTTTTATCCCGCTTTCGTTTTCTCCGTCCCGTCCCTTAAGCGCGGAGAGTGACCGCGTTGCACGAATCACTTTTTTCGGACGAGTTTGCGAATGTTGACCCGCATGTTAAAATTTCCGCCTAGAGATTGATATTTTTTGGTTTTACATTATGAATGGTTTATACTTACCACGCCGGTGATTTTCTGGAGGATTTAAGCGGAGTTGGTTGAAATTTATAATTGACCCCGTTTCAGTGGAATGCGAGTTTTTGACCCTGTTTTGTAGAATAAGCTGTAAAGATTGGACGTCAGGGCGAATAATTTTATATTTATGCAACGTACCCACAGGCAACAAATTGGTTTGGTTATTGCTTACTTTATTTGCAGATTCTCCGAATAATTCCCGAGAGCTGTAGGTTCTCTCAAGTTCCCAATTTTTTGCTAGCTCATTATACCGGCGCGCCGCGGCGCCCCCAAGTAATAAAGCATAACAGCCATGTGCATGTATAATCTATCATCTCTGTGAATACTGCGGTAAAGTTTGAATATGGCGTGGGGACGAGATAAGGATCGGATTTCTCAATTTTGATTACTGGCGAAAAAAATCATCGTGGTCTGTATAACGCAGTTCCAGACGACCCCCGCTGTTACAGCCGTATCTAGATCTCCGACGTCGATGGCCTCTTGACGAATTTGTCTTCTTTGTCATCTGGCTCCGTTGTTTCTAATTTCATCTTCTCCTTCCTCGGCAAAAAATACGCGAATATTCCAACACTCGCTTTTCTCTCCTACATTTTCCGCGCAGCATAACTCTCACCTATCTTTCCTCCTCGCGCCCTACTCTCCATGCGCCTCGCTTTGTGCCAATCCGTCCCTATCCTCTTTCCCTATCTCCTATCTAAACTCACCTCCTTCCACTCCTCCCCTTCTCATCCCCTCGCTCTTATCGCGTTCTCTTAAGCTCTCGACAGGGCGACTTCATGTGCCTTATGCAGCTTTGAAGTTTTCATAGACATCAAAGTTGGTTTCCTAGACGCTAAAAAAGAAGGTTGAAGAATGACAGACCCGAAAAAAGAAAACCTTCGGAAACAATCTCCTCACCTTCCGAAAATGGAAAGAGGAAAGCGAAAGGAAGAGGCAGGAGGAAAAAAACGATTTCATCCTTACCCGCATCTTCTCGCTCGAGGGTCTTTGCCGTGAAATCGTGGGAGTGCGATTTTTCAAAAGAGAAGTTTACCATGTTTAATCGATGATGAAGTTTCGATATTTATTGGCTTTTTACTCATCGGATGGTTTCGATTTAAAAAAAAAGAGACAGGGTTTATTTTTTGTAATTATAAATATGTTGGAATTCCCTGGGAACGATTACCTTCCACCCTTCCGCGTGTCATTCCTCTCTCTCTCTCTTTCTCTTTCTCTACCCCTCACTCCATATGTACCTATATCCCTCTCTCTATTGCCAGACACTCACCCTCTTCTCACCTCTCCTCTCCGGCCATCGCCCCGCGAGACACTCACGGCTGTCGCCCGGAACAGAGTGAACGGGAAAGAGAGAGAGAGAAGGGGAGAGTGAGAGGAAAAATGGGAGGGAGGCTTCCGATAATGGCACCCACCCCTTTCCAACCCGGTCCCGAACCCACCCATCCTTCATTCTCTTTTGATGGGAAAGTGGAGGCAACCCTTTTGTGATACGGCGTGTGTGTGTGTGTGTGCGCGCGCGAGGGATAGGGAAGTGGTAGAAGGGGAGGAAACGAGGGAGCGAAGGGGAGAGGTGCCGCTGGTGGAGGTATTTACCACCCTCCCTCGCCCTTATAAAGAGGAGAATGGAACCGTGTGCCGAGCAATTTGCTTGCCTTTGGATCTCCACGCGGTCTAGAGAGGGAGAGGGAAGTGGAGAGGGAGAGATTGGACTCCACGATAAACGAAAAAGCCACGGGTAATAATATTTCTTATCCTTCGATCGATGTTGATGCTGCTAGAGGGCGCGGGTGTGAGGGTGCCGAGGGAGGCGTTCCAGGAGGGCTCGTAGGGGAGTTTTTCCTCTCCTTTCGAAGCGGGTGTTGTTGTTTTCCTATCATTATCCCCTACCCGCCGTTCCTTCTCCCTATTCTTCCTCCTCTCCCTTACACTTCGGCGGCACATTCGTTTCTGCGCCGCGTGGCCAAAAGGGGGAACAATAAAAATATCTTAAAGAGAGGAGGAGAGTGGAGGATGATTGCAGTCGCCTGCCCTCCCTCCTTTCTCTCCCTTAACTCCGTCTGAAGAAATGTTTCCAGTCCTCGTTCATGCATGTATGTATGTATGTATGTGTGTTGGGTGTGTGTGTGTGTGTGTGTGTCTCGACGCGACACGAGGGCAATCGAGCGAGCGGCGGCTGAGGATTTCGGTTCGCGCCTCCCCCAGCATCCCCCTCCTCCTCCTCTCTTCCGGTGGCAGTCGTCATTTTCTCTCCTCTCTCTCTCTCTACCTCACCCCGCCACCATCCGACGCAATTCTTTCTCCTTCTTCCACCACCCTTCCCCCACCTCCGAGCCCAACTCCTTCTACACCTCCACAACTCATCGCCTTTCTTGGACATTTCACGCCCTCCCCCATCTCTGTCTCTCTCTTTCTCTATCCCTCTTTTTTATTTCTCCTGGAAACGGCGGAGCTAAGCAGTAATGGCGTCGATATTGGAGTATTGGAGATCACTTAGGTAGACTGCCTGCCTGCCTTCCATTTCGTCTGGAGCTGCCCGTCGAACCTCGCACGGCATATCAATTCCGCTTCCTTCTTTTCCTCTCTCTCTCTCTTCCTTTCCTCTTTCTCTAACGCTCCTCCCTACCTCTCCTTCTTTCTTAGGATCTTTTTCAGCCTCCTCCATCTGGACCGCGTTTCTCCTTATTCTCGTAACCTTTGATGCTCTCGGGTCACCTCCCCCTCCCTTCCTGCTTTTATCTCTCTCGTTCCCCGTTACATCCACCATTAAAGGCCGTCGCAGACTCGTGTGTTTTTGTGTACTGCATTTTTTTTCCTCCGTGCACCTCCGTTTCTCATTCATCCTTCCCCCGCCCGTTCGCCGATTTTAGTGGCAGTGTGTAGGCAACTGGACTGTTTATGAGGACGCAGAGGGAATACGTGTGTTATTTACGGTCTTAGCGAAGGATATTTACGTGACTCGGAAGGTCTTCGAGGTTTCCGAGGACATTGTGCTAAAAATAAGCGTAGCATTAAGTCTGAAAATTTTACAGATAAATAATTTACGCGTGGAATTTGTAATGACTAATTTATTGTATGTAAAAGTGCTTAATATACTCCATCTTTTACTAATAAGGTATTTTTGTTTCGAGTAGGCTCCTAGAATTTTGTTCATCACTTCTGGTTTCAGTGAATCTCGTTCACGATAAACGAAGCGCTCAAGAGTAATATTGTAGTAACAATTCGCGTTTTTTTCGCATATGAGTTTATTCATTAACGTCTATCCGTTCGTCCGTAAAAATTTGTGTCATTTTACCGCTATAAGTATTGCGATGAAATTTATGTAACATTTTTATCAAAGTTGGCGATTACAATGATTCGCATGCATCAAATAGTTGTATTAAGAGAATTTTAAGAATCATTGAGATAACGGTGCTCTTGAATCATATTGCTCTATCTTTCCTTATTGGAAGTAAATTGAAATTCCACCTCCCAAGTATCCTAAGTATCTCGCCTAATTTGTGCTATGCTCCTAAACTTCTTGTTTTTTTAAGAAGATGGAATGTATGGAAAGGTGCATAGGACTAAACACAAATGTGAAGTTGGAGTAGGAGAAAAATTCTGAATTTGCCAGGTATGTGTTTTAAACAACTAAACTATCAGGCCAGTCTAATACTCAATTCTCGAATTGGGATATTTTCGGTGAGGAAGGGCTAACTAGTAAACCTTACAACACTAATGTCCTCACTATTTTTACTTTCTCCATACGTAGTAATGGGAAAGTATTGTATTCACTTCGAGATTTCAACGGAAATACATGTTTTGAGGTTCCTAGAACACGTTTAGACTATTTTCGGAATGATGTCTGTGTATGTGTGTATGTTATTGTGGGCGCTCAACTCAAAAAGTACGTGCCATATCGTTACCAAACTTCATATCTAACACTCTTACATGAGCACAAAGAACTGATTAGTTTTTGGATAATAACGGATAACCGGAAGTCGAGGTTTATTCGAAACCCGATTCGGTTTTTGCGATATTTCTTCGTTAAAACATCATTATTGTATATACAATTCTATACAAAAGTTATAGAGAATGTCATTTCCTACAGTTTTCATTTGAAACAATTTTCGATAGGAGTTATTGTTTAGGAGTTATTTATAAATAACCGGTTTTTCGGTTTCCGTTAAATATCTCCTTAAAAACATCGTTATTGGTAATCTCCGTAAGGGCCAAAGTTGTAGAGAATAATATTTCTTCCAAGTTTTGTTTGAAACTAATTTTCGTAGAACCATCCATTTAGGATATATTTCGCTTTATCTTAATACCTGTATACAGCGCCAACACCATGTAGCGGTGAATTCTGTAAACATTCAAAATATACGTAATTTACGGCAAGGACGTGTCTTCTTCTACGATACGAAATAATAATTTTGCCTCGTAATATTATTCATAATAATTTAAATATCTATGCCCCAAATATGGAGAAAGTCATGTGTTGGCCACATCAGATTTTTTATTTTCGGTATCCATTTTCTGCAAAGTATTTTGACCCATACTGCGGCCGCATTCTTCTTCAAAGATATAAGACCTGGTTTGCGTCATGGCGTCATTGGTATCGTCATCTTCTAAAAAAGAAGGCGATCACATCGCATTGAGTTAAGCTTCGCTTAAAGCGACGGTGAGAGAGAGAGAGGCGCTTTCTTAACTCCATCGCTCCATCGTGTGCGCGCAAGACTTCACGCTCCATATATACGCACTCGCATAACTTTTCATTTATCTATAATTGTCACTGTCCATATTCAACGCTCTCTCTCTCTCTCTCATGCTCGAGAGGGAGAAAAAAGGGAGGCTGAGAGACAGGGCCGGCCCGAGGTACGGGCGAGTCGGGCGGCTGCCCGGGGCGCCTAATTGTTGGGGGCGCTATCCCGATCATCTCTCTGTGCATTATTTTCAAGTGAATAATTATTGGACACCAATTTATATGGTGAAACAGGGTAGAGTTCCTTTTATTTATTCATTATCAATTTTTCGGAGGGTTGAATAAATTAACCTATATTCCGTAAATTTCTGGACAAACATTTACGGATGGGGGCGGTGGAGTGCTATCTCGCCCGGGGCGCCAAAATTCTTCGGGCCGGCCCTACTGAGAGATGTGATTGAGTGTAAGAGGACGAGTCTCCCTCTTGCTGCCTTCTACATATCTCTTACATTTCCCTACTGATTACTCTTTTTTTCTGTGCCGCTGTTCCCTGTTGTTCAATTGCTCGCGTGCCGTTCGCGCCTCTTTCTTCTTTCTCTGGCAGCCCTAGTTGCTCTAGGAAAACTTCTTTCCAACTCTCTTCCAACTTATTAACTCCTCTCGACCCTCACTTCTTCCACTTTCTCGCACCTCGTTCCCTTACCGGATACAAAAACACCCACCGTTCCTTCTATGGCGTCTTGGATTTATCTGTCGCGAGGGAGCGTGGACCCGCCCTCAATTAGCGAAATATTTTATGTCGGCCCGTCGACGAAACCGACTGCCATATTTGCAAGCTTATGGACGACTATTCCGAAGGTCGGACGAAGGTTGTCTTAGGTTATGTGAGGAATATATGCGTGCGTCGCGAATTCGCCCCGAAGTCATGGCTTTGCTTGTGAAGAGAGAGAGATTTCGTTTTTCATTTTTATTTTCAATCTCACCTCCTCGTTGGGTTTATACGGGCTCTTTCGTTGCGGTCTCGCTCGTCCAATTAATGCGCCCCTTTTTGGACCTAAAGGGTGACAAGGTTTCGCGCCGGCTTTTAAAAGAATTGCGAATCGACTCAAGGATTTCTTTTTTTAATGGGCGGTAACTCTCCCTCGTGTTGGCGAGTGTACTTTGCGTGCGACTCGACTGGTATGGCAGGACCTGATAGGGAGAGAAGCCTCATTGTTTGCGGGGTGTTGGCGTGGTGGGTGGGAACCTGCAGGTGTTTCCACCTCGCGTTGCACTGGGCGACAAAAGTTCTTCCTCTCTCTCTCTCTCCACTTTTTCTCAGACTCTCTCACTTTCGCCCCGAGTATCTTCGTCCTTACGACTTGTTTTCTCGTTTTAATAGGCCCGCCTCCCTCATATCTCTTGTCATCCCAGCCTCTTGCTTGTTCGCCGGGATAAAAAATATGAATTTCTCCGTCCTGGTAAACGACCTCCGTAAATCTTTTAAGTAACTCAATCAACTAGGTGCGTGTTGCCTCGTTCGTCCGGATCCCTATCGTCGGAGTCATGACGACCAATCATGGCGCCTTTAGTGTTTGTGTTCCTGTCGATGCATGTTTGTGAAAGCTGGTACTGTCAAATTCAATGCAAATTTCTGACGCCCTTTAGGTTTTACGAGGGAATTTTTCTTCGAATAGTTGTTTTACATAGCCCGTGATCATCAGGGCCGCTTTAAGGCAATGGTGGGCCCCCCTCCTCTCTTTACTTAAACAAAGGAACTATTTCCTTGTTTAATTTATAAAACGATTTTAAACAGACGGTGTGAAGCTTCTACACACACGTTTCGCATGCCGCGAATCTAGTCTTTTGCGTAATTCATATTTAATTATGTTGGTTTATGTTACCCACGTCGTATCTTTATCTTGTTTTTTTATTGAAACTAGAATACTTGACGAGTATAAACAAGTAAAATTGGATCGAATTTTATTATAAAAAAGCGCAATTTAAAAAGTAATTTGTTGAGGTAAAAAATGCGCCTCGTACGAGTGAGTGGTATAAAATGTTTGTTTCGCGGTCTAAGGGTTAAGCATATGGTACCGACGCTCACGCGGCGTCGGCCCCTGAAATTAGGGTGCCCTGGGCAGCTGCCCACTTTGCCCATTGGATAAAGGGGCCCCGGTGATCAAATCAATCTCTTTATTACCCACCAACAGACTTCGAGAGGTTAATGCGGTCTTCGTGCCACTTTGTGTAAATTTTCTTTTCTATTTAATTTTTTATTTATTAACAGTTGTAGTATAACAGCGAGTCTCAACGCCACCGAAACGATAAGCTCAAATCTTTTCGATAAACCTTCCAAGAAAAACACGAACGTAACATTTTCGATATCTTCGTTCGCTTGCGTTCCTTTTTGTCGCGATTCGCAGGACGCTCGTCCATTTGTCGGTTATTGGAGTTCCTTCTTGCCTCTTCTTTCTTTCTCATTTCTCTCATTCTCCTTACTCCTCTCTTTCTCCCAAGGCAAGGAGGGAGGGAGGGCTTGAGCATTTACACAGATGGATGTTCGGGCCCGAAACGGTTGATACCCATCTCTCCCCTATGTGCCTGCGCCCGAGATCAGGTAGAGGGTAGAGGCAATCCATTTCTCTCCTCCTCCGAATCCCACCCACCCTCCACACCTTTTACATCAACCCTCCTTCCTCCCTCGAGTTCTTCCTCCGCACCCCATCGCTATAACATCACTCTCCTTTCGGGACCATTGCCAAAAATACCCTTTTCGCGCACTCTCTGCTCGCCGTCGTCTCTCTTTCTCTCTCTCTCGATCTCTCCATTCCAAACCCCTTTTTGGCTTCTTCTTCTCGACCGTGCTCAATCATTTTATAGGGTCCGGAGTGCGTGCGTCAGTGTGTGTTCATGAGAGTGGGGGCGCGCGCTGTATGAAAAGTGATGGATTTTCGTCCCTTTTCATCGATTCAACCCTTCTGCCGCCGTCCGTGGAAGCCTGACTCCGCCCCCTCGACACCGCCCTCGTCCCACCTTGGAGGCTTTATACACCGCGCCGTCCTATAACGCGCGGTGGATGCCTCCCATCAACTCGATCAGTCTACCTTGGTTTTCAGGAGATATGTATGCATGTATGTGTGTGTATGTTTATATAAAACATAAATATACAGTTGAACCACGTTTACTCGAACGCTCGTAAATCGTTTTTATCACGTATATCAGCGGAGATATAGGTATTTCTCGACAGCGGATAATAAAAACCTTAATGCTCTCCCTTCTTCCCCTCCCACTCTCTCCCTCCTCCCCCTCCCTCTCTCCTCTTTCATACCTCCAACGTAAGCTCCCCATAGATGGTCGTAAACATGGCCGCGGGGCGCATTCCATTTTCCCTTCGCCATTCGTGTTTGTTCGAGGGATCCCGTGTGCTGCACTCTTTATTACGCATACGCTGGATCCTTTTCGCCCGACTGCGTTTCGCACCGTGATTTAATGGCAGGAGAGAGCATGCGTGTTCCGCAAAAATTTCCCCCACCGCATCCATTATTTTTAAAAAAAATTTTATTCCGCGACGGGAGATTAACTCGTTCGTCGCGGCAGGGCGATGGTCTTTTTCACTCGTTTGATTTGTCGGGTTAGGCGTGGAGGGAATTGACGCGGTTATCCGCTGCCGGTGGAGCTGCCGCCGACGCCGCCTTTCGTGCTCCTCATCTTTCTCTCTCTCTCTCCCTCTCAACCGCTTCCCTCTCTTCTTCGGCCATGGTCTTATTAATTGCGACCTCCCTCTGGGTGTCCCCATGCACTTTTTTTCGCAATACCATTTTTAGGATTCCCTATTTTTTTTTGCTTTTTCGTGACAGGGATTTGACCATATGGCGCGTCTCCCTGGCGGAGTATGCTTTCGGTCTGGTACGATTTATGGTGTCGGGGGCATGGGACTGTCGTGACCACTGTGGGTGTGTGGGTGTTCGTAAGTAGGGTCGGTTGATGGAGGGAGGGTTGCGTGAGATTCTGAGGGGAGGGAAAGGGTTGACTTCCATCCCTTCGAAACGGAAGGTTTGAAAATGAGAAAAAGGGGTCCGCCGTGTGGCCTCTCCGCGGGAGGAGTCCTTAGACTCTGGGGCGGTGTGCTCTTCCTTCCTGCGATGTTCTTCCAAGGTTACGAAAACATTAATTTGGGAAAGAGATCGAGTGGTCGTGTTAGTCCATGTGTTTTACATTGGTCGGTTCGATGGAAATGAAATAATAGTCTTCCTCGTACCGCAGCTCCCTATGGCTGCAGAGTCACTACCACTTGGAAAGATTTTGGATTCATCCCTGTTGTGTGAAGGCATTCACTCCGTAAACTTAAGCCTCCGTGTTGTATAACATGCGAGAAATGTAATTATCAAATATAGGTTCTTGCCCTTTGATGAGCAACACCTATTCGGAGAACTTAGGAGAGTTCTCGTAAATCGATAAATTTCATTACACGTATTTTAAGTACATTAGGCAGTGAGTTTGGTAATCCTACCGGAACACTGATACGCTGGCGTTTGTTGGACGAATCTTCCCTTTTCTGTTTCATGACGTGTAACGCGGTCCGGCATTTTATATTTTCCTCTCCACTCATCCGCTTTATCCGATATTTTCCATCTGCAATGTCTTCCGTAAAAGTGAATATATATATTTTCTAGGAGTGTCCTTTCTATATGAATTTATCCGGTAAATACAGTGAGCGATTTTTTCAGATCGACTTTTTTGGGATTCGGCGTCGATTTTTCGAGAGAATCAACAGGAAATTGCATCTGTTCGCCAGCCCACCGCAGAAAGTGTACGTATATGAAAACAAGATATACTTGGCGGTTTTTTGTTTCACTGCATCGTGCGCTGTGTGTTTAAGAGAACGTTTCCTTTTGAGGGAACCCTACCGCGCCACATTGCCGCGATGACACTTTGACTCCCTTATCGACAAACACATGGCTTAGCACAAACAGCGGTTAAAATTCACATGGTTGCTATTCTCGTTTCGAAATGTCCTCATTTGCACATCGGGTTGTATCTTTGTCGTTCGCCATTCGCACATTTTTTATTTGCAATCCCAAATGAAGTAATCAATAAAAACTAATAGAAATAGCAATTTAACGTCAGAAATCATATCCGTTAACTTTGTGATTGTGCGATGACTTGGTATTTTTTCCCTTATCTGTATCTTGCCTGAAATCGCGCACATTTGAGCGACTTACTCCTTGGGTTTTGGCATACTAACGAGTTAATAGATAAATCTCTTCTAAAAAAGCGATTTGGGCTCCTTCCCGGGCAATGCTTCCTTTATTATGAGGGAACATCAAGGAGTTCCCTCTAGAGAAAGAAACTTCATATTTCAAAGGATCTGCGAACACCCAGAGGCTTCTTGATCGAGGACTTTCTTTCCAGTTGAATTCCCCTATTGGAAACCATCGGAGAGGAAGAAGATGGATAACTGACTCCTGAGGTCTATTGATCTCACTATCTCCCTTATCTTCCACCATTTTAAGGTCGTTTTCGTGGTTCATCTTTACTTTTCGGAGGCTTATCTTTTTCAGTTTTTCCCGAGGAAATGACTGTCATCATTGTTTTTATCCACGTTTTCGTTCAAATTATCCGTAGACATTCTTTCAAACCTAATCTTTATATTTCGTTATATATTCTCTCATCCTATTTTGTTTTCATGCATTTCACTCGACGCGGTGAACGGAAGAGGATGAATAAAAATAAGGCTACCGGGAATATGCGGCGGCGAAATTCGTATCCGTCCCGAAAGTGGACGTGTCCCTTTGGCGTGAAATATGAATTTACGGCTCGTGGCATGCCGGAATAATTAACTCTTTTTAACGGCTTTTGCGGATTGCAGGAGCGACGGCTGTTGGATGGCGGCAGCAGGAGCGGCTTCTAACAAAACCCCGGTCATCGCTCCTCGCCTCCCCCCATCTCTCTCACAACGCCCCCTTCCTCTTTCGCCCAAATTGAAAATGTATTTATATTTATTTGTTTATGAGCACGTGACCTCTTGAGAGCTGTCACTAACCGGCCTTGCGGCGGCAATGCGATGCGTGCTCATTCTGAGGGAGGGGGAGGGGCGGAAGTTGTCATTGGATTGGAATCGCCGCTCGCCTCCCCCCCTCTCAGCCGCTTCCTCCTCCTCCCCTCTGTTTCCACCGCCAGATCCTCTCCCCTCTGTTGCGTTCACCTCTTCCTCTCGCTTCCCCACCAAACCCCCCAGCTTTTTCCAACATCCGAACTCCATCCACATCGGGAATATGGCCCCGTCGATATTGGAGGCTCTCTTTCTCTCATCTGACATCACTGGTGGGGCGTGGCAGTCGGGAGGCTGGTGCGTGGAGGTGGGGCGGCGAGGGGATGAAGACGAATGGTTGAAGGAGAGGGAGTGCAGAGGAATAGACCCTCGGATATGAGAGGGCAAGGGGGGATTGAGGTTAATTGATGCAGTGGATATATGAGTTGGTAGAGCTGTTCGAGTCCGCTTACACGAGAAACAGGAGAGCGAATGGAGTGTCGTGAAGAGAAAGACCGAGGAATGATGGGAAACATATTATTTCGTGAATGCCTTTCCGATTGGGTCTAATTTTGAATTTTAAGGTCCGAAGGTAAAGTCATAATTGAGTTAACATGCAAACCTCGTGGATTGCATCCGTTTCGTAATACAAACAACTCCTGGAGAGATAAAACGGCTGAGTAAACCGTCTGCTCATTTTAACTACTAATTATCTGACCTCGTTTAAAATTAATTCTAATAAGAACCGTTTAGATTAATCAGTCTACAAATTGCTACTGAAGGCCAATGTGTTTTAAATGCGACTATGGTTCTCTAAGACGTTTTATATCCGTAAGAGCCGACGATATGTTTTATTTCACGTTGTGGTAGATGGCCTAGGAAAGGATTAACCGTTTTTTCCAGGTTTAGGCCTGTTCGTCTTTTTCATACGAATTGAAAATTGGTACAGGAAGTTCATTGTCCGAAATTTTAGTGAATGAACACATTTTAAATATTTATGAGAATAAGTATTTACTTTCAGAAATATTCGTTGTCTTTAATTTTTCCTAACGGAATGTTGAAGGCCGTCGGTAACAAAGATTTTCATCAAAAGACCTAACATACGTATAAGTAAGAAGAGAGAAACACGAAAATTTTCGCCTTCGTAGATGCAAATGCCATTTTGTTTAAAGTCTTATGAATACGGCACGGATTCTGAATCACTATGAAGAAAACCGAGTTAAAATAATATGTATACATATGATAATAATTATTTTAACTCGGTTTTCTTCATAGTGATTCAGTATCCGTGCCGTATTCATAAGACTTTAAACAAAATGGCATTTGCATCTACGAAGCCGAAAAATTTCGTGTTTCTCTCCCGTCATGATCTTTTGCATAGGTTGGCTTTTTGGGTACTTAACTCGTGTCAAAGGTTTAATTAAGACTCTTGGGTTTTTTTGGCGCCTACCTGCGAGGTGGTTAGCTAAGCTATCGATGCCTTAGTCGTAGGAGAGGAGGGTGATTTTTTTTCCTTGACCAAAGTGGTAGAGAAGAGAAACCTCACGCTAGGACTTCCCACTCTACTTTCTTTCTCTTCCCTCACCCCCTTCCCGTACTGTTGGCGCCACAAACCCCCTCCCCCTTAGCAATCCCTCGCTAATGGCCTCGCCCTCTCTTCGCTCTTCGTTTTTCCTTTATTCCGCTGTTAAACTGTTCGCTCACTCCTTGCCTCTCTGTATATCCCTTTCGTCCCAACTCCTCAACTTGCGTGGGTTGGACCACTCCTCTCTCTCCCCCCCCCTCCCCCCCACATGTCTGGCTCTCTCCTCTCTTCTGCCTCTTTCTCTCACAAATTCCCACCGAGAGAGCGCCAGAATGAGCCAAATGGCGAATCAAACGCTCTCCTTTGTGTGCATGTGTTGTGCTGCCGCCCTGTGGTGTGCGAAGTGCTTCATTCGAGTGGTCTTTTGGAAGTGTATCAAAGCACTGCTTGTTGCTACTTGGGCATGACCCTGAGAGCCCGTGATTTGCGATAAAATGAGGGATAATAGGGACACAGCGCTTTATAGCGTCTGTGTGCAGTCTTGTGGACGCAAACGGAGGATTTAAATTGTTTTTGGATTGTGTTTCCGAGCGACTGAATCTTTCTCCGCGTCCGCAGCTGCGTCGAGCATAGCCATCGACGATTTATCGGTGCGAATGCATTAATCTACACATAATGCGTAAATTTTAGGCGTACGTTTACGAAACACAATAGGAGAATTGGTACGTTTCAGTGATTTTGGCTGAAATTTTAATTCCAAGATAACATAATAACTATTATTGAAAGTATGAAACAATTCAGATTAATAGAAATGGAAGCAGTATATTTCGTTGAATTAAATTAGAATTCGTTCTAAATTAAAATGTGGATTAATGACCCACCTCTTCGTGAAATTGATTTTGGTTTCCTCTCGATCCTCGCTCTACCTCTGGAATATACGCTATTTTGAGTTTTATATGAAACGATCGCTGACCGACGTATTTCTTGGTTATTAATATTGAGTTTTGCCCGGATATGACTTCGGCCCCGAATGCTGGACCTGCACGTTATACTCCGTCGAAACCCAGCGGATTCATTAAAGTTAAATGTCGGCAAATACGATCCCGAAAAGCTTTACTTTGTGATTGGACCCACAGAAAAAAGGGAATGAACTTAATGAGGTTAAGGAAAAAGTTTTTTTTTAAAATACCAAGGGAGCTTTTCGATTACCATTCCGATTCCCGTATCGCATTTTCCTCTCTGTGTGGCGTTGTGGTGCGCCCTTCAATCAGAATTCGAATTTCCGATCTCAACCGGTTTTTTTTATACTCTGGAAATTCGAAAGAATATTTAAAACGATACAGAGTAGTGTTATTCTTATCTCGCAGCGCAGATCATACGCGTTTTGTGATGACTTATTTTTGCGTTAGTAAATAAATAATTAGACCGATATATTTACTATCCGTGATCTAAAGTGAGAAATTTGGAAGCGGAAGGAAATTCTCAGCTCGGAAACGCATGCTTTAAAGGTACGGGCGATGTCATAAAATGAGAGATACATTTCATTTATAATCTTCAATTTGAAAAATACACGTTCGTAAAAAATGTCCGTATCTTTAATATCCCTCATTTGGTCAGCGCAATTACCTGTTTCACTGACATTTTTGGCCAGAGATGTTTTTTCCCAACAAAAAAATGACATACTTTACGTATTTATACTTATCTTCGTTCTCGAGCCTACTATATTTTACTCGCGCCATTTATCCTCCTCCACGACGCGTGGTAGTTTTGAGGCTCTCTCAAATCTGTTTCTCAGCCGCTCGATTATCGTCCAGATTGCGTATCACCACCTCCTTCTCTTCGCTCTCATCTTCTCGATGCGAGAGAGAGAGAGAGAGAAGTCGTCCCGCGGCGGTAAACCTATATAATGAGACCCTCTCTCGCCGTCTCGTAGGATACAGAGTCCCGGTAATTGCTGGTAACGCGGGTTGTAATGGGCTGTCGTCTCCTTTCCCTCCTTCTCCTTCTTCCCGCCCCTCCCGGGTCATTCTGCCCTCCGGGCGATGTTGGTTGGTGCTCTTTTCTCCACCTAACTCCCTTTAAGATGCTCGGGCGACCATGTTTGTCAAATCGTTTGTCGAGACGAGTATGGGAGCTGCTGTTGAATGGACTGGATCGTAAAGAGGTGAAACATTACCCTTTATCCTTTTACGAGATCGAGGTAGAAGTTGGATGTGCGGTTTAATTTTTCCGCTCGCCGTTTTATCTCGCGTAGTTCCTTCCTTTTGGAACGAGTAAAAGGGAATGTAACACGCGTACTTAAATTTGAACTACAAGCGAAGAATGAAGATTTATTCTTCTGAAATTTTCTTACTACGCGAGAATAATTTAAATCGTGTCAACAGGTTTAATTCAGAATCGCGTTTGTTTCATCACGATTCATTTTTATTTATCCTTTAACGATGTTACGCGTTGGTAGTGTCGTTAAAATTTCCTAATCAAACAACGACGGTTGTCGCCCACCTCTCCAAAAAATGGGAACGTTTTTTTATTTGTTTAATTGCAGGCTATTGACGGCGGCCAAAATGTGATAATGCCGTCTTAAGTACAACGATTTACAATGCAGTGCATAGGAGCGTATTTAGGACGAGGGAGAACGTCGTGACGGAAGTGAGTGTCGGGAAAAAGTGGCTCGAGAAGGAAAAGGGATAAAAAACGTTGGTTAGAGGAGTGTCTAGCATATGTGCGCGCCTCGTTCCCGTCGGAGGACACAGCGCCTATTGGAGTGGGAGGGAGGTTAAAAGGTGGGGTGGGGATAAGTGAGAGGAAGAGGCGTGGGAGTGGGGTGGGAAATTGAGTGATGAGGAGACAAGTGAAATGTAAGCGGAGGAGGAGGAGGAGAGTGCCTTTAGGGTGGGAATGAGATTTAAAATGGGCCGTCGTGGAGTAGGCTGGGTGGATGTTTTCGGGTGGGAGAGAGGGGAATGGGGGCTGGGTATTATCCCGTGGATGCTGGCTCGGGAGGGGGAGGCAGAGTGAGGGGAAGGGAGGGAGAGAGAGAGAGAAGGGGCGGGAAAAGGGTGTGGGAGAAGGACGTTGGCTGGTTCGGCCGTCACCGCAGAGGCATTGCATATGTATCACTTGCAGGTGGGCGTTTAGTATTCGTTAGATGTGGACCTCTTTCATTCCGTCTCTTTCTCTCCTGCCTCCTTTTCAACGCTCCTTTCGGCGCTGTCTTCTTTAGGAGAGAGCGAAGTGGCGCGTAAGAAGATTTTATTCAAGGGCGATTCTCGACTGACTTATGGTGACGCGGGCGTTTGGCGAAAACGTCATGCCTTTTTTCGAATCTTGAAGAAGTGCAGTTTTTTGTGAGAAATAGCGGTTGGCGCGGGATATGGCGGTTGGTGCGAGTGACCGGAGGAAGAATTTCGTGGGTGTCGGGAGGTCATTGCGCCGTGGAGGTGTTTTTGGAAGATGTTCGGCCACAGGCGACAGGAGAGATGTCTTCTCTCTCTCTCACACGCTCCTTTTTTGCGCAAAGAAAATTCCCTTAGATAGCTCGTATGAAATCTGTATACAAGTATCGAATGTAAGCTGGTTTTCTGCTTTCGGTGTTTCTTTGGTAGCAGATTTAACCAGGTGGCGAATGTGTTACATCGGCTGTTTGAGGGTATCGGCGTGTATATTCGAATTTATAGATGATTTCGATAGCATTCTTGATGTCAGGGCCGTCTTTAGTACTCGCGGGGCCAGGGGTAAACTTCCTTGGATGGGCCCCTATGTACATTTCCATATTGACCATTCCCCCTGGAAGCTATACCATTATTTTTTACGTGTATTTACGGACGTATATAATTTGTACCTAAATATTTTCGTAAACTCTTCTGGAAATGCTCCCACCAGCCAAATAATCCTCTTAATCCATACATTACAGCTCATACAAGGGAAAGGAAAATTTTGTATTTGATAAAACTTAGATACACTTTCCTTATCAACACCTAATTATCTTTGTGTAAAAAATACACTACAATTTTCTTATATTTATTTATTTCATTTTATTAAAATCACATAATTGGTTTTCATGCCTTTTTTGAGCAGATACTTCGGTAATGTTTGTAAAGTAAAGTTGACGAAATATATCAGTTTCAGCACTCATTATAGTAAGATTGTTTAGACGAATCTGATTGTGAGTCATACTTGTCCGTTGCAAATTTTTAATCAGTCCCGTTTTTGATAAAGATCGTTCACTGCGCTATGGGCCTCCTATCATCCATGGGCCCTGGGCAATTGCCCATTTTGCTCCTTGGATGATACGGCCCTGCTTTATGTTATTGGCATTTGAATTCTTGCATTCACTTCGTCTCGCGAGGTCCTTACTCAAATGTTCCTCGCCTTCCTCCTCATTCTTATCTGTCTTGGTTCTTAATAGGTGTTGTACGTATATCTGAATTATCTTAACTAATTAACCCGAGAAGCAATAAAAGTATTTATTCGCTTAATAGCTCTATAAGTACGCTTTATTTTTTACTGTATTTGCTCTCAAGGTATGACCCACTGCATCGCATTAAGAGGCATATCGGTTATTATTTTAACACTTTCAATTTCTCGTTGTCGGAGAGGTATGTGGCGCTAGCGTCCATCACAGCCGTACCGTACGAATCCACCAGCAGCTGTCATTCATGCAATCATTTGGTTGCGCAAGTTAAAAGTAAACTTCGGGGAACGAATCCTAAACAAGTCTAAGTTAATTGGGACCGTGAAAGGTTACCCAACCGTCACGAATCGAGGGCCTTATTTTTTTAGGATCTGCTACGCCCGAGTTTCCGACTTGATCTTTTTCATTTTCCTACCGTAGTTATGTGTAAAAAAGGAATACGAAGAGCGATTACGCAACCTTCGACACGCCCGCGGGAGTTTAGAACGCTTCGTAACGAGTATAACGCTAATATTTGGACGCTTTTACCGTCAGAGAGCGGAGGGGGAGAGAGAGAGAGAGAATGAGCCGTGAATTGGAGTAATTTCACCCGTTCCGCCCAAATTATCGAACTCAGAAATTCTCGGTCATTATTCCTTTTACGAACTGCGATCATTTCCCTTCCGATTCTCTCGCCTCCCCTCGCCTCCCCTCCCCTCCCCTCCCCTCCCCTCCCCTCCGAACGCGTATACACGTATTCTCGCGGACTTCTCTCTCGAGAAATGGAGAAATGCCTCAGGGAACGCTTTCTCGCTTCTCGAAGCCGCTCTTCGAGGCTTTGTTCCTCCTTCGACGCATAACACGCGTACAATAAAATCCCGCGCCATACCATGTGATCTTACCATTTATATAATGAGAAAAATCGGTGATCTTGAATTAAAAAAACCGGCTCGAGTGTCACTGCGGGCGGGTCAATGTTAGGGTACGGGATTCCGGGTGAGAAGGAAGGTAGAGGCAATAGAAGAGTGATTTGGGAGTATTTTCGTAGTCGGAAGGAGGGGAAGGTTTGTGGTCGTGGAGTAAATTGGAACGAAAACAAGGGACGAGGGGAATCAATCAATATGAGGAATGGATGTCAGTGAAAGAGGGCGGGATGAGTGAGGTGGGAGGGGGGAAGTAGAGGGAATGGGAGTGGAGGAGGAGGGGAGAGGCTCCTCATGGTAGTCTTTTGGGGAGGGGAGGGGGAACATGCTTGCGGACCAAGGGAGGAGGGAGCTGGTAGGATGATGATGATGATGGCGAAGTAACGAGTGAGCAAGGGAGGGAATGGAGAAGTGAGAGAGAAGGGGACGGAATGAGAATGGTTGGGAGAGGGAATGAGAGAGGCCGGGGGTGTTGGATTGAACAAAGGAGGAGACTTGGTTGTGTCGAGAGGGGGAGGAGCCGAAGTAGATGGAAGAAGCGGCGTGTGGGTGGAGGAGGGGGGGTGGGGAGGGGGGAGGGAGGGGGAGAGAGAAGAAGAGGACGCGTTTCCTCCAAAGCTCCATTCTTTGCCGAATTCCACTCCATCTCCGCCTTCTTTCCTATTCTTTATGTTCGTCTCCCTTTTCTTATTCTCAGCCCTGTAGCGACTGCGTCGGTGTCCCGGAAGCTTCAAATCAGCATTTTTACCTCCCCATCTCGTCTCTCCCTCATCTCGCTCTCTTCGATCCGCTGATGAGAAGCGGATGAGCTAGCTTTTTCACGGCGGCGGATGCTAAAAAGAAATGCGTCAGACTTTTTGGAGCTTTGAGTTAATTGGGAGCGTTCGTCGAATTTCGGGGATAAGGGAAATTTCGAATGTTGCTCCGTGTTGCAGTTTTTAAAAAGAAATGGAAAGGCAGCGGCGAAGAGTCTCTGCTGTAAGGTTTTGTTTCGGGACAAACCCATCTTACCCGACGGACACTTTATTACCGTGTTAAACTCGCGGTTCTTTATCCATGTAATTGCTTCACGCCATTTTAGGCATATTCAGATGGTTGAGGCAGTGTCTAGTCTTTCCTGAGATAAATTACTACTTGTTTTATTTCCATTACTGAAAACTATTGCTCTCTCGACTGTGCGATCTTTTATGCGCGCTAGCACGCTGCCATGGTCGACGTGAGGCATCGTAGGCACCTTGTTAAGTCGAATATATTGCCCTTGTTAAGGTCCGCTTAATTCTGCTAGGGACCAGGTGACGCGTTGGTATCTTTGCCTTGATAAACGATAGCAACGGGCAGCATCTGTGTAATGAGCAGTACACTGCTTCCAGTTTTGTGAACGTTTTGCGAAAAGAGACATTTTCTATAATAAGATTATTTAAAAAAATTATTCTACTGAATATTACTAAACAGTCATGAAAACAGTATTAAATGTTGCCTCGCTACCTTCTGTAATTTTTCATAAATTTACGAATTTCATGATTATCATTTCATTTTTTATTTCGTTTAGGTAACGATGAAATATTCGCTTTTAAAATTTGATTTATTTGCATACTGAAGTTAAACTCTATCACAATATTTTTGATGATAGTAGAAAGTGAAACTTCACAAATTGTATTTTTTAACTCATTTATTTCTTTAGCCAACCAAAAATTATTTCCATTACATTTATAAAACGGAAAACGTTCCATCCTTTACGGGTTTTGACATAAATGAGATAAAAAAATTTTTATTTATTTTTGCTCTAAGCAATGCGTTTTCTCCATCTACAACTTTTTGGTGGCAATTTCTATTCCTGCAAAAATATTTTTGGGTATTTTGAGATAAACGAATAATAAAAAAATGACGCGAATCTAGGGAGATTCAAATTATTTTGTTGCCTCGCCGTGAATCCGCTACCAATTTGTTGCGACTCGTGTGAAATAATCTATTTCTTCAAGAATATTTTTCTAATTTTACCACGTCGAAGTGTTAGTAAAGAAAGTCTTCCATGCAGAAGACTCGCCATCGTCGACACAGAGGATGCAGCAGCTTTGACTTAATAGTTCTTTTCTAATAGGAGAGTGTGGTTCTCCGCTCTGCGGGATGCAGAAGCTTAGCAGAGGGTCCGCTGTTAGTCCCTTGATCTAACATAAGACGAGAAATAGAGAGAGAGAGAGAGAGAAAGAGAGCCCTCTGTTTCAGCGAGACATATACCATCAGCCCAGTCCATCCCACTCCTGAAACCCCCGTTGACTCGGAGGATCGACCCTTTAGGACGAATCTGCTACCATCGTGGACTGAGAAGAGGCTTAGTGGGGGTGGAAGGGGGGAGGAGAGAAAGAAATAGGACGAGGGATTAGATTAACGGAGGTGAGGGATGAAGGGGAGGGAATGAATTGGGGTGGAATGGGGCTGAAGATAGAGAGGAAAGGATATGGGCACTAAAGGGAATGGGGAGGAATCGAAAGCAAGGAAAAACAAGCGAGTATCAGGGGACGGGGAAAAACGTCGGTAGTGGTGAGAGATAGACCGTGTGTCAGGCGGGGGTGGAAGGGAAAGGGGAATGCCAGGAGGCGGAGGGGTGGAAATGGGGCGTTAAGGGTTGACGACTGGACGATCCTAGAGGGGAGATCTTTGGCGGAATAGCGCGTCTTAATTGCATCGTGTCGTGTTCCACCTTCGTTTCTAGGAAGTGTTCCAGGAATTCGTTTTCATAGAATGTCGTCTTTCTAACTTGGAATCTCATTTGGTATCGCAGTGCGTTTGTTTTTGCTGTTTACGCTTATTTTACTTTTTTTATTCCCTCGTTAAAGGCTCGAGTCAATAAACCATTCAGAAAAAAAAAAAACGAACGCAATATCGTCTTTATACGAAACGGATGGGAACTAGTTTTTTTACGAACGTTTTATTACTTATTCATATCTCACATATTGATCTATATAATAATTTAGAATTAACCGCGTTCATTCCATTTTATATCGGAATCCATTGTTCCTCGTGGTTTAGATCTTTGTCTGATCTCGTGAGCCGTCGCGTTTATCTTTTGTTCGTCGGTTTTCCATGTCGTTTTATCCTTAGATTTCTCTAGGTTTTCCCACGCGTTCGGGTCGCTCTCAGTTGACGGTCACGACTCCCTTTTTTCACGAACTCCGCCCCATGAATTGAATCACACTCCTCCACCGCCATGCCACCCGCCCACACTCCCTCCCATTTTACCCTCCTCCTCCCCTTTCTTTATTCCCTCCTCTCTTCTGCCCTCCTCACTCTCCCTCGCCTCCTCACGGTGGCGCAGCAATGATTTCGAGGTTGCCGGGACACGTGACTCGGTGCGCTGCGTCGCTGTTTCGCTCTTTTTTTCCTTTTTCCCTTGCCTTATTCATGCATCGCTCCAAACCCTCCCTCCTTCCCTCTCCCGCCTCCTAGCAACTCGCGGGGGCGAACTCATGAACCCCTTACAAACCTCACGTAGCCAGATTTCCAGTAAATCAAATTTGTTAACTGTTTTGTACGTGGCGTGTTTTCTCCCCCGTTCGCTTTCTTCCTATGACCGATCTTGTTTCGAAAATAGCCACCCGAAGCATTTCGAAGCGGCTAGTTTTTGCCTTGTTTTATTTTATTTTAATTCGTGACTACCGAGATGAAAACGTAATTTATTTCGACGATTTATTTGGGCGAAAGTTTATAATTCCCACGCAAAATGAAAGAGGACGGCGACGTTTCGAGCGATACGCGGGACTAGGGCGGATATTAGAATAACAATCCGTGACGTGATGGAAACTATTTGGCCGTCAAACCATCGGGCGATTTCGTGGCGATAAGCGATCCGATATCAAAATCACCGAGTCTTAAATTGCGATTCATTCCGTGCCGAAGTACGTTTACCGGTAATATCCGTAGAACTCGGTCCTTTGTGAACGAGTTTTTTTTAATGGAGTCTTTTCTTCATGACATCAAACGTAAAAAAAAACTTACCGCTTTCTATTTACCAAAATTCAGTCCCGTCGTCCATTGTCCATTCGGTATTCCTTTCGAGAAAGGTGCAGAATATTTCCTTTTAGATTTTAACCCAAGTCTCCGCTCTGACGTTTGCGCGACGGTTTAACGTCTCGAGAAACAAGGATTGCGATTGTTTCGAGTAACCATCCGCGTTGGAAAGTCGGACTTTAGAAATGAGGTTGATCGTAGGGAGAGCGTGTGTATGTGGGCAGTGGGGAGAGAGGGACCTTGGGGTCGCGCGTGGGAGGCGGTACTTCTCTCGGGTCCATCGCTGTGCGGCAGGGGAGGATTTGAGGGAGGCAGGGAAAGCTCGGGCGTGATGAGAGAGAGAGAGAGAGAATAAAAAGAGAGAGATATATGAAGGGAGAGAGAAAGAGAGAGCAGAAAAGGAATTAAGGTAGGCGAGCTGGCTGGTATCAATAAATCACGCGCGATGGCGCTCTCAACAATGGATACCTCTGTTTCCGATGAGGGCTATAGTATTCGCTCCGTTACAATCCTCGCGATTTCAATAGATTTTTTTTTGTTCTTTTTTTTAATCGGTAGATTTAAAAATGAAAAAAATGACTGCTCGTCCTGGAGGTAAAAAAAAGTTATTTTTATCTTCGATTGAGAGGGATTGACATTTTTCTTCCCTGGCTTTAGCCTCCGGCTTCATATTTTTGGGTCGTCGTGTTTTATCCCAAGTGTTCTAATGCGGGTATCGCGTTTTTTTAGGCTTCCTTTTTTTTACCAAAAACCAAACAGAAGAGATGGGAGGAAATTTGCGAAATGTAATTTAACTTTTTCGAGATTGGGTTTATTATCTCTTTTAGGCGCTTTATTTGTATAATTGGCTGCGCAAGATAAAAAGTGCGGAAATTTCCGTTTTATCCGTAATTGAAGTAGTAAAAAAATGCGAATGAATATCAATTGATAATTGAAAGAAAGAAATTCACTAAAGTAGAAAGGTCCACAAATAATAAATAAAAATGAATTTAGAGTTTTAATTAGCGGAAATAATCGAAAAATGTAAATTAAAAAGAGAATTTCTGCAGAAAGCATATATACACACACGCGAAAAAATAAATAATATGTATATAATCTTCGTAATGTCTGAGAATTAATTTTAATCAATCTCGCGCTACTGGGTTTCAAATTTATCAAGACCAGTCTGAATTGACCACTTTCTCTCATCCGTTTTTCCACGGGATTTTCATTCTTACAAGCATGCCCCTCGGCGTCGCATTTGTCATGAAAGACTGATTTGGTGGTGCTTTTTTATAATCTAAAAGGAATACGCTTTCTCTTGTCGAGAAAATAACTTTCATTTTAATTGCTTATTAGTCCAGGGTCAAACAAAATAATTTACGCTTTAATGCGTATTGGTATTATATATTATTGAAATCTCTTGTAAATAATACTACCATACTTTTGTATATTTCTATGAAGCTATGTCTGTACATCTTCATTTTATAAACTTAGTCACTCGAACAGTAGATCACTACTAGCCAAATACAAATAGTTATTTATGTAGCTGGGAACGTTTTTATTTCGCTTGTAAGGAAGATTAAAATGATAGATTGAATATATTTTCTGTTTGTGCTATTTGCATTATTATTATTACAACATTTAAATAAATTATTTTTTTCTCGCGCGCTCATGTACTTTTTGTTTTTGTGCGGCAAGCCATTGTCGCGATTATTTTCTGAAAGATAGTTTCGAAATTCATGTTTCGAAATTCATGCAGTTTCCGTGTATGATTATTTTGTTTGTCGTAGTTTTCAGTCTTCTAGGAAATGTTTCTCATAAGAGTTGAGGGGATTCATGATGTAGACAGTTCTGAAAAGGAGGCTCTCGAAATGGTTTTGACGTTCGTTTTTCTCCCTTCGGATGGAGATTGTGACGGGACGAAGGTGGAGGGATATTGGATCCTCTGTATCAGGGGTTTTCAAACTTTTTTCTCCGCGGCCCAATAATAATGGAAAATATTTTATTCGCCTCGTCAGAATTATACCTTATAAAATATTGTAAAGTAAGAATTTCTAAGGATGTATTTAAAATCTAAGCGGTGCAATTTAATAATCTTTACATCCCGTTAGTAGATTTTAATTAACTTGACAACGATTTAGCCAAAATGTTTGGTCAAAATATCTTGGATCGACCGTTCCTTGAGGCCCTTATCGAACGTTTTGCAGCCTATACTTTGAAAAACCCTGCCCTATATCACACTTAGCATTTAGATAACGAATCCCTCCTTTTTCTTTCGCGCATTATTTGTCGTTGGTCCAACTCTGAGGACGTGAGGGTTTGTTCATTTAAGTCCTCCACTTCCATACTCGACATACTCCGATCGTAAAGTATGTACACTCGCTCGGCGGCACTTGAGACGTTCCGGGAATCGGAGGAGCGCCCAGTCTCCGGAATTCGAAGGCGACGTTCCTTTTTGGGGGAAGGCTACTCGACACGTGCGGGTTGTTTTCTTTTTTTTTTGCGCATGAGCATCCTAATTTCCATTTTATGAATGATTTTACTTCGTGTTTAGTTCCTCGATTTTTTTCTTCTGAAATTTGCATCGACGTGATGGTATCTTGGGGAATTTTCTATCCACGAGAAGTTTTTTTTTACATTCCGCCGCATTTCACCATTGTACGTCTCGTTAACTGAGATGAACGGAATACTAATGTCATGGGAATTTTGTATATGCCGGTATGTGTCAGTATTTGTTAGATGAAGATAGATGTTCATCGTATATTTTTAGAAATATCAACACCTCTTGAAGTTAACATATTACTGCGTGTGTGGTTATGAGTTCATCAAGTAAAATAACTCTTAATGTGGCAAAATTGAATTACAGAAGGGCGTCAGTTATTCGAACTGATAGGTGAGAGCCCTATTTCCGAATGCCGATTTATTCTAATAATCAAATAATGTAATCGAATAACTGCATACACTCGAATGATTGTATAATGAAATAAATAAGTATGTTGCATTTCGTTCAGAATAAAAGTATATCTTTCGATGCACTAAACTTGGTCGGCGCTTTGTTGTCGTTAAACATCGAACATCTTTTTTAGATAGGATGATTAAGAGATGACCGACGCTTTAATGCATTGGTTCAAAAGAAAATTTAGAAAATATTTCAGTACTCAATATAGGTACAGTTGATGCCGCTGCATTAATTTCAATATTATACTGAAATGGAATTAAACATTAGTTGAAGTTAATGGGTGTAGTGTAGCGCTGTTCACTCCCTCTCGCACGCCTAGTGTAATAGTGAAATTCAATTTAGAAAGATAGTGGCTGCTATAAAAGCTAACTCCGTGGCGTTATTCTTTTCACTGTTCTTCATTTTCGTTGCCTCACGGAAAGCGTTGTTTTTATAAAACGTGAAAATTGTTCGCATGCCTTGAGGAATGCTTTGGAACGAGCCCACGCCCAATGTTTGCCTTTCCTTCGTTGTTTGAAATCACTAAAAGCTCACGAAAACGTACCTGGATTACGGTTTTGATTTTCATTAGCTTCACGTACATAGTTCCTTTCCCGTGCTCGCGTCCCGAAAACGAAAACTGTCCGTCGACGGAGTAGTACAAAAGTTTCATCCGAATCATTATACCTTATCCGTTTGTTTTTGCATAATTTCCATTAAACCGTTTCGGGCGTTTCCTTATTTTTGTACGCGTCCGTCCTTTCGATCCTCTAAAGCCCGGTGTTCGTTTCCATCACGTGTTTTCTCCGGAATTCTTTCGTGTGTGTGCTTTTGGCATTAGCCTACCTGCCTGCCAACCCCTTCCTCTCTCCTGGCGCAGCTGGCTGCGCCGCCCTCACCTGAAAGTCCATTACCGTTAATGCTGATGCTCGCTGGCGGAAATTCCTCTCTTTTTTTTAGGAAGGGTCCCTCAGCCTCCCTCGCTTCCGACCGAAAAAAAAATTCCAACTCCACTCCACTCTCGCCTCTCTCCTCTCCCCCCAAACCCCCACCTCTCCCTCCCATTCACATCGTCTTCTCCCGGGTATTTTTTTTTCCATTTTTTTCCCCTCCCTTTTCCATTCAGTATTTGCACGCAATTTCCCTGCGTCCTCCTAACGTGCGCATATTCAGTTTTTGAAATGTAAACTCTCGCAGGAGCGTCGGCATTGGTGGCGGCGTATGGTGGGAGAGGGGACTTGGAGGTATTAGGGAGATGGAAGAAGAAAGGATCGGGAAGGACGAAGGTGGTGGGGAGGATGAGGAAGAGATTATTAGGAGAAAGAGTTGGAAGGAGTCGGTGGGAAAGTGGGATGGGGATGTATTGGGAAAGATTTGTTGTTCTAGATGAATACCAATATTGCTTTACTTATCGTGGGTTTTCGATCTCCTCTTTCATTCGCTCGTGCCAATCGGCTGTTCGGATTCGAACCGCAATAAACCGCTTCACCTATGGGCTCCCTCGTTCCCGCTCTCTCCATCTAGCCAATAATAAATCTTTGTCGCTGAAACTGTTTGAAACGGCTGTGAATCACGGAACGGCTAAAATTGTTTCTTTGGCGTCAAAGCGATCGTTGAATGTTACGCTGCCAAGAAACTATTTCTTTGACGCTTGAGAAACGTTATTTTCATTCGTTTTTTTTAGCCGGGAAGGCCGGCTAGTGTATATATACACGGTGTTGTTAAGTGTATTTTAAAGATATTATAATGCTTTAGTTGTTTGCTTTGTCTCGGGTTCGGATTTTGTAGCTTTCCGACGAAGATTATTTTTCTCTTATTCGAATTTATTTATTGTCTATATAAAAAGAAAAGTAGTAAAGTTAACATAAATATAGCCGAAGTATCACCACACTGGATTATAGACTGTTATTAGAACCATCGGTTGGTAGGTATATTGCTGTTGAAGTTGGCTATTTTGTTGCTGAAGTGTGCATCTGCTTTACTCAGTCATGTTATGGCTACGGCATCTACATATCAGTGGTGGTAAAACCTTTAGGGCGCCCGGTTTCATTAGGAGAGATTGGACGAACCGGATAAGAGTAGAGATGGTGTGATCTGATTGGTTAAATAATTTGTATGTTTTGTCTTAACCTTAAAATCTTACATCGTTAACCAAATGTTTGCTTCATGGATTGGATAAATGGTGTGCCTGGTCCCATACTCGCTAATCTTTGTTTTAGATCATGTGTTACATATTCTAGCGTATATTTGTAATCCTTAGTTTATTATTTCATTCGTAAAATTTGGTATACACTCTGTACTTTCTAACGCACCGATTAAGCTCCAAGTTCTTTCCACTGGTACGTTTAGTCATCTAAAAATTTTTAATAAGATTTTTTGTGTCGTTACTACGTGTCTATTTTTATCTTTTTATAAAGTGATTATAATGTTTTTTTTCTTTTTTTTCTTTTCAGGTGAGTGTTCTATCCTGATGGGAAACCTCTGTTATAGACCTTTTGAGTTGATTGGAAGATCCCAATCTTTCTCTGATGTGTTTTTTGTAAGTAACCTACGATTATTCAGTTAATTAATGTTAATTTAAATATCTTTTTAGTTCTTCATGTTCATAAAGTACCCTATATTCAATCATAGTCAGAATTCAAAACCCAGTTGTTTGGCATTTTGAGAAAAATGGCTTAAATAACCGAGCACGTTCGTCATCAATTTGTAAACTAGGCTTGAGTTATGCTACATTTAAGATTTAATAGGCAAAGTGAATAACGTTTATCTTGGAGTAAATATTAATTGATTCCTTATTCAAAAGGATAAGAATGTTCGGCATACATTTCTCGACAAAGCATGTTATTCTGACTTAAGAATCTTACGCCCTCCTCTTTTAAAATACTCTTATTCGGTTATCGAAAGAGCGGCGCCGTTGAAAGCGCCGCACTTCTCGTCTAGTTGTCGCCCTTCGAAGACGAAAGCACGCCGACGTCAAAAATCTCTCATGGTTCCCGCGGCCTCCTCCCTAGTTATGATGATAAAGGTCCCCTCGTCACGATCCTCAGATTGGTCACGCTCCACTCTCGGCGACACGACGAATCTCCTCACAGGAGCGCGACATGGGTTCATCAAGAGTCCACCATGTCTAACTCTTGAGTGCTCCTTCTCTGCTCGACCACTCCTTGTCAACCACTGCCTCTATACTTCTTTTTTCCCCCTCCGTCTTCCCCTTTTCCCTTTCTCCCTACGTCTCTCTCTCTCTCCTTGGACCTTTTAAGGGAAGTGTAAAGATGGCATCTCGAGTGGGTTTCGGGTGTGCCGAGGTGGTGAGGAATGGATGGGGAGAGGACCTGTCACTACGGAGGTGGAGAGGGGCTCTTCCGAGAGGAGACTCGAACCGGATTCCCTCGTTTACGGAGTAAATAGCTTTTATGGAAAGCGCCGGTGTCCGCCCGTGACTATGGAGACCGGAGTTGGGATAACCCCATCACCCGCCGCCATTTCTCCTACCATATGTGGGCTTGACCGTGGAAGCGAACTAATGTTTTCTCGTTTTCTTTTTCTCCTTCTATCCATCATCTATTTTTCTTTTTCTCACTTTCGTTTCTCTCTCTCTCTCTCTACGCATTTTGTCTCGCGAGCACCATCATCGAGCAATGTCGAATGCCTTTAATAGGTATGAGTGCAGAGCGGGATGCTTGGGTAGGTGGAGGAGGAGTTGGAGGAAGTTAAGAAGGTGGGGGAAAGAGTGTCAGCCGTTTGCGTTTAGAGGCCAGAGGTGTTGTAGTTTTGAAGTTGAAAAAATTTCATTTAATTAATTTTGTTTTTCGATTAACATTCCGTAGTATGTAGGTACCTTTATTTCCAGGGTAGAATTTTTACGGAGTTGAGTCGCAAATAGGCAATTGTTACATAGTTTGTTGCATTATTTGTTCCGAGAAGGAATTTGTTTTAGTCGTTCCTTTACTCTCCTACTGCGGATTTATCTGTAATAATTATCAATTAATTGTGCTAGAGCAGCAAAGATTCTTTTACGTATTGTCCGAAAGTGTTGGTTCAGTATATTATTTCATCGTATCATATAACTATTTTTAAGCATGCTTCAGTACGCTACGAGTTTTCAGGAAATTTAACTATTAATTATCATTTGATTCGGTGATTCGCGCCTCGCTGATTATGAATCAGTTGTTATTTATGAAGATAGGTAATTAAATTATCGATGTAGAATTTATTTGTCGCCGTTATTACGCAACATCACATTATACGATGTTCCATATTGTTTTGCAAAGCTTTTTCTGATCGGGCATTTCAAGTATTGGCGTCAAAATAAACTGATCCCGTTGTTAAATCTTTGATCCCTTGAAATTTTGGGATATTTCGAGAATTTGCTTGTAACTCTTTGTGGTGAAGAGGCAAGGTACTTTCTTATTATGGCTTTGGGAGGAGGAGAGCATGTCTGGACGAGGCATTTTGAGAACGCCGGTGGGAGCAAAAAATTCTTGACGTAATGAGATTAATTTCTCTGTTCCGGAGATCGGGTAATTGGTGTGGAAAGCATTTTTCTCTGTCTCTCCTTATGCAAGCGCTATGAGTGCTCTTGAAGATTAGCTTCGTCAGGCGGACCAACTCAGTGAGCCTTGAAAAGCATTCTTTGGGATTTCCAGGGAAATTTCATCGCTCCTGCAGCGAACGGAAACGCTTCCGTCATTTTCCTAAACTGTATGGCATATTCATTGAAGAACTATTTTGTGTTGGATCTCTATTTCCTTCCGTAGTGGGGTCGAAACGGTTGTTGTGCTGCGTATATAATATATGCATTAATAGGCCACCTGGAGATATTTACGAGAAATAAAATAATATACTTAGGTAAAATATCGGTCAAAGGAAGAGGAATCATTAAATCTAGTTGCATTTTTCAAGGTTATAGAAAAAATTGCCTTGCGCTCTCACATTAAGTAAACTCACACGTGCCTACAAATCTGGATTTCTTGGAGGTCAGTGTATTTCTTAACATAATTACGAAAATTGCCCTGTTGAGGAATACTTGCTATATAATACGTTTTGAATTAAATTTCTCTTAATTTATGTCGTAACTAGAGTTGAGCAAGCGTGTCATCTACCCCGGGCGAATCTCGATAAGGGCCAGAAAAATAAACTTTAGACAATTTTTTGAAAGGGGGCATATTTAGTTTTCTCCGGTCGCTAAAATATGGTGCTGTTCGTAAAGTTAGGTTCAGAAGCTTACTTAATTAACCTGATTATTTTTCCACCCCATCGTATTGGATTTAATTTATTGAAAGAGAGCATCTTCGTTAGATTTAGACTATTATCAAAGGAAATTTAGGACATTTAACCTGGTAACTTTATTTAATGTGATGGGAATCATTTGAATTGGTTTTTTTGCTACAGAAACTTATTAGGCCGTGCAACGATTTAAAGAGACACTTTTCAGTAGTCATTGATTTTATGTTTCGTAGTTATTGATAATTCGAATACACTTCCGGCTTAACCACCGTTCTGTAATCTTTGGTACAAAAACGAAACATTTCAGAATTTCTCCCGGGAACCCTGTAACGGATTTTCAAGCTATGAAAAAATGTCGTTTCGCGCCATTTAATTGCACTTTGATCGATCCGCTGTTCGTTTGAGAGAAGTCTCGCCGATATTCAGTGATCCACTTTATTAGTCAATGGGCCTAGATCTTTCTAAGTGCTCCTTGAATTAGCTGTTGTACTGCTATTTTCTTTTAATTTTCTTCATATCTCATTCTTTCTATTCCTTCCACCACCGTCATATTATTCGACTCTTATTTAAACGATTCATTGAAATGTACGCGGATCACTGGGAAACTACTTACAAGAGCACGTTGTTATCATATTTAGTTTACCGGAATCTTTGTTGAGTTTGTTTCCCTATTATGTATGCAACTTTGTGGCACATCAAAATATTTCCATTATTAGTCCAGGTCCATTATTACGAACAGGTGTTGCTTGCACGTGCTTGCCCCTCTTTGTATCGACTGAACGTGGTGTGGATTGTGGCTAGTCTCTAGAAATATAAAAAACGAGACACAGAGAGAGAGAGAGAGATTTGTCCCAAAGGTCGTATCTCGCGCCTCTTTTGATTTTTTCCCCTCATTTCCCACCCAGACTGCTTATTATGCATCGCTCGATCGATAAGAATCGATTTCACTTTTCGCCGCGTTACGTTTCTCTCTTTCTCGCTCTCTCCGCCGCTTGGGCGATCGACGAGTTATTAAGCCACCGTTGGTGACAACATCTCACACTTCAATCTCTTTCTCTCTCACTGCGAGAGGATAAGCCTTCCCCTCCTCCCATCTGCCCTCCTATATCGCCCCCATGTTCTCCCTCCTACTCAGATCCTTTAGCCACGCTGTCTCCCTGGCCACTCCCTCATCTCTCTCTCACTTTGCTCCCGTCCTGTTATATATCGGTCACAGAATGTGTGTCCGCTTTTCCCTTTTCTGCGAATGGAAGGCAGAAATCTGCAAATCAGCGAAAGCGAAAGAAACGCGAACCTTCGCTGCTGAGTGGCGAGCCAGTTTTTGTCGCAAGGCTCCCGCATTATGGCGTCAATTCATTTGGAGGAATGGTTTTATACCGTAGAGTGATCTCGCTGTTTTGTATAAATTTAAAATCGAGATTGAGTGCTATTGTCTTCCTACTATTATAAAACGTACCCTGACTGTATGATGTTTGTTTTAGCTGCCTCGTGATGTTGTAAAGTTGATGTATTGACCTCTTCGTTTCATTCTCCAACCGCATATGTGTGTACTTATCCGCGCCATTGAGGGTCTTCTATAACTCGTGTCGATGAATAATAATCGCCCTCCGCCTCGAACGTGCTCTTTCGTCCACGGGCAAAGAAGTTGGAGCGTGACCTTGGAAATGCCATTCAAGTTGTCACGGTGTCTTTTATTTTTACTCTTTCTCGACTTGCGCCCTTCTCCGCTGCATGGACGCGGTAATGCGGCCGTTGTCCTTCCATCGCCGATTTTTTGTGCTCTTCGTCATATTTTACACACTGCCAGAAAAGCCATCCGTTACTTTTCGACTGTATGTCTTAGTCTCAGAACTCATCGCGGTTTTATTTGGCGACGAACCGTAGTCGCCTCGGTGTTCAAAAACGTTGATTTTGGCGGGCCACGGAGCGAGGCGTGGACACAGAAGAGTGCGCGAAAACCTTTCGGTGTAACGCGATTGAGGCTGCAGAATGTGTTGGCGAATCATACGTTGAGGGTAAATCCCTTTATCGCGGTTCATGGAGTTCCATCATTTGTGGAGTAGGGAGGGACGGGTCCGCGTGTCCTGGGCGCCATCTCCTTGTGGGAACAGCGACGCCTCTAGTGTTTGTTTATGAGGGCGCAGGCTTTTATGCGCAAAATCTGACCTTTTTTTGTGACGCCAACGATTTTATTTCGCGTTTTTTTTATTAGGCGAAGCGAAAGGCGTTGCGTAACCGTTGTTTGTATCTCGCGAAAGTCTTTGATACACCTTTAGGGATTTCTTCCAAATTTGGAAGAGGACCGGGTGTTTCGCAAGGCCGGGATGGAGTGGGCGAGAGAGCGATAGATGTATGCTCGCCGGCGCTGTTTGGCCTACAAAAAAATGCCGCCCGTCGGGACCTTCTTATTATCTTATTATTGGTCCGATTGATGTCGAACGATTATTACGTCGAAGCGACGGCCTTCCCCAACCTGAGAGGAGATAATTTGTGAAAAATTCCCAGGAGACGCGCTTTCGTCAGAAGGTATATTAATCTCTTGTGATGACCGTAAAGGCGTTCCAAGTATCTTCTGGCTCGATGCGTCAAGTTTTTTTTTTACTCTTCTGGGTTTTTCCTTAACGATGGTGCACGTTAATAAGTTTCTGCGAATGTGACATCAGCTATCGATGTCATTTCTGTTAGTTTTTCCACGCTAAAGATTACGAGAGGAGTAAACAAGCCTTTACATTTCCTCATACGTACCTGTGTTCCTAGATGACCGTGCTGTATTTAAAACATCCTTCTGATTGGTCATATGTATATATTTATTTATATATTTATGCCGAGGGGCAAATAAAAATATCTCCACACTTTACTTTTATGCAAATGGTAACTTCTTTGGTTGGTCTTTTGTGTAGAACTGAAATAAGCAGCGCCGCCACGTTACCAAGAAGAAATTCTCTTCTTCACCTTGATAGGCGTCTTTAGTCTGAGGGAACTGTTGCTCGAGTGTTTCTCAATCTTTTTAGAGTCATGGCGCCCTTTTAGTGCCTTTTCAGAATTTGGCGGTACTCTCCTTCCCCTATCGGTAGTAACCGTAAAGTACTTATAATGATTTATTCTACTATTCCTTAAGATATACAAGTTCTAATCGTTACTTATCCGTATTTTCACGATGCGCATCATGCATTTTCTTTGATGCGTAATTCACTAGATAGTTAAACTTGGCAGAACGAGTGTAAAATAGGAACTTGGAAGCAGAATTTTCGCGGCACCTCAGTTGAGAGAAACACCGAAACTCCCTCGCACTCGCCCCGCCACCCTCTCCTCACTCCAATCGGACGCTCTTATACTCTTTTTATATCGTTGATTCCGTTGAGCAAAACGCGTCGTCAAATCGACAATGGAATCTCTCGCTGCGCTTAACTACTCCCTCCATTCCTTCTTGCCCTTACCACAGCGTACCCTTAGCGTTCAACCTCTCATTCCAAACATCCACTCCACCCCGACGCCAACTTATTCCATTGTATTATTATTATTATCATTAATTTCCGAACGACTTCTCCCCATTCTAATTCGTCCTCTTCGAGTGAGAATGTCGTTGACGTTACCCTCGCCGAGATTCTGGTGTATGACGCAGCTGCCCTCCTCGGTTACTGCCTATGTATTGCCACTCTTTTTTTCCCTTCCCCCTCTTCACTTCCCCCATTCCATCTCGATTTCTCTCGCCCGCCTCACTCCTCCGTTTGTCATTGGTTATAAGTGCGTGTGCGACTGTTAAAGTGCGTGTGACGGGGAGTATTTTCGAGCGTTCTCCCTCCCATTTCATATCTCTCTTTCTCTTCAGTGCCTTTATCCCACCCCTATCCAGTTTCCCTCAACACCGCCTCATAACTCATAATTCCGCTGCACGCATATATGGGCATTCATAACTCTATCGACCCTCCGAAAAACCTCCTTCATTGCATCCTCTCTCTCTCTCTCTCATTTAACCCCCATATTTCCCCATATCCATGCACGTCAATCACTCCTCTCTTCATTTACCACTCGGGGAGTAATCTCGCCCCTCTTTACCACCCTTTTCTCTCTCTCTCTCTCTCCCTCTCTCTCTCCTCTCTCCCTCACTCAGTCGCTTATACTTGGTCCGCCGATCGTGACTTTCCCTCTCGCCCCATCTGTTGGCAATGCATCCAACGAATAATCGGTATTGTCTCCCTCCTCTCCTTTTTAAGTCCTCCCTCACGTTCGATTTCCATTCACCCTTTCCCTCTGATATCCCTCCTCGCCCCTTCTCTCGCGAGTGAGGGAGACATTCCGGTGCGGCAACCTTACTACTCCTCCTACTCGCCTTATTTTCTCCCTCTCTCTCGACAAGCTAACGCTGTCATGGATCGTTCGCCAAGTATTGGCTCAATACGCCGCCGTCTCCTCGACACGGTGATCGCTCGCTGCCGATCTTTCGTGTTCTTTTTTGGCCCTCGCTACGTGCACGAGTTTTTCTTACGCGGTTGTCGTCTAGACGTTCGGTTGTCGAGTTGGAAGTTTTCGGAGATGTGTTGACACGTTCAAAGTGGATCTCGAGAGTGGTATTTTTTGTTTTTTTTTATTATTTCGGTGGGGTGAATGCTCGTGAAACGAATTCTTTGTGGTCGTCGTTTCTCCACCCGTTTTAAGGATTCCTTCGCCTCGTATGGAGGGCCTGTGATCGAAAATGAGGAGCTTGTGTTATGATTGGAACGCTGTTTTCCTTCACCATCACGTCACACTCCGAGTCCTCCGCGAGTAAATAAAAGGTGGGAACTTAACGACACTTTTCTTTTCGTTTTACGGAAAATTTTGTTGGCATGCATTTGTTAGACAGCAATTATGCGTCGGTTTTAGTTATTGCGGCACTTTGTCGTAATATTACGAACGAGTTGTAGTTGTAAGCCTGTGTATTGATATCATTTTTGAATCTTTTTTGCTAACTCAAAGAAAATGTATCTTCGTTAATTGTTATTAAGGATGTCCTGTTCATTTAAATTGTTTTACTTTAGTATTCAATAGGGAGTAATTATTCGTGAAATTATTGTAGGGTTCCTTTGGTCGCTTGCATTAAAATATTCACGTAATGATAATCATGAAACCCTAGTTGTTTCGAGCATGAGGTTTAGTTTTGGTTATTTAAAGTGCTTTTTACCTTTAGCAATCTAGAAACTTCTAAAGATTACATGGGATACAAATCTCTATTAATTATGTCTTTCAACTACATTTATTGTCTACATTTGTAACAGAACGCATCAAATGAAATAGCAGACGGTATTTGGTTTGAGACGGTATTTTCAGGTCATGAAGAAAATCCCGTTAATTATGAAGAATTTCGTCTTATATTTGTATAACATTCATATGCATTTTCCACAACAATATTGTCTATTTTACATAGATACCTACATTAAAAAATATCGTTAAGTTGAAGTATAAATGCTAGAATCCCTTTATCTTTTTAGACTTTACATAAGCAACGTAGGTATTTTGATATTTAATCGTTCGACCGGAAAAAGAAATGACTGATATATTTCTACGAATCCTATAACGAAACGTATTCTACTTGATTTAAAATGAAGAATGGCTGGCACTGACGTTATAGGAGGTGGAAAGGGAGAATATTAAGATTTCGTAAAAGTTCTCCGTGGCGTGACGAGAGGTCGCGCGCATCCGCGGAACGTGCTCCTCGCGTCACGGAAACAAAGGAGGCAGTCATGTTGACCCTTCCCTCTCTCATTCGCTTCAAGTTCATTGCCGCGCATTAACTTTTCGCTTCGGAGTGGTCCATATTCCCTTCCTGCGCCCTTTCCCTTCCTTGGCTGCTTTCGATGTCCCGGAAGAGAGGAAGTGGCAGCTGCCTCTTATGGGAGACAGCTCTCAGAGAAAGAAAAAGTCCCCTCGTTTCTCTCTGCCGCAGCCATCGTAACCTTCCTCCCCTCTTCTGCCAAAGTCATCCCCTTCGTCCTTCTTCTCTGCTCTTCCGACCGCTCACTCAGTCCATCCTACACAGCAGCCTTCATAATATGTACCTGTTTAACTGCATGGAGCACTGCAGTTCAACCGTTTCTAGAGAAACGTTTCAGCGAATATCTTAAATCAAACGGCGCAAATCGTGCTATCATACCCTTCGATCTCCCAGGAGAAAAGGAAACCTACATAGAGCCCTGTCATACGATATATCTTTCCTTCTGGATCGTGTCTCTGTATGCAGATCGAGTTTACGATCTCTCATGTGACCTCATTCCATAATTCTTCGGAACCAAAGTTTTCCGGAACCTCCGGCGTCGCTTCCATTCGGCTCACTTCCAGTGATTTCTGGCATAAATCGTTATATATTGACGTGGCTCTTTATGTCTTAACTGAAAGAGCGCAATGCGATTTTTTTCTAACGCTGCCACAAAAGAGAAGACTTGAGCTAATTCGACTAGCCGCATAACCTATTTTGTTATACTTAAATTGCAAACTTCCATATTACCATTTCAAATTCTTTCTGTATTAATTTAGAAATGTTTTGTTTGGGCTGTAGATTACGATGAAAAAATTCCTCCGACGCATTCTTTATGCTTTCTACTACAGCGTCGGTGTTTGCCGATACTCCTCCCCATTTTCTGTTCTCAGTTTCAAAGACGTATTTTCGGCTACTCAGAACGAGAAGTATCGCGGACACTCAAACTGCAATCAGGAATATAATCCACGTGAACTTTAAACACGTATACTTAGACTTTCTGTATATACCTTGTAGTACTTGAATGCCTCGTTGACTTGCACGTTTAAGCGTTTTATAAGTTGAGTTTTAAAAAGTGTAAAATGGCCGTCCGTATTGTTCCCTGTGTTATTTTCCCCTGTGATCTCATCAGGTTTATATATCCCTTATGACCTAACACCTTCGCGGGCGCTGCGATTACACCGAAGATCTTCAATGGGTTTTATTCTGAGCATCTTACGTATCTTTACGTCATTGCCGATCCTCGAGAGTGGTTCGTCGCCTCCTCTCCTCCGTCCATCTCTCCCTCTCGTCCTGTTCCTCATCCTCCCGCAGTCTTCCCCGTACCCCGCATCTGCACGCATTTTAACGCACAAACGCCCTCCGCATCCCTTCGACGCCATTATCTCCAACCCCTCTCTCACTCGTCTTCTCCTCTCTCATCTGTTTCTCTCCTCCGCTAATTCCCTGCGACTTCCTTGCAACCGTCTTCTCTCCCTTCTCTTGTTACTCCTCCCTCATCTTCCGTTCCTCCGCCGTCCGAGTTAACTTCCAAACTTCCGGAACGTACTTCCGAGAAATACGTCTTTCGGAATCCGTTATGTCCCCCGAATTCACTCCGTCCACTCTTTTTTTTTGTCCGTCTTTTAAGTTTCGCGTTGCAATCGCGATCATCTGCGTCGCTGTTGATCCTCGGGTTTATTTTTCGGATCTGCGCCGCACATGAGAAAACACGTTCGAGAAATGTTTTGGGAATAGGATGGATGTTTGGGAGGACGGAAAAAGTACCTAATGTGAAAAACAAAATTTTTTGTCCCCATGACCAGTGACGATGTCTGTAAGGCTTGTGGATAGTTCGAAGTTTTTCGTAAGATTATATTTAATTAAACATCTACATCTACATAATACCCTGCAAGTCACCTTATTGGTGGATGGCATATGAAATTAAATTAAATTAAACGTTTTATTCGCTTCGGTCGCCGTAAAATTTGCTTGTTTTTATTTTCAGGATTTTAATTTTATCAATATCTGTTTGACCGAATCGGCTTTGAGCGGATTGCCGGAAAATTTACCTATTGTTACCTCTTAACATTTTAAATTCCTGAATGAATGTGTTGTTATTTCTAAACTTATGAAACCACAACGGATCGTATCGCACGGTGTAAATACCTCAGAAAATAGTCTCATGACATGTGTGGATTAATTCGACTGCAAAAACGAAGAATAATTCTATAAATATTTAAGGAAAGTAACAGCGGGAACATCCCATTATTTTCGGGGCTGTGATTTTTGCCCGTGCGCGCACTTAAAATTTAGGTAGTATATTTGTATCCGTGCCAAAACAATCTTTTCATTTTCTACGAATTTATTAACTTGTTATACCCCTCAACGGGGTATAAACATTGAAGTCTGGTATTCTGCAAAGTAGTCCTGGATAATTCAATCGCCAAAGCCGTATTTTCATACCAGCGATGGGGCGAGGAACAGCAGGAGGGAGGAAGGGCAGAAGAGGAGGCAACGGGGTACAGGGAAGAGGGGTCGTATATTTTTCGTCTCGGACCTTTCGGTTAGTAGACGGTACCTTCGCGACTGTCTCCTCCTCCAAAAGAAGGGGCACTTATTTGCAAGCTTCCATATCGGGAGTGTCTTCACGACCCGCTCCCTTCCCGCCCTGCCTGCCCCCTCCCACACTCGACCGTTCAAAATGAGTTTCCCGTCGAGGGGGAGGCTTATTCGCCCCCCTTCGAGGAGACCATCTACCCCTTCCCTTTCCTTCCTCCGCCGCCGGACGTTGCTAATATTGCTCGTCCACATTCCAGTCCCATACTCCGGAGCAATCGACATGAAAACTAAGTCTCTACTCTCGGAGTCTCCGCATACCATCTTTATCTCAGGAAATAATCTAGGAGTTTGTATTTAAATTGAGTAATTTTTAACTTAACGGGCTTCGAGTAAAGTGTGTGATATTGGCTTGCGTACGAGCCTAGGCGGATCTTATGTAGTATGCAATCAAAGTGAAATTGATATCGGATTAGCTTGATTTAATGTACAAAATGAAATTTTCATTCAGAAGTTGTCTTAATATGGATACGTACTATGGAAATTATCATAAAAGCTATCACATATTTAATAAAATTTTTAAAAAATCTCTTTATCACCTCTCCCTTTGCTAAATAACGATAAATCAGTAACGGAGCCATTATCTAATTACACTCCGTTAAAAAAGACCAAATTTCAATGTCTTTTACGAGCACAACGAGTTATATTTTCTACCCAAACACGATTACAGTAAAAAATACCTTTCATTTATCGTAGCTGGAACAGAACATAGTTTGCAGCGTACGTATTTGTACGGTTAATAGTGCTTTTATGTTTTTTTTCGCTCTTTTCCCAACATCCACACTAAACACCCACCATTGTGATTCGCCTATTTTTTATTCATAGTTTCACCTTCTGCTCCATTCTCTTCTTCGTGGCATACGTCTAACGATATTTGTGCTCTTCTCCGGAAACTCCATCCTTTCTCTTTACATAATTTTCCCTTCCGCTCGTTCATTTTCTCTTCCTTGCTTCTCTCCTCCTAATGTACTTTGCTTTTCCTCTTTGTGTCACCTCGTTATTATCCTCTCTCTCTCTCTCTCTTCCAGCTCTTGTTTCTTTCCCTTACTCCGTAGTCGACACTCAGACCTCAAGACGTCGATCCCAAGATTCGATTTCCGGTGGCACCGAAAAGAACTTAGTTGTAATGGTAAGACGGAGAGCGAAGGGTTTAAGGGAAGGGCGTAGAGTGGCGCAACGATCTCGTAAACTTACACTTTAGGACTGGCGATATAGGGTTATGGGGGAAAGGGGTGTCGTTAGATTGGTATTTGAGACTTGGCCGGAGAAAGGGATGAATTTGAAAAGATCCGCATTTTTTAAAAGGGTTACGTTTTATTCACGGGAGAATGTTGTCAATTTAGTCTTATTGTTAGTGTGTTTTTCTTTTCGATCATATTTTCCGTTCCAAGATGGAGTCATACCACTTGGGCCAGCAACTTTGCTTTTCTTCCAAACCAGATACGTTACCACATTTACCTTTCACTTTCAGACATTTCATTTTTAACATACCGTATGTTTAATGTATAGGCAAACCTTTTATATTCGATATCTGTCAATGTAATCTTCTTAAAACTTGCAAATTGTGCATAAACGATTCAATCGTTCAGATCGTGCGTAATTTTATTCCGTTATTAATATTCATATCAATTTGCTTATGTATTCATTCACATGTTATTTATATCATTAATATGCATGGAATATTTAACTTTTAATGATGGCAGTAAGGTTTTTTAAATATCTATTTGATTCAAAACAGAATAATCGAGCCCAGTTTAGTCACCGATCTGTTTTATTGCCAGATAGCGACTAAGGTCTCAGAAATTCATTTCCTTTAAGTAAACATCGTTCGATAGTGGGTGTAGAAATGGTTTATTTATACAAGGCGGTTAAATTTTACGCATTATCAGTTCTTTCGTTTGCTTTTATTTCGTTCATTTTCTTATGGGACCAAAAATATTTCCGAAATTCCCATGACGCATTGTGGATCCAAAACGTTTCAACCGCTTTACTGTGCCATATACTATATTTCTCCATTATGTAAATTTAAATATGGTTTTTGTTGAACTTTCTCCGTCCCATTCAGTGCGATGTAGCGTACCGAGTTTGTATTCCAAAACATATTAGTAGGTTTAGAATCTTAAAAAAAAGGCGAATTTATCTTTGTTTATCGATATCATTCAACATGCTAAGTTTACTTTGAGGATTATACCTCGATCGGTTGTTTCTCGGATGTTTGCCAATGCTTCCTCTCGTTCTCTTGTAAGAATCAACGGCCGATGGCTGCTTTGTTGTTGAAACGCTCATTTGGTTTGCTCAACCCTTTCAAAGCCGTAGGATTTACCTATATCATTTATTTGTATAACATTTGCCATGGAAATCCTAACGACATACTACGTGTTTCGCTTTTCGTATCCCAAGCTCTCCATCCCTCTTTCTCACTCTCTGCACCACGCACCTTTCCTCCCCCCTCCACCCTTCGCTTCCTTTTTCGTGCATTCGTCCTTGCCCCTCCCGTGCTTGCTTTTTTTATGCTTCTCGTCTTGCCCTCCTCCTCGTCCCCCTCCTCCTCCCCCCTCCCATTCCTCCTTTGTGGGGCCTTTTGGGTGCTTCTCCTCTCCTCTTTTTCCCTTCTAACCCTCTCCCCTTCGGCAGCCATTGCCCACTTTGCCATCTGTTTGTGGCTTCCTTTCTTCCCCCTTCGATCTCATTCCGACCGATGCCGAATGGTCACTCCGGTGGCTGTGGAAAATGGCGAGGACGGTTCCCCCCAGCTCCCCCCCTCCCCCCTCTCTCCCCCTATTCACAAACACTGCGCACGTCGCCATGTTTTCGAGCTATCCTGTGGCTCTGGGAGGCATAAGGGAAAGAAAGAGGCAGGGTGGGCGTCCCTTGTTGTACTTTCTCGGGGGGTTGTTTTGTGGGAGAAGAGGGGGGGAGGGGGTAGGGGGATAGAGAAGGGGAGTCGAGGAGAGTCTGGGGATGAATCTGGGTGGTGCGAGCACCATTCGTCACCCTCCCACGCGTTGTCCGCTCTGCGAAAGAGGGAAAAGACTGGCGCGTTGGTGTTCACCCCCGCGCGACTTGTCCGGCCGCACCCCTCGAGAGAGAGAGAGAGCTCTTTCTATCTTTCCCGCCCCCTTTCGGATTACGCTCTCTCTCTCTCTTCAGAGAGAGAGAGAAACAAGGGGTGTGGTTGGTCGTTGGTGCGGCCGGTGGTCGTGTACTATTCTTGGACGTGCGTGGCTCAAAAGTGTTTGTCGCTAAGTTTTATAACGTACCGTTCGTTTCGCGGGTATGAGAAAGGTTCGGCACGCATGCTTCCCACGAACGAGGCGGTGTTTTTTTTTCTTTATTTTTTTTTTATTCCTCCCCTTCGTTTCTACTCTCCCGAGTTAAATTAGGACTTTGCAGATGTTCGTGTCTGGTGAGTTGTTTTGCGTTTTTCCTGGCCCACGACGTCTATAATACATCGATTGCGTACGTGTCGGGTGAAAATATTACGGAACGATTAGTTCGAGGTAAGGCCGTCGGGTGATGTAGGACGATATTCGTGCGCTCGGTGTGCGCGCGCGTGGGCACCCTTGCCTTTTTTCCCCATCGGCCGTCAATATTAATAATGCTTATTTTCCGGACACCTGTTATTATACAGCGCCATTTAATGGTTAACACGTGGGATGTCTGTTTGAAATTTCTTACAGAATTACCTGAGAACGAAAAGGTGAGTGTAAGGCAATGTAAAGGTGAAATATTTTCGGATTAACAAGCTATATGGTTAATAAAATGAGGCGTATTTCTCTGCTGCTTATGTATCGAAAAGGTAGAATTGCACCGAGAAGAGTTCATGAAAGAAGCATTCATTGGCATTTGGGAGGCGTCTGTTTAAGTTCAGCTGATCGGTATTAACATAACTGAATTGAGAAAACTTCATATTTGAAGCAAAATTACGACTGAAGAAAGAATTTTATCTTATAACGGTGTCATGCAGGATTTTTGGTGTAGGTGTTTCGGATAAATCATAAACTCCATCTTTATTTCTGTAAACTTAACCTTGTTTATATTTACGTGTTTATTCTAATCTTTTGTAAGGTATATTTATGTTTTGATGTGATCGCTCAATTATTACCTAATATATAAGTGTTGCGTTTGCTTAATCGTTCAAGGAAAATTGGAATATTAGCATTAAGACCTTACGAATTTTATTCGGATTACACTAACTCACGCGACTTTATAATTATCCAAGCGAAGGCATTAATTTCAACGGCTTAATGCGTACGCTGCCATACCTTCTCCCTTTATCCCCTCCAGCCGCATTATATCCCGGAGTATGATCAGCGGCGCTTTGCCGCATAGGCGCGAACTGTTTGCAGCCGTCTCCCGGGTTTGCCATCGTGTGGGACTGGGAAAATTGCCCTCCCCTTCCCACGCTCTCCCGCCCTGTTAATCACGCGTCACGGTAACTCGTAGTGCGCCCCGTGCTCCTCCCCCTCCGCCCGCCCCCGCCACGATTATCGCGCGACTGTCAAAGGAGGACGAAAGAGACTCGAACGAGCACTCAGCCCCCTCCTCCCCCACTTATCAGCTCTTTGCTCCCGCGGGAGGCCAATGAACGACTCCCGAGAATTATGATCGACCACGATCCCACGGTTTTCGGTGACATATTTCATCATCCTCTCACCTGTTGGCTCTTTATTCGCGGACACGTCTCCTAATGGAACATCCTCATTTCTGGCGGTAGAACGGATTTTTTTTTGCTTTCTCGATTTTTTTTTGTTTCATTGATTTTCGGTCCTCGTGTTCGAAGATTTATTTGGTCTGCCTGTAGTAGTTGTTTCGAAACTCGTGAACGTTTATGCGTCGGAGGATGTCGTTTACTTGCAACGAATGTTCTTTTTACCGGAGGAATACTCAATGGCCTACGGTAGATCTCCATAGGAATATTTTCATGATTTTCCGAAAAATAAGCCAGGTTCTTTTTGAAATTCACAGTTATTATTTCTGTCCATTATGTATAACAGTTTCACCTTTTAATTTATGTTTCTATATAAAAAAAATTATATCGATGTTTTCTCATCGAGTTTATGGTTAAAAGTTTTAATTTTCTTGACTTAAAATTCAGTATTTTTTCTAATTATGTTTTTATATTTAGTTAATATAGTTCGTGTGAGGAATAACGGGGTCATGTAACTTTCTGTCTTATTTAAAGTTTTTACTCTAATATTTTTTGGCATGCACTATCTCATTAATTAGGATATATCCGAGTGTTTTTTTTTCGTGTCTCTCCTCGGAACCAAACGTCGTTTAAATTTAATTTTTGGGAAGAGCTGAAAAATGATAACTCTAGTAATTAATCCGTCATAACATTTTGATTTAATCGGGGCCAGGATAATACGCCACTTATTTTGTTTGGACTCAAGTTTGGATCCATGAATTGTGTTCAATGGAGGCAATCGGCTGCTCCGCTATACCCCCACCACTAGAGTGTTTATTATTTATCTCATATTTGCTCTAGCTTTTGTTCACTTTACATAAGCTCACAATCAGTGGTGCTGATTTCCAGGATATTTTTTCTCCTGTATAAAACGGCATTTTTATCAACATATGAATAGTGAAAATCTCTCGGATCGACGGCGTTTTTCCCGAGAGACAGAATTGTAATTCACTTAACGCGAGTGATAAAGATAACCGTCCCGGATCAGATATCGATCGAAATAGAGTCGTGCTCTTATCCTAGTTTGTCCGTGCGTGCTTTTCCCCCAGGTCGCGTGCAAATGGTCCTTCACCCGCATTGTTGCCTTTCACTGTTGTCCTCGCGAATCAACGAGGCTATAAAGATTCTTAAGCATACTTCCCTCTTCCCTCCTCTCCCTCCCTCCCTCCTCTCCCTCCCTCCCTCCTCTCCCACACTCGCCAACCCCATCAACTCTTCCCCTCTCCCTCGCCGCCCGCATCCTCTACATTTTTTCCACGATGCTCAAGCGATTTGCTCCGAAAACGCGGAAGTCTCTTGCGTGGAAAGCGGTGCGGAAACATTTAATGGACGTCGATTTGCATCGCTTTCGACATGCGGTCTCGTTTTCTTCTTGATTTACTCCTCTTTTTTTTTTTTTAAGGCAGCCGATGAATTCTTAATATTTGTCCGATAAAGACGAGGCCGATATTTTAGTAGCGAGTTCGCGGAGGCGTTTAAACGCTCCTTGCCTTCGCTCTCTCTCTCTCTCTCTTTCCGAAAGAATGAACTGGGCGGAGGCCGTTACCCGTCGCTCATATCGCAGGTATCTTTTTTTTCTCTTCCTCTCTTTCCTTTCTCTATACGACACCCAAACTTCAGCCGCTACACTCACGACTTTTTTTTTTATAGTCTGGGTGACTCTAAAAAAAAGCGCCTCCTTCCGGCCGGGAGGCGGGTATAAAAAACTTTTTCAAGGTGATAACAGGTGCGCGACCGTGCGAGAGCCTCGTATTCTAAACGGTATCCCCTTTCGTCTCGCCCGGTCGTAGCTTAGGTTGGGCGGCACGACCCTTCGTGACTCTCTTCGATCTGCGACCTGGGAGCACGCCTTCTCTTCTCTCTCTCCTCCGCGGTGCCGTCGACCCCCGCCCCGGCTGCGTGCGCCCGCATAGGGATGCACCTGGGTTGCGTGGCACGCCGGGAAAGGTAGACTTCCCATTACGGGATACGGGAGTAAAGATGCGACGTCGCACCCCGTTTCGGATGCTATACGTTACCATTCCTCTCGCCTCTCGCTTGTCGTTGCTACGAAACCGAGATGTTCTGGTCTCGAGGGGCGGTCGCCGTGGCAACGTGCCCGTGGCTGCCAGAGACACGCGGACCCACCGTCCCGGACTTTAGTTTGCCTGTCTCTTGGCACCGGATTGATTTCACACGGCCGAGGGAGAGGTGATATTTGCTCGCTCACTCTTTGTTCCGAAAGGAATTTATTATTTTGTCATATCGCAAGATTACGCGTATTCTTATTTACATTCGTATAGCGTTGGAACTGATAGGAGAAATGTCACCTGCGTGCAGTTTGCCTGCATTTGGTTGGTGCATTAAGCTGCCGAGCCACCGGTGCATATAAATCGTCACTCAAAAAAATTCCGAAGCTTTCTTTTTAAGTCACTAGGCCTGGAAACATCTGCATTCGACGTGCTAGGAGAAATCGGGTTTATTTTGTCACGAATGCCTTAGCGTGATTAGTTAGGACAGATATTTATGTAATGCTCGTATTACCTACAGTAGTTAGAACATAACTAATTATTCATGAATTATTTTATCATCAGTGATGAAATTATATTTTGCCTCTATGCTCTGCTCAACGTCTTTACTTATCGCTTGTCATAAAACACACGGGTAACGTTTTATTAATTATTATATTAAAGTCTTTCACTATTTCATATTTATTCCTTATATTGACGGCGTAAAGGTATGGCAACACATACGATTAACCAGTCAACTCTCGAATATTTTTGCGCGTTTTGCCGGATATATAATCCTATCAGCTTCCTGATTCGCAAAATAATCTCTGCCAACTCGTGGTCAAGAGAGCAAGTCCAATTACCTAACGGAGAGCGGTTGCAATATGCGTTGCTTAATGTCTATCATAACTGCATACTATCTCGCCGGGTGTTAACGGATAACCGGTTTCAACTGTTTCGCCTGGAATTCCGACGTAGGTGGCCATTGCGGCGCTCTCCTGTGGAAAGTCGTTTGGAGATTTACGTCTCGGAATCGTCTAGGAGCAGTGAACTGGAATTAAGCTGGAAGAAATGGAAATCAGCGTATCGTTGCAGTTATATCTTTGGTTCCACGGATTCTTGCTCATTTGTAGTAGTGGGACGATTTTTGATATTCACCTCTATAAATTAAGCTAATTTAGGAGTAGAATCATCCCTAGGAATTTTATAATTACAAGTATCGCTCCGCTCTCGATATTTCCATTTGGGTGTTGTTGCATTAGAGAGTCTGTTCATTTTAAGCATTTCGTAGAAAATTATTCAACTGGTACTCTACAGATTTTTATTTCTTTATAAACCTATATTGCTGTGTTAGTTTTGTTCTTTGCCTGAGGCTCTGTATAAAATTCGGTACTTTACTTCAGCTCTAGATATTACTATGAAGTTGCATAAAAGCGCATAAAATTTCTAAAGAAAATCACACTTTTTCTCTTCTGCGTAATGGAAATTCCGATCTGTGCCAGTTGTGGCCAACATGTCGCGCATTTGCTTACCGTATTATTTTTCAGCGACTTAACGAATCGCTCCTTTCCCACCTCGCTACGCTGCTAAAAGTTTTTCCTCTCCAAAACTCTCTGCAGTATGGAAATAAGTTCCCCCGCAGCCAAACCCTCTCCTATGTTAACCGTTTTCCCCCTATTGCATAACATGATAACGGCTAAGGCCCGCGAATGCACTTTAGGCGTATATGGCGCTGTCACACCAGTAAGGGGAATTGGGAGGGAGGTGGGGGTGGGGGGAGGCGCTCGAATGCTCGGGGACGGGGAATTCATTGTTGGGAGATTCCCTCTCCCGTGTTGTGGTGCGCGTGATTGGTGTGGCTATCTCCGCGATAGAGGGAAAGGGAGTTGTGTGTTTGGTATTATGTCGCGAGTGGAGGAAGGGAAGTGTGATGGGGGTGGGACGAAGGGGGATGGAAGATTTTGAATGGCGACGTTGTGTTGGGATGGGCTGTTTCGAGGGGCGAGAAGGGGGGCGACGTGGGTGTTAGCGGCTGGGTTGACGCTTGAGAGCCCCGTGACATCCGGTGGTCGAGGCGTCGGCTTTTACCTTGGCGGCTTGGTCTGCCGTCGTCTGGGGAGATGGGAGAAATGGAGGGCGGGCGGGGGATGCATTATGTCGCAGGGTGTCTGTAATGTGGGGTATATGTGTGTGTGGGTTGGTGTGCGGAGGGGGAATCTGGCGCACGCTGGAGATCGAACCGTGCTCTCACTCTTCGCGTGGCGTCCTGCTCTCTCTCCCTCCCTCTCTCCTTCGTAAGGGAGGGAGATTGTCCTCATGACATTTTGTCTTCCAGTCTTATAGCATTTAAATACTTAAGAAGTTTCGAATCTCGTTTCCTTTTTCATTTCTTTGCGGGAAACATTTTTGTGCGCGATAATGGTACAAATTACCCACGCCGACTGAAAGCAAAAGTAAGACAATAAATATCAATTTACCTTCTTATGGTCTGTTTTTTTTTTAAATCTTAGTTTCTCGAAATTAAAAATACCAGCCATGAAACATTTTTTCTCTCAAAATTATTTTCAACATTAAACATGATCGTTGTATTTTTTGTCGTAACACTTGTTTTTTGAAACTAATCTCTATGTTTATCTAGCCTTGCTTCTGAGAATGTATTATCATATGAACGTTTTGCTAAGGAGAAACTTACGGTTGTTTTCTTATGTTAACGGAGTGCAGTTACGTGGCTGCAGTTTGATAATATTTTTCTCGAAGGTTAAGTACACGATGTTGCTTTAATTCGATTTTATTTTTTTCCCATTTTAAGAGTGCGTAGATATTTTGCTTCGAAAGAGAGAGAGGGAGAGAGATAGTGGAGTAGCGCGTGTTCTATCAGCCTAATGCTTTAATGAGACTGTTTTTGTAATTTATTCTTCCGCCTCTCGTTCATTCCGGTCGTGCCTACACTTTTGCTAAAACCGCTTCTCCCTCGACGTCCACTCTTAAACGTGACCCACTTCCCTTCCGTGCTTTTTTATTTTCTCCTACGCAATCGCGACCGAGACGACATACTGTCTCCGAGGTTGGCGATGTCGCAAGCGCAAGGAAATGGTTCTGAGACACTTTTGCTAGGCCATAGGCGAATGCAGGTGTCGTTACGAAACGAAAAAATGTCAAGCAAGAAATCTTTAGTGTTGGAAATGGTTTTTAACCTTGTAGGCCTCATCAGTCGTTGTGACGCCTTCCTTGTTATGCAGTTGTAATACGCGAAATGTTTTTATGAATTAATTTTTTTTCATTCGGATGGAGCGTATCTATGATTCAACTCGCTGCTTTGACTGAATTATTTTTAAGCGTATATACGCAAAACCTATCTAATTAATATGGTTCGCTTTAGAAACCTGAAATTTACGCGTCTTGTGCCGTTATTTAATTTTTACATAGTATGCGCAACCTTATTTTTTACATTTTTACTCTATACTCGGCTTTTGTAGAGGTGTGGTTAGCGTGTATGCTTGGATCGTGGGTTCGAATCACGCCGAGGACATGGTTTTATGTGATTGTGTTTGCCATCGTTATTCTGCTCACTGCAAAAGGCCTTTGACGCTATTTATGAGATAGTTAAATAAATAAATACGGCGATTCAAAATAATTATCCTGGAAAATAACATAAACAATTATCAGAGTAATAAAAAAACTCATGGTATCGATCAGTTTCCCCGATTAAAACGTCTGGTATGTCATGTATATTCTTCATATCTGCGAAAATTTGATAGCGTTGCTAAGAAACTGTACATCGAATGTTTGATTATAAATCCTCCGGTGCGATACGTGCGCGTAATGTTATTATTCCTCCCTATTTCGCACCTCTCGCCCAAATTCATTCTTTCATTAACTTTCTCTGTGATCTCCCTATACACACCCCTCTATTACCCTCCATTCTCTCTCCCTCTTTCTCTCTCTCCCTCCCTCTCTCCACCCCCATCCGTCACCCGAACTCATTTTCACGCATTCATTCCTTTCCATCGTGGGCCCCTGTCACAACGCCGTTCTTGATACGATCCGCCTCAATAATGAATTCCACGTGTCACCTTCTTCTATTTCATTTCGTTTCGCTCTCTCGTCACACTTCCGCACACTTTCTCTCTCTCTCTCTCTTTCCCTCTCTCTCTTTCCCTCTCTCTCTCTCTCTCTCTCTCTCTCTCTCTCTCTCTCTCTCTCTCTCTCTCTCTCTCTCTCTCTCTCTCTCTCTCTCTCTCTCTCTCTCTCTCTCTCTCTCTCTCTCTCTCTTCTCTCTCTCTCTCTCTTTCTCTCTCTCTCTTTCTCTCTCTCTCTTCTCTCTTCTCTCTCTCTTTCTCTCTCTCTTTCTCTCTCTCACTCTCTCTCTCTTTCTCTCTCTCTCACTCTCTCACACACACCCCCGAGCACGCGAAGGAAAGAACGTTTCGCACGCAACGCGGCCGGGGCTCCTCTTCTTCGCGTCCGCGCGTGTTCGCCCTATTTCTGTCAATCCCCGTGTCCTTAACGCGTGACGCGCGTTTACGTGAGGCACTAACGTCTTCCACCCCCCTCCCCCTTTTTCACCACGCCCCAGTCCTCCATTTTACTCCCACCCCCCTCCACGCCCACCAATGGCCCGCGTTTAATCACTTCTCTCCGTGACCGACCTTTTTTGTTTTTCTGCCCTCCTTTTTTTCGTCCCTCTGCCGCTTCCGCCCATTTTTCACTTAATATTTAATCATTCGGGCAAATCGCGTCGTTAATCCGCCCCGCGCCTGGGGAAAATGTATGAACGAAATTGCACGGTAATGGAAGCTTCCGCCATCTCGTTCTCCGCAGAAGTGATTTCCCCATTTCTTCCTGAAAATTCGTCACGCGGCGTTCTCGGAACGCCAGCATTTCGCCAAGCCATTTGAAATTCCATTTTTCCGGTACCGCGGCGGAAGCGTTGTAAAAAAAATCTCGGCAAATCGACGGCGTGATTCCTTTCATTTTTTGTCGGTGATTTTGAGAATTTACTTCGCTGAATTTTTCGGGGGAGAATCGGTGCCTTGTTCGGTCCGTTACACATTTCTCTCTCACCCTCTGCATTTCCTTCGATCGAGTATTTTTTCTTTGGTCTGCGGATTACCATTTTCTACCAGACTCGTTATTTTTAACCGACCACTTCTTCTGTTTTTAATTAATCGTCGTAAATTTCTACGGATAATTTAAGAAATATGTACTATGGATTGACGAACTATGATTTATATTTATATTTAATATTTATTGGTGCCGGTTATGTATCCGCTGACTTCGTGTTAGCATGTTCACATAATTGAATTGCTCTAATTGTTGTAAACACAACTTTCATTAACTCGCTCAAATGAATATCCTGGCAATTTAGTACCTCCGTGCGTCATTTAAATCAAATATGTTACCTGTGGCGGTCAGTTGATGGTTTTCTGCGATTCTAATTCAATTTAATTTGATAAGGATCGCGAATTTTCTTAAAGCGAAACGTTATTTTTCTCTCTTCCAAATCGGTATCTACATTCAAGTTCTCGTTATTGGGAAAGCAAAAATTGCGTAACCGTAATATATATCCAGTTTTCCTCGAAGAAATGACTTCACCTCGATGCTGCCGAATCAATGAGCCTATATTGCTCAAGACTCGTTACCGTGGATCGCACAACTTGAAGGAGTTTTCCCATATCCTCTTTTGAACTTTCAGTAACTGTCAGATAAACAGGTAGACGTCTGAAGATTTTTGAGTGTGCATTCACTTTCACCGCCTGTTTGAGATGCGTGGGTGGTTCTTTTTTCGGGAGCAAGATAGGATGAATAGGGAAAAGAGCGGATTGAGCGAGCGAGCGGAATGGCAAACGGGCGGAGAAATATCGGGACATGTGATATTACGTGTTCTTCCTCCCACTCTCGCGTTTTTTCCCTCCCGTCGCTGAAATGTGACGACGGTAAGCGATCTACCTCCAACTACAATTCTACCTCCCCCTCTTCCTCCTATCCTACCTCTCCTTCCTTTCTCATTTCCTCGCTGCGTTTTATTGCTTCTCTTTTACGCTTTTACGGGACCAGTTATTTCGAGAATTTTTTCCGCGCATGCATAAAATGTTCGTAATGAGGACGCAGGTGTGGAATCTATCGTTTTGGATTCCTGCTTAGAGAGCTTTTTTTTAAATTTTTAAGGACCCGCTTTATTTCGCGAACCAACGAGTTTATTTTTCATCCCAGAAAAATAAACTAAATTGTGATTATTTTTCCGTGAATATGGGAGATTGTGTTTTTAATTTCACTGCGGCAATTAATGTTGCATACGTGTTATGGTAAAGGCTTTTCTTTTCCATAATGCATTTGGGCAGAGCAGAAGATCTTTTTCGTCCGAAAAATATCTCTAATCGTCGTCTGATAATGCGTTAAGACGGAAAATTGTACGGGTTTGACTTTCACGTTTGCATTACGTAAAAGAAGCAGCTCTGAATTTGAATAGTATTCGTGAGATTGGACTTTTCCGTCGTGGCTCAGGAACGTTCTTTGCCAGTCGAAGCATTCGTATTCATTGTACCTTTCCATTCCACTCTGCAGTATTTTCGCAATAGTTTCTTTTTTTACGATTCCATTCCACCCACGGCCGAATTGCTATCGGCAGCACTTCGTCAACTTTGCACGCCCCCTCGACGACTCTGCGTGAGGTAAGCACTTTATAAAGTACGGGAATCTTGGCATTGGGGTGCGAACGGAGCTCGTGCTCTGAAAGTGCGATTTGTCGGAGAGGTGAAGGAGTGGGCGGCATGGGTCGGTTTACGCAACCTCTTCCTCTTCTCTAACAGATAAGTAGCAGTAATTGTGGCGGACACGACCAAGGGTCACTGATCCAGGATTAGAACCTTCGACCTTACTTCTAGGAAACTGCCCATCACACCTTATTCACATTACGTGCCTACGCAAATAAATATTACTCGATTAACTTTTAAGATGCAAATTTCAAGTCGCTCGTCAGACGAAAGGGAGAGAGAGATAGATGCCACCCAAGAGCACAGCGGACGCCCTCTTCCGACGATCCAAAATCTAATCGGCGCACTTCCCGAAACTTAAGTCGTCACTTCCTTTCGGACCGCAGAAACCACCGAAAAGTATTCCTTATTCCTCTCCGTCTTCATAACACCCCTTCCCGCTTCGCTCTCCTCTCTCGCTTCCTTTTTTCCCAACCTCTCGCTTCCTCCCTCGCCTCCCTCTTCTTCACGAACCTGTTGCTCTGCCCTCTTTAAGGGTGACGATGGCACATGATAGCACACGGCTATGCTCTCCTTAAGAAAAGGAGGCCGAGGTGGGAGTAGGGTGCCTTCGCCGTCTTCCGTAGAAAATACTACACGATGATAAATGGAACGCTAAAAAAAATGAAACTAAGTCATAAAGATTTTTTTCTACGTTACGCTTCCTAGCGTTTAAATTTAATGGGTAAAATTTGAATTGAAATATATTACAGCTTCACGGAATGAAATATTGAACATGATGTTGAAGAAGAAATGAAAGTAATTGTATAGGTAAATTGATAGAAATAGACCGTTGGCATGCAGGTTTAATGTATTTATGTAGAATGTTGTGCCTGTTGTGTCTGGTCATGGAAAGCTGGTGATTTAACTAATGTATGTCATTCCATAGTTGTAATAACATATTATCTATTAATTGCCAGATGAAGTCCCTTAGATTTAACTTTTTATCTGTTAAAATATACTTTCCTTCCTCCGTGTAAATCAGATTTCGTAGTAACCTGTCCATTTCATGTTTTAATTCTGTCTAATATGTCTTTATTTCTTTTTCATTTTATGTATACATAGTATTATTCTCAAAAAACATGCTAGCCCAAGAAATCCTGGTATTATTACTTGTTTCATATGTCCCATTAATGTAAATAGATGAAAGCGCCGTTTTTACGAACCATGATATTCGCACGTTTTCCCCATAGGAAATAAAAGGTAGCGTCAACAAAATGGAATTTTTTCTTCGAGGGAAGTGCTAAACAATCCAATTAATGCCATTGGCGAAGCTCGTTAATTCGGAACTAATGGATGCGGAAAAGCATTTTTTCATTTTTTTATATTCCCAGTAACGAATTCGAAAATATACGTCAGTTATCAAGGATTTATCATTTTGGAGCTAGTTTATCTTTTCCCTTTGAGCTGAAACTCCAATTTCGGTAAATGGAGCGCCATTCTTGCTTTTAGTTATACGAGTCGTTTTTTTTATATCGGTTGGTAGCATTTCGTTCCCTGGCTGCGTGATCGATTTATTTGGTAGTCGGTGTTACGAGTTGTTGCGTTACCTAACGAAGCATTCCAGTAAACGCAGATTTTAATTTCTTATAACAACTGCACGTATATAAATAACATTTAGAAGGTTTTGCCGTTAGGTGAAATTCACTAAGCAGGCTGATTCTCATCCCTTTGTTTCTTGGTTTTAATGTCACAACTACCGTGCTCCGTTTTCCTTTCGAATCTCACGATTCCCTGTATTTTTCTTTCCCAATCCAGTTTTGCTCATTTTCTTCTTTTTTTTACGGTGAAGATGGGCTAAAAAAAATCGCGAGGTCGTCATGGATCTGGAATGAATTTAAATTCTGGCTTCTTGCCTCAAAATGCGTTGCTCGGTTGTTTATATTTCAAGGGACGATGGTGTCACGCACGGGTGCCCGTCCTATTTTTTACTCTCTCTCGCTCTCTCTGTCCTGGCGCAAGCATTCAAAAGAAAGACGAACTCCGCTTTCTTCCCAAAAAAGTGGCGCCGAGGTCGTTTTTCTGAACTCCACGAATCGAGTGGGTTATCTCTTCGCTTTTGTTTTTCGTTCGCCCGCTTCCCTCGGCCAGCTCCTTTGGCTGCTATTTTTTGCTCTCTCTTCCTGCCTTTGGCTCCTTTTGCTTTGCTAAGTTCAGCATCATTTTCGTGAAATTTAAACAAACTTTCAGCTCTTAAGTTTATGTTGAGGACAGTTGTTTCATTTTCGAAGCTTCTTTAAAAAAATGAATCCTTGCGACTGATAATCAAAAGGTGCTCGCACGCTGGTCGCTTTTTTCTATTTTAATGTACCTCAGAAGCGGAAGCATCGCTCCTCACCCTGCAATTATTAATTAGATACGCATTTGAGGTAATAAGGGGTTTCCGTGGAAGCTTAATATTAGAAATTAACAAATCAAAATGTTAAGCCCTGAAATGGATGGCAAAATCAATTCTTCGTGATTTTACATTTTATTATTCATAACATGTGGCCCTTTTTGTAGCAGAAAATGTAAAATAGTGCATAAATCGATATTTTTATTTAGAAGAATCCATCGTATTTCAAATCTTCAACAATTTCACTTTTTATGTTAGCAAATGGCAAAAGATTTCTTTGGTTAATATAGTTACTTCATACCTTTTATGTCATGTGAATATTAATAGCAGTTAAGCCGTTTTGGCTGGTTTTGCTGAATACGAACATTCCTTTTGTATTCCTATAAAATGCCACGTACATTCTTTTCTTTCGCAGACTTCGTAAAATGTCTCGCTGACGTGGCGTTACGGTCGCATTATGACCTTTGGATGAATTTCCGGAGGAAAAGAGGAAATTAGCCATTGAAACGGGACAGCTGATTCCTAGGTCGAACCTATTCACACAAATAGGCATGAGCGCTTTCAGATTTTCCCTTTGGCAGATGTTGCGAGAGGGTCGTGTGTGACAGACTGCGCTCGCATGGGATTACATGGCGTCTCGGGCTACAGCGAAGCCTCGGCGAAATTCCCGGCTCGGATGATCTGTCTGCTAGTAATTTCGGGTATAGTCTGCTGCCGTCGGCCGTGGCGGCCGTGACCCGCGCGGCCAACAACTCCCGGCCGTGAGTCACGCTCTGGGGCGCGCGGCGGTAAAAATCTCCCCACCCCCCCTTCTCCCTTTGCAATTTCTTGCCTTTCGAACGAAATCCTTCCGTAGTGTCCGGTTTCCGTGAGACGCGGTCGCTTCCATTGGGACGTAATGGACTTGATTAGCGCCGGTGACAAACAAAGTGGCGTGCGAACGACTCGTTTCTTTTTGAAAGCGTAATTTTAATGAAAATTGTAGCATTGTCCATCAACTAAGTAATCCTTACCTCGAGTGAAAAATACGTCAGCTCCTCTCTGTTCGACCATTATTAATTAATTTTTACGTCCGTCCCCTATACGCTTGTTCCGTTAGTTTTTGAAACTGCTCGTGACAACGCGAGGTGAGGCGATTCTCGTGGTCTTTCTCCTTATTCTAAGAGAGGTGCTTCTTCTAATGGAGGAAAAGAGGGAGGGAGTTGTCTATCGCTTGAACAGTCACTGGTCGCCCAACCCGCCGCTTCCCTATATCTTCTTGGAACTTTTTAAAATTTCATTTGTCTATATTACTGAAGTGCTGCCGCGGCTGCCATCTCGTAATAACCTCGCAACGACGCCCCTTCCGTGTCGCTATGGCCCCCGGGTGGTCCATCTCCGCGCACCTAATTAACGGGAACGTGCTCATTTTCATTCGTTGCTGCGGTTCGTCCTTTAGCTCACCTCGACCGAAATCATGAGGAGGTACTAATCGTCCTGGAAATTTCGAGTCGCGTTAGCACATGTTAAAATGTTTGAGTGAATTAGGTCGTTCTTGTTCGCTTTAAGCAGCGAAATATTCTCGGCCTTCCCGTAAAACAGTCTAAATTACCGTGTTTTTCGTTTGGGACGGGTGAGCTAGGAAAGAGAGCAGATGTTATGATTTGGATTTATGGTCGTCTGCTCTTTAGTATATAGGTAGTTAATGCGTTGTGACAAATTGTAGCAGGCGTTAGCATCAGAATTTAAGGATGTAAATGAAGACAGAACTGTCCAAGGCCGCAGCGTTGCGTTTAAGTACCGATGGATTTTGATTTTATCTCTTTTCAAGAGGGATAGTCTGTTGACGGGCATTCCTCTCACCTGGCCAACTTATCTACTATGTCGCTTATTATTATTTCGAACAAACTCAGCACAAGAATTTTTAATCAAGTGATGAAACTTAATAGATAACACGAGGTACTTATATTGTCGGCCCAGGGTAAAAATTTCTCAAAGATGGGAGACGGAGTTGTAATTTTATTAGGTTCTGTTATCAATGCTTATTACGCGCAGCCATTCCGTAGAAAGAATTTACGGAAAAAAATCGAAAGATTCTTACCTTGTGCTGAAGTTACATAATCGAAGCGTTTACATACCCTTTTGATATACTCTTGTTAAGAAGCATATGTTCTCCGTTATACTTGGATAACGAAAATGATATATTCCGTTGAAAACGGTGGAGACTTAAAAAAAAAATAGTTTTCAGCGCTAACGGAACATTTCACCTTCACCATTATACTTTTTGCGGACGATGTTTATGCGTGTATGGTAGAACTTGCAAAACAATGAATCCCACCCCATTGAGGATTTCACCCGTGGGCGACCGTAGTTGTCGTCGGTTGTGCGTAGGCGTAGATACTCTTGTCCTACGCAGTTTCACTCCCTAACGTGTTACCGGTTAGCATTTCCCCTCTCTTTCATCCCTTGCCGATTCTCTCTCTCTCCTCACCCATCTGTCCTCTCCATCTCCTTCCTCTCCATCTCCTTCCTCTCCGTCTCCACCCACATCCATCCAACACCTATCCATTACCCAGCGAGCACTGCAACGCTAGTTGATCCTCAACTGTCGAGTGGGTGCGGGAAGGAAACATGGCGCCTGGCAACTGGTCTGTCCTAGAGACGTAGGTTGTCCTTCCTCTCATTCCTTTCCGATCCCTTCCTCTACCTCTACGCGTGCAACACTATCCTCCACTTAGGAATTCTGACCGCGCATTAGCGTTTAGTTTCGTAATGTGGCACATGAATGATTATTTATAATAAGTCGCGCGGCAGAGGTTGTAAGTGCACCCAGTGAGATCACTCTCCGTGTTCAGAGGCGATGTAGAGAAGTCGCAAAAGTGATCGGATTCACCGCAATGTAAGAAGCGGCATTAGTAAACGGCTTCGAATAAAGCAGTAGGGATCGTCTTTGTCGTTAACCGGAACTTCGAGCGAATCAGTGTCTCGACCCAACTAACAGTGCCGTAACTAGAGTATGGCATAGGTGGCATTTGTCATTAGCGCTGCTTGCAAAAGGCGCCAAACATTATCACAAAAAAAAGCAAAAACTCTATTTTCCCAAAAGTAAGTGTTAAAGTCATATTTAATAAAAACGCTATTATTCTTTATTAAAATGCTGCAAAAATGATATACATAACTAGGGTGTTTCCTAAAAGTTTGCCACACGCGCCATATCTCGCAGGTACTCTCTGCCAACTCACATCGCAATTGATAATAATGGAAAATAGCTTTGAATACGTTAAGCTGATTAAGATGACGTGCGTACTAAGAAATTTTCTGCATTTCTCTTTCTATCGAACTTATTCCCTCGGCAAACGAAAGTTTCGAGCTTGCTTACGAAATTAATTGAACAAATTGCAACGATAAATTGACGTAAGCAGTCCCGACTGTCCGCTTAAATTCTTGACGGCGTAATTGAAAGTCTTGCGTCGGGACTTCTAATTGAAGGTGATAGGTAAAGCATAAAACGTGATTTCGAAACGCCTTCCTTCCGAGGCGCAACTCGGCTTATTAGGACATACTCCCCCGCTTCGATCGAGGTCATGGCATTAAAACGCCTTTTAATCAGCGGAAACGTAACTTCCCTCTTCAGTATCGGATATCGGTTAATCGATCCGAAATGGCGGAAAGTGTTCCCTTTTTTTGATAAAAAAATCCTACACTTTTTTCGCTAAACAGCATCGCACGCCCTAGAATCAAATTTAAACCGGTGTGGGAGATATTAATCGATATATCGGGAATTAATTTGCAATTGGGAACGTGGCAGCGCATTTGGTTATGGTATCGAGATCACAAAAAAAGTCGACATAAGCCGATGTTTTCCCTAATCTATTCTTAGGTCGTTTTTTCCTCGCAAACGTCGCAACTACATTTGCGGAAAAGCGACATCGCCTGATTCCCCCTCTCTTCCATCATTTATTTCCTCCTCCCTTCATTTTTCCTTTATATTTATTATCTTATATTCCTCTTCTCCGTACTTCCTATATCTCTCCTCCTCTCCGCTCTTTTTTTCCCTCTCCAGCCATTCCATCAGCATCTCTCAACCTTTCGTCGTGACCCTGCCCTTTCGCGTCATTGGACTTCATTCGGTTGTGAAACAAATTGCCACGAGTCGTGCATATGGATGACTTGCGGCAATCCGCAGCCTCTGCGGCGAGTTATTTTTGATAGGCGGCGGCTGTCTGTTCCTCGATCGCGCGGTGCCGTGTTTCCCGCTCCTGATGTACGCGAATACTCGCGTGAATTTGTCTGCGTGTGCGAGCGAATAATGCATCTCGAGTTCCGTGCGGTCCCAACGCAATCTGTGTCCACGTCTGGCGACCATTTCCCATGGATACGTCCCGCGGTGATTAGCTGACGACCCTAGCGGTCGCCACTGTCCTTGGGACGAGGAGGTGGGAAGGGTTTGGAATCCCGAGAGCATATTATATGATGTCGCTTTATGCCGCCTCCTGACAGACCTTGTCCCGTTGCCCAAAGTTACGTCAGCGTATGCTTTGATCTTCCCACCGATATCGCTTATTATTCGAGATCGGATCGAAGGACGGGTCTCAGGTTTCGCGTGGATCCAATCCAGGGAATCTGGGCGTCAAGAGGCTGTTGGATCGATTCATTTAGAACCCACGACACAATCGCGAAGAAATGGACACTGCACCTATTACGGTATATTGTTTCAACCGAGTCCGACGAAATTGCCAGAATTTTCCTATCATAAATTTGCTAAGCTTGCGTGCATTTTTTCTTCTTGAGCCTTAACGGCGATGTTGAAGGAATGGCGATTTCATAGAATTCAAATTATAGCGACTTTCTGAAAGTGAGTGGAGGATTTTAGCTTGCGATAGGTCGAAACGTGTCCCGACGATGATGGATGATGTATGACGCCAAATCGTGAATTGATTTTCGGAGTGCTCTTCCGCTGCTCACATAGATTTCCGCAGCTTACGATGTATAATAAATTGGCACATTAATCGGAGCATATGCTATTTTTTGATGCCCGTATTATAGAACTTATAGTTAACATTTCTGGGCTATCTCTATGTTTAATCAGTAACACTTTCTTATATGAACTGCGCCCGAGATACTTTTTCGGATGCGTATATTCAAAAGTTAGCGTTGTCAGGTGTTCGTGATCACAAGGACCGAGTTATAGATAACATTCTTAAATTAGGACAGCACTCGGGTACTTTTCTGCCTATGTCCAAAAATAGATAGATTTGTATCCGTTGCTCTTTCAGGGCATACGATTTTTTCGACCGTTTCCGTACTCTGACCTAACTGTAGTATCGTATTTTTTTTCGTCCGAAATAGGCGACCCGAGGTGCGTCACGGATTTCGCTCCAGTTTCATGGCAAGAGCTCTAAGTAGGAGGCAAATTAAGGAACCTAGCCTTAGGAAGGTGGCGTTGATCGCAGGAGAGACCGATTTTCGTCCGAACAAGACGTTACCTGCGCTCCTTCGATTTCCCCCCATCCTTCTATTCTTGTCTGGTTCCACTCCCCATCCAGCCTCATTTCCCTTATTCAGTCGCCTAGCCCACCTATCAGTCGCCGCCCTATACTCCTCTCTCCCTCCTCACGTTTTTCTTTCATCTCTCTTTCGTTCTTCTTCGCTCCGCCTCCTTCTTCCCTCTGGCTCCTTCCCTCATGGCTCCCTCATTACTTCCTATCTTTTCCTCCTCCCACTTGCAACAATCTGCCTACCTCTGCTCTCATTTCCTCCCCATTAACCTCTGACGAAGCGTCCCCTCTCTTCTTTCCCTCTCCACTTCGAGACCGTCTCCCTCCGTAACACGGAGCCATCAAAAGCAAACCTCCTCCTGTTTCGTAATCGCAGAAGACTGAGGAGAAGATGATTCGGTCCTTATTCCGGATATACTATACCTTGCTCATCATTACCAGTGGCTTCCTGGTTCATTAAGTTATAGACCTCAAACTTCGACTATTTTTGCTGAGTTACTTCCGTGAAAATTATACGAAATTTGGGTCTTTTGGGAGTTCATTATACCTTTTACCCTGTTAATTATATAATTAGAATGTACTCGCTAGGGCTAATTAGGCTCAGTCTTTCGGTGCATGAAATTACATATCCCTTCATTTTTTTGCGGAAATGTTCATAGTCAAACCGCTATCGGTTAATTAAATCCATATCGATTTCGGGAGTATCAAATTATTATATGGAATTAGGAGTGATAATAAAAAATCAGATACTATCTAGTTTTTATATATTGCACTCCTCTGACCTTAGGGAACACGCCATGGAATGAGAAGAAACCGCTATAAATAACCTCCTTCGAAGTAATTAGTAAGATTCTTAATGGAGCAAATTTGATATAATGTTGTTAAATTGGCTATACGATTTTTGGATTCTACGGTTCAAATCGGAAGCGTAAAAATTCTTATTTTGTGACACTGCATAACAATTCATCTACCGCCAATCCTAACTTGATCGTTACGGCTTTTACCACACTGGGCTGTTGCAAACTGCAGGCAGTCCTCTTGAGTGCAAATCATATAAAATAGTATACAATTCTCGTCAGGGTTATATTGATGGGACGCCCACCTCTTCGATTTGATACCACCCTTTATGAATTTCTCCGATTTAAAGCCTCATGTTGGTATAACCTTTATGTATTGTAACATTTTTTAAAAGAATTTGGGAGAAATCGAACTCCTCTTTCCCTCTTGTCCGTCCTTTTCCCATCCATTCCGCCGAAATTGTGTTCGCTTAGCATAGGACCAACTCCTCCCCATTTCATCCCCCACTCCACCCTTTGCTCTATTCTCATCGCGATAGCATTCGCGAGAATGAGTCCTTTTATCTTTCGGCCGCAACGGCCCTTTTCCCGCTCTTTTCCCTCGTCTTTTCCTGCTTCTTCCTGCCCTGTTAGCCTCTCCACATCCCGTTTCGCCTTCTCTCTCTCTCTCCCTCTCTCTCCCACCCTCCGCCCTTCCACTAAAAGCGGAATATGTATTGCCTCTTTTGTCGTTCGTTCGTTATTTTCCTCTTCGCCTAACCCTCTATATTCTCCGCGCCGACGCCCAAATCGCTCCTTTTTGACAACAAAAGACGGTAGGAGAGCGTCCGAGGATGCAATTATCGTTCCTTTTCACGATTCCCTTAATCTCTACCGTTCATTCCATCCTCTTTTAATCCCTGCCACAACTATCAGCTCTTTAGCACTCCCGGAAATGGAGTGTATCTCTCCTTTCTCTCTGCCTTTTCCTACCTCTCTCCGTGTCTCGGTATATCCCACCGTCGCCGCGTAAAGTCGTGCCGTAATTGCTCAACGTTACGATGTCGCTTATTTCCCATTCCCTCCTTTCCGCCGTCTCCTTCCTTTTTCTCTCTCCCCCTCGCGCCGCGTTTATTTCGAATTCGCCGTTGTTCCAGGAAAAAAAGGGAAAAGGCGATTGATCTCAATTTCCGATCCGCATTCGTGTTTCGGATGTTTTATCCTTCGGGGAAAGATAGGGGAAGAGGGATAAGGGCGAAGGGAGAAAGAGGGAGATAGAGAGGAAGGGAGGGAGGCCGTTTGTCCGTGGGTGTGGCCTCTTTTTTTCTTCCTGTTTCTCTCTCGCAAGGTATTTCCCTCTCTTTTTTGGCTTCCCGTGCACTTGCTCTCATCTCTTGGCCGCCGAATGGAGGGGATAGAGAGAGAGAGAGAAAACGCACAACGCACTCAAATACACGGAAGCAACCATCTCCCCGAACTAATCTGGTTTAATCTATCCTCTCTCCATTTGCTAAGCTCGTTTTTTCTGTTTTCCCCGACCCTTCTTGCCCTAGACTTCCCTCCCTCCCTCCGTCGCCGTTTTTTTCCCTCCCTTCCTCACCTTTCCTATCTCCTCTCATCCCCTTCGGATGGGCGGGGTCCCTCCCACTTCTATATACATATTCCCCCCCCCCCCCCCCGCCTCGCCATTCCATTTCACCCTCATACACGTCGGCCGGCCTTTCGCCCCATCCAAACTCCCTCCCTCTTCTCATCCCCATATTCCCAGAACATCGTGCGCCATGCCAGAGGCCATTTGCATCTCCTCTCTCCTCCCCCTCTCTCTTTCCCGTTTTTTCCTCTTCCCCTTTCTCTCTCTTTCTATTCCCTTCCGTCCTTCGCTTGTGTTTTGCAAAACTTCGCTTTTTTCGCCTCTCTTCTCCTTCCTTTTCTTTCCCCCTTAGCTTCGTAGTCCTCTGCCTACACGACCCTTTCGCCCGTACTTTTCGCGGCAGGAAAGGCGCTCATTACCAGGTCCTTCTTACGCATTTTATTTTTCGGCGGAGGAAGTGTAAAAAAAAAAACGAGCGTTTGGTTTCCTCGTCGTTTTTTTTTATTCGGTTTAAAAAAATTTTCTCAGTCCTCTTGAAATAATGTTCCATGTTTGAAAAATTCAATCTGTCGACTTCGCTTCTGATCTCCGATTCGTTTTTTTTTTGGTCTCTTCTTTTTTTGCTATCGTGGTCTTTCAGGATGAAACAAGGGTGGGAGGGAGAGAGAGAGAGGTGAGATGGAAGTGGCGACCGACCAACCCTTAGCTTCCTCTCTGATTTTCAATTTTTTTCTGATCCACCCTTATTCCACCGGCGATCCGAAAAACATTTACGGAAGGGCGAACGAATTACTGCGGTTTACTTCTGTTTGGAGAAATCTCAATTCCCAGGAAGGCGGTTTGGGTTTTTACAACGGATTTATCGTGGTCGTACGGATTCCTTTTTGTTTGGATGAGGGGCGGAGAGCAAATATCGCTTCCTTTTTTCTTTTCGTCGCTTAAGGCGTATGGTTAGCTTACAGAAAAGGAAATTCCGAGCGATTGTTCAGTGAATTACGTATGACCAGTCTTAAAATTCGAAACGGACCTCACCAGTTGTATTTTTATGCATTTTTATATGCGTGTCACGCCTGGAAAACGCTAAACCTTTATCTCGTCGTACGTTCGCGGGTATCCTCTTGAACTTTTGGTTACACTCCGTGTCTTCTGGTTTCCATCAAAAACACTTTCACGGTTATTTATTTTCTCTCCTCTTAGTTAATGTATTCGGCTGATAATTCCTTAACTGATGGATTGCTTCCCCTCTTGTTTATTTCTGCTGTTTTCATTTGAATTTTTAAATATGCGTTTTTTTATTTGAATGTTTTAAGTATTCGGTTCCTTATAATGTAAGAACCGCTTTTCGTAAGCGTTACGAAGAAAAAGAATTTAAGGGTGGCACGCGTGAAGGGTCACGGATTATGAATATTGGTAAAGAGTGGCACCCAACAGGAAAAAAAACGTTGCCGACCCCCTGGTCCATACTTTACATCCGTGTACGTGAATCTAATTCACGAGAATGCTTTAAATGCTGCATGAGAAGTTGACATTCTTTGGACTCGGTTCTTCCCCCCTTCTCCTCTGTCGCATTTTCACCACCGTCGCCTCTTCTCCTCACCCTTTCCCCTTTTTCCGCCGCGTTGAAAATTTCAGCCCGACTTATGCTTCTCGGGGCGTTAAGGCTTTAAGAGTAGATCGAATGGGTTTGGAATGGGAAGGAAAAGAGAGGGAGATTCCGGGAAGAAGATAGGGACCAATCTCTCTTTTTAACCTCCCTCCTTTCTCTCTTCCTCTTCTCACCTTTCTCTTCTTCTGTCTTCTCTCTCTCTCTCTCTCTATCTATCCTCCACGAGCACTTAAAAATCACATCTGGATCTCTCTCTCTCTCTCGCTACATCCCGTCGGTGCAAACATGGGACAATAATAAAGCTAGCACGGACAATAAGGATGCCAATGTCGAATCCGATACGTAAAGGGAAAAAATGTCAGCTCTCAAATACTGCTGGTGCGTGCATCAACCTCTCTCCCTTTCTTTCGTCGTCTGTAACTACACCTTTTTTCTCTCTCTCTCTGCTCCATAATCATTCGTTCCGTTCCCCTGGGTTTTCATCTTGGTTAACCCCTGCGAAATGTTCCGGAAATATTTCATGCGATTCCACGGTTTTTGGAAATCTCTCGGACTTATCTCTTTTTCTCCTCCATCTTTTCCTCTTGGGGAAATCCTTTTTCTCAGAAATGCGCTTCGAGAGGGCTTGCGACCAACTTCTTCTCCCTTTCCCTTCGCGCTACGTAGGGAGGCGATATCAGGGAAGGAGCCTTGTTATTCCCCTTAGAGATCGCCCCTCTCCTCCTTCTCCCTCCCTTTCCAGGAACCCTTATCCTCTCGGATAAGCGACTCTTCCGCATTACGGGATTCCCCTCCCACTCCTCAGACATGGTGGCCGAATCTCCTCTCTCTCTCTCTCTCCCCCTCCCCCCGTCAGCCCCCCTCCGCACACATCCCTCCTCCTTTATACCCTTTCCTCATGTGTCCCCCTCCCCTCCTCCCATTTTCGCGAGCGTATACCCTCATCCACCGACATCAAACCAGTCCTCCCAGCACCCCTCGCCCTCCTATATTACCTCTATCCCCTTACTCCTCGCATGACCCTCATCCCTCCTGCCATCTCGACCCTCTATTCTTACAGTAAACCGCCCTCGTCCTCTCTCTCTCTTATTTTCTCCATCCACTCCTCTTCACATTCTTCAACTTCTCATCCCTCTCCATGTCCTCGTCCCCTTTCTCTCTCTCTCTCCTTGTCTTTCCAGTGGAAGACGCCGATCTCTTTCCCTTCTCTTTTTAAACGTATATATCCGCGAAGGGTTATTTCTTAAATGTCGCTCGGACAGTGTGATAGCACAGCACTTGTCTTAGTTTCCTTGACCGTGTTTTTGCTCTTATGGTTTTAATAGATTGGTCGACTGACGTACCTGTTCTCACCGTTCCCATCTCTTATGGCGAAGTTATATAGGAGGATTTTCTGAGAGGTATCACTGCGTTTGCGGAGTCCCCACTTCGTGTGAATGTGAAAAAGTCATTAACATGGACGTATTGACGGTGGGCAAAGTCGTCCGTCTATTTCCTCGGTGCGAGTTTGTCGTGAGATGGGATTGGAAATAAGCTGGCGTTTCCGATGCTCGCATTTATTTCCCTTATGTAAGCTTAAATGTTTTCGAATTCTAAAATTGCTCATAAACATTAATGTAAAGAAGTTTATTTGTTTATTTTTCTGACCTCGTGAACAGCAGCTGTTTAACTGCAAGCAGCGTTTTTGTTGATGTACTATTCTAATGTTGAAATCGTTTCCCTAATAAACATCTGTGTGCGCAGATGTCCTTTTTATCTTTGTAAGTGTGCCGTACCATCCGGCGGCAATCATAACACGAGCCCCAAGCGCCGTCGCTATGCTGGCTGTTATGCGCGTCATATGGCAATCGAGCGAGGGAGTAAAGCTTGTGCTGACTCTGCCAATTGTTAAATTCATCCAGCCTTAAAATACGACCCCCAGCAAATACATAAATTTAAAACTGCTTCCGTGGAACACGGCACTATCTTTTCTTTCATTTTCTCCATAAGCCGAAGCATTGGAAAAATGCATTATATTTAAAGTTAGGATTTATGATCCTTCGGAGCCGTAAATCATATCCCTTCTTAAAAATTTCAATATAAAGGCGCCGTCGTGGCGTTCATACTTGGTTAAAATCATCGATATTTGGACGGATACTTTCCAAAAAAGACCGAGTATTTTTCGGAACATCAGGAAAATGTTGGAATGATCCTTCAGATGATTTATTGAGACTCATTTAAAAATATAAGTGGTGTAGTTTTGTGGTCGGTCAACCTGTCACCATATATCATATTTTTCTTCTCGAGAGAACTAGGAACGTTTGACAATAAGTCGGAGAGAAAGATATTTCCCCAAATTTTCCCCGGGCATGTAGGAAATGGCATCTCACATTTTGGCGTTAAATCGAGAAGAATCGTGATGTGCGATAACGAAACACAAAAATCCTCGGTCCCTGCTCCAATTTGCCAACCCCGCCGATGTAGGGATATTGCGATGGCCTCATCAGATGGAAAAATTTTAGTGTGACATCTTACACGAAATCGGGATTTTTTTTCAAGGAAACTGTTTAAACGATGTTGCTCGATTCCTCGTTTTAGCGAAACGGAATGAAATAATCCTGGAAATTCAGACGTCTTTCCTGAAAACGACCGTTTTTTGTTAATTTGGAGGAGCATGCGGCAATGTCGACATTTTTTCCCTCTCTACTCATTCTCTAGATTCCCTTCGGAACTCTTTTTTTCATTTCTCTCACTCATCTTCCCTTTTCCATTCTCACTCCCTGAGAGGGAACTCATACCTGTCAAATTCTCTCACCCTTCCTCCCTCGCTGCACCCCTTACGCACTCCCTTTAGCACCAGACTCATTTCATTCACCCCACTTCGCCTCCTCCTCCTCCCCCCTTAATCCCTACTTTTCCATCCCTCTCTCCCACCTCCTCCCACGCCATCGTCTTCATCCTCTTGCTCGCTAGTGGTCTCAACCCCTTTTCCCAAATAAGTCACCCTTCACCCCCTTCCACCCTACCCCCCCTCTCTCCCTTCGTCTCTCCTTCGTGTCGCGTCTCCCGCTATCTCATCACAGCACACACCTCCCTTCATCCCCGTTCTTTTCCTTACCATCTCCACTTAGCCCTCTTTCTCATCGGTGAGAACCGCACCTCCTCCCCCTCCTGCCCCCGCTGTCCCTCGAATTCCTCCTCCCATCCTCGCAATTCACAGCTCACCCTTTCTCAGGAGCCGGCGTCTTTCCCCCCCTTTTTTCATCCCTTCTCTCTTCTCATTTTCGGCCCTGCCTACTCTAACCTCCTCCTCCTACCACCCCCCCTCCTCCCGCTTTCATCCTCCTCTCTGTTCCTTCGCCCTCCGTCTCCCTCCCTCCTTCCATTACCCTACCCCTGCGCCACGCCACGTTTTTAATCTATTCCGCATTTTGGCAAACTATTTTCCACGGAGACTGTCTCTTCCCAACTTCCTCTCCCTCCCGTGGAAACTCCCCACAAATCCCTCACTACGACCTCATCCCGTTCTCTGAGTCGCTACTTAAGCCTTTCTCTCTCTCTCTTCCCCTTTCTCTTCTCGCGTCGCCCCTCTTCCGACCTTTCTTTTCGCTTATTCTCCCTCTTCCTCCATCTCCCTCTTTCTTTCTCCCCTTTCATTCCGAATATCTCATGCTCCCGTTTGTCCCCATCCTCTCTGTCGTCCTTACCTGGCAATTTGATTCCACCTTACCAAATCCACTCATCTTGCTCATCTCTCTTTCTGCAAGATTTCCTTATTCCCGTACATTTCGTCGCGTCTCTCGTCAGCGTCATCACACTCTCTCTTCTAGCCTTTCTCGAAATCCTCAAAACTTCCGTCCACGCTCCCTCTTTTTCTTCCCTCCCCTTCTCCTTCCTCTCGGGAGAACACCGCCTTCCGTTGCTCTTTAAAAAAAAATGCCCTCTTCCTTCCCTCTTCCTCCCTCCTATCCGTTCACCTCTCCGCAACTCTCTCATGCTTCATTTAATCCTTGTCTCCTCCTGGGGATGTCAACTCTCCCTTCCCCATCTCCGTCGATCCCCACTCTTCCGCCTACCTTCTTTTTTTCTCCTCCTTTCCTGCCCTTTCCTGCTCCTCCCCTCCACTGCACCCTCACCCCACGCTCCCTCTGCCTCACCTCTCGCAGTCTTTCACTCCATCGCCGCCACGCCGTCCATCTCTTCCTTGATTCTTTTTATCGCCTCCTCATCGCATCGAATCCTCTTTTACAGACCTTCCCTTCCCTCCTCCCCTCCCTCTCTTCGCCACTCCCTCCCTCCCCTCCCTCTCTTCGCCACTCCCTCCCTCCCCTCCCTCTCTTCGCCACTCCCTCCCTCCCCTCCCTCTCTTCGCCACTCCCTCCCTCCCTCCCCTCCCTCTCCTCCCTCTCTTCGCCACTCCCTCCCTCCCCTCCCTCTCTTCGCCTTTCCCTCCCTCCCCTCCCTCTTCCCTCTCACCCTCGATTCATACGTCACGAGCCCCCTCTCTCATTCCCATGCCGCTCCACGCCCACTTCCCCGTCTACCTTCTCTCCCCTAAAAGTAGATCTCCCCCTCTACTTCTCTCCCTCCCCTTCCCTTCCTCCTCCTTCATTACGGCTCCCTTACTTAGTTCTCCATTTTATCGTCTTTCCCACTCTCTCTCTTCCCGACATTTCCAGTCTCTTCCTATCTTCTTATCCACCCTCTCTTGCCTCTGCTTGCCTTTCCATTAGACTCACACCATCTCCCACCTTATGCTCTCCCACACCCGCCATCTCCTTCCCCCTTCTCTCTCCCTTCCAATTTCAATTCCTCCGGCCATTTAGCTTCCTTCCCCTCTTCTCCTCCCTCTTTTCTCCTCCCTCCCCTCTCTTCTCCTCCCTCTCCTCCCTCCCCTCTCTTCTCCTCCCTCCCCTCTCTTCTCCTCCCTCCCCTCTCTTCTCCCACTCCTCCCTCCCCTCTCTTCTCCTCCCTCTCCTCTTTCGTCGCCTTCTCTTCTCGCTCCCTCACTTCCTCTGACCCACCGAGATACTCTCATCTCCACCGAAATCTACTTCACCTCATCCTTTCTTTTTTGGTGTCTTTTTCCGAATTTCTTTCTTATTCTTCTTTTTCGTCCCTCCTTTTTTTTTCCTACGCCTCAAACTTGTCTCGGCCTTAATCTTACCCGGAGTTTTTTTCATGTATAGTTTTCTCTTCCGGCGTCGTGTCCTTTTTTTATTTGACGCAATCATTAAGCTACTCTCCTCCTTTGCCGTGTCTCTCTCCCATTCCTCTTTTTGCGGCATTTCCTTTCTCACGCTCTTTCGCCTCTTCCTATCTAATTCTCCCTCAACTCCCGTCTTCCCTTTCGAAGGATTTTATGTGCTCGGGCAAATGTTTTTACTTTTCATACTATTTTCCGTTGAGGTAATGACTCCGAAGTCACTCGTAATTTTCGCGTTGAGTAACGTTTATGGCGTTTTTTATGCGAAGACTTTAAATTGAGCTGTTGTTGATTACATCTCTGCTATTATATCTTTTTAAATTGCACGTTTTCTGTCTGGAGGTTTTAACTCGATCGGTTTTTATTTCTACGAAATGCTTATGCGATAAACTTATATTTTTGTTGTTTTTATTCCGGTATTTATTCGTTTTATTGTGGTTGTCTGAATAATTCTTAACCTTCCCGCGCTATTGAATGAGTATTTTTTAAAGTTTAAAATGTCCCTTGAACACAAAATCACTGTAGTTTTTAAGAGACGTTTTTATTATAATGTTACCGTTCCATAAAATACGTAAATTTTGTCTCATCGACCGTCAAGGTCATAAAAAAACTCGTGATTTTAATGTGCCGATATTTTCTATACCTATTACCGAAGCAACTTCTAGAAACTCTTCGGATGAATTAATGCCCATTATACCTCACCGTTAAAGTATCAGATGATATTTGCTTTGAGGGAATATTTTTAGGGGAAAAGAGACAATCTTTTATACAAATACTTTTCGTTTTACTGTTTGCTTTCTGAATTGCCTATCAATCCCGTAGAATACATAGAACGTGTTTGAGCTGTCGAATAGAGTTGTACATTACGTCCAATTCCTCAAAACGATTCATTTTGAGATCTCCCCTATAGCATCGAAAGGATCGGTTGCTATGCCATCAGGGTCCAAAATGAAAAAAAAGAGCGACGAATAATTTCGGTTCGGACTTCTCATTCCCTCTCCTTCCTTTTTATTCCGAAAGAGAACTCATAATTCTCGCACCCTTTATAGAGCGGAACCTTCGCTATCGGGTGTCGCATTTTCCGCGTAGGAGGGTGGGTAGGAAGGAGGTGGAGGCGATTTGGGAGGAAGGGGCGTCGATCTCATCCACGCCACCGCGCCGAATAACTTCACGTCTAGCCTCTCCTTCCCTTTCACCCTCGCTCTCTCTCTCTCTCTCCGTCTCTCCTCTTCTTCTCCACCCATCCTTTCCGCCTGCTCTTCGCCTCATACTCTCCTATCCCTACGCGACACACACACACACTTAGCTAATTTACCCCACCTGGCCTCACGCCATTCTTTCGGTACTGTTCCAACCTGCTCCCTTTTCCCAAAACTCCAATCTCCTTCCCCACCTCTCTCTCTCTCTCTCTTTATACATTCTTACCTCCTATATCACCTCCCCGCCTCCCTCCATTTCTTTCCCCAATCCGCCTTCCCCCTATCCACCCATAAACCACCTCCCCCTCTTCCGTTCCCTGCCATTTCGATCCTCCTCTATCGGTGTCATTTTCGTGAGTTACCGACCCTGACTGGCTAATATCGTTTTGGGCGTTGTGATCATCGGCTCCGCACTTTCTTCTTCCACCCACGCGCGTTTCCCCCTACGTTATGCGTTTTTTTTTTAGTTTTGCGACTTTGTAACACTCTCTCGCCCTTTATTGTTGCGGAGGTTATCGCGGTAAGACGTTCTTTCACTCACGTCCACCACGTTCGGCATCTCCCACAAGACCGGTCTTGTAGGAGGTTCGGTGGATGCCCCCGAATCATGGAGATCCCAATGGCAGTGCATTAAAAATTTACATACCTACATTTATCAACTGTAATATAACTTGTTTAAAAAGTGTTAACAAATCCTGTAATATGTTACCTGTATGAATAAATGAATACCTACCTCCAGAGCCGGGACAAGGGCTAGGCGAGCGGTGTACTCGGCTAGGGCTCAGCACACTCAGGTGCACGACAAACGAACATTTGAACGTTTAAGTTTACCGTTTTATAATATAAAATATATTTTTTATTATAAATACAGGGTAGCCACAAAAAATGGGCCCACATATGTAAAATAGTTGCATGAATTAAGGAAATGATACAAAATACAGACTGCATTTATTTATTGATGGAGAATACAAAGTCCTCGGTTTTAATACGCTTTTGGTTCACTGAACGTATTCAAATTGTTCTATATCTATCTGATAATGAGTAATGCATAACTTAAGAATAAATGTAATGTGGGCACATTTTTTTGTGGTCACCCTGTTGTAAATGAACTACTGCTTTGTGCACTGTATACTTTCATTAGGAGGGAGTCGTAATTTGCAAACCTTGCCTAGGGCGCAAAAATGCCTTGTCCCGGCTCTGTTCTCGACGACAAAAAATTTATATATATATATATATATACTTGCGCCCATCAGAAAAGATTCTTTTTAGCCTGTCGTGCGTATTGCGAACGGGCGTATCGCAGGTCGCTTTGCTTTTAATAATCACGCCTCCGTATTCCAGTGACGCCGCCTCTTCGCGATCGAATGCTCAAGTTGCCTCCTGCCTTGTTAAACTAAAGTCCTCCCGCTAACTGCCCTTCTATTCATCATTTTCCGATGGACGCGTGATTCGCGCCATCCGAGCGCACGTCCTTACCCGCGAAAGGGGGAGGGGGGCAAAAGGTTATGGGGAATCAACGTGTATGCGGATGCGCGTGCCGCGTGCCGGAGATGTAAAGCTTGAGATACGCGCGAAACAAGTGACTGCGGAGGTGCGAGACCTTTTCCCTGGCTGTGACTTTTAACGCGTGGCGGCGTTTGGAGCGGTTCCTTCTTTATGTGGCAGTGGCGCGTGCCTCATCGTAGTTGCCAGGTGTTAGATTCGTGTACGTTCGATGAAATTCGCCTTCAAGCGTGACCTGGTGTGCGTTCAGTAATTGGTTGCGTAGACTTTCGTCAGCGAAAAAGATGAGCTGATCTAGGACTAATGTAGAATGTGGAAATATCTTTGAAATTTGTTTTATCGCACCTTTCTTGTTCAAAGTTCAGTTAGATTGTCAGAATATAGCTTCTGTCAAACAAAGGATATAAATAACTGTTAAATACATAAAAAATTTTACATTCCGTATGTTTTTTTGCGTTTATATAAGCCGAAACTGCAGAACACTACCAACACCACAAAGAACCTTAATCATAAATGGTGAGTCATTATTATATGTGAAAGTTATTCCTCCCAGCTTATGTGACATGTGGTCGTTACGTGTACAAATACATAATACAGAGCATTAGACGATTATATTTGGAAAACCTCTTTGTGGCTATCATAAATATTAAGTTGTTTCAATTTGCGTTTCCTTGTCTTATCTAACTATACTATATTAATTTTACGTTGACGTCTGTAGACGTTTGTGTACAACTTATATGGGCGTATTTCTCGAGAACCGTTCTTCGTAAAGATATGCGGTAAACGGCGTTTTGTTTCTACTGGCTATGAAGTCCCTGGAAAAAATATTTTCGTTTTCTAGTGTCCCGGGTTCGAATCCAGGAGACAATTATATTTTTCCATAAGTTTACACGGGATTTTAGATTTTTCAGAGTGCAAGCTTTTTTTCCTTCATTCATTAAAATACGTAAATATAGACTGATTTTCTTCTTTTTTGCTTTATTCGACGGCTAAAGCTTTATACTATCTTATTCTTGCGTTGTTTACACGTTAAACGGTCGAAGTTTTCAGAAGTACGCATTCTTTTTTGAAATTTTTAGGATTGTTCGTACTCATTCCGGGAGTTGGCAAGGACACTGTCATTGTTGCCTCCGATTCATTTAAAGCCAATTAAACCTTCAAATAGACGAAAGAAAAAGGTTATTCGCTTCGAAGTGTTGTTTGGGCATCGAAATTAATGAAGCATAGCAACGTAAATATTTACGGATAATTATTCTGTTGACTGCGTATGGGAAGCGTTTCTAGCTGTGTCAATAACAGCCAATAACATGTGTATAACAAACAAACACCCAGCACATTGAGTTTTACTTTAAATTGTGCAATTAATTTGTTTTTTGTTTTGTTTCATCGTTTGTATGCTGGAATCTTACATTTTTGGGAACAGATTTGATATAAGACACCCACGACCGCAGCACCGGAAGTGCCTCTGTGAACGGAATCATGAACTATTGTAAACAGTCGCTTGGTTTGGAGATCGAGTCGCGCTGGGTCAAGAGGATATAACATTGAAAGGACATATTGACGAGCCTTCGGCTCACTTTGTTTTAATGGGTAGTCGTCTCCGGGCGCTACCGCGCCCTTCGCCTCGCCCGGAACCAAAGAAACCCTCCCCGTTGTCTGGTGATTGGGTTTGTAAATGTCGAGACAGGCCAATCAGTTTCTTGTCCGGTGAATGGGTTTGTAAATGTCGAGAGAGGTCAATCAGTTTCTGTTAATATTGTACGTAAGTAAGGTCCTGGAGATAATACGTAAGTACCAGTTAGGTTTATATTGTATTATTTTAAGAAATGAATCGGACCCAACAGACGTGATTAATTCAACTTCAATCTGTATTCGCAGATCCACAAAATTCAAGCGATTCCATTTGTTTACATGTTAGTTCGTGATTCCATACACAGAGGCACTGTCGTCTTGGGTGTATTATATCAAATCTAACAATAAGCCCCTTTTTGTAAGTAGAACCATCATATTACACATCTGTAATCCTTATTAACGCAAATAGGCTCACGCATCAATTAAAAATTAGATGAGACTAGGGACGCACGTTACTTTGTAAACACATTATATGGTTATCTTCTCTTCATTGATAATCTAAATAAACTCTTTCAGTGACGTCGCCTTTATAGTGGGTCCAGTAAGAAGTTAAAAGCAGTCGTTGATAGACACTTGAAATAAAGCAATTGTTTGTGAGTTAGTCTATAAGGGTGCAACGATAATTATTGGAACTAAGGTAAGGTAGAGCTATTATAGTCGGTCCATCATCGGAAGTCTGATGGCCTCGAAAACTGGGCGTGCGCGAGTTAGCAGCAGCCAATAGGAGACTGTTTGTTTTTTGGAAGGTAGTGGGGAGGAAACCAGTCTCACTCCTGCTCTCGAAGAGATCGCATCGGACTGCGTTGCCGTTTCTACCGCCGTTTCCTTGCTGTGGATCAAAAAGAAGGATGGGAAGTATTTTATTTAAAAACTGCGTAATATATCAGCTGAGCAAGAGCTGGCAGCGCGCACCGGTATCTGCTCTCCCGCACGAAAGTTGAGAGGGGCGATGGAAGGGGAAACGTTCGTGATTGGCTACTTGCTCTAAGTAGGCCAAGAGACTTCAGATGGGGGATCGACTATAGCAGAGCTACAGCTGCCAGAGAAAGGAAGAGGAGCCAGAGATCAAACGAAGAGTATTGTAGGAAAGAGAGAGAAAGAGATGCGGAAGTTCATAGGATTGCCCGTGAAGATGAGCGGAGAGTACAAGAAAGACAAAGAAATAGGGAAACACGTCAAATGAATAGGGAACAAAGAAGATCTAACCTAGGACCGAACTATTTAGATTATTTGCATTTAATTTATTTCATTAATTATTCAATAAAAATTATTTCGCTAAACCTTCAGTTTATTTAAATCGCGTTGAGGATCGGAGATCCGGGGCTGCCCTACTAGTATAATTAAATTTATACCACGCGTTTCTCAGGATTTTCTCAAAGGACATCTCTATTGCAGCTTGCAAATCCTCATTTTTACTTGCTCTTCATGTATTAAGTCGTACTTATGCGAATTTAAAAACAGCCGACTCCCTTGAATTCATTCGGGTCACCGATTGTTCCGGATTCGTTAACATGCAGCCTCATGCAGATTTTTCCTGCGGTGATTTTAGTCATGATTTTTCCTCCCTCAGCCGTTGAAAACTTATCAAAATTTCAAACGATACGTGTCTACATTGTTTGTCGCGAAGTCGTGCTGAACTTTTATATCTGTCGTAAGTTTCGGTGAACAATAGGGACGCCGCCCTTCTCTCCACCCTTTCTAAGTACCTTTTCGATCGTGTGCCACCCTTTACGAAATTACTTTCTTGAAACAAACAGCAGTCTTAAACTCGAATGCGCATACTCCTAATCGTGTTTGTGTGTGTGGGTGTGTGTGTGTATATATATTTATCCCCTTCTCTCTCGGCGAATATGCCCTCGCCCTCGTCGAAGGGAAAAAAAGCTACGCCTTATAAGTAAGTGCTTGTAGAATATTTTCGTCCACGGATCTTTTCACCTATTACTGATCCACGCACCTTGCCGTCGCCATATTTTTTTCGTCTCTCCAGGTCTAGCACCTGGGTTCACCTCCCCCACCTCTCTCTCTCTCTCTCGCCATTTTGTTATCCCATTCACGCTCCTCGTACCGCCTCCTATCTTTCTCTCTCTCTCTCCCCATTATCCCTCCTCACAGCTATATAGAAGTCCCTCTCTTCAGTGTTACCTAGGTTAGGACACCCCTTCCTTTCCCTCTCTTTTACGCTACATCCGCCCTTTCTAAAGACTATCGGAAACAGAATGAACCAGACAGCTGTGCTTCTTCCCAAGCCGAATGTGCGCGTGTTTCTGTGCGTGTGTTATTTAACCTTATCTTCTCCATCCTTGTTCTCAGTTCTTTTGGATATGCATCAGGGGTCGCTGTCGTATCAGTTTTTAATTTTTTTTGTAATCCTTACTCTCTTTTCTTCCTTTGCGGCATGTATTTTACTCTTCGTTTCGCATCCATCCGTCTTATCTCTTAGACCGTCTTCGTGAAAAAAAGATATCAAAGCTTCATCGCAAATATGTCACAGTTTACCGTATGCAGTGTTAAGTATTTTATCTCTCTGGAAGTCCTTGACTCGCCCTAGCCGGTCTGTTCCACCCGAAAACCTTCCCTCCATCCTCTCATAACCATCTACTTTTTTAAAGCACCTAAAATCCCCGTTCTCTTCTTACTTTCTGATCACTGCAACAGCCCCATTGCCTCTAAAAATTCATCTCGCCTATTTATTCTTTCGCAGCCTCATTATTCTCGCTGAGTCTCTTTTCTTCAATGTTGCCTTCTCGTTTATTTTCATCTCGGTCTAATTAAGTTTCTCTATTTTACGCAAAACCAAAATCGCCAAAGCCGTCCTGCTTACCTCTCTATTTCGTCATAGAGCTTACCATTACAATGATCAGGACTGGAAAGAGGAACACCTCTCTCTCTCTCTCTAATGGCGACGTTTCGCGTGAGATTTGACGCAACCATAGCAAAAATGAACCACAGATCTTTTTTTTTTAAAACAAGTGTGTTTGTTAAAAAAATATATATATAATGTACGCTGCCAAACCACGACGTTTCCGTAAAAATATATTCCGCCCTCGCCGTCCATCTCCCTCTTCCTCTCTGTACGATTTATCGTTTTAAAAATACCTCTTCCGGAAAACCTTGGTCGAACGAGACCGCTTGTCGTGCAGTGCAACATCAGAGGGAGATAAAGAAGGAAGTACGGAGAGGGCGTGGAGGGAGAGAAGGAGGAAAAAAAGGGGCCTTTTTCAATACAAACAGACAGGCACGCCAGATGCGTCGCGGGCCGTGAGGGAGATAAGGGGATCGCGCGCGTTGTGATATATTCTCCCACCAGGTGTTTCGAAAGAGACCGAGATAGATGGAATATGTAGTTGTTAGGAAGGAAGAGGACGAGATTGAGAGGCGTGGAGGATAGCCGAGGGAGGGAGGGAGGTGGAGGGAGAAGGGGGGGGGGAGAGATAAAGAGGCGCAGTTAAAAGAGGTCGAGAGAGGGCGGGCGAGGTGCAAGGTGGAGAGAAAGAGGGGAGAAGACAGAGAGGGTGAGAGAAAGAAAGGATAAGAGAGGAAGAGGGATAAAGAGAGTGAAAGGAACAAAAGGGAGAGGGTGAGAAAAATATGGAAAACGAGAGAGGAAGTGGATGGAGAAAGGGGAAAAGAGGAAGAGGGAAAAAATAGGAAGAGAAAAAAAAAGAGGAAGAAAGAGAGGGAGATCGTGGGTGGCCCCACGGAGCGTTTCGAATGCCTTTGACAGTTGGTTAGTTTAAAATCCTCTCCTTCAAATTCCGCATACGTGCCAAATCCTTTTATTTGGCTTTTCGCGCCTTTATCTATCTCTCCCCGATCCGCGTATTCTTTTTTTAAGCCTTTTTTTTGTTACCCTTTCCTGCGTGACGATGACCCCCCCCCCCCTCTCTCTCTCTCTCCGATTCACGCGAGGCGCGTGCGCACATTACGTCTTATTTCCATCTAAAATTTTCCGTTTTTTTTTCATTTTTTCGCGGGAGAGCAATTAAAAAGCCGTCGCGTGAGACTGCGATAATCTGCGCGCTGAAATTTTACGCGAGTCAAGCATTTGCGCCTTAATCCTTGCGCGGCAGAAACTGTTTCTTAGGGAGAGATTTAATTACGCCATAGCTTTCTTTTACGGCGTAGCATAAGTTTTCTTTCTCTGAAAACAACAAACTTTTGTTTTTTTATCTCTCTTCTCGAATGAGTCGGGACCTTGGGGTAGTTTTTCAAACAACGCCATCTCATTTACTGCGCACCTGTTAAAAACAAAGTTGATTAAACTCAAGCGCTTTATCTCTGTTGTGGTGATTCGAGTCTTTAAAAAAGTGGTATTCACGTAGCTCGAAGGAAATTCAGATACGTTTACCTTACACATATGTACCTACTTAAATTAGTCCATGTCTTCCGGGTCATATCAGTGTTGGCGATTTGCTAATCGTCGTCGACACTTTCAACGATGCGTGTAAAAAATAAGAAGATATCTCGTCAGCGGTGGGTGGATGTTGCGTTGCTTCCTCGTGTTGCATAAAACACGACGCAGTCGCCCAGCAACTCGACAGCCGTGACGAGCGGTCACAACTCACGAACGAAAAATGGCCATCGACCGAAGGTTGTAGGGGGAAGAGGGTTGGCAGTTTTTTTCCCTAATAAATGGAAGAGGAATCGGGGATGGTATGGTTCCCCTTATGTCTCACTGCACCACGTGGTTGTGGTCGTGTAGAAAAGAGAGAGAGAGGGTGGGGGAGGGAGCGAATCCAACCAAAATTGTCCGCACGAGTGGCTTGGGGATAAAGGGAAGAGGGCCTTCTCTTCCCCATTTTATGAAGTCTTTCCATTATCTCCCGTGTTGCCAAATTGATCAGATTTTCCCCACTTATTTCTCCTCGTTCCCAGAGGCGGGAAGAAATGGGTTTTTGCAGGAAGCTGTAAATCCTTTGCACATTTTTTATATATATATATACATTCTTACCGCCCCATCCTCACCCTCGCGCGGACGCCCTCTTCTCTCGCCCCCTTTTCCCTACCCATCTAAACCCCACTTCCATCCTCCCGCTACGCACTTTTCTAAAAGTTTTAAAAAGATTTCTCACTTCTCCCCGTTGAGTTGCGGGGGTCGATTTTAACCCCCTCTATATCTCGACCTTTTTTTTCCCCTCCCTCTCTATCCCGCCTGCTCTCACTGAATACATTTTCCTGGGGCTAATTCGTAGCTGCGGGTGGCGGCGGCTGGAGGGAGATTTGTGCCCGCTCTCCCGCGGTGAGAGGTATCGGGAAAGAGGGGGTGGTGTGGGGGAGGGGGAGGATCGGGGAGAAAGAGAGGAGGGTCGTTCCTTTTCTTTTATTTGGAAGAAAGAAGGGAGACGTCCGGAAGAAATTGATGGTCGTCGCCGTTGTCGCATTCCGCGGTTATTTTCGTTTCATCTTTCCATCGATCGGAGCGAGGCCCGAGTGGGAAAAAATAAACAGATCGGTTCCTTTCTCCCTCTCCCTCTCTCTCTCTCGTGTTTTTTCTCTCGTTCCTTGATAAGAAAGATTCTATCCGTACTTTTTCCCTTTGCAGATAAAGAATAAACTTTGGAAACTGAATATGTCCTGGCGGCTCAGTCATTTAAAATATGCGAATCGGGAGGAAAGCGACGTTTCGTTCCGGGAAAAGTTATCATGAGATAAGTTTTTCTGACAGTTCGAATTCTTCGATAAGAAATGTGACGCTTATTCATGCGGATGTGGAAACTCCGCGGAAAGTGCTCGCGCATTTGATGGAGTCGTGCTTCCAGCTCAGCCGTAGGTGCGTTCGCGTTAATCTTGATGTAATATTCTCAGTTGGCTGGCGATAAGGGAATATTTGTTCATGCATTAGCCGTTCCATAGGTATCATTTATAAAATTTCACCGTGGAACGACAGATAATTTTCTGCGGCCGCCATACTTCTTGCGTAATACCATTGTTTAAAGATTTATATTTATCGGAAGCCGGTGGTGACGGTGACATTGGCAACCAGGGAACAATAGGTGAATCGTGAAATTGCTCTTAGAAGCGAGCGCATTAGGTTATCTTATTCCTTGTGATGTTTACATCCGCTTGGAGAAGGTATGGCTCGTTCCCAAGAAGTCTTCTATTCTTATCCGGTTTCTATTGAGATGCAACTTGGACTATTTTCTCTCGTCTCTCTCTCTCTCTCCCTCTTGTTTTCTTTCCCAGGATCAGCCGAGCATTATTTACTAAATTACTGCAGCCGTGCGTGTTTACTCTGTTCTAATTTTGTCTTGGTTGTTTTAAAGCACTTTTATTTTTCTCGTAGTGTTTTACTCTTCGATAACCCTTATACCGAAGAGTTTGCATTATATTGTGATTAACTTCCGTGTAATTGATTTTTATTGGTTTCATAAACAACATATACGCCTTATCATTCACCAAAATCTTCCCATCCCAGAACAATAAACTTTCGCGAAAGCACAATGCATATCACTTTTTAATGGTGTTAACGGAGGAACTTGGACATTTCGTCTCCAAACGTAGTTTATTTCAAGAAGACGAAACATAAATGAGTGACTTGAATGAAGGGAATGTAAGTTAATATATCTAATAAGCTTTAAACTTTTTCTTAATAACTTAAATTTTATAACTGCGTTAATTATTTTTAATAGTAAACTTAACGGTGGACGGTGTAGCTTTGTGGGATCGTTCCATAGTGTAAACAAGAAAAAACACTAATTGTAAGTTATACAATTTCACGGTGAACTTGAAATAATTGTGGAACTTACGAAGTGTTTTTCCTTGTGTATAACTTTAATAGGTTTTTTGTTTGGATCGGTAAAAATATTATATAGGCATGATGAAAAACGGTAAGAAAAATGGCTTTATAATAAATTATTTTTCTCACATTCAGCAAATTCTTTAGAATTCTTGAAATAGTCTCATAGCCTAAACGTATTGGTATTTCGGGGCTGATATGGCAGTTATTCATTTATGAGTAACTGGTTAACGTAGAAGAGGCCGTGAGCAAGAGTAGTGACCTCTCCCTGTAAACGAGTACCCCTCAAATTTTCTACCTTTCTTCTAATTTTGGAATGTATGCTGTTTTAGTTTTGACAATTTACTATTTTATACTGTCTTATGTATGTACCATCTTTTGGACAACGATTTTCAGAGACTTTTCTGCTGTTTGCGAATTCCTTACTTGTTGCCGCAATTAAATAATTGGTTTTAATATCGACGTGTGACTTTTATTTTTATAATTGAATTATGAATCATGATCGAAGCTGAAATGCGTATCTGTTTTCCTCAACTACTTACTACCACTGTAATTATGTGAATCATCTATTAGCCATTTTGTGGTCTTTTAACCTTCCTTTAAACGCTAGAAAATTTTCTAGGTACTACACGTGCCTTATAAATTGATTCTCAAAATAAACTGGCAAGTTTAAAATTTCATTATGGATTTAAATATATGCTGCATATTCAAACTTTTTTGTAGGTAGAGTGAAGAGGGAGGCGAAGATTTCTCCGAATTATAATAATCTCAAATCATAACACTTTTTCCCCTTGTCCCCAGAAAAAAGAATAATATTTTCAGTAACGGGCTTTGGTACATTTAGGCACATTTTGACTGTATTAATGTGTTTTACTTGGCGAGGGTAAGCAATGTTGTACTTTAATTGAAAGTTTCGATAGTACATAATTCTACTTTAACTTCTTAAACTCTTATTTAATGGCCTCCTGCACAGTCCAAAGTACCCGTTTAAATTTCAGTATTGAGGCAAGTAGCACACTTATGTAGAGATAATGCATATATATATAATTTTTAAATGGTTGATGGCAGGTTCATGATAGATGAACATTTACCTTATTTTAATAGTCTTCACGCTGTGATAACATAAAGCACTCAGGGACATGCAACGGGACAAGACAATGCTCAGACTGCTAAGTAATCTTTTCTTTTGTGTTGTCTTGCAATCTCTAGCTGGGTTCTTTTTTCTGTGACAGGAATATACATAGTAAAATGCCCCAATGTCTTTGCTTGTACATGAGTGTACCTCAATGAGACTCCCTGTCCCGTGCGTTATAACTTGGCATGGTACTTATTCAAGAAGCTGCTCACAAAATCTGTTCAGAACTGTGTCAAGTTTTCCATTTACCATCTTGATTTTCAAATAAATTAAAGTCGTTGAATAATATTTTTCTTATCCATTTAACAATTTTCGCGTGATGGGGTAGTCTGCTAGTACCTAGTCATGCCTGTTTAGTCCTCCCATACCATAGTTGTAATCTAATATACACTTGGATCAGAATATAATCTTGAAATAGCAAACGTGCCGGAGACGTGGTCTGGCTGTTTGGACTCGGGAACGATGTTACAGCTCAAGGGGTTAAAAGAGAATTATCGAGTTCGCTTTACGACTGTGATCCAATTGATAAACTCTGTAGCTCCAATAGCCATAAAAACGTAGCCATCATTAGTGGTGATTCACCGATAGTAGATTCTTCTTTTTGTGTAACTATTATCGATGTTTTTCCCAACATTTTTATAGCTACTGAAACTACGCATTTTATCAAGTAAATTTATGCTCTTGATCCTCATCTATTACGCTTTGGTCGCTTAGCTCTATATTTGAAGAAGCTCAGCCTACGTCTTCGTCTTTATGGCTCGCGGTATATTGATTTTTGGTGGTGTTAAATTCAGGGACTTGAAACTAATGAAATATAGGTTTGGTGTAAGTTCTTTTCGGAAAATATTATCATCCTCTGATTTTGTTTCAGGTTAATTCTTACGGAAAATACATGGGTTCGGTAACTGGTTTGAACCGGTTCACTAGATGTTGTGTATTTAAGTAAAATATGTAGTATACAGCCAGGCTCTAATGACCATTTTCAAGATTCGAAAATTCGTAATGTATTCCAAATATGTATCTCAAAGATAACAAATATTGCATGAAATATTAAACAATGCTCAATGGTTACTATGAATAATAAAACAATTTAAAAGCTTTTAAATTACTGTAATACAGATTGTATGCAAATTGTAAAAAATATTACCACATTAGAATCGTAGAATAGAAATACGGTGAGAAAATTGCATAAAGTAACAAACATATTTATCTAGAATTCTGTTTTTTAAATTGACAACCAAACATTCTTTCATAATAAACAATTTCACTATTGATCTCCGTAAAATATTTTGGAACATATCACTGCATCCAAACACCTGATTCATCGTCTTTCGTATTTATTCTCAGTGGAAACAAGTGCTAGGAATTTGACTTATTTTCAGTTTTTAAAATTTCTGAAACATAACCGAATCACATTTTGAAAAACAAAACGGTTCGGTTCCCGGTTCAGTAAGAATTAATACTTGGTTCACGATTCGGTTCAAGTCTCCGGTTACATTTCAAAGCCGTGCCCAGAGAGGGGAATGACTCCTCTCGAAATAAGTAAGACGACGGACGATTGATTCGGAAAATGCGAGCGCGAAAAAATGGAGTGGGAGGTTTAAAAAGGGAGGGAGGGAGAGAGAGGTTTGGAGGGTAGAAAAGTGTTCTCAGAGGACTGTCGCAATCGCTAGAATCTTTAAGATTTTAATCCTCGCTCTAAATCATTCGTCTTTCGTCGTTCGCCATGGATCCTCTTCTCGGGCTTTGATCTGTCCTCTCTCTCTCTCTCCCTCTCTTTCATCCTGTGGGAGCAGCCGACGGAATCAATATGTTGTCCTCAAAGGTCACCAAAGAACGCGAGAAGGGGGACGAAAGCGGCGGCAATGGCAGTGAAAGGAAGGAAGATGGAGATACGGGGGAAAGTCAGGGCAGGGAATGGAGGCGTTAGGACTGGCAGCGGGATGGGTTTTTAGAGTGATGAGAGAGAGTGAAGGAATGGCGACGGAGGAGAAGACACGAAAATATGAGGCTGAATCGGGTAAAATAGTCCATGCATAAAATTTTGCTATTATAAACGTTTGAACAAGTCACCATTTTATCTATCCCTCCTGATTGAATCGATTTTTATGCTCTCTCGTGAAAAAAATCATACTGAACGAATAATTTGCTGTCTCATTTGTTAATTTCATCCGTGCATGTGAACTTAGGGTGAGAGTTGACGGAGGATAGGAGATAATTTTTGGAGACGGAGGGGTGGGAATTGAATCGATGAAAACGGTGAAATGCTGGCCTTTAGTTGTTTTGTCTTAATCGTTGATGTGCATAGCGCGTTCAGTAGACGAGCGTGTTAGTGAACGAATTAACGTAATAAATTCTCGGTATTAGTATCTGTAAGTTCTCCAACTCCTTGAAGCGTATCGTATTCAATTTTATAATCGATTCTAATTTAGCCTGTAGTATACAATAACTGATTCCTGCAATATATGCAGCTATATTTTTTGAATGAGAAATAATACAATATTCCACCGTAATCCACTTCTAAGAATCGTCCCTTAAAAAACGTAAATTCACTCCCGGAAAGCCGAACATCCCAGGCACCAAGATTCTGCGTCGACTCGTTTCGACGAAAAAGAACAGGGCGAGCGTGGACGGGGAAAAGTTGGAATGCACGATGGAGGGTCAGCTCGGGGAGCATCAAGGAGTGAATATACAGAGGTGTAGGAATGACGGGAGGGAGGAGGGACGATGATCGTCCCCGAAATCTGGGAAGCTGCGCTGAAGAACGCAGGTTTACTGCAGTCGGAAATTCCATCTCAATCTCTGCCCCCCCCCCCCTCTGCCTGCCGCGCGCTCCTCCCTCCATTTTTCCGGTCCATCCCATTCCTCCCTTTATCCTCCGACGCTACTCTCCCTCCCATTTTGGTCCTCTCCGTAATGCCCTTCCTCTCTCTCCCTTTTTCCCTCCTTTCTCTCTCTCTCCTCTCCAAGTCACTTTAACTCGAGCCGTACATTTGCGGCGTCTCGCTCCGTGCGTGTTGTGTCGTCTCGTCTCACTCACCTCTTCGGCTCACTGTTCGACCCAGTTCGCTAACTTTTAACGAGTCTCTCCTCCTTAACAATGTTAAAGTTAAAGTAATGATCGTCGTAAATTTGATTTTTTCGGAGAAAGATGACAACCAACTTCGACGTCTTTTGAGTTTCGTATTCTGACTGCATTCATGTTGTTTTGATCGGGGTTTCAAAGTTTTTTTTTTGCAAGCCCGTATGCGTGTAGCCGAGGAAGCGTGTCCTTAATTCATCAGTTAAATAAAAAAATAACTCGAATGTTTTTTTCTCACATCATACGTTTAATTTATGACAACTGGTCCGAACGTTTGTTCTAAATGTTTTGACATTTCTTTCCTTTAACATGGATTAGATTTCACGTTTAAGTACATGTTATAGGCAGCTTTCTTCGGATTAAATTAAAACTCGGAAGAGGCGGCTTGCTTCTAAATGTGATATGAAAACGGTGAAATTCGCAGATGAGTATGCCTAGTTCGTTGCAGTTTCTATCCTTTGTTAATGGTTTTGATGAGCGCTGTACAGAATTCATCAAGACCACGTCATTTGAACGATAGAAAAAAAACGTAGGTTTGAACTCGTCCTTGCAAGTTAAGGGAATTTTGATTTTTAGCTGTGAAAATTAGTTAAATGATATTAGAAGCCATAAACGTTAAATGACGCGTTTTTATCGGTATAGGGAAGGTCCACAATTTCATCGTCCGGATATATTTTTTTTTTGAAGGAATGGTCCGTGAATTGGCTTTCCCTCATTTCGTTATTCCCTTGGGCCGTCTGAGCCACCAGCATTTTTGGAATCTTTTTCCTTCGAGATCCACCGCCACTCTCCGACGCCCGTTTAATTTTTCGTTTTGCGTTGCGGTTAAGGCGGTCGTCAGTAGTTGGCCGGCGTCCTCGCGGAGGCCGTAAAACGCGCGTTGCGCCATCCCCTAACGGGCATCCCCTCTACCCTGTGGAAACCCTTTCAGTCCCCCGTAGCGGCACGTTACATGCGAGCTATATCTCTCTCTCTCTCTCTCTTTCCTTCCCCTCGGCTCTCCTCTCCCACCCACCTCTTTCACCAGACCCTCCCATTCTCCATACCATATCCACCCACTCCGCTACCCTCCTCTTCCTTAACCTTGACTTCTAACTTTTTATTGTGTCTGGCTTTCTTCCTCGGTCTCAGCGGCCCTCCTTCTCCCTTCTTTCACCCTTTCCCTTGTACCGCTCTCGCTCTTATGTACCTTTCTCTTCCAACCCTCCCACCTTTATTTTCCTCTCATTTGTATCTCCTCCATCTCTCGTTTTCTTCCATCTGCCTTTTGATTTCTCTTTCTCATCTCCCTGCTATCTTCCGCTTCGTCATTTAATATCCCGGGGCGTAGTTCAACTTCGTTTTCTTTACCTTTTTAACGCCGGTCCTCTCCGCCTCTTCTTGCCTCTTGAGGGCGTAACCGTCTCCCACTGTTCTCTCTCTCTCTTCCTCTCTGTGGCATCATTTTAGCGAATATCCGCCCGAGCGCCATCTCTTGAGCGCTAGATGAATGATCCTCGCGTGTGTTCGACCTTCCCTCCCTTTTTCCTATCGTTCGCTTTCTTTGCCTCACTTTTTTCTTTTCGTCTGACGGAATTTTTGCGTTTCTCACTCTTTTCCTACCTCTTTCGCCACATCTCACTCGCTAATTTCGTTACTCCCTTCGATCAGCGCTCTGGGAAGGAAGGTTTTACTTTCTTTCGAGGCTCGTCTCTTTCCAGAAATAATGGACGAACATTTCCACTCAAAGGCTGCTGAAGAATGTATGTGTGCTCTACTCTCTTCGATTTTATTCCTGCTTCCTTCAAAGTGAAGAACGCTTTCGGGTTTATAATCTTATTATTGATGTGAAAGAGTGCCTGCTTATGCGATGTGCCCGTAAGAACGAGCAGTAGATGAATACGAAGACTTTTTGTATTTGGCTAAAGATAAAAGTTGCTGAATTTTATGTTTTGACTTCTTTAATGTTATGCAAGGGCGGATCTAGAAACTTCTCAAAGGCGGGGGCTACTGACCATTTTACCATGGGGTTGGGGGATATTTTTGATTAGTACACTAAATACTTGTCGACATCATTTTTATTATTTATTAATAATTATTTTACCATGGAACACGATAGTATAGTATGATAATTAACACAAAAGAACAATTTTTACAAAGTTTATACCTATATAATCCTCACAAAATACTTTGATTCCTTGATCATAATGTGTATAAATGATTATATAAAAAATAAGGGAATGCCTTATTGTTTTGATTTTTCGATGACATAAAAGGAAGCAAATTTCTGCAATTAAAACAAAAAAATAAAATTCCGCTTTTGCTACCCCTAAAGAAGATACAAGCGGGGGAGCGATCGCCCTTATCGCGCCCCCTTTGGATCCGCTACTGATGCTAAGGTCTATTAAACTGCTGGATTGATTGAATTAGATTAAATATTTTAAATGTAGATGTTTATGTGACGAAACTAAAACTGTTACATTAAAAATATTGAAAGTTATACAAACTATTCTTCTATCAAGTTATTTTCGCGGCCGCTGTTTCTTGCAATACAAATTTTTTATTTACGTGTGATTTTCATTTTAAGGGTAAATGTGACAAATAATAATTATTTAAAAATATATCTTTATAATGAATAACGGAATTGAATGATAATAGCGAAATGTACCTGCTAAGATACCTTGAACGAGCACTGGCATTCGTAATGATTTCCACATTCTTGATACGGATGATTTCCTAGCCATCGAAATATTCATTTATAACATTAACTCCGTTATAAGTTTTACTTCGGTCGTTAAACTGTTGTTTGAGTGTGTTTGTTGCGCATTGCCTCTATGAAGATATTAGGTATCCGATGAATTTTATATCGAATTTCGAGATGTTCTTTCAATCTGTCTCTCTTTCTCTAATTTTATCTTGTGTAGCGATAAATCTTCCGTCCACATGCATTATGGTCTGGGTCAATTATTTCTCCAGTGTGGCGCTGCGGTCGCCATTCGATACGCGCCATAGGATATGTTGTTGATGACAACCGCAACCTGTCATTATAGGATGTCGCAAATCTATCTTCCAATAAAAAGCCAATGGAACTGTGTTCGGCGACTACTTTGGGGTTATCTTTTCGGTGGCCCAGAAGTGAGTAAAGATTTACGGCAGGGTCTCCGTCGTTCCTGGTATTCAGCTGTCAATACAATTTGCGGAAACTTAGCTCCACGAATACATTAAAACTTCTGATCCTTGTTGATTTCATCTCCGCAGTGGAGATGATCGATATTTTAAATAAAAAATTACAATGGTAGGCCTTAAAACATTTACATAAGTGATAGTTATGCTTATAGAGTTTGGAATCGGTATTTTTTCCTTTTCGTTTAAAAAAATTCGACGAATAACTTTTTTTTTGGTAACCTTGGTTTTTCTTAACAAATATAATAGCGTAACTACCACAAATGTTAATCGATCCCAACTCTTCGGTTGTATGAGTATGCATGTCGCTACGACATCTCATTCTCAAATTTTCACTCCACGTTTTCCCAACACGCACGATATTTTTAAAAGGAAGGCATAAAAGTGGCGCATTTGTGACGGATACATTTAGGAAAAAAATCGCTCAAATCTTTCCATTTTTTAATCAAGGAATTTCCGGTCCCTTAGTACGAGTGTCAGCGACCCAGTCCACTTTCACCGCGTTCGGATTAGCACAGGTCGCTGCTCACGCCCTCCATTTTTGTTTTATCATTAACCTCCTTCCCCCTTCTTCCCCTCTTTATCTCTCTCTCTCTTCCCAGGATTCTTTCGCCCGGCGCTTTTTATTTTATGATCTTCATGTTTCGAAACCATTGGTCTCGAAGCACATACTCGGGCGTAAGGCACGCGCGTGCCTTATTTAAAGGGTTCTTATCCTCTCCGGCAGCGACTTTGTGATAGCTAACGGTTGGTTTAAGGGAAGAAGGGAGGGTTCTTGCATGGAAAGAGACAGGAGGGTGGCGGTAGAGCAGAGGGAATATGGGGATGACGGTTGGAGAGCGTCGTAAATCAGGGTTTTATCCCCTCGTGGCTCCTTACCACTCCTCCGCTATGTGCAGGAAGGGGAGACGCATTAAGAAGGGGAGAGGCATGGATGTACATTTGGAATTTTGGAGGAAGAGTGAGTTCTCCCTTTCCACGTGCTTTTTACTCTCACTCTCCTACCTCTTACTATCTGGCGCTTACCAACCATTCTGGATGGCCTCTTAGATGGGGATATGTGTCTGTGGTTTAGAAGCCTCACGTCTCTCCCTGTTAAAATCGTGCTTATTCCTCTATATACGCATTTGTCGCAGGCGTCATTGCAGTCTCTCTTAAAGTACTCTCTGACCAGTTCGCCTCTGTTTTCCCGTGTCTCTCCCTTTGCATCTCCCTCCTTTTTCTCACTTTTCCGCAGCCTACGTCCTCGTTGCACTCTTGGGTGCTCCCCCATACTTCGTCCTCTCCTCCCTTGATATCGTTTTTCTCTTCTTCCTTTTCTTCATCTCATTCAATTCCACTTTTATTATTTTCCTTTTCAAACTTATTTCTCGTCTCACTTGATTGTTTGTTCAGCTCCTGTAAAATAACCTTTATTTGCATCATTACTAATATGTCATTGGTAAAAAAATTACCTAAGCTGGGCGTTTATTTTTCTTTCATTATATGTATTCGGAAAATCTTTTTCATCCTATGATCGTAAATAATCGTAAACAAATTAGTAGGATTTTGAGAATTTTTCATCATTATGAAAACTGAAATATTCAGTTACCCCTAAAAAAAAAACTTCAATGTACGTAACTGCAAAAAAATTTCAAGTATTCAAATTTTAACTTGAATTCGTATATGTATCTGGAAAATTTGATTGATGTAAAATTGAATTTTAGCGAGTAATTTGTAAAAACGCTTGCGTCTGTATCAATTCCAAAATTTGTAGGATATTACTAAGAGATCTGCCATTGTCTAATATGCCAGTTTTTCCAAGTTTCACGCTATTTTGAAGAAATACCACAATATTTTTTTCAATCACGTAAATGTTTAACGAACGGATTTTGCGATGGTTTTGCCGCAGGATATCGGCATCCACCGCCTCTCTTCCATCTCTTCGTTCCGTCTTCTCACTCCAGTAGAAGCTTTCAGATCCAAAACAATCCCTCGTCTCCCACCCCCTCACTTGTCCCTTTTTATATTCTCCCTTTCGCATTTCTGTTTGCCTCCTGGTTTTACCCTCTCGCTCTCAATTCCCTTTCCCATTCGCTGTCCACTCTATTCCTACCTCCAAATTTACGCCATCGTCCTTTTTTTATATCTAATTTTCCTCCTTTCGCGATCGCCCCACGCACTCTCGCTCGCTCCAGTGATTTCTTCCCTCTCTCCCACGCCACTGACCTCGGCAACGAGACGTCAGGTCACGTGCATACCTATCTCCCTGTCCTCTCTCCCTCCTTTCCTCTTCTACCATTCCCTCCTCCCCGCTCTAAAAACGTCCACACGTTTATTTTGGCCCCTCCGTCCCGCTTCTATTCCCTCAACTCCCCTTCGTTTCTTCTCCTCCTCGTTATCCGCTTCATTGTTCCGATAAGTTATTTCCTCCTGCCCACCACGCCCTCTCCTTCCTCTGCTACCATGCCCTTAAAAACCCCTCCTAACCTCTTCCTGCTGCTTTCTCCCTCTCTCCTCCCTCTTCAGAAACTCCCTCGCCTCCGCATTCAATATATCCACCCTCCCCGTGTTACCAGGGCCTCCCTCGTGGCACTGTTTTTCTCCTCCCCTTCACCGTCTACTCCATCCCCTCCCCTCTCCAACCCCTCTTCCCCAAATCCCTTTCCTCTCGAATATCTGTTTCCTCTTTCTTCGTGATGAGATTATGCAATCCAAAGCAATTGCTTTGATTGGCGGATTCCTGCCCCGAGATTGTAAAAAACTTATTTCGTGAGCTCCGCTTACGGTCCAGGACATGATTCGTGGGCCCTTTGCATTTTAGCGAGGTTGGGAACATCTGCCGAAAGGTCCCCGCCTAATTGACTTTGAAGAAGAGTCCTTCAGCAGTACATGTTCTGTTTAATGACTTATTTTAACTGTATAAGAAACAGCAATTTATTGACTTAAACCATGAACGTATCAAAAATAACAAAGATAAGCAAATGCGACTATTCCTGAGGCAGGATTCGAATTCACAATCCCAACGTTGACTTGCTGACCACATCTCTGCCAAGGGCAAGCGTAAAATTATTCTCATTTTACTTTCATGCATGTTAACCAGCGAAAGATGACCAAGTATTATTGTTACTAGAAAGTTACTCTATGCTTTTTCGTGGTCAAGCCTTTACCAAAAACGTAGTTATGATGTTACAGAATAGTTTCGTTGTTTAAATATCATATCGTTTCCGGATGCTTTATCGGTCGCGTTAGAGAACGCGCCAAATTGGTTATTTTTACTTTCATCCTTTCGGCCGTCTTCTTCAGTTTTCTTATCAGTGATTGAAACTTCGATTCGGGTAATTTTTTCTGTCAGCATTATTTCTCTTTTCTGGTTTTGATCGATTGGCCAACGTTGGTACATTGCAGTACTCCTTAAGAATATTTTTAAAATTTGCATTGGCTGCCTAAAATTCGGTATATTGATCCATGGTTAAAACAGAGAATAAGTATTTATTGCTTTCTAAATTCCACTCCTTTCTCTTCTCTCCCCATCTCATATTTTGCTATAAACATCTCTTATCCGAATTTCTTCATCTGATGGTGTTGAAGGGCATATTAAAATGATTTATTTCTGAAAGTGCGGCTCAAAGTTTTTCTTTGACTTGCGACTTGGAAAATGGATAAAGTAGTCGAGCAGAGCTTTTGTAGTCTTGCTTGTAAGTAGGTAGTTGGAACTGAAATCGAACGTAATGCGAAAAACCGGTTTGATTTGAAAAACAGTCCCTTTCTACACGTATGCGTAATTCTTCGAGTCAGAATGCCATTGGTTTTTACCGTGGAAGTGTTCTACGTCCATTGGCTGCTAATGAAACGGTGGTAACGATGAATAACGCGGCGGCACACGAGTTTTCTGCGTCTCTTTTGTCGTGTGTCCGTGAGAGGGAAATGAATTAAGAGGGGTTGAGGTCGTCCGAGAGACTGCCGCGTCGACGGCCACGGCCGGATCTGGTTTTAAAGGGATTGCAAAAGTACTGACCTCGCCACACTTCAAAACCCCTTTTTGATTCATGACGCAGCTGTTTTTTTTTTACCTTTTTCCTCTCTTCTCCTTCCACTCCTCTCTCTTCCTCCTAGTTAGACGGCCATAAGAGAATCTATTGAAGTTGCAGATTGTTGTGATTGCATTCGCTTCCAGTTCGCTGTGAGAGATGATACAGGCTTCCAAGGTGCTTTCAAGGACAGTGGATAGATAGACCTATGATTTGCATTCGAGCGAATCTTCAGCCGTACCTATGTTGGAATCGTTCGGTTTTATCCTCGTTTGTGTATTCCTCTACTTCAGTATATCTGAAAACTCTTAAACGGAATATCCTGGACAAAAATGATAACGAAAATTAAACAAAATATCTGCACACCATTTTTTCATGTTTTACGAAAATCTTGATTTATTCAGTATATCTGAAAACTCTTAAACGGAATATCCTGGACAAAAATGATAACGAAAATTAAACAAAATATCTACACACTATTGTTTCATGTTTTACGAAAATCTTGATTTATTCAGCGTCGCTTGTCAACTGAATGTCGAAAGAGATTTTTGCTTTTAGTTTCAATAAAAAGCTTCTTACGAGTTAATACATATATATAGGTGTAATGGTTGGTATTTTGTAATCATAATTCTTGTTTCTTTCAACCCGGAAGAGTGTCTTAACCGGTCAGCGTTTGAGAAGCTTTTTCCATCGACTTTCGCGGATATTCAAATCGGAGACGTGGCGAACGTACAAGCGATGCAAATGCTACCTTCCTCCCCATTCCCCCCCTCCCCCCCGTACCCTCCCTTCTTTCCTTTCCCTCTTGACGTGGCTCCGTTCGAACGAAAGAATCGTGCATTCGAGATGGAATTCCTCTTCTCTCCCGACCTCCGCATTGTTCCATCGAGAGAGAGATAGAGAGAGAGAGAGGAAGGAGAGAGGGCTGAAGCATTTCCCCGGCGTCGCACGCGCACCACCAATCGCAGCACAGATGTTGCAACCGTAGTGAATGTTCCCAGCCTGCCTTCCTATCCTGGCGGAATATCCTCCTCCCTTTTCGCTCACGTTTTACTTCTTTCGCGAATATTGTTTCGATATTTCTCTCCATCCTTCATCTCTCCTACTTCTGCAACCCGCGAGAAGTCGGTTCCGAGTTGATCAAGTAATGGCGTCTCCCCGTCTCATCCTTTCCCCACCTGGATTAATCGGAGCTTTTCTTACCAAACTCTTCCCCGCGGTTCACATTTTTTTCTTTCCGAAAACCTCGAGAGTTGACGTCATCTTCCCCATACCATTCCATCCGTCGTATCGTCGTACCTTTTTCTCTGGCTTCTGCCTCCGCCTTTTTCTTTTCGTATTTCTCCCGCATGCATGACCTCCTCGCAAATGCATCCACCGCCAAAAGTCGTCTTATTCTCCGCCGCGTCTCTACTTCCCTTCTGGTCAGGCTTGCAGAGAGAAAGAGCGGTGAGTGTAGGAAGAAGGAGAGGGTAAGACTGGAGAGCGGAGTTTTCGAGGATGGCTTCCTTTTGTCGGGTTCTTTTTTATTTTTCCCTCGTCCATGCAAACGACCTTGGTCCTTATCTCTCTCTCTCTCCTTGGGAGCAATGCTCTCTCACTCGCTCCTCATCCCTCCCTCGGCTCTCTTCGCTCATGGAACACATGGCGAAGCCTGCGCCTCAAGCTCCGCTTGCTCGCAAACGATCCGTGGCTATTCCCCGGGAGTCACGCCATGCCGGTGGTGTTCAGGTGTAGGGTGAGTTCGTGCGACGTAGGGTTGGAGAGGGATGGAAAGGGGGTGCAAGTAGTCGAGGGTGGAGAATGGGGGAAGGTCGGGAATATTTTTCTGGTTGGAAAGAGAGAGAGAGAGAGTCCGGGAGGGGAGAGATGAGAGGACGGGGAAGGCATTATTTGGAGGGAGTCCGAGAAGTGCGGGTGGCCGAGGTTTTGGGAGCTGCATTTTGAGTTTCCATTGCGTGCGTGTTTGGATGTCTGTGACTGCTGGCGATGGCTTAGGTGGGGAGGAAAGTGGAGGTTGGGCGGATGATCCCAGACTCCGTAACGACTTCACTCCCCCTTTTTCTCTACTCTCTCCTCTCACTCTCTCTCTCTTTCGACCTTTCTTACTTTTCTTTCTTCGTTTTCCACCGTTTTATCACTTCCCATTTTCCCCAACCACTACAGATTTTCCTTTCACCTCGCCCTCTTCGTCTCCATCTCACTTATTCGCACTTCAGTCCTCTCGCTCTTATTCTCTTCGCATTCTCTTGGTCCGTCAATGACGTATGAAGTCACGTTTTTAACTCGGATATCCTTTTCTCTCTCACTCAGCCTTTCAGTTTTCTCTTTTCGCGCAGTTATCTGTCTCCTTTCTTTTTCAAGCGGTTATCTCTCTCTCCTTCTCATTTTTTGCGCTTGCTCATGCCTTCTTAAAACGCGTCGGAGGTATGTGTCTGCTGGTCGGTTGCTTTGTCTTTTTCTATCACGGACGACTTGCCTTTCCTGTTAAGACGGACGTGATCTTCGCTCGGGACTCTCCGTGTGCGTGTCTCCGAGGGAGTTTCACATCTTGGCCTCGTGGTTGACTTAAAAAAAAGTTGTTAGCTGATATGTACTTATAAACGTCATCTCTCACTTTTTGCACTTATTTAGTCCTTGAATATTTTAATCGGAGTGATATGCGTGTTTTAATGGTATCTTTGTATTCGAGACGAAATTTTCTCCATAACCTAAAGGAATTCTTCATCTGCGGAATTTTACATCATAGTGGTGGGAGATTGTGATTTTTGTCGAACTGAAATATGTAATGTGTTAGATATATGTACTTATTATAATTTATTGATATATTTTCGAAATTTTTTACCTCACTCCTCATACCTGAAATCGAAGCGTGTATGTTATTGTCGAGGCCGATATTGGTTGGCCTCAATTGCGCGAGACACTTCGAGGGAATTATCGCTTTCCTTAGTAGCGGTCTCACCAAAACAAATTCTTAAGATAGCGGCAATCGCAACTGATTGAAATTTCATTCGGCTTTTTTTTTCGCCCCGCCCATCTTAGTGATAAACCAGGCATAGGCGTGGGCCGCCATCACTTTAAAAAAAATCCAATTTGGTGGGATGCAGGAGGAGGAGTAAGGTAGTCCGCCGAGAAGGGTGGCTCTCTCTTGCGAGGGGAGGGTAATTTCTTCTTCGGAGGGATCAATCCATTTTCCGCGTTAAGGAGGAGGCGATGATTGGCCGAATGGCTTAAGATGCGGGCACGGCGGCGTGGAAGGAAAGTTGGGAGGCGTCGTAATGGGTCCGATGCGAACAGGCGGACGGATTGATTCATTAAGTGGCTCTCTCGCTGCCACCCTGCTCGCCCCACCCTACCCCCTACCCCGCTCTCCCCTTCCCCGAACCTAAACGTGCTCATGCCAAAGCACTTTTACCCTTTCCTCTTTCGACCTCCTCCCTTTTTTTATCCACTACCCCCTCCAACTGGAGTAACGGGGGTGCGATGGTCGTTAGAGAAAGGGGGTGCGTTAGGAAGCGTTCTTAGAAACATGGCAATAGAAGAGCAGGAGGGTCTGGGGTGCCGAAGGAGGGAAGTATAGACGGAGGGAGAGGTTGAGACGTGAGGGAGGGGCAGATGGTGAGGATGTACAGAGGAAAGGAGGGAGAAGGTGCAGAGGAGAAGCGGGCGGAAGCGCAAAGGGAGAGGAGGAGGCATGGAGATAAGGCAGTTGGCCGTAACTATCTCTGTCCGTGTGCGAGCCCGTCCATCACGCACTTCGCCGCCTAGATAGGTTAATTGCTCGCATAGCGAAACTGATATCGGAGCGGCGGTGGTGGCTGTGGTCCGCCGCTCCTTAATAGACCGCTTTTGCACGGGGGGAGGGTGTGTCCTTTTATCAACGCTCGGTAAGTGAGCGCTCGTTTGCAAATGAGAGGAAACGAGAAAGGGTTTATCCGCAGCGTTGATTTTAATGACTTTCGACGGATTTGTGTTGCGCGGGTAGATTAGCGGAAAAATAAAAAAAATGTATACATTTAAATTTTTATGGCGGAATGCGACAAAGTTTAGCTTAATCAAAAATATTACGTGATCTTATTCGCCTTTGGATATTCGGTAATGGGAGCCTATTAGTGCTTTGCGGTTCTTTAGGCTGCGCCTTTTTCTCATTGTTATTAGGGTTAAAATATGATTATAGCATACAAAGTGATTGAATAATAATAGCATATATCTGCCAAAAATTACCCAGCATATAATATTATTCTCGTTGCTGTTTTTTAATTTGTCATTAAAAGCGGAGATTTATTTCATCATAAATACTGATTTTGCAAAATAAATTCACCCGGAGAGTTTGTCACGCATTATGTAGCGTCAGAGATAAAAAATATATTCCCACGCATCATTTATACATATTTTTAATAGCACTAAAAAGTAGGTTTCCCATTTTCGCGAAGTAAAGGTTTTAAAAAAAATAATTAAATCGAAGTCAAGCCAAGAATTCCAAAAGGCGCTTAGAAGGAACGTGTTCAGACTTAACACACGGCATAAAAAGAGTTCATTAATAAAAGTCGATTACTTTCCTCTGTTTGCCGGTGGATCTGATCGATAAGCCTCGAAGTGATTGAGAGATAGAGAAAGGAAGAAAGGGAGAGCAGGAGAAAGTGTGAGAGATGGAGAGAATGAGAGACTCGGTAATGGGTAGAGGGAATTAATAGAGAGGGGAAGACTTTGAGAAAAGGAAGATATGGAATAAAATAGAGAATAGGAAATGTGATATAATGATAGAAAAAACTTTCTTTAGTTTTTGAGAGAGATTGATGTAACCATTGATCTCTTCCTCACACGGAGGAACAGGCATAGGGGGAAAGAGGGAGAGAGAGAGAAAGAGAGATCGAGAAGAAAGGAGCCGATTGAATGACTTTGTGACGCCGCGTGTTTACGCACGCGCTGATGCGTGAAATTGGCCAGATACTTTTTTTTTATTTCTCGCGAAACTCGTACGATAGGTACTCTTTTATTCCAGACTTCCTTCCGTTGTTTTTTCTCGCCGCTCACGCGCGCCTGCCGTCATCCCCTCCCTTTCCTCATTTTGCGGGGTCACGACGTCTCACTCCATCATCGACCTCTCCTCTCCCACCTCCTCCCCACTCCCATCCCATCTCTCTAATATGCAACCCCTCTCAGTTTGTGTGCACATCTCTCCTCCCTCTCGCCTTTCTTTTTTCCTCCGAGATTCTTTTTAAAAAATCCATTCCGCCCTTCGTTGCTTTTCTACGGACGCCTTTTTTCTCTCTCTCTCTACGTTTCCTCTCTCCTTTTTACTCCTTTCTCCATCATCCTAGCTTTTTCCGCTCCCATCTCGCCGCCATCTCTCTCCTCTCGCTCCCTTTTCCGTAATCACCCGTCCAGAAATTTCGAGCCCTGGACACTATCTCGTCCATTTGTGAGCTGGGGATGTGCGTGCGTGGGTTTGAGGGGGGAGAGGGGTGGGAGGGGGGAGGGGGAGGACTCTCTCTCTCTCTCGCGCATTTCCTCCCACCCGCCTCTCTCCCATTGCCGCATCCCCTACTCTCTGTTAGCTTTTTCGCAACGGGCACCTGCGAGAGCGTAATTGCATGCTGACGCCCGGAGAGGGAGGAGGGGGGGGGAGAAAGAGGAATGAGGAGAGGGACATGGGGAAGAAGGAAGATAGAGGGAGGATAGTGGGTGTATTGGTGTGAGAGGGTACTTCTGATATAATACACTGAGCTTTGTGCAAGGGCTGAAGCGGAAGACAGGGTGAGCGTGCGTATGTGCGCGCGCGCGGGTTGTGCGTGTATGTGAGGGTAGTGCATGTGGGAGTTCGTAATGAGAGCGCATTCCGCCATGATGGGGAGAGGAGAGGGAGGATACAGCCCGCAACCTCTCGCTCCCTCTATCTTTCGCTTGTGTTTTCCTCCCTCGCAGCAACCACTCTGCGGGGAAAGTGATTAAGGCCAGAGAGAAAGAGAGAGGGAGAGAGAGAAAGGTAGAGAAAGAGAGAGTGAGGGAGCTTACTCATCGCAAATGTTTTTTTCATTTCGTCCTTTCCCTTTAATATTCGCATTCGTTCCTTGGCGTGCGTGTTTGCCCCTTGGAATCTCAGATTTTTTCACTCTTTGTTTTTAAAAGCTATCTTGGTATGAACCGTTCTCCCCGGATGTGGTATTTAGATTGAAATTGAGGTATTTTTATGTTTGTGATAAAACGTTAAGGAAAAATTAAAGGGACTATATTTATATTTTTATTATGCCTGAAAAGTGTTTAACCGTACCTAGACCTGCAGCTTCACGTCTCGGATTTTTAGCTTAATTATCATTGCTAACACTATCTGCTGCTTGCTTATCCATTTTACGGTTTAAAATTAAAGGGATTTACGAAGCAATTCGTAAATTGATTAGCTTTCGTTGTCAGCTGCGTCGTAGTATTGCTTCTTAGCCCCAAGGAAATTGTAAACATGCAAAGTTTAAGCGTGAGGATGGCTATATTAAAATTTCTACGTCAATAATTTGAATAGCGTATCTTTTGTCTCATGGTAATCGAATAACTCCTGGATAGAGTAGTGATCTCCAGCGGGTTTTGATGCGTTTATAAACGTTTTGCTTCCTCGTTCACACACTCGCCTCACTCAACCTCACCCTCTCTATTTCTCTGATATCCTCTCCCACTTCTCAATTACCCTTTCCTATTCGCTTTCCTCCCTTCTCCGTACTTTTAATGATTTTCTCCATGCTGTCTCCTTCATCCGCTATTCCTCTCCCTCTCCATCTTTCCACTCTTCGCATGTTTCTTGGGAAACTTATTGTCCCTTACTTTTACATGTACTCAGTGGCGTAGCAAGGTGAAGCCGGGCCTTGGTTCGAGAAGTCTTTACGGGCCCCCCATCTCCGCCAATATATATTTTTTGGTTATTTTATTTTTTAAGGTGAAATTTTTAATGAAATAAGTTTCATGATCTCGGATTCTTTCCACTGTATTTAGCAGCTCTTGTGGTTTAAAATTACACAAAGGGTAAAATTTCGTATATGTCGACCACGGACCTTCGGGCCCCCTCGAGCTCCGGGCCCTGGATCGACCGATCCATCGGATCCATGGTCCCTACGCCACTGCATGTACTATCTCCCTTTCCTGACCTTTCTACGTTTTCTGTCAACTGGGTTTCCTCTTTCCGTTTAATTACTTTGCGAACTTTTTATTACTCCCTCTTAAAACTTACTATTCCCAGTCAATTTTGTCCCATCGCAATTCGCATCTCCATGCGATCTTATTTTCTCTTTCTTTCCAATTTTCCCAGTAAATGTTATGGCTCCTTATTTTCTCTCGGATTATCTCGGCGATCGCGTCGTTTTTTCCTCCATCTGTTCCCTTTCATCCGTTTTCCCTATTAGCCCACTCATTTCTTTCACTCTCCGATTCTCCCTCTTTTTTCCACTCCTTCCACTTCGATGCCCTTCTCTCTCTCACTTCCCGGAATGCACCTCTTTTACGCCTCGTTTCTCTTCATCATCGCTTCCCTTCCCTCCGGCTTTCCATCATCGTAGATTATTCTTTCACCCGTATCCTACCATTGAATCGACTCATTCTATTCTCACATCCTATTTTTATCCATTCTCTCTTCTCACATCACCTCCTCTGCCTTTCTGCTCCAGCTTTTCTCCATTCGTCTATTTCCCCTGTCGGTGACCCTCCTCCATCTCCAGTCCCGTTTCTCTCTTTTCTCTCCTCTTCCATATCCTTATGTCCTCCCACTCGTTATGCTCCACGCTCGGCTTGCGACATCTGTTGGCTGTGGCGGTGTTGGCGTCGCTCGCCTCCAGAAGGCGTAGGTTGAGGATGGGGACGTTTTGGGGTGGAGGTATTCGAGATAGGGATTGGAATATATCAGGGAAAAGGGAGATGGTTGGGGTGTCTGCCTGTGCACCTATTGCGGAGATGAGTATAGACGGAGCGAGATGGGGGAGGCGTAGAATAGCTGTTAACTGAGGCCACTGCCTCTGTGTGGTTGTCGTGATAAGCGCTGATGGGGAAGTCAGTCGCTGAAATCGCCACGGTGGTGGGGGAGAGGAGGGTTAGGGGGAGGGAGAAGAATGCTCTCCGAGGAGGGAGAAATAGAGCGGGGGTGTTTTCGGAAGAGAAGGGTTGTTGTGCTACCCCTGTGAATATGGACATGGGCTGTGTGTGGGTGGATGGACGGAGTCGAGGCGACTGCCAGGGTTGGAGTTTTATTCCCTGGGAGTTCTTGTGCTATCTCTACGCCCTCTCTCGTATTTCATTCGGAATTGTAATTTTGCCCACGCACTCGGTAAAGGGAGTTGTGTTACGAGGTTATTCCTTTATTATCTCGCGTCCTCATAGCAACCGGCCCCCTTTAATCTCGCTGCCTATTAAAATACAAGAGGTCATTAAGTGTTGATTTTATGTCGGGTTTAAGAAAATATTGTCTGCTTAGGTTGAGGTATTGGGAGGCCGTGGAATTAATGTTAATTCTATGCTGATTGATTTACGTGTACATCAACACTGTTGGTGTAGTGGTTAGCGTGTCGGTTTCCCGTTACAGAGTTCCGAGGTTCGATCCCCGCGAATGGCAGTTTTTTCACAACAAAATTAATTAATTAAAAAAACTTTCATCGGTGGCTGACAGTAGGCAGCAGTACTGTCAGTATGGTATAGAGCCGAAAACAAATGATGTTGGCTGGGTCCAATAGAGCTGTAGGCGTGATCGGGACGATTTGAACGGCTACAGTACTACGATGTGGAAAGCAAGAGGGAAACTTCCACATTACAATTCCCTAGTAATGATTAAAGGGTTGGACAATATGAGTTCTCTCGAGGTAAAACATTCCGGAGGTAAAATAGTCCCCAAATCGGATCTCCGGATGGGAACTGCCTTGAGGAAAGCATTTGTCGAAGGTAACTTACGCATAGGTACTTGGAATGTGAAAACCATGATGGAGGCAGGGAAACTAGAGAACCTGAAAGAAGAAATGAGAAGAAATAGGGTTGACATCATAGGGCTGAGCGAAGCTAGATGGGAAGGAGAAGGGCAGTTCGACTCGGAAGAATTCACGGTAGTTAACTCTGGAGGAAATAGTTGGGTAAAGGGAGTAGCTCTGGTACTTAGGAAAGTTATGATGAAGAGCGTGACAAAAATAATAACAACGAACGATAGGTTGATGGCAATAAAGCTAAAAGCAGTCCCAGTGGACATGTCGATAATCCAGGTATATATGCCAACGTCCACTCATGAAGAAGAAGAAATTGAGGAGATGTATGAACAAATTAACGAGATTTATGAAGAAGACGGAAGAGGAAAGGTAAGCTACATATTAATGGGAGATTGGAACAGCATAGTTGGAGAAGGACAAGAAGAAAATGTTGTTGGTCAATACGGACTTGGGAAAAGAAACCGAGGAGGAGAAAAACTGGTAGAATTCTGCGTTAATAACGACCTAGTAGTGACTAATACATCGTTCAAAAACCATAAACGAAAGCTGTACACTTGGAAAAGCCCAGGAGATAGAATGAGATGCCAAATACATTACATCCTAGTAAAGCAAAGATTCAGGAACAGCATAAAAAATGCCAAGACATTAACACACGGATCACTAAGGAAATGCTGGAGAAAATGGATGAGAGAAGAAAATGGAAAAACGTTAACAGTGAAGAAGGTAGAGCCAACTATAGACGCATAAACAATGAGTTGAGAAGGATAACAGATAAAGCTAGGGAAAATTGGATAAAAGAAAAATGTGAGGAATACAACAGATGGAGAAGTTAAGTTCGTACGATATGATGTACGCTAGAGCACTGGAGTTAGAAGATAAGAAGGCTAATGGGATTCGTGGTAAAGGAATTATGAATACAGATGGAAAAATAGTCGCAGAACGAAAGGATGTAGCACAGGTATGGGAAGAATACATTAAGGAACTATACAACAAGCAGGCAGGATCGGCACAAATAGAATTGGAAATATCTGATGTCGCCAACAATGACTTTCTCCATATTTGGGGTATAGATATTTAAATTATTATGAATAGCATTATAAGGAAAAATTATTATTTCGTATCGTGTAAATATTAATATAGTTATTCATAACCATGATTGTATGCATAAAAAATCTGATGTGGCCAACACATGACTTTCTCCATATTTTGGGTATAGATATTTAAATTATTATGAATAGCATTATGAGGCAAAATTATTATTTCGTATCGTAAAATAATACAGTCGTCTTTATTGCCGTAAATTATATTTTGAATATGTTTACAGAATGGATGGTTCTACGAAAATTTGCTTCAAACGAAACCTGGAAGAAATATTATTCTCTACAACTTTGGTCCTCACAAAGATTACCAATAACGACGTTTTTAAGGAGATATTTGACGGAAACCGAAAAAACCGATTATTTATAAATAATTCCTAAACAATAACTGCTATGGAAAATTGTTTCAAATGAAAGTTGTATGAAATTACATTCTCTATAACCTTAGTATCGAATTATATATACAATAATGATGTTTTAACGGGGATATTTCGTCATAACCGAATCGCGTTTCGAATAAACCTCGATTTCCGGTTAATCGTTATTGTCCAAAAACTAATCAGCTCTTCATGCTCATACCAAAGTGTTATATATGAAATTTGGTGATGGTATGGAAAGTACTTTTCGAGTTAAAGCGCCCACAATCACATACACACAGACATCATTCCGAAAATAGTCTAAACGTGTTCTAGGGATAAAAATATCTAATAAACTATCGGTTTTTCGAAAAACTCCTATCATATACACACATACAACATCGATAAAATAGTCAAAACGTTTTCTAGTGACCTCAAAACGTGTATTTCCATTGAAATCTCGAATTCGATTTTTTTCATGAATACTTTCTCTATACTACGTATATGGAGAAAGTGAAAAGAGGATAACATTGAAAAAGACAACTTGGGACCAAGTATTATGAAAAGCGAAGTAGAAAAGGCGATACTGGAACTGAAGAAAGGAAAAGCTACAGGCAGCGATGGAATACCGTCAGAGGTACTTAAAGTTATGGGATCGGAAGGACTAAAAGTGATTACGAAATTAATTAACAAGATTTACGACTCGGGAGAGTGGTCTCAGGATTTCTTAGATGTTGATCCCTCTAAAGAAGAAGCCAAAGGCAGTGCAGTGTAGAGACTGCAGAACGATAAGCCTACTGTCACGCACTTTGAAGATCATCACGAGGATTCTTAATAAAAGGCCAGAGAAAAAGGTCGAAGAAATGCTAGGGAAGATCAATTCGGCTTCAGAAAAGGACGAGGAACCAGAGATGCTGTCGGTGTAGTAGTGAGAAGCATATCGGAAAGGGCAATAGAGTACAGCCAAGATTGCTGCGTATGTTTCATCAACTAGCAGAAGGCCTTTGATAGAGTAAATTGGGTAGAGCTGATAAGGATATTAAAGGATATAGGTGTAGACTGGAAAGACAGAAGACTGATCAGGAATCTTTATGTGAATCAAGTTGTAAAGGTCAGGTTGGAGAATGCGGACACCAGCGGAGTAAATATCGGTAGAGTAAGACAGGGCTGTTGTCTATCGCCGATTCTATTCAATACATATGGAGAGAGACTAATGCAGGAAGCGTTAGAAGACACGGGAGATTTCAGTATCGGAGGAAGGATTATAAGAACAGTGAAATACGCGGATGATCAAGTACTTCTAGCAAGAAAGGAAAAGGAAATCCAGAAAATGATAAATAGACTAGTGATAACAGGTAGAAAGTATGGTATGGAAATAAATACTGAAAAACCCAAGGTCATGCGAATATTAAGTAAAAGAGAAGAAAATTTGAACATAAGTGTTGGAGGAAAGCCATTAGAACAAGTTTCAGATTATAAATACCTTGGAAGCATCATAACGAGAGAAGCAAAATGCACCGATGAAATCAGGACTAGAATAACGAAAGCAAAAGCCGCTTTCAGAAGAAAGAAACTCCTACTAACGGGGAATATAAAAGAGGATATCCGCAAGAAGTTAATAAAATGCTATTTACGGAGTATAGCTTTGTATGGGGCATGAACATGGACGCTAAGGAAAAATGATATAAAATACTTGGAAAGCTTCGAAATGTGAACATGGAGAAGAATGCTGAAGAAAAATGGACAGATAGGGTGAAAAATGAAGAAGTACTACGAAGAATAGGAGAGAAGCGTGCGATTATACAGCTTATCAAAAAGACGAAGGCGAACTGGATTGGACATTACCTGAGAAGAGAGAGCATGATAAAAGAGGTGCTAGAAGGAAAACTGGATGGTCAAAGAGAAAGAGGTAGAAAAGGTTTCAGCTGATAGACGACTTGAAAGGGAAAGAGAGCTATCAAAACATGAATAAGACTGCGGAGAATAGGAATATATAGAGAACTAAGTTTAACCATGAATAATCACGGACCTGCCTACGGACAGGCTACCTATGATGATGATATTGAAGCTCTTTAAGTTTCGACGTAAGCGATTAAATTAGCGACTAGCTGGCCCCAAGCATCGTTCGCACGCACGCGATACGTAGGTGATGTGCGAGGAATCGATGGAATCACCTCCAAGGGATAGCGAAACCATATAAACACGTTTTCGCAAGACTATTGAATCCTACGTGCTCCCGAGGCACCGCGTTTATTCCTCGGTAATAAGACCACTCCGCAACAGTTTTTTAATTTCGATAAGTTCGGAGCGTTTCGGAGCACGAGTTAATACCATTCAGAGTTGATTGATGGCAGATAACGCGCAGGCCCGCGTCCCGCGTGGGGGATCAATTCGGAGGGAGCGCAGCGTCCGCGTTCGTACACTCGACTGACAAAACGCCGCCTCAAACCAACCCTAACCTCCATAACAGACCGCTCTCTCTCTCTCTCATTCCCTTCTCTTGCATCTCCACTCCTCTCGGTGACTCGCATATTTCCATTTGGTCCCATTCCCTCTGCCTCTCACCAACAATCCACCCCTCCAATTACCTCCACCTCTCATCCCTCCCCCATATTCTTCCCCACCCCTTTTCCCGAGAGGGACCGAAACTCTCCTATTTCCATCGACAGCCTCCTCTTTATCCACACAGTATAAACAGAGAGAGTGAGAGGGTAAGCTTCCCTTTCCATCCACCGCGACCCTCTTTCAACCCCTACTCTCTCTCTCACACACTCACCCTATCGCCCCGTAAACTCCCGCACGCGTTCGCACTTTTCACTCAAACAAACCGCCCTCTGTATCTCCATCTCTCTCTCTCCTCTCTCTATGCATCCTCTCCATTTTCGTTCGGCCGCTCTCCCTCCCTCCCCCTCCCTTCGCCCACTCGCCGTGTGCTTCTCATCTCCCATTTTCTCGGTTCCCCTCTGCGTCGTCGCACTTATGTATGTGGAGGAGTCCCATCCAGTTCCAACACCCGACCTCATCACCTCTCCGCCGCGCCCTCCCATTCCCAACACCCGTCAGATTTACTGCTACGCCCTCCTCCTCTTTTCTCCTTTATGCCCTCTCTCCTTGCATTTCTCTCTTTTCCATCCTCTCTTCTCCGTGGGATGTTCCGGACTCTATCGTAAATTCCTGCCCTCCCCAACTCCTCCCTCCTTCACTTTAGCAGCCCAGCCGTATGTATGCGTGTACGTGTGCCATGTATGTCTCTCCGTCTGCCGTAGCTTCGCATTTTCTCGCCCACGGAGACGGGCGTATTAAGGGGGGGCGGGCCGCACCCCGACTCCTCCCCCACTCTGTTTCGAGGGCTTTATGTCGTTTCTCCCTCCGCCCTCCCCGGGGTTCGAAGCGTAGGTCCATGCCAGATTCCCTTATAAAGTCACGTCGGGATGGCATCGTGAAGGAATCGTCATGCAGGGGCGCGTGCGCCGGACACGCCCAAATGGAATCCCATTTCTTCGTTCTTTCGTGATGCTTCTGCAGGTGAGGAGGAAGCTAGGACGGAGATATGAGGGAGGGATTCTAGATACGCCCGCTAAATACCCCTCGCGTGCATCCCGCCCTCCTCCTCCAGCACCCCGCGACTTTAGTGAGTATGTGCTCGAGTGAACCTGTGAGAAAGCGAGTGAGAGATCGTGGAAGGAGATTTCTTTTGTTCGAGTGTTTTTTTTTTTTGACGCCCTCTTGAATTCCTTTCCCGCGAGGTGCAACCGCTTTTCCACTCGCCCACCTTTGTGTGTGTGTGTGTGTGTGTGTGTGCTGCCGTCTGCCTTGCCTGCCTCCGAGATCCTTGTCCGGGATGCTACGAAAGAGAGAGAGAGAGATAGTCTCCTTGTCTCTGAGTTCATGTCAAACGTCCTTGCATATCTTTTGTCCTCTTTCTGTCGCTCACATTGCGACTTCTTACGTTTATTTTTATCCTTCCCTCTTGATCGCTTCCCCTGACTACTTCGATGAACGGATAATTATTCGAATTTTGAAATCACTGAGATCTACTTTGGTTTGTTCGTTTTTCTTACTACGAGGGAGAATACTGATTTTACTTGATGGAGGAAGCGATGCTGCAATTGATTTGGACCCGTTCATGACATACAAATAATTGCAGGTCATGGTTCGCGCATTGCTACTTGATTTATGTTAGAAGGAAGAATGACTGCAGCGAATGAAAAGAACTCCGAACGCTGTTTTCCCCAGATATAATTATAACTATTGTTTAATTACTTTTAAGACAATAATTAATATAGAGTTAAAATGTTGTTCGTATCCCCATAACTTATAAAAAGCATTTCATCCGCCAACGGTCTGATATTTTAAACAAGGTCGGGGAACTCATTCAGCGATTTCAAAGCTCAAGCGACGCATATTTTTAGCGTATCTCGTTGTAAACTTCTCCGTTGCTATCCCCGTTGGTATGGCATATTTTTCCTCCATCCAATCTATTGCGTTATGCATGAGCTATCTGTTGACGTTCCGTACGTCGAGAAACTTCTCCGGACTCGGCAGTGCTATTGAGTGGGACCTATTGACTTTGAGATGTCGATGGCAATAATGCTAATGTGCAAAACATACGCGCGCAAGGGGAACGCATGCGAGCCTTATTTTCCATATCTGCAGTCACGCTTCAATCCATAGGTTTTTATAAACTCATGATCCGAAAAATATTTAGCCATTCGGGCGTTAAATATCTTCACCAAAGTATCATATCTTACGTTAGAGAATTGAAAAATGCTTTATAAAATTAGGCACACATTTGAAGTGTGTAGCAAAAGATCTATTCTCTTAACTAATTCTTACTTCATACATTCGGAGGCTGTATCATTCTCCATATCAAAGCCCTTGTTTGTTTGTTTTTGATTGAATTTATACAGTCATATAGTTTTTGGAAAGCTTTTTTTTTGTTTTTTTCAGCTGTTTTATGGTAACATTTCGCTACATTAAGAATATATTAATATAGCTTAACCTTTAAAACTCGAACCTATAGGGAAGGCAAAATATTTCTTGTTCTAGAACTTCAAGTCAGTGTGTGTCGTTTATGAGTTATCGAAAATACTATTAATGGACATTCGAGATTTAAAGGTACGATTTAGTGGTTTAATATTTTTTTTAATTATAGAATATTACTTACTTTTTCGTAGTTTTCAAATGATTTGTTGTGAATATGAAATAATTCGATTTTTCTTTCTCTTGTTTACAGGTAAGTTTCAAAGTGATCTGTTGCTCGAGGTGAATAACCGGTAAACGTGAGTAAAATGCCTTATAATTGATAAGGTCGTCGCTCTTTGTACTACGATTTACACTTTCAGCACAAGGGCATATCAATGCCATATTAATTCATTAATGTTATCGTTAGCATAAATTCATACGGAATCCAATCTGCGTTTTTATGGCTCTCCTAAGCCTACAGTAATTTGTTGGATCTTCTTTGCCTAAGATTACCCCCGTGTCTTGGCCCCTCAGTTTCTTCATTATCGGCTCTTCTCCGGTGAATACATTCCCTTTGAATGATTCATGAAAACCCGTTCGCGTCCTTTACCTTTTGAGACGCTTACAATTGACGTCGATAAAAAGAAACGTGCATCTATTTTTACGTCTCTATGCTGCCTCTCTGTCTATTTTCCTCTCAAAAGCAATTTTCCTCTGACAACCTTCATTGACCTCGCGCGGTAGTGATTCGTAATTATGCAAAGTGATCTCGTCTTGCACGCCCTCCTCTCGCTCTCTTCTCCTCCGACCGCCTCCTCGTCTTCAACCTTTCGCCGTTTGTGCGCCGCGCACCCTAGCGTCACACTACCACTCACCATTCCAAGCGACGCTTTGATGCAGTGCTCTCACTGCATCTAGATCCAGCGTCTTTATTCCCCTCGCCGCCCTTTTCCTTTTTCTCTTGTTATTTCGCGGAGGGTCAAAGAACGAAATCAGTATGCCTATTCTTTTCACTCCGTCGGGAACTTCGTACGTCGCTATTCTTTTTTTTTTCTCCTCCGCTTCCGTCGTGGAAAACTTTGGACGGAAACGTCCTGTCGTCGGCATCCGTTGGATGGAATAAACGCAGACTCCTTCGTCACGTGCACTCCCCGTGCTCTGGTCGCATAGGAACGTCATTGCGTCAAACGACAATCATGGTTTGAAAGACCTCAATCGTCTTCTGCGGGAGTAAAAGAAGGTTGGGGCACTCGGTGGGTGTGGGGGAGGGTGTTTGGGAGAGGATGGAGAGGGTCGGTGGGAGATGCAAGGGACACTTGATTCGGCGCTCGATGACGTCTGCTCCCTCCTCCTCCCATTGACATCTGCATTCGGTGTGCTCGACGAGAGACGTGGTCGAGGGATGAGAGGAAGGAGGTTGGGGCTGGGAGAGGGGATGGGGATAAAGAGGGCATGAAAGGGGGAGGGAGGTCGCGGTGAACCGCCTGTGATGACATGTGTCTCCCTCCGCCTCCCCTGCCTCCCTCTCGGTGTCATCACCCGAGGAGGAATTATCATTTTTTTAAAAGGGAAGAATAAGACGGAAACTGGGGCATTGCTCCGTGCAATGTCTAAGGTTTCGTTTTGTTACTGGCTCGGTTTGATTTAAGAAAGAGATGCCTCGTTCCATTGGCGAGAATTGTTTTCCTTTCGCTTTGAAAAATCATGCTTACAGAATGCCTGGGTATAGTATATCGGCAAACATGCGCTAATTTTTGCTCGAATCCAATTTTTATTTTAAATTTAAGCTCTTCCATCAAAATTAGTAACGGGTGGGATTATGAAAGGGAGAATTTATTAAAATTAATTTAAAGTTCCCTTTTTAATTTAAAAAAATTACTAATACTTGTTGGGTCAAACGCTCAGACTTTGTTGCCCATACATATTTTTTCTCTTTAATCAAAAGTTCTATTTTGACGAAGATAATTCCAGTGAAGAAGTTGGAAAGTCAGGTGAACATTTCGGCTATCGATCAGCCGTCCTCATTGGTGACCTGCCCATTTTTCGGATGTAGCCGAAATGGGTATCTTAAGAATTAGCTTCCTCGGGCCTTTATGCGCCAACTTCTCAGGTTATTTATTTATATTTATTTTAAAGTGAATAATGCGACGTGTGCATTCCATTTAACTAACGAGCATTTATAACAATACATATGTGATGTTTAGCTAATATTTACGAACCTTTTAATAAATGGATTTGGAACCCAATATCATGTGCATGAAGTGGTAGCTAATGTGATCATAATTTCAACCTTACAGTCAAATTTCATAATAAAATTCTGTTACTTTTCATGTATTCTGTGCAATTTAAGCTTCTAATATAACTCAAAATGTAATGTGGCTTTCATTTATAAAATTACGCTTTAGTCTCTTATGATTCGGGATTTTCGAACGGATTTCAAGTTTCATTCTCTCATTTCCCTAGTTCTTGTTTCTGGAGAGCGCAACCCTCTGATGAAATGAGATTAATAATTCATAATCACACGCACCAGCGGGTACGAAACCTGAGAATATGAAGTAGCTAGAACATGGTTCCCGGATATATCCATTGAGGAGAACACGCTTGTATACTCTTGGAATCGAATTAGGACCTCGTCTCGACGGGTTTTGCCTCTTCCTCACTCTCTCCTCTTTCTCCCTTTCACTCCCTTTCTGTCTCTCACCCTTCTTGTCGCGCATAAATCGTTTGCAGCGCCACCGGAAGCGGAGCGACACCGGCCGAAGTCTGTAGTCTCAATAGAAGAGGAAGATCTTAACGCTTCGAGACTTGAATTTTGGCTCCTTTCGCAGCGAGGAAAAAATGCGTATTCAATCATCCCCTGGAAGCAAAATCGGTTTCTCTCTCTCTCTCCCTCTCTCACGGCCTCTTTAATTAATTCCACACAATCCCGAGAAATCTCCGAAACGGCCTAGATCCCGAGTTTTTTTTTTCACCATCCCTCCATTTCCCAGGATGGAGTGCGTTTCCCTCTGGTTCGCCGTTTCTTGCCTCTCGCTTCCTCATCCTCTTCATACCTCCATCCCGACCTCCTGCCTTCCTTCTCCTACTAGATGTTACCGATGCTTCTTCAGTTCCCTCTCATCTCATCTTCCTTTCCAAAGATCTCCCTCTCTCCCTCCCTATCCGCCCGCCATTGTTTACATCTCAACCAGAGTCTTCTTCCCAGCATCGCCAGACGTCCTCCTCATCCACTCTTTCCACCAGTCATCTCTTCAGTCTATTCCGATCCTCCGCTCTCCTCCTTGTCCTCCCTCCGCGGGGTTCGTCCTCGCATTCGCCTTCCTCCGTTCCCATCATGTCCTCTGCCTTTCGCAGATTCCCGGCCATCGTCCTCGCATTCGCAGCACGAAAAAAATTAAACCTCTCCATGCTTCATTCGACCTCATCCTCGCAGTATATTCACAGACTCACCCGCAAACACGCCATTCACGCGGTATCCCCCTGCTACTTACTCCCTTTCCTTTTAATCCTATCTCCATTTCTCCCCGTCTCTCTTGTGTTTTCCTCACTTTCTCCCTTTTTCGTTTATTTCCTCTTAAACCCCTCCCCCTCTGACTGTTCTTATACTATGTCCCCCTCTCTTCCCTCTTTTCGCTCTCTTCTCCTCCCTCCCCCTCTCTCTATCCTCTCCCTCTTCCCTCTCTCCCCTCTCTTTTCCCTCATTCCCCCTCTCCTTCCTTTCTCTCCCCCTATCTTCCCCGCTGTCTACCCCCTCTCTCTCTTTCTACCTTCTCTCCCTCTCTTTCTACCCTCTCTCCCTCTCTTTCTACCCTCCCTTTTCCTCTCTCGACTCTCTCTACCCTCCTCTCTTTCTCTTGACGGATAGGAGTTTTTTGTTGCTCCCGCTGCTCCTGCTTCAATTCCGAGACGGGTATACAAAGCCACGTTGTATACCATTCTTACTTCCTCCGAGTTTTATTCCATAAGGTTCTTTGTTTTGTCTCCCAATGTAGCATTTCTTATATCGCAAGCTCTAACCTTTCATCCAATCTCCCTCTCCTAGGGAGTTTTTCCTCTCTCAATGGGTGGCCTCTTGGTTCACTGTCTCTTCCGTCATTTATTTTAAGATCGCTAGACGCGGAGGGTAGATGTCAGTGGCGCGAGAAATGAACGAGAATAACCATTTTCCTTAATAATTAGTCGTTTAAGGAGCCGGAGGGGTTGTTTTTCGCTTAAATTATTTTTAGGAAGTATGCTCGAAGAAATACAATCCGTAATGTTTCCGTTAATTAAATATTTATGTATGACTTGATTCTTTCACAAAACATTATCAGTCGGACGAAGTGCGCGTAAAAGGTTTTATCCGTTAAAATTGAATTTGACGGTAAATTCCTGACCCTGAAACGTTTGTTTAAGGGTTTCTTTGAAAATATAGTTCTCATCCTGTATTTATGCGTGCCACATCAACTGTCGAATACGCTTAGTAAATGCTGGGTCGTAAATGATTTATTCCCGAAGTTGTTAACCCTATGGAGAAAAACTGTCGACTCCGTCTCAATGTCAAAAGAAGGGAAAATATCGGTAACGGCGTGCTGTCACATGTTTACCGGTGCGAATCTGATCTGAAGGGAACGAGTGGGTTGAAATCGTCCCGTCCTCGCGGAGAGAATCCTTTCCACTTCTCCTTTTCTCTCCCTCAATCTCCCCCCCCCCTCCCTCCCTCTTTATGGCCGACTTAGCTCAAATGATCGCTGTCTTTGCTTTTCCCCCGGTCACCCCCTCTCCCTTCCCGCGCTTCTTCATCCTCTTATTATTTTCTCCTATACTTTTCTACTTCCCTCCACGTCATCCATCATCTCCCTGTGACCCGCTCGCTCCATACTTTTTGGACTTATTTCCCTCCCTCTCCTCCTTGCTCCGCCTCCATCCCTTACCTCCACTCCCTCTTTCGCCTTCTCTCCTTTTCTCTCCGTCCGTATTCCGCTTTCCGAAAGAGACGCAGAGTTCTAGAGACGCCAGAAGGTACGCGAAATTGATAAGGCTATATAATATCCTCTTTCTCTCTTCTCTTCTATTTTCTTGGTCCAGTGTGTTTTTTTCGTTTTTCCCCACTCTTCTTCCTCCTCCCCCCTCACGGTCCTACCTCCTCCCTTGTCTTCTATATAGGTACCCCTTCCGTCCCCCATTCTTTTACCGCGACAGTCTCAGAGGATTGTATTGTTCGTGCCCTGAAGTCCTAAGTCAAATGGCTTTTCAATCTTCTTTTGTTAATTCTATCACGTTCTTCTGGTGGAAGGGGAGCACCAGCCCCCGCCGCTGTAGCGCTTCGTTCCCTTCTTGCCCGCATCCTCTTCCCCTCCCCGGCCCCTTCACCTCTTCCTTCGTATTCCTTCAGGACCGTGGCCCGGTCGGAATGCACGTAAGGAGAGATGAGTGCTTGTTAAGGGTGTACCGAAGTCGAGTGCCTTGTGGTTTTTCTAGAGAAAAGGAAGTTAGAAATTACGCTTACGTATTTTTTTTATCTCTGGCTATAAGGAAACGGTAGATAGATGTCTCTTTCAAATTTAAAATTCTTATGATACCGTAATCGCGTTTTTGCTTCCACTTTTTTTTTTGAGTTTTCGTTTCCTCGCGTTCTTTATTTTTTTTCCATTTTCTCGAGCGCCTCATAAAAATTAGGCATAGGATTTTCTGGATGTCTTGGTCGTTAAGACTTGAACGAGATGAGGGGTTTTATATTCACGAGTCGAATAGTCTCCTTCGGTTCGAGGAAATGTTTTTTCTCTCTCACCCCCCAAGCCCAGCCGGTCGCTTCTTAATACACCTCTTGCCGGACGCAAATGTTTATTGTTTGGCGTTATAACCCATTCAGCGTGAAACCGGCGTAAAATAACCGGTAAAAACAGCACGGAGCGACGCATGCGGGCGTTATGTATCGCCTCATTATTTTTTTTTCTTCTGAAAGGCGGCTTCGTTGTGAGCAGGTTATTCTCAATCGGCTCTCATATCACCTCTCGCCTACCTCCCCCCCCTCCCCCCCCTCCCCCCCCTCCCCCACCTCCCCCCCCTCCCCCCTCTCTACCTCTGTAGACAAGGCTGATGGAAAATCTCAGCGTCGCCTCACCACCCCCGTCGAAACAACCCCCGCCCCTTGTTCTCCTCGCGAGAGGTACCTCCTATGCTCCTCTAAGAAACGCTCGTGTGTGTGTATACACAAGGTATAGGAATGCGGACCACGTGCAAGAAGCAGCAAACGCTCCTTCCCCCCTTCGCCCCCGGGGCACGCGGGTCTCCTCCCTTTGCCTCTTCCCCATCTCCCCCGTCCACAGTCTCGCTCTCGACCTCAAACGGCGCGGCTGCAGCACGCACACCGTCGTCTTATTCGCCGTCAGACGCACGTGGCTCTCTCCCTTTCCTCGCTTCAGAGGTTCCAAAAGCGGGTACAGGAAAGGGGAGGTGTGTGTGTGTGGGTTTAGGATAGAGTCTGGAAAATGAGGAAAAACACGAGGAAGGTGAAAGGGGAGAGGAAGTCTCGGAGAGATGGGAAGAGGGAGAGGGTGAAGCGTGGGAGGAACGGAGGGAGAAGGGGGTGGGGTGGGGGAGGAGCGGCGAGCGGTTTCGGAACGAGACACGGCCGTTGGGTGGAATTCCTCGGAATATTTTGGTGCGGACAAACAATGTCGACGACTCCTCGAGTGACGGAATGAATTAACTCGTCCTCCCGGAGGATTTTTTTCCACTCTCTACCGGGGCGATTCTCTCGTTTGTATCCTTCGCACTCGGTTCGATTGCTCCTTTGGAGGCCCTCAGGAGAAAAGGGAGTGGGACTGGGAAGGAGATTGAAGAGGTCCTCCGTTTCGGTGAATTTTAAAGTGAGCGTTTACATGAGTCGAGATTATGTCACCGCTGCGATTTGAAAAGGGCGAGACTGGTGGGCAAATGCGCCTCGGTTCGTCGCGATGACTACATGGCATAAGCCTATTTTTTGCGATGACTTTCATTCGATGTTTTTTTTAAATTGGGGTTGGGGGTTGATACCAACCCTCTTTTGTGTTGGATCGAATCTTTGAAATTGCCTGTTATTGCAGCTCCGCGTTTGCATGCAGGCGCCTCTCTCTACATTCTTCGTTCGTTAGTCACACATGCTGTCATCGACAGACGGAAAGGCGTGTTAAATTCAGTTTTGTGAGAGCGTTTTTATCGACTTGAAAAATATTTTCTTACGCATGGTTTAAGTCGGCTACGGAAATGCCATAGCTATTAATAACCCATTGAAAAGGTTGTGGCAAATGGGGTTGGAATTCGTTTTTCCCTACGTTCAGATAAGAAAACTGTTAATTCTATTTAATCAAGAGGGCTGTTCCGTTCGAACCTTAGGCAACCAGCGCACTCGATGCGATACGATCTTCCATTAACTGATTTGCTGCTTTTCATTTTCTTTAGGGGATTGAATGCTAATCGCAATAACCCTGAAATAACAGAGAGACCCACTCGAGCGGATTGTCATTTATGATAGGAGGGGCGACGAGTGGGAGGAAGTTTGGAGTAGGAGCGGAAATAGGATGGAGGGAGGAGAAGCTTAAGTGGCTCGGGCCGTAGAAAATGATGGAAGGGATGGAGATAGTAGGTTCTGTAGGGGACAAACGGCGCGATTCGCATGATAGGACAATGGTAATACGATGATGAGTGCAAAAATAGATAGCCGAGGTTTTATAGGGTATAAAGAAGAGATGGGAAGAGCGAGGTGAAGGGAAAATGGGATAGAATCGAGAGAGAAAAGAGCTGTAGATTGTAGTAGGAAAATGAAAGAGCGGAGTGGGGGAGATGAGAAGGAAAGGGGCGGAGGGTGTGAAGCAAGGGCGGATACAGGGAGGGTGAAGCAGATAATTTCTCTCCTCAATATTTCTGAAAACGGAGCTGAGCACGTCAGGCGAGTACTGTCGTTTTACTGCATTCATTTTGCTGTACAAAAAGTTATATATTTCCTTTTTCTGCAGTAAAATATAGGCGAATTACGACATTTTCAAATAGTTTATTTTTTCATTCCTGGTTACTTCCCCGTGGATGAGGCCCTTGGTGTGAAGGCGGAACAGGGAGGTGACGCGATCGAGGAGTATGTGAAGGTTGAAGCGGTAACTTTTCTCGAAGGGACGTAACATGGAGGCGTGCGTCAGAATAGACGATGGGACGGGAGCTAGGAAAAAGAGAAAAGTATATACTGCAGGGGAGGGGAGCGGAGGAGGAGCGAGGGCTTTGGTGAGGCTCAGGTGGCGGAGTCAAGAGGATGAGCAGGGCGTGGACAGGTTTTGTTTTTAGGGGAAGACGGCGGGGGATAGAAGAAGATGGAGGGTTCGGAGAAGGGAGGAGGAGGAGGCTTAGACGAGGAGGGTGTGGGGCTTGACATTAATGGCGCGTGGATGTGGTGTGGGTGGGGTGGTGGTGGTGGTGGGAAGGCAGTCGAGGCTGGGGGATATTTAGAAGAAATATATAGCATAAGGAAGGGGGGAAGAGGGCTCGCGTGCGGTTGTTGGCCGTCTGGAAAGGGGGAGGAGGCGAGGAGGCCAGAAGAAGGCGAGGTGCGGTGTGGGAGTCGTAGGACGCGTGGCTTTCGTTGTTGAAGGTGGGCCTTGTGTTTGTGATGGGGATGGCCTGGAGCGAGGAAGGATACGGTGCCAAAGCTGGGGAAAAGAAAGGGAGGAGAGTGTTCACTATCATGCACACACGCGTTCCCTCTCCTCCTCCCTTCTCTCTCACCCACGTCCATCTCCTACATTCCCCTCGACTCTCTCTCTCTTTCTCACCATGCGCGACTTCTTCAGTCCGCTGTCGCCTTCCTTCTCACGCAGTCTCCTAGACCTCCTCTCCGCTCTCTCTCTCTCTCACACCCACACCTCTTCGCGGATTCGCGAGAAGGTTCCTTTCTCGTGATCGAAGAGGAAGAAACGAAGATTGGAATGGTGTTAGTTTATTATCGAAGAGGGAAGAGGATGTGACATTTTGTGGGTCGGTTGGCTTTGGCATTTCATTATCCTTCCTCTTCCACACTCCGAATATCCGAGCTTTCTGTTTCTCTTTATTCTCCCGGCTGTCTGCATCGATCCTCTATCTCTTCTCTCTTCATCTATTTCTCCTCTCATTTACGTGATCCCTTTCCTCCCTCGTGTCGGCTCCCACGCGAATGGCATACCCACACTTTAGTCTTAAAGTTACTAGGACGTTTTTCAGTACCTAGTGTTATTCTGGCTCCCCCCCTCCCCGCCCCCATGCCTCTACATCATCCTTGTTAGTGTCTCACTGAATCAATCCCGCGAGTCCTCTCACTTTTTTCCACACTCCTAGAGCTATTTCTTAACGCCTCCTCCAGTTCCATCCTACGCTTCATCGCCCATTTCCTTTCCGAGTCCTAGATCTCGAAGAAAAAAAAACAACAACTCCCGTCCCTGCATCCCGAGCCCTTCCCCAACATTACTCTTGCATCCTCTTTTCTCCTCCCCTGCCATTCCTCCGCTTCCCACGCCCCTCGTTTTCCCACTTGCAGCCTTATAGGACGCCTCCTCACTGAATTCTTTCTCCAGTCTCCTGGCGTCGCCTCTTCCCTCATCCTCCTCCCGCTCCGCGACGCACGCGAAGCTATTTCCCTCCAATCAATTCTTTAAAAAAAAAAAAAAGAAACGCTCTCGTATTATAATCTGTTAGACTTCCCACTCGTTTCCCTCTTGTTATCTTCCTACGTTTTTTCTTCCTCGCCCTCTCTCCTCCTCCTCCTTCCCTCGTCAGTGTATTGTTTTTTTAATGATCTCTTCATTCTGTCTCATATCATATTTCTCGTTATTTATTTTTTCTTTTTATTCGCCAGCACTTCATTTCCTTCTCACTCTCTCATTCACTCATTGGAATTCCTCTCAAATTCCTTCCTCGACTTCTCTCTTTCTTTTCCAATATTCTTGAGCCTTTTTTTCCCCCTCCTCTTGCCCTCATCTCCATCACCTTCCTCTCTTTTGCCGTGAAAGTTTTTCCCTCCTACTCTTCCGTTTAAATCCCCGCCTTTTGTTTCCCATCCAGAATCTTTATTTTAATCCTTACGTCTCCTCATTCCTCCCACGCCCTTTTTACCTTCTTAGGCGAGACGGGTCTTAGTTTTTCTTAAAAACCCGTGTAACTCCTACTTCTCTTAACGCCTTCTTTGCGAATATCTTTCTCCCATCTATTACCGACCAGTCTCCGTTTCACTCGTCCTTCTATCTCTTTCTTTCTTTCTTCTCCTTCCCTGTCCGGCAGTTCCTCCTTCCCACACCTCTTTCGTTCCCCCCGTTACACTCTCCCCTTTCGCATCTCCCTCACCCTCCCGCCGCTGCCACATGTGCACAAACTCCTCCTTTCCTCGCCTCGCTTTCCGTCCCCCTTCTCTCCCCCTGGCGCCTTCGACTCGCCTCCACTCCTTCCCTCGATCGTACCCCGGTCCAACATCTGCCCCTCACTCGATCGCATTCAAGTGAGTAAGTGAATCGCCGCTTTGCGAGTGGTGGTTGGTGTCTCTCGGTGGTGTGGGGGCAGGAGGCGGGAGGTTGGACCGAGGGGGGGAGAGGGGGGCAGAACGAGCGAGCGGAGGACTGGGGGCGGTTCGGTGCGAAGGCGGATTGGGAAGTGGGCGACCGGAGAAGGAGAAAGGGGGAGGCCGTTGGGTGGCGGCTCGGCTGGGAGGCGTGGGGCGGGCGCGGAGGAGGAGGAGTGGAAATGAGACGGAGAGCAGAGGCACGGCCGAACTGAAACTCACGACTCTTAACGCTAGCACGCACACTCTTATGAAAAAGCAGCCGTTGGCGTTTTTCTTTCTCCCCCTTTCAATCCCTTTCTTCTTCTCGCCATGTTGCGAAGGGGTTGGTCGGTCGTTCGCCAGTGATTCGCTCGCTCGGGGCGCCCATCCTCGCCCGAGGACTCGAGCGGCGGCGGTGTATTCCTCTCTTTCCGTCCGTGCTGCGCGGATTACGCGAGACGGCTCTCCGGTTTGTGTGTGCGTTCCTCTGCTTCCGATTTACGCCGAGAAGAAGAAGAGGCTCCTCTCTCCCCTCGTTGCGGGCGCACGCTTTTCTACGCCGTGTGCCACGCGTGCGTGCCTGGACTGTGGGAGACCTGCTGCGACCTCTCTTCCCCCCCCCACGCACACCAAAAAAACATTCCTTTGAGGCGATCTGCGGAGTATTCCTTGCGTTCGACGATGGTTTGTTTGTTGTTCTAATTCATCCGACAGCCATCCTGCCTCGCTTTGTTTTTCTTTCTCCTGCCATAGCAGTACTGAAATCTATTTGAAAGTGTGTTAGAGAAATGGTTAGGGCATGGTGCTACTCGTAAATACGTTTCTTGTGGGAAGGAGATTAATGTTCATCGACCGTTGATTCCAAGTTAAAACGAAACGTTTGGTTCTGATTCGAGTGCTAGCGAAAGAGGGCGTAAAGGAGAGAGAGGAACGGAAGTGAGAGCCAGGAGCTTCCATGGTCTGCACGTTTTCCCCCCTTAACTTTCCAGATTCTGCGAAAATCGTATCGAGTGATGTGCTGAAATAATACGGAAATCACAATCCCTCTCCCACTTTCCCCTGACGTCACTTCGACCGTTCCTTTTCCTCCCTGAGGGTGTCGGTCGGTGACGTAAACGTGATTCGACGGTCCGACTGCAACTCGCTGATCAGGTGACGACACACATTCCGGAGGAAGGACGGCTATATCTGCGCGCACACCCACATGATCGAGAGAGTGCGCCTCGCTTGAGGTGAAAAACCAGCTCTCGATCCCGATTGTGCCCTTGAAAGCACACACACACACGCCCACTCTCTCTTCTCATTCTCTCGGACTCAGCAATACGAAGCGCACGGATTTGTCACGCCCTCCGATTCTTTCGAATCCCTTTAAACGCGTCGCCGAAGACAGTCAACTCTACCGCTCCGATCAGGTGTGCAACTTTATCTCCGTGACATCGGAGCGGCGTGGTGTAGGAGGCGCTAAGCCCTAAGGGGACGGATACCTCCCAGCAGTTCTCTCGCAGATGTCAACTGGACTAGCGGCGGCCGTCATCCCCGGCGCCCGCCTCCTCCGGCCGGAGCCGAAGACGCCACCGAGGCCGCAGTAGGGGCGTCGCCTCGGTAGGGGAGAGCGGCCACATGGTCGGTCCTCCACCACCGTCCACCGGCGAGAGCACTCACACACGCACGCGACCTCTCTCGAAACGCTCATCGCCTTTGATACTAAGGCACGCTGGGAATGGGCGGCCGCTTTTAAGTGGTGTGGACCGTGGGCGAGAGGAATCCACGGAGGCGGTGCATCGCCGGAGGCTTTTAATTCTTCGAAAGAGGAGGCGGTATTACTGGGCGTCGAGAGAGAGAGAGAGAGAGAGAAAGAATAGCGCGTCGGATGCCTCAGTCCGGTTGACGGCCTCGTCGGAGGAAAGAAGCTATGTCCGCGGCGATGGCTTGCTTCGGTCCGCTCGCTCCCGGCCGTCCCCCGCTGGCCTCCGGTCTCCGCCTCCGGTCGCCTCGCCTCCGGTCTAACCGATCTAGGGCCGCGGCGGCGGCAGGTGCTGGAGTATTTGCGCTTTCCAGACAACGCACCTTGTCTTCGACGTACAGGAGTTTCCAAGAGGAGGACGATGTGATAAGCGTGGCGGAGGTGGCGGGAGAGGAGGAGGAGGCGGCGACGGCTGAGGCGGAAGAGGAAGCCGAACGAGAGAGGGAAAAGATGGGTTCGAAGATGGGACTGCTGTCTAGAAGCCGATCCGAAGGGAATTTGAGCGCAGGTGGTCGTGCCATCAGTCGCTGTCTCAAGGCCCTCAGCGGTTCCTGGAAGAATCTGCTGCAACGTGAGTCACTCGAATCGGCTGCCGTTTTCCTTTCCATTCCTATTCTCTTTCAACGTATTCAAGAATTTTCAGATACATCATTTGAGGGTTTCCTTATTTTAATTTGAACCCGGGCCTGTAGTGATTGCAGTTCAGGTTCTATAACATTTTATTTTGCTTATTTAAGGCTTTTCTTTTTTCTTACGGTATATTTACAATTTTACGGTTTAGTTTTATTATCTGTTTTTTATCGTACATTTGATTTTTAATATAGCAAAGTTGATAACAGTTCGGACAAATTGTTTATATCGCATGTACATTTCCATGTTGTTCTTTTATTTAATCAAAATCTGTTTGACACTCTTCAACGAGTGTATTGTACCATTTGAGTTGTTCTAATTTTCATCATAACACACTTTGACGTTCATTTTTATTTACCTACTTGTTTAAATCGCTGAAACGATAAAGAAAAAGACGGCACACTCCCTACTATTGAATATAAGCTGTAGATCTTTCTCGTTCATCAGTAACTTATTGTGAATTAAATCCTTTGCTCGGGACTCCTGCAGTGTTTTGCCACTTATTTTTACCGCTCGTAACGAACATAGTGGGCAAATAATTGTTGATCCAGTTACGAAGCTTAATGGTCGTTTCGTTGATATAGTGGAATAAGACACATTCATTCATGCATGGAACACGTACTCAAAGTTAAAAATAAACTTCTTTGGTCAGAATTGAAAGAGTCCCTAACACCATCTCTCTCTCTCTCTCTTGCCAATCATCACTCGCCTTCATTTACGAGCTGCCGCCTCTTCTGACATCACCCGCGCAAATGCAGTGCCTCGTACCCCAGACTCCTTGCCACCCTCCCTTCCTCCTCCTCTCATCTTCCTCCCCCTTCCATCTTCCTCCCCCTACCATCTTCCCCTCTTATCTTCCTCCCCCTCTTTCTCCCCCTTCCATATCCCGCCGTTTTTTTCACGCCCGTTGAGAAATCCCTTAATTGTCTTGACCTTCCTATTATGCGGAAAGTGGGAGGGAAGTGGGATATATAGAGAGAGAGGGAGATAGGGAGTGGGAGATGGAAGGAGATGTCTTTTGCTGCCCCCGGCCACAGAGGGGGCAGATATAGGATAGGGGAGAAGTGAGGCGTGAGGTCGATAGTGAAGATGGAGATAGAGAGAGAGAGAGAGAGAGGCGGCATGCAAATACTCGGCTCCGAGCAGCGAAGAGGGCGAACGAGAGGGGAAGATATTCGCTCTCACTTTTCTCTGCGCTTTTGTTTTCTCTTCCTTCGTCCCCTTGCATTTTTAAGGGGTTTTTGTCCGCGGTTCTTTGTTGACGGAGACGACCTTCTGATGGCGGTGGGCTATTCAATTACCCACACGTGGCCCGCCTGTTATGAGGGTGAGAGATTGAAGGGAGGTAGGAGGCGGTTAGGGCGAAGGGGTCCGAAGATTGCCCTCTTTCCGTCCGCATGTGCGACTGGGCAATGAATTCTAAATCCGCAGGTGAGGTACGCTTTTCTCCTGAATTTAGGAGCAATTCCTTTGTATTGCTCATTTCCGTGAGCTATAGTGGCGGAGCGATTTATATCTTCGAATTGTTCTTGTCATTCACGTGTAAAGTATAAGTAAATATTCGTGAAGGATTTTGGTCATCTAACGGGCTATAATACGATATATTTCACACTTGAAGCAGTTAAAGGCGTTCGAAGAGAATAATTCTATATCATGCTTTATATTAAAAAAAAAACGCAAAAGTACGATTCTTTTCTTTTTCTATTGTCCTTCTGAGTCGCTTATCATACGCATTATATTGCACTGAGTCGCAAGGACACCTGTCAGAATTGACAAAATGGGTGTTCAGCCAAGTTGCTATCTGTAGGTGTGGCGGTGAGTCAGGAAACAAGGAGTAGGACGTCGGAGCGTGTTTGCCAATGAACCGTTCCAAGAAACCGCGTGTTCATATTCGCCCTTTGCCATCTAATTTTTCTTTTCGTGCCCCTCTTCCTGCAAACCTCTCGCGGGATTTAAACTTTTTCTAAGGACTGTAGTTACTTCTCCGTCCACATTTTGAGTCCTCTTGCCTCCATCTCATCCCTCACCGCTCGCTGTTCTGCAAGTAAACCTCTTCCTCTTCGCCTCCTTCCCTTTCCTCCATCACTCTCTGATTCACACTCTCTACGGCTCCATCTCTTTCCTCCCTCGGTCAGCGGAAAATAAAAAAAATACTTTTGACTTGGCTGTAGGGTAGAGGGAGGACGGGGTAAAAGGGCAGAGGGGCAACGCGGGAGTTTTCCCCCATTTTTGGGGACACTCGTGGGAAATTTGAATGCAAATATGGAACATTTTTATACCGCCCCTCGCTCATCCGCTGCGCTCTGACTCACGCACAAAAGACGTCTCTCGGTCCCATCTTCCTCTAATTTCACCTTATTCATCTCTCCATTTTTTCCGTTTACTGCTTCACTCACTCCTCTCGACTTCCTCTCGCTCCCCCATCTTTACAGTTGAACAGCGATGTTATGTAACTCCCCATAGGATCCTACGCTTGCCATTCCTTCCGTTTTATAGGCATTGGTAATTCTGCTCACGAGATATCTGAATGCTTTTTCTTGTTTTTCAGTTCTTTCCACCGTTCCCGTCCGTTTTCCTCATTCCACATTACCTTTCTCTTGGTTCTCGTAATTCCTTGGAAATACATCGTGAGGTAATTATGGAAGGGGTAAAGATATGAAAATTTTGATGACGAAAGGCCATTGAGAAAAACCGAAGACATAAATCAGAAATGTCCAGAATGTAATATTCAACCTGCTTTCCACTCAATTTTTTATCCCATTTCCCTGAAGGAAAACAGGGAGTTGGTGCGGGTCAGAGTAAAATTGAGTTTTAATATTAGTTAGAATTGAGATAAGATATATATTTTAAATCCACTCAGTAGTCACAGGAACAATAATTTTTCGTTTTTAAAGCGTTAAAAATTTTCAGATTTTTACAGTAACATTCATATTATCTTCGAAATTCATTGTAATAGCCATGAAAAAGTTTTTTATAACCATCACGATTGAATATGAAAATGACTTCTTACCATCGGAAAATTTCAGTTACCTTGACTTCTTCTCGCGTTTTAATATGGAATTTTTCTCATCGTTAATAGCTATTGATTCCTTTCATTAGCGGATTTTCAATAAGGCCAAAATAGGCAATGGCCTAGGGGCGGCGAGATTTCAGGACAGCAATAAAAACATCTAAGGGTAGGGATGAAAAAACAATATTACTCATAATTTTGACCAATTAGACTAATACGATCCGCAGACGGGCGGACGGACAAACAAACCGAATACATTTTTAGGAAAAAAAAGTGCCAGAACGGGGGGCGAGAAAACAATTCGGCCACTGATTCCCGTCATTTTAATTAATGCTCGTAACTTAATTATTCTGATGCTAATTTCTTCAGAGCCGAATAATGTGTTATTCTGTCATTCATTTTGCTTTACAAATTGTTTACATTTTAGATTCATGAACTCTCAATGGCTGTTCACCCATAACCTCATATTTAGTTACACGAGGGCCATTCACTTTCCCGTTGACTCAATTAATCGTGTCGTTTTTATTGGCGCTATCGCTGGTATTCGATCTTCGACCTTATGTGGTGAAGTTTCCATGCCTCCGTTCTCGTTATAAGTTAGCGCCTTTTATATCACTCTTAGAAATCCTCTTGAGACGACTTCCCGCTTTGGACGCCTTCGCCGAGAGTTCGGCACGCGTCCATCGCGACTTAAATCCTTATACTTCAACGCCAAATGGGTTCTCCTTATCCCTGCCTCGAGACGGCATACCCTCTTCGCACGCTCATCGACTTTAATTGCACTACTCGAGATGAGAACAAGTTGCCTCGCATCTTAAAGGCGTCGGGCAATTTTTCGCTTCTTATTTCCTTTTCTTTTCCTCCCTCCTTATTCTTTCCTCCCCTTCTTTCCTCCGCCTCTTATTCTTTTCTTCCGGCCTCTCTTTCCTTCTCCCTTTTTACGCTCTCATAAACTTAGCGGAGATCGAAATGGGACTGCGTCATGGTTTATTTTCGTTGGTTCGAGCCACTGTTATGGAGTCGCTTGCAAGAGGTTTTTTTTATGGCGAAAAATCTCTCTCGCGAAATATTTTTTCGATGTTTTTTTTTTTTCGCTCGCCGTAAAATATTTTTGATGGGTTGCGCGAAACGAGCCGCTGCATAGGATGTTTGTGGCAGTGATGATGTTTTTTGCATCGTTGAGTTCGTTCGGGTCTGTTTGGTTATCGACGCCTTTAGCCAAAATCGGGACAATGAATTTAATAAGTAAAAATTGTCGTATTCCCATAACGTATGACTTTGTTTCTCTTATTGTTAATATGTCGTAGGACTGATGCGTGCTCTTGTCATTTAAAGGCGGGGAAAAGGAGGGGAAATCAGTCAAACATGCGTTATTTATGTTTCCTTGTTCGTTATTGTATCAGCGTTACCAGATAATGGTCAGTGAAGTTTTCTAAAAGAGGTGCTGTGTTCGTAATTCGTGATATGCGAATATTTTGAAAATATCGTTTCTTCGCTTAAATTTCACACGTATGATATCTCTAAGCTCAGGGGAAACTTGACTGACGTTCGTTAATTATTTATCCTTATTATTTTACTATGGCTATGACAAACGCTTAATTCAAAACTTGACTCGTCATCTTTTTTGAAAAGTATCGAATATTCTAGTCCTTTGGGATTGTTATTGGCAACCATGTTGATATAAATTTAAAGCGCCAGGCGGCCGAGTTTGTTTTCTTAGCTACCGATCGCTACAAGTCCCTGTTTTTATTTTATCCGATTTCAAAATCTATAGTTTTTTTTATTTCTCCTCGCTGTCCCAACCAACTTGTCCTCCGCCTCTCCCAATTCCGTCGCCGTCGTGGGTGTCATCCTTTCAATGTCCCAACTCCGCTTCCGTATCGAGACTCGTATTGGCACCCGTCCTCTTCCACCATTTCCCTTCTCACTTTCCTCTCTCCCGTTATTCCGTCTTCTGGATATCTGCCTCCTCCTCAATTGCGCCGGCTCTCTTAACGACAGAGACGTCAACGGATTTTGAAAGGCGTTACGAAATGTCACAACCGAGTGGGACGCAATATTTTTTCCAACGTTCTCTCAGCCTTCCTCTGAACTTGGCTCACTATTTATTCTGTCTTTTTAGGAATTTATTTTATGCCCCTCCCCCGAAATATTTTTTCACGGGCCTCCTTTTCGCTATTACTCTCGTCATTTTTTAATTGTATTGAAAATTTAAGCTCGCTAGGATAATGATATTAAAGCGCTGTATTCAGTCGCATCCCTCTTCTTTCTCCTCACCTCTCTCTCTCTCTCTCCTAATCCTTCTTCTATCTTCTTCGGAACTCCTAAAGAAACAAACATTCCTCTTCTGACGTCATGGTTAGGAACATCTCTCTTCATTCCCACTCTCTAATCTCCCTCTCTCTCTCTCGCCTCATCGTTGGATACTCTTCCCCAATATTTCCCCCTCCACACCCTCTCTCTCCCTCCTTCGCTCCCTTCTTCTCATCCGCTGCCCTTTATGATTTCCTACTAGACAATCAGCTGCTGTCTTTCCGTCCAATTTCTCTTGCATCTGTTTTTTGATCCTGGCCGATTTTTTTAATCCCGTTTCTTTATATATTCGTGGTTTGTAAATTTCGTTTGGGATCTGCATGTGTCCCATATTTATAAATTTGATGAGGATTATCAATCATTCTTTAATGAGTCTCGTGAAAGGAAGTCATGCTTTGGACGTGGTTGCTAATAAAATAGTTTTATTTAGAGTGAATGAATTAATTCTCATTTAAACAATAAAATTACCGATTTAAGCGCAATGGTTCTCCTCCGTAAGCCTTAAAATAGTCCATCCATCCATACATGGTTTTCAACCCTAAGGTTGGTTTGAAATGACTAGGGAATAAACACATATGATGTGGTGGTTTCCCGTTGCCTTCCACATCAGACACACACGCATGATTGATGAAATATGAAATTATGAAAACGACACAAACATCCATGTCCTTTGCGGGATTCGAACCCGCGACCCCCTTCCACCACCTGGGCCGGCCTTAAAATAGTAAAGAATATATTTCTAAGCGCTTTCCGTCAGATTATAAATTTTAAATCCCAACCGAATAAACGTTTATATATAAATTAAAACCCTTATTTCCATCCTTTTCTCTGTTCTTATGTTAGTGTAATTAGTGTATCTGATACAGATAATTTTCACTATTGTAGTATATCGGATTTGTTATCAAGTCGTATAGAGTGCATTTGCAAAGAGGCTACTTTCTTAATTCTCTTCAATTATGTCGTCTGAAATCTTATCTGGCCTGTCGGGTTTATTTATCTTTATATACTCTTATCGAGTGCTACTGGTAATCATTTTAATAGTTCACTACGTTGCTGCATTCGCGTATATTAAAGTGTTACGGTTCACTTCCTTTTATCGCTGCAAAGTTCAGCGCAAAAGTCAGAGCCTTTTGTTTTTTCTTATCCTTTTGAAAAGGTCTCATTGTGCGACGTGAAAGAGCAGATAAGTCTGAGCTAAAATTATCTCGAGGAAATAGGCATTTTTTTGCGGTTACCATTTGTTTCTATCACCCCTCTGAAGAGTCACAGAAAAAAATATTATCAGTTGTATATATTATTTCACCCTCTTAATTCACCCGTGTTTATTAATTTCTTATTTTTTCAATCAAACCGATTTTGGGTATCAGAATACGTAGATTTATGATTGTCCACTGCCATTACGGGAAACATTTTTTTAATTTTACATTTTGGAACGAAGGCTGCTTTGCATAAAGTGCGATTCGTTGTAGATAAATTTCCGTGCCATGTTAGACAGCCCTCTTCTTTTGTTTTCTTCCTCACTGCTATCGCACGTTGTATTTTTGCTCACCAAGTGTAAAGTAAATTACTTAGGCTCTTATTTTCCTTTCCTTCCCGCGTTAAATTACTCGTCTGGATTATAACGCATCGATTAGTAGCCGAGGGAGCAGCCGCGCCGTAGAAAAAGGATTTATTTATGAAAAAAAAATCTACTTCCTCTTTGTAGCTGCTCTTCCCAAGTCGTGCCCTTTCCCATCCGTCTCTCGCTTTCTCCTTCTCACCATCTCTCCCTCTCTTCGCCTCTCCATCATACAATCTGCCCGCACCACACGCGCAAGCATTTCTTGTGGCCTCTGGCAGCTGACGAACTTTTTATCCCCGTCGCCAGGCAAAGCCCTCTTTCTCGACTACTACTTTCCCACCCTTTTCCTACCACGCCCCCGCTCATCCTCCTCCTACACTCTCCCCCTCTTACACTCCCCCCTCCCCTTTGCTCGTCTCTCTTTCTCTCTCGGGGGGATATTTTCCCTCCATCCTCTATCTTTCTCTCCCTTCACGCTCCTCGCCATATCTCCCATGTCGTTCGCTTTTTGAAATCTCCCTTTTTACTTCCTTCCTCCCGACTCTCTCCCTGCTCCTTTATTTTTTTTTACTCGTTTGTGGTGTACTACTCCGCAGATCCTTTTTATTTCCTACTCGTGCGCATTCCCCTATCATTCCGTACAAGGCTAAATTCGCTTCCTGCTTTCGGAAGCGGTCGTAAGGAAAAAGATGGAAAGGGAAGACAAAAGGGGTGCATGGAGGACTAGAACGGCCACGGCATAGATGCGCGTGAATATGTATTTATTTTTCAGAATAAAAATTATGCATTTTTGTTTGTAAAATGGAAATGCTTGCCGTTGTACTTAATATTTTAGTTTTTCAAGGCTGAGGTCTCGCTCCATTTCCGTTTACTAGGATCTCACGCATTTCACCTCTTGCGTGACATATTCTCACAAAAATCTTTTATTTAAGGTTTCATTTCCGTAAACACCATTAGCTAACGTCTCTTCCTTGAGCTTTTAAGTTTTCTAGAAAAAAAGAGGGCTATATTACGAGGATTAAAAAATGGTGCTTTAAAAAAATGTGAGAGTGAGAAAGACTGTAAATAAGAAAAGGAGTGGATGCGGCAGAAATTTCCCGTACAACTTCCCTGTTTACATGTTTTATTATCTTGTCCGGTGTATATTTATCTCATAATTTCACATGATATTTTAAATCGGTGTTATATTCATACTTATTTATCTATTTATTTATTTTATATTTCTCTAACCTCGGTATTTTTCACTTACCATAAATCACTTTCCCTTACCGAAGAATACGAGGGTTCCAGACCACGCGTCTTTCCCGTTTTATTTACAGATCGACACTATTCATGCATTTTCTTCCGAGATTTCCCCCTCTTAAAGTAAACATCATGAAAAAAAAGGAAGGGCTTCATATCGCAGAGTAATTTCCATTAATTTATATAGATTTATGTCTTCGGAAAGGGTCTCTTGTCTCCACGCGACGATTTCAGTGCACTATTATGTCTCGTACTCACCGACGCCTCCGTGTGACCGGAGAACCCTGAAAAAGGGTTCGGTAGTACTACGCGAGACAGCGATGTAATGGATTAGGCGAATGGGAGCGTAGGCTCAGTCCACCGGAGGAGTAAGTCCCCTCTGGCCAACGCAGCGTTAAGGCTTCTCTCTTGGGGCTGTGACCGTAGTCTGAATATGCTGCCTGGAAACGTCGTCGCCTCGCAACATTTCCCTTCTCGAGTATTCTTTGTCACCCCTGGATGCGTCCGTCAAACGTCTTCCCTTTCTCTTCTCTTTTCATTTCCCACGAGTGGTTAACTCACCTTACACACACTCTCTCTCTCACCAACAAGCATCCGCGCTACCTCTCTCTCTCTGTCTCCATCCGGCATAGGCGTGTCAACTTGCGGTACTCCCTCCCGCCTCTTTCTTTCTCTATCTCATTTCCCCCTCTTTATCGTTGTTCCATTCACCCCTCGTCACCTGCCTTCCTTTCGATCCGGTCATGCAGTCAGTTCCTTTCCTCTCTCTTCTATTCGCCGACCGGCTACCTACTCCCCCGCTGCTCTCCCTTTAAGGGGGCGGGGGTGCAACGCACGGCCGCGCAGAAGGACGTCGGCCGAATCAATGCAGTTCAGTGTTACTAGGTGTGCGCGCCGTCTCCTCCGTCCTCTTTTTATCTCTCTCCCTTTATCCTCTACTTCTCCCTTTCACTCTTCTCTTGCATCCGACCTTGTTTTCCGCTTGTATTCCCCTTCCGCCGTTGCCTTCCCTCCGGTATCTCTTCTTCTCTTTGCCCTCCCAGTTTTCCTTCTCTTGCGTTACGCCACTCTCTTCATCTCTGCCGTCTTTTTTTCTTCAATTAAAAACCGTTGTAGCTCTCGGATGGCAAATAAAAAATATTCGCGTGATCGATGTATAATGAATCTCGTAATGGCATTTGAACTATGTTTAATAATAATAAACATTTAAAAGGGAAGTTTGGAAACAAAAAAATCTACCATGACCAGGAATAGCATACAAATTCTTTTGTTTCAGAACGGGGATTTTTCTTAGGGTTCGATTCCCGGTCATATAAGATTTTTTAACCTGTTTCCACGTTTACCACCATTCCAGCTTATGCCTGCCGCATAAGGATCTTCGGATCATCCATTCCGTCAATTAAAACATTTAAATAACTAATTCAACAGAGAATTATCGATATCATTTTATGGCTGAAAAAAATTCAATAACAAGCTCAAAAAAAACTTGCCTCAGGTAATTCCAATATCAACAACGTTATAATGAATCAGATGTGCAATTACTACTGACGACGGCTGCTTTGTTGCTATCGGAGATACCTGAGGCAAGTACATTTGTTTGTTCATGAATTTAAACGATTAGTTAAATGAACGAGGAATTTATAAATATTAGCCTTTTTAGCAGAAAATAGTTTTATAATTACACACAAAGGCGTGTGCGTGTGTGTATGTTTGTACCCAATTAGAAAGAGAAAGTGACCCACACGCCCACATTGTACGTTGTCCTCACTGCTTCCTTTCTATTTCTCTCCTTTCTCTGTCGCTTCTACGTTGTCTCCCCTCTTTCAATATCTCCTCCCTCTCCCCCTTATCCATCTTTCCGTTCCCATTCGTTTATCATGTGCGTTGCCTCTCTTCGTCACCGGATGTTTCCACTGTGCGCGCAAAGCCGACTGATCAGAAAACGTCTCAGTTCGATAAGGATTTACTATGACAGGATTGAAGGGTGAGAGAGAGAGAGAGAGAGAGAGAGAGAGAGAGAGAGAGAGAGAGAGAGCGAGAAGGGCGTAAAAGACATATTTCTCGGAACGAAGTGGACGCAAGGAGAATTTTTTAGCCATGTTGGGCGATACCACTACGAAGGGTGGAGCTTACACGACGGAAATATCTCCCCACATTCCCAGGTGGCTCGATCCGAAGATGTTAAGGTGTTCGGCGACAACTAAAAACATTCCGTAATTGGGTTTTATCGCTCGCGATTCGCAGCTTACCGTACGTGTTCGTTACATGTGTTTATGTAATAACTCCGATAGCATTAGTGACGAGGGGTCGATTGTCGTTTTCTCCCACCTTTTGTCATATAAATTACGATGCCGTATATTTCTCTGGTATTTTAAATTATAATTATTAGAGTCGGCGTATTAAATCTTACTAGTCTGAAATCGGCATACGTTACTGTGGTTAGGTTTTTGTTTTGGAAATGACGGCGTCTGCTTATTTCCGTTTATTATTTTGGACTCGAGACAAACCTTTGTTAATTTTTTCGCTAACAAGAAGATTAATTTTTCGACTGATGCGAGGTATACTGTTAAGGGGAGCGGCGAATGCGGACGACCATTTTCGATTTCCACTCCATTCCTTTTCCCAGAGTCCACTAATTTTTTTCCGGGTTATTTAGTCCACGGGCAATTCGATCGTATGTTTCGAACGAGGCTAAGAAATATACCACTCCTTCCTTACCTCCCCCTCCCGTTCCATTATCGTCCTCAACTGCCATCTTCCGCCGTCGCAAGTGGTCCCTAACGGCCCTCTCTGTCAAGGCCACCTGGCGCGCTTTGCGATGATGCCATTGCCAGGAATCCAGAGGAAATGAGCGAATGAGCTAAATCTCTCTTCCTCCGTCTCCTTTCATCATATGTGGTGTTTCGGAGGCGAGATGCTGCCTCACGTACGTGATCTTACCATCTCGTTAGATATAGAGCGGTCGATCGCCAACTCATTTAAGGTAGATCTCTGAAACTTTTCTACCCGCTCGAAAGAATTTTTAGGAGTGAAAATGGACGGTCGATCACCACGTAATTGGATATTGATAAGTAGCTCCAAAGCTTAAATCCTGAAGCCCAAATGACATTTAATTAAATACCGCATTTCAAACCCTCCCCCCTTCCCCCCCTCCACCCCCTTCCCCGCTCGAAATAATTTTTAACAGTGAAGTTGGACGGTCGAAGTGGGAAATGATAAGTAGCTCCCAAGCTTGTAAAGTCTGAGCAACCTTGATATAGACCATGAGGAGATACGAAATGAAATTTAACTCTCATTCGAAATTAATTTCATGAGATTAAAAAACTTTATCGAATAAAATGATTTCCTCGTTTAATCTTGAGGAGAATGTCGTCGTGGCCATTTTGCGGTATTAGCAAAATTCCGTGGTTGTGTGGGTTGCATAAGGTTTAGGAGACGGCCTTTTTAGCGGTTTTTCTACTCGCTAACATATTCGGTGTCTGTCTGTCCGTCTGTAGGGACAGTATCTCAGAAATCCTTTAGCCTGGGTAAGCAAATATTACTGGATAAGTTGGTCTATCCAAGAGCTAGACATTGTAAACTTTTGGTGGATCTATGATCGGCCGCTGGGGAGTAATAAAAAAATTGCTAATACGTACGTCCTACAAATGTAGGCATCTCCGATTCTGCGATGGAAAGATAATGCGTTATGTAATTTGCTCTGCAATTCATCCATCGCTTGTTAATTCATAATTTTTCGCGAAACTCTCGCAAATCGGATATTTCCAGAGCGTTGCTGTTTAATTTTATTCGTTCATATTTATTTTTCTAATCGTCCTCTTTATCCGATACTCCGCGTCGTTTCCAGATCCGAATTCCTCTGGTCCCTGAGGCGATTCCGAAAGGCATGCCTCCTCCTTCCTACCCCCACTCCGTTTCCCAGGGGCTGCCCAGTATGTCACTCTGGAAAGATGGCCCCGGGCGCCGTGTGCTCACAGCCACTGCCCCGCTGCCCACTCCGCTTGATTTACGAGAGGAGACCTCTGGCAGAGACATCTTGCCGTCGTCCGTAGCGGTCACTCTTGAATTTGTGGTCCAATAAAATCGGTTACGTGATCTAGCCAGTTAGATTAAGGGGTGAGGGAGAGAGGTCACGAAGGAAAGGGGTGGTTGGTTACTGACTTTTGGTCCATTTCCTTTCTGTTAGCCGGGAATTTAAATGAGTGGATGAGTTAGCCCGTCCGGCATACGAACAAGACGCTCGTAAAACGCTACTCGCCCTACCTCTCCCCCCCCCCCTCCTTCCTCTTACCCTCCCTCGCCTCTTTCCTCTGTACTTTCCGCCTCCCTCCCCATTCCACCTCCTCCCCTACACCACTCTTCCCTTCCCATCGTCCGTAAAGGAAGGTTTTTTGTGACGTCCCTTCGATGTGACGTGGGGAAGCTCTTTCTCTCTCTCTTTGTTGTTTTGTGATGAGCGGTTCTTCAGATGCGAACTCTTGGGAAACAGCGTCGGCTTTGTTTTTTGTCGGATGTGTGTAACGAAACGCTCTCGAGTTTTATTGAAGTTCGCGATTACGTCGGCGAATCTTGGGATAGATCCAGTGTCTCACGATGCCGCATCGAGGCGCTGCTGCTACTCGGGTTGAATTTCAAAATCTCTCGTGTCCACTTAAACGACCATTATTATTAGATCGCCTTGTTTTATTTTTTCCGCGAGAGATATATCTGCAGAATTTATACTGCCTTCTTATTCTCTGCGGCGTGGATCGCGGGTAGTTATCGTCCCTTCGCGTGTGCGAATCGTTTCGAATCGACCTCGTCTTGTCAGTTGGTCGGCCTTAGCACGAAAGCCGGGTTTGGGTTTTAATGCGGCTGGGTGAGCGTAATTATCTTAGCAAGACATTTCGAAATAAACTAATTATTTTTTTAGTTCGAATGCTAGGTAATGATTGTTCGCGTGGATTCCTACATAAAAGTAATTTATCCATTGAGTTAAACACGTGGTCTTCTACTTTCTAACGAGTGTTACGGGTGACATTTTTATGGGGAGAATCCCGTAACGTGAGTTTATTCGTAATTTGAGTAGCTATTTCGTGGAATTATCAAGTTTCCAGTTTATCCTTTTAATGGGTAGTCGCACAACCCTATTGATGCTGGTATTGTTTGGTCCACCTGCTCCACCCTCTCTTTGCTTCTCCTCTACGCCCCCTCTATGGTCCGAGGGACGCATCGCCATTCCCGTCCACGCCCTCTCCCCTCCCTCGCTCCAATAAGACGCCCGGATTGCTCACTTTATTCTCCTTGTCTCCTACAGACCACACGTCCCTCTCTCCCTCTCGGTTGCTCTCGCTACCACTTTCTCCCCCTTCCACCAACACTTGCTTCAATCTCCTCCCACCCTCCATCACCAACTGGGTTCGACTTGGCTCCCTCGTTTCCTATCGTCTTTCTCCCTCTTCCTTCCTTTCTCTCTCTCTCTCGCTCATTTTCTAGGCACTGCCGCCTCCATCTATCGTCCTCCGTAGAACTATCTCTCTCTCTCTCTTCCTCTCACTCCTCCTTAAGGAGCCATGATGGGCGTTTGTCGCTCCTGAATGATTGATGCGGATGGGTGGGAGACTACCCGCGAGCACTCTTCGATAGGCCGTCTACCGCTCTTTCTCTCTTATCAGTCTTTCCTCTCTGTTTCCTCGTAGTCTCACCTCAACTCCTCTCTCATTTTACCGTTTCTTCCTACCTCCCACTCTTCTTTCCTCCTCCCACTTCCTAATACCTCCTCTTTCCCATTAATACCTCCTCTTTCCCATCTCTTCTTCTCTCCCCATCCTCCTGCCTCCTCACTCCTTCTCTACCTCTCTCTCTCTCTCCCCTTCCTCCTCGCTCCTCCTCTTCTTTGACCAACCATTACTTCCTTCGAGAGACGGAATACGTGCCGAACACGGTCGTGATATGTGTCCACGATGGTTCGAAAATTTCGATTTCCCTCCATCGACTCGACGTGGGTGTCTTTGCGTGACCATTTTATTTGTTATGAGGCGTCGTGGCAGTCCTCGTGCGTTGACCATCGTTTGAGCAAATCAGCAATCCGGTCTCTCTGTTTACGAGGTATGGCATCCTTCCTTTCTCCTTGGGCATCGATGCCCTCGCCGTTTCGTTCGGAAAATAATTCACGCCCGGGAAATACGCGGAGTGATACGTACGGCCCGTACGGAAATGTTCGTAATTAGCGCGGATCCTTGTAACGGAACCTGCTCGATCGAGTGGAAAATTCGGGAGCACCGTTTTTTGATCACACGCGCGTCCCAACATCAGGCGCACGCTTATCCGCATTCATAAAAGGATACGTTAAACAGCTTCTTCAGTTCGTGGTTCACGGAGTTCACTCCCGCATCCCGTGTAATACGACGCGCAATTATCGGATGAACACGTATTTTTCGAAGCGGAACAGTTGAAGCGTGAAAATTTCTCCTATTCCGCTTTCTCCTCCTTCCGTCTGAGATGATGATGATGCCACCTATAAGGAACGAAACAAGAGGGGGGAGGGGTGGAAAGCCCTTTTTTTCTCGAGGTGTCGGGTCGAATGGACGAGGGACCGAAAGGTCGAAGAACCCGTCTGTTTATGCTAACCAGTAGGAAAGAGCGAGAAAGTAACCGTTCGCATATTGGTGTGTGGGTGATCGTGTCCCTCTTGCAGGACACTCGCGGTTCGCGTCCGTCCTACGCTAGCCTCCGTATCCTATGTATTCCCATCCTCTCTCACCTGCCCACTCACCATCTTCCCTCTCGCCGCCTCCTTTTCATCGGCCTCCCTACCTCCTTTCAACCCTCAGGGTGCCGGCTTCGCCGTGCTTAGTCGGAAACACCCACCCCTAGCTCTTTCCGCCTCATTATCCTCTTCTTCGTTTGCTCCTTAATTTGCAACCTTTAGTGCCGCGTCCATTCGACGCCAGCAGATTTACATCCAGACTCTCTCCCTCTGTACTTAACTACCCAAGGCCGGCGCCCCGACGTTCTTCTATTTTCTGCATTTTTTTCAGATAATACCGCGTCCCAGCCTGCCTGAGGCCTCCGTGTTCGCACCCGCCGTCGTCGCCCTCCTTTACCAAAGGGAGTTATCGTTATCGGCCAATTCTCGCTCGCTCGTGGGCGTGTCCCGAAAAGTGGGCATCAGACGCTTATGGCGACTTTCCGGACTGAATTTTTCGCTATTAAAACTTCGAAGGCTCTGTCGTATTCGATATCCTGCGGAGGTTGCGAGAGAAAAAGGGAAGCTTAGTCATTGGGCAGTGGTGATTGTTACTTCTGGTATCCCGAAGGCTTTGCCGTCATACGTTGACGTTGATGTTTTGCTTTTTTTTCTGTTCTTGGTAAGAGGTCGTCTTGATACCCAGCCACGTCGCTATTCCCGGAACTTTTTAACTCGGTAATTAAAAGAATTGAACGAGGTTGCTTCAGAAACAGATTTTTTAAAAAATGTCACAAAATTGAAAAGAAGACTTCGTTGTTCAGAAACAACGAAATTTTATAATTCATTAATATCTTTCATTTTATGATATTTAATCAAATACTGAATATACCGCTGAATTTGATTTTCAAACGATGATTAGGTAAGGTCTTTTGGCTTAACCTCTAAAGTCACAATCTCTAGATTGTTCTATTGTGAGGAGAATGAAAATCTTGAATTACACAATATTAAAAATTGAAATATTTCTAGTTACTAATTAATAAGCTATCAACTTTCGTAACATAGGTGATTAAAGGATGTTAACGGCTGCTTTACAATATGAATTAAAACAAATTCAGCTCTTGAATGGCAATTAAATATATTTAATAATACCTACATATCCGACTTTACGTTATACGACTATTTTATTAATTAAAAAAGCATCAATTGAAGTTAAACCAGGCTAATATCGAGATTGTCAGGGTTTATATGTTAAAATGAAGTCGTACCCGTTAGAAATGCGTTTCTTTTTTAGCTATCACGGAAATATAGGAAACTTGGAGATGAGGATTGGCCTTTCTTTGGAAACTTCTTTTGAAGTTTCAATAAAAGGAACAGTATTTGCCGGATGGCGCTGTATAATTTGTCATTTGCCAATTCGGGCATTAGGCATAACATGCATACTTCATTGGCGGAACGCATAAAACATCGCAGTATGCTTTGCTTAATTTGGAATAACATATTGTTATGTTCACAATGTTATCGTAACTATATATTGTAGGTGTTGATATTTAACTGTGCCATACGAACGCGAAAATTAAAAAAAAACTGGTTTTGTATTGGGTTTTCATTTCGGAATTTTGTTTTTTAAGTAATGACCGTAAATAGTAGGTATAAATTTAGCATCTTTTAAATTTTGATTTAACTTATATAAAATTCGTATAATCTCTGGTTCACATAAATGCACTCTCGTAAGAACACTTCTCCGTGACTGATTTACTAATAAAAGTTTTTTGCTAGGCGAAGGCTACTTTATTTTTAACCTTGATACGAGCCTCACGCTTATTTTTTCATTTCAATGGATACGAGTCTTTCCTGTTGTCTATGCCACCGATTCTGCAGCTGTTTACCTTGCATGTTTTCAAGTAAAATAAATTCCTTCTGCTTTTTCTCCGTTCCAAAGCGAGTAGTTCGAGACGCGACCTTGTTTCGTAGAAATATCTTGCACATCTAAACTGATATTATTCACTTCAGACAATCTGTCTTTTCCATTGACAGCCTTCAGTTTTGTGGTTATTTTTGTCACGCCTTCCTGAGGTGTACTTAGTGACGCACGTTTCATTCTATCTTTTATTCATGTGTTAGTCGGTTGCTGAAGTAGGTACATCTCCTGACGTCATAGTTTATATTCGAACGGCATTGATGTGACAGCTTTTCTGCTTTGTTAAACTATCATTTTTTCTGCCGTAGAATATAGAATCTTAATTTAAAAAGGTTTTTCTCCCGTAAATTCTTTGAAATAATGAACCTTTGCTGATTTGATCTAACAAAGTTTTACGTGTGTTATTTTATCTTATAAGAAAGTCGCATGAAAACCTCGTCATCTATGTATTTTTCCTTTGATTTTATACGTGCCCTGTGCGTTAAAAAAATCTTAAATAAATTTTATTTGCGTTTTGTTTCAGTGAATAATATTTTGCTTTTTTATCTCCCGTTAAGCTATTATTATGCCCTTTATGCAGCTCAATTAATATTGTTCACAGCGACTGGTATAAAATGCCCGTTGTTATATATGCGCTTCCTTGTTTAAATTGTGGGATATATATTACACACCTCCAGTTAAACAGCTGAACTGAAAAAGAAAATGAAATCATAGCACTTGATTCAGTACAACTCGATAAATCGCTACCTATTTCCTAATTTTGAAGCGCAGATCTTTCGAAAAATCACCTTGATCCAAATTAATCAGTTAATCTCGAAAAAAAAACGGGAAGTCATCCTCTTTAACCCTTACATCGACCTTCTGTCCCTAAACGTGAGGAATAGGGCGCCTGAAATTCCACTGCCGACCATTATTCTTCGATGAAGCCATTCGGAAGAAGTTTCGCTGCCGTCACCCCCAGACATCGGCCTTAAAAAACTCTCTCTCTATATCTCTCACTCTAGAAAGAAATGGAGGATTGGTTTGGCTTTATTTTTATCCCTCCTTTCTCTTCACTTTCTTACCATGCGACCTCGCTCCTTTTTTTCTCTCTTTCTCCTCCCCATGTCATTTCTCTCTCTCCCTCTCTCTGTCTCTCTCTCCCCCCCTCCCTCCCTCTCTCTCCCTCTCTCTCCCCGTGCCCTTTTTACAAAAGGGTTCGTCTTTGAATGTGACGTGGGAATCGGACATCCGCATCAGTCTCGAAATCGCGTGATTATGCCCAATAAGGTGTGTTTCTCCTTTTCTCCCTTTCCCTAGCCTTTCCGCCATTTCCTCCTGCCTTTCACCTTCTACGCTCTTCTCTCCTTATACCTTTCTTTTTTCTCTCATTTGTTCCTATCTAACCCTACGTTTGCATGTCTTTCCTCAAACAGAATGACTCCCCTTACCTCTGTTAGGTTTAATCTTTCCTTTCCCTCCCACCCTCTTCTCTCTATCTCTGCGATTTCTCATATAAACGGTGAAGGTTGCTTCTTTCTTCACTCTTTCCATCAGTTCATTTTTGTTTGCATTACACGCAGAATGGCCCTGTGTTAAATGTAGGAGTCGGAGAGAACGTGTGAGATAGGCAGGGACGTTTTAAGAACTGTTGCAGCCCTTGCCTATTCGCCAGGTAATACCAAGTATATGAAATATTAATAAGAAAAATGGTTTTAAATAGGCTTCAAATTGTATTATTTAGTATTAACTATTTTTTAAATATATTATCTAAACAGAAGCATAGGTAGCGGCGTTAATGTACTGAAAAAGTGGACATTGTTATTAAAAATTTAAACTTTCAGTGCGACACTTGACAAGGCGCTGGACCCCCTGAAGACTGAGGCGTCCTCCGGGTTCGCCTATGCGTTAATAGGCCTCCTGAGATAGGGTCGGAGGGAAGGAATTAAGAAGGGTGACTGTTAGGAGGTTGGAGGTAATTCATTCGGTCGAGGAAAACATTTGGATTTTCTCTTCAGAGTTATTTTGTTTGTGAAAAAATAATATTTTTCTAATTTGAAAATGGTAACGAGCAAGAAATATATTTAGGCTGATCGAATCCTTAAATTTAGCAATAAACTAGCGACAGGTATAAAATATTGGATTTTAATGAGAACGATTAAGATACGCTATCGCCCATGTGATAGCGGCGTTTATGCAGGTTTTCTATTTATCTGTAGTTCTATTTCTTATATTTAAAGTGTTCCTGCCTCTAATTTTCATAAAATAGGTTTCACTAAAATAACTTTTGGTCGTGCAAAATAATATCGTTTTATATATAAACTCAAATGTTTAGATAAAACACAATTGTTTAGTGTTGTCGACCCGAAACAGAATAATTTGCCTCTAGAAGTCTTAAAAATAGAAAACACTTTTCAAAATTTTGCTTTTAAGCCCGTTTGACATGGTCTCGTATTAGCTAGCATAAATGCTAGGAAAAATGCTATTCAGGAAATGTGGTCGTGTCAAACGAAAATGCCATGACATTTTGACCTCATCGCATTTTCCTTCGCATTTTTGATCGCTTGGAAGGCATTTAGAATAGGTCCGATTTTTGCTAGCATTTTTCTTCGCATCACCAATCAGGAGCGACCTCCAATTCCAATATGGCGTATCGTCTGCTTCGCGATTTCTTCGCTTCAGTTGGAAATATTATGTAAAATAATTAAAATACTGTTCATTGGTCTATATGTAATTATAAAAAAAACAAAAAATGTAGCAGAAACTAATTAAAGTTGAATGTTGAAGATAAAACTGCATATTCAATTCAACACGTACGCATACAACTCTAGCGCTGCAAGCCATTCAGTGTTTGATGATCGTATGGTGTGTGGATAGATTGCCTATCGTTTAAATACAAGCAACGATATATATATTTTATAAATATATAATATAATTATAATAACATATAAATATATTTTTATAAATAAAATTGCAATGTACGATATATAGTAAACAAATCGTCATGGCAGAAAAAAACGCGGTGTAGAGATTCCGTCAAGACCTTGATAGAATTGTACGAAGCACATCCCAACTCTTAGAGTGGATCCGCTTGTCGATTTTATTTTGTTTATCTCTCTCTCTCTCTCTCGCATTCATGCTATCAGAAGTGGTCGATTCGACAGAAAATTCGATGGCAGATGCGACGATTCGTAAACGAGATATGCGTGAGAATATGCTAGCATTTATGCTAGCAAATATGCGACCGTGTCAAACGGGCTTTAATACTTCAGAGTAACAGTTTCAAATGGCTGAATTAATCGAGAAAATTATCTATTTCATAAGAGTGGCTTATTGATTACTGCGTAATAAACCACTCGATTACTGAATGCGTCGTAATTAATATTTGTCGTTACAATAACGAGGTAATCCTGATTGTTGAATATAATAAACAATGCGCATAGTCCGAACAAAGGGATATAATGCCCTTGATCTATATTCGAACACGCAAAGTAATCTAAGATTAAGAACTCGGCCGCTTTCATCTGCGATATTTTTTTCCGGTTTCGTGTTCGTTCCTAATATTTCTCTTGGTTTCGGACATTTCGCTGTAATTCTAGTCATATAAACTTCTGATTATTCCAAATTCCCCGTCAAATTTTTTTCGGAAAATTTATTATTTCATCCGTATTTTTAAAGCACGGATATAATTTTCTTGGAAACCGGGTTAGTGGCGTGACCGTTTTTTTGAAATTCCTTACGCGGTTCAGTGGAAGTTGTGCTATTGCGGAATTACTTTTTAGCGATTTTTTTATTCATTTCGTTTGTCCGTCCGTCCGTCCGACTATGCAGACGATACTATGAAACGGTTCAACCTAGCGAAACCAAATTTTCAGGATAGGTTACTACATATGAGAGCTATATGTGGCAAGAATTTGTCGGATCGGGATCAGCTGCTGGGAGCTAATTTTGCCCCATTATTGCATCATAAGAAAACCACGTATATCGGTGATGAGGTTTATATATTTGCTTCTTTAAATTATTTCCCGTCAAGATTCGAACTCAGGACTTGAACTGTCGGAAAGTTTAAAGATTGTAGGTTCTTATTTTTGAAGACGGAATTCAAATCCATGTAGCTTTAACGTACATTTTTAGTTTTTATCGGAAAAAAGTGGAAATTTTTCTGGGTCTCAATAATCGACTACCATGGCAACGAGCTCCTTGCTTTTATATGGGTAAGCTTTTAATGGTAATCAGAGGGCTGTATTATAATGCCATTAATAATAAAAACGACCAATGGAAGAAATTTATCTTTTTGTAAAAAAATCGCCTTATAATATCAGCTTTCGCAGTAGGTACTTTCCTAACTTGTTATACTAGTTCGTTTTTGGATATGCGTATTAGATACTGATAGCGCTAACATTGTTCCCGAATTTGGATTTTAGTTTCAAGTGACTGGAGTAATTTATAAAGTTATTATTTGGATGAAACTCTTTGTATTTGTCTCACACGCTACAAAGATTTTTTTCAAATGAATATTCATCACGATCAGAAGGAAAAGTGGGGTTTGAAGTTATTTCCCCGTTTAACTAGTCATTTGCAAATCACGCTTGAATCATTTAGTCGAACGATGTAATGCAAATGGTCAACATTAAAGCAATTATCAGATAGAGAATATAATATCAACGAAGTATGAAAGGTTAAAACTACTACACTTACAATTAGTCGAACGAGACAAGCCGATACTGGTTGCTTAGTACGTAACTTTATTTTCTTCGCGAAGTGCGTGGATGAGGGGGGGAGGGGGGTGGGGAGAGAGAGAGAGAGAGAAATATTCCGGAGACGCCCTCAAATTCACTCCGATGCGGCACGAGGGCGGTGCAGGTGCTCCCGATAACGGAGGTGCGGAGCCATCCACGGTTATAAAGAAGGATATAGACGAGTGGGTCGAGGAGACGCCGCGGATTTTTACAAAAAGAGAAGGAGATGAGGTCTTTTTTCGGCAACGAGACGAGAGGGGAAGGTTGGCGTGGCGGCGAATGAAATGGAGGGTGTAGCGAAGGTGGAAGGCGATGGGAGGAATCAGATAAGATGGGGCGGTCGGCTCTCCTTTAGGTTCCTGCGTTATGCACACCTGCCCCCTTCCTCCGCACCATCCGTCAGAAGGGCGAGACGTCTTTCTTTCTCACTCTCTTTATCCCTCTTGTTTCTTCCCCTTTCCTCGTGTTTCACTCATCTCCTTTCCCTTTCTCTCCTGACATCCCTCTCCACCGCGGACACCTTTCGAGGCTACCCTCGTTGACTTTGATGGCGGCGTCTTTGCGTTTCTTGTTTTTTTTTTCATTCTCCGTCTCGCTGCCCCGAGGGGGAAACATCGTGAATGTAATAATCTTATGCCTCGACTCGGATAAAAAAATTATAGTCGCGACCAACTTCCTTATGATCTGCTCTTTAGAGTTTTTGGGTGTTAAAGTCTGCTCAGTATCATCTTAGGTTGCGAATTATGTTACGGCGGAGTTATTTTTTTTTCGTGAAGTGTTTTGGTCGGTTTCGTTTAGCGAGATAAGTTTGGTTTCTGCCTTGGGCTTTATAGCTTCAAATCTCCCGGATACCGTGCCATGTGGTTGCACGTTGGCATAACGAGGCAATCGACTACGCCGGAGTCATTTCCGTTTTATAATTGACGATGACCAATCACACATTGAAGGTTCTGTTGAACGTATCTTAAAATTCGTTAAAAATGGCATCTGCCAATTTTTTGGAGGAAAGTATTTGCTTAAATACAAGTTCGTGATACCGTGTTATAATTTACCGTATTATTGCATCATACCCTGAAAAGTTGTTTGTTATAGCTTTATGACCCTTACTATTCTGCTTTTACGTAGAATTATGTAGCTACATCAGGACTATAACATTAACATTACCTTTTTATTCAATTATTATTTTCTTGTAATATTTTGATATCGATGTGTACAATTGGATTATACAGAAAACCTTGTCATTGTTTTACTTTAACATCTATCTTAAAATTTTTCTTTGGTGTAGTCCGAGTATAATGCAAATTCAGAAGATTTTTATTCTTTAGTCTTAAACTGTATTTCTTTTTTCTTCAAGGCATGGAAATATAAATTTATGTTAATACAGATGTAATGGCTTAAAATGTTAATTAGAGTTGAATTAAGGTGATTAAATTATGAATTAAGTTAGAAAATACATTTTTACGTTTTTATTTTAGTTTATTATTAAAAACCTCATTAGTACAAACCTCGTTATTACAAAGTACGAAAATTTTGGTCCCTTCAAGTTTGTATTAACGAGGTTTTCCTGTAATTCATTTTATGTCGTTTATTTCAGTAATACAATTTATAAGAAAGAATATATAAAGTAAAAATAACAGTAGTGTACGGAGAATCAGGTTTTGCAAACGATGATGATGATGATTATAAATACATAACATATAAAACAATGATTTTTCTCTATGCTTTTATGGTATATATTGGTTGCGTTGAAGATTTTCTAATGTTGTAACCACTACTTATCACGAAACGCTACGTTTTTCTGCGACGCTCGCTCTTTCCTTCATAGATTAAAAAACAAGTCCTTTCATTCCAGAAATATGACTCGTGCACTAATTATCCCCAGAATATCTTTTACGATGCTAGGTTTTTATTTTCCTCCGAAGAGCTTAGGATACCTTTCAGGTGCGTCCATATTACGCGAAATTCGATGAAATGAGTACATGACTTTTTGATATAACGCTTTAAAATGGACAGAATTTAAATTTAACCAACATTTCCCTGCCATGTTTTGACGGGTAATTATGCAAATATTGTGTATCTTTATATCTTTTTAAAGAGCATGAACTACGTTACTCGATCTAATAGCACAAGTAGTACGTATCTTTGAAGCATGTTTGGTAGCAGGTTAAAGATTCAGATTGCCTAGATAAGATACGAGACTGTTATCTTAAGTACCTATATTACTTTCATTTATGAAGGAATACTTGAAACATTAATTGAGATTTATTTTTGATCTCGGACTTCCGTGGACTTACTCTTTTCCTTTTATCTGAAATATTTTTTATACCAGATCTTTGCCTGCGCTCTCTTGAACGCGTTTGTCACCTGATATCAGAACGTGCTGCACGAGAGAGCTTTTTGCGTGCCTCAATTAGCATATTCATGAGCAAAAACGGCTTCTCCTTGGATTCGGTGATCATTTCAGAAACAGATTCCGTTTTTCCTGCCTTCTTTTGGGATTTTACGCAAATTTTTTGTTGGGCTATTTCATTTTACGAACTGCAATATTTTTTTTTACGAATTTACCTTCCATTATCAAAAAAAGCTATTTAACAGAAATGATAATAGTTTTCTTGCCAGGTTTGCGCTGTATGATAAATTCTTAACGTTATTTTTCTTGCAATTCTAATTTAGCGACTCCGACATTCGCAGTTTTTTCCATTTCATATATTACTTTTTCGGTAATATTTTGCGTCATTTTCAACATGAGGATTTCTGAATTTTAGATGCTTTCAAGATATAGTTGGGTAAAATAAGGCGTGGACACATTTTCGCAAAAAATATTTCATCTCTCCTTCCCTCCTTCCCCTTCTACCTCCCCGTTTTCCTCCTCCATCCATTCTCCCCTATCTTTTTCCCTCGCTTGAAAAGGAGGGAGGAGGCACATAATTCGACGCTGTCGGCGTGCACTTGAAAACTCCGCCTTTTTATCGCCGTTCCTGGCGACCGACCTCTCCCTCCTGTCCGCCCTCCTATCCAAAGCACCACCGCAAGCCGTCGCTCTTTGCCGCTCCTTTCCCCCACTCCTGCTCTTCGGGGTCCTTGGGTCGATCCCCTGCGGATACGTCGAGTGATTGCGGAAGAGGCGGATTGATTCGTTTGGTCCCGCAGTCCTCTCTCTCTCTCGTACCATTTCTCTCTGCGTGTCTCACCACCACTTTCACCCTATCTCTTCTCCATCTCTCCGTCCCACTTCTTCATACCTCTCTTTCTCTCTCCGTACTCTCCTTTGTGTATGCGGCTGTGCGATTGGACACGGTCGCGTTGTTGACTCTCTTCATGTCTTTATATAAAACAGTTAACCCGCAGTATAATTTTTATTTTATCCCGCCAAGGGTAATTGTTTTAAATGCTCTCCGTAACGCCCAAGTCGTGTACCCTTGCAGCGAATTGCCGTTTCAGAGTTTTAGCGAAAGATCTGTTGCAGCGGTAGCATTTACAGGCTCTGTAGAAATCCCGTAGTCGTCCTTACGGTTGAGTAGGTTACACGAGTCTTTTTTTCTTCGCTCTCCACTAACAAGAGAAAACAAAAATTCGCTTTGCGCTTTATTATTCGGAGCAATTTCCAGCGATAGCGCCTAACTTGCAATTTAGTATTTCTCCTAGATCCCGATAAGGAGGCTGCTACTAAAAAGGAAAGTTTTCAAAATCAGTCGCTCGATCGAAATTCCTGCATAAATCAATCCACGCTTTTATCTCGTGCATACGCTGTAATTTTCGCCTTGTGGTAGGCTATTGATTTGCGATTGCCGAGCACTGGCAATTTTGTGCTCTTTCAAATTGGCGGCAGTGTTAACCTTTTAACTTTATTATTTCTGGTTAATGCTTGGAAATATGGGAGTGTTAGAGGTCTCTCTTAGAAATGTCACCTCCTCTCGACTTCAGTTTCCTTCTACTCCCCTTTCCGCTCCTCTATTTCTCTCGCTTCTCTCATGGCTCATTGCTGTTATCATCTCTATATTTTCCGACACCTTTTTTCCTCGCCTGTCTTTTCTTTTTTATTCCCTTTTCCTTCTCTCTCTCTCTCACTTTCTCTCTTACCGGATGTTGCTTGGAAAAGTCAGCATGTTGGCCGCTGTGTAATGCAAGGGGATAACACGCCCTCGCTCCCTTTCTCTTCCCTCGTATGATGGCAGAATAATGCGCGTGGGAATATGCAGACGTGGAATGGAATACATACCGCTGTCCTGTCGAGGTGTTATTAAACGATTTATTCTGAATGAAAGAGGCGAACAAGGTTCGGAAATAAGAAAAAATCTCTCTACTGTCATTCTTTTCGTATAGCGCAGCAATTCGTTTATATTTCGTTATTAACAAGATATATTTGCATTATTTTCTTTAAGGATAGTCTTTGAAACGCTATTTTGGTGTGTTGATTAATAAAAGTAGTTAAGTAATGAAAATCAAAAGAAATAGTTTATGATTTTTTGCTTCGTGCCGTTATTCATTTGTCTGTCTTTTATTCCGAGAAATCTGTGTATCTTTCCGCGATCTAATGAGCTAGGATTTTTTAAAAATTTGCATAAATTGTCATAGATAAGAATGATAAAGTACGGCAGAAAATACTTTCTGTTTAGAGTGATTCCCATATCGTCTTATTTTTCCTAGATCATTTTCTAATACTTTCCTTTCTGAATATTAAATTACTCAAAGCTCATATATTAAACTGTAATTTTGCATGTTAAAATTAACATAATAGTCTTGAAAGATATTTAGGGATAAAAAGAGAAAATAACATTTTCTAATAACGTTACCTGTATGCCATGTATTAAAATAGCTATAAATCGGGTCATATTTAATTCACAATATTATAAACGCTCATTATTCTTTCGGTGGTAGATTACGGAGAAATGGGATGAAGACGCTGCTGCTCCATCGCCTGAGGTCATGTGTCCTTCTTTACTTTTTAAAGCTCCCTTCGGCGCCACCCCACGAGAACTTTACACCCACTCTTGGAGCATCACACGCCTTCTCCTCCCTTCCTTTCCCCCTTTTCCTCATCCTTCTACTTCCTCTTATCCTCCTTTCCTCGTTCTTTGTGCCCCCAACCCTACCTTCCGCCCTATCTCGTGCGTTGTTTTTACGCCTCCCCCCCAATCCTCTCAACTGTTTTCCTTACTTTTATTTCTTTTCCATTTACCGAAAGTGTTTTTATGGATCGCGTCCAAGGCTTCGCCGCATCTTCAGTCTGCTCGGTGCACCGCATTATCTTCCCCCGTAATTAACTTCCCGACTTCCCTTTCTCCCCTGTCTCCTTTTAGAAATTCTTTTCTCGCCGAAAAAGCAGTCTTGTGAGCGTTTCTACACATTTTTTTTCGATTAAACTTCTATTATCTCTTCCTCGGAGCGCTACTTGAAAAAGTCGGTAAAATATTTGACACAGAATAAATTAATTCCTTTTAAGCTCCTCTCAGAACGAGTGAGTAAACTTCTTTCACGTTACCTCTGATTTAATTTATCATTATGTCCGCATATCGTATGCGTGGTTGGTCACGATCCAATGCTGCATGACGTGACGCGTCGATATAAAACCGATTCCTAGAGAACGGCAACATTTTAAATAGTTTGTCTACGTTTTTCATCGTGCCGCCGCTCTGCCTTGTTCATTTACCAAAGTCTTCCATAATTGGCGTGAAATTCATTTTTCATCTCTTCGATTGGCAGTTGTATTTTTGTAGTAAAATGAGAAAATGAAAACTTCCCTGTTAGGATTCACAAACTGTATAATAACAAAATTAGTGAATCCTACTAGAAAATATTATTTTATTTTTTCCTCAAGTTACGGCTCATTGAATTATAGTGATATTTTTTCCGATTACTAGTTTAACACATTTTTTTACTGAATAGTTTCATGTCACCATTGTCCTTAGTTATTTCAGTTGAATTACGTTATTTCAGTCTACTGACGCATTTCGAGTGTTCGAGACAGGTATTTATTACCTCATTTTATCGTATCTTTCGCAGCAGTTCTCTTATTAGCGTCTTTATTGCTATTAAATGTATCCCACGGTGAAGTTCATTTCCAAGAATATGGTGTGGTTATATTTGATATTCGACGTTAAGGGAAAAAGCTTCCTTGTGGCATATTACGCTTATATTTTCTCTATGATTTCTTAGGCGCGATAAAAATAAAAGAGCATATTAAATCTAAGTGGATGATTAGAGAATAATTTCCCAACCTCAGTCAACTTTTGTCTCGCAGTAATTTGATGTGGGCCCGAAGGACGCCTCGTCGCGATAAAGCGCTGCGAGACGAAATCGACCCTCGAGTCAGGCGCCATCCTGGAGTCGAAGCCGGCGGGCTGCTCCTTATAATCTCATGACCGTTCAGTGGCGTATTTAAGGGGGTTCGCACTGGGCGCGCGCCAGGGGCCCCGAAAAATGTTTTTATCTACAATCAAAGAATATTAAATATCTCATTTTAAAACTTACGAAAATTTTTTATTTTTTTTTTGCGCTGTGATACTTAATTTATTGAAACGGGTAGTCATAGAAAGGGGTTGCCGTTAAATGAGGTTTCAGTATATACTTAGATTGCAGGGTCCCAATAATTTAACGTCAAGAGCCCCAATAGTTTAGCGCCAGGGACCTCAGAATGCCTAATGTGACCGTTACCGAAAAATTTTGAACGTATGTTATGAAATGGCGACGATTACCAAGAAACAGATTGCCGCAGAATATCCGCCTCTGGTCGCGCGGTGGCATTCACTCCACTCCGCCTTTTCCTCAAGAATAACACCAGGGGACCGTGGAATAAAAAAACTCGCCATTTTGCGGATCCTCGTCTCTATTCTCCCCTCGTTCCTTATAGAGCTCGGCGTTAAATCGTAGGAATAAGAGGAAAATCCCGGAAAACAGTTGCGGGAAGCAATGTTAACGCTTCGGCGATCCACTCACGAAATATCTCTGTGCCGTGGTTGATTTTTTTCCGCCCCACGCTGCGCCTCCCTCCCTTTCCCCGCTTCCCTTTCTTTCTGTCTTTCGCCCCCTCTCCCTCTGTTTACTCTCTACTCCCGTTCCCTTACCGCCATTGATTTTTCCCGTTATCTCTCCATCGCGGAATAGATTCCCACCCCTCCCCCTTCCTCTCCCCAACCCTCCTTTTAACACCCGTGAGGAGTTGGGAGGCAGGATGCTAGTCGGCTGAGCTTTGCTTTTGTTTGCGGAACTACGAAAGCGCTGCCGATGCGGAAGGGGAGCACATATTCCACATCACCTCCCCATTCTCCGACTTCCCCTCCCCCGTGCAGTCTACTCCCGCCCCATATATCCCTCCCGCCCCCTTTCCTCCACCCCCTCGATCTTGCCTCGAAAGGGAAAAATCACCGCGGGTGGCCTATGTCCGCAGGGGCCTTGTGGCGGCGAGGGGAGCGAGAGAGAAAGAGAGAAAGGAGAGAGGACGTGGAGAAGAGTTCGGGACACGCCCCAGGCCTCCGTGTGGGACGGGCGGGGCCGCCGCCTCTCTTCCCACTGCTCCCCTTCCCTTTGGGCACACCCGCGACCTCCCTCCTCTCTCACTCCTGGCAATCAGTTATCGCGGCCCTCTTATCGATCCACCCCCGTCGCTCTCTCTCTCTCTCCCCCTCCCTCCCTCCCTCCTTCCTCCGCGGTGGGAGTGGAGAGGGTAGGGAAACCCGAAACTCTCTCATCCCACTCTTAACCTTCTCTTACCGTTTCAACGACGTGAGAGCCCACCAATGGACGGTTTTTAGATGAGGCTCCTCTATCAAAGCAGCTTTTCCTTATCTAAACCCATAGGGAATGCGATCTCTCAAGTTTCATTTATGTAGGCGATAAATCTTCATTGCAGCCTAAGGAATGGGCGACTGCTCAAAAGCTAGGCTCGTAGATTTTCGCCAGGTACGTGTTAATACCTTAGCAGTTCGACTACATTTCTTTGACTGTAAAGTTGTATCCCATCGAAGAATTTTGCGGTGTCATTAATTCGTTAATAACTTCCATTCATTTCTAAAAAATGAAAATATTCTTTTTAAAACGTGAACAATCGAGAATTTATTTTGGTTAGGCGTTTCAGTAACTTTCAAGCGTTGATCTCTCTATAGAAAAAAAAGAAGCACGAACCCGGTTCTCATCGAGAACGGGAGTCGTAGGATCCGCCCGACTACGTGGTTGGCGTGTTTTTGCTCTCTCGGACGCGTGTTCGGGCCGTGCCAGGACACGGCGGAATATCCATGGGAACATTGGGTATCGGGCGCGGTCGGTGACGATTCCTCCTCCCTTATGGGGGAGAGCTTGTTCGCTTTAGTCGTGTGTTTGCGTGTCCCGCGCTGAAATTCTTGCAATCGAGCATCGAATTCGCGGTCTCTTTTTATCCCTTTCTTTTGTAGGGGACCGCGTATCGTGGGAATCCTTGGCCCGAATAAAAGTCGGGAAAAGTTTGGGTACCGTCCAAAATAAATCGTTGGCGGGGTTCATGGGAGTCGTTAATCCTTTTTCGTCTCTAGAAAAAATAAAATCCTCTAAGAATCGTTTCATACGAGCCGATTTTTACCGTCGGCTTTTCTCGAATTTGCCATAGAAGGCACATCAGTCACGCGGCTCGGAAGCGATTTTTCTTCCGCCTTGGGAGTCGCACTGCGCATTCCCACATTCATAGTCGCTGATTGATGGTTTCTGCCTCGTAATAAAACAAGGCGGAGCGATGCAAGAAACGCGCGCCGCTTTGCACGGAGGGAATTGTAAGTATATCCGCTATCCTTCTTAAAGTGTCAGTGTGTAGCGTGACTTCATTAATTGTTTGTGAAAAATGATGTAAGAGCATGTAGATTGCGTTGTTTTTCCATTATTTCAAAGTCGAGGTGTGCCAGGAATTAATCTTGTTTTCGGAAAGTGCCTATTGTTTCGAATTCACGTCCTTTCCGCACTTTTCCTATCGCGGTTTTGTTAATTACAAAACGTAATCAATTGGAAAACTTCTCTTATTATAAAATAGGTTTGGTGCATAAATGGTGAATGCGTAGTTAAAAATATTTGCAAAATTTTTTGCTACCAAATTTCTCTTATTATTGGTAACTCGACGTCTAATAATTAAAGATTAAGATCTTCAGATGTTTTTTTCCCGGGTTTTATTATTATTTTTACATATGCTCGGGATCTTTTGTATAAACATATAACCGCAATGCGTTATGGGTGATTTTTAATTCAGAAACTTCAGCACATTCATTTTCTATACCAAAAGTGCTCCTTATAGGTCACGAACTCCTCGGGCTGGTTGCCAAGGAGATGCTTCCTTCGTACCTACTGCGGCCTTAGATGCTTCCCTACGTGCTGTTGGGGGCAGCGATTGTGGCCAAACGTCGAACTAAGAAGAATTTACTGACAGTAAATTCTTCTGATTATATTCAAGTTTTATATATTCTTTGCAACTGTTAGGGCCGAGTGAATGCCTCTAGATTATTCCAAGCTGCGCTGCTACTATCTTCGCAGCATGCAGTCCTTCTCCACCCTTTCCATCTTCTCCATTCCTCAACTCACTCATCTCTCCTGCTTAATCTCCATTTCCCATTATTCTGATCTCAATCGAATAGCCATTTATTTTTGCCTAGGTTTCTTATTTTACCGATTTAAGATCAAAGTCGCTTTATTCACGAATATTATTCCAATGTTGAGTCATCTTTATCCGCTAGGAAGAGTGAATTTTGCATTTTTTAAATGAGGACATTTTTCGGGAGAAAGATTTATAAAATTAAAACTGGCCATTTGCGTTTGTGCATTCGACATTCTTGCATTACCACTATCAACTATCTACTTTAAGGTGCTATCTAAAAAGACATTTTTACAAAATAGGGTTGAATCTTAATGACAAAATTTCTGTCTACATTTACTTAACTTCCTGTCACTCTCTCTCTTTCTAACATTTTATATAGAAATTTTAACGTCATAGACTATTCTGTCACTTGCATTTTCATAATAAACGTATGCAATATTTCAAAGAGTGCCGCACGCGCTCTCTGTTAAAGATAAATCAAACATCTAAATTTATACCTTCTGGTTTATGTCTTCCGATAAAAATAAAATGTCACTCGGGTGCGCGAATCGTCTAATAGAACTTGGTCTGCCGATGCGGATTTTAGTGCAAAGGATTGTCACGTATGTCGGTTTGATGAGACACCTATCGCTGGTTCACTTCCTTAAATGAGTATACGAACAAGATCGCGAGGCGTGGAATCGCGATCGCTTGATCTTAAGTCGAAGGTGGTGAGTTCTACCCGCTATGGAGCGAGTTCATCGGCTGAAAAAGAGCGAGAGGCAGAGAAAGAGAGAGTACATTCCGTCCTTAGTTCCTTAACTCTCTTGCTCGCCGTCCTTGGGCAACCTTCACCCGCAACTCATCCTCCTTTCCCTCCCTCCTTCCTTCCCTTCCTCCCTCTCTCCCTCCCCTTCTCCCAAGGGCGAACCGTCTTCGTTCCGTTCCGTCGAAGGGGTTAATGCTTCTTCTCCTCGCGCTCCCTGCGTTTTGCATGCAGAGCAGCGACGTCAGCCGTTGGGGAGAGTTTAGGGTATGAGGAGAGGGTGTTGAGAGGCGTCATAGCCGAAAGGAGACAGACTCCTTCTCATGAATTATCTACTTGAGAGAGAGAGAGAGGAAGGAAAAGATGATAATGGGGATATCTTTCGTAGAACACATCTCTGCAGAAAACGGGTTGGTGAAGTCAGCAGTGGGAGGCAATGCTCGCGGCACGGCAAGAGTGTGGGAAGTGGGATGGGGAGGATCGGAGGGAGAAGGGAGGGGGAGGTGGGGTATGGAGGGGGTATGGGACTTGGGACGGTGGGTAAAGGTGTCCGTAAGAGCGCGAAGAAACTGTGGGGATTGCTATTGGTAAAGGCGGGAGAAGGTTAAGAGGAGGCGGTTGTGGCTTCAAACGTAGGGTAGGTCTGATGGGATGAATGCCTCGCTCTCCATCTCTTTCGAGCTAGGCAAGAAGCATCCCTCCTCCCTCCAAATTGGTTCTGAAATTTGTAGCTAGTCAGGAGTCGACTTAATTGGGTTTCGTGATTTTAAGTGCCCATTACGCTTGATTGCGAGCTAGCCTTTTTTATACGGCGAATTTTTGGCCCTCGGAAACTAATTTCCACCGAAACTGCTTGCGACCATTATCTGGTCTGATACGATGGGTTGGATTTAAATAAGGGAACTCAAACTTCTGTAGAACTCTCTCGTTAAAAATGTATGCAAGAGTTGGAAAAAGTTAAACCGAATATTCTAACTTGGAACCGTTGTAATAAATTTGATTATTCCTTTCAAATAAATACATAATAATTACTTGGAAATTATACGGTTCCGTTGCGTTAGTGAAATGTTTCATTTATTCTTAAATAATATTTCTTACTTGTGGGAGAAAATAATTTTGTTTTTCTTAATGGTTCAGCTGATGAAAGCATTTTGATAAAGTGGTACTATAAAAGAGGGTGTTCCTTTTAAAATTTTATTGCTATATTAAAAATATTAGTATAACGAAATATGACAATTATCATATATTTAATTTTTATATGTATATAAACATATAGTATTCACAGAAGTATAGACCATTTAATTAATACTTGCATTTTTCTTTCAGGTAAGTTGACTCTTTCTCGCCGCTGAAGTACATTTATTGAAAGCGAAGTGATCCTAGGAAATTATCGTAACGTAAGTACTGCTAATAGCTGATAAGCCATTATATATATATATATATATATATATATATATATATATATATATATACATATATATACATATATATATAATCTTGATGAAGCAAAAGTTTCCATTACTTAATCGTGAAAGAGGTTTCATGTGTCTTGCAGAGGAAAATATGCTAAAGCGTTGGTATTTTCCCTTTTCCCAGAGAATAAGAGAGTAATTTATCTCGCGATGGTGGTTACAATTTGTCATGTTCATAAAACCATTTCACAAAAAACTTACTTAACCAACTAATCCTAATCAGTAATTTTCCGCCATGGTGATCATTGAGTTGCAAATGGAATTAATTTCGCTATTCATCGACCACGATTTTGACGAAATAAATTCCACGATGGACGCGTGCGACAGCTTTCGGTCATTTTCCGGGAGCAAATAAAAGGAAGCTGTCCTCGAACTGGAGTGCGAGATAATTCAAAGGAAAGGAGATCGACAAACATCACGGGCGATGAATCGCTTCCATTTCCCTTTTGTTTCCCGTTCCGTCTCGCACCCTCCTCTTCATCTGTTTCGCCCCTTTCCCTCATCTGCTGTACCGGTCTCTTTTTCTTTCAACCCTCGCGCTCGATTCTGCCTTTTAGCTCGGCCACGCGACGCCGACGACGTGGCTCTCGAGGTCCTTATCCGGACGTCAAACTCTCGCTCGTCACTACGCCGTCATAGAGGGCGTACCGTTCTCCCCATCCCCTCCCCCCCCCCTCCCGGACCCGGCTGCACCGCACGCATACACATTCGTGACCTTTACGCCTTTGCCGATTGGAGAATTCTTCTTTTTCCCTCTCACTCCCCCCTCTATCTCCATCTCTTTCCACCCTGAAATTCGATGCCTCGGGTGGAGTAGGGGTTTGAGCGGCGCCTTTCAAGCGTTCATCGCCGCATTACCGTGGGCGTCATTTGATGATCGAGGGCACTTACTCGACCTATTTCACCGTAATTGCGGAGGCTTCGTTGGATTTTTTTTCTTTGTGATCTCTCGTACTTTATCCCCGTATTCGCTCTCCGCTCCTCTTTCTCGCTTCTCAAAATAGAGATCGAAACGCGAAGGCTGAAAAATGAAGTGGGAGATACGTATTTTAGTGTCGGTTTAATTTTTCCGCTTTCTTCCCTCGAGTGCGTAGGGGTTAGTGATTGGATCTGTGCAGACTTTATGATGGGGTTTTTATAAATGTATTTCAAGCGCCTTCCTTGTGTTGATTTGCTTCTTTTTAGGCGCGTTTCGCTTCCAGCGTGAGCGCCTATTGTCGTCGGTCTGTCCGTCCGTCTCTGTCCGTTTGTCCGTCCGTCCGTCCGTCCGCATGTTCGTTCTCGGCTTTTACCGAACGGATTTTCATGAAATTTGATATTAAGAACTTACAATCAAAGATAATACGAAAATCGCAAAAATGAATCAGGTAAACCAATCAGGGGTACCACTATACTGGTGACAAAAATGAACTTTCCGTCATATCTCTTAAAGTATTGCTCATATCAAAATTTTTTTCCAATAAAACTTGTAGAACTGGTAAATTAGAGTATTTATTTTTCTATACATTTTTTCGTAGGAGTAACCGTTATCAAGAAAATCGAACAGGAAAGCCTTAAATCGAGTTGAACAGAAAATTTTTTATGGTTACTTCTTCATTGTTGCTAATATAAACAGCCTAACAAACAAACGTTAGAAGATCTCTATAGAATAAGTAAGATTCGTCATCACTTCAATCTAGAGATGTGGAAGTTAAGTTTTCTCTCGAAAAAAGTGATGATGATCGTACGTTCTATGAAACCTTCCGACTCCCTCGGTCTTTCAACCGTCAAATCCAAAGGAGATTCGCGGAAAATGACGAGTGTTGGCGCCCTTTCCGTGGTCTTGCGGTTTTGCGCCTCCGTGTCTTGGCACGAGCCTAACTTCAGTTGCATTTATCCGCAGATGGGGTGAAAGTCCGGCCATCGGTGCATTGCCATGGTCGACCCCTCCCTCCCCCCCCCCCCCCTCTTATTAAACTGCTACCCGCCTGCATCGTTTTGTCGCCTTTCCTAGGAAATGTGGCTGTTAACAGTTCACCAACTCTTGGAAAAACCTCCTTTACCTTTTACATTATGTTTATAAACATCTCTTCGCAAGGATATGATTTCCATAAATAACGCCTCAATCGAATTTATTTTTGTTTGGGAGATTGGTTTTCATCAATTAAATATTCGTACTAGCAGCTAAAAAAGAGTCGTTGTTAACGATTTCCCGAAATTAGATTTCGCCTTTGTTTATATACGCCTTGACGGTTTTGTTTAACGTAATTTTATTTTGGTAGTTTTTAGGATTAGGGTGCAAATGGCATTGTAGCATTTGTCGAGTGTTTCGTGGACTAAGGTATTTGGCAGCCATTCGCGAGGATGTCTGACACGACACAACGTTTATGAATACGCGGCCACGTATTTATGGTTTCCATTCGAGTGAATTCCACACCCGTGTGTATAAAAACGTACACACACAAGATAGAAGTGCAAGTTATTACCGCCCGGGCGAATCGTGTCCTGCAATTACGAATGGAAAAGAACCCCCCCACAACGGTGCGGATTATTTAATTTCCATCTCTCTCGTGAAATAAATAAGGAGTTACGAGTCGGCTGGGAACGATTAAAAAAAATGCTCGACGTCATTTGGAATTTTTAATAAAAATAAGCGCAAACCTCCGAGGCTCGGCCGCAGTACGATATTTTAATTTTCTATTCTGTTTATTACTTTTATTCTTTAATATTTTTCCCCAAAAAAACAGCCATTTAGGTCAATGTGGTAGTAAATTTTTCCTCTCTCTCTCTCTTTTAGCTCTTTCTCACTCCGCTAATCCTTGCACTACGACGCGGAGGAACAAAAGAGTGGAGATGGCGGCGAGACTTGATTTTTTTACAGCTTTTAATGAAATGATTCCGATTCAAATCCCGATGTGTTTTTTTTTCGTCCCGTTTAAGTATCGCGTCTTTTAATCCATGTCGCTTAAAACGCAATGAAAATTTCATTAGCTCTATAAAAATTTTAAATCGGCATCCTTCATCCATTCTCCCTTTTCTCCTTTTTTGTTTTGCCTGCTTCCTTCCTGTTCCTCTCCCCTTTCTATTTTCCATTTTCTCTCCTTTCTCCTTTTATGTTTCGTCCCATTTCGTTTTTCAGGACGTCGTGTGCGTATGTGTGTGTGTGTTTGATCATTTAAGTCGCGGGAAACGTGAGAAATTCCTCAAATATTACGCTCGCTACGCTCCAACCGCGTTGCGTTTTCCCGTTCCGAATGAATTGTTAATGCTCTCTGCTTCTCGAAACGTATTTAACTATTCCTCTTATCCGTTTGATTCATTTTTTACCGACGCATAAAAAAAAGAACGTCGAACGGACGCTTTCACGTATTAGGTAGACTGCGTACGGTTGAGTTCGGAGGGAGTGGTAGAGCGGGAGCTGGATAGGAAAGGATTTCACGTTGCTTCGCTTGATTGTGTAGGTAGTCGGTTATGCTCTGCACTAGCAGCTAAATTGGAAGCCACGTGAAGTTTTGTTTGTTGTTGTAATTTATGTATTTTCGTGGAATATTCTCAGTTTGTATTTACAAATGTCATTAATGCATCATCATCAAACAGTGGTATGCGAAAATATCCATTTAGATGAAAGTTTAAAATGTTTAATAAATAAAAAAGATTTTTGTCTTTAAATCCATGTCGCTGTTCATTCATCGTTAAAATTCTCTTTGGGTAGTTTTTATGCGCGAAGAAACTTTCCCTTTAAATTCAAAGAACGATTTTTATTTTCATATGGTCTTTTATCGTTCACATTTCCCTACATTTTTTTAACGAGTCTATGTTTACCAATCTATTTTGTTTTAATTTTTTTATTAAAATTAGAATAAAATAACTAATATTTATAAGATTTGTACCACGCATTCAATATATCATTCGAGGATTTAATTCACAAAAAAATAATAATTTTAGTGAAACTTGAATTATTTATTAAGTAATATTTATTTTTTGTCGAGTTTTAAGAACTTAGAGTTAACTAGTCGAATAGAAACTTGTATGAGTCACACGAAAACTATGAAATAATTATTACTTAATCAGATTTTGTATGACATACTTCCACAGTTTTCATGCGACTCGTGTTTTATCAGATTTTGTTTCGGATCAATTTCACGGAAAAAGCGTAAGAAAAAAATATTACCTTTCAAAATATTCCATTTCCCGCATCGTTGGTTAATATAGTTTGATTCCATTGGAAAGGCTCTTCCTTGGTGCTGACGCCGCCGTCACATTCTGTGCCTGTCAATCTCTTTCACGTCGTATCAGCGCCATCCCCTTAAATTTCATTCATTTTAAAAATAAATAGGATAGCGGAACTGATTAACCATTATATATCCGTAGCGTCTCGCGTCATAGATTCTAGGTCCATTTCGACCATCATCCATATCCTTCCGCCTCCGAAAAAACAACATTAGCCCAAACATCCCAACGACGTGAAATGCCCTTGTTTGCTTTTTTCCCCCGAGAATCACGATCGACTGCGTGTGAACCTATCGGTCAGATTCGTTCAGACTTTGTTTTGAGTAACAATAAACGCGTCGGAGCGTTCATTTATTCCTTCTCGTCCTCCGTCCTTCCCTCTAGAAGCTCTTGCGAAAAATATCGAGTTTATTTCGCCGGCGTTTTTTTTTCCTCCTCGTCGGAAGCGGTCCTCGTCCCTTCCTCTCCATCTCCATTTCCCTCCCGAAATCCCTCCTCCGACCCGAGCGCGCCCTTCCCTAGTCCTCCCCTTTCGCTCGCCTTCCTTCCTTTCCCACGTCGAGTGGATCCAACGGCGGCTATCCCCCGTATATTAACGCAATGGGTTTCCGCTCTGCATTGCGGGGAAATGCCGATGGTCGGCGGACAAACCGAACACGCGAGACGGAAGTGGAGTCGGGGGGGGGGGGGGGGGGGGGGGGGGGGGGCGAGGGAGGGCGTAGCGATGGCGGCGGGAAAGGAGGCGGGGAGGCATAAGGGGGAACGAAACGTATCATCGGAGGGGTGGGGGGCGGTGATCGAGGCGCGGGGCGGATGGGGGTGGCCGCAGAGAGGAGCGGCGAGGAGAAATGGATGGGGGAGGAAGAGTCGAAAAGTAGTCGGGGCGAATTGTCGAATGGCGCGCGTGGGTGGTGATGGGGGCGGGTGGAGGAAGGGAGATGGGAGAGATGCGTGTAATAGAGGTCGTACTTACGGGCGGGAGGGCGAAGAGCGGAGGAATGACCGGCTGCTGCTACCTTGGCAACGACGGTTGCCTGTGTGTAGCTCGGCGGATGAGTCGCTGTGTATGCTGGCCGTAACGTCTCCCACGCTCGAAAACGCCCATGACTTCTCTCATTTTCCTCAAAAATATCTCGGGTTTTTCGAAAATCTATATACACAATCATACATTTACGTCGAATACCTTTGGTCACCTGTTTTGTTGGAGAAAATCCTCTTTAATGTCACTTTCACTCGCACTTACCCTGTCACTCGTACAATGCCCGAGCAAAGTTTCCTCGCCCTTTCACGAAATTTCCTATATTTATGTGAGTGCGCGTGACGCGATAAATGATTCATTTCGTTGGAATCGAAACGTATTTCTCATAACCACCGTTAACTTTTTTTCCGCCCTGTCTCGCTCCCTCGCTTTGCCTCGATGCTTTTCTATCTATTATCTCCTGAGCGTGGAGCACGCGCGCTTTTGTTGGTCCAGACGTGTCGTGTGAGGGAACGTGAAGGGCTTTGTTTTCCGATTGCGACGCGAAACACCAAAGTGCCCTAACGAGTTCGAAATTTGGTTATGCGTATGGGCGTGCGGGTTTGCGGTCCATGGATTAACTCAAGCTCACGAGTTCTATTGTAATTTGATTTGTTCGGAAATAACTCCGACATGCGTCGTTTTGTTTTTTTTTGTGGTTCTCTTACGGTTGATATTTTCATTCTTCGATGGCTTCGTGTTTTAATTATTAATTTAAAATAGCGCCGAGTGACATTATTGTTCTTTTCACCTTATTAACTGTCACTTTATTTTTATTCTAGATATAGGGTATACCTTGAAAGTAGCTATTGGTAAAGTTGTGAAATTTATTAAATTAAACGCTTGCTATTTTTTTGCTATAATCTATAATTGAGTTTATTGAGGAAATCTATAATATATTATATTTTATAACCATTTTTCTTTCTAGTTAAATATGACCAGGGTGCCGATAAATTTGAAATAAAGTTATTTGCTAAATGTTTGCCATTTAAAATCGCATTATTTATTATTGGGTCTTAGGTAGTGGCGTTGCGTACATGTAGCAAACCGGTGCAATGCACCGAGGCCCACAGCCAAAGGGGGCCGCCAAATGACCCTGACACTATATGTTTCATGATAAAATTAATGATAGGACCCCCAAAATCGAATTTTGCACGGGGGCCCCATAAGAGGTTGCTATTCCACTGGTCTTAGGTGAGTAATGTATTCTGGTATTCTCCGAAGAGATCGTTAAGTTTGCAAACATTTTTTAAATTGATTTATCGGTTTCCGCTTGGGATTTTCCTTCCTTTGGTTGGCCTCGGCTATCTTTATTTCATCTCTTGGCCACTTCTCTTTTTCTCACTTTCTCGTGTACTTTGCACGACGCTTCCGCGATATTGCAGTTGGACAACTTAAGGAATTAAGTTTCGTGTTGGATTCTCTTTTGGCCGTCCTTTCTGTGCATCCCTTTTTTTCCTGGATGCAGATTCAATTTCCTTGCAGCGGAGAGGAATAAAAAAACACAGAACAAGTTGGCTGCGAGGCCCTGCCGGAAACTGCGGTGTAGCGATTTTTTTACTCGTCTCTTCCAATTTTAATCCGATATTACTTTTTACCGAGTTACTGCTTCTTTTTTGATGGAATTTGTTAATTTGATTTTGAGGCTTATGTACCCGTAAACTTACGAATCATGTTTTTGTTTGCTTTTGTTGATGCGGAATATATATTTAAACGTGCTTAGTGATTTCGGAGTTAGTGTTTTCATGAGTTCCTTTTCCTGATATTTATTTTATTTCAAAATTATCACTATAAATTAATTTATCAAAGCAATATACATTATTTTAGTCAGGTTTTAGCTTTATATTGTGAAAATATTGAAATTCTATTATCAAACGTCGTGTTTGCCCCTTGGTTGTCATCTTGGTCACGAGTTTTCCCTTTATCGGTTAGCAGTTATTTTGAATTGTCTTGCCTAACAAATAAAAATTTAAAAAATACTCGCAGGTTGATATTATATACATTAATATTATACGAATGCATAACTAAGAACTTTGTTATATGTGACTAACACAAAACAGCTCATACTAGACGTTCTGCGTTAATCCATTTCCGTAGCTGAACTCACGGGTGTTAGTTCCTTAAATTTTCATTACACCGCATTTATATGTGGTTTTGGAAGGAATTTTCCACTTTGGTACAACGTTTTACAAATATCTCTGGAACAACTGCTTTGCGACTAACGCCACCAGTGCTGCCGCAGCCAGCATTGCATTACCTTTGCAACCCGACGGTCACGCACTAGGTTCATTGTCCGGTCTCGGACTTCATGACCCAGTTGTTGTTCGACGACTCCTTCTTCTCTCTTATCCGGTCAATGTTATACGGACTGGGACTTCTTGCAAAATGTTTTACGGCTTGTGCCCTCGGAAACATTTGCCTGGATCAAAGCAGGCATCTATTATCGCCATATTTCCACAACATACTCTTTCGGAATGATTTTTCGATTTAATTTGAGTAGATTAATTTTTTTCACTTATGGTATTAAATCATTTCAAATGAAATCAGGTTCTTTGTCAACAAACCTTAAAATCCTGTTTTCAAATCTGGCATTTAAAAATACATTTATTACCTAGTATTGAGGGGATGCCAAGATTATTTTTTACCATTTATAATCATAAGTATGGCAAGACCATAACGTCATATTTTGATTGATAGTGCCTCTTTATACCTATCGTATATTACGTTTTTATTTTATATTTTATTATTTATTAAATCCTTATGAAGGATAACGTACTTCAACGATATAAATAATTTTTATTCTTAAAAAAGTAAAGCCTTTAGTAGGAGGAAGTAGTTATACCTTCTTTATACTGTCGTGTCAAAGTCAAAATTGCTCAGGAATTGTTCCATTCAAATACTACAGAGTTTCTAAAGAATTTTATATTTTGAAGATAATTAATTAATTAAAAAATCGTGTCACTGATGTTATTATTTCATAATCTAAATAAATAGGGTTTAAATTTTAGTGCAAAACTATTTTTTTAAGTTGTATTTTTACTAAATAATATCATATCAAGACGTTTTCTGTTTCATCGCCGAGAGATGAACTTTCGTCTTCTATTTTTACTCTCGGAAATTTAAACCTCTTGTGCGTATAACCGTTAAACTTTTATTCTTGCGTCGACGTCACTTCTCAAACATTTACCGACAACGTCATTCGTCTCTTTTATGGTTTGTCCTCGTGGCACCGAAAAAGATCTCAGCACGGTCAGTTTTTATTGTAGAGGAACAAACCTTTTGAAATTGAAATTAGCGACGTCGTCTCAATAGATTCTTTGTTTTTTACCGACCGTCGTTTCGTCTCTTCCGGTTCTAACCCTTGGAGGTGATGCATCTCACTCTTCCCCCTTCCTCCCTCCATCCTCTCTCCTACTCGCCAGTTCCATCGCGCACCCAGGGCTGAATGCGGAATGAGGTCGTCTCCTAAGTCTCAGAGTCCCTCTCACTCTCCCGCCCGCTCACTATAAGCGCCGCCCTCCCTCCCCATTCCCTCTCTCTCTCTCGTCTCTCCCTTTCCCATCGCTCTCTCCCGGGTCGCGTTTAATTCGATTCAGTCGCTGACGGCGGGTGGTGCACGTGTGTGTGTGAATGCGAGCCGTTTTTGCCGCTGAAGAGAGGTGTGGCCGCGAAATGGGAGAGGGACGGAGAGGCCGGGTGGAGAAGATAGAATAGGATGGGATTGGAGGGAGGAATAGGAGAGATTGAGTGCACACACAGAGATCTTCTCTTTGCCATTTTGTCTCATCGGTTTTCTTTGTCTGTACCAGGTTTCCCTTAATACTTTGGCGACCAATGTCGGAAATTTCTGTCTTTTTAATCCGTACATTTTTCTATTAATGTTTTCTACCAAAAATATTGGTGTTTATATGTGTTTTTACGTACGAAAAAATCGTTTTTTGTTGAAAATTACAGGCTATTACTCTACGTGGATGGTCTAAACTTTTGTCAAATTTGTGTATTAGTAGCCGATATTTTTATCGTATTGTAAAAATCAAGCAATATTATTACGTGTTTAGTTTTCCAAGTATCAAATAAGGCTGTCATATTTCAAATACTGCATAACAGAATATTTTGTGAATAATGAAAAAAGCATTTATGAGGGAGGAGTGAGTCTGTTTATGACGCCACCTTCAGCTTTTGAAATAAGAAATCTTAGCATCCGGGTTGAAGTACGGCACTTACATGACCTTGATTTGGGCATTGGCTTGGGACAACATTTTGTTCGCTACTGAAGTGAGAAAAACTTACCGCCTGACAAATGGGAGGAAGGCGAAGAGAGTACTTCATGACGTAGAAGACGAAGAAGTAAAACAGACGATATGATTGAAGTGTTATCTTGATGGACTTCCAGGCTAAATCTAAAAAGCACATTATGTAGGAAATTATGGACACAGGGTGCAAGATATGTCAAAAAAAGTATGTGCAGCAAACAAAATTTGGTGTGCTTCTTACATATACGTATGTTTGACTTTGGGCATAGTTCTGCTACACAGAGTACAAGATATGTTTCAATCGCTATCTAGCCATAAGAAAATAAGAGCATCGTTAGAAAGCAAAACTTTAAATTTAACTAAAAATACCGAAAACAAGTAATTATATTTTCAATACATTGGTGTCCGATTGAGAAGGCCCGTCCTTCAGAAGTGAAGTTGGATTTAAATCCTTCGTGGCCAACTTGTTAAGAAGGAAGGAAGTTAATAAAGAATTGGGGTTGGAAGATTTGAGCTAAGTAAAAAAAAGTGGAGTTATATTATTAGAGGTGATAGGGTAAGTGTGAAGAAGTGCTGTCCACTGAAAACTTACAAAGTTGATTTTTTAGAGGCTAGTATATTGTAGGTAACAACGTCACGCGTGCGCAGAGGGATAAAGCAGCATCATGATGGGGCTTTCGAGAGAAACAGAAGGATGTAATGGACATGAAAAAGGATGAGAAGGAGTGGGCTTTAAAGTAGGAAAAATCACACTGATGGAAAATAAGGAGAAGATAGGAGAAAGGGATGGAAAGAGGGGCGATGGAGAAAGATCGAGAGGGTGACGGGAGTGAGAAAAGTGAAAGGATTGGAGTGAGAGGAGGAAAGAGGCTGCAGAATGGGAGAGAGTGACTTGGGATAACCAGTGAAGTGTTGCGAAAACACGCACCGAGAAAATTGCCACTCGGTAGAAAGTGGCGGTGTGTTAAGTAATGTTCCGACATTTTGGGCCACGTCGAGTCCTGCCTAACCTCTCTCCATCCCCCTCTTCTCTTCTCATGCCATCCGTCTCTTCCTCCTCTCCCCCTTTCCTCCTATAGGAGGGTAACGCCGTAAACCTTCCCATTTGCGCTTAATAGTTTCACCTGGGATATTTTTATCAGCAATCAAGTTTTTTAATGCACGATCGATATTACGACGTATATTTCCATCGATTGAGAATCTCTCGAAGGCGCTATTGGTATATCTTTTAAGTTGAGAGCATTAAGGAATTAAGACATTCTATTAACTCCTAATGACTTTATCTGATCAGTTTTACACATTGCCGCAATTTTATCTCGTTAAAAACCGGGAACATTTCGTTTCCTGGGGTTCTAGTTTAAATTTTACTGATATTTGGTTTTTCTGTCTTTATAACCGTTCGTTTTTTTTTAATACTTTCGAAAAAATCTGGAATTAAGTTCCTGTTTGCAGATATCGATGGCCTTAACTAGTCTTTCAATTTTCTCCTAAATGTATGTTTATTCTGACGTTATCCTCGCTTTAAATCTGTTGCATAATTGCGAACTTCTGAAAGTTAAAATTTTGCTGTTCCAGTTCCACATGTCCTACATCTCTGTTAAATTATCGCTTTAACTCTTTGCGTATGAAACATACAAAATATTGGTCTTAAACTTTTGTATACAGTAAAATTTTGTTAATAAAAATTTCTAGGGATGTTAAATTTCATGTTCTTTTTGAAAATAAGTTTTGTTATAATAATAATAATAATATAAAACTATTTCGAAGGGGACAAGTATAATTCGTATAAACAAGAATTTTATCTTAATCGATTTTGTATAAACGAGATTTTAATTTGTGTGCGTATATATAATTTCCACATATTTTGAACTACAATGATCATAAGAATTTAAACTGGTAGGGTGTATTTATTAAAATTTCCTCTGTGTTAGAGTGCACAAATTGTTTTCACTGCGAAAATACTGCTACCTGGAATAATTGGGATCTAATGACATAAAAAAGTTATCCTTAGCGTGATTTCCATCCCATAAATATCAGTGCCTTCTAATATTCTTTTCTGTCATATTTCATACATATATTCATACGTTAAACCACAGTCCCACGTAATAAAATCACTATTAAGTCATTCGATAGAAAATTCAAACAGTTTTATTTTAAAACTCAATCTCTCCGGTTAGAGGGTCAATTTTATTCGACCACTTCACCATGGAGAACGGAAGTCCTCATTCTTTTTCAGTCGAAGGAAAGGTGGAAGGTCGTGCGGAAAGAGTACGCTGCACTCGTGGCGTGTTTTTTAAACACGATCTTTTTCGTAATCATGTCTTAACCCTTTTCTTCAACCTCAACCCATTGGCCATCTTTTAGCAGAAGTTGCGACTTTGCTTAGCGCGTCCGCCCCCCTCGTTTCTGTTTGTTTCTGTTTCTCTTGCCTCTTTCTTTCTCTTTCTGCCTGCTCAGTATTTCTTCGCCTCCATTTAAACCGTGGGATTGTGACCCCTTTCATCTGAAGTTTAAGTGTAATAAACCATTTCAGCGGCGGTTTTTTAAATAAATTATTGATACGAGTTTTTTGTGATTAGTTAGATTAACGGTATACTTTCGTATGTGAAGGTTTGATTACTTACGGGAACCCATCCTCAATTTAAGTTTTTGGAGTTTTTTTTGGAAAATTTGGACGCCATTTGAATTATCTTGTTACACGAAAGACAATTATGGAAATGCAAATGTCTTTCAAAAACCTGTTTGTATTTATATATTACGAAGAAGATGGCATCTAATGCTTATTGGTAATTCGTGATACCATCTACTCCGTCTCTAGCTTTATAGAACGCGATCGATGCCAGTTATAGTTACCGGTTCGTCGACGAGAGTGAAATTCTCACAATCAGAGAGACGTTAAATGCTAAATGGAGCCGACAGAACGCGTAATCGATGCTCCACTCATTAATTCAGACGAATGTTCTCCTTTCAGTCCCGACTCTCGTTTCGTCATTTTCCACCGATGAAACGTGGGGAGTCCGCTGCCATGTTTGCAAATCCACGAAACCCTTCGCTCGCTGCCGTATCCTCCCTCGCTCTCGGCTATATTGCGTCTCCGAGGCACGCACATGGCCATCTGTTACTCCTTCGGATTATCGGCGCGCGGTCCAAATTCCTCTCAAGGTGAGAGCGGCCCTCCGTTGCCGAAAGACGACAATTCCGCCTCGTCTCCTATAGGGACGTAGCTTTCCGAACTCGTTAAAACCCATTTCGAGGGAGTTTCTGTCGGATTTTTTTCAGCCCTCCCGTAAATTGCGACTTCCTTAATTACGTGGTACTAACCGGTCTCCTCCCGGACGGACGTATGCACGTCAAAAGGGCGACTTGTCGACCATATGGGAGAGCCAGGCGCCTCGGATTTCAATCACGAGGAGCCACTGCGCCGTTTGGCACGACTAAAAAGTGTCGGCAATAAACGAAAGCCAACGAAAAATAAAAGATCGAGCTTCGTCGTCTCCCTTTTTTTCTTAAATTTCCTCCCGTTTTTTATCACACCCACCGTTACCGTGGCCTACTTATCTCTTCTCCCTACTCCTTTACTTTCCTTCCTCTCCTCTGCTCTCCTCCTTCGAAACATACTTATGCTTTCCAGTTCGAAAAAACGTGTGATAATGGCTCGGGAAACCGCACGAAGCCATTGAGCAAGGTAAGAGGTTCAGCGGAATGAGGCAGAGGCAGAGGGTGAGGGAAGAGGAGAGAGGGCGAGGGGAGGGATAGTTCTCGAAGCGAGCGCATTTCGCCGGCGATCCCTCGAGGCATTCGCGTTAGATGTTTTCTTTTTGTCTTTAAATCCCCCTCTCCGTCGCGGTCCACGGAGAACGAACTCTTTTCTTCCTTCGCGATCTCGAGGTCACAATCTGAGCACCACCGAGATTTTCCACATGACCCCCTCCCATCTCATCACGATCTCTCTCTCTCCCCTTCCTCTCGTCTCAACTTTTAAGCTTCAGGAAATCCATCCGCCGCCTCTCCTAGAGGCCTTTGGTTCATCTCTCTCTCAAAAGAAGAGAGCAACTTCTCATCGTCGCTGGCCCGGAGGAAAGAAAGGGGGAGGGTGGGAACGGAAGAGAGAGAGAGAGAGAGATAGGAGGGTACGAGGAAAAGAATATGAGGACGCCAACTCCCCTCAAAATGCTCCGTATTCCTTCCTTAATTCTCCGAGACATCCTCACCGTTCCGTTTCCGGTCCCACGGATCGGGTCGACGGTCCAACAGCCGCCACAGACGATGTCTTCCGCACCCGAAGGCGACATTTGCGAACATGTGTTGCCGTGGAGCGTTGGGAATGAGCGCGCGGCGGTTATGGCTTCGCTCTCCTCCCTTTGTCCATCTCTCTTTCCTTCTCCCTCCAGTCTCCCACCCCACATTCCTGCATTTCGCGGCAGCCTCTCTTAGCATCCAGCCTCCCTCGCACTCCCCTTCCCGTTCTCCCTCCGATGGCGAGGGAGGAGGAGGAGGTGGGCCGTCGTTTGTCGGTCGATTCTCAGCTCTCCTCCGCAGCCATATTCATCTCTTGGCCGCCCTCTCGCTCCTCACACCTGCGACCGCTCTGCTGGCCACGCCGTCCAATCCATCACCTTAGGGGGCGGCAGGAGATGATTAGAATTTCTCTCGGTGAATAGTTTCGGAACCCGCTGTTTTGTTTGTCTCCATCATCGTCTCGATAGATTTTTAACGTGCCATTTCACGCTGGTCCCCCCCTATCTCTTTCTCTTAAGAGTTCGCGGGGTCGAGTCCCGAACGGTACAGTTACGTGTTAAGATGGCGACGGCTTCCGCGTAGTTTATCATTTTTTACTTTTTGGTTCCATCGACCCGCGCCCGTTCGAATCCTGTTTGTATGCCTAATGCAGTGCCGTGTGCTTTGTTATCTTCCTCCATTACCGCTTTAATCGTGCCCGTAAGACTCGTGACACCCGGAACTCATTTACCGGCGGTGTGTGTTTGCGTTTGTGTGCGTGCGCGCGCACATATTTTTCTTGTCCGCAGAATAGTACCGTGTCCCCGCGTTGTCAGTCATATATTTGCTGTACGTTTTACAATCCAGCGTAATTGAAGTCGTAACCGCGCCGCCGCTAATAAGTTATAAAGGAGCGTAAACATGGACTAACGGGGTGTTTGTCCATTGTAACTCGTGTGACAGCGACCGGCGGGTGGGGTGGAAATATCCGAAGCGGCCCGAGTCGTTTATTCCAATTGGTGTGTCGGTGTGAAATTGCGACGCAGGAGTTCTCTCGCTAGACTACAAGTTACGTTTATCGTCTATACATGAACTTTAACGTATGTGATTTGTTTAAAGACTTTTACAAAATGAATTTTAATAACGCGTAAATCCGCTACGTTTTCAAAATTTTAAAAAATTACCTCGCTCATGAACGAGCTGAAAAATAACGCGATATTTTTAATCATTCAATTTAAGCGAAATAAATAATCGTTGCAGAAATAAGCGTCGCGTAATTTTGTCAAATTTTAACGCTGCTTAAATAAGGGAATTAAATTTCATCCTAACCGTTTTCTCGTCTATGCTTCATGGCTGTTTTTTGTCCTTTAAAATATCACCCAGATACCTTATTAGGTTTGCTCTCTCAATGCTTGATATACTCCAACACCGCGTACGTGGCCCATCAAGTGCCTTTGCACACTGCCGTCTCTAGCGGACCGCCTACTCCATAATCCCTTCTCATTCTCCGTTCCATCGCATTTCCTTCTCCCTTCGAGCTGCTATGTTTTCATAAGGAGTTTCCCGTTGTCCTTTCTCTCTCTGTTCCTTCTTCGCTCCTCTTCCATTAAACTCGTTGTGTCTCTCTCTCCTCCCACTCCGGTTATCCTCGCATAATCATCCCAAAACCCATCTTCCTTCTTGATTTCCGCCTCTCTCGATCTTCACACCCTTCTGTAATCCTTTCCTTCCTCCGTCAGATACTTTTCTTTGAAATGTTCCCTTCCATTCCCTCAAAAGGTTGCCCCTCCTCAAACTCGTACGGGATCTCTTCACACGCTTTTCTCTTCCTCACCTCCAGCACTTTGGACGTTGTCGTATTCGCGATATGCCAGCAGTCCTTCCTCTCTTTTTATCTTTCTCCCATGCTTCTCTTTTCCTCCCTCTCATCCCACCGATCTCTACTCTCGCTGATTGCCATTCGGGTGAACTCCTCTCCCCGCTTGCGGTTGGTTCTCTCCCCATTACGTTTAGCGAGATCTACGTTTGTTTTATTTTTACGTTTTTTTCCTCTCGCCTCTCATGCCCCTCTTTTTTTTTCAACCTCGTCCAAGGACCCGAATGGCGTGTATTTTTTATAAAACGAACGTTAAGAGTTTCTTAAGCCTCTTAAATGCAGAATATTTTTTTATGGAACTGTTATTGATGAATAATATAAAGACGACAATCGTTTTATGGTCTATAATTGGTCGATCGTGATAGATTTAATCGATATTTTACGTCAGTTACGACGGGTGTCCCGTTTTGTTTTTACACTTTTTCGATCGAAACTCTGGACATGTAGCGGTTACGGCGCCCACTGAAACGGAACGAGATAAAAAAAAAGCTCTGCTCTTAACTAAGAACAGAGATTTTCATCGATGCATCGTCTCGTAGGTGGTGTCGAAAAAAAGACATACGCGACTCGTTCGGCGTCATTTCTCAAGAGGAAATTGGCTTATGAATTGCTAATGAATTCAACGTGTTTCGAATCGATTAATTCCGGCAAGACAAGGGGTGTGACGCATAAAACACCCAGGTCGGTTTTGTTGTGGATTTTGTTTCCGTCACTCAAACCGTTCTCTTTTCACAAAAGAGGAATCGGCCGATTAATAGCGGTCTTTACTTCGTTTATAGATCTTCGCACCTTTTATGCGTGCTTCAAACGGGAGAGTGGCAAGTGACGGATCCACGGTCTGCTTCAAACCGTTAAATGAATCGCACGCCTCCCCTTTCTCTCTCTCTCGCCCTCTCTCTCTCTCTCTCGCCCTTCCGCGGCCAATACTCCGACTTCTCCCCTGTTTCGGTTTACATAACCCGGTCTGCGCGGCGCTGCGAAACCTCGCTCCGCTCGTTTTTCCCACTCACCCACGCGCTTCTTCCTCCGTCCATCGATTCAAATGCAAATGCATGCTTTTGAGAGGGAGAGAGAGAAAAAGGAGAGAGAGAGGAAGCGATCCCTGGAATTTTTATGTGTTTTTGAAATTAGATGCGGTGCACTAACGTTTGCAGCTGCCCAAGGGATAGAAAGGAGAGACGCTTCTCTCTCCATCTTCTTCTCTCTTTGCGCCTCTTTTTTCCCCGCATCATCTATTTATCGGCTAAACGTTCCGTCAGGTGCGAGTGGATTTCTCACAGTTTTTATTTTACATGATTCTAAAGGTGGAGTTGATAATTTGTGTACTCCCGTGTTGGCGCGGTTGTTGTTTTTTTATGCGTTTGAGTGTAATAGATGTATTTATGAAATGTTGTTTTTACTCTTTTCAGAGATGTTTCGGCGTTAAAATAATATTTTCGCGGAAAGGATGTTTTAAATTATTGTCTAAACCTTCACAATACTTAACATATAAACGTTAATTTTTGTTTAAATCCTTTGACCTTTTTAAAATTGGTGTTGTTAATTTTGCAAAATGTTCGGTCTCCTGTATTACGATGCTATAAAATACCACTTAGCGACGATTTTTATTTCACTCGATGGGTAACATTGTTTGGTGGCTGTGAATTTGCTTCTGCTTTATTCAAGTCAACAGATATTGTTAAGAAAACAAGGTCCCGAGAATTACTTAAAAATTGTTTACATGCATGTTATGGAGTGCTTTCTAAAATGGAAAAAAGTTAATTTATAGTTTTGTCGTTTAAAAAAATATCTTTCTGCTCAGTCTAGGCTTACTTATCCCATTTTATATTCAAATTTTAATTTTACGACTTCGTGTTAAAACACCTTTACGTTAAATATAAAACACATATACTTTAAAGTATATCCATTATACCTAGATAATTTGTGTATTAAAATTTTTGCGCGTTAAAAATGTATTACCTTTTATCGTTCATTTTATAATTAGCGTTTTATATATCGAATTATAAAAGTTGTTGGGTTATGTTGCTATGTATTAGGTTTGTTTTTGGCAGAATTTATTTTTTTGCGTCGAGATAAAATGCTAGGAAAATGTTAAGGGTCGAGTTTTATTTCCATGCTACATTTGTGGCGCTTCAATTATCCCGAGACAATCGAGTTATCCGCGGAGTGTTATCGGCCCTCGTTGGGAACGAGGAGCCCGAAGTATCTGCCAATACCATTTGCCGGACGGAATTTATTTTAATGGCATCTAAAGGGGTTCTTATCGAATTAAAGTGAAGGGGTTTAAAAGCCTTTTCATTGAGGGAACTTGGGACGCCATGCGGTGAGATTCCGACAAACTGGGGAGTTGGGTCCCCTGCTAAGGTCAGCGGCTGTTAATTAACTCTGTCCTTCGTATTTATCCGTTCCGTCCTCTCTCCTAACCCACTTTCTCATGCACCCTCTTTTACCTCTCTCCCTATCAAAACAATGCGCCCACGCCGTCGAGGCGCTCACCAACCGGCGAAAGCACTGGAACTGAATGTCGTGAGAGGAGATCCTTGCAGTGAATTTGGCTTTTTAGCCTTAGTTAGTTAGTACTCCTTTTAAGAATGGGAGGATCGACCAATGAAAATTTTTATTATACTATAATTGACAGTTAAAATGGATATCCAGCGGAAGAATTCCTAGCAAATTAGCCAATAACCCTTGCATATCGTGTCCGTATACAAATTCCCGTTCCTTTTCGATGGGATTTTGGGTTTTAGTGGACATTTTTCCGTCCTGAATAAGTCTTCATAGGAATGAATGCATATCAGTTGGCGATGCGATGTATCGCCCGAGATATGTAGGTACTCATACCGCTACTGGGCGTGGCTTTCCCGGCGGCCCATTTCGAATTTCGCCCTAGTTTGAGATTATTTACCACTTTTTATGCGCGTTATCGTTCCAGTGGTATTAAAATGAAGTCATACTAAAGAAACTCGTGTTCGGGATAAAAAACAGCTAGAGACAAACAAACGCAGCATTTAACGAGAGGTAACAAAATATCCCTTGGTTTTCTATCTTGAACGGAGGGCCCGAAGGTAACGGATAAGGCAGGTTGATTCTTAGGATGAGTCCTGTTTCTTTTATACGTCAGTTGAGTGGCGCATAAATCGCTGCACACGTGACAGCCGAGCAAAGCTATTGTTAGGTATCACCAAATGGTGAAATTAAAATTATCACATTCATACAATTAAAAATAGGTAATATACTGTTTCATGCTCTGTACTTCATGTTGAATAATGTATTACTAATTATTTTTTTCTTTCGCGGCTCCAGTTTTCGTAATAAAAAAAATATTCTACCAAAAAGACAAGTTTTGTATCTGAATGTTATGAGGCACTGAATTCGTTGAAGTGCAATTAAATATTCTGGTTGTAAATGAAAACGACTATAATGAATATAATATATTTGAAGCTTTCGGCTCAATATTGAAGAAATTCATTGATGTGCTAGTACATAACAAATATCTTGAAGTGGTCCTTTTCACGCTTAAGACGTTTTCCAGTTCCATCTGAATCTGAATAAGTACCCTGCAAGCCACCGCAATTGGTGTGTGGCAGGGGGATTTTCACGAAAAATATTTTCAATCTTGTGCACGCACCCGCGACATCTTATTGTGCGCACCTTCATTCTGAAATGGCTCTTACGAAAGCATTTTAAATCAACAAGACATACTCAAGGTACTCTTACCATGTGTACTGTGTGCGATACAAAGTTCATGGTTCTTTTCGTTCGCCAAAAGAATAACTTCCCTTCTACGTAAGGTCGAAGAATCTCAATAATACTGTTTGCCAAACTAATTTTGTCTACCGTGCTTACTCTTGCGTTTGGTCGATGTATCACCCTCACCGCTTGAAATTTTAACGGCGTTAAAGGAAACATAACGCTGGGAGTCATCTTCCTCGCGCAAAGAGAAAATTTCCCTCGCGTACCTGCAGGATTATAGGATATACGAAATTATTTATATACATCATTAACTCACGCGTTTATTCACAATGGATTTTCGTGTATGTTGGTTGGGTGCTGTCGTTGTCTTGCCCAAGTTACGCGTGCAGTTTGTTAAACTCAATATATAGTTCTTTCTCTTCTTTCATATTATAAGTCTTGAAATGCATGACAAAGAAATAAATCTTTTCAGCTATTAAATAAATATTATATTTAAAGCACCAGTGTATTTAGAACTAGGAATACAAAATTCATATTATATTAAGAGAGTTGATATACCTGCGAATGTATTTTTCTGTTTAGAAGAAACTTGCGTTTTCTGATGTAATGTTTTTTTAAAATCTCTTCACTACTAATCCTGCTACTATAAAAAAAATTAAAGACCTTATAACTTGCATTTTTAGCTTATAAATGTAGTTGTCAAAGTAAGGGGAAAATATATAAAAGTTATTTTATTTTTAATTATATATCTCTGTCTTAATATGGTGTAAAATGTCGATGCTGGAGTATTTTATGAGTTAATGGAGCAGTTAAATCGACAGTAACATGTACTTCACACCAAATCAAAACATGCGATGGTGATGAAATGAGGGTTATGTTTTCCCCTCTTAGAAATGAATTATTTAAAAGTCGAAGCACGCTATCTGGCAGTTGGGAACCTGGTTCCCCAACACGAAAAATTGTATCAACACGATTGAATTAATATACGTCACTGGGCGAGTAAAAATAGAAAGTGAAAGTTGCTTATTTTAATTAGCTCTCGGCCATTTTAAGGTTAATTCAATTAACTTTTGAGACCTCTGCACGCCATGCTTTACTGTTTACTTTCATTACGCTGTTTTTTCATATCAATAGTATAATATTCAACGAATTAGGAAGCGGGTAATTTTTTAAAGAGCATTCTCTTGTAGAGTTTAGTTCACGTTGATCGAATCGTTACATCTTTTAATTATTTATTTTAGAATCGCGTTTTAGACCGCAGAAGGTTAAGTTCTCCACTTTGCTTCTTAATGCTGTACGTCAATTGCTTGATCGGGCATTTTATTGTAAACATTCACTATCTAGACCCGGGGACGGCAACCTACGGCCCGCGGGCCACATGCGGCCCCCGAGAGCGCTTTATGTGGCCCACGAATATGTAATTAAAAAGTGATCGGAAAAATTTCACGTGGTTATTTTTCGGTAAAATGATGTCCTCAAAACCTTTCTGCTGAAGTTGTAACGATAATAAATTATGTAGACTTGATTTTTGCATATATGAGACGACAGAAACTCTAGATAACTTCTGATTTGTTCATTCATCCAGTCCGCCGAGGCTATCTCGGCTTTCAATGCGGCCCTCCGAAACATTCACAATTGCGAATGTGGCCCGCCGTGCGGAGAAGGTGGCCGACCCCTGATCTAGACCACAGACCGAATAAATTTATGGAGAATGCATCTCCATGGCTCAAGATACACTTTGTTGTGCTGCTCTATGACGAACATTATTGCCACACCCCTAATATGGGACAAGATTCTTTTTCTGGACGCCACATTTTAAGGAAAAACAGCTGCACTGAGTCGCGCTATTCGCGATTTCTCAACCTCTGATCTATGCAGTGATGCACGTCTTTTTGAATTCTTAACGCAAAGAAAAAATGTTTACCTTAGACATTTATACGAATATTAATTCATTTCATTTTTCCGCCTTCTTTCGATCAAGTTTCCGTAGCGTATTGAAACATTTTTCACAACGAAGTTTATCCTGTAAAAGGGGTCGGCAACCTACGGCCCGCGGGCCTCATGCGACCCCCAAGAGCGTTTTATGCGGCCCGCGAAGCCATGTTGAATAAGTGATCGATAGACTTGAACACAGGCAGTTCCATATTTTTTCAGTGAAAATATGCTCTCAAAACCTTACCGGTGGAGTTTTAACGCTATTAAACTAATTAGAATTTATTTTCACCAATATGAGACCGGAAAATCTCCAGGTAACTTCAGATTTAAACGCCCATATAGAATAGGTTGATGACCCCTGCTGTGAAACGGTTGAGGTTGCAGGGTTGCATAAGCTCAAGGATACGGAAGGATTCTTCCGACCGAGACGCGACCGATAGCCCCATTTTGTCGCTTTCATTGCGGGATTTTAAACACGTTTTTTTGAAATAGGAAGGTAGTGTTGGGTGGGTTTTTCTTAGAAACGACATTCGCACGAATAGAATGGTATTTGATCCTACAAGTTTACCACTGTTAATTGATTTGAGGCGGACTCGCTAACCTTATCTCTCTCTCTCTCATTCGTTCAGTTGCGATTTCTGTGATATCGGATCGAAATTCGAGGAGGATAGGGAGTCGAGTGGGCGTGCCCTCCAAGGGCGAACGAGACCCTAATATTGACGAGGAAGGCCAATGTCCTTGCACGAAAAATAGTCCTAACCTCTCTCTTCCTCCTTTCTCCATCCTCTTATCCCCCGTCCCATTTCCTGAGCGGGTTTTTTTTCCTTCCACACACCGCGTGTGTGTGGGATTCGGACGTGAGTCGCCTGGAAGATGGAGCCAAACAAAAAAAAAATACGGAGCTCTCGTCCCCTTTAGCTCCGAGACCCGCCCGCCCCCCTCCCCCTCTCCCCTACGCTCTTTTTCGCCCTACGCTACGCGTACCCGAGGTGGGCCGCCGTGCCCACGCGCGCCCCCTTTCGCCCTATCCCGCTGTGTCTCTCGAATGCAGTCGGCGAGATTCCGCTCCCGCCTACCCTCTTCCTCTCCTTTATCTGCCCGTGTCCGTATCTCTCTCTCTCTCCGCGTGTTGGAGGGAGATCTCCGTGGGCATGCCGTGACTGATCGCGCCGTGGAATTGCCTCGCTCAGGTGTGACTCTTGTTCGGAACGACTTAATGTGTCGTTGCCTCAGTTGTTCCCTTTGAAGGCTTCATCTCTCACTCCGTCCGACAAATGAAATCGCCAACTCCTGTCGACCGCGAGACACGTTGCGGATCTTTCGATACGGGCGGCGGGAGATTGAGCGGTGAAGACGACGTTCTCTCCGGAGTCGGTTAAAAGCGTTTGGTTTTCGCACGCGGTGCAAGGGATGGGGAAAGGAGGGAAAAGCGGAAGCGTCGGGGCTGCTCCGAAAGTTAAAATTTTATGTTAACTTTGGATAAAGTTCGATTATGGTATGAGTGTGTGTATAAATGTTAAAAATAAAAATTGAAGGGAATAATTCCGTGGTGGGCAGTCAAAAGGGTATAAGTCGACAATTTGAAGAAATTGAGTTATAAACACCAATCGTCCAAAAAAATGTTTAATGCTCAGGAAAAATGGTACAAGTGTGACACCATCCATTTATTCTGAAATAGTAATACAAAAAGCATTAAACAGATTTTTATGACAATTGGTCTTCATAACTCAATCTCATCAAATTGTCGATGTATACCCTTTTGGCTGCCCACCACGGAATTATTTCCCACTGTATGCTTTTTCCCTGTTTTAGTAAAAAGACAAGATATACATACTTATAACTTAAAATTTATTATTTGTTATTATTAATCACTATTATTAAAATCCATTATTTAGAATAGCAATAGCCTTTCTTTATTTTATTACCAGGAATATATAAACTCTTTTTCCTTTTGTCATTATACACGTAGACTTGGAAGGTTTTATTCCAAGAACTCCGGCTAAGTTGAGCGCTGAGATCAGCGTAGCCATTTATTCCGCTCTTTTCCATTCATATATTGCCCTAACGCAGATAGTGGCGTTACATAATTGCGCTTTGATTGCAGCGATATATTCCGTGATGTAATGGGTTGGATTGCATTTTGAACTAGAAGATATTGGGTGCAGCATTAATCTCAGTGCACATTTTACTCCACCCATAAGCTTTTACTCTGCGCAAAGTGTCTTTTCGAGATCCAAAGGCACGATGCTTCACGAGGCTCGATGACTTCCGTCCTCTGTTTAGTCTTCATCAGAAACGTTATTTTTCCAGCCTTTTCGCCATTTCTCTGCACAAGAATGTCGTTCAGAAAGTAGACATCCGCGCAATGGAAGCATGGAGAAAGAGAGATGGATAAGGTCCAATTACCTCGCGTTATAGAGGAATGCAGTGTTTCGGTGATAAGTGAAGGGGGCGTGCAGTGGCGAGAGATGGATGCGGAGAGGAGGAGGTCTCGGAGAGATTTCTCATTCGGCCGCGGCGGGGGACGGGGTGGCCCCGGGGGAAGGGGTGGCCCCGGGGGAAGGGGAGGTTTGGAGGGCGGTGCGGCGTCTGTGGGCGGACAGGCGGTGGGAGGCAGGTTGGAAGTGGGAGAGAATGAGGACAAGGGGAAGGGGAGAGGATGGCGTGCATTGCTAGGGAAAACGCAATTTCCAATTCGTCCGCTTTTTAATTCGCCAAAGTTATTTTTAAAAAAAACGAATCACTCGTTAGACAGGGGTTCGATTTTCATTTATTGGATTTTTCGCACCCTTTGTAAGCGCGGAAATTTGGATTCCGGTGCTTAATATTCCTGTGTTGGCGATGCACGGAGAGGAGAGGAAACTTTTATTTATCTTTATTTATTTCTCTGATTGAAGTAACCGAGCGAATATTTGCATTGCCGACTCGTTTGCGATGTGCTTTTACAACGAACCCTTCCACGAAGTGAACAAATTAAAGGGTGGGAATAGAAATATTTATCAATAACGTATGTTAATTACATAAAAAATTAAAGGTTTGTGGCTGGTAATAAAAACGTCGCAACGCATCTCTCTCGCCGTCTGTAACTGTGAATTCTCAGAATGGAAGACGTATTAAAATTACGCCCTCCGTGTCTTAATGTCGTGTTAATGGATTACGTTGCTCATAGTTAGCAGTTTTTGTCATCCATCCTAATGCATTTAGATGCAATTTACTCGTTTTGTCGCGCACGTTATTTGCCTCGTAGCGATCTCGCGAGTACTACGCCATTCGTGTGTCACGCGGTACCATCGCGTGCGCTCGTGTTTCAGGAATCGCACACGCGAAGGGAGCGACCAAATCACCGTCGCCCTCGGTAGCTTTTTCCTCCCACTCTATCTCTTTTTTCCACCGCGAGCGCTCTAGTGAGGCGTTTCCACGCGGCACTGCATTAAATCAGATCTTTGCGTAAACTTTCACGAAATCATGGCTCTTCATCTATTATACCTTTTCGGGTCGGACGTGATCCCAAAACAAAAAAAAAAGTGTGTCGGTCGCAAGTGGGTGGTGGTCGGGTCAAGGCGAGGCGGCTCTCTCCTGCTGTCACACTATTTTTCTCTCTCTTGTCGCTTCCATCAGGAGGAGTGGAGTGGGGCGGGGAGGGGGGGAAGAGGAGAGGGATGGTCGCGGGGTTTAGAGAGAGGGAGGAGTCCCGCGTGTTGGTTGACCCGCCCCTTCGTCGCTCTCTCCGGTGTGCGGTCTCTTAATCCTCTCTTAGCACTCCTCGCATACTCGCTCGCCTCCGATTCGGATCAACGACTCGTAAATCCTTGTGCAATCGACGGACATTAAAAATGGAAAGCGCCAAAGAGAATAATAAAAAAAGAAGCTTTTCCGTAGATTTCCCTCTTTTATTGTTTAATTTTTATGGGGATTTGTGGACGTCGTTGCCTTGATTTATTGTCGTTCTAGTGATAAACATATAATTTTTTGCGTTTTTCTCGAGATAAATCTTGTATATTCGGTGTGAATTATATAAAAAAATATATGGGCAAATGCTTGTACTATTTCCCGCACGTAGCCGTTTTGCATAAACCAGTTGTTTTTTTTTCCTGGGTTTCCATTCCTTTTGTATGTTTTCGGCGATTACATCCATATTTATTGTCTCGTTTTGTCCAAACTGCTTTGGGAGGTAATGGTTACGATAATTTCAATGTTCCGTGTTTGTTTTTGTCCGTACATTCTCTTTTTGTTGATGGAACCGTAAAACACAATATATGTATAAGGTTATTTATAGGAAAAATGTAAAGTCTGCAAATTTCTCTTGTTCGCGAGGTTCGTAATCGAAAGGTTATTTGTATTGTTAAATTAGGTGGTGGAGCATATTTCGTAGTTTACTTTCCCAAGCAAATTTTTAAATTTAGAATATTTAAAAATGTCTTTTTCGGTTTAAAATGATTTTCGTATTAAACTGGCCGTAGGCCAGAGACTAATGTGGAAAATTCAAAAATTTTATTTGGCGTCTCGTCCATTGTGGTCGCGGTCGTTATCGCAAATAAAATGCGGCGATGAAAAAGCCATCTTTATTTGGCATTCACGTTCGTGCTGCGTCATCTGGAGGGTCAATCAGGACGTCTGACCCGTGTTGATGAGCGGTTTTGTGATTCGCGGTCTTCGTTAACGACCGTTTCTTCGGTTAAGATTCGAACCGAAAAAGCTGTGGGCTGCACTGACGGGCAACACTTCCTCTTCCCTGCCCATCCTCTCCCTCTCTCTCCAATGACGTATTCAAAGTAACAAATGACGAAATGCTTTCAACGATACTGCCGTGATTGTGTCGCAACCACGAACCCCATTGCCCCGCCAACAGTTACGCAAATACTCGGTTCTCCGCTTCCGGATATCGAAAAAATATTTGCTATTTTTTCGAGCTTTTTAATAGCCACCGAGTAGGGTAGCATTTTGTAGACGTTATTGTAGTACCTTTTTTTATCGCGTACAATCCAGACGGTAATGCTTCACGCCTCGCTTTAATGGGCCGAAGAGCAATTCATTTAACGGTTACTACACATTTTTGTCGAATGAGTGGAACAATGTTCCCGGCGTCATGTCCCTCGGTCTCCAAACGAAAATAATCTCGCTATATTGTCTGTCGTATATCTTCATTCTGGTCCTGTATTTAGAGTGACCTCTCTTTACTTTCGACGCTCGATGGAGCAGGCGGAATGGACCACCGTCCACCGTTCATCCCTCCCGGCATTACCATCCCCTCCCTCACCTCTCTTCTCCCAATTTCCAGGGCCCACTTAAGCCTCCTCCCTCACCAACCCAACCTCGAGGCCCTGCCCCGCGACCACATAACTCTGACGTCCCATTCTCTTCCTCCTCCACCCCCGCCTCTCCCTCCGACCAAAAACCCGCCCGATTCCTCCGTCCCGTCTTCGCCCCGCGCAGATCAACCCCCCTCCCCTCCTTCGTACATCCCCCCTCTTCTCTCCCGCTGCCGCTCTCCGACCACAATCGGCCTCCTCCGCCCCCGCAACACATCTTCTCTGCCTCACGAACAGTTAGCTGGTTAAAACCATTCGGCCATCCAGAATGCGCGCGGGAGCGAACGAACGCAGGGAGGGAGGGAGAGAAAGGGTCGTAACCAGATGGTCGAAGGGAGGCGGTGAGGAGGAAGAGAGAGAGAGAGAGGGGAAGGGGGTGTGGTTTGGGGAGAGCGAAAGAGAGAGGGACGGTGAAAGGGTTGGGAGATTAGGACGAGGGCATAAATCGGAGATGGGCGAGAGAGGGAGAAAGGAAGCGAAAGAATAGAGGGATAGAAGGAGAGAGAAATGAGATCCAAAAGGGAGCGGGAAAGGAAGAGGCGGAGAAGGGTGAGGGTTGGTTGGTTTGGTGTCGGATTGGAGAGGGTCTATGGGAAATGGAGGTCGTGTCTGTGGGTGGGGTGGGGAGGCTCTCTATTCGTGGGAGGTGCGCTTATCCTAGGTGGCCGCACCCTCTCCATCCTTTTTCCCTCTGCCGCCATTCCGTCCTTATTATTCCCTCTAATTCCCGCTCGGTCCTCTCCTCCTCGCACCGTCGTTGTAATTGGCGCTTGTTGGAGAATCAAACGCTTTCTTCGGTGATTATCTGTCGCGGTTCCCAATCTTCTCTACCTTTGCTCACCTGCACCTTTGCTAAAATATTTTACAGCTCGTCGTCGTCGCTTTGTAAATTATTTTCAAAGTTCGCGTTCTTTATTTTCAAGGAGCCCTAATCTGTCATCGAGTCAGTATCTGAATATCAAATTCTCGCGTAAAGGCGTTTCCTTTCGATTTCTCCGCGAATTTCACGTTTTCATCGGATTTGAACTTGTCAGCGGTTTGTCTCGACCGGGAAAATGGGAGAATATGTTTTCGCAAGTTTATTATAATCCCATTCGGAAGCGAAACCACTCGGACGAATTGGGTTCTGCCGTCATCTGTGCCGTTGACCATCCCAAATTCCTGCTAAACGAGACTTGAACTTCTCGCCTCGCTTTCCTCCGCTCCTATGAGTTGCCGAATGAGTCCTCGTTCTCACGCCTCTCTCTCTTTTCCCCACTCCATCTTATACAGATCCTTCCCCCTTTCTCTCTCTCTCTCACCGTCTCCCCTTTACGTTTTCCATCTCCCGTTGTTTGGGCTTCGTTTATGCAGCTTATGATGGGAGTTATTCGGGGGTGGTCCAGGACGATGCCCAATCGAAAAGAGGAGTGCGCGGTCTGGTAATGGAAAAGCTCTCTGACTGCGATGAAACCCATCCGTTGTCCGTTTTAATGAGCCACGAGGTCCATTGTTGACGTCCGCGTCGGTATGGCGCACTCGCGGAAGGGGAGGGAAACGTGCGCCGTGCTCTCCGAGGCGAGGTCGGTCGCCAACCTGTGTTAAATACGCCAGCTTTTATTTTTTCCGTTGCGCGTAAAATAAAGCCTCGTTTGTTTGCCGTTGGGAGGTGGTGGTGGGGGACGGTTTCCGTTATTTGTCGCCCGTGTTAGGAGTTTTTTGTTTCGCAGTTGTCACCGAAGTATCGAGTTCCTGTTATCGGTCTTGTTCTTCTGATTGGTGGTCGACCTCCTGGACCTGTGCCAAGGGTACTATTCGTTTCATGGGCGCCCGTCGAAGTGCGAAACGTAATTTGGGAGATTGGCAATTGAATATTGGGATAAAAATGAGAGTGTCTGTTTCACGACGACCCATCCAATCTTTCTCGTGTGGTGTTCGTCGTTTTGTTTCTCGTTTTGGTTGACATTAGCCAGAAATGTCAAGATGGCGATAGCGATGGCGTAGCGCTTCCGGGGTGGACGTCATATTCCTGCCCCGTGAAAGCTATTATTTTTATTATTAATAAGAATGGAAAATATTGAAAGTAATAGCGCACCTGCATGAAAACTAGATAAGGTTTTACTATTTTTGTGCAAGAAATCGGCTAATAAATAAATAAATTGACTTTCATTTTAATTCAGTACTCCAGAAACACGTGTCAAAGATAACTCAGACCTCCGCGAACGCTTTAACTCTTTCGGTCTCGGGAAGCGGTTTAATTGAACGAGTTGTAGCCATCCTATGTAATATAACGTGTTTTTTACGTTAGGTTGCAGATTTTTAAATTCCTTGCATTCTATCCTACATGATATTATTATGGCTTGTTAGGATGTATGTTTTTTACTTTCTCCATACGTATTAATGAGAAAGTATTGTGATCACGAAAAAAAACGACTTCGAGATTTCAACGGAAATACACGTTTTGAGGTCCCTAGAACAAACACGTTTAGACTATTTTTGGAATGATGTCTGTGTGTGTGTGTGTGTGGATGGATGTATGTGATTGTGGGAGCTCTAACTCAAAAAGTACTTGCCGTATCGTTACCAAATTTCATATATAACACTTTAGCATGAGCACAAAGAACTGATTAGTTTTTTGACAATACCGGTTAACCGGAAGTCAAGGTTTATTCGAAACCCGATTCGGTTTTTGCGATATTTCTCCGTTAAAACATCATTATCGTATATATATTACTCTATACAAAGGTTATAGAGAATGTAATTTCCTACAACTTTCATTTGAAATAATTTTCCAAAGGTTATTGTTTAGGAATTATTTATAAATAATCATTTTTTTCTGTTTCCGTCAAATATCTCCTTTAAAACGTCGTTATTGGTAATCTTCGTGAGGACCAAAGTTGTAGAGAATAATATTTCTTCCAAGTTTTGTTTGAAACAAATTTTCGCAGAACCATCCATTTCGGAGATATTTTGATTTTTCGTAAATTTCCGGTATACAGCGCCACCACCATGTAGCGGTGAATTCTGTAAACATATTCAAAATATACGTAATTTACGGCAATAAGGACGACTGTATTCTTTTACGATACGAAATAATAATTTTGCCTCACTATGCTATTCATAATAATTTAAATATCTATACCCCAAATAAATCTGCTTGGCCGCATCAGATTTTTAAAGCTTGGTGGGAGCTGAGAATCATATTTCTTGCATTAGTTGAAGATATTTCGTGACGATTTTTTTAAACAAAGTAAAGGGAAAGGTACCGGTTGGTTTCAGTTTCATCGCGTGAAGTTGATATTATTTTATGTTTTCATCAAGTTATTAAGTAATTTATTAATATAATAAAGTATAATTAACTATTAAAAATATTTAGATATTCATTAATTCTCAATGTATTGCCATAAACATAACTTGATACACTTAAAGCTTCCTTTAGTGAAATAATATGGGGTAATCCGGGTATCTGAGATATTTGAATTGTGTCGAGAGAGAGAGAGTTATTTTGGGGAGGATGACTATGGCTCGTCGAAAAGTATTACTTCCTTTCGTGTGAGAAATCCCTCGGAGGTTCTTCCCTCCGGGTTTAATGTCAATGCACCTCTCGTAAAACGCTGATATTGTAATAGATTTCTGTAGTATCATTTAGAATGACATTCCTTATTTTCATAATGAAGTACCGTTATTCTAGATTTTTTGGCACAGAAATCTTTCCTTATGTCCTGTAAATGAGATCCGGAGAATACTAATGCTTGTTAAGGCTTCACTACATCAATAGGTTTGTTGAAACGAGTTGACGATATCTCCCGTGTCTTTGTAATCTAGCTATCTGTGGCATGAACACTTTGGTTCCCTTTCGTATTAAGACTTCGTGATTGGTGTTGTGTTACATGGTTTACGTTTTTTTTGCTTTTATATGCATATTGCCTTTACCACTATAATTTTAAAAAATGCTTATGCATAGTACAGTAGTTAGCTCTGTGACCATAGAATGGTTCCGCAGATATACCAGACCTTTATCGATATTAACGTAAATTTATAATAAATATTTTATAGTATTTAAGTTAAGCATTATTTTGAAAATGTATTAATTTTTTCATTTTCCTTTCTTTCTCTAGGTAAGTCTACTGAGTTTCGTCCCGGTACCAAAATGAAATTTGCTGCTAGGCAGCTGATAGTGAGTACCAAATTCAGACGATATACTGTATGGCCTTCCGTTCTCCAAAGCCATCGATATATCAATATTTATCACGCCGTTAGGTTTTTCTATCAGAAAGATTTACTTTTTTTATAAGAGCAGAAATTTTTTCATCCTATTTCCGGCATTTTAACTTAATACGTAGCCTCACATGAAACCGCAGAGTATAATACGCGATAGGATGAGCTTTTATCCCTTCGTTCTCTTTGGTTTTTTAAAGATCAATTCCCATCCAAACTGTCGGGTCGTATTTACGGAACAGTTATCGGTTGCAGCGTTCATACCCCGCAGCCGTACCAATAGAAATCAAAACTCGTTTCGAACGCAGAGACAATTTTAATCTCTTGACGTCACTCAAACGCTTCACGCCGCCATCTTCCCCTCTCACCGTCCCTAACGGATCGCCGCGCAATTGCGATTCAGCATCTTCGCTTCACATCCTCGACTTGACAGCTTGAATAAACGGTACCTACCCGCTTAGGGTGACAAATGTCCTTCCTCAACTCTTTTCACTCGCTTCCCCGTCTTCTTTCCCTTTACTTTCTCTCCCTTTTTTTCCTCATTCTCTTTCTCTCTCTCTCTCTCTCCCTCGCCGGAACGTGTTATTAAGTTCAACCCTGTCTTTGTTCTACCAGTTTCCTCTCACCTTAACTTCAAAACTTGATTCTCGCGCCTTTCTCTCTCTTGCCAGCTCCTTTTACCGTGAAAGTGGACATCGTGAAATGGACGTGAGGTAGGTTCTAGATAGGTTGTTGTTAGTGGCTAGAGAAGTCGAAAAATGAGAAGAGAAAGACGAAGGAAAGAAGAGAAGAGAGGGGAAAGGAGTCGATGTGGGATGAATACATAAACTTACACAAATACATACACATCTGCATGTATATATATATAGATATATATATATATATATAGTATACACACGCGCACATATTATATCTGTATTCCAAGATAAGAGTTATTGGTCTCGTGAGGGGTGGATATGCAATGTGCGTTCTCTCTTGCGGGGTTTATGAGCACGTGAGAAGGTTTTAGAAGAATGATGTGACTGGGATTGTGGGTGGTGGGTTATGGGACAGGGAGGTGGTGGGTGGAGGACTGGTGGGCAGTGAGTGGAGGAGAGGGAGGCAGTGAAGGGTATCTCCCGAAGGCTGTCAGGAAATGGATTTCCTCCCTTATCATCATGGGAGAGAGGTAGACAGTTGGAGAATCTGGCTCTACTTTTGCGAGGGAGTGAAGGGCGACGGAGACACGAGAAGAGATTTTTTTTGAGGGCGTCTATTGCCTCAGCAGATTCTTCTGACGCTGCTTCCACTGCTGGTTTTCGTCGCCGTCCGATTTTTTCCTCCTATTGGATTTTTTTTATGACGTTCACGTTGGAGTTTAAGGGAGCTTTCTATTCTCTGAAGTTGACTGTGTTCGCGAATGTGCGGTCGTCGCTCGTGGCGGTTACGAATGAGGCTCATTTTGCGATTCAATCATTTAACTAGTCTTATCACGGAGCGTTTTATCGATTGGTTTTTATATCGATCGGGAGTGGCCACATGTATAAAGGTATTTTATGTTACGTTTATATTTCTGCTAAGGATATGGAAGTTAATCGTTTGTGTTTTACAGAATATTTAATAAATAGGATGTAAATATGAGAGGAAATTGTTAGGTCCAAACTTTATTTGTAGTTCTTTTCATAATACGAGGCGATCTTTCACTCTAGAAATAGACCTTTGATATCTTATTAGACAAAGCGCCTTTCATTTGCTCCGCTGAATCAAATGATAATTTGCCACATACGTAGAAATGTTTCCCCATTCTTGGTGATTATTTTGCCTGATAGGTTTTAAACATAAACAAAACTTTTGAATTATTGATAGTAGAATATAAGTAGGCCGGCGCAATTCGTGACAGTTACGACGGTACTTGAAAAAGGACAACCTGTTTATGGTCGATTTATTTACAGTGCTATTTGATTCTTTCGATTACTTCAAACCGCAACTTTAAAAATTTATGAGCAATCTGTGAAAGTTCAAACGCTATTTTTTTTGGGTTCTGTAGCGATGAAAGATTGATTGTAGTATATTTTTTTGCGTGGTGTTTGGCGAGGGATAAGAGAAGGATCGAAGCGCAGCGGGGGATACAGGATAGGGTGGTTAAGGCATGTGGGGCCGGAGGCGTGTGGTTATGGAGTGGGAAGCAGGGAAGGTACCACAGGAGAGGAAAAAGGCGCATGTTGACAGAGAGAAAGGATTATGAAGAAGATGCCACTATTTATGGTTCGGCTTCGTTTATAATCGCAAGCGTGTTAATCAATCATAATTTAATTGGGAGGTGTCCGCATCGCTTACATTTTTGCGAAAGTCCTCTTCGCTTTCCCCTTCCACTTTCGCCACCCTTCTCCCTTCCCTATCGTCGTACGTCTTTCTCTTTTTCCCTTTCTCTCGCATCCCCTTTAAGAACCGCTCGCCCGGGCATCGCGGCGTTCCAAGTCTTTTGAGTCTCTTCCTCCTTTTCACTCTCTCTCTCTCTCTTCTGACCAGCGCTGCGGGTTCGAAGCCCTCTCTCTTCCCTTTCTCCCTCTGCCAGTTCCGCCTTCTCATCCCGCGATGAATGTTTCCCGTTCCTTCATCGTCTCCGTTTCTTTTACACTTTTTCCCCTTCTATTTCTTGCGGTCTTTCCTCTCCCTCCAGATCTCTCATTTTTCAGTTCTAGAACGACTGTACTTTTACGATCTCCCACGAAGACCCCTTTTTTTCCGAATTTTCCCTCCCTCTCTCTCTCTCTCCATTCGGATTGTCCCTCTATCTCCCTTTCACAGCGGCGGTTGACTGATGCGAACGAACGGCCTTTTCCCGTCGGCCCTAGGAGCAGGGGAGCAGTAGTAGTCCGGGTGCAGGGCTGAGGGGGTGAAAACTCACGGACCGAAAATTACATTTTTGTTTGAATTTTATTTGGAGGTCTTCTAGGTTGCGAAATGCGTTAATGATTAATATTATCATTTAAGACAATGACATGTTTAAACTTATCTTATGAAAGAGAACTCAATTTGCCACTAAAAGGTTGTTGATAAACGATTTATTTACATTATATATGCTGTCAGTTGTTATGTATGTATATTTATCGTACTAAAAAATTTTCTGATTTCGTTGAGAAAAGACAGTCGATCATTTTGCAGTATTTAAGGCCAGGAAATTTAACTTGATATAAAAGTCATTTAAGTCAACATAACCCAGGTCCCTAATACTCACTGCATCGTTTTTAAGATCACTATAACTTGATAAATTACTTCAAACTAATTAATGAAATTGATTAGAATATTGTTAATTGTTAAAAATTTATTTTATTGGTCTTATTCATTAATACTAAATTGCCCTAACTTTCTCCTTTCGTTGGAATTTGGCAGTGAATTCTAGTTATTCGAATTTATTCTAAAATTGTAATTTTCTCGAATAAACATTAATGTCTTTGAAACAGTCATTTCATTATAAATAAAAATATTGTAATTTATGCCAGATATGTGTGTAGTATGCTTGGGTTTCCACCACATTCACATTTCGGCTAATATTTTCAGTATATTTTGTAATTTTCCCCCGGACGCAAAAGATCATAGCTACGCTACTGCCTAGGAGTCCTTTCTTTTTGATTCCATATTCTTCCTTTCTCCTTTATCAATCGCCGCCTCTCATTTCTTCTCTTTCGTGCGCAGAAACCCTTCCTCATCGCCGCTTCCCTGACCGTGTTTTATGCATGCGTCCTCCGTCGCCGTCGAATTGCATGGCGGGAGCATAATTGACGCAGGTGGGGAGTAGCTCGGTAGAATCGACGTGTAGAGGGATGAAAGGTGGAGATCCGGAGGCGAGTGGTGGGATGAGAGTGGGGAGGGAGGAAGGAATCGGGGGAGGGGAGGGGGGCGGAGACGGGGATGTATTAAAAGGGAAAGAGAGAGAGAGAGACACGAGAAAATTGCGGGGACGCTATTACGGCGAGCGAAATATTCGTTCCGAGGAAAGAAAGTGCGCAAATGGTATAGAAAGTGAAATGTGCGAGTGCCATGAGGTAAACGGTGAGAATGTTTGTTCAGTTGAGGCCGCAAAAGCAACGGAATTGATTAAGGAGGGGATTACAGAAGATGATGCACTATTAATACGGGTAATGCCACTTATGCTGCAGTTTAACGATGGGCGTATTTGGAGTACATTTAAGTAAGTTTAAGGTGGAAAGTCATTAGTGCAGGATGATTTGAATTCGAGGGTAGCTTTCTAGAAATCGTTGTAACATAGGACAGACGATATTAAAAGCAAATAAATAAGCCTATTGTTTTAGTGTAAAATTTAACTGATAGCCGAATTTTGAAATTTGCAATCAAGCTTTGATTATTCATTAAAACGTAAGGGAATAAAAACCGGAAAAGATTCAGAATCAGAATGAAAAAAAACAGAATACATTGTTATTGTAGTAATAATTTCAAAAAATTCTTTGTAAACATACTAGCATCACTTCCCATCAGAAAAGTGGGCTACGATAGAACACTATCTTTAATTAGTAATTAAAGATGCTAAATCGTCGACCAACTATATATTTATTATACTTCCAATAATGATTTTCTTCGTATTATAAACTTACACCAAATATGACTTTCTCTTGTAAATTATTTTGCACTTTCGATTGCAAATAATATTAAGTTAACAATATCGTAAAAAATTAAGCTTCAGACAAAAGAATTACTAAATAAGTGTTAAAGATAAAATTTTTAAACAGTAGCTAAATTTACATTTGACTTCAAATCCAGATAAAAATATTTATATTCCTTTTAGTTTATATAAAATGGAGAAAAGACCTTGCTGTAACCAAATCCGTACTGCTAAAATCAATTGAAATCACACTGGCCGCTGCTAACGTATTTCAATAGTAATTGAAATTACTCGCGATCATAATTAAACAGGTTTAACTCTATAAACTGAATTTTGCTGCTTATAGTATACAAATATATGCTGTCGTTTACAATGTAGGTATGTTAATTGATCCGCATATGACAAACTCAAAAGATGCGATAATGCGTGAAGTAGTCTTGGCGGGCATCCTTTTTCATTGTTAAAAATACTGCTTTTTAAATTTTTTACATCAACGAAATTGAAAAGTTTTCTTGATTAGAAACATAAATTTCCTTCTTTTTCGCGTCAATGCGTCCAAGTCCAGAAATCTTATTTCGATTGGAAATATTTTTAAAATGTGAACGAATAATATCCTACACTCGTTCACTTGTTAACCATACAGAGAAAGCAAACTTTTGGTATCGAACCCATGCCCTTTTAAGCGGAGACACTCCGAGTATCTGGGGTAAAATTCATAAAAATCAAACCGACCGTTCTTATTTCCTGAAGTATTACAGGCAGGTTGACAGAAGGAGATTATGCAATTATTATATTACATTGATGCAATACACATCACATTATGCATTTATTATATTGGAGATATTTATGGTTTTTACGATCTTGGTGCTATAGTATATTCAGTGTTAATGTTCCATTTTTTTTTCATGAAATTCCCTTTAGAAGGCCATTGGAGGTATAGGAATTCACATCAGAACTGGCTAACAAAGCGGCTCCATAATTCATCGTGCAAATGCTCCCCCATCTTCGGTAAAACTCAGACAGGCACCTAATGTTTTGAAACGCTTAAACGATAGTTGACAGCGTCTAATACGTAATGGAGGTGTGTAAGCGTCTCTTTGAGGAACCGTAAAGAACATCAGGGAGAGAGGAGGAGGAGAAAGATGGCGGGTAAGTGGTACAGGTCGGCCACACGAGACAAGGACGTCCAAGGTTCGAGACCCCGTCAAGGCAAGTGATGAATCGAGTCTCGAGAAAAGGGGTGGAGGGAAGAAGAGGGGGGCGAATTGAGGTAGAAGGTAAAGGGGAGTGAGGAAGACTCCTTCCTCTCTCTCTCTCTCTCTCGAGGTATTTTCTTCGAGACAAAGGAGAGAAGCTGCTCGGCGTCTACGGAAGAGAGAGAGAGAGAGCGAGAGAAGAAGAAGAAGGATTTAAAAGCCTTGCTCCCGATGTTGGCGGATGTCTCCGCAGCCGATGTGGAAGAATGGGCATAATGGAAACGGGATGTCGTGCAGGAGGGAGTTTCTCCTTCTGTTTCCGTTTTAATTCCGTGGAATTTGAAAGGGGTACGGTTATAGCGTTCCGTTTTGATTTTAGTATCGAGAGAATAGCCTGAAGGTATTTGAATTAATATTTTACCGGTGGCGAATATTGTAACTGTTAAATATTTTCCTTTAAAGGATTTATAGTCAGCGTTCAGTTGTAGCGTGTGAACTTTGACGCTTAATTTAATAGTAGTCTATGCATTAAATAGTAGTAGTCGGTGCATTAAAGGGAGATCTGGTCAGATTACATATGAAACGACAGTCACCGTGGAATATCATTCAAAATTAATTCATTGTATAGTATCGGTGACTACGTGATCCCGGATATTTTCGAACATTTTAATAATTTAGATGCATTTTTGCGGACATTTTTGGAGATTTATTACTTGATATCTTTTTTCTTAAATTTTACATCGACGCATGTCTCCCGCAGGTTTTGTACGACGCCGAAAAAAGTAAACGATATCGCAGTTTAATAAAGGGCTATTTTTCGAAATTTCTATTCGCTGTTTGCTTTCACCTACCATCTCTTCCCAGAAGTATAATGCTCTCATCTCACTTTAACGTCGATGATACTTTCACCGCGGCGACACCATTCAGGTTCGCGTGCCACGTAATCTTGCGTTCTCGCCCCATTTCGCTCTCCTCTCAGAAAGGAGGAAGGGCGACCCCTCCTCTCACCCAACCCCTCGCCTCCTATCCGCATCTTAAAAGGGTGGAGGTCGGAAAGGGGCTTTAGAGAGAGGGGGGCAGGGATTGGGATGGGGTTGACGTCTCTCCGGTATCTGTGGCAGAGGGGCGCGCAAAGGATTTATCGCTCCACTCCGCCCTCGCCCTCCGATCTCCCGTCCCCTAACTTCCCTCGCCCAAGGACTCCGTCGCCTCACACTCCTTATTCCGTTAATTGGACGAGGCAGGCATTCCGCGGAAGATTTCCAATTCCGCTTCTGCTCCTCTCGACGCTAATTTAGTGGAGTCCCGTGGGGTGTGGGAGCCGTATGGGAGTTGGGACAAAAGGTGGGCGTTGTAAAGGTTACAGAGGGAGGACCGAGGTTAGTGGAGGAGCTGGTGCTTGGGAGGTGGAAAGAAAGAAGGGGTCTCTTCAGAGAGAGAGAGAGAAGTAACAAGGAGATGGAGAGGTGGAGAAAGAGACGGGCAATCGTCTCCTTTATGGCAAGTTTGAAACTAGTTGGTTCGGTATTACGTCTGAGTTTTTGTAATTAAATTTCCTCTCAAAGAAATTTTAAACTTATTCTCTCAAGAGATGCGGATTTTTAAAAAAATATCGAAGGCGCTAACGATGGACCAGTGTGTCCGAAAAATAAAAAAAAATCAAAATGAAACGAAGTTTTGCGGCGATAAAATGATCGCGCGGGCATCTCGCGCCTGGCGGAATTAGGAAGGAAACGATTTAATGACGTGTAAAATACAGCGGTAAAGGGAACGATGTCGTGGTCCGTGAGAAAGATAAAGTATGACGCAAAAAGAAAAGAAGATTTGGAAGAAGAGGAAACGAGAAGAGAGGGTGCGAAGGGAGTAGGGAGGAGTGCGGGAAGGATGTAGAATAGAGGGATATAGAGTGGAGAGGATAGGGAAGGAGGCAAGAGATACTTCAGAGATGAAAGGGGAAGTTGGTTGTTGTGGGGTGGAGGAGGGTGGGCGGCGCGAGGGAAGGGGCGGGTTTGCAGATCTGCTTTTCTGTACGCTTCGACTGCGCCTGAGAACAAACTCTCGAGTTAACCCAATCTCTACTCCCGTGTGGGGATCTTTCGGAGTAGTTACTGTCGGACTAGTACCAGCGCTTTTAGACCCCTTCGTGTGTTTTCCCTCGCTCAATAAACCCGTCGTACCCAAAGGAAACAGTGTTTGGCCTTTACTAGGCTGTTGCTCTTGAGGTCGGGCGGATTGTTCCTTCGCAGTTTATATATCCTCACGTTGCGAATGGATTCTTATTAAGCGATTCGGAAGAACGTGTGACTGTGTGAACGTGTGATTGAAAGGCGGATATTAGTGTCACGTGACGGTTATAATTTTGTTATTACTCTGGACGTGAAGTTTATTGTGTTAGGTTTTTACTACGTTAACTTAAAAACTGAGAAGTATTTTATGTGCAAAAATCACTAAAATGTCGTGACATATGTACACAATTACGTATCTCGATAGTGTTTTATTGCCGCTAAATCTGTTGCTAATGATTTTATGTCGATATTACGGAACTTAAAAAAAAGAGTGCGTATATAAACCCTTTTGTATATATAAAACTTTTTTAAACTCTTGCTACGTTCCGTTAAAAAAACATCGCGAAGACAAATTCAATGGAATCTCTGTTTCCTCTGAAAATAGATCGTTCGGTAAAAACAGCGCGGGTCGCTAGAGGAGGAGGAGGAGGAAGCGACGAGGACATTGGAGACAAAAAACGAGCTCCGCATAAAGATAATGGTGAAATGTGCGAGAGAGATGTAGAGAAAAGAGTGTGGAAGATGTCGCTGGTGTCAAGGGCTAAGTGTGCACGCCAGAAAGACATCTGCGCAAGGGGGAGAGGGGGGGGGGGGGGGGGATGCGTGGAATGGGAGGTTGGGGTGAGATGGAGAGAGAGAAAGAAAGGGGAAGAGGGTTGCATTCTCCTCCCTCCGGAGAGCACATATGCCTATCGGACTCGCTCTTCTTCTTCCGTCTGTTCTACTTTTGCGGTTTTTTTTTTGCTCGCGAATATTCTGCGCCCAAACAAGAGTGCGGCGATAAGAATAAGAGGCATAAGGGTAAGCGAGAAATAAGTTGTAGAGATGTCGTGTTTTCGTCCAAGACCTTGAATGATGGTTAATTCTCTTCCTCTATGCCACTCCAAATCTCATTTCCCTCTGTCCTTTCCCTATTTCCCTGGCAGTTTCCCTATTTCCCTAGCATTTTAGACGCAGTTGCGGCGCTGGCATCGGCTCTGGCTAGGCGGACTGGCGCGCCTTCTCTCCGACTCGTCGACCCTGATCTGGAAACTGATTGATTATTCGCTCTTCCATTTTCTACTGTTGTAGATAAATGAGTGGACGGCTGATTTACCGCGATAACCGAGGAATAACGCGTAACAATAATGTCTCCTCTCTTTCTTTTTCTATCTCTCCATGCGATTAGAACTCCGAGCCTTTCTTTCCTTCTAGGAATGGGATGCAAACACGGAACCCTTTGATTAATCGACCCAATCCAACGGTGTTGATCCATCTTCATTATCGCCGTCTCTTAGTTCCGATTAAAAGTATAAGTATCGATCAATCCATCCTTCGCGGTCACTTGTGTTATCCAACCGCCTCTTTTTTTCTCTCATACGTTAGGGACCGACGGGGCGACCGAGGGGCATTCAAAGGGCAACGAACTCGTAACTCTCCCAATTTATATTTCGACTAGATCGAAATCGAGGAAGTGGTAAAGATAGTAAAACGCTACTCTTTATACGCTAGTTACTTAAGCGAGAAAACGCATAATGTCGGATTGCGGTGATATTGAATGTTGGTCTCTTTGTTCTGTGAATTTAGAGGTCTGCACGGGCCGAAATCATAAATGAGTCCAAGCCCGGCCCGGCCCCAAACTTCACCCCATTTTCGCACCCAGGCCCGGCCCGAGGCCCGAATTATTTTAAACTGACTCAAATTCAGCCCGACCGTGGACATTTTGTGCATTCTCTAGTGAACATATACCCTTTAAAAAAGTATCTTTTTATGTTTAAAAATTTACAAAGCATTTAATATGTAAACGCACTTTAAAAAAAAAATCCTTCATTAAATTCATTCTGGTATTTTAGGGATTTATAAAAAGTTTTAATAACACAAAATAAATTTCAAACCACAAATGTACGAAGAATACAAATTATGTCAATTTCTATCAGTACGGAAGACCAATATCATTTGCTACCCAGAGCGAACTGACGACCAGTGAGGGATACAAAAGGGAGGGTAATGGGATATGGTGTAGGGGTAGGGAATGAAGTTTTGGATGTAAGACTCTCAAAGATCCCGCTATCTCCTAATGCAAACAGAACCCTTTTGATGGTGATATAAGTAGTGTAAGAGATGGTGGGTCGGTAGGAATTCGTGGGTGCTATAGTGGCGGCCTGGGAGATGTGTCGCTTATAAACGAGAGAATGGAGAACTTCCCCTAAAAGAAATAGTGAAGACGAAACACTCTCTTTGCACACTGGCGCAAACATGAGAGGGTTCATGGTGTCCTCATCTGGCCCGAAGCGACCCGAACGGGAAAGGCGTCGGATAAATCGTCTAGACCCAAGCTCGGCCCGAGCCCATTACTTTTCAGTCTTACCCGGCCCAAACCCGGCCCGCGTGAATATCATACCTCTCTTTCCCTCTTGTACCTCATATTCCCCTCCTACTCTCTTTCCCACCTCATATGCTTCCTCTGGCTTAAATCATGGGCGCGACCTTGGTTTATTCAAAATTATTAATTCGTCCGTCATCACCACGAGTCGTTTTGCTCCCTGTTGAGCAGCAGACGGTCATTAAGCACGCTTTTAAGAGTCGACTGTGATTTGGATTTATTTCCTTTTGCCTCAGAATTATTCTGCTGCTTTCGCCGCCCATTCGCCCAACACCTCTCGAGCCACTTAAATTACTTTTTCGCGACTTCATTTTCTCGTATGCGTTGTTGTATATTTTGTACGTAGACTTTGGAGTTGTTGAAATCAAAATTGAATCTTGTCGAGTGTGTTTTTTTTATTTAAATTTACTGCTTCCCTGATTTTCCCGCGCCCGACGCTGGCGGCGTTTACTTCGAAAAAGCTTAATTACCCTCGTGTGACACGGGCGACCTATGTACGAATTTGTCTGTAACTCGACATATCATTTGTTTGAAATAAGTTTTCAAGCACGACATCTGCCGTCGTCCCGTTTCGCTCTCCTCCCTTTCCTCTCGCCTCGCCCCTCCTCCCCGCCCCTCCTTTACAACACTCGCGCCTCGCCGTTCCCACGGCCACCGCTCCGTCAGGTCGACGATTGCATCGTGGTCCGAATGCTTCCAACGAACCAGTTCCCGTTCATCCGGTTGTTGCCGTTCGAATCCTGCCGGCGGCATTAAAAGCTTTTATCGTTTAGTGCACTGCGGGTTGCTTTGCTTTCGAGGCAGGTTCCAATTCGCACGCGCAGTTCGCCCCGTTCCTATCGAGACCTGAAAGCTAGATAAACTATCCTGTGAGGTCTATGTCGTCCGAAGGCACCGTTTTGATTGCTCTGCTGTCGTTTGTGTTCCTTAGGTAAAATTTTAGGAGCGAGTGTCTTGACCTAACAATCGATCGATCGATCTTTACGAATTGGTCGGATAGTCCACGTGCGTGTGTGTGACAGAGAGAGAATTGAAAGGTGCCAGCGTATATAGCTGTCGCTGTAATCTCCGTATTTGTGAGTCGCGAACTAAAGTTGCGTTTTAAAGAAGAAATGGTAAATTCACATTCACATGGTGATCCGCCATAAATTATAGTTGAGTGTTTGTTTCCTTCTTACCTTTGATCAGTGTAATGCGTTTTTTATCGTAAATATTTTCCTTTTTCTAGCATTATTGTTTAAGCCAAGAGAAACCAATAAATCGATTGTCTCCTTAAAATGTCATGTATTTTTGAACTGTTTGTATTTTAAACAACTCATGCGATGGAAATGTAAAAAATTCTGTCATTTATTTAAAGTTAACATAAATAAAGTCATTTTGGGAGGCACTAATAACTACAATGATCGCCTCATTAGTCTTCGAAAAGATGTTTTGCATAAGTCGCAGCCTGTGTTGTATTTTTTCTATCTTTGATTGTAATTTCTCAACCCTTAACTATCAAATGAACTGTTTTTCTCCTAATTCTTGTCGATTCTGGCTATCAGAGTTTATAATTCTCGTGGCTTCGTATTTTACCCTGTCTTAGCCTCCTGTCCTCCGCTTGAATGAGGATAATTTCAAATTTTTTCCGTTCCTTTATTCGCTTTCAATATTTTCGCATATACGTAGTTTAATGATGTTCTTCTTGTATGAATGGTAATCCTACAGCAACGCACGCTTCCTTCTTGGGTTGGTTAAGTGCAAAAAAACTATGAACGTAACAATTCTCGTGGTTTTAGATGAAAAAAATGTACTTACTCCCCATTTATCAAGGCACCTGTTCCCTTTCACCCTTCATGACGCATATTCAGTTCCGCCTAACACGCGGCCGCATTTTGGTGATCCATTCCCCCTTCTCACTCCGGCTCTCCTCCCCTTTCTTCCTGCGGCAACATTGCCGAAAACCCCCTTTTTCTCACCCATCCTTCCTCCACTTCATCTCTCCCATTGTCCTTTTCTCTTTCTCTGTCTCGTTTTGTAGTCTATATTCCGGATCTCAGCCTCATCGCCCTCATCCGGATGTCCTCTTGCGCATCCTTTGTGTTTCCAACCTTTTGTCTTTCATCCTTCTCTCCTTCATTCCGCTTTCCTTTCCGTCTTCTGTCATTCTTAAGTCCGCTACCGGTCGTTTTCAACTCGCCGTTTCTTTTGATGCCATTCTCTAAGAAATGCCTCTTCCTCCTCCGCGGTAGGTTGTTTGTAGCTACGTGATCCTTTGATTTTCCTTTTCGCCGCTCGCTTGTTTATAACGCCAGGTTTTGTCTTATTTACTTTGTCGTGCAATTTCTTCTCCTAGTATTGTGTTAGGCGAGAATCGTGTTTTGTCGTTATTTTTGCTTTTAAATATGTGTGCGCTTTAAGAGGCAGATTCTGTTTATTTTAGAAAAATAATCTATTGTAAGAAATTTAACCCTCATTTCGTATTTTTCGCTTTCGTAATTTTTCCCCGTACCAGTTCATACTATTAATATCGTATCTAGGAAAAGATTTGGCCGTTGTGACTATATAAGCTTCGTTTTTTTAATCCTTATAAATATAAGCATGCATAATTTCTCGAAAGCTTAGTATGCTAAGCTCCTTAGAAGAAGTTGTTAATGATAGATGTAATGCTGATCTCTCTCCTACCGGTTTTGCGTGGAATAGTGCCTGCAGCTACGAAATTAATTCCTCTGTAATGGTATAGTTGTGCGTGAACTAATAATAAATTGAAAAATGAATTTTTAATTTTTCGAAGTGAACTTAAAAAATAATTCATGGTAATAGTGTTGTAATTTGAAGCGATATTGAATTTCCTTTCTAGCCAATGCTCTCTGTCTCTACCTCTCTCTCTCTCTCTCTCGCGATATTATCTTTTCATTAATTTCACGAAGCAATTATTGCTTCCATATATATCCGTTTTATTCATTTTTATTTAATTATAATTATATCGCGAAAAGCTCTACCAATTTTAATTCATTTAAATAGAACGAGCAGCTTTTATTGCAGAAATTCCTCCAGCTATTTGCGACGCGGGGTGTTTTGAACTGGACAGTAATCGTCTTCAATTTATTTCCCGGCGTTTGCACCCTCGCTTTATTCCGCAAGAATAATAGCTTTGAAGTATAACCCTACAATATGCCCTTGATCTCCCAATTTCATTCTATCGGAGTGCAACATAATAGAGGCCGCATTAGTTTTTAACGATGCCTAATTCTGGTATACTGACACACGCATGCATCCTGCCAAGATCGTACCATTATCGTTTCTTCTTTGGTTGGTTCGAGCTCTCCGTAACGAGCCTCATCCCTCTATCAGGTGTAGTGCGATTACTCTAGTATCTTGATTAAGGCGCCTCCCTTTAGTTATTCCCGCGTTCAGCGTTGGGTTTTATTGCTGGACCATTTGTTTTTGGCCACCGTAATCCCACGCATCACTCCTTCTCATCCTTCAAGCGTCAAGCAGCCCGCACTACGTTAATCTTTTTTCCCGCGCCCTTCGTTCTCCTTCCCTCCCTTTCTCCGCCACACGGCCGCTTCCCTTTTGCCCTTTCCTGCCCTCAGCAAGTTCTCATAGTCCCATACGCCTGCCCACGCCACTCAGTCTCCACCATCTCACATCCTTCCCCGCCTCCTCTTCCCTTTTCGCTTCCTTTCTGTCTTTCTTTCCATCTTTCTTTCTCTCCCCTCTTCCGATCTCGTTTCCGGGATGAGTATGACGTCACCGCGAGCAAGGCAAGGGGGGGAAGGGTTTTTTGGGATAGGGTGAAGTGTAATGGGTTAAAGAGAGAAAGAGGGATATTTTGGAAGTCGGGGTGGGGTGGGTGGGTGAGGGGGCATAGAGAGATAGGGAAGGGGCGGAGTAGTAAGGCGGATAATGAAACGGGGAACAAGCCGACTGTCACGCCGCTGACTTAATCTGCCGCTGTCGTCCGAGTTTGGAGCGACGTCTCTCGCCGCATTGTTGACCCTAATATGGGACGAATGAGGGTCAAATGCCTGCGATATGACGGGAATGCGTCGGGAAGATGTGAATGCTCTGTCGATGTTACTCGTCGTCCGCTTGTCGCGTCTCGCGGACAACTCGCCGGCACAACTACTTTATTTCTCTCTCGCGTCGCTCTTTTGTTTTTGATTCCTTAGGGTCTGGAATATTTTTATTTTTTTGCGTGCCGCCCGAAGGAATGATGTCGAGTATTTTCATTTGGATGTATCGGTAAATTACGACGCGGAATCGTCTGGATAATAAAGGGCGGTGCTTAAAATTTTTTCGGACGAGTCTGCCAAAACGTTAGGATTCTCGGAATGTTTCAGCGGCTGGAATTTTCGCATCTGAGCGTTCCGTCGAGGCGTCATTTGCGCGATTAGCTCGGGTGCGATTTTTGTCCTCGCTCAAACAAAGTGAACGATCCCATTCGCTGTCGACGAACAAATTACTTTCGTGTTTTGATTTTTTATCCTATAAACCGTTACTCCGTTACTATCCGCCCTCCGTTTTTTTCGTTCATCCTTTCGCTCGCACGCACTCTTATGTTAGCGTCTGGCGACTCGCTTTTTTTCCAATTTGGATCGACTCGCGTATCTCGCTCCAAATCCCTCACTAATGCTTCTCTCGCGGGCTACACTCCCTGAGGCGGTGATCCAATCTTATTATCCCTTCCCTCGACCCGCCGCTCCTTCTCGATTTTTCCCGGGGGCGAGGCTCGGAAAAGGCGCAATTCATTCCTGTGACACGGTTACAGTCTGTTGCGAGAGATGATGTGATGCTCGAAGCGCGAATAGTGTTGCGTCACCTGTGCAAGGATAAAGAATCCGGGCGAGGCAATCGAAGCGTTATTCTCACACCCCTTACGACTCCGAACTTACAATGTTTCCGCTCTTACGATCGAGCTCTCCCGATAGAGGTCGAATTATAGTGCTAAAATGAGAGGCTATTAAACTGTTGATCGAAGTCTTGCAGAAAAAAGGTGAAACAATTTACTTATTAATTTATTTTTCTCGCAAACGTACGCTTTTGGCGTTTGTTTCGATCGTTGCTCTTGTTGTGTATTAAATCGCCTTCTATCTGTGAGATTAAACGTCTGTTAAAGGCTTCTGCGCGAAAATCATTCGCAGAGGTGGTAATTGATTTTTCCGACGCGGCAGCTGCAGTCATTTCTCGTATAATTTACGACGCGGTCGCTGTAGATTTGAACCCGTGTTTCCCATTGCGATAGCAGTCATTTTCTCTTGTCGGCAGTAAAGGAATCTCGGTTATTGGCAACGCACGATTGAATGCTATATGTGATATTAGTCTTAGCTCGTTAGATTTGGATTCAAATCTCTTTCAATAGTCGTATTTTGTGTTTATTTCACCCATACCTTGTCGGTTTTAATCATATCCTACGAATAAAGGATGTTTTTTCGACTTTATGGATATTTATTCGTAGAAAAAAGTCAAAATATCATACATTTTAAATCACCTAAGCGGTGGCTGTTAGTTGATCCCATCATATAGAAATACTTCCATAAATGCGGTTGTTATTTTTCTTCAGTTTTTTCCAAAGTCGTCCTAAAATAATATTTAATAATAAAAAAAGCTTTACCGCGGATCAAGCAATGAATCAAATACGAATTATCCTACTCATTTTTGGACAACAGTGACGATCGTGGTAAATCAAGAGGAATAGCCATCGAGCAAGCGAATTGATCAATTTATCCACAAAAGTGCCTTCCTCAGTGGCACTTCAAGAAACCGCTGTCAAAAAGATGTTTTTAGAAAATCAATTTTTTATGTATAATTATTTTTATTTTTTTATTTTTCACAAGCTCACAAACAGCACTTTACGACCTTTTACAATGAGCGTAATAACAATAACGAAGACGAACACGTACGACCATACCCTCGGCAGGGCAGACCCGCGACCCTAACATTGGGAAATAGACACGCTTATCGGTTTTAGAATAATCGACCCTCCCGTTTCATGCCTATGCGAGTCACCGTTATCATCGAATGAATCAAGCAGACACGAATGGATTTAATTTTACTCGAGCATGATGAAACAGAAGATGGAATGGAACGCGGTAGCTCCAAAACCATTACCTCCGATCGCGTCGAGAAAGAATAGCGGAGCGAACGATTTATTGCGCGGATGAGAGACTGGAACGGGTGAAGTAAGGTATTGGACTCGGAGGAGGCGTATCTGGGGTAATTGAATCATTTGTAATGGTGAAGTTCTAATTCTGTCCGAAAAGAGACGGCCATCGATCCAGAAGCGGCGGCGCCGTCGTACGGCGTCACACATCCGCACGATTGCCGGACGGACGTTTTGTAGCGTAATTTCTCTTAAATCCTCTCCTAATAATTGACGGTTGCGAGTCAAATTGAAACGCCTCCGTATCACATCGATGTCTAGTGGATTCCCCGAGACGTGGTCGTTATCTCGGGAGATAATGGCGCGTGGTGCGATTTAATGCTTTGAAAACGACGACTGGTATCGTTACGGCGGTCTTTTCGTTTTTGTTTCCTCCTTTCCACCGCCTCCGCACAAACTAGACTGTCCGTCGTCTGCCATCGGAGCCTTAATCCCAACAGATGAAACCGTATTATTTCCGATGGTCCCAGCTTCGCAGAAGAAAAACCTCTTACTCTCCGGTCGTTTTCCCGCCGGTGGGTAAGAATAACGCGTTTTTTTTCGCGTAATTAACGGAGACGGGAAAGCACGCACCCATCCGCCGCATCTCTTCACCCTCCTCTCCCCCGTCTCCCCCTCCCCTCTCTCTCCCTCCCTCCCCGTCTCTCTTGCCCCCCCCCCAAACCGCCGCCACCGACCGGTTTGGAGATTTATTGCCTCTCGTGACCGAAACCTTATTATCGCGTATTATATCCTTCACTGCGGACTTTTAACCGTGACCTCTGCTACGCTACCTCTACGCCTCTTCCACCTCCAATCTCTCTTTCTCTCTCTCTCTCTTCCTCAAAAGATGACACGCTAAGACGCTCTCGACGACGACGAAAGATATTTTTTTGGTTTCCTTTGCTCTTTTCCTTTTTATTTTACTCTTTTATTTTCCAGCATTTTCGCTAAACCGTTTTTATATTTTTATTTTTATCCCTCTTTTAGGATTTATTCCTTCGGACTTTTTGCACCTGTCTCATTCGCTTCTACCATTCTCTCCTTTTCTCTTTCATTTCCGTCGCTTTGTATGATCTTTCGCATTTTCTTATTTTAATATTTCCCCTCCCCTCAGTCACGTAGCGTTCTCTTGCCTTTCTACCTTTCTACCTTCTCTTTCGCTCTCCCTCATTTCTCTCGACTCTTTTATCCATTTTCTCCCAATTCTGTATCACTTCTCCCTTGAGTCGTAATAATAATCTCAAGTTTTGTAATTCCCTAGCCTTTCTCTCTCTCTCTCTCGCCCTCTCAACCCGTTCCTAATCGTTTCTCCACTCCCGGCATTCCATTCACTTTTCCTACGCTTCCACCTTCTTTCCCATCGCATACACTTTTAATCTGGATTTTCTCATCTTCATCCTGCTCGTCGTCATTAACTCGTTCCCTGGCGAGGCGAAATGCTAACAGCGAGTGTTTTGCAGTGTTCGTTTCGGTCTTGAAGCCTTTCAAATTAGGACATGGATTTAAATCCTTTCTTTTTTGGGGTGTAAACATTACGCGAACTCAATTTCGTTTCCTGTTATGGATTTTAATGATTAGGTGGATTTAATTGAGTTTTAGATTGCGATTATCAATCATTTTTCTAATGATAGGTACATTCGATTAGGTAAGCGTTGAATTTGGGAACAATTTAGTTGTAAACATTTAAGGGGGTCCAGGTTGCCGACTTTCTGATTTTGACGCTATACGTTTTGTATTGAGTATATTTTTGTTTTATAAATCCATTGGAAGTAACTGCAGCAATATCAAAACCCAGCTTCTCGTAAAAAGACTGCTCGAACTGAAAGTAACAACCTACTGAAGACCTTGATTGGATAATTTTATCTGTCATTCATTTACTGTTTTTTTTAAGGACTTGTACTGCTAGTTCCAATTTTCATACACATTAAAATGCACAAGTCTTAAAATAACCTCTATTTCATTAATTCGTTCTCATTAATAGTGCTCCATGTAATTGGTTACAAGATAATCTTATGATATTCGATCGACAATAATCATCGACGTCCTTCGGCCAGGCCATCTACTGAGAGGTTTGTAGTTGGTGTAGTTATAGATTGCTTTCGAAAGCGTTTTCATGTTTTCATGAGCGGTTGTGAGATCTTTCTCTCTCTCTCTCTCCCCCCTCTTCTTTTATTGATGGTCGATTTCAGATCCGTTTCCCTTTCGGCGGCGAGTGAGCGAGTGGTTGTAGTGTTCCCTTCGTTTTCTTTAAGGTTATGTGGATATTGATCCCCGGGCTTTCCTTCCTCCCCTTCCTTCCGCCCATCCCATTCCTGCCTCCCACTCCGCCCATTCTCGCTCTTCTCTTCCCTGTTTCCATTTTCCCCTCCTCCGCTCTCCTTTCTTTTCCCTTCTCCACCCTTACGCCACCCCTCGCCATTGCCCTCTCATTTTCCACGGCCTTTATCCCCTCGGCCGCTGTTACTTTTTACGTCGCGCGCGCACACATACACACACGACGCTCATTCCGCCGATATTTCTCAGCACCGTGATTTCGGCCGTGCGCCAACTGCCACCGTTTCAAAACCTCGGTGCGCGGAGGAATTTTTATTCGGGAGGAAAAACGTTAAAAATTTCAACGCCCTAGTCTCCCGTCGTTTCGAAGCCGTGCGTAGGGTTCATCCGTTGAGTGGGTGCGTACGATGCCCCAATAGCCATCTCCCGCTCGCTTCGGCAACTCTTCTTCTTCTCCTTCGAGAGAATATCTCTCTCGTTAATGCCTTCGCTTTAAACCCCACTTTATCAACGGGTCTGCCTTCCATCTCTTCGGTTACCTTACTCCTCCCCCGCCGCCTTCCATCTTCTTCTACAATCTCCTTAACCCCCCCACCACCCTTACTTTTTCTCGTATAATCCCAACCCTCCTTTCTTACGCCGCTCCTCCCGCCCCCCATTCATTTATTACCCTTCCATCCCTCCCCTATCACCTCCAACCACCCGCAATCTAACATCCCATCCCCATTACCAACGCCCCTATGCGCGGTCCTCCTGTACTGCACCTCCCTTCATCTCTCTCTCTCTCTCCCACTCTTTTCTCACCCCTCCTCTCTCTCTCTCCCCCTCCAGCCTCAGGGGTCAGGATGGGAATGTCGTGACCGGGCTTCCCACAAAGGAGACCCGTGATCGATGCCCATTGTGAGCACGCTGAATTAATCCGGCGCATAGCTTTGGCGGGAGTGATATCGCAGTGGGAAATAAGAGAGGGTGGTGGATGCTGGTGAGGCGGGGTTAGGGTTGCTGATCCCTGTTTCTCTCTCTCTCTGTAACCTTGCGCCTCTCGCCGATGAAAGGGCCACACTCTCCCCCTCTTGTCCTCTCCCTCTCTCGCTTTGTTTCGTCCTTTTCCTCTCTCTCCCTCCGCATTTTACTCTCTCCCGCTTCTTCCCTGTCCAACCTCTCCCTCCCTTCGCGGCGGCGACTCAAGTTTACGAGCGTCGTTGCAAATATATTATTTCCCTCCACCCCTCTCCAATGGTCTTCGCATATCTCCTTATCCTCCCTCCGTTCTCTCTCTCTCTCTTTCTCCCTTTCGCATAACGCTTCTCTTCGTTCTCTCGAGAACATTTCCTCTTTCTTTCATTCCCTCGCTCCGTTTCTCTCGCTCTTTCCCATAACATCGTCACCTTATAATCTTCTCCGGGAACTTCCCAGCGTTTCTCTATCCTTCTCCTTTCCTCCTCCACGGCTCTCCCACGGAGCTTTCCGCAGCCGCGTTTGACATTCGTGAAATACGTCCGCATAATGGTTCCCGAGGCGTCGTTGCTGGATATAACGTTTCGCGTGTATGTTGCCGAGGCGACGCATACCTCCAATTTTTTGTTCCCTCGCTAGGTTTTTTTCTTCCATTCCATCGCCCTTGAAAGTTTTTTATTCGTCCTGTTGTAGTGGTCGTTTATCAGTGGTAGTGTAGTATATGTAAAACATTTATAGGACTTCGGAATGGTTTCGGAAATATTCTGTCGAGCGCAGTTGCTCATTAAAGTGTTGCGCCCTCAAAGTGTAAATCTTTGAGATTAAGATGCACATTTTATCGATTGGGTTCACCGACTGCTCTTTTGGCACAGTTTTTTCAGTTCTTGTACCGTATCAACAATATTTTGTTAGTCGCTTAATCGTGTGGAATGATAAGAAATCGGGGAAGGCGATGTTGCTCGCGGCAGTTCCATTTTGTATCCATGGTTATCTATAGGATCAGCCCATTTTTGAATACTGGGTTTTCACGATCCAACAATAATCCCTTAGCATTGTTTCTCTTATGCACTGATCTTTTGCTGTGTCTGAACGTTCTTTTCCCTTCAGTTTGTACGAGAATGTTTAGTCTAGCGTTTCGAATCATGAGGAACGAGAAAAGAGGAAAAAAAATACGTTTCGCGTGGCTTAATCTCAGTCTGAGCACTCCATGCTGTGCCATTCCATGCCATCATCATCGCGCACGTGTTTTTGTGTCAGCCTGTCTGTAGTCAAGGGAACAATGCCACTCTCTCTCTCTCCCTTTCTCTCCCACTCCCAATTCCAGTCCGTCTCACCTTCTCCCTTCAATCTCACTCTCTTCTCCCGGGCCCTATCTTCTCTTTCACTCTCCCGTTTCGCAAACAAGCCGCCATCTTTCCTCGTTCCGCTCCCTTTTTTGCGTTTATTTCATCTTTCTTTTGTTCCTTCGCTTTTTCGCTTCGGTGGTTGTGAATTATCAAGTAGCGTTTCTCGCAATGGCCAGTTTCCGTTTCCAGGTAAAGCCATCGTTCGTTCTTTCCATGATATCTCCATTGTGGCGATTTTTTCATTTTTCGTTCGTGAAATCATGAGTAGTTGGCTGAATTTATGTTTTACTAGCGTTGTATACGAGAAAAAAAATCTCTATTGTATAATGATTTAAAATAGGTAGTTTTTCGCTTCTTTTAAGCCGCTTTTTGTTGGCATCTACGTATCCACGTTACGCTTTTTTCATTACTCTTCTGCTTTGACAGTATGCATCACTGTCCTAGAGGTTGTTTGTTATAATTTTCTACTTACCGAAACATTGTTAGGGTTACCACCTTAGTTTTCATGCGAACAAAGCGACCCGCGTTTTTTCTAAAAATGTATTCCTTTCTTTAACCATTCCTCTCCGCACAAATAAAAGCATATTAATGGATGGGATGGATCATCCATCGGCCATTTTCATCAAGAACGGTTGTCTTTGTTGCTCTTGCTTCTATCTCCCTCATTATTTTGTATCACATTGAAAACCCCTCGTATGTTCTGTTCTGCTATCTGGCTTCAGTTTTGCTTCAGTTGATAACGGTAAGAGGAAGCTAAGGATATAAATGTTTTTTTTTCGACGCGAAGGATAATTGGAGAATAAAAGATCATACAGATGTGATTTTCGCCTGGTCAGTATTTCTCATTGATTTCGTTAGTCTGCTAAGGATGGTCGTTATGCACTAGCCTACTGCTGGAGCTTTCCAATCATCCCGCTTCTAATTTCTCGTCTGTACTGCGTTATACTTTGCCGGCATTGAGATCTGGAATCGAAACGTTTCCCCTCCCTTACCCTTCATCTCCGCTCCTTTCCTCATCCGCTCCGTTCCCTGTCCATCTTCCATAGCAACCCAAATCTCGCCTTCGATCTTGCCTTGCTTACTTTGCCTCTGTCGAGTGAATAAAACCCGCCCATAAAACTTAACATTCTACGTGCTTTTTGGCTGTATCGCTTTGTACGACGAGCGGAAGTAATTTTTAATTGCATGTCAAAGGGAGGATGAAACGATTAAAAAAAAAACTGTATGCATAATCTGAAATCATTTCCATATGTTGACCATTAGGCTTAATTCATCTCTTTCATTAGTTTTTCTTGGTATACATCTCTATTCTTCGTATACGTATCTGTTCTTCGTCATAAATCCGCTTGATGGCCCACTTCACCTTTCAAAAGCTCAGGCTGGTTTGTATACGAAGTTATTTTATGTGTACATAATTTAAACAACTTAATTCTGAGAATGTTTCGCGCGATTTCCATGAATGTAATGCACGTTTTTCTTTTAGTTCTCAGTTTTATGGAACTCTTACACGCTATCTGTGCGCTATTTTTTGTAGCTATTTACTTTTTTAAAATGACGTATGCAGATCGCTTTCATCATCTGGAGTTCGATATTATTTCAATAGTTTGTTTGCGTAAGCCATTGCCAAGAAGAAATTTTCCATGTTTCTGTTTTTAGAACTTTGACGAGTCCAAGGAATTGAAACGACCCTGCCACTTAATTCGTTCACCACCGCCGTAATCTTTGTTATTACTCGCCATTAAATATATAGTGGTGGATTGAGTGCGAGAGTGAACTCGAAAGCCTCAACGTTGCCCCGAATGGAGGGCCGTTTGTCTGTCTGTCTATCCTTCCTTCGTATCTATGTCTTTCTCTCATTTCCTCGCATACATTATACCTGTAATGTGCATGGTTGCCGCGGGTCTTCCGACCCTTGACGACGGCGGCTGAGAACACGTTCATTATCTCCATGGAGCTTTCCAAGCCGTCCTCCACTACATCCCCTTTTTCTTCTTTCCGTACCCCTCTCCACCTTCCAACCCTCCTCCTTATAAACCCCTCCTTCCCTCTCGTTCCCCGCCTCTTAAATCTTCATCCCGCGTTATCCTGGTCCTCAGGAGCTGAAGCTACATCTCCTGCTCATCCCAAAGTACCTTGTTCCTTTTGTCTCGCTTCCACTCGCCAACCCCTGCATCTCTCTCTCTCTTCTTTCTTCCCATCCCCATACTCATCCCCCCAATACTCCCTCCTCCCTCCCACCATCCTCTTCTTTCTCCCCCCTTCGCCTACACTCTTATTTTCCTCTTTCCTTCTCTCTCTCTCTCTCCATTTTTCCTCTTCTCTCCCTTATTAAAAAGATTTTTAAAAAAAGGAAACTTGCGTTTCTCTGTGAGAGCAGGTACGCACAAAATTCTCCCCCTCTTCCCTACGCGCTCTTTCCCGACGAACATTTTGAGAGTTTGCTTTTCGAAAACGGTTGTCGGAACACGTTGCGTATCCTGGATTTTATTGAGTAATAGTCTTCTTTTCCTAATGGAGAATGCATTGAGCTGTCGCTTATTATTTCTGTTAAGGTGTGAGAAAAGAACTCGGTCGCTTCAAAACATTGTACTATTATAGTGGCTTTCATGACCACGTGCTGGACTTCTTCTTTAATATATTTTTTTGTAATAACTTCTTACTGTAGAAGTATTTGATAACAAGTGTGTTGTGACTACATTCTGAAAATTCTGTTTCTTAATTCTATTTTTTTGTTGGATGCAGTCATTAATACCTATCTTTGAAACACAATATGATTACACTTGTTTAATTGTATACAATATAGTTACGGTTAAATTTTTATATGTGACTTTGGTAGAAATTCGGAGTAAAATTTAGTTTTAAAAATGAATTTTTTGCATTTATGCAAGTATTTTTAAGTATAATGTCACTAATGTGTGACCTGTTATACGGTACTCCGTGAAAATAAAATTTCTTAACAAGATGGTATAAAGTTACATATATAAAATTGAATTAATCACTATTTATATGATCGAAGCCTTTCTTTAATAAGATCTTATATTAGTAAAATAATTATTATTTTGTGATAATTATTGGTAATGTTTAGAGTGTTATCTTTATTTTCGCATTGAATAACATGTGATGCATATATGTCAGAAAAATGCGTGAATTGCAATATGATAAAAATAAATATAATTTTTTTCATCCCAGAGGAAAAGTAAAAAATAGGGTGAAGTACAAAAGAATGATTACGCACATGTATGTACAACAAGTTAACTGTCAGTTTCCTGACGACAAGAGACGTTTGTATAAGGAAAGCCTATTTTAAAATCATCTCTTCATCTCCCACTTTAACAAAAATCAATTATCGTTTGAAACCCTGCATTATTGTTTATTCTTTTTTGCTTTTTAATTTAAAAACTGCCGTTTAAGGGGACTAGCAAGTCCGTCTATAGTTTAAAAGATTCGGATTTATAAAAAGATGGAAGTAAGATTTTCACTGCATTTAAAAACTCCTCAAGGGAATCCAAAAATCGACTCCAACGTAAAACACTTTAATGGACGCTCGTTGCATTTGATTGAAATGCGCGTTAATCCTTTGTGTGCCTACTTCCCCACATCTCCTCTTTAATTTCCGATCTCCCTCCCCCTTATGCCCTTTTCATTTCCCCCTCCGCCTTCCCCTTCCTTCCCTTTCTTACCCCCGCCGCCGTCTTTCAGCACTCCTATTCGCCTCATCGACTCAATCCTTTATCGCGTCACTCCATTTACTTCGAACCCATTATCTCCACCCATCCGCCCCTCTATCCTTCCTTCCTTCCCTCCTCGACTTTTCCAATCCTCGCATCTTTCTCCGACCTCCACCTCCCTCACCCTCTCCTTTCCTCTTTACGAATGGACCCCTCCCTATATTTCGTCTTAACTTAATCTCCTTCCCGTTTCCTCCTTCCGTGTCTTCTTTGTTGTCTTTTCGTCTCTTCCGACTAGCGGTGCTCTCCCTTCCCATCTCATCCCCTTAACCCCCCCCCCCCCCCCTCTCTCTAAGATGCTTCGACGACCTGCTTCCCAGCGCGCCTTCCGCAGTGGCCATGAAAAAGGAACCATTTTTCGGAAGCCCGGAACAATTATCCCCTTTCGCCGTTCCATTTTCTCTAATTGTTTTTTTCAGAAATGCCCGCCACCATATCCTCGTTTTTTCCGGCTTTCGAACCGAAGATTCTGCGAATGGTTAGGGTTAGGTTAGTCGCTACCGACTGCCTTCTGCATATATACATATGCACATACAATTTCCTACATAACTCGTCTTATGGCTAAAACATTTCAAGAATAAGCACTTAAAATTTAAAAAATGATAAAGTTCTTATCTCAGGTAATAGCAACAGCAAGATTATGAAATACCAGATGCGCATTTGGGCTGCAATGCAGCTGTCTTCAGTGGTAATTCACCGAACGTAGATTCTAAAAGAAACAGAATTTTACAATTTTTTCAGTGAATTACCACTGAAGACATGCCGAAATGTGCATCTAGTTTTTCTTAATCTTGTTGCGGCTATTAGAGATAGCTGCGATAAGAACTTTACTGATTTTGTTTATTCCACTTGCTTATTCTTGAATGCCTACGGGCATGCAAGTCCTTCATGTATGTGCAAAAACTGGCGTAGAAATACACACACACACACACATATATATATACTCACCTTTGGCTGATGCCCACCTTGCCGTCGGAATGCGTCATAGGATAGGTAGTGGAGGGTAGGAGTCGAGTCCCGACGTTCTCTCGCCAACGCGGTATCCTCGCCGAGGGATTTTCGTGCTGTGGCGAATTCACGATGGCAGCGAAGATGAACCTCGCATCGCACTATTCCCCTTTCCGTATAGGGCGTCGATTATTGTGGAATTCGAGGAAATGTATGATTAAGATAATTGGATCGGTTCTTTTATTTTCATTTTCCGTCGCGAGAATCTTAATTTAACAGTAATGGCGACGTCTTTCTTCGTCAGAGTAGTGCAGGTTCACGAATGAATATAGGAATCTCTACGTAATGCAGCACGAGGCCGTTGGTTGGTTCCCTTTTGAAGCCTCTCTGCATGTAGACTCTGCATACGGTATTGCGAAAAAATTCCATTGAAATATTATTAATTATTATTACGTACAGACTGTTGTTGATTAATCTTTTATTGAAGCAAGACATTCAGAGTCAAAGAGTACATGTTTCGATGATAAATTATTAGGGCCGTCTTGAGAAGTTTCTGGGCCTTCTCTTGGTGGGTCGTACTCAATCTCATATTTCACCCTCTCGCCAATTCGACGTTCACTTTGGAATTTTTCCGAGACGGCCGAGAGTGCATATCTCCGCGAGGAATGCAGTTGCACGCCACCGCCTCACCGATACCTCTCTCATTTCGGAGGAAGTGGCATGGGCATGAAACGAACGACACGATGGCACGAAACGGCGTGACTACTCGAATGTTCGAACGAGCGAAACCGAGAGCGTGGTGAAGCGAGCACAGTAGAATACTCGTGCGCGTTATCCGACGGAATTTCCTTGGCGCGCCATCTTCTCCTTCCATTGTTGTATCTCGAGAGCGAAAGAACTCATCCATCACTCGCGCACGAGTGTGAGACTGCCACGCATGTGGATGTGCTTGCAAGAGGAGAAGAGAAGAAGAGAGAGAGAGAGAGGTTTGGGTGGGTGTTGAAAATAGTCGCTGCGCGAGGTGTGTCCTCATTTGTTTCCTCCACCTCTCTTGTGCGAGGTAGAACGCAGCTCTCTCCCTCTCGCCTTAATTGGCGAGTGTTGGTGGGTGTATGGAAGAGGGTGGGAGTTTTTTTTCCAGCCCGCAGGGGGGTGGATAGGGGAGGAGTATGAGGTTATGTCGGTTCCCCCTCGCTCCTTGACGCTCTCACGAGCAGCCATGCCGCTCGCAAACATTGCATCTCCTGCATCCCCTAGTTCATCCTCCTCGCACGCTTCTCGGTGAATTTTCCTAATTCCATGCTCTAGAAGTCTTCAAATTTACCTTCTTCAGAGATTTGCTTGGCCGGTGTTTAATTTTCCTGCTCGCGTCTGGTCTAGTCGTCTTCGTATTCACATGTTTTTAAGGGAAGGATGGCGTATTCTAAATCGATTGCTTCAAGTTTTCAGGGATCTATCATTCTCTAGTAAACGCTTTTAATGTTACTTTTAAATAATGCTATTTTATAATTAAAACTCAGATAGACGGAGTTGAGCTTTATATCTAATGTAAAACTTTCGCTCACTAATGTTCATGCCGTTTTATGAGACCATTCTTTGTTCATCCTTCTCTCCATTTGTCGTACTTAATAAAATCCCTCCCGCCACTTTGCGTTTGGGCGATGACGCATCAATGTTGCTAATTTCTCGCAGTATTCTTGAATATTGAATCAAGAATTAGTCTGATTAACAAGAAATAGGTGATATATTACAGACTGGAGATTATATTCGATGTTACTGGAACTTACAATGCCGGGGGCGTAGTATCGATGTTCACCTGTCGAAAAATCCTGAAATCCGCACAACGTCTGAAGGGAAAAAAAAAGAAAAGAAAATCTCCGTAGCGCGAGGTCTCTCCTCCTCTCGTAACCCCGTCCCTTTCTTTCTTGTCTCCGCCGTCTCATCCGCCACTACCTTCACTTTCCTATACAACCCAATACGTCTCTCGTTTCTCCGGGGTCGGGACTTTCAATTCCTCCCGCATAGGAGAGGGGACGGTGGGACGCACGGGGTGAAGGTAATGGCGGGCGGATTGATAATTGGGACTTGGGAATGAATGGGAGGGTTCTTGGGGGGAAGCGAGAGAGTGAGGAAGGGGAAAGAAAGCGAGGTCTCTGGGGGGCAGGAGGGATGTATTGAGAGAAGGTCGAATATCGGAGGGGTGTGGGGAGAGGAGAAGGAGGGAAGAGGTGGACGGAAGGAAGGAAGGAAAAGGGAGTTTGAGGAGATAAGAAAGTTTCTAGAATACCTCCGGGGAGGTATGGGCGTGTCTCCCATTTTCGGTGCGACTCGGCGAGGAAATTCGAATATCCCTTTCCTTCTTACCTGAGCATTGTTAGGAAACTGGTGAGATTCTTATTATTTTTCATTTTCGCTGAAACTTTTCCACCCATTTTTTGCTTATTGGAATTCGTTATTAAAAAAAAAAGAACGATGATCACTCGCGCGCCATCTTAATTTGTGTGATTTATGAAAAGTCTCGGAAAAGATCACTGCGTGCGTGTAGTATATCAATTCGAATAAAATGTACAAGTAATTTTGATGGTCTCGTGTATTGGTTATCCTTTTGAGGAAAATATGATAGTTTTTAATGCGCTTTCAATTTTCCCCTAAAAAACTGCCCAAATTTTTTATGTAGAATAGCCGAAATTTCGACAAAATTGTCATTAATTTCTTCATAAAGTAACGAGAGGAAGGAACACAGGCTCCTGTTATTTTGTTCTCTTTCCGTAAATAATCGGCGAGGCATCCATTAAAAATAATTGGTGGATGATCATCCTACGGGTAGATATTAATATTTTTTCCTCTTCTTTCGCAAGAGGCTGCGAGTTGAGCGGGCACCACAGAATTTCGCGAGAGCCGGAGATTTTTTTTAATAGGAATAATTACGGGCGATTCCTCCTGGGTCAAGAGATTGGGAGTTAATGCGCCATCTAATTGGCCCGATCCCCTACTTCTTCATAGGGAGGAATCGGTAGGGGGCGGAGCGAGGGGGCCTTTGATAATTCTCGTCGGGGTCTTTTCTGGAGTACGCGTAGGGTAAAGGAAGGGAAGGAGATCGAATTTGGGGATAAGGGAAGGAAGAGAAAAGAAGTTGGGAGAGTAAAGGAGATAGAGGGTTAAAAGGGCGGAGGGAGGTTTTCGAGTAGACTCCACCTTCCTTTTTCCTCCTCCTTATAATCCACCCTTTCACCCCGTTACGTCTCATTTTCTCCTGCTGCCTCTCTTCTTCCCCGCCCCCTTCGCTATTTTCTACCCTCCCTCTCTCTCTCTCTCCACCTCTTCATCCCTTATTTTTTCTTCTCTCTTCTCTCCCCATTTAACTACTCCCTCCACCTTTTTTACGTTCTCTCTCTCCAGTTTCATTCGCATCTCCTTTTTTCTCTCCCCTCTCTCTCGCTCTCGTGGAGCGTTTCTACGTCGGAGGGGCTTAGGAAGCGTAGTAGGCTGGAGTCTCGTCGTTTTTCTTGTCGGTTCGAGGAATGCTCGTTCCTTCTAAAAAAAAAAAATGAATCAGTGAGTGAGTGAGGGAGGGAGGGATTCTGTGGGTGATTACGTGATGGAGTGGGGCGGAGGTGTAAAGGGAGGGAGAGAAAAGGATGCCGGGCCGTTAGGGCACAAAAGGATGGTTTTAATATTTACATCTCTTTCTTCTTCTCCATCTCTCTCTCTCTCTCTCCCGCTCGCTCCCTTTAACCCTTACACGCTTGCTTGTCTTCTCTTCTCAGCCCTCCCCATATTCTCTTTTCTCTCCGTCCTTCTCTTGCCTTCCGCCTCGCCTCGGGTAAGGGGAGGTGGGTGGGTCGGGGAGGGAGGGAGGGCGGCAAGGGAGGATGCGCCGAGTCTGGAGGAAAGCAGTTTCCAAGTTCCTCACTCTTTCAACGAGGCAATCTGAGTTCAAATTCTCCGGGTGGCGTACCAGAAATTATGGCTCGGCGGGGTTTTAAAGGTTTCCCCCCCCCCCTCCCCCCTCTTTTTTCGCTATCTCTCGCCGCTGCCTCCCTCTCACCCCCTTCCACTTTCCCTCACCCCCGTCTCCTCCCCTATCCTCCCTCACTTCCCCCCGCCTCCTCCCTTCTCCACCTGCGACTTCCTATAAGAATCGCGGGACCGGGAAAGCCCTGTTGATTTCGGAGATCCTTCCTCCCTCTTATCCCCCTCTTATCCTATACGAACCCGTACGCATCCTTCCTCGCGTTTCCTCCTTTCATCCTCCGTTTTTTTTATTTGTTTGCGTGTATCTCAGCGGACTACTTCCTTCAGAATTTTTTAGTTCGTTTGTTCGCTCCAGCCACAATCAATCTGCGTTTTCCACCCCTTACTTGCTCTCTCGAATTCTTTCGTTCCTCCCGTATCGTCTCTTTCTTCCGATTCAGCATGCGTCTCTCGATTTTCCGTTCTCTCTCTCTCTCTCTTCTAAATGGAAGAGGGGACCTTATGGTCTCAATTTCGCCCTGAAAATAAAGACAATTATCTATCTATCTGTCTCCCTTCCTCGACGCTTCTCTTCGTGTTTTGGTCGACTTCTTTTGGGTTTCTCCTCTTCTCTCTCTCTCTCTCTGTCTCTTTACCTCTCCCCTTCATCCATTAACAACGCAACCGTTTTTTTTTGTTTTATTCTCCTCCTGCTGCAGTCTCTGTTTCGTCTTCCTTCATCTCTATCGAAATGTGTGTGTTTGTGTCAGCGCTGTAAATTCAACTCCTTTTTCGCCGTAAAATTCCTCGCCCGATTTACTGCTAATCGACGCGGAAAAGTCTTTCATGTTGGTTTTCTTTTGGAATCGTTTTTAAAGTTTTATGTTTTCTCGACGTGGGAGAAGTAATTGTTCTCGTTGGTTTTATGGCGCGTCGGGGTTTTCAGATCCTCCGAGGAAGATTTTGAGGTACGCCAAGAAAAGAGTTTTTAAAGTTCGGTTACCAACCGACCTTACTAAAACTGCTTCTTGGGCTAAATTAATGTGGTCGTAATAACTTTTGGGTTTCCGTGCAGTTTATTATTCCTTCATTGAGATTTAATTGCGTCAAAGGAAAAATAGTATGAACAGAAAAGTTTATGGTGTGTGTGTGTGTATGAAAACTTTCTTACTTCGATTATTCATCTCGCCAGTTATGGTAACGTGCTTCATTAAGATTAAATGCCCAAAAGCTTGACGTTGATAGAAACAATGGACGTTCTTTTATGTTATTTCCTTTGGTGCAAAATTAATGTATTGGATTGTTTTACGTTATTAATTATTTTCGTACATTTTTACTAAATTGGGAACATTAGTGTTAGAGGTGGATTGCTGAGAGAAATCTATTTAATGGAAGGAAAGGAAAAGTCGAGAGAGAGAGGGAGAAAAAGAGAGAGTATAATGCGAGAGATATCTTTGTTTCTCGATCAGGATCGTGTCCCTCACGCTTCTATAGTCACGTGCAAAAGTTTATAAGGGTCTCTCTCACCTTAGCCCTTAATACTCTATCTCCCTCCCTCCCTGACACTTTCTCCCTTTCATCCTCACCCTTCTACCCCATCTGAGCCCTCTCTCTCTCTCTCTCTCTCTCTCTCTCTCTCTCTCTCTCTCTCTCTCTCTCTCTCTCTCTCTCTCTCTCTCTCTCTCTCCATCTCCCTTGCCCGAGGCATTTTCCCACGACGAGCGACTGCACCATCTCATCCCTGCATCTCACACCCTTTTCCCGTTCTCCTTCACACGCGCGCGCACATACACACCCCAACCCCAAGATCCACTCAAAACCCTTCTTATTTTCAATTTTCCCCATCTCGCATTCTCGGTTCATTTCCCCTCTCCATTCCCACTCATTATCTCACAGTTCCCGAAACTACAGTTTATCAGCCATTTGCAGACTGTGCTCTCTCATCTAACCTCTGAGTCAGAATGTTATCGTATCGCAAAATGGAATAAGAGAAGGATAGGAATTCGCGGAAAAGAGTTCTTCCACGCCCTTTTTATGAGAAATCGTATAAAGAATTAAATGTAAGCGAAAAATGTTTGTAGTCACAAATTTTTTTGGCATTTATGAATTTGCTAACACGATGCATAGGGAAATCAAAAATCCTGTCATAAATTTGATCGAAGATGGAAATTCACGAATGATAATTTCAAATATTAATATATTCAGTCCGATCGTCTCAGCGTTTCGAGTTCTCGAATTTGCTTAAAAATTGGCCCCAAGATGAAAACGAAAAAAATCAGTTCGAAGCGTCTTATACGGGCATTCGCGAAGCCTTGCTAGAAGAGATTGAATTGGCGAATGTGATCTAGGAAATGGGAGAGAAGCGAGTGGGTGCGTGAAGAATAAAAGGGAAAGATGGTGAGAAAGGAAGGAGTTTGAAAAGAGGGTAGTTCCCGTGATGCCAGTTAGTTTCGCGGAGTAAGATTTTTACCCCTCTCAACAATCGGGAACCACACGAAGCCTTTCAAACTGCCACCGGGCCCGTCCCTCGGAGCGTTTCTTTCCCCGGGATGTGTCATGGAGGCGGCAGGAGGCCCTTGACGTCGTGGGAAGGGCGTCGGGAGGAGGAATGGGGGGGGGGAGGGGGGCGGAGATAGGGAGGTTTTGAAGAGAGGAAAAGCCGAAGTGGGAGAGGACTCAATGGGAAGAATAGAGAGGAAGAATTTGGACTGAAAAGGGAAAGAGCAGAAGATAGGTTGAGGAAATAGTGAGTGGTAGAGGAACGGGGAAGAGGAAGATGAATAGGGTTGAAGATAGATAGAGTGGGCGTAGGAGAGAGAGAGAGAGGATTGGGGAGAGGGATAAAGGATGGGAAAGAGGGCGTAAAGGTTGAGGAAGAAGAGTAGGCGTGGGTGGAGACGGAGTGGATGGAAGAAAAGGGTGAATTTAGGTGTTTGGAGGGGAAGAGGAAAAGAGAGGGCGAGGGAGGTGCGTGTGGAAGTTTTTTGGGAAGGAAGAAGGAAATACTTGAAGGGTTTTGTCGGCGGGGGTTGCGAGGGATAGATGTAGGGGGTTGTGCAGAATCTGAGCAGGTAGATAAGGGGCGGGGCTTTTTTTTTTTTAGTGCCTCTAGGCTCGCAAGATGTTGGCTCCCTTCTTCCCTCTAACACCCTCTTTATTCAAAAATTTACCGAGAGGTCAAACCAACACGGAAGAAAGCTTGTCTGGTGTCTCTAAAAATTTCCGCCGGAGAAAGAAAAAAGATTTACGATATTTTCGTACCTTTCGGATCAAAAGGTCTTTCTCTTCTTTTAAGTCTTCCCTTTATGGGTTTTTGTAATCGGCAGTGATCTCCGAATGTTTTTCTTTCTCCCTAGCTAGTGCTCTTGAGGGATAAAGAATCACGAATTGCCAGTAGAATTTTTCCGGGTCCGACCAATGACTGACGCAGGGCCGCGCCAAACGTGTTTGGCGCCCGGGTGCAAAATAATTCTGCGGCGCCCCCCTCCCCTCCCCCCAAGTGACTACTAGTCAATCCTAAAAAAGAAAGACCGCTACTGTCCTCGACATAAATGTTAACGAATATATTCGTTCTTATTCGTATTATGGACAGCCTCTAATTTAAAAATAATTTATCGATAATGTTTACAGTTAAACTTTGCTACGTTTGTTTAACATTAGCTTTCATATGCCAATCGAGCGAATTTCTCAGCTTTATCTTAAAAGCATTTCGAAGAAGGGGCAAACTTTTAAATGAACGAAGATACAAATATCTTAATGGGAAAAGCGCCCCTGACTAGTTGGCGCCCGGGTGCCGTGCACCCCGGGTTGGCGCGGCCCTAGGCGGACGGCGTCAATTTTACCACTTGCTGTAGAAAGCGTAAGGAATTTCCAAGGAAAGGGATTGAGCGAGTATTGGAAGAGAGTGAAATAGGAGCAGGTGGAGAAGAGGAGGGAGAAAGAGAAGGGGAGAGGAAATGTGGATCGAGAGAGATGAAAGGAGAGCAACGGGAGTGATTGCGTGGGCGGCTGGGGTGGAGAGGAGAGCTAGGAGGCGGGGGGAGGGAGGGATGTGAAAGAAGGAAAGATTTTTTGGAGTGGTCTGGATGGGGATCGAGAGAAGAGGGAGTTTTTTTTTGGAGGGATGGGAGAAGCAAAAGAAAAGGGAAGAGACCTCTCGCTTCTCCCCTTTTTTCTCCTCCTCTCACCCCACCCTCTCCCTCAGTCTCCTCCTCCCATTCGAGAGGACCTTTGCTGGATTATTATTATACGCGACCCTTACTCCTTTGTTGCGGCTCGAGAAAATAACTTTTTTTTATGTATATCTGGAAATGAGCGCGCGGGGGGTGGAGAGAGAATAAATACGAAGGATAAAAAATAAGATTCTTTAACCCTACCTCCGAATAGTCCACGCTTAATGATATGAGTTAACCGTGCGCTATGAAATGGAGCCATTCATTCCGTAATGGTTTTCTCCGTTGAATGGTTTGCGGGCGGTGGTGCGTCTTGCATCTCTTTATGGTCTTGAGGTTTTATATTTCCCTCGGTTTCTTTGCGTTGTCGTTTTGGATTGTTCGACTGGAAGACGACACATTTGGATACTGGGAAGGAATCGCATGCATTAAGATGTTTTATTTGGTTCGTATTCGTGTGAAAATCTTGCTGTCTTATCGATTGTCTTCAATAAATTTCACGTTTTATGTATGCTTTTAAGTTAATGAAGCCTTTTTTTTTAATTTTCAGGTGAGTATTGCTGTTTAAGCGTATGGATTTCGATCTTCCTCATCTAATCATCCGTATAAAAACTGGCGCATGGAACATGTAAGTGAAATTATTTTGATAACTTCGATGTAACCTAAGAGTGAAATTTCTATCGGTTGTAATAAGTCAATTCGTCGCTACGCCAGTTGCGCTTTTACGTATTATCGCAACAACAATAGTTTCTCAAAAGTGTCCTTGAGCGATAGATTCCATTTTGAAACACAATAAAAGTTACTTTCATATTTTTCATCGCCACAATAATTCATAATAGGATATTTTTGATGATTGCAATTCGATCGATGGAAGTTTTCAACTATAAAATTATTTTTCTTTGAATTTTATATCTTTTTATGAGCCTATGCCTTTTATTGCAATCCAAACATACCTTGCGTAATCTTGTTTCCCAAGAAGGGTCTTTCACTCCGACTAATTTTTCCGATAAGAATTTAATCCCTCGGATTTATCGTTCACGGTGCAGAATGACGAGAGAGAAAGTCAGTCACGATTTTTTCTAGTGGTCCGCGTAGACAGTGCGGAGACGCTACGGCGTCGCTCTGTCTGTGGCGATAAAGGTCTGCCATCCATCCACTCTGGGAGTCTTCTTCTTCTACCTCTCTTTCTGTGTTCTGAGGCGGAATCGCGCTTACTCCGAAAAATGATGTGGAGAGAGAGAGAGAGAGAGATCGAAAAAGAGAGGAGTTGCGCACTTTCTCTCCGGGAAGGGCCTGGAAAAAAAAGTCTCATTTTCCCAGTCTCCGCCGCTGCAGCACGGCGTCACAGCTGAAGTTCGGGGCTCCTCCTGGAAAGAGAGAAGGGCAGGGGACCCAGCCGTGTCTCGAGTTACTAGGGCGATCATCCTTGGGTTTTTGAGAAGAAGCGCAATTCCATGGCGGTAACATTGCCGTCCTTCAATCCACTTACTTTGGGACATTAAAAAAAAAACTCACGATGAATGGGTTCGGTTTTATCCCCAAAAATCTCATGATTTGTTCACTCTCCAAAAATATATTTCTTCGAACGTCGCGTCCAATGCGGAATGTAAAAGTTCCTACCTTAATCTTGAATCCTAACTAAAATAAAATTACCATTTTCTGAAAATGGTCTTTGTGTATTTTGCATAGCTCTGAGCTTGGAGAATGTTGTATTAGAAATACGCAGAAGTCTGACGGTTTTATTCGATGAAGAATAACTCTAATATAACGCGAGATCGCATCTTTTCGGTCGACATTCGAGATAGGCGTGTGTATGGTGATGCAGGTACCCTCTCTATAGTATGGATCTCACGCCCTTCGACGAAACCTTTCATCTCGTTTCTCTTCAGCCTGTTCCATCTTCTCCTCCTCCCCTGAAAACCCTCTCCCTCACAACTCATCGGTAACAGCCTTGTGCGAGCAATCTTCATCCTGCTCTGCTGCCGCTATTCCTGTATCTCTCTCTCTCTCTCCCCCTTATACCTTTTCTTCTCCTCTATCTTCCATGCATCCGGCGTCGGGTGGCTCCCATCTTGTTGCGGACGCTCTATGATGAAGCACATAAGCGTTGCCCCATGTGGCCGTTAAAAGCGGGATGGCTTATCTCGGGAGTGACCAACGTCGCTGCCATTTCCATCCCAAAAGGCGCCTGGGAAGAGGCGGCAAGCGATTCGCATGCCTAATCAGGTGGTGCGACGTGCGTGGGTGGGCCGTTGGAAGATGGGAGGGAGTGGGAGGAGGGAGGAGAAACGGCCGCGAGGGGTCAGCCACGTGGAGAGATAGGAAGCGCGGGGTACGTTGACAGATAAGGGCGCTCCATCTGCGGGGTCGGCGCTGACCGTCCAGTTTCTCCCTCTCTCTCTCTCTCTCTCTATCTGCAAGTGGTAACTTATGCGTGTTTCAGTCCAGAGTTCCTGTTACATCTTTATACTTCTCTGAAGAAAAAAAAACACTACGGTCAGCGTAGTTTAAAAATATGTACGGTCGTGACGCGCGGTGATTAATAATCCTGTAAACATTAATCTCAATCACCTTTAGCATTTTGTTTGCATAGCGCTTCAGCCCTTTATTTCGTTAGTTTCTTATCTGCGTATCCATTTCCTGTGTCCGCGTGTTTACTTTGCAACAATATGTCTCACTCGTTTCTCTCAGAAGTGACGTCCAACGAGTGATGTATTCTGTTTTGAAAAGGTCGGCAGCTCGCTGATAAATGTGCATTCACTTTCCGATGGAGGATAGTATTGCCGTTACACGCGTTAAGTTTTTTGTTCAGCAATTATATAAAGTCAAATGTCAGTTGTGATAACGAAGAAAATCGATAGTTTGAAGAATTATTTCCAGGACTCATGCAGTTGGTAAAATGACTTGTAATAAACTGTGATAACTTCTATTGTCCGGTTTCAGAGTGTGAAATGCTTTTTGAAAAATTATATTTCATTTCCTTCCAAAAACGTATTATAATGTATAGACGCCATGAGTGTACGAGCGAGGATTTAGGTTGTAAGGTAATCTGTAGAAACTTGAAAAATGATGTGGATAATAACCGATCGCTGTTACACTAACTCTCTCTGCGTAGCCGTTTGTTCTTAATTTACAACACTGCTGTCTAGTGGCAGTCACGAAACCGACTATAATGTGTTAAATTCGTTGTTTTTCTTGGACTTTCACTTTTGAAAGCTAAACAATTTCCTGCGTCTGTTATAACTCTGTCAATCAAAAGAAAAAAGAAAGGTCTCTTAATCAGAATATCTATTCAAGGAATGGAAATGGCAGGATGAAAGAAGAAAAAACATTCTCGAATCGATATTCTCCTCCGCTTCCTCCTCCCCATCCCCTTCGTCCCCTCTCCTTCCCCGTCCCTTATATTGAAATATTCAACATCCTCGCCGCCCAGAGGTTTTCAATTGGCTCCGATTTATGAAAATACGAAACTATTTCCTTCATAAGAAAGAAGGTTATTCTTTCCTCGGCCTACAGTAAGATCTGACTTAAGTGATGCGCGACATAGACTTCGGGCATCTCCCTGGTTGTCTAGGAAGATCGGAGAAAGGATTTTTTTTTACATAGAAAGGAATGATACAAATGCTGTTCGGGAGGAGCGTTATTTGGAAAGGGAAGGAACAGATAGACGGGATTTCTAGTTCCAGTTTCAATTGAACCGTGCTTGAAGAGGAGGTAAGGAAGAAGTGGAGAAAGGTGAAGGGGTTAAGAAAAGGGAGGAAGAGAGAGAGAGTGAGAGAATGAGAGGGAGGTAGAACAGAGGGTGTTTCTTTTGAAAAGGTCACCGGGAAGTGCGTAGGAGGGAAGAAGCGAGCGAGGAAGGTTTGGGTGACGGTGGGGGCGGAGAGAGGGCAGAGGGAACCTTTAAGGGTTAGGAAAAAAAAAGAGGTTTTCAGGTTCTCTCCTTACTACCCTTCTTTTCCCTTTTGTTCGCGTCGAGGAAAAGGAACTCCTTATCCTTTACGGCGTTCCTTCCTAACCGTCCGCTCTTCCCCCTCGCAAACGTCTTCGCGAAACCAAATCCCCCTCGTCCCTTTCTTTTTCCTGAATTATGAATTTTTCTCGACTGCCCAGCTTTCTTCCGTTCCTCCTCCCCTTTTTTTCCGTCCCTTTCACCAAACCTACCGATAGTTCCCCTCTAGTTCGTGTCCTCCCCCCCCCCCCCACTCATCCCTCGCCCCCTCTTCATCCTAACTCCGAGGGCTCAACCTCGGTCCCACGCTCTCCATCTATCTATCTCTCTCTCTCTCTCGGCCCAGATTTCTCCCCGCCGTCTCTCCTCCTGCGTGTCACGCCGCCCTATCTTGTCCCCGCCCCCTTTTATTTTTCGCTCGCGATCCCTTTGCATTGCGACGCATTTTCCCTCAGTGGTCGAAATTCCCTCGCTATTTCTCGGTGAGCTGGCTCTTTCGCCTCGGCCGTCCTCTTTTATAGTTAGGTCGGAGTGGGATAGTCGAGGAAGGATAGCGGTTGTGGACGAAGGTGGGCGAGAGAATACCGTCTCGCTGAGAGTGTAAAAGAGAGAGAGAGAGAGTGATAGAGGGTCAGATAGGCGCCACGCCCCCTTCCGCGGGGTGATGAAAGAGTGAGTGCCCCACACCCCATCACGCTCCCTTTCGCTCGACTGCAAACCCCTCTGTGTCGTGTGCGCGAGCGAGTGGAATGGGGGGGGGGGCGGGGGAGGGTCTCCTCTCCCACCCCCTTACTTCCTCTCCCGTTCTCCACCCCGTCCTCCGCGTGCCATATATATCCCTACCTTCCGCCTCGACGCGAACTCTCTCGGTTCATATGAAATTTATGGAGGACAAATTATTTTCAACTTTGGAGAAAATGAGATTTATGGTGCGCATGAGGGTGCGCGGATTGGGTGGGGGGGAGGATATCCCTCGGCAAGGCGTTCCTTATTGCAATTTTTCCCGTGCGTCTGCTGCCCGACCGCGTGTATGTTTGATACGGCTTTGAGTTTACTCTTCCTTTTGTAATTTTTCTTTTCTCCCGACGGAGATTTTAATCTCGCACGTAACGTTTCGTTTGGCGCGGGCGTGATGGAGGTGATAGGGAGAGCGTGACTCGAGAGGCGAACAGCAAACCCGACAGTGACACAGGCAACAATAGCACTGAATTTAAATTGTCTTCTCTGGTGGAAGTGATTAAATTGGGAAATGTTTATCGAACAAAAAGTATAATACTCGTGAATGGGAATGATTCCCTTTCGTTTTAAAATCTTACTTCTCTGCAGATACCTTTCTTTAATTTACGGATAAAATACTTTTTTTGCCATCAAGTTCACTTTTGATGGCAATTTGCGGCTTATTGTAATTGCTTAAAGTTGGGGTATTGAATATACTGTAGAAATAATTGTGAAACTTATCCTAAATAAAATTATTGTAATAGAGTTATCAGCCAAATACTACGGAGATACCGCCAAGTCTGTTCACGAAAGAAATTCATATCTGATTAAATTGAACGATGCCCAACCCATTTTTCGCCCATTCGCTTCATTAACCAATTTAGATCAATCAGGTGATTAACAAAGTCATTGTTTCTAGTGACGGATATAAGGATTTCGAATTGAAGTATAGGCACATTAATTTTTCCCTTGGTAACGAATCCATTCTATCCGAGCATTTTCCTCGATATTTCACATTGCTGGATGAGTATTTTTACGTTTTCTGGTTGTATCGGAGATAACACGAGCTGGATTATACCGTTGCGTTTCTTTGCTAACGGAATAGGTGCTCGATCCGGTTTTGCAGCTATGAAAGGAAACCCGTCAGCACATGCGTGAGTTATGTTGTTGTTGTAAAGCCATACGATTACCCGAGACCTTGCAAATTACGGTGTTTAGTTTTTGAATAGTATCAAATCGGCTTATCCGATCATTTAAGACTTGTTTCGTTCGTCTGATTAAATATTTCCGCATATAATGCATTTCGGGCTCGTTTTGTTCTAAGGTGATTTTTTTTGCCACGAAATGGAGTTGCTACGTTTCCGGCGATTTCGTGTCTGGATTGACCCCAGTCGCATTGCACTAACGGCCATACTGGCATTTTTTAAATTTCAGTTCTCAGAAGGAAGAAATAACATATAAAGGTACTCTTATAACAAGGGTTTTCTGACGGTTAAATATGGACATAGTACAGTAATATTTCCCCAGTTATGTTGTATTCAAATGTAAAAATATGAACGGGCGAGCAGAGCTTTTGGATTGTAGCAAATAAATAACATTACATCTAACGCAAAGTAGCCATGCTGGTCATTGTCGGCCGGAAATAGCGAAAAGCAGAGCGTCTCCGGACGACAAAATGTTATTCCCATTTCCACCTCCTTTTCACCCATATTTTAACACCGAAATAGACGGGAAAAAGTGACACGGATATTTTTAGCTTAAGTTTCAAAATCGCGGAGTCGTTTATAAGGGTATCATGGATTTGCGTGCAAGAAGAAAATATTAATAGCATTTCTTTACTAGCCGATGAAATTCCTTTTTCATTTATTTCTGTTAGAGTGGGAGAGAGTCGTGCAGAAAAGATGGGGAAATTATGCGCGGAAAAAAGTCGTTTATATCTTCGTAAATGGGGGAGGGGCGATTGGGGAACGCGAGTAAATGCGTTATTTAGATACTGTTGTCTAGCAATATATTCACTAAGGCATCTTGGTTGAAATTATTATTTTCATCCTCAGTTTTATTCATTTATTTAAACCTATGATAAATTAACGCGTACCTTTAACACGGTCCAATAAAAATGTTCTGAAGTGAGGGAGCGTTAGAAGGGATCCTCGTCTGGAATGTAAAAATAAATCGGGATTTCCCTTTTCGTATTCCATTATATGAAAATTTAAATACGGAGGATGGTTAATTGCTATTCGAGATGCGCAAATACTTTTCTCTGTCCTGTTGTTGCTGCAAAGTCAATAAATATGTGCTGTTTGAGATTTTTTATGTTAGGCATAAATAATATTTTTCTCAGTCCTCTTGTTGCTGCAGAAGTCACTTAATAAATATGTACTGTTTGAGATTTTTTATGTTGGACGTAAATATATCAAACTTCCGATTTCATTGATTAACGAACGATATACACCTTGAATTTGCCTCAGTAATTCTTAAATCCTTTTCAAGGGATCTTAATAATGGGACAACAGCCAAAATAGTTACCGCGAAAAGGAGTCCCTTTTGTTATGATGTGAAAACTGTCGGTAGCTTAGGACCTAAGCTACCGACAGTTTTCACATCATAATAAAAACTTTAGGCGGTGGAGAACATGCGCATAATTTCATATCGAGTATATTTAATAGTGAGAGATTTAAAGAGCGAGAAAATTCAGAACATTTTGAATCTGTTGAACGGAAATAACGGTGGATGTTTCAATCTAAGAGTTTCGCGTTCCCTGAAAACCCTGGCCGTCTTGCAGTCGATAGCCGCGGACCACCTTTTCCCATCCCTCTTTCTCGCCTCATCTCCAATTCCTTTTTCGCCTCTTCCTTCCCGGCCTCCATCCCCACCTTCGCATCTCTCCTCCTTAGGAGGAAGAGGTGAGAGGGATCCCGTGGAAAGGTCAGTACGGTGGGCGCGAAGAGTATCCAGGAGAAGAATAGGGGGCGGCAGGGGCGCGTCGGAAAAAGGATGGGTAGGTTTTATTGCGCGGCGGGTGGCGTCTGCAGGGTCTCTTACGTAGGGAGGAAGGTAAGGGGTTGGCTAAAAGAGAAAATGTTATGGCAATGGATGTGCGGGGAATGGGTCGGGTCGGACGAGCGGAGAATGGGCCCTCTTCGGCGGTATGGGGGAGGATACGTGCGTTGGGAAGCTAAGGGAAGGGGTGAGAAGCGTATATAAGTCGGGCGAGAAGCGAAATAGACGCGTTTATTTGCGGAGGCTTAGTCGATCCCGCGGGGCCACTCTCTCTCTCTCTCCCTCCCTCCCGCTGCATTTCCCATTCTCGGCCCCAGACTCCCCTAACCTCGGGGAAGAAGAAGAGGATGGCGGAAGGAGAGAGAAAGAGAGAGAAATTCTCGCTATTCGTCTCGGAGATTTTTTCACCCTCTGCGTTGCGTGTGCGTGCGTGGTTGTCTTTACGCTCGGCAATTTTCGGTGCGTATTACCTATGAAGTTCCCTCTTCCTTTAAGAGAAGTGCACAATCTTTTGATGCTCATGAGCGACTCCCGTGCAGATTTGTATTAAGGGTCTTGTTTCTCCTTCGTTACACCTTTTTTAGTTTTGTAGTACTTAAGGGTTTTGAGATGTGGCAAGGATTTTAGTCTTAATATAGTTTGACTCGGGAACATTCCATTTTATTATGTGTAAGGCATTCGCCTAGATGTCTGCAGATTATGCATTTACGATATTTATTAGAATGAGGTAAATTCAAATCCAACAGATGGGCTAAAATTGTATTCCGTGTTCATCTTCTCCAAGGGTTCCCAACCTTTTAGATGTGGCGAGCACCGAGCTGTAGCGTAGAATATCAAGCGAGCACCACTATACTTCCGCAAAAAATAAGAATGATATTGAATAAAATCAAAACAACGTCAAAATTATTCTCAATTTTTTTGATGCGTCTAGAAATAAAACAACCAATCAAATTAAATTGTTGGTTCGAAGGAACGGGATCTTAAGCACCGTAGAAGAGGATAGGCAACCTGTCAAAGAGCACTATTAGGCATCCAAAGAGCACAGCGGTACTCGCGAACATCAGGTTGGGAACTCCCGATATACTCTTTAATATACAGTTAATTATTCATCTATCTCATGGAAATTCTTCTGCCATTTTTATCCCTGATTCCACGCTGTAATGTTTCGAGTTCCATTCTCTTAAAGGAAGTGAAGTCATCTGTAAAACTAAAAAAATTGAGTAAAAAAAATACGAATTCCACAGCCATTCGCTCATTCTTTCAATAAATCAACAACTGTTCAAGCGAAAGAAAATAAAAAGCCTCCCTCTGTAGTAACGATCTCCGTTTAAATTCAAACTGTGATCTTCGATTTTATCGCGCATTTCAACCGAACCGTTTCCTTCCTTTCTTTTTTTTCGAGCAGAACTTATTTTGTCTTGAATTATGAAACAGCACCTCTCTCCCTTCCAACTCCTCCTTTACCCATCCCCCGCCGCTTCTCCCTTTACTCATCCCCCTCCCACTCCACCCTTCTTCACAACCCACATCCCGATTCTCCGACTTTCCTTCCGGGCGATTTGCGGCCTCCCTTGGTGTATGCAAATGGCGACACCTTTTTTTCCCACCCCCTCTCGCTTCCGCCCCCTCCCTCTTCCTCTGCCCGAACGAAATCTCGTAAACAAGGAATGGCTGTGCTGTAGCACCTCATCGATATTCCCACTCTCCCATCTTCTCCCACCCTCAAGGGGGTAAGAACTCTTCCCCTTCAGGGTTTTGAAGAGGGAGAGGGCTCCTTCCTCCCTCGATCCAACCACCCTCATCTCACTCCCATCGGACCCCACTTTTAAAAAGACTGGGGAGTATGAAAGGAAATGCCTGGAGCGCGTGAGAGCTAGCTGTCTTCGCCGCAGAGAGAGAGAGAAGGATTAGAGGGAGAGACAAATATAGGAGGAGAGATGTTTGGCAATACTTCCTTTCGGCGTCAGTCTCCCTCGGTTATTTCACTCCCGCTTCGTTACAATATTGCGAAAACAGCCACGCGCTCTCTTAAGTCCTTCCCTCGTTCTATCTCCTTCTCACTCCTCACGCCTTCATTTCCTCCTCCTCCTCTCTCCTTCCTTTCCTCCTCCTCCTACTCCGGTCACTCTCCGCGACGGAGCATAGAAGCAGCGGGCGCCACCTATGGCACTTTACGGGAAGTCGTTTCCCCAGGAAGGTGTTCTTGGAGGGGAGAGAGGTTTGTTCTATTTTATTTTTCGAGTTCCCGGAGGATAAATGCGAGGTGAGGAAGGGGATGATGAGTGTAGGATTTTTTTTTAATTCCGAGCTTGGGGAAGAAGGGAGTCGAGGGGAAAAGGGAGTGCTTGGGACGGAGAGGGGGGAAAAAAAGAAGGGTTTTTATCCTGGGAAGTATGGGACCCGTAGGAGTGCAGGAAGAGAAAGAGATAGGGCAAGAGGGGTATGAATAATTCCGAGGACATAACTCGCAGGCAACCCATCGCTCGCTCCTCTTCAAGAGCTCTCTTCCCAACTCCACTCGCCTCCCTTCCACTCTCTCTCTCTCTCTCTCTCTTTCTCTCTCTCTCTCTTTCTCTCTCTCTCTTTCTCTCTCTCTCTCTCCATTTCCTTCTCCTATTCGACCCACCTCCCCTTATGTATCCATTCCCTTAAGAGCAATCGCATGGGTTCCTCTTTCATCCTTTCCTCCTACTCCTATCTTCTCTCTGTCGTCTCCGTCATCTCTCTCTCTCTCCCTCTCCCTCTCTCTCCATCTTTCTCCGTCTCTTTTTCTGCATTTGGGAGGAGACAATACACAAGGATTTGTCTGCTCCTAGTGTTTGATCCTGTGCGAGCAGTATAGTGTTTGCGTGCACGAGCGCGTGCGTGTGTGTGCGTGGAGCCACTTTCACTGCGTCCTTCTCTCTGTGAATTTCTCATAAGAATTGCAGGCTGTCTCCCTTACCCTTCGGAGTCCCTATTATCCTTCCGTAATGGAAGTCACAGAACCGGTGTTTATGCGCCGTGCGAGGTTGTGATGGAAAATTAAATTCTATATATGTCTCCCAAATGACTTGTATCCCTCTTGCGATGAAAACTTATACTAAACAGAAATTTAGGTGTGAGGTAAAAAAAATTCCTTACCGCACGGCGTAAATTATTCCCGCAGAAACATTCTGGGACCAATTGTTGTTACATTTGAACAAAAAATTATCAACAAAACACCAAATGTTTTTTGACAGATATATTCAAGAATTCGATCCCAAATAAAAATTTAATCTCCTTAATCAAGCTTTCGGATAATCCTAAATTTATTTTATTGTTAGCTTACTTACTTAATAAATCCCATTTGGTTACTAGATAGATCTTTATAGTTTTTGTTACAGTCGGATTTCTTTGTACATCCACTGGGTAAAGGGAATACTATGACGAGATAAACCAATTTCGAGCTTTATGTCGTTATTTTAGCGCCCAGTATATTTACGACGAGTCGTTGGCACCTCGCGAATATCCTTTTAACCGTTCGAGAATTTTTACGTCACTTTTGCCGTCGACTCGGATCGGAGAGCAAAAGCCCTCCCTCCCAGGTTACATATTTGATAGCGCGGCTGTGCCGCATCTCCTCGTTCCGCGTTGCGACCGCGTAATTCACCCCGAGGGGAGGAAGCGCTCATTCGCCCCCATTCCCCTTGTCTCCATCCCCTTCGGGCCAACTTAAATCGACGCCACTGCCGCCATTCGCTCATTCTTTAAGAGAGCATTAGTCAGTTCGTCTCGACGACAAGAATTTCCCCGTCTCTCGTGAGAGAGAGGCACGTGGGTAGTGAGCTCGCCACATCCTTCTCTTCTCCCTCTTCGCAACTGCCCCATTTCGAGGGAATGAATAATAAAAAAGAGTGCCCTCCTTCCAGGTCGGCCATGAAAGTTTATACGCCATCCCACCGAAGCTCTTCTTCACCTTTATTCCAGATTCCTTTTGAAGGACGTCGTTGCGTTCGTAACTATATGTTTGTGTGTGCGTGTGTGTGTACGCATACATACACACTAACATTATATTTACTTGAATGCAAAATGTGGATTCCCATATATATATATATATATATAATATTTCTAAAGTTGCACTCGTCACCCGTTTATATTTTGTTTAGGAATTCTTCCCCTCGTCGTGTATTCCTACGCCGCCGTCCTCTTGGGGCCTTAAAATAAAGTCTCTCGAACTACACTACCATTTTTTATCTTCCTTTCGAGTATTATTTTTTTCTTAAGGCAGCCTCCCTTTTTTCCACCCCTCGTCCGTGCCTCCTCTTTCGTACTCCCACCTCCAAGGCGTTTACCCATTCCTCCTGCCCCCCTCTGTCATTCCCACTCCTAGTTTCTCCCTTTCGTCTCGACGCCTACCTATATCCTTTTATGCCCCTTCTGCCTCCTATTCCGCTTCTCTTAAAACGCTCCACTTTCATCTACGTCACATTTCAAAAGCGCTGTAAAGTATGTCTCGATACGTCTTTCGAGTCTTGTTTTCGATGTGTGTGTGTGTGTATTACACACGCCCCCATGTACGTTATGTATGTACCCATATATTCGCATACTTCTCTCGTGTTACTCACCTCACAATGGCTCATCTCCCACTCTCTACACCTATATACTCAACTCTTTACACTTCTCTTTTTTATCGCCGTCTCCTTTCTTCTCTTTCCTAAACGTGGAAAGTTTAAGGCGCTTGATTTTTATTTCTCCTCCTGCTGTTGCCGTCGCCACCGCTGGTGCCACCTACCATCCACGGCATTTTTATTCTCATCCTTTTGCCTCTTTTTTTCGCCCTCTATAAAGACTTTCGAGTTCCTTCCCATCTTATCGCAGCTTTTTTTCATAAAGACTTCCTCGTCGTCCTTTCTTTTTTTTCGAGGGCTTTGATGTACTTGACCTTTTAGTGTCCTCTCGATGGAGAAGAACGCTGCTTTTCAGAGGGTTATTTTGTAATTTTTACTCTCTTTCGGCCTTATCTCTCTTGGAGTATGAAGGGAAAAAACGGCGGCGGAGAAATCTTATGAAATTAATTATGTCGTTATCGTTATAGGAAACCGCTGAATTACATCAAAGATAAGCCAAAAAAACTAAATATTCAATAAAAATATTTTTGGTGATAGCAACTTTTATCCCAAAATCCATGTAAAGCACTCTTCTTTTATCTCTGTCCGTGTATCCACGCTTTGTTGGACTTAATTCGCATAAGAAACGCTCTTTTGAGGCTTTAAAAATGTAAAAGATTAACATTTTTCACCATATAAAAATTTACTATATTTAGTTCAGTAACAGAACTCGGACCAATCACATCGAGAGTGTTAGCAATCGCCGCTCCATACGCAATCCTCACCCGCAGCTCGTCGGCGCGCCAAATATCGCAAGCACACGTTTGACCTCGAATGTCTTTGAAATTTGAGCGCATTGGATATGCATGCAGTAACCTCGCGCTGTGGTATCCCGCCAAACCATTCATGCGAAACCTTTTTGCTTATTTGCGGTCCTTTCGTTCTCTCCCCAAGTCCTTGTTCCACTGAAGACGTCTGTCGCGCAATTTTCGTATCATTATCCGCGTCTCTTTAGCCACATCCCTTTCCCATCCTTCTCCCCTAGGTTTTCCTGAAAAACTCCTATAACATGAGCCTACGTTCCCTGTCTCTCTTTTTTTTATATCCAAAATCCCTTTCCTTCAACCTTCCTTATCTCATCGCTCAAGCCTTTTTTTGCGCTGGTATCCATGTACTCCTTTGGTCATACTCATCGATATACAGCCAGTCGGCCTCCTTCAACCCGCACTACTTCAGTTTTTCCGTTTCTAGCGATAAAATATTCAGCTCCCGCCGCACTCGAGCCCCTATCCTCCCCCCCATCCCCCCTCTTTCCGTCATTCCAATTTTTGGCTTGGTTTCCTTTATTCCTAGAAATATAAGCTCTTCCTTCCTTTCTCATTTCACGCCATCGCATTCACTCGCAGGCCCTTTATTTTTTTGCGAATAGGAGTTTTAAAAATACACGTTTCTGCTTCTGTATGTGGATTTATTTTCGATTTCCGTCCGGTTTCTTCGTGGAATTTCTTGATGGATAATGCAGAGGGAATGAAATTATTTAGAATCATCATAAAATACTTATATTATTTCAGAATATATTTGATCGTTTTTTCCCAGGGACTTCCTTTATATCTCAGCGTATTTTTATATAAAATTCACGTTAGTTGTCATCATAACCGCAAGCATTACTCCGAATCGATTAATCTAATACTTTCTTTTCATCTCCTCAAAGTATTTCGGGAATTTTCTTAATTTTATATTTTACCTAAGCCTTCATTTGTCGTTTTATTCTCACCACATTTCCCTCTTGGTCTCGAGGAGTGTCCTGATTGAAATAGCGAAGGAAGCCATTTCCGATACACGGGCTCGAATCATTCTCGACGCTGAATATATATGTTCCTTGCTTATATTTTCGCCGCTATTGGAATTGTAGGCATTAGATTGAATCGCCGCAGAACGCATCACATTTCGCCAATCTCCGATCGGATCGAGGAAACTGAATTCGCCTTCGCCCATTCGATTGATCGCTTGCCATCCGTTTCTCCCCCAATCCCACGCCTTTCTGAAGGATTCCTCCGCAAACCTATCGTATCACCGAAGAATAAGTTTTCAGTCCGTATGATAGCTTTTTTCTCTCGGAATCAAATTCCCCGTCTGAATACCCGCTCCTTGTTGTGTTGGAGCTGTAACTACTTTCGCATGCCGACGTAGTATTTTTCTACGGCCGATTGCTCTCCGCCAGATTCAGAATGACTCCTCCATTGCAAAATCCGCGGCGAATTTCTTCCCGTTTTATTCCGCTGCTTTAGATACGATCGTTTCTTTTTATTCCTCCCTCTTTGGTCTTCAAGAGGCGTGCAATGCCGCATTCTGAAGGACAAGTCCTTTCTTCCTTTTTACGTCGGATATTGTGTACTTTCCTGTCCAACGTTTACTGGCATATTCCTTTCGAAATATCGCATACTCTCGTACTGTTTTTGCATTCTTCAGTAACATTTTCAGATTTTCCACTTCGATTCTGAACCATTCCATAATTATTCGCAGGTATTTCTTTCGCCCATCTGTTTAATAATGGCGTCGAAAGACTTTTCGCCGCCGTTTCATAAATTTAAAACCTTTATCATCGTTCTTCATAAGCGCTAAGTAGAGCCATCAACATGTTTTACGCCCTTCAATTTTTCATTCCTCGGTTTCATTTCCCATTCTTCTTCATTTCCCATTCTTCTTCATTTCCCAACTTAAGGATATTCCGTCTTCCTTTTCTGTACCATCTTTTTCTCCGTTTCCACCTTTGCATGCCTCTCTTCTTTCCTTTCCCTCCCGTTTCTCTCCGTCTCACTACAGAGAGGGAGAGGTGGCGTTTGTCGTGGGTGGTAGCAATGACCTCCATTCTCTCGTAAACTCGCGGCAATTCTCTCCCATTCGGATCAAGTCTACCCGCGTGAGGGGAAAAGGAAGGGAGAGAGGAGTGGGAGAGGGGGGGGGAGAGGAGTGGGAGAAGGGAGAGAGGAGTGCGAGAGGGGATAGGGGTGGTGGTGAGTTGACTTTCTCGTGCTTGCATGTAGCGCCGGCGAAATAAAAAGATTTTTTTACGAAAGGCTAGAGGAATCTGTGAGACGTAACAATCGGAACTGCGGTCCCTTCCGCGTCCTTCTTCCTCTCCCGACAGACGTCTCCCTCCCTCTTTCCTCCGACTGTCGTCGTCTTGCGAATAGCGCCCCGAGAGGGAGAGAGAGAAGGCGAGAATGGAGAAAAAGAGGACTTCGTCTGTCTTCATAGCAGGAGATGGCGATGCTTACAGTCTGCTATATGAGTTGTAAAGAGAGAGAGAGAGAGAGGCTGAGTGTGTGCCAGAGAGTTGGAGGGAGAGAGGGTGATGACCCTCTCCGTGTCGAGGGACGAAGGGAAACTCGGGGGTCGCCCTTTGGAGGGCTTTTCCCCATCTTTTAGCGCGGAATTATCCCATTTTCATCGTTTTTTGGAAAAAAATTACGCCAATCTCCTACTCCTCAGCCTCCGTTCTCTCTTCCCTTTCCCTCACAGAACTCTCTTCTCATCCGCCTCACTTCCGCCTCGAGCCGAGGAGGCTGAGCAAGAAAGTGCTCTTGTCGGCCGTCGTGGAGTGTGTTGGGTTGCATGCCTTGCAGGGGGTCCTCGAATCGGCCTGACCGGTTCTTAGGGATATTCGCGAAATGGAACGTAATTAGGCAGAAATTTATTACATTTTATTTTTATTCCTTTTTTACCCAATCCAAATGTATGGAGACTTAAGTTTTATTCGAGACGGTTTGGTTTTGATCTACGATCTGTTCGTAAACATAACTTTTGATTCGACGCATTTTTAATATTTTGTCGGTCTTACGCATAAACTAACTACTTAACATATAATTCATACCTATTACTTTGTATTCTCGCCCTTAACTATTGTTTTAAATACATCAGTGGACATTTATTAAAATCGTAATGGTATATCCTCTTTAACTTTTTGAAAGGTAAAGAAAGAATTACCTCCCTGTTTTAAATTTTTTGCAGAGTATTTTAAATTAATCATGTCGAACAATTTGTGCGGCTACTTTTTTCCTCTCTCTTCAATTCACCCATTTTCTCCAGCGTTATTTTGGTCTCAGTACCGCGTTCGATGAATCATTTGCAATGTGCCGCACGGATGACGCCAGCCGCCTTTCCGGATTACTTGGTATCGTGGTCTGCGATACGTCATTATCGCCCTCGCGTGTTCTGCCTTTCCTGAGCGCAAACAAACGATAAAAAAATCCTTCCTTCATTTTATGCATCTGGCGCAATGGCAGGCGTGTGAGGCTCTTGGAAAAGGTAAAGGCGTTCAGTTAAGGAAGGGATACTTTTTTTGTTCACCAAAACTTCAACTGTCTTTTGTTATTTCTTCCCCGCCAAGATAAAGGGCGATCCACGCGTTTTCTTTGTTTGCTTTCGTAATAACTTTAACTCTGCCTGGCTCAATTCCTGACCACAAATATGTGGCGAGGGAATAAAATTCCGGAAGTATTTTTTTATAATTCGGTCTCTCTGTACATTTGCGATTTTGTATTTTTTGCTCCCGTCTCTTAATTTATCTATGGACGATTTCATCTTCTGGCAAGTCTGGTCCTCCTCTATTGCAATCTAAGGCTCGAAATATGGAATTGGAGAGAGAACTATTGCATCAATTCTTTACCACTGTTAGAGTTTACGTCTTATTTTTTTCCAGAAATTTAGCTCCATCTGAGTTTGAATACGGAAAACATCTGTCGTCGCGATTTTTTCTCACCACAGGCTATGATCGCTTCCTCGTCATTTTTATCGATACGCGCGCCTTACCCCTTGCTCGCGTTCGCCGAGAAACTTTTGAAGTGCTCCACAATTCACGTCCGCAAAGGCAAAAATGAGGTCTGCGGAGAGGAATATAGGATGGCTGCACGACCATTACGTGTGATTTATTCGTCGTGAGATTGTTGAGATCCTCCTCTTCTCACACTCTTTCCGTCGTCTCGAGCGGTAGCGATGCACTTTCGGAGCCGAAAACTTGAGTGACGTTAAGACTTCGCCAGTGAGACTTTTTGTGGGCGTTCTGTAGAGGCGGCGGTAACGGAGTTTTCTTGGAAGAGAAAGGTCGTCGTCTCTCTTTTTCTAGTCAGGTGAAACAAATACGGTAAAAATCTGGAGATAATCTACCGCCGGATGTGTTTTTCGTCGTATCCTGAGAATATGCTCATTTTATGCACCATTGAAGTTGAATCGTTGCGTGCTCGGAAAAAGATAGCTTATATCCTAAATATTTTATAAAATTCAGAAGGAAATTAAAAACAGTCGGAGACTACGGCGAGATGGATATTTAAGATTTTTAAAAAATATAAGTACTCCTTAACCGTACAAATGTTTATTGACATCTATTTCTTCCAGCTCTCTTTGTAAGTGCAGTTTTTCAAAAATTTCGATTTAAAAAAATTGATACGATGGCTCCAGAAAAACTATGATGGGAACTGAAAACACGTGCCATTAAAGTGTGCATTTTAGTTAATGTCTGTGTATTGATTATTGAGAATAATTATAGATTTTCGTGGAATTTTAATGGGCAAAAAAACTGGAAAAGCAACGCGATTTTGGCGACGTACTTTCTTCTTGCGGTTCTCGGAAAAGGAAACTTGACAAAGTTCCACGTCACCAAATTTAGTCGTGTCGTGCTAAAATGAGGTGAGTGCACTTACAAGCATGCAAAGCGCTTCTTCGTCGTCCCTTCGTCTCGGCATCGTATTCCCTATTTGGCCTCCTACCGGGCTTTGCTTCTTCGGTTAGAATAAAATAAGCATCGAGTAGCGATTCTTGTTTCAGCCGATTGCTTCATTAAACACCTCTGGTCTCTTTCTGAGCAATATATTTCATTTGCTAATGGTCGACATTTGCCAAACCACTTAACGGCGAAAGAAGGACGTCTTTATTTAATCGCGATTTCGCTTTTTAGCGTTTAACGGAGTCCAAATTCGACGCAAATTTCCCGTGTTCCTGTTTAGTGTGCGAAACGCAAACGCTTGCCGGCGAGATAGGTGCGCTATCATTCTATTGTCTAGGTTTCGTCGTTTCGAAACGTTCCAACGTCGCCTTCCGAGGGAAAAAAAGAAAAAGAGGATGTGTTTACTCCGAAGAAAAGGACTTGCTAATCTATTTTTCGCCTCCCGCCCTTGGTGCTAATTTTTCGAATTCTGGTTGACTCGTAAAAGGGTGACCACCGACATCACTCACGCATATGAGCCATAGGTGTTAGCGGAGTTGTGCTTCGTTTTTATGGAGAAGGTTGCGAAACCAGCTATTTCGGTTGTGGGAGTGGAATACTCCCAAAATTCTCGATCCCGTTATTGGTTATAATATAAGAATGAGAGAAAAGATGGTGAAGATTAGGAAGAGTGGGAAAAAAGCTGTCCGTTGAGCTCTAATGGGAAAAGGACGATGATTATAGCAATAAAAAATCTCGGAAGTTACGAATGAATTACGAGAACTACTAGAAACATGCGTTATCTCAGCCTCGACTAAGATATTTTATTATTTTGAATGCCTACTCGCTACCCGGAAATGTCATACCCAATAAGATAAGATCAACTTTTTATCATCTATTCCTCTTGTAATATTGTGAGAGTTTTATGAAATGGTCACAAAGAAGTTTTTCCTTAGAGAAGCGATAATATAATTCAACATTTAATTAAGAATTTATTTAAAATTCCAGACTTTTGAATTACTTGTTCGGGATTTAAAAATTTTGGAGACAGTTTCGCCCTAAAATATAACGGCCATAAATTCGCTGATAATCTGCCTGTCCGTTTCAATTAAATGTGCAGAATGGAGCCCTGGGATATATCTAAATGGAGCTTCACCTTAATAACTCTCTTGATACTACACGTATTGTGCGTGCTTATTATTGACGAGTGCTTTAATGAGGAAGAACCTCAAACTTTTCGTTGTTTTATCGAACGAATTCCACAATAGGCAGTAAAAAAGTGCTACTTTTACAAAATTAAATATTTTTCGCCTGTATCTCCATTTATTTGATAGAACAGATACGCTATATTTTTTAGTTATCTTTATGAACAATTTCGTACGATGTTCATTTTTTGATAATTTTTTTCTCTTTGCTCAATATCCGTCAAAAAGACAAAAGTTACAGATGGGAGGAGATAAATACACAATATACGGCACCAACCTGGGCATTTTAAAGTGTATCACATGATTCCTATCTAGCGTTCTCATCTGACTCGCGGACCGTAACTATTTGTTACGTAGAATGGTGTTATATCTAGTATCGTTCTCAAGAAACGACTCAATAAAAATACACGGTCAAATCGTTCCTGGTGAGGCGTATTATTGCCTGCTCACACGAGAATTTCCCTTGGCCATTTCGTTTATACCAAAGTTGTCGTATGCCGTGAGATGCCTCGAAACGTTCCACCTCGTATTTTGAAGAGACTGACGCTTATTTCCCATTCCATCCTCATTTTATTAGGCCGCTCTATTTTTTTACGAGACGGAAATTATTATCATACCGCCCTCCTCCCATTCTCCCTCCCCACTCACCGCACTCTCTCTCTCTCCGCTCTCCAGGACGATCCTGCCTCAGCGTTCCGCACGAAACGCATTCGTGTTGCAATTCTCTTACTGTCTCTTTTGCAGCAGTGTTGATTCGGTCTCTTTTATTTTATGGCCTTCCACATTCGGGGGGACATTTCAATTCATTCCCATACCTCTCTGCCTTCTCCTTTTGCCTTTCATTCTCTTTCCCCACGCACTCGTTACCTTTTTACGCCCTCGCATCCACTCTGATTTCCATCCACTCCCATTCCTACACATTCTCCCTTTCCCATTATTCCCTCTTGTTTTTTTCCCCCATCCTATAACATATCTCCCTGCCATTTTCCTTCCATATCTCTTACTCTTAAAATGCCCTTCTCTTTATTTTCCTCCCTTTCACTGGAACTCTCTATCTCTAACTCTCTGTCGGTTTGAATCGTACTTTTGAGATCAAGCATTCAACAGATTTCGGAGAATTCTCTTTCCTCGCCCCTTTTTTATCCCCGACTATGTTCTAGCAACGTCAGCGCTCCTCGACTGAAACTAATTAGAAAAGTTAAACCGTTCTTCTGTCTCTGTCTCGTCTCTCTCTCCGCTTTCTTTCTCGGCTTCCCTCATATTCCCTCGGGATACTTTCTTCATTCGGCCCACCTCAGAAATTCCATTAAAAGGCTCTTGTAGAGCACCCAGATTGGTTTTGGAATAGAGGGAGGGAAAAAAGATCGAGATGGGGATTTCGGTAGTCCAAGGTCCTATGCGGTGCTTTACGATGACCTTTTCGGATCCCTTTGGCTATCCAACTTCCTCTCCTTACTGCTCTCTCTCTCTCTCTCCCTTTTTCAGCTCTGAATACTTCAACGGAATCCACCTGGAGTGAAACTCCTCTTCCCCACTCTCTTTCCCCTCCCACTCAATAATGGGACTATCCCACGCACTGTAGAAACCGTTCTCGTCCTTCTCCGTAACTGTTCCGTACTCTACTGGATTGTTATGACCCCGTCTGATTATAGGGGTGACCTTCGTTCCGTGATTTTTCCATCCGTATGACCCTAAACCTGATTTTCCCGAATGCTCTTGCTTTTGCATTTCCATCGCCGTGGGACAATGGAAGTGGGGATGACGAGGAATGAGGGTAAGGGGAGCAGGAAGAATGAATGAATGCCCTTTGGGGATTTGGGCGTGGTCTTATTAGTTACTCCGCTGCGTAATCGAGGGATCATATTGGAACACTGATCTGGGTATTCATAGTTAGTTAATATAAGTTATCTAACGCTGCAATTCACATTATGCCGGTGAATTTCTTTGCGATGTTCGTTTTCGAAACCCTTTGGCGAGGCTCGTCGTATTTCTATGGTTCGTATGTTCTTTGCCATCAGACTATCATAGGTTTTGTAATTATTTTAATTTTGAATGCTAATGGACCGTGGGAAATTACATTTGCTTTATTATTTTATTTTATTGTTATTATTTTTCATATTGTTAATAATTATATTTCAGTTATCAATGCGCGATGTTTGTTGTATTTCGGAAAAGTTAGATTTCTCCTAATATCATTTTGAAAAAGAGAAATCTTTCGTAAGGAGGCGTGCCCTAAGTTGAGAATAGGTACGATTAATAAATTTGCAATTTCTCATCACCCATCGAGCAAAAAAAAACCCTTAGATTGTTACATGGCTATCGATTTTTCTGCCGGTAGTTTAATTTTCTCTTAAATAAATTAATAAATTTGCCGTTTAATTTAAATTATTCGTACACGACACCGATTATTCGGTGAATTAGATCTCACGGAACAAAAAACCGATATCTACTTTTTATTTTTCCTATTAATGTGTTAGGAGACATACATTTTCCATTGTAAGGAGAATCTGGGAGTCGATAGAAAAGAGAAACACGGGAAAGCGTGACGAACTTCAGTACTTCGGTCATGAACCTCGTTCGAGGTATTCTTTCATTTTTTGTGTGGGAGCAAGGACAGAACGTGGAAAGTCTTTGCCCTCCGTTACCCCTCAGAATAAGGCGGAAGAGCCTGGATAATTGGCGTATTTATAAATATAAGGAATGCAAGTGGGCGGGCAGGTTGAGGGTTTTCTCAAAGTTCTTTCTTTAGGAGAAGTACTTAACGGCCCGGAGACTCGCAAGAAGTGCTAGTTGTGTCGCGTCCTCCGAAAGTGTATGTATGTGTGGATAGAGAGAAAGAAGGACGTAGGGCATTGTTTGAGGCAGGGCAGGGTGGCTTGATTGGTTTCCTTAGTTACGCGGAGTTGTGGGCCGTTGAACTGAGAAGAGAGAATTGAAAGGAAGGTTGTCAATTGACTGAGCTCCCTCTATTATTGTATCGGCTTGATTGGTTTTTGTGACGCTACTCCGAGAATCTTCGCTTTTTTATTTTGTCTTCACTAGAAATATACTTGTAAACTCGTGAAAACATTAGAAATTTCCCCCTACAACCAAATGATTTTATTTCAATTTTGTATATTCTCGTAATCATTACCATTTAATCGTTTTAAAGGAATCACTCGATGAAATTAAGATTAATACAATGCCAGAGTTTTTAACAGTCACACTGTTATCGATTAAACGTTTCTTTTGTCCTATTTCCACGAAATCATTTTATTTTATTTAGATAAGAATTACTGCCGATAACAGTTAGCGGATAAAGTATCGTTTGATCGATAAAGGGAAAATATTCCATTCTCTACATTCCTTCGCTTCACTCTCTGATTCGCTAGCTTTGAAATGCGTTGCTGAGCAAAAGTCCTCGCTCGCCGTTCATGCCGCGGATTCCCTAAAGGGCTTTACTTTCACTTATTCGCACCTAATGCGCGTGCATTAGAGGGAGGGAACGTGTACACAGAGAGAATCTTCAGATGTGTTCGGAGAAAAATCGAAGATACCCTTCTTGGTTTATAGTGGTATCGTATGCTTAGTTTTGGATTTTTTTCTATCACATTTCGACAATCGCAGTATTTCAGGATGCGATACTGTCCAGTGATAATCCGTGACCTTCTCAATCTCGTTTTCATTCCGCGACTAGGTTTTCGTTTAGTAGTGTTGGATCCTCTTCAAATAGTTATATTAAGCGCTACGAATGTTTATGTTAAATACTATTCATCCGAAATCGATGAAAGTTTCAGCTTAACGTCCTTTGGTTTCTAAGGAATTTTTATTATGCATAATAATGTATAGCTACATGTTCTGATTTTAGTTAGTTTAGGATGTATTTGTTTGGCATTGTAAAAATTGAGAATTATCGCTGTCGCAAGGTTTTTTGTCGAACATATATTTAGGGAAATTCACGTTAAAATATAATTCGGCGGCGTTAAAAGTTCCTGGCATTTGTATGACTTCATTGTTAACTCTCACCCCGAGTTTTTTCGAAGAGAAATACAAAATTCTGTTTTTAGCAGGGTATAGATATTTCATTGGGCATTTTGACTCTTTCAAACTCATACAACGAATGCAAAATCTACGTTCGTTGTTTCATTGTTGAGATTCTACTGCGCTTGCAAAATTAATTTGGCCATATTCATCCTGAAATATATATGGGGAGCATATTTGTCGCTAACAATTTATCCTTTAAAGCACGCCAAGCGGCCCTCAAAAATTATCTTCAACGGGAGAGGACCACAACGCGGCCTCTGCCTTTTTGTGCGGCAACTTTATTTTTTCCCATTTCGCCAAGTGAAGGGAAGGGAAAGAGCCTATTGGTTTCCACCGCACGCCGCATACGTGGTGACCCTCTCTCTCTTCCCCCCCCCCCCTCCCCCCGCTTCAACCCCCATGCCCCTTCCCCTTCCTCCTCTCCCCGCAGACCTTCCATTGCTCGGCAGTCGCATTATCTTTTTCCGAGTGGATTTCCTCCTCTCCCATTCCCGTGTCCTTTCTCTGTCACACTCGCCCCCCGCGCACTCAATTTATTCCTTCGGCCGATGGAATTAGCAAATGCAGGGTGCGCGCGAAGGGGGGGGGGGTGAGATAGAAAAGAGAGGAGGGTCCCAGCCACCGCTATTCCTCTCGCCCTTCTGCAGTCACTCATCCACGCCTCTTTCGCGGGTGTTTTTTCGCCTGCGTCCGCACACGCATTCTTCTTCCGGTCGCAAAAGGGTTTGAGTTCGCTGCTGCTGCTTTTTAGAGGGAGAGAGAGAGAGATATGCAATGGAATGGGAAGCGACTGGGTGAGGAGAGAGAGACAGAGATAGAGAGAGAGAGCACACTCCCTCTTTGCTCTGTGTAAGATTAACCAGAGAGTTGCGCATCCGCAATTTACATTCACGTGCTTATGTGCCTTTTTAATCCCGAATTCCGGCCTACGCCGTTATGCGTATTATTAAGGGGTGCGCTTTTTTTAATCGAGGTGCCCGGGGTGTGGGAGGGCAGAGTCCAAGGGGGGGGAGGGGGGGGAGGCACCTCTAAAATGGGCAGCGAGGGAAGGGAGACCTTGGATCGTGGAAGGGAGAGAGGTAGGAAAGAGGGGGAGTAAAAACAAGCGTTTGGAGGAAAAAAAGGAGAGAAAAAGGAAGCGACGATGGATGGGAGGTGGCAGAAGGGAGGGTGAGGCGAAAGTCGGGAAGGGAATGGAGGGAAGGAAAGAGGTGCGTGGAGAGGCTTCGGGAGGAGAACGTACGCTGCGCGAAAAATAAGAAAGCGCGTGAAAGATTGTAAAAAAAAAATCGAGTTCCCGCGACCGGGTGGCGTCCGTCGTCTGACTAATGAGCATATGGAGAGCAGTGCGTGCGTGATGTGCACTTTTGCGTGCGTGTGTGTATACGTGTGCGCGCACATGTTGTTGCGTGAACGGAGAAGCGAGTGCTACCGTCGGAGGAAGAGAGATGCAAGAAATAGAAGAAGAGGGCGAAGGAAATGCCAGAGGTACAGAAAGGGAGGAAAAAAAAGGAAGCGGCGAAGGTTTTTTTTACTCTCACGGCGGTGGCAGGAGGGAGTGGAGGGAAAAGGGGGGAAGGGGCGGCGGCCGGAGAGGGTGCGGGATTGAAAAAAATAGAAACGTATCGTTTTTGTTTATTTCTATTTCCCTCTCTCGTTTCTTTTTTTTTTTAATTTAGCCCCTCCTGTATCCAAGCAGATTCGTACGTGCTCCTCCCCCCCCAAAAAAAAGGTTTCTTTTTCCCCCACTCTCCCTCTCTCAACAACTCAGGACACCCTTTCCGTTGTGTGTCCCTTCGTTTCCAACTCCTCTCTTGCATTATTCCCTTTTAATCTCTCTCTCTCTCTCGCTTCCATCGCAGCATCTCTCTTTCTCAGCACGCGCCCACGGCAGAGAGAGAGAGGCAAGGAGTGCGTTATGGGAGGCGGTTTCCGAGGGGACGAGCCTCTCCGGAGTGAAAACGATAAAAAGGAGAGAGGCGGAGAGAGAGGAAGGAGAGAAGGGCGCTACCGAAAAAAAGAGAGAGAGAGCGTGTGACGGGAAAAAATAGACCGGGTGGGAAAAGGGGTTGCGAGGTGGAGGGACGGTCCCCGTGTGACTTAATGAGGGAGTGTTGTGAGCTAGCTGGAGGGAGAGGAAGTTTGTGTGCGTGTGCGTGCGTGTAGAGGAAGGGAAGTTGGGAGGTTTCGTAGTGGCGCCGTCTGTATTTTCATGGGAGTTACAAAGTCTGTGTGAGGGAGAAAAGGGTTGGAGGGTGAGCGTCTTCTCGAGATGCTGCTGCTTGCTCTCTGGGTTTCCCGGTGTCGGGTGAGAACCATTCCTCCTCGGGGTCTTCTTCTCTTTCTCTCCCTTCAAGGGAGGCTGAATGCGAGGGTCCCCTCCGGTCTCATCCCCTCTGCGTCTAAAGGATTAGTGAGAAGGTTTTATTGTTTTTTTTTCCTAAAAAAGAAGGTGGCGCTCGTGGAATGACTGCCATAAGCTCGACAATTCTCGCTTTTTTATTCGGGACCCCTCTGGTGTTTTCGCTCCTCCGATGAAAATTACGGAGAAGGACCTATAGAAAACCTTTTGCAGCGACGCGGACGGGGGGAAGGAGTGGGAAGCCGTCTGTTCCTTTTGTGAGATTTGATTTTTTTTCCAAAAAAGCGTAACATGCTTCCTTTCAATTCGACGGGTTCGTTTATTTTGCGCCGAATGACGTATTTTATGGCGCTTTCTCGTGCCAGGGTCAATAATAATAATTGCGGGGTCTCGTGGGCTTCTCCTTGCGCGTCCTTTTTTTTCTTGACCCACGCCCACGCGAGATGCGCATTGGAATTACGACGAAAGAGGGTTTAAGTGATGGAACGACGCGTTGCCATGGAAACTATAGTTTGGGTCGAGTTAAGTGAAAATTTTTTCACTTTAAATGTGGATTCGCATTATGTTTTGAAATTGATATCCGTGTTCGTGAAATAAAATTCTTTTTCTAACTTTTGGTTAAGGTCTGCGAGTGAACAATATTAATTTTTTGTGTTGTTCATGATTAAAAGAGATTATAATAGCCATTTGTGTGGGCGAACTACACGCGTATAAATAAACCATAAAGTTTTTTCCGTATACATCGTTCTTTTGGTATCATTTACTATCGATAGCCTTCTTACATTTAAATAATACATTCACTAGGGTTAATCACGAAAATATAATACTTTGGGTTTTCTTTGTGTGTTGTTGAGAAAATTTTCTCATCAATGGCGAATCCGTTGCATTGCGACACTTAACCTCGCGGAACAAAATGTCGCCTATTAACGCGATAAAGAGAAGAATTTCGAATTATAATACAATATAGATTATTTTATTTATGATATATATATATATATATATGGCGGAAGAAAATTGATATCGTACCAAAATGTATTTTTTTTATATAATATACAAAATATACCCCAACGTCCTGATTTTTCCTCTCCCTCAGGCCCTTGCGTCTTTTCCACTCAAACAATATCTCTCGAGACAGAAATTTATTTTCCTGTTAAAGCTAACCGATGAGTGGAGACTTAGAAAAAGGCAGGGGCAGAATGCGATAAGGAAGATGTTGTTGGATGGCGTTGGAGAGGGCTTCATTGCATGACGGGGCCCATGTGGACGGAGAAGAGAGTGAGTGACAGAGAGAATGGTCGGAGGCCTCCCCTTCCGTCCGTACATAGTACCACACCCCCTCTCTGGTGCCCCCCTAATCTTAGGCCACCCGCAGCACACATGGGTGAAATTCCCCGCTTCCCTCTCGTAAAAATCTCTATTCTGACTCCTCGGATCAAGCCATCGGGCTTTTGCCACACTTTTCCTCTTTTTCGTGAACGAAATGAAGTTGAGGGGGACTGAATTCTCGAGCAACCAAATGAGTAGATGGATTTTCGAGTTGAGGTATGGAGAAGGAGAATGGATGACATGTGGATGTTTTGGTTGAGCCCTTCGAGGGTCGGATGATTCCTGCAAGGGATGGAAGACTTAGGTGGATGTTATTAGTTTTGATTGACACGGCTACGGAAAGAGGCTTTTCCTTGGCCTTTTATTTTTATCTACTGCTTTTAAGTCTGAGTCGGGACACCGGTATTTAAGGAAAGCTTTCTTTCTCCGAATATTTACAGAAGAGACTTTCGAATTCGAGTTTGTAAAAGCCTATACACACACGCACGCACGCACGCAAGGATTTTCCGTGTCGATGCCTTGAATATTTTAATTCCTGTTATCACATACGAATACTTTGTCGTAAATTTATTTTTGTGAAATATATTTTAAATAAGTTTTTGCATAATTTATAGATGCTTTAAAGATCCAGTCATAATCTCATGGAGAAAGGTGAGGAAATTGTAGTTTTGCTGCAATAACTTTTTCATTTTGGACACGAGAAAGGGCTTAAGAAAAATTATCATTAAATTTTGCCGGCCTTGGTAGAGAGGTGGTTAGCGTATCTAGCTTCCATTGCTAGGATCGCAGGTTCGAATCCTGCCGAGGGCATGGTCGTGTGTGTGTATCGTTGTTATTGTTTTGAAGTTCATTGTAAAGGTCCTTAAGTGCTCTTTATAAGCTTGTGGAAATAAATAAGTGCCAAAAATATCCGTTTTATTAAGATATAATTACTATTAATAACGTTTCTTGTATCAAAATCTTATCCATTAAATCTGTTTAAAGAATTACGCTTTCGCTTATGGAAGCGTTCTCTTTAAGTCCTCTCCAAATATTTTGTTCACACAAATTTTATGGCATCTATTTAAGTTGTCTAATTTCAAGATTCAGTTTGTAGATCTGAATTTTAAAGTCATGTTGTCTCAATGTCGTGCCATTCGACAAGTGTTTCTGCTTGCCTAAAATTCTTGGGAATTTTTGAAAAACAGAGGAACTCGAAGAGGTGCATACCTCAGGAAGGGGACACAAAAATAACACCCTCAGCTAATATGGAAATTGTCTAAAAACTCTCGTCGCAGCTGCTGTCGAAGTTAATCGCGTTCTTAAACTGATTATTTTAAGCTCGTCTCTCTCTCTCCCCCGTGCATTCGTTGGTCCCGGAAGACGTCTCTCTTGGGGGATGCGTTTCTCCGTTCTCGAAAGAGGGATTTAAGGAGGAGGGGAGGAGGCGAGATGAAGGAGATATTACCGAGGCGAGCCAAGTTCTCCATCCATACTGCTTCCGTGAATGTGGCTTTCTTCGAAGTGCTGGGATTGCGAGTGGTAATGATTTCTTATTGCGCCTTATAGGTGCATCCTTTACCCACGTGTTACGTCTCGCCTTCTTTTCTCTCCCTCGCTTTCCTCTCGCCTCCTTCCCCTCATTCCTCCGTACCCTTTTCCTCTCCTCCACCCCTTCCTTCCTGCCCCCGCACGTGGTGTCTCCTCGCTCGGTCTCGCCCTTAGTCGCACCCCGTCTCCTTTTGATCCGATTCTTAGCGACATGGGCGCCTGCTTTGCTTTGACAACACGTACGCATCCTTCTCTCTTTCCTTCCTCTCTCTCTCTCTCTCTTTCTCTCTCCTGCATTTGGTGCTCGTACTCTCGTCGCTCTCTTTTTTCTCCGCTTTTTTTCTCTCGCTAACCGATCTTTATTTCTTTCTCTTTGTCTCGCTTTTTTTTTATCTGAGAGCCTCATCGTGGAAATGTGTTTGTATTTGAGCAGGTGGATCTGTGATAAAAAGTCGGTTCTAACCGTGGAAGCGACACATCTTTTTCAGTTTTTCGAGCGAGTGAGCAAAAGAGTGGCTCAATCGAATTTTCCAAGTTGCGTGTTTTTTTCTCGTTGTATTACCTTTTGTGTTGCTTCCATCGCGTCACCTTCTCTTTCTCCCTGTGACTCCTCCCCACCTTTCTAGAGACAAGCATTTTGTTCTCTTAGCCAAAGATATACGTACCCATTCGTTCCTGGAGCAAGATTATATTACTCACTCCCATTTCCGAACGTAAATTCCAAATTCTTATTTCAAGCATCTCGTATCGACTAGTTTATAAAGACTTGACAGGTCATTTATCTCTAAATTAGTTGTTAGGTAAGTATAGCCAAACCTCTTTAAGACGTCAAATCCAGGCTCTGTGATAAAATTACCGCCTGAGGGAAATGGAATTAATATGATGGATGAAACTTGAACCCCTCTTCTAAGTCCTCAACACATTAATTTATAGAATGGATTGAATTCGGTCGAGGGAGCGTAAAGCTTCACCAGTTATGTATAAGGACAAAATTTTTCAGTTAAATAAAATTTATGAAAGCAGAGGGCGTTAGGAGTCTCGTGGAATTGAATCACTCGGTATTTTGTCGAATCGACTGAAAAGTTAACTGACTCTAAGCTTGGTTCAATTATTTCAATTGAGTAGACGAACTCCGATCAGAGTAGGCCGATCAGCGAATCCAATGATTTGATTGTGTGCCCTATAACCAACCGATATATATCGAAAATTTTAAACTTATTTCCATAAATGCAGTATTTTTCGCAGAATAGCGCCACTTCACCCGTTTTACGTTTACCATTGTTTTTTCTCCATTAAAATCTAGTTAAGTTGCGACATTCTCGTTAGATATCTCTCTCGGCCTTTAAAAATTTCTGAGTATTTCTGCTTAATCATGTTATTATTATTATTATTATACATCTCAAGGTTTCTGAATCAGCTGTTGCGAAACTCGATATTAAAGTGAGAGAGAAGACGCGCGATGTTTTTGGGATTTGTCACTTTCCTCTCGGATAATTTAAACATATAAGTGATTGATGAGGTTTTATCTTAAATTTTTGTAATAGCTAATATTAATTCTTATAATTTTCGAGTATTTCATATGTTTGAATACTGTATTAATCAAAGTCTTCAAATGGTGTTGTTGGAATTAATTGTGTAAAAGGATTAGTTATTATTATTCCCTAAAATTCGAATTTAAGTAGCGAAGAATTAAAAAAATCACTATTAACTGATTCGTGATGCTCTCAGGAGATAAAAATCACCTCGAACCGGCCACAACAGGTGACTTGAATCCTTAAAAAAAGAAAAACTCCACAAGCCATTCGCGCGGCAGGAGCAAAATCCTACGCCACATCCACTGACTCCAGTCAAGAAGTCATCGCACCCGATGATTCCTATTGCGGTGTACACTCGAGCCTAATGTCGCATTTAAAACACAATGTTAGATCCCTCCGACTTTCCTACTGCACGCCGTATTTCCTCTATTGTGCCTTGGACGCTAACGATTGAGCAGTTAGGGAGGGAGAGATCGACGGGTAGGCGGAGGGTTTTCCACAAGAATGGTGGACCGAGCAACATCGAGAGTGCCGTTTCGTAACCGCACAAGATGAACCACGCAAAAGGCTTACCGAAATGATGGAGCGAGGAAGTCATAAACCGAGTCTTTTTCACGTTCTCCGCTCCACTCGCTGCTTATAAGGCCGCGGACTAAACCAAAGCGAACTCATTTTCAGCTGTGATGAGAGATTTGTAATCTCTCATATGTGACATTCTCTCCCATCGGACTCCAGTTCCTTCTTTTTTCTACATTCCTTTGAGCTTGTATCTCTGTCTCACTCCATATTTAGTTCACTTGATGCGAAAGATCTTGACAACACTGTGTATGTACTTGGTTGTTTCCCAAAGGAAAGGAATTTGTGATGTGATTCAGATATGGAAACTTTATTAGAGGAACTGAAATCCTCGAAGTCGAGTCGTTATAAAATTTTTACGAAAAACTTTTTCGATGCTTACAGTCACTATGGTATTAATCGATTTATGCAGCATCATTATAAGTGATAGTTTTTCTTAAAATACTTATGTTAAAAATTAATTAAAGTCCTTCCTTAGTTTGTCTATTTCCATTGATTTCGGCGAAACTTAAAATTTCTAAATTTACAGTTAGAGACAGAGTGACGTTGGGCGGCGAAGAAGTATTTCTTCCGGTTAACCTTAGTGATTAACAACTCGCAAGCCTATCGTATCCACGGTGATGAGCAAGTGTATTTATAGTCAAAGAAATAAATAAGTGTGTTTTGGATCCGAAGGAATAAGGGATGGTGACACGTCGCTGAGAGATATTTCGACGCTGTCGCCGTGGCGCGGCAAAGTCTGAAGGTAGAGGGGAGAAGTTGGTCGAGAAAAGGGAGAGAGAGGGAGAGATTGGGAAAAGAAGGGTTGGAGGAGGAAGCGGTGAGGGAGAGAGCATTGGAGAGAAATGAGAGAAAAGGAAGAGAGAGAAAAAGGGAAGGGCGTGGACCAGAAGTGGACGTAAATCCTTTAGAAGTGTATTGTCATTTTTTGTTCTCGGAGACAGTATTTCTCCTTTTTTGCCTTCTCTCTCTCTCACTCACTCACTTATTCTGTCTCCATCTCTTTCGCCCATGCATGTGAAGATGATGTAGATTTCTTCACGGACCCTTATTCTATCCTCATCTCTTCCTTTACACATACGCTCCCTCATCTCTCGCTCACACTCCGCTCATCTCCTTCCCCCTTCTCTTGCTTCAGGGAGTCTTTTCACATTCCCTTTTTCTTCCTCTTCGTGCAAGGAAGCTTCATTACCTTCGGAATACTGATGAGCCGTTAAAACTTGTCGAGAGAGTTTAATCTGAAAGTTCCCCAACGAGAGTTGACTTAATTTCGTGCCTGTTGAAAATTCTCGTGTTTTTTGTCGGTGTGAGAGAGAAAGTATAAGTTTTCGCCTCCCTGGGTGTAGTGCTGTTTATCGCGTAATGCAGTAAACCCGGCAATATCGTTTTCTTCGCTAAATGCTAACCTGCTTATTTTCGACGCCTTTGCAATTAAAACGTTCGCTGTAAGTTTTTTTCCATCAGCTTCCTAATTTTAAAGACGATGCGCGACCTTTTCTATTACTGTTATATATAATCCATTTCCTTGAAGCAGTATCACAATTTTCTTTGGCAAATAGGCTTTAATCTGAAATTTATTCTTTTTCACGGAGCCTTTCTATTTAAACGCTTATGCAACTCGTAATCATGGTAATGATAACCGGATAGAGTTAGAGGAAAAATGACTATAATTTGATAACGCGTGTCGGGTGCTAAAAGAGCAATTAATAAAAGTATAAAGTCGAATTTTCATTTCCAGTGATCGTTAAAATGATTACTTATCAGATTTGGTTGAAACGTTTCTGCCTTCCATTTATTATCTTGCATTAAATTGTAAGCTTTGCTATAAAGAGCATGAAAGCTGTATGTATCATAAATATTAACGTAGCTGTAAACGCCACTCGTTGATAACGTTTCATGCGCCATTTGCTCGGACCCCTTTTGAGTTATAGCTACCACGACATTGTATTTAAATGTCTGTTATTTCTTCATAAAGCGTGGTAAACACATATGCATCTTGAGGCAGAGTTGAACGCACAACTCCTAGTTTAAAAAAATGAGGACATCGGATTGCTTATTGAGACAATTGCGGTACTTTTTTTCTTGTAATTCAATCCGTGTTTCTCTACGGGGTGAGCAGCGCTGTCCGACTCAAAGAGGGCTCTGTTGGATTTTAATGGCGAGAGGAGAGGGAGAGGAAAGGATGGGATTCGGATGCCGAGCGAGTAGTTTTGTGTTTTGTCGAGGGTTACTGGAATTATAGTGGGTGTATTCGTGTGAGGGAGTTTGTGCTGGTTCTGAAGCGTACTGCATTATGCTGGTGTGTTTGAGAGGATAGGGAGAGGGGGGAGGAGGGGAAGGGAGGGAAAGCGGATATGAACAAAGAGGACGGGTTCCTCTCTCTCTCTCTCTCTGCTAGCGAGTTTTAGGTGCAGTGGACGAAAGAGGACTCGGCGTCGGAATAAGTCCTTTGCTACGGAAGGGCAAATGTCTCCCTTGATGCAGAAAGAGGGCGGGAGTGGAGCTTTGGGGAGGGGGAGAGAATGCGGTGGCGCCAAAGTGGAGGGAGTGCGGCGAGGGAGGGAGAAAGAGAGTGGCGGAGTGAGGGAGAGGTAGCTGGTATAAAAAAATGTTGAGCGAAGTTAAAGGCTGAGCAGCTCGTACGAAATTCTTCTCGGAATGGTGTGTCCATTGGGAGACCTGGCCTCTCTCTCTCTCTCTTCCTCCGCCCATCTCTTCCTCCGCCCATCTCTTTCTCCGACCTTTTTATCTCGCTCATTTTTAGGGCCTTTCTCCTTTCGACCCTTATCCATTAGCTCGCATTGTTTTAGTAAGTGAGGGAGGTCTCGTTTTAAGCGAATCTATTATGCCTCTAGCGGTTCCTAGGCCGTTTACATTATTCATTCAATGAATGAATGAGATTCAGGTTGGAAGTTTGAGAACAAAAAAAATAATAACGGGTAACTCGGTTCCGCAACAACATGCTTTTACCTTTTGCCTGTTTCGGATTTGGTAGTAAATAAGCAGACTTTGAATCCATTGTATCGAAAAATTACAAGGACTGTTATATCATAAGTACGAGAACTATAGATTTAATTAAATTTAAAAGTTGAACAAACTTATCTAGTGCCTTTTACCTTGAGGTAATACTCAAAAAATCCTGTTTCACTCAACATAATATTTAAATAAATCATAGGAACGATATACTAAGGCCATATTGAGGATTCATATCTCCGTCGAACCCGCTTATCTTTTCTTTATTGCGAATGCGGTACTTTTCGTGTCGTCTCACGCAAATAGATTCCGAAAGAATAAATAACCTATAAATAACGGGAATATGATCACCCGTGGCAACCTCTATTCTAGATTACTAGCGGGGCATTATGTACATGCAGATAATGGACAAGGCAGCGTTCAGACGGGCCTTAATACTCCATTACAAGAATTTATGGTTGGCCTTTTTAGGAGTTTTTCCTCTCTTCCCGTAAACACGAAACGCCCATAGCGCGATTTTTCCCTCGCGAATTTAATATATGCTGTCACAAAATCGTGCGCGTGACGAGCGAACTATGACGCGTGATATTTTCAACTCGCCGTCACACAGCCTCACCTCTGTTTTCATTATAAAAAAAGACATGGGAAGGAGTTTCCGTGAGCTCATTTCTTCCACGTCAGAACTAGGGAACCCTCCGAAGACAACCAAAATAAAAAAGAAACATCCCGTCGACTACTTTATTCAAGGAGAACTGAGGATGGAAAGGACGCCAGATCCATGGAGTGCTTTCACACGTAGGGAGAGGGAGGGAGACACTCCGTGGAAAAAAGAAGAATTCCTTCGCCTTAATAGGGATTCTAAAAAGATAAAATATCTTCTCTCATTATTTCTTAATGCACCCCCCCTTCTCCCGACGCTCCCATTTCTCCCTTCTAAGACCCTCCCCCTTTTGCCCTCCCCATCCACCTCCTGGCTTGAGGTATGTGCGACGACCCCTAGCGAACAAGCCAGGGAAAATACTAAAGAGAAGTCGAGAAGGAGCTGAGTAAGAGAGGCGATGTAGTGAGAGGCAGGAAGTAAGAGGGGGAAATATAGTAACCGTAGCGGTAGGATGAGAGGAGAGAAAGATCGAGGTAAGCGAATTGAAAGGTTCGAATGAAAGGAGAAAGGGAGAGATGACAGGGGCTAGTAAGGGAAGGATGCTAGATGGAGATTAGTGAGGAGCTGTGCGGGATGGAAATTTTGGGAGGGTAAAGGAGATGGAAAGTAGAGAGAGAGTGAAGAGAGAGACGGAGGAAAGTTTTGGAGCCGTGAGGAGAAACGTTCGTGAACATGAGAACGAGATTAAAGTGGAAGCGAGGGAGAAGAGATGAAAGTGTTGTTTTTACGAGTGTCGAAGGGACGTAGTATGGAAGATTCGACGAGATTTTTTTTTTCGGGGATGAAAAGAAGTGCTTAAAAAAAGGTCGAGGGACGCAAAGGGAAAGAGGAAGAGGAGGATTACGTGAAGAGACGGCGTAAAAATGACGAAATACGCGATAGGAAGTCGAAGTGGGAACAGAAGGAGAGGAAACGCAGTCGCAAATGATGGAGGAAGGATGAGAAAAAGGGGCGAGGAGAGAGAGAGAGAGAGAGAGAGAGAGAGAGAGAGCGGAGGACATTATAGGAGTGAGAGGGATAGTCAGGAACGAGACAAAGAACGAAATTTGGGCGGAACCTTGGAGGAATTATTAAATGAAGCGGGGCACGACGGGAGAAAGTGTATGGTGGCAAAGGAGGGGATAAAGCAAAGGGTCGACGGAATAAGCAGCGCCGAGAAGGCTAGAAGAGAGAGGGAGAAAGTGGAACTGCGTTTCGGGTGGGAAAGGTATGTCACACGAAGAATAACGTATAGCTTAGAAGAAGATGAGAAGCGTAGGTTTTAGAGGATGGAGGGAGGGAGAAGTTTGTTTCGGTATTAGAGGTGAGGAGGAGAAGGATTATGGAGGCTGGTAGGAATAGACGAGCGAAATAGGGTTGGAGTGAAGAGGCTGAGAGAGAAAGAGGCTGTGGAGGAAGCGGAGATGAGGAAGCTCTCCCCCCTCCCATGGCGGTGAAACGGAGACGAGATAGGAAGAAGAGAAGTCTGGAAGAGGAAGAGGCGGAGGAAGGGATGAACTGAGGTTTGGGAGTTGCTTCCGTAGACCGTGCGAGTAAAGAGGAAGAGATGGGTGGCGGTGGGTGTCTCAGGGTGGGGCGACCCCTGGTAAGTAACGCGCAGGATTAGGGATTTATGCGCTAATGAAGTCGTCCTCCCAGAAACTGCCGGGTGCCTCCGCAGTAAGTCTGGCGCTTCTTCCCTTTTGCGAGTGCGGTGGGCGGGTTGTTCTCCGGAGGCCGCGTCGGACAGCGCATCAGCCGCCGAGAGGTCCTTTTAGTCTCTTCCTTCTCAGCTCCGCCTCCCTCTTTCTCCTTCCTCGTCCGGGAAATAATTTCTCGGAGTTGGGGAGGATTTTCTCCGTGGCGTGTTTCGCTTCAGTTGTTGCGCAGTTCGTAACACGTATCCAAGGCTCGTGTTTCTGTTGGGGGTTTTCCTCTCGAGCGGGACGGCGGGAAGTCTGGGCTTTATGACGCTCGCGTGAAAATCGTCGAAAGCGCTAAAAATTGAATTAACGCGCTTTGTGGCTTTTGCGAAGGATTTCAAAAGCGGCCCGAAGATGAGTTGACCATATCGATCATCGACGATTTATCGTACGTATATTTTTTTGGTTGCTACATAAACGAGGGGATAATCGGGTTCTTTTCCGGAAAGTCCTCGATTCTTTCGGTGAACGTTGAGATGAGAAAGATTCAGCCCGCCAGTGATGAAGCTCCTTAACACAAGCGGTCACTGCGAATAAATATCCCATCTCACTCCTATGATGAGCGAGTAACGCTTCTCTCGCTGTTCCAAGTCGTTGCGCCTTGAGGGTTCTATAAAAAAAATATATGACGTTTTTATGCCGACGGCATAAAACCGCGTTTGTTATCGCCTCGAAAGATACGATGGCGTGAACGTATGAGATTCTGGCGCGCGTAAACCATCCCTCGTATGCGTAAACCATCCCTCGTATGCGCATAACCATCATCAGCGCTACTGCGTTTCCAGAGAGAGAGAGAGAGCACCGAGGGCACTTGAGCGACGCACCTCTTCCACACCCCCTAACATAAAATTTCCCATTTGGAAACGGGAGTGAAAAACGAGAGAGGAGTGGAGGAGGAATCGCGGTGGTGCGGCCACTGGGGGGGGGGGGGGGGGGGGGGGGGGGCGTGTGGTGCGCGAGCTATCCGGATAGGGCGGGATTGCGGGTTTCGGAGACAGATCGCTCCACGAGCAGCCGGGGGTGGGGTGTTGGGGGGTTGGGAGGGCTTATCTGGCGTGTTTATTTGATCGAGAGATGGGAGCGAGGGGAGGAAATGGTTGCTAGGGCGAAAGATAGGACGAGTGGGGGAGTTTGGAAGGCGAGGTTGAAGAGATATGCGTGGGGTCGGTTGGGGGTTAGCTGTTAGTTAAAGCAGAGGAGGAGCCTTCCTCTTCAGAACATCCCTTCCACCCTCTTGAGGGATTTGTCTGTGACAGGACGCACCCCCTCTCTCCCGCACCTTGACTTCGACCCGCCCTTCATTCTTTTCCTTTTTAAACCCTCTATCAATTTTTCCTTTTCCCCCCCGACTCGCACCAATCCCTTTCCCCTCTCTCGTATGCGTATATGTGACGCAGAAACCTTTACCGAAATTCTCTACCCGAAGGGAAAGATGAAGAGGAAAGAAACTTGATCGCCGAAGAGTTTTCAGATGTCCTTTAATAATGGGCGAGATGTGCAATCAAGAGCATTAAAAATGCTAAAGGTGCTGGAACTAATCCTTTTACAGTAGAACTGCTTAAAGTAGCAGAAAATTATGTGGGAATTGACCTCTTAATGATACTGTTATCAATCCTAAGAATGTACGTGGATATAATTAATGCCCTAATATCAATCTTCTATAAAATACTGACGAAACGTCCGACCATGCGTTCTCAAATTGAACATCACTCGATCCAGAAAACGAGAATGCATTAGCAACGGCTATAATACGATGGTTTACCTAGATAGATTACGAGCCACGTTGAAAATTTCACCCAAGTTGTTCATTTGAATTTTCTCATCGCTGAAGAAGGATAGCTTTTTGGTTGTATCAACGGAAGGGTGAAGATCAGGTGGAGTGCATTCAAAGGAAATTCATTTTAAAATATTCAGGTTTTTCTAAAATGAAAATCAGGTATATCACCAGTGCATTCTGTCTGTTTTAACCTACCGGTGGTAGAATACTTCTGTGGAGAGGGGATTGAAGGGGCTCACGTTAGTAATCACCTCAGGATAATGAAAGGTAATGACAGAAGACGAAAGCAGGCCAACGTGTGACTTATCATATTCAAGACGTTGGAAACGTTAAAATACTTATAGGAAATGATAAGCATTGGACGTCACATACCAAAACTCGACCCGTAAAAAATGTCAAATTCAACTGTGTTAACCTAATCAGAAAAAATGAGCTGGCTAGCCAGGTTTACAAGGTCGTCGATCCACGTTTTTAAGCTAGAAACACGCAGGCTACGTGTGTTATACGATGCAAATTTAAATGTAATATTCGTGGTTAGTCTGTTGACGTCATCCCATTGCCCCGTTATACTTTACTTCTTTCTTATGCTACTCTCTCTCTTCCCACCACTTTTCTTTCCGTTCACCTCTCACGAAGAAGACCACAGCAAAAAGAGTTCAATGTTCGTCGGTGGTTCTGCGGTAATTCAGGCGTCAGGGAACGTGTCGCCCTCAGCAGTGTCTCGTTTGACTTTGACGTCCGCCTCATTCCTAAAGAATCAGCGACTTGCTTGAATAAGTTTTTCCGTACGAATAAAGTCGCAGTGCCGAGGAATATGAACGAGTTTCAGGACATATATTTTTTTCGTTCGCGACCACATCCCGATCTTCTTTCGGCGCGTGAAAATGCAAAGATCTCGTTTTTTTTTGTCAGAATAAATTCCGCGGAAGGAATTTGGGAGACTACCCCTTGAGGCTTTTCATTTACGGGCGAGAGAAATGCCGGAAGGAATTAGTTTCATCTCGGATTTCATGAAAGATGTGTAAATGGAAAACGGGATGGCAATTGGGGTCTTCCGAAAGAATAACCAGATAGATATGTAGATCTTTCGTTGGTTTTTCCTCTCTAGGAAAAATTGGCAGGAAATGTCTTCATCTTGAATATCTTTTATTGTTATCTTCACTTAATTAGCGGTATGGTTGTGATTAGGGGCGGCCCGAGATATTTTGGCACCCCGGGCGAGAAACCGTTCAGCGCCCCACTCCGTAAATTTTTGTTAACATATTTTTAAAATATCTCGTTCGTTTATTCATTGCTCCGTAAATTTATTACTGATGAGAAGTAAAAGAAATTTTATATAGATACTCGGCTATCCCACGATATAAATTGGTATCCTGTATTTATCCGCTTGCAAGTAATGTAGAGTTAGGGTTAGCGCCCCCAATGCTTGAGCAGCCGCCCGGCTCGCCAGTACCTCGGGCCGGCCCTGGTTGTGATTATCATGTTACGCAATCGAAATCATTCCTTTTACGGATCTAAGAGTTTTAGCAATTAAAACTTCTTGTTTTGAATTTGTGTTTTGCGTTAATTAAAAATTAAATAAATGTAATTTTTTGGGAATATTTCCTCTTTTCCAGTGATCATCTTTTAGAATTTGTGAAGCAAATAGTCATATGAAAATGTTTTGTTTTGTATCGCGTAGTCCTCTCGTCGAATGGGCATATCTTACGGAGTTGTCGCTGAAATAGGCCATTGTTGTTTGTTCTCAAAGTCTTGTAGCGCCTCTAATCCTGTGGATTCTACATTGTTTTCGCGCCAAACGAATCAAAGTTCTGTTTTTAACACCATAGACAGCGGTGGAGAACAATCCAAATCGCCCGCATAATTAATTTCATTTCTTCTCAGGATTATGTATCAGTATTAAATTAAAACGATATAGGAATTCTAGTAATTTCGTGCGTCACATGCAATTCTTCATGTACCAAACATTTAAAATTTGTTTATCTCATATATAGTTATGAAAGTTTGTTTGTTTGTTTATTTTGTTCATCTATACATTTCCACACCGTTAAAGCTAAAGTAATCAAACTTTCATCAGATACTTTCTTCACAAATAGGAAGGCCGTAGGCTACTTTTTAATCCCAAATGTTTTACATTAATTGTACAAAAAGCAAAATAACTTTGAATGCTAATGCTAAATATTTTAACACGAGATGGGTCAGAAAGAACGGAACAGTTCTTTTCGAACTGTTATGATGCCTAAACTGTTCAATAAAATGTTCTCATAGACTTCCTGTTCTCAAAGAACAGGTTATACACAGTGAGAAAGGTGTGAAACGACTACTTCCTTATCCGTAATTGGACGGTGGGGACTGATTAAATTACGCGTATTTTAAATACCATGTACTATCATCTAGAATTCCGATCGGATTTGAACCAAACTTAACCTGGCAACGCCGGGAATTTCTGCTAGTATGTTATATGCGCAACCATACTGTTGAATATTCAGCCAGTCATGCTAGGGAAAAAAGAAAATTCGATTAATCAATAATTTTAGTTTTGTAACTTCAAGCTGCATGAATATAGAAGGGAAATAAATTTCGTCGAGTTTATCGAAAATTCTTCTCATGTAAATCCAAATTATTGTTTAAATAATATGAAAGATATATATATATATATAATATGTGAGGAATAAAACGAATTTTTATGAGTGAAACAATTTTTCATATTTCTAGAATATTTTTTGAAGCTAAATCAATGTTCTTCGGAATTTTATTCTATGCTTATGAAGTTTAAAAAAGTATTTTGTCATATATATATATATATATATATATATATATATATATATATATATATATCGATGTTAATTTTGACGAACCATTGCAAAGTGAAACGCGAACGGTATTCTTCCTCATTTGCCTTAGCAACTGTGTAAAACGGCCATCGCCCGACCACGCCATTTCCTCTTAATCGGTTTTCCGGCATTTCCGGTTGTTAAACGTAAAATTTCGGCGGACGGTGACGTTTTCTTAAAGTGTTCCGAGGATTGAGAAGGAAATGGAGGTGTGAAAAGGCCGGCTTGTGAAATTTAGAATCCCTTTAAGACGTGGGTGGCGACGGAGTGCCCGGTGGGTTTTTGACGGAAATGAAAAAACCGCGTGATCTCTCGAGAAGCCATAGTCGTCTCGAATTGTGGTGAAGTGTTTGAGCCGTATAGGACGGGACGCGGGTTATCTCTCATCGCCAGGGATAATTTATGCCACGGACACGGAAAGCATCACTTCGGAAAGTACCATAAATTCCCGTGCATGGGACGCGTTTTTTTTTTAATTTGGGCTAACAAATGGGGTGCGTCCTATGCAAGCAGGGCCGGTTTCAGTTAAAAAATATGTGTAAGCGAGGTAAAAATTTGCCGCCCCGCTGGATATCAAAGGCATGAATAAATATTAATGATATACTATAAAAAAGAAAATAAACTTATTTTACTGTTTTATTTTTTCAAAAAAATATTCAGTTAAATATTTTCAGAAAATAGAAATAAAACATTCACTGACCTTATAACAAAATTACTATGTAATGGTTATATTACCGAATATTTTTATATTACAACTTTACGAACCCACTTTTCGAAAAGGACGATATTAAGTTTTTTCGTGCTTTTTTCTTTGCAAAGTCATTTATCAGGGATCGGAGAGGGAAGCTACGTGCAAAAGGTAGAGATCCCGGATGTTAAATAGTTGCACAAAGAGACAAACCCCGAGTAATCGAAATCTCTATTATTGAAGGTTCACTGTATTTGGAGCGGGAAGCTTATTTGAAATTACAGTGAACAATCCCTAAAAGCACATGAAAGTTAGCAGTATAGTTATTGCTTTTGCGTGTATATATTCCGCTGAAGTGGTTAAGGAAAGTGCGCAGTGTATCGGCGTGTTTTAGACAATGTAAAACTTTAAGACGTTCATCTTGCCGCCCTTCTTAGGTGACACCTGTAAGCGGTAGGTTATGCCATTTACACCTTGAACCGACCCTGAATATACGACATATCATGGCGTAAAATATAATTTTATCGCGATGTTTTCAAGGTCTGTGCAATAAACCTTTTAAAAAAATGAAAATGTAAAATCCGAAATATTGATTTTACCGCCCCTCTGAAGTGGCGCCTGTAAGCGACCGCTTACGTCGCTTACGCCTGAAACCGGCCCTGTATGCAAGGGTATATGCTTCTTCCCAAATCAAAAGACAAAATACTCGGGTATATAAATTACGAGAAATTTTTTCAGTATCATAAATACGAATAAAATACTTCTAAATTTTATCACATAAACGCAAAATAATATGCGGAACGAACGATACAGAGTTTTAATAAAATGAGTAATGAAATTTGATCAAAAATAGTCTGTAATGTATAATGTGTAAGTGGAGCACATTCAAAAAATCCCAAATTAAATCCATAAAATTCTTTGTTTTGGATCGTTGCGCCTATTGAGTGGCAAATCCGCTCTTGCCTGCTGATGTCGTAAGTTGATATAGCACACGTGCGACCTATATACCAGTATATTAAAATTTCCTCGAACTTTAGGCAAAAAAAACCTCCCTTCGCCCTCTGCACTGGTATTTACGGTATGTGCCGAAGACACGGAGTAAAGAAAAAATTTCAAGCTTCTTCAACGAAGCGATTTAATTCGGTGCAAACACCTTAACTCTTCGATACTTGTTGAGTTAAGAAGATTATATATTTTTTATTCCTTCTCGTTACACGTCGGAAGTTAATTATGCCGGAGGATGAGAAAAAAAAGTCGAACAGAGAGATAAGTGAGTTTGTAACTTCTGCACCCCCGCGGCGCACCCCTCTCTCCCTCTCTCTTTGTCTTAAAAGTTTTTCCTCTTCTCCCTCTCCTGCCTCTGGCCGTCCGCGCTTATTCTTGTATCCTTTTCGGGCACCGCACCTTTTAGGTGCTAAAAGCTGCCCGTTCTAGTGTGTGTGCGTGTGCGCGCCTGTCTGTTGGTCTTTCGTCCCGATGCATAACTCAATTAATGCCCCGGTGAAGGAAACATGCCATCAGCACCAGCAGCAGCGGCTAAAAGAACTTTCGAGTGGGGGGGGGGGGGAAGGGGGCGCTGGTTGAGCTCCAACACTGGGGAAGCCGTTAATTGCTCTTATGACGGATGGCGTGTGTATCTCCTTCCCTTCATCCACTGCCCTCATCCACTTCTCCCTCTCCTCAACCGCATCGCAGCACCCTCGTCCCTTTTCAAGATGTCACGGCTGTGAAATACTTCTCGTTTGATTCCCTATGTTTTAAAGGCGACGGGATTTTATTACTGCCTATTAAAAGAAAAAAACGTGACATCGCCGTAAAGCAGCTGAATTTAATATGCGAGTCATGCGCTTCTATTCTGATATAATTTTTAGCCATGTATGTGAAATATATTTATAACTTTATAACTATATTCATCGGTATTTTGTATCCTTGTCGGAATTATGGTTCATATTTCAAACTGCGCATGCGCAAGTGTAGAATCGCTTCGCCTAGGTGTTGCTCGTTTTACCGAAATACAATAAAAGTACCCGTTGCTATAAATAACAATACGACATAAACAGCTGTTATCTATAAAAAAGTTATAAAAATTCCTTTTTATATTGTCACTTGTTTATCCGCAATTTACGATCGATATATTTTTATCCTTTAAACGATTTACAGTGTTTAAGAAGATAAAAGTTAAGTTTGTTGTAAAGAATCGGGAATCACTGAGTTAAACAAGCGATTACTTGGAGAGGGCCCTCCTCATACGTGTTTGTGTTCTTGTTTCTTCTTTCCTAACTGTTCAACCGAGTGTTTCTTCAAGTTCTGTTTGTATTACTCCGGACTACAAAATCCGAACGTAGGCGTTTTATTTTGTCGTAAACCTATTCTCACGCAATTCGTGCCAATCACGTAACTCGAGGAGGAGTCTCACCGAGGTTTTCAGTTCGCCCAAATATCCTTGATACAAACAAATGAAAGGTGGCGTTCCCGTTACTGAGGCCGAGGTATTTTTTCCTCGGAGGTGGAAGTCGTTCCCCTGTAGTGTGTGTGTGCGCGCGCGTGTGTTTGGGAGACCAGTCGTCGTTAAAGCCGATGCTCTCAGGGCACGCAGGAAATAAATACATCATCGGGAAAATACACCCCAGTGGCTTCATCCCTCCATCTCCTCTCTCTCTCACAGGATAGTAATAAGCCTTGTCGGATTCGATAAATTTAGTGCGGGGTTTATGGTGAGCTATGTCTCTTCCGTTCTGGCTTAGACTTCTCCGAAAATAAATCCGTCCAGAACGCTTATATCTCTATCTCTCATTCGATTTTACTTTTCCGGAGATTTCGTGACAACAGAAGCCGTTTCAGAGGGGTTTTATTCGTTTGCGCATTTTTCAATAATTGCACGAAAACGTTTTCACCTTTGAAGTTTTTACGAGATTTCATAATACCAGGGAAATTAAAGTTGGTTTTATCGCATTCCTTCCCTTCATCGTTTCATATATCTTTGAATGTAATCTGTCCCCCGTTTGAATAAAATTAGAAGAATCTCGAAATAGTTAAATTACCGACTTTGTCATTTTATTTATTCCGTGAATGCCAAAATTAATTTATAATAAAACTCATTAACAGGTGTTAACTCTCCTATTAGATTCTGCCTTAGTTGTTACGCACGGATTTAAAAATTTATCGTGCACGTAGATGAATCGAACCGTTCACTTAAAAGAAAACATCCGTTCGTACCAGCGAGCACGAGATGCTTTGAATTCTTGCGAGTTTTTTTTTTGGGAAAATTTGTAAAGGAAGACTTCCAAAGAACGGAAAAACTCGAAGGGAGGAGGGAGAGTTCTAAATTTTCTTTAACAGGAGACGGCACGCCAAGGAGGCAATGACGGCCGTGCGTGCGTGTATGCGCTCGCTCGGCCTCGTCATCCCTCTCTGCCCGGTCGATGGCTCCTCAGAGAGTTGAACTTCGATCCATTGTCAGTGTCGACGTAAGGAGGGCCATTGGTTTCGGTTGTCTCGAGTGTCTTGAGTGGTACGAGAGGGACCCTTGCACCGGAGAGGAGGAGGAGGGAGAGAGAATGCGTTAATTAACATAATTCACGCCCTCTATCCCGTTCTTTCCCTCCTCATTCTATCCTTCCCTCTATTCCCAGCTTCACTCGACGGTCGGGTCAAGAACTAAGTATGCAGTACCCATTCATCCACAACGGAGCGCGTTCTCGATTTTTCGTTTGTTTTTTGCTTCTCGTAACCTCGATATCGTTTTATTTTTGTTTCTAAAGCGAGCCCTAAGCGTGACTCCTCCCATCTAGTCTTCCCGCCGCCTCTATTTCCTCCTTTTTTCTGTTTACACGCCACCGAGTTTTTAACTCCTGGAGCTCTCATTTCCGGTGTACGCCGTTTGTTGGGTGATGTTTGTTGTTTTTCCACCTGGTGTATCGGGTGAGTGGAGGGAGTTTTAAAATGCTCGAGTTTAAGTTTCAACAGATGTGAGTCTGCCTTCGGAAAGGGTTATAGGTTTTAAGTGGCGCTCAGTCGGGAATAAACGGGTCGGATTTTTTTTTTTTTGCTCTCAGAGTAGAGTAAATCTGTCGGATACTTGAATCGGCGGATGAATAAACGCACGTTGCACGTCCGTGTCTGATTATTGCTGTGTGGTTGCGATTAATTGTGGAATGATAATCGATAGAAAATATTTTTAAACGTCAGCCTTCTCGTTTGTGTCTTAATTCGAGGCGTTTGCCTTCCTTTTCGGGTTCATCGCGTCAGATTACTGGAACTCCATTTTGAAATTTGTTTTACCTGAAATTTTTTAATTTAATTTAAAATTATTTTTGCGTGGCGTGTTTAATTTATTGAAATTAAAATATACCTACTCCGGAGACTCAGCTTTTCAAGCCTCAAGGCTGTCCTAACCCGCGACTAAAATCTCACACTTAAGTGGCACTTAGGAAGATTTATCAAAAGATAAAAGAAGCAGTTGCTCTTTGGACCTTCGTCGTGATCGCCTTCGAAGTTTTCATGTCTGGCGATATATATTCCCTTCGAAGCATGTTTGAACTTTGAAGAAAACATTTCCGACTACGATGCACGCCGTTGTAACTAAGGGACACAGTTTCCATAAACTGGTTAAGCGAAGGATCGCCGTGATACTGCGGCGTGAGGGGAAATCAGGGCGCTCGAGGTTCGCTGGGGGAGGAGATGTGGAATGGGATGAGATGGGGTGGTGTTGGGGACGACGGAAGGGAGGGGGAGTTATGATTAAAGGAGAGAGGAAGGAAGAAGGCAGTTGTTTGAGGAGGGAGTGGGGAAACGGTTAGAAGTAGAAGGATAATTTGGGAAGGGAATCCCTCCACCCTGGTGGATTGCGCGGGAAATACGTAAATGCAAGAGGAAAGAGAGAGATAGGGATGTGTGGAGCAACAGCAGATAGGGGAATGTTTATTTCCTCTCATTGAGAGCAATAGGATACTGGGGTGTAAAGTCGGAGAGGGACTAATGTGCCCTGTGAGTTCTTTTTTTTTTTTACCCTTTTAAAACGACGCTTTACTTTTTTTGTACGGTTGCACAGAGTTGGGGAACTTCGCGAAATGAAGCAACATTTCCACGTTTTTAGTTCGCTCGCGAATGCTTCCAGTCGTGAACTGCGAATCGGCTTGTGTCGTGTCGTATTGGAATGAAACGTCAAGGAAGTCACGGTTTTTGGTGCCAAGGGCGTCGCCCTGTTGGAGATACGTATTGGTCGCTTCCTGGATCCCGAGACAACCTCGGAGGGATCATCGGGCGGGAAGAGAGTTAAAGAATAATAATATAGCTTCTTTCCAGTAGATAATCTGGATAATTCTCAGAGTCAGACCCTATCATTGAGTTATAGTCGATAACTGACACTTTCGTCACTGAAATTCGCATCTAGTTCACCCGGCAGTATTACAGTTACAGGTTTTATCCTGATAATAATCGTGTTGTGTAGGGAAGACGACGGTCCCTCTTTCTCTTGCGAGGCTCCTTCTCGCCCTCTCTTTAACCCTCCCGTCCCACTCCACCTCTCTCCTTTTCCTCTGCCCCCTTTTCTCTCTCTCTTCTATCACTCGACTCCGCCCTGCGACTCAAACCCATCGCATCGCATCGTATTCCCATTTCCTTCAGCTCGTCGGGTGAACGAGTATCGCAGTGTCGGTGACTCCGTCTCTTCGCCAACTCGTGATTTTTGAGGCCTTCGAGCGAAGTGACTATCGCCACGGCTTTCTCCCCATGCTTTCTATTTTTTATGTGTGCTTACTTTTTATGGGTATGTCACTCCTTTCGTTTTCAACATGAATCGCGCGGCTTCTTAGGGAGGTTATTAATGTTCTTCCTTACTGTTGTGCTAATGTCACCGAGAGAAATCCGTTTTTAGCGATGGAAGAAATACCGTTCGGTTCCATTATTCGAGCGTTGTTGAAGTGCGTTGTTAGGCTGGAACTCTACGTGCGTGTTTCGTGTATGATCTCTATTATTTCCGCGAAAAATTAAACGCGCCGCCATTACGTAAAAGTCCTGTGTGATGTCAATTAACCTCGTCACTTTCGTTTTGGCGAGTGAAAACGAAACGTGAAAGATTTCGTGTTTCCATTATCTCGCGGGGCCACGCAGGAAACACTTGTATGGGAGCAGTTCACGTAGTTTACCCCTATGACATTTACCCTTTATGATTTAATTCAGATTATCGTGCATTGTCTCCTTTTCATAGAGAGAACCTAAAGAAATCAGAAATAACGATGTGTTCCCTTATTCTCGGCCGAACCACTAGAACGCACTTTAGGCCACGCGCCTTCTACAACGGTCGCCCGGTAATAAAAGGAGTTTTTATTACGTTGATTCCACGTAAACAATGGCTTCCCCTTCCGCCTCGGCTTAAAAAGGTTTACGGAAGAAAGGGAGGCCTTTTATAGGGATAGGTGGGGGAGTAAAATAGGCACGGAAAATATCCCGTGCCTTACGTGTCACGGACCGTGGCGCCGTCTTCGAACCGACAATTGCATCCTCAGCCAGGGAGGATTTATTTGTTACCGAAATAAGCTCGATTTTTATGCGGCGGAGCGTTAAGAAGAGGAAAATAAAAAAAAACTCCTTTTTTCTTGGGCCGTGGAAAGGGAAAGAGATGGGGAGAGGAGATTTGTTTACGAGGGTATAGTTTTCCACACCAAGAGAGAAAAACCCTTAAGGCTGAGCGGAGGATGCCGTATAGACAGATAGATACTTGTGTGTGGGGGAGAGAAAGGGTTCGGAAAAGTCAGTGGAGCCAGAAGTAGAGAGAGAAGGGGAGAAAGAAAGGACGCCGGGTGCAGATGGGGAGAGAAGCGAGAGAGAGAGAACGATAGGGAGGGAGAGAAGAAAGTGGAAGGGGAGGAGGAAGGAAGGTAGTGGAAGGAATCGTCACGTGCCCGCTCCCGTTCGTGGGCGCCTGTTATCGAGGCGCGTGATTCGAATGCAGGAGGAGGAAAGGGTGAGTAGGGGGGAAGGGAACGCGTATCGAGGAGGGACGGATAATGGCGATCCGCGCCCCCCCTCCCCCCGAACTCTCCCCCCCTACCTCCGGTTCCTAGTTGCTACCATTCTACGATCATTCGGCCTCCTCCGTAGCCCACCTCTTCCCACCTCCAAACCTTCGCCGCCGCCCTCTCAATTGTACCCATTTCCTTCGCCCCATTCCACCTTTCTCTCTGCCCTTTTTCTCCCTCCAACCGATCCTTTCTCCTCTCCCTCTTATTTAGTTTAATTTTACTTACCTTCTCTCTCTCCCCTGCCGTTGTCTTTTGCCCGATACCTTTTTTTCCCCTTTAACTTCCCTTACATCCGATTCTTCCTCTTTACCTTGCCAACCCTTTATCCTTCCCTTCCTTTGTCCTTCCATCTTCTTTCAATCGCTATACTTCCCTCCTTTCCGCCTTCTCCGTTTAGCACATAGGCGATTACCCATCTTGGAATTCTGCCGTATTCCCTTTTCTTCTCTCTGCATGTCTCTCTCTCTCTCTCTCTCTCCCTTCCCAAAAATATCCTCTCGTCTACCTTTCTCTCCCTCTCTCAATTCTCTCGCTCTCTCTCGATGATCATTTCATTTGATTCTCCTCCCGATTATTCCACTCTCTCGCCGGCTAAATTCACTCTGTGCCCGTCCTTCACTCCATCCAACTCCCTCGATTCTCCCTCCATTTCTCTCGCTACTTCCTTCTCATCAACCCTCAATCCCTCTGGCTTCATTCTCTCCATCTCTCTCTCTCTCTCTTTACCCTCTCCCTCTCTCTCTACCCTCCCCTTTGCTGCCTTATGCTCCGAATGGGGACGTGAAGTGGGTGTGCGATCGTTTCTCCTCCATCTCTCCATCCCTTCTCCACTTCCCTCCTCACCCTCTCTACCTTCTCAAAGACCGTGATATCATTTACGGTGTGTTTCATTTCGCTTCCTTTCCTCAGTACTCCCGAGGATTGTCCGAAATAGCTGTTTTAATTTGTGTTCATTTCTTAAAACCTTTCCAAGTAAATTAAATAAACTATGTGAACATACTGCGTTCAAAGCTATTATTGTTTTTAATTAAAAATTTCCAGTAATTTGCATACATATATATGCATACTCAAGGCAGTTTATGTTTGTTTAAAACGATAAAGCAGAATAGTTTATATGCCCGTTCTTTCGATTGGATGCGTGTTAGGTGGAAAATTTGTTTGAGAAACTGCTTTTCGTTTGTAAATTAAAAAGTAAGAATGTATTCGTCGTGTCTCATTCATCGGTATCATAAGTTAAAAGTCGTATCAATGAAGCATTATTGATAGGATAATATAATCGTCTCTTTTTAGAGTTGGGGGTTTCTCTAAAATTCCTTTCGTGCTGTATCTTAAGTATCGCTAAGAAGATGGATTAAATTCGGCAAGTAGATGTGCTTAAATTTTCTAGGCATTAGACATAGACTTAGCTATAGGCGATTCGTCGTTTTCATTTGGGGGTCGTTAGGATTTCTACGCAATTCTCCTCCTTATCTTCGCTCATCGATTCCGTCAAATGGCTCCCATCTGAACGCCACTTACAGCCGGGAAAAAATGTTCGTGGCAGGAAATATGAATGGTTAATCGAACAGAATGAGGGTACAAGGACAAACGGTGGGTGATTAAAACGAATGGAGGAAAAAGCCACGTACCGCCTTCAATTATATCGGCACTCGCCAATCCTCCCCTCGCAACACCCCCACCCCTCTCTTCCCCCTATCACCCACTCCCCGCCCACTGCCTTCAGCAGGACGAGGAAATCCGTAATTATCGTCCCGCTAATCCCTGCTCTTCCTCCGTCTCAGATCTCGAACCCTTCTAGCCCGGATCCAAGAGTGTTCGGTCCTCTTTATCTCCGTCCTTTCTCCTCTCTTTCGCTCTCTCGTCTTTTACTCCCTCTCCGTACTCTTTCTCTCTCTCCTCCCCCCCCCCGCCCCCCACCCCTACACGCCACCATCGTGCTTTGTCTTCCTCTCGCCCAACCATAACCGACAAAACCCGCCATTCTCCTCTCTCTTTCCGGGCCCTCTCTCCCTCTTCTCCTCTCATCCTTCTCCCCGTCCATTTAAGACCCCTTTCTCTCCCATCCGTCAACGTAACAATCATTACGTGGGTCCACCCTCCGTCGTTTAGAATACTACCCTTCTGCCACGCGGTGCTATATTGCAGACGCCCCCTCAAATCGGTCTCTATCATCCACCAACGCCTCTTCTCTCTCCTCTCACGATCCATCTCTCTGGGTTCCTTGGTTTCTCTCTATGTTCGCTTCTCTTTCTTGTTTTATCTTCCCTTCTTTGCCCTCAATATAATCCTCCCCCCTTATTTTTCTCTTATTTATTTTCAAACTTTAAAAATTGTGCGTATTTCCTCTTTTTTCCATTAATATCCCGCATTTTTTCATTTGTCGTTTCCCTTCTCTTAAAAGCCATCGAATTCGCTTTTAGGTAGTCTATTTTATTCAGTATTTCTCTCTTCGTCTCTCAGTTTCGTCCTCAATAAAGTCGTTTTTCTGTCTGTCTGTCCATACACCCCATATTCTTTCTCATGTCCTTCAACTTGCTTTTTCACCCCTTCTCTTCCATTCCTTATTTCCATTCTCTCTCACACATTCCCTCCCCTTGTGCCCCCACCATATTCTCTCTCTCCTGTTGAGGTGCTGGTCGAGGCGTCGCACGTGCCGGGAATTCGTGTTAGCCCTCCCCGGTTTAATTCCCTGGTCCATCTCGTGCGTCCCTCCCATACCGCTCCTTTTCCGGAAGCTCTCATTCTTCTCTTCCTCTCCCTCTCTCGATACGCCTTCCTCTCTTTCCTTCCCGTCTCCTCTTTTTCCTTTCGCCACACCTCTCCGCTCCTCTACCCCCTCCATTTTTGCGGAATTTCAGGGTCCGTTTATTTTTTTTATCCTCCGTCTCGTCCACGGAGGATGACCGCGGTCGCTTTTATTACTCTCTGGGGCTTAAGCAAGGGAAAATGGTTTCCCGGTGATTATTTTTTGGCATTCCGAGGTGCCGTTGCCCCTGGGCTGATATCCTCATCAAAGGACTGAGACGGAGGAGCGGTAACGGCGTCGCGGCCGTTGCTGCTCCCTGACGGACGGCTATTTAAGGCTCCGTCGCACCTGTTATGGAACCAGGTTGGGATTTGATCGTTCAGTCGTTTGTTATTCTTCTCGAGAACTCTTTCGTTTTTTCCCAAACGCTCTTTACATCCGAATTAACGAATGAGAAAAGGGTTCGACGTGATGAGTTTTGTGGAATTGAATCGCCGGACGTGCCTTTCGGTTTACGGTTTGTCTTTTTCGCGGATCGTTGCCTGGGAAATTTGGAAATTGGAAATGAATCTTACTTCGCGTGATGATAATTCATTTTAAGTGATTTTTGAGGCACATGGTGTCTTTATATATGCTGTTAAATTGAGGTCTGGAATGTTTGAATTTCAACCATAAGTGTGCCAAATATTTCCTCTTAAAAATCGTAAAAGTCCATTTATTTCAGATCTCAGAATGCTCGGTAAATAAGCTCGCGAGATAAAAACCACAAATTCCTAAAGAGTACCTCGCAGTTCTATCCTGTCTCCCGTATTAAATTCGCTTTCCTGCCCACCTCTTCGCCGCTCTTCCTTTCCCCCTTTGCGGTAGCAACCCTTACGCCTCCCCTTTTCCTTCACTCCCCCATTTGGCATTCCCATAAACGCAACACAATCCTCTCCTCCCGACTCCTTCATAGCTCCGCTCCACCCCTTGATGAATTCCACCTTCGTTCCCCTTTCAGTCGTCTCTCTCCTTCCCTCCACCCTCCTCCTACTCTCCCAATATTCGACGCGCGGGAGCCTCCCCCAGCGTCACTCATTTTCCCTTCTGTTTCGAAACCCCTTCGGGGCAAAGCCGGAATCGACACCCGAAAAAAACTCTGTAGCGACTCAACAGCGATTTCAATAAACGGTCGGTTGCCCGCTCTTCACCCGATCATTTTCGAGAGGCACACACACACGCACGTCTCTACAAAGCCCTGCACCACTCCCCCGTTCTCTTCCTCCCCTCACCTTTTTAGTTTCGAACTTCCTTCTCTCTTTCCGATTTCCTACTCGAAACCAGCTGCACTCCTTCCTCTCCGTGCACCCACCTCATCACCTTCCCCCACCAATCCTGTCTCGCCAGCTCCATCTCCTTCTGGAGGGCATCCTCCCGTTCTCTCTCTTTCTCTCCACCCTTAAACACGCACTCGTTTCCACCCCCACCTCAATCGCAGTCTCATGCGCATTTCACTATCTCCCTCCCTTCATTCGTTCACCCTGCGTGAAGCCACTCCGAATGTATCTCGTAAAATTGGGGTGGGGTGGGACGACATGCGTGGGTGGAGGAGCGTGCTGCAGTCACTTTCCTCCCCCTCCCCCCCACCCCGTTATAACACTTCCCTTCCCACTTCTTCCCCTGACCCCTCGAGAGCTAAACTTCCCCGCCCTCCGGCGTCCCTACCTCCCTTCTCGCCCTCCATATCTCTGCCATACTACCTCTCTCTCTCTCTCCTCCTCTTCCCTCCCCCTTGTGTCCCATCTTTCCTCCCTCAATCCCCGCACCGATGGGAGAAAATTGGCCGAAACGCGGGTTTTAAGGGTGGATGCAGTGGTGGAGAGGGTGGGAGGTGCCGGGGTGGGGAGAAGTCGCGCGTAAGTGGCATCGAACGAAAGGGGGAGAAATGGAAGGAAAAGGGGGGGGAGGGCGTGGAAGGCGGGGATGGCGTTTTGAGGGCGTGGGTTATCTCTCCCCCGTTGGTTAAAACTGGCTAGGGTGGAAGGGGGAGATGAGCTTTTAGCAGCGGGGGCATCCGAGCGGGGAGCTTGTTAATTACAGCCTGGAGTCCCTAAACCCGTGTTCTCCAGTTCCTCCGTGCTTTCCATCTCCACCTTCCCTTTCTCCACTGGATACTAGCACCCTTCGGTATCTCTCTCCCCCCCCCCCCCCCCCCCCCCAGACAACCCCTTCCGCGTGTATCCGCCCTCGCTTTCCATCCTCTCTCCAAATCCAAATGGAATGCCTTTTTGGGATCTTCACTCCATCTCCGTTGTATAGGTGTGCGTATCAACGTTTGAATTTTTATATATGTATCTTTGTATATATGTCTATGTATATATATATGTGTGTGTGTTCTTAAAGTCAACTAGAGGAAGGAGAAAGGTGGTACTAGAACCATAAAATCTCGGAGAAGGCCTTCATCCCTCAATCGACAGAAAAAGGCTAATGATAATATGCATGTGTGCAGCCCACGTACTACGCACGTATATGTGTCCTCTGCTTCCCCTCCTCCTTTTCCGTCACATATCGTTTTCATTTTTCCCTCTCCCTCTTCTCTGCTATTCTCATCTCGTCCTTTTTCCCTTCCCCCCCGCCAATATCCTCTCTCCCTATTGCGTTCCATCGTCTCGGAGAAGGGGTTGCTTTAACCCCCAATTATGAAGAACAGTACCCAGTAAACGCATGTGTTTTTCGGAACCCAACGCCCCCTCCTCTTAATGCCACACCCTTTCTCTCTCTCTCTCTCTCTCTCTATCTTTTCCACTTCCGGAGAAGTGGACTTTGTAGCATCTTTTTCCTCCTCTTTTTCCCTCTCCCACTCCGTAATCAAAAATTCAATTAATCAACTCACTTCTCCCTCTGTCTCTCTCTCTCTCCCCTTTTAAAGACTTTTTGGCCACACTCTCTCCTTCTCCCTAAGCTTCCAAAGCTTTACCATTGGCTTCCTTCCACCCCCTCTGCTCTTCATCCGCAGGAAGTGTTTACATTATCCTCGGCGTGCCGGTCACGTGTTAAAATACCTCTTTACCCATACCATTCTCTCCTATCTAGGTCTCTCTCTCTCTCCCAATAGCCTCCTCCATCTCTCTCTCTCTGTCTATCTCTCTCTCTCTCTCGTCGAAACTCCAGCTATGTATTGTTGATGTGGGCGGTGGGTAAGCACCTTGCGAGGAAAGGAATAAACTCCCTTAGGTGCGGAAGGGTGGAAATGCGAGGGAGGACGGCGGCGGTGCTGGTGCGAGAGAATCTCCTTACGAGCGGTGCACGTGTTGTGAGCGCTCGGGAGTTGGAGTTTTTTTTACGGTCTTCAATCAGCGCGGAGGGCAATATAATTTCCCCCCCTTCCAATGGCACTTTTTTCCCTGGCGTCCTTCGTCATCCGAGCAGAGCGTGCCTCATCGGACCTCTCTCTGTCTCTGTATATTATCCGCGTTCCCTCCACTTCCCTCTGTTGCTTCTCAGCCTAATCTTCCCTTCTCTTCCCCTTTTCGTCCCGTCGTTGCTCCTTCTCAAACTCGGTCCACTCTTCCTATACTTCCTCCTCTTACGCTCTCACATACAATTTTCGTCGTGCGGGGAAAGATGGTGGTGGAGGTCGAATTCAATTTCCCGCCCTAACACGGAATAATATCGTGTCCTTGTACTACTTGTTCGTTAAACTTCCCACTCGTAGTCACACCCTCCTCTCAGCCCTCTTTCTCTACTTCCTCTTTCCTTCCTTCTTGCATCTCCAAGTCTCTTTTCTCCTCTTTCTTCTCCAGGCGGATGTGGGATTGGGAGGCTTCGGAGGGCCGTTTCCCTTCCGTCTGCGCGGCCATTTCAAGGGGCGCCCTTGGGGTGAGTGTGTGGGCGCTCGCTCCTGTGTGCGTGTGTATGCGTGTGGTAGGGTAGATAGAGAGGTAGGGAAGAGGTCTCCTCGGGAAACGGTCGTCCACCGTCCCGGAATGGGATTATCTCGGCAAATTTAATAAAGAGAAATGTCGCACGCCCTTTCCCTCGCCCTCTTTCCTAAGTCGGACCCTTCTTCCTTTCCCTTTCGCCGCCTCTCGATTCTTTTCGCCTCATCCTCTCGTCTTGCGAGCGTGCGTAGCGGAGTAAGAATAAAGAGTGTGGACATCTTCTCTATCCGGTCCATAAGGAAGTTTTCTTGAATGTCCGTCCCGCGCGTGATTTCCGTCGCCTTTTTCTCCACATGCTTCCGAATGATTTGATGCTCAGCTTCGCCCATTTAACCGGCTGCGCGATTGCACGCCCGTGTGCGCTGTTTGTATTGCGGTTTTAAGATGCGATAAAGAGAGAGAGAAAAACTGCTTTAAAAGGAGGAGAATAGGAAGCAGGTCACTGAAAAATGAAAGGTGATAGCGTGGGATTTCCCCCGTTCAGCGGGCACGTATGGCTATCTCTATAGTTTAGACATTGCCGTTTATGTACATGGTAGTTATCGTAATCTTCGTTCTCTTTTTCGTCGGAGAAAATTATATACTGTCGTTTTTGTATCGTATGTTCAAACGAAGTTTACATTCTGTTTAATTTTTTCTATAAGAAATCTTCGGTTGCGGTTTTAAAGCGAGATGCGACGGTCGGTGTAGTGTATTATTTATAGTGTTAATATTTAATATTAATTCTATCCAGGTCTATCATCTTAAAACATATCTGTATTCATTGATAACAAATGTAGTTAAAATGTTTTTGACCTTTGTATCTCGTAATTTTTAAAAGCGTGCTCGATCCTTGTTGGTTTTCGAGTATTGTGCAGTTGGTACGATTTTACAGTTCTTTTTTATCATTCGTTTCAAAACGCAGATTGTTTCATAATAACTAACACCTTAGATCGGAAAAATTATAAACAGGTATATAAGCAAGAGGCTATCTTTCTACCTTTCACATTTCTATCGCACCTTCTTAATAGGTGCTTGCCATTATAATGGACTGATTCTCCGAGGACGTAACTTATTGCGCTCCAAATCTCTCCCCGTCTATTCATCTCCTCTTTTCCTCCCTCTATCCCCCTCTCACTTTCCTTTCCCGATATTTTCCATTCGTCCACGTGATCACTCATTCGCGTGCGGCGATAGCTGGATAAAATGGCAGGGATCTGAGTGCGAAGAAAGAAGCGGGTGAGGTGGCGGCGTAGATAATAAGGGATTGAAGATTTTTGCGGGAAGGCAGGGAGGGTGGTTTGGGTGACATCTGCTTTCCCTCTCACACTCCTCCCGATGTTTGGAACAGAGTGGAAGTGAGGGTTGAGGGAGGATGGAAGGGGCAAATGGTGATGTGGAGGTTCGAGTGGGAGGGGAGGGGAGGCGTGGCGGCAGGTAGGAGTTGGGCGCGGTTAGGTGTGGGTGGCAGCTGACAGCTGCACTGCGTGCTCTCTCTCTTTTCGCGAGATCAGCGCGACGTCACGTGTGCACGATCCTCTTAAAAAGTACGGTCGTGGCACGACCCCAAGGGCACGTCTTATTTGTCAACCTTTGCGGTACGTTTCTCTTTCTCTCTCTCTCTGCTCTTACGCATTTGTTCCCGAAGGGATAAGAGGGCTGCTGGAATCCCCTTTACTGTTCCTTCAAGCTATTGTCTCGAAGGTGGCGTGATTGATCGGTGAAAACGTTTTGTTTTTTTTTTATGCGGCAGCGAGGAAATTGGGATGAAGAAAGAGGGATGAAGTGAGCTGGGGCGGCGTAGAGGAAATTTTCCTTTCAAACCTGATCTGCGTCATAAAACGTATCAATCAAGCGATTATCGGATCCCGTTGGGTTGGAAAGGCAATTACCTAATCGGAAAAGAAATAAAACCCATACTATACATACGAAAGGGACCCGATTCGTTGCGTATTTGTCTAATTTTCGGACAGTTTGTCAGTTGCTTGTAATAAATGCTTGATTTGAATTACATGGTTAAATGCTTGTATCCAGATCTAAGGAACGAAATAATTGCTTTAATTATTAAACGCGAACGAAATGTTGCTTCGTGAATTATCTTGTGTGGTTTAAATAAGTAACGTTTCGTTGTGTTGCTTAATGAAGAATTGAGGAATCAAAGACTGTTTTTAAAAGGAAGAAATGTGTTATGGAGTTTCTATTGATGAGAGGCATTTTGTATAATAATTGGTTTGATGTACATGGAGGTTTGCCTAAAACGAGCACGCCATGTTGAATGGGTTGCATATAATCCAGGGGAAGAATTTGGCGATTTTGACCTCGAAAATGAGCAACTGATTTTTCAAATATCAAGCCATGTATATTTTTATTTTTCCATTCTTCGTGAAATAATTATGATATTAATTCAAGTGTTAATTTGTTGGAATTTAATATAATTTTACAGCATTGTTAACTCAATAGTAAACGTAAAATTTTTTATTTTATTTAGTAATGCTGCTTTAAAAAAATAATGTCGCCATTCAGTTTTTATCCGATCTTTTTTCAGTTCCTTTCGAATGTTATTTAAAACGACGCCCGAAAACTTTCTGCTCTTCCTCTTTCTGTCTGTAATTTAATTAAACTGAACAATCACACATAATATTTGAGTGAATGTTTTCTACTCCTCCACTCAATCAAAGAACTTATAAAAAAACTCAATTCAGCAGTGGTAACGTCTCCTTCCAGTTCCGTGAGGATGGTAATTAAGAACCCAGAAAAACTTTTTAAAACCACCGTCACGCAAAGGCAAGCCATAGAGCGGGAGGGAGGAGCGGAGCGAGAGGGGAGAGTTAGTGAGAGAAAAAGAGAGGTTCCCCCTAGTCTTAATGGATTCCCCGGCGGCGCTATGAGGCGCATGCGTGGGACACTTGGATTGACCTCCTTTTCTTCCTTTCCATCAATGTTTGCAGTGGGCGGTATGAGCCGACCGCCAAAGCCAGCCGTCGTGAAGAAGGTAGCCCCGCCATCAGTGCCCGACGCCTTCAGACATTCCGGCAGTAGCTTCGGCTCCGGCTACAGCAGCAGTGAAGACGGCTACCTTCCCCAACCGCCTGGTGACCCTCCGCCCCTCCACCTCCACCCTGGAACGCTGGCGCCAGGCGTCGCCCCCGGCCCGCGGGCACCCGGACAAGGAGGTGAGTCGAAGCGCCATAGAGCTTCTCTTGTTTTTTTTTCTTTTATTTTTTCAAACGTATTCTTTCAGCTGGAGCTTAGACGCCGCGGCCAATGGAGGAGAAAAACAACGGCTTAACGCCCGCTTTTCATTGTTTACGTTAATGGGTTTTGTAAATGACGGGTATGACGAAAACTTTGCTGTAAATATAAAAATTTATGGATCGTTGAGCCCTGGTCTTCTCTCATACTGTACGTTGAAACTTACCCAATATGTCCACATATTTATAGACGTTTTATGTGTTTCCAATTCGTCTAATGGGATTACAGGAAGTTCGATCAGTTTGTTATGGTCATTTTGCATTTTCTTGCGCCTCTAATTTATATTACTTGAGAAATAAAGAAATAAATTTAAGGGATATTGGTAGAAAATTAGTTTCGCAAAAGCTTAATACACGTGACATGTTATTGTGTATGATCTTTGAAAAACTTAAACGTCTACTATCGATCACTGTAAGTAAATGCCGTCGTAATTAATTACTTAACGGATTTCATGGGCTCCAATATGAAAGAATATCGTATTACCGCTAGCCCCATAAAAACAGAAAATATTACTTAAGTGAAAGAGGAACAAATAGAAGAAAACATTTTATACCGGTTGTTTCTCAACGTGGAAATTGATTCCATCAATTTTTCCTAGGTCCTCCTCCTCCACAGCGTATCTCCTCGAAAATCGATCGGGTTTGAAATATGTGGGTAGAGCAAATAAAGCAAAGCGAAAAAAAAACTCCGTATATTCACATTCCTCATGCTGGCAAAAAGAAACTGTTTCGCCATATAATCTCACGTGCGCCCTTCGGCGCGTCGCGATGTTGTTTTTCATCTTCCCCTCGTTTCCCGAACGATCAATCAATGGTTTATTCAAGGCTCGAGTCTCCGTTCGTCGAACTTTCCCGTAACTTTTTCTCCTCCTCTTCCGTCCGCGATGCTCTCTCGGATATTGCGAGAATATCGCATTTTGAAGATGCGGTCTCTTTCCTTCCCCTTCAAACCGCCCCTTCCCCCCCTCCCCCCCCTCCCTCCGACCTCTTCACTCCCCCCCATCCCCGTCTCCGTCTCCTGATGCGGTTACGACCGAAGAGGAAAACAAATAAAATGGATGGAAGGAGTTGCCGCGCGATGGCAATGCCACATGGAGAACGCATCTTACTTGTGCGTGTGTGAAAGTATATTCGTAGATGGGTGTGCGTGCGTGGTCGAATCCGTCCCTCTTCCTCTTTCCTCCGACTTAGGCTCTTTCGTGGTATCCCCCATTCATGGCGCGTACTACGGCGGCTCGCAAATCACTAGTGGAAAAGAGCGAGGATATCCCGAGGAGAGAGAGAACACGCAAACGTTCGATTTACGGACCAGAATATTCAGCGCTTTTGTTTTTTTCGCCTTCCTTCCGTTTCCTCCGCTACCATTCCCGACCCCCAGCTATTTCCTACTAAAAGTTCAATCTAAATTACGGTCGATTCATTTCCCGAATGGTGTTTTGCGTTGAGGTTGAAGGACTACTTTTACGTTGTACGCTCGTTTACGGAATTGATAATGTGCCGGGTTTTTGCCAGTGTAATTTACTTTGTAACTGGCCAAATGTAATGGCTGGCCGCGGGTTTTATTTCTTCAGATCTTTTTTTAAAAAAAGTAAGTGTTACTCTTGCGTAATGTATTTGCGTGTGTCAGTGTGAACGTTTGAATATACCGTCGATTTCTTTTAATGAGTTCAAGTAGATATATTTTTGCGATTGTATTCGTTCGGAAACTTCTCAATGAAATTCTAGAGGTCGAACTTATTCTTTATCCTTAGGTTCGAGTTATCGAGGCTCTACTTCAATCTTTAGTGCCAGTTTCCTGTTAGGAATTTAAACTTTAATTAGTCTGAACACAATAAGAGGTATTTAACATGGAAGCAATCGAGCGATACTTCGCGCGTAAATCACCGTCTGAGACATGACGAAAAAAACTGTAGCTTTCCTAACGATTCGAAATCGTGCAGCGTTAAAGAATTCGAGTCATCCGCCTCTCACATCCCGGAATAACGCGGATGTTAGATGCTTTCGGTATCGTAATTCTAGGCATCCCGAGCGTCGACAACGCTATTTTGTCCCCTATCTCCCCCACTCACACGCGCATTCCGATGGCTCCGACGTAGTCCTCTTCCTCACCCGCCCCGAACCACCTCCTCCCTCCTTCGGACTCGCCCTCCCCCACCCACCCACCCACCCCCCCTCTGCCGCAGGAGAAAAAAGTTCGAATGCGGTCTCCCTTCATCTCTTTCACTCGATCTCCTTCACAAGGAGATAGGCGCGCCTGCTCCCGCACGCGATTCCCGTGTCAATTTCTGTCGTCGCTCTCCGTGGCCGTGACACGGTCCCTCCGCCGCCCCGACCGTTCCATCGACGGAGACACGCGTGCCTGTCGGGAGGGTGACCACGCCACGCCACCTCTCCTCCGTCCGTCTCGCCTCCAACCCACCTCGTCGCTCTCCTCCGCATTCACGCCCTTCTTTCCGTGCGCCCACTTCCTCATTCAGGGACCTCGTACGAACCACACCCTCTCCTCCCTCCCCCTTTAGCTGTCCGCCCCCCCCCCCCTCCCGCCTCTTTGACCCCCCCCCACTTCCCCTCCCTCCTCCTCCATCTCATCGCCACCCTTGCGATCCTTCTTCATCCCTTCGGCTCAAATCCTGCGTAGTCTTTCAACCGCATCTCAATTTTTTCTCGTTCACGCCGCTTGGCCGGTTACGTCAAATTCGATTGATTTGTAATGTCTGCGTGCTGCCTTCTTCCCTTTCGTCTCCTTTAATAACGCTGCAGTTGGATTTTCTTTATTATCGATTTTCATCTTTTCTTTTTAGTCAGTGTTTTTTATTATATTTTTAAATGTTTCTTGTCTGTTATTTCTCTAGAGTATCTTTTTTGTTTGGAGAAATTTGGGATCATTTTCTGTATTATTTCATTATACTCTCACGCTTTTGAGCGTATCGAAATTAAAACAATTGAAAAATAGCTGTTTGCTTTCGGCGCTGTACATTCGTTATAACTTTGGACTAGTATATTAATTGAATAAATTTTTCATGCAGTATTTGTTGTGCGTACCATATCTTCGATGTAGGGTAACAGGGGCGAGGGTGAGGTTTCAGGTGTAGGGTTGCTCTTGGGCTAATATCGTCGTGTTTTTTTCGAGTGAGGTGTGATTGGAATCGCATTTTTGCGGAGGAACTGGTGAAGAGGCGACCAACGTGATCCCGTCGCGTTCTTGAAACCGAATCGTTTCTTAAAAGGATACAAAAGAAATGATACCGCAAATTATATTCTTGGGTTACATTTTCTTGGTGACGCATTTTTTTTGCGCCGCACGATTCGAAAGAGGACTCGTGTCCATCTTCCCCATCTAGCAGCCGCGGGAGAGAATTAAAAAGTGTCCCTCTTCCGTTAAATTATATTGTCAGATTATTTCACAGAATAAAAATATTTCTTTACCTTTAGTTGTACAGAAAATATCACCATAATCAAAAACATTCGATGTATATATGTATTACGGCGCTTCGTTAACTGTTTTCTCTCACTTCATTGGATATCACAGACTCGTGGATGTGCTCTCATTTCGGCGAATGATACTTTAACGTTCCATCAGATCACTTCACGGCCTCTCACCTCGACGGTTTAGCTCCTTTGAAACCTCAGCTATTTAACTGCGCTTATTAGGTATTTTTTTTACAAAAAGTCAAGAAATGAACGTCTTATGGTCACGTCGTACCCGTCTGGCCGCCTGTTTCATCTCCTAAACTATCTACTGGATTTTCATGAAGTTTGGTACTTAGGACTTTTTGGTCAAAGAACTATAATAAACTAATATAAATAGTTTACATAACTTAAGCAGGGGGCCACCTTTACCAAAGCAGTGGTGCCATATTTCTATGAATAACTCATCTCTCGTAGAGAAAATATTTGTTATTAAAAAAGACAAGAAAAAGTTGTAGAATTAGTTATTTCGACCATTCGAAAATCGCCTTTTTCTTATACGATTAAGGGGTGCATATAGAAATTCCTGCATTCTGCGTTACACTCTTACGGTCGATGAATCATCATCGTGGAATTCTGAAAATTTACTCTTGAGGTTATGAGGCATGATTTATATTGTTTGAAGTCCGTTTTTTTTAAAAATAAAATTACGTTGCGTCTCTTCGAAAAGCATAAATCTCGAGCAAAGTGTATGTAAAATTCCATCGCCGCCGTATACTATGTTGGTGCAGAGCTGTAAAAGGTACAGGATTTATTCGTGACCTACAAGCAAATTGACGCTATTGAACTGCAATTTGGATCAATTACTAATGATGGAATATCAGAACCATAGCGTCGGCCTTTTTAAAACTGTCGTCGAAAGGAACGTGCTACTCTCACTATGAGACAGGATTTCCGAGAAGATTATAGTGATCGAGGAGCGTTTTACCGCGTGCGATAGCATGTGTGTCTACTGTCCGTTGTTTAAACTCGTTTCTATCTGGTTTATATGCACTCGCTTCATTTCCAGTTGCCGTTCAAAGCCCTTCTCTCAGAATTAATGAATAAGGCTTCGGGGTAGTGCGCAACGCTCAGTTTGTTTCGTCATTCATTTTTATTCGTGGTCGGGAGGAGGACGATCGAAGTCAAGGAAAAGAGTTGGGGGCCGCGTTATTACAAGAGAGGAGGGAGGCTTATTTCAGCCAAAGAGAAGACATCCGTGACCATAAATCTCGAAAAACTATCGACAAGTTCAATACCAACAACCCTCCGTCTCCGCTTCCTCCTCTCCTCGCTGTACATCCCTCGAGTAGAAGCGCATTCCTCACTCTCCCCACTCATCCCTCGCTGACCTCTTCAAACCCTGCCCCGCCCTATTTCCTTGGGCTTCCCGGTCAAATCAAACCCTCGTCCCTTGTCGTTTTTGGGCATGTTCCCGGGAATCGGGGAGCATGTGGTCCGCGCCTCCCACTACATCGAGTGGCAAACCACGTCGCGCTTGATAGCAGGCTAGCGGCCCGCCATCCCAAAGAGAGGGAGGGAGGGAGGGAGGAGGTGGAGGATTCGTATCGGGGGTGGGAGAGAGAGAAAGAACGGGAAGGAGAACCTACTGAATATTCATCCTCCGTCCCTTTCCCTTCCGTCCTCCGTGTTCGACGCTTGTATCGACTGCTTCGACCCCTCCCCGAGTCCAGAGGAACGCCTCCAAACGTCCCACCCCGTTACCATACCCGAATTTTCTTACGTCCCTCCCCACGGGTGAGCGCCCCATCCCTCCCCCTCACTCCTCCCGTACTATTTTTCCCGTCCGTTTCTCCGTTCCCTTTCCCATCCTTCTCCTCCTTTCCCCTCCCCTCTTAATTCCTCCCTCTTCCTCCTCCTTCCCCTTCTCTCTTCCCCCTCCCCTCCTAATTCCTCCCTCTTCCTCCTCCTTCCCCATCTCTCTTCCCCCTCCCCTCCTAATTCCTCCCTCTCCCTCCTAATTCCTCCCTCTCCCTCCTCCTTCCTCATCCCTCTTTCCTACCGAATCGCCGCTTTTGACCCTCAGCGAACCCCCAATCCCTCCTGACCCATCCACCCTCCCACGAGGGGTTTATGGTTATATTGATTGATTGATTGATCGATAGGGCCATTAAATTGATTAAGCGGGCGCGCCCTCCCTCCGCTCCCTCCGCCTCGCAGTTCTCTCTGATCGATGGGTGGATAATGGCCTCCTTTTGAATGCCGGGAGGAGGGTCGTGCGTTGGAAGGAGAAGAAAGCGGGAAGGTGGAGAAGGTATTCTGGTGACAGTAGGAAGTGTGTATCAAACACTCCTTCGCTGCGACTCCCGGTATTCCTGCGTCTCGCGCGCAAGAAGTGGGAAGGAAGGTAGGAGATGGGAGGATTGTTACGCGGAATCACGAGATGATCTGCCCCACCTCCTTATCCTCAGTCGCTCCCAAGAAATGCACTTCCATCCTCCACGCATGTGACCCAGTGCACGGAATTGCGGAATCCATCAGTCGGGGATATTAAAAACTTTTCTCGTCGAGTTTTTTGTTTCGATATTTCCATCGTCGCTTGTGTTTCCTAAGGAGCCGGCGAGAGTAGCTCAAAGAGACGGTTTTAAGACGTCTTTCCGGCGCCCTCTTGTCGAGAAGAGACGTCGCGTCTGAATGGAATAGTTTCTTCAGCCTATTTTGCCGTTCTGTGACGCAAAATCGCTTCTTTCCTTGGAGACGCTGACATCTTTTAAACCAGGGTTCTCACGGCTAGCGAGGAAAGTTTATGCGTCCCGTGAAGTAATTTACTTTATACGAAGGTAAAATCCATAGTCAAATGTATTTCTGATAATATACGTTCTTCACGTAAATCTCTGAAAATAATCTAAGAAATTTAAGAAATGTATTCATGTAGTAGCACTGTCAAAATATCCAGTTTATTGCTCATTCTCATTTATAACACCTTACACGGAAAAAAGACAATGTTCTTCCAGCGTGTCCGAAGTAGCTATGCGATTTTGAGACTTATGTTTTAAACAGTTTCTTTGGTTTATGTAGCAGATCCGGGGCCATGTTTCGAAAGACTACCTGCTCTTCGCGTTCGACCGTCATTAGTGAGGATTAGAGTCCCTTGCTCGGACTCAGTCACTGACTATAGCTCGGTGTAGCCTACCTTCACACCAGGTGGTGAAATTACCGATTTATCATTGCTAAATTGCAATACTTTTTGCAAATAAGACGATTGAAAGTTGCATCATTTGTTCAAGGACTTTATAAAAACTATTAGGTGTTTCTATCCCAAGTTATGAGTTTTATATTTATATGAGTAACTTATGTAACCACAGAAATTTTAGGCTAGGTTCATCTCTTTAGGTTTAGGTATGACAAAACCCTCTTGAGGGCTGGTTAAAGTATTGATTGACATGGATTTTAATGATGACAGTTCTTGTTTTTTTAATGTTTTTAGCAGCCTTCAAAATCGATCTTCATATTTAAACGTGAACTTATAAAAGCACTCGAATTTCCTCATTTAAAAGCGATATGGTGATCCACAGAAAACTCCATTAATATTTTCAGCGTATATCTGTGCCTTTAATGTATCACTTAAATTATGTCTGATGCAAAACTTTCATATTTTGCACATATGAGACTTTTTTCATTTCACATCTCCTGAAGGTCTACTTTAACATCTTAGAAAAGCGCAACAGAAGCGTTTATCAGACCCTGCTCCTATTTCTTCCAAAGAAGAAAGTTTGAAATCCCGAGAAAATCATGAAACATAGACCAATGACAATGAAAACAATCATATTTCCATCGTCGTTGCTTTATGTTTAATATTTTCTGGGCCCTGTAGACTATTTGAAAGGGATAGCTGAAAGGACAGAGTCGCTGTACGTGTTGTAATTCGGAAAGGCAATGTCGATTTCAAATTTCCCTCCTAAAAAGCTTAACGCAAGTCGAAGCGCATATGTTGGTACCTCTCACTCTCCCTTCAATTTCCTTCCTCCCCCACCCTCTACCTCGCTCGTTTCCTACTCCGTTGATATGCATCGTAGAATTTCGTTAAAGAAACGCCAATAATCAGCATTTTCACCGCAATTCAATGATGTAACTTTCAATCGTCTTATATGCAAAAAGTATTGCAATTTCACAATGATCGGTAATTTCACCACCCGCTTTGAAGGTAGACTTCACCGAGCTATGGACGGGGACTGAGTCCGATCAAGGGAAGCTAATCCTCACTAATGACGGTCGAACGCGAAGGGCAGGTAGTCTTTCGAAACATGGCCCCGGATCTGCTACATAAACCTTTGCTTTTATCGGTGCTCATTAGGCTCTTTACGATCTCTCTTTATTTCTCCCTCTTGGATAATCTCCCGTGACGGCTCTGCATTTAAAATTCGTTACAGTTTTATCCCGTATTAATTTGAAGAATCGATTGTGACTTAATCGGGCGATACATTCCTAGTCGAAAGAAGCACGCCTACAGGCCAAGCCGCTGGCTATTCGTGGATCTCTCTCTCTCACTAAAACGTTTTGACCGCATCCTCTTCAATTCTTGCAGGGACCCTCATCAGGTCTTCTCCCTCTTCCGCAAATTAGCTTCCACTTCGTCGCTAAGGACGACGAGATTCAACTGTTGCCGGCACATGAATTAGGTTATGGCGAAGCACCGGCTGAATTTGAAATGCACTCTCTCTCGATCCGGGAAGTCTTTAACGGGATGGAGCTGGGTAAGGGGAGTTTCTTCTTCGAATCGCGTTCGACGCAGGAGAAGTCGTCTTCCCAATCGATTAATATCTAACCGTGGAAACGTTCCCTCGAAATGTTTTAACGTGACTCTTTTGTGTTTTTTTTTACTCTATCGAAATTCCTCTGCTCCTGCAGAACATAACACGTTGCAGAAATGGCGCCTTTATATGGGTGAATTGGCAGTATAAAAGAAGGTGACCTTCCTAGGATTATCTCCATCTACCCTTTCCCACGACCCGCTTTATTTTTACTTTAACATCTTTTTAGTAATTTTGAATTATAAGAAAGATACTTGGATAAGATGTTAAGATCATCCCATCGACCTCCTTGGGAGGAAAGTTTCTTAGTTTAATTGAAGATATCTTTTTGGGTAATCATAGATCAGCCATTTCTTTTTCTAAAGAACTGTCCGTATCTGTATCCATCTCAACTCTATCACTGGCAACCTTAGGTTTAAAATCTCGTTACGTTATAGGTGGGCTTTGAAGGAATATTTGGGCTCTCTTTTAGAGAGAACCTGGTAATTCATTCTGCGTCAATACGAAATACTGAAGGTTGTATAAACACGTCTTGAAATGCCGCATATTTTCCGAGTCACCAATACATGGGATCACCTTTACTTTCTGAACGTAATTATTGATAAAAATTGTGATAAAGCTTTTTATCTCACTCTGAAAAAACTACGAATGTGTTTCCAAAAGTAACTTTAGCGGAAGATAACCTTGATAGTTTTTGCAATAACATGTAAAATTTCCCTGCCTTGGTTATATTCGGATATAGCGAGAGCGTCTCTTTCTCTGCTATCTTTCCCCCGAGGTCCCTCGCGAAAACATATAAATGGTCGGTGTCTTCATTCGGAGGTGGCAGATTGGCTTATTCCGTCGGTGACGGCGGGGAGGGGATAAGGATCGTGATTCTCATGCGAATGCGCTCGCGAAAGGGCTTTTCTCTCTCTCTCTCTCCTTTTTCTCCCTCGCCTCCCTTTGCTCGCATTTTTTCTCATTTTCTTCTCCCTCTCTTTCCTTATTCTGTCCTTCCAGCTCAATATTCCTCCCATCTTTTTCTTCCCGCGTCTCTTCCTATCTTTCTCCCGTATTATCTTTCTCTGTCTTGTCTTGTCGTATCGTGTGCGAGAGAGAAAGTTTCTATTTCTTCTCCTCCCAACCCTCTTTTACACCTATCTCCCCTTCGATGCATATCTCCTTCCTCTTTTCTCCTCATCCCTTCCCCGCGGTTCTCTCTCTCTTTCCTCTCACTTCCCCTTTTCCCATTTGGAACTTTGCCACGAGTCTTTAACTGCTCCGTGCCGATTTACATAACCTTTTGTTATCTGGATGAGTCGTGTGTGACTTGGGATGTGGTAAAGGAGGACTTTTTAAAGAGCGAGGAGAAGAAAAAAATTTCAATCGTTCTGTGTTGGATCGTGTGTGTGTGTTCCCATGTGCTCGTATGGCCTCGAGCTCCGAAAATAAGAACCGATAGATAAAAATCCGCGCGAAAGAAGAAAAAAATTCCACACCCTTTCATCCGTTTATATATTTATTCGCACGCTTATTTCAGCGTTGGATTGTTATCTCCTCTTTAGCCTCTCTTTCTTTCTCTCTCTCTCTCCCTCCTCGCCGTCTTTTTTTTTCGAATCGCCTCGTTACCGTTTATGCGCCGCTTGCGTTTATTTAACCTTCGCGTCTCGTTTCTTTGGGCGCGTTACTGTTTTGTTTTCTCCTTTTTTTTATAGATGCGATCCAATCTGAGCCGATTTCTTATTTCCTGTTTTCCCCGTACACGTGGCTCGTTCTTCCGCCGCATTTGCGAATGGAATAATAATGAGACGTCGCAGAGACTTCCGGATGCGATATATTTTCCTATCCGTTACATTTTAAAAAATATATATTAGTGCATATCCGTCGTTCGTTCAGAGATTGTGCGGCGAAGGCGCATTCATATCCGTCCCTTAACCTAATTCTCTTGCTCTTCTAGAGGCGGTGATGCTAAAAACGTCTTTTCTTTACGGCTGAGGTGTATCTGTTAGCTGTGGTATTTTCGTGCTCCTGAATTCATGGGCGATTTTTCGATAGCTCTATCCCGTATGTGGAAACTCGCGTACTCGTGTTTTATGTGGAGCGTATCTCATCGCGGGGACGCTTAGTAACGCGAGCACGAACTCCGTCATCTTAGTTTAAAAGTGGGCTGAAGTTGAAACGGAGTTATTTCCAGGAATAGAAATGTTGTGAAGGCGGGTCACAGTCGCGTGTGCCGTCAGCCACGAATTCTATGGCGTGGTTTATTCCTCAGGCGTGGTTTAAATGATTTTCATTATACCTTGAAGAAAAAAGGCGTCGTCGTCGAGAAAGTTTATCCTCGGCTAATGGATGCTAGTATGACCTATGGTTCGTGACAATTAACCCCGTTAAGTAGATTAGCCTGCAGTTATAATTACCCAATAGATTGCAATTTACGTGAAGTGTTCGCTAGAATACTCCACAGATCGCCTAACTATTAGGAGGTTTGATCGTTGTCAGCTTACCACACTTTTGGAGGTGCCGCATTTACGGAACCCAACGTTCTTAGACTCGGTGACGTTGCAGATGGCGCTCGTTTGGAACGTCTTTGTCGTGAAGTATTGCGTGCGCGAGGGAGACAGAGAGAGAGAGAAAGCTGGAGATTATGAGGGAGAGGGAGAGCTGAGGTGGGATGTGGAATAATGGAGGGGAGAATGGGGGGGGAGGGGAGGAGTACCGCGTGCTCTTCCCGGTTCTCACTCCCTCGTTACTTCCCTACCTTGCACCCCATACCTCTTAAACCCGCCTTCCTCCCTCCCTAACTCCCAAATCTCTCTTTCTTCCTCTCCCTCACCATTTTTTCGTATTCCATTCTCATTATCCTCCTAACCATTCTTATACGCGGCCCCCGCCCTTCCTGCGCCAGCCTCCCCCCATTAGTCATCTCCCCGCAGTCCCCACGCTTCCCCGACACCCAACACTCTCTCTCCCCTTGCCTGCCGCCCTCCCACTCACCTTGCCATCAATCTTTCTGCATGCGCACCTTTCTTTCTCAACCCCCTCGTCCCTCTCTCTTTCTCTCTCTCTCTCTAACTCTCTACCTCGCTCCCTTTTCCATTCTCTCCCTCTCCCTTCTTCCGCCCTCCCTCTCTCATTTGCTCCGTTACAGCCTATTTTGCACGGCTCTCTAAGATGTATGCATATAAAGCTTTGTTTCTCCTTCCACCTCTGCTCTTATCTCCCTTCGACTCTCATTCTTTATTCCGCTCGCATTCTCTTCGCCTTCTTCTTTTGGGCTCTTTTGTTTTTAGGGAAGGGCGCGCGACGTGCGCTGGACAATAGGCCTGGATGCCTGTGTCTTTCGTTCTTATAAAAACATGGAAACGAGGATTCGTTATTTTAATGTAGACGTACTCTCGAATGAGAGAAGAAATGAAATATCAAAGCCTTCCATGTTCTGTTTTGTTTTAAATATAATGGAAATTTTTTCAGTTGAAAATGTAGAAGTTGTAAAAATTTTGGCATCATATCGTTGTCCAGCATTAATTATTCGTTTGATGAAGATCTTAATAAATGTCATTTTTTGTTCTTTAATCTTTCTCCTGAAGCCACGCAACGGAAACGAATCAAAGTTGCCTATTTAAAGGGGTCTTTGCTTTAGATTTAAAGGTAATGTCTCATATTTATTAAAAACTTCTGATCAAAGAAGGCCGGTGAATGGCGAAGATTTTTTTTACGTTCTCCAAAAAAAAGAATAATGCGCCGCTGATTATCCCACATTCTTCCTATTCCACATTCCTACGCAGAGATTGGACACTGTGGTAGGAAAACGCATCTCTGATAATTTCCTATTCAGCACCCCCCCCCCCATGATTCCGCAATACGCAGAGGAGAGTTGGAATGAATTACAGAAGAGGTCTGCGGTCTAAAAGGAACCCTTCCCCTCCTCTCATCGACCTACCTCTCTCACCTCTCGCCCTTCTACTGCCCTCCCGCAGCCCTCCCCGGAAGTCCACGACCCCGTCCTCGCGCACCGGTGCATCCGCAAGACCACAGCCGCAGAAGGGGTCCGCCGTCCCTCTGCCCGCGCGCCTCACGTTACAAGCCCGTTGCCCCTCCCCGCTCCCGTGCCAGGCGTCTCGCGATACCCATTACCCTCCCTCTCTCTCGTCCTCTTCCCCCTCGCACTCTTTTCTACACTCCGGAAGGTGAGGAGTGTCTCGGGCGTTCGTGGAGTCTCCTATCCGACCGCCACTGTCGTTAAGGCGACCCGCCACGGTCTTTCGAAAACGACTAGAGAAGGCGATTTGATTCGCCTATATCTGTCTAGCATCCTAAAGTTTACGCCCTCTCCGCCTATTCCGAACCCACTCTCTCTTCTCTCTTTCTTTCTCACACTGACTCTGAGTCATATACACACACACACACACAACAAATATCCTCCTTTTCGTATTGCGCTAATGGAAAAACTCTTGGCCCCTCTCACCCGCACACGCTACTCCCTCCCGAACCATCCGCGTTCCACTGCCCTTAGTACGCCCTCCCCTTCTCCTTCCTCATCCACTCCTCCACCTCGACTCTTTCGGTCTTTTTGTATCGAGCCTCGTCAAGTGGTTTCGCTCCCCTCCACTCCTCCAACTCCGACCCTCTCTTTCTCCTGAACTTAGCCTCGTTCGCTTTCTACTTATTTCTACCAACGCTCATTCGGTTTCCTGTATTGGTGTCGATGCTTTCTTCGTAAATAAATTCGCCGATTGGTTTTGTTTGCAGTTTATCTTTCGAAATGGCGTCCGACTCTTTATCCTTAACGTCTGATCCCTATTGGACGGTGTGCTTTCAAGAAGTGTAGTAGCTGCAAGTCGCCTTTTTGTTCGACGCCTTTCCGGAATGAGCTATGACGTCTGCTGTCGCAATCTTACTTAACCCGAGAAACTTTTCGTCAACATTACCGTTCCTTCGCAATCGTCGTAGTTGAGAGAGGAGGAGGCTCACGGGAGTAGGTGGGTTGTGGGTGGAGGCGACGAGAGGGGGTCGGGGGGAGGGAGGGGGGGGGGGTCATAGGTTGGTGCCGTCGGTGTTTGCGCAGCTTGCATCTTAGATCTGTAATGATCATCACATCATCTCATAAAATACCTTTGGATGTCGAAGCGGCTTTATATCAACAAAAAACTTTCGGAATCGATTTAGTGTCTTGTGTTTTGTGGAGGAAGAATGAAAATTCATCACGTTCAGGTCGCAACCCATTCTTCTCTTATTCCTTTCCTCTTTCTCCCTATCGTTTAGCAATCGATGACCTTTCAGCCGACCGTTTTATCGCTTCGCAATGGGCAAACAATCTTAAATGGCGCCATTTATACTCTTTTTATTTGTGCCCCAAAAAACGCAGCCGATCGACCGGGGAAACAAACAAAGAATTTGGAAAAGAGAGAGAGAAGGCGGCTAACTCCCACTGCTTAATTCTTCCATTCTACTCCTACTCCATATCGGAATGCGAAACTCGCTTTCTCGCCTTATAAAATATCGCTTTATCTCTCCCTCTGTCTCTCTCTCTCTCTCTATTAATTAGCCTTATTTTCCGCTTATCGCCGTACCCTTTCCTCTCTCTCGTTGAAGTTTTTTTTATCGCTTTTCATTTTACGCTCATCCTACGCCCTTTAATGTGTGTGTCTCTCTCTCAACTCCACTCCCCCTCCCAGCCTTCCTCATTCCCTCTCTCCTCCCCCTCCCCACCTCATCTCCATCCCTCTCCACTTTGAAACGCCCTCTGGACCCGGAATATCCCGTGGTTACAGCGCTCACCCGCTGCTCATTTTGCTGCCGACGCGAAAATGTCTGAATAATTGAGGCTTTTAAAGGGGAGAGTCTTTTATTTTCCTCGACTCGCGACGTTATTGATGGCTAGGCACGGAGGTGGTGGTAGTGCGTGCGCCAGAGTCCATGGCACATCGGTAACTTTAAACCTTAAACGTGTGAACGTGACACGACTCAAAATTGAACGTTTTCACTCCGAAACATTTCGTTACTGTTTTTTACGTCTCGCTGTGTTCTTTGTGGAAAACATTGGTCCAGTTCGTAACTCTTTTTGCGTAAATAACTGCGGCTGTTACTCGTTAGCACCGTTTTAGAAAAGTTTTCGATGGATTTTAAGTGAAACTCTTGTAATATACTACGAAAGGACTACTTAATGGAAGTGTAATTTACCAGATTAATCAACAAACACCCTTCCAAACGACCATTTTTCTTCGCAGCCGTCGCTCAGTAGAAGATTCACTTTATCTTAACTGAAATGAAACTTACATTAACTCCACTTTCTAATTACTCGGGTAACTGCCTTTTAAACAAAAGTCTAAAATGAAACTGCGAAATTAATGCGTTAAATAAATAGGGATAGTAGCCAAGAGAAAGTTTGTTGCGCCTTATTTCCTCATTTTATTTTGAAAAAAAAAAACAATAGTACAGAGCTGTTTTAATTAATTTGGCGTCTTACAAATTGTCTGTCTCATTATACTATTGATAACAAAGCGAACGATTTTTTTTTCAGCTACGGAAAAGGAAGATGAACGGTGTTCCGCGAAATGATTAGAACTTCATCGTTGATACCGTTTAGTCGTGTGACACGTTCGCCTTCCTCGCGTTCCCATCGCTCCGGTCTCAATAAATGCCCTGAACCGCGCGAAATCCCGCGTCGCATCTTTTTCTTCTCTTCACCTTTCGCCATCCACACTCTCCCTCTTACTCCTTTTAACGCCTCTCATTTATTCCCCCGTCATCACCTCTCCCCGTGCGTTATTCTTCCTCCGCTTCTCCTCCCGTTTCTCTTGCCATTCACTCGCCTCCATCTCCTCACTCTTCCTCATTCAATATCAGCCGTTACCACGCAACCCCCATCATTTCACACACCGCTCCTCGCCGTAATTGCGTTTCTTTTTTGTTCCGTTTTTTTTTCAATAGGCAAACATCCTCGTTTTGTTTTCGTTCTCCCTGCAAAAAGATCTCATCTCGCTTAATACCATTCCGGTTTTCCTTTCTTCCTCGCCAACCCTCAATCCTCATTCCTCTCTCTCTCACTCTCTTTTCCCAAATGTCTGGAGAGGGATTCCCTCAGCTGCCGCTGCTTCCGTGATAATTCCCTCCACCACTCTCCAACCGACGGACATATTTCCCTCCACTTCACCATCCATTTCCTTGTGCCTTATCGCAGTTTCTGCTCCGTTTACTTCTACACCACGCGAAAGGCGCTCCTCCCTTACCTTCCTCCCGCCTGGCGGCGCTCCCTCCCTGCCCACGTCTCTGTTTTTTTTATTTTCCTCCGTTCACTTCGCCGCCTCCGCGCATTTCCGGTGGCGAGGCCGTTATTCCTCTCTCGATCGCCTTTCCAAGGAGGGAATCGAGTTTGAAAAAGATTCCACAGAATGCACTTCCTCTCCTGCAACTCGAAGGCCTCTGATACGCTCGTCTGGTTGCAACACGGGAAATAAACAAGCTACTGCTCTATTTATTCCCCATCTCTCTCTGTTTCTCTCTCTCTCTCTCGCTCTCGCTCTCTCTCTCTCTCTCTCTCTCTGTCTCTCTCTCTCTCTCGTAGTCATGGTCGCAATTCCGAAATTTTCTCCCTCCTATTTCCTCCTCTGTGTGTGTTTGTGTCTCTGGGGGAGTGCGAGTCCGGGATTCTTGCGGGAACGGAAATAAATGAAGGGGGAAAAGGCGCGAGGGAGATATTGTGAATGGTTTCGTGTAATGCACGTTTATTACGCTATCTGCGGAGGAATGTGTTCCAAAGAGGGTCCGTTGGATTTTTTTTTATTCAATGTGTGAGTCGTGACCGTGAGTCTGAGTATATGTGAGTTGTTTGAAAAACGTTTCCACGCCTTTGTATGAGAATTGTGAAATTCCTGCTATTTATGGGAGAGTGTATGGGGTGATTCCCCTCGGAGTGGCAGAAGATTACGAGGTTTACGTATGTTGATTGTTTAAAGGCGGAGATGTGCAAAAAATCTCTCGGGTTATTGTGAAATACTCAAGGAATTACGTTCGAGATTTCTTTGAGGAGGCCGTTGATAGGCATTGGCATGAAGGAAAGAGAATGCACTTCGACAATAATATTTATCTAAGATCGGAGCTTGAGGTAATTACTTTGTTCGACAATTTCATGAGTCTGTTTCACGATTATGATTTCATCACTGCGGCAACAGTTAGTGTGTGTAATAAATTTAAAAAGCGTTGCATTTTTTAGTAGTATTTTTCTTCCTCTCTCATGATTTAATTTTCAAGGTTAAGCAAATCACTAACTTTTATTGGCTTATTCAGATCAAAATCAATCAGTCGGAAATAAAATGTAAAGATAGGTAACTAATAATTATTCCGTGGATGTGTCATAATGCCGAAGATGGGCTTAATCCGAGAAAAATGATATGAACGATAGAAATATGATACGATTTTACATGCGTATGGAAAGGAAAACATTGAATGATAGTTCTACTGAAACCTTCATTGATCAAAATCACTTTAGAATAAAGTTTAAATTAATTTAAAATTATTAATAGTATATATATATATATATATATATATATATATATATTAGTTTGACGCAAAGCGTTCGAATGTTGCCCTACTACGTGTACTATTATTATTGCGGTATTTGTTAACTTACTCTTCGCCTTCGGAATAACCATGAATGGGGATTCAGACAGCGAAGGCAGAATCCTCCTAAGAAACTGGAATAATTATACGGCAAATAAAGAATAGGAAAATAATAATGCAGTTGAAGGTTTCTTTCTATATTTTTGTTTCATCTTTGAAATATTTCCTTCCACATTCCTCCCAGTAATCTTTGATTAATATTTTAGGCTTTTTCGAGCAAATATAGCCGAATTTCCAAACGATCGATCAAGATAACTTCCTTAGTATTACAAAAAGACCACGGGTATTGCGTACATGACACTTTTTTCACATAAAGGTAGTTAAGTCGAGGAACTCACGAATAAAAACTCCTTTATAAAGATTCGAGGCGCTTTTAAAGAACAGAAAAACGCCATAAAGGCGTTATTCCTCCCACGTCTTCGTCGCTCTAATTTGTCTTCAAGGAATTCTCCGGCAAATTTCCTTCCATTCTGCGCGGATCTGAAACTTTTCCACGAACGTGCAACGGGTAATTTGTCATCCATCCCGGTGCGCCTGGAACCGTAGAGTGCCATCTCTTTTCCCCTCCACTTCCCACTCCCTCCTTCCCATTCCACCCTTCCCACTCTCACTCCTTAACCGTTGAACTCCCAACGACAACCCCTTATCTCGAAGAGAGCTTCTCCCCTTCACTCCCAGGGAAATTTTCCGCACGCTCCATATCGTGTAAGCGAAGCTAGGCGAACGTCTCCACGGAGAGCCGCCATCAACCGCTTTCCCCATTCCCTCCACCAGCCTGCATATTCCATTTCAACCCTCTCTCCTTTTTCCAATATCCATCCGGCTGAGAGACCCGGTGCTCATCTAGGCGCGCGTCCCTCTTTCCCCGCCCCCCTCTACTCTCCTTACCTCTCCGCCCCCTTTTCTCTTCCCTCACCTCTTCCGCACCGACACGGCCTTCAACCCAGTGTTTACACAGCCCCCGCACTTCGCCCCGCTTCTCCCATCTTCCACTTCGCGTTCCGTCAGCGTGGCTTTTATAAGTCCCATGTTCAGGGAAGGCGAGGTAAATGTGATTTGGAACAAAGCGCCTCGTACCTACTCCCTTTCCCTGCCGGAGCGATCTCCTATGATGGATGGCCAGATGAACCATTATGCTCCCCCTCCTAATTCTCTTCCTGTGCGCGTTACGCGGTGGCAGAGGCGGAGGCAGGAAGGAGACTTGAGGGGAGGAGAAGAGAAAGGTGATTTGGGGGAAGGAGAGGTGGATGCCGCCTCTTCCTAATCAAGCGACGTGGTTGGGAAATTTCTAATGGATTAGTAATTCATGTTAATTTTTCGGCTCTTTTGCGACGGCGTGCAAAGTCGATTATCGGAAAAAATTTCGGAAATTTCTCGAAGAATTTCTTCTGAAAAATTGCCGCGTTGCTTTACCATCGGATTATATTCGTGAAATTTTCATAAGATAATGTTTTGGTAAATTGTTGCTAAAATTATATGTTCATAAGGTATTAAATGTCATCCTGTGATTTTTACCCAACCTTTTCAATTTGGATGCTCGGTGAAACTCCTCAAGATCCCCGCTGAGGTTGGTCCATCTCTGTCCGCATCCTAAGCTAGCTGCGCGCGGTAGCGGCACTTCCGCGATTATTTTTACAAGTCTGCGGTTTCGAAGATGTTATCTTCTTTTGCGCAACCTTTAATCTCAAGAAAGTTCCTCCGTGCAAAGGTCACCATAACCTCCATCATCGCGGGATGCCTTGTCCTCCACCGAATCCTCTCCCTTCCCTTCGCCCCCTCTTTCCCTCGCCGCCCTCCCCCTCCCACTTCCCCTCGCAACCACCCTCTTTGCGCCGAACTCCTTCAAGAGAACGCGCTATCCGGTTTAAGGATGCGCCGCCTCCCCAAGAATACGAACCGGTCCCGAGGAACGATGCCTTCCGCATAAATTTTCCCGAAACCAAATACGAGTCAATTGCAATATCGCTAGCATAAATAACTCACGAATTTATGAATGCGCCACGACGAAGCAACCGTTTATTAAGTTTCTCGTTTTTTTTTATTTTAGAGGAGTAGCGTCTTTTCCCAACCTCCGGATTTATGGGATCGGATTTCAATCAAATCACGTTTTCCCCGTGGATGCCCGTCTCTTCCGCTCCCTTCAGTCCTTCGACGGCGGAATATGCGGCCCCTCCGCCTCCGGCGATCCCTTTCCCTCCTCCCACCGCCCCATCTCCCTCGCTTCTCGGCCCCCTTCCGCGGTCGGAGGCTGCCTGCCTCCGGATTAAAATTCCGCCAACCTGCTTCGGCAACCTGTTGTCCTGTGCCCCCGCCGGCCACCCTGTCTCTCTTTCATCCCCCAGCCTCCCCCTCTCTCCCTCTCTCTGCACCCGCCACCCAATCCTACCTCCTAGACGACCTTGAATCGAGCGCACCTCCTTCCCAACCCTCATTTTCTTTCCCTTTTACCCATCCTCATCCTTTCCTCCCTTTCCCCTCTTGTGTCGCACGCTGTCCTCGCGGGTCATTGTTGCTCTCCAAAGGATCCGCCTAAACCTCTGCGGGTCCCCTTCCAAAGCTCTTACCCCTCCCGCATCATACCCACCGACAAGCGCAACCCTTTTCCTCTCCCTTCTCCCCCTCCCCCCCTCCTACTACCCTCTTCCTATGAATTGAAGGTCGAATATTTTTCTTACTTGAAACCTGAGCTAGTTTCTTTCCCGAGATGGTTTCTTTCTCCGAGATGCTCCAGGAGTCCGAGTGCCCTCCTGAATACGTAATGGCGCAACGCGTGTGATGAATTTATTCGATTATTTTTTTGTTTTGTTTTTCGGCTAACGGTGGCGGAAAGATCGCGTTCAGGTCCTTTTGAGCGCGGGAATAATGGTAGCGTTGCGCACGTTTTTCCTTTCTCTTAGCAGCAGGATTTTTCGTATCGCAGCGCGTACTTAAACACGCTTCAAAATTGTGTAATATCCAAGTTAATTATCGAGCTCATCTTTTGGCTTAAATCTGATCGGTGGCCAAGATAATTATTTTAGCCAGTTATCGTGTGGATGCAAAATTGCATGTCAGACAAATAATCCTCGATAATCATTCTAAAAATAATATTTCCTGTTAGAATCCACAACCTAAGAACTACTGCTGAGCACGGCTACTTCGTAGCTGAAGTGTGTATTTGATTTATTTAACAGGTTTATGGATTAAAGAATAACCGTGGTCATCAGTCAGAAACCAGACTTGTCTTTTCTGTCATATCTCAGTGCATTTTAAAACGTACCGTGAGTCGGCTTAAGTAAGGTTCCTCACTCATATTTCTCTCTCTCTATGCAGTATCGTGGCATTGCCGTCATCTATCTCTTTCTACTTCGATCGTCATCTCGAAGAGGCTGGTGCACGCAAAATTTGCGGACCTTAAGCTGTGACCGAATCATCGCGGGTTTTATCGGTGAAATGAACGCCCACAAAGCACGCGTCGGCTCCATGTTGCGTCGGAAGCACGTAGGGGTACGTGCTCCCCCGAGGAGCGTGGGGCAATCTGTCCCCCTCTCCCCGCCGCCATTATTCATCTGAGGAGCAGAGGGAGAATTCATGTAGATTTAAGATGTTCGGGAGGATCTTAAAATGATAAATACGGAGCACTTCCTCCATTTATTTTCAACTGAATAAAGTTCTATCATTTTTCCTGTCCTTTAGGCGTCAAATTTGATCCGATAATTCCTCCGACGTTTAAAAATACCTTATTCGGAAATAATGCAGTTTAATTTGGGAAAAAATAAGGTACGAAGTTTTACTTGAATGCGTGAATAACCATTTTTACTTCGAACCAGTAAAATTCAGTCAAGCCAATTCTTGCTAACTGAGTAATTATGGTGTTGCATGCGTTGGAAATATGCCATTACGCGTCTGTTGCCGCGCATGCTACTTTTTCCATGACCCATCCTGTACAAGTCATCAATTCTTCATAATATCGGAAGTTTCAAGGCTATTTGGCACGAAGAACGCAATTCAATGAATAATGCAAATTAATCACCATTCATTTTCTCCTCCAACTAGACACGTTTTCGAAATAAATTTTTATTTCCCCTCCCGCGCACACGAAATTGAAAGTAAAACTCTTCTCGGAGTTTATATCGCCAAGTTATATTTTTGGAGCTTTCGGCATTTTTTGATGGATCGATCTATCGATACAAAAAAAAAAACCGCGGAGAAGACGTAGAGCAACGTCGGATGAAATTCTACTTTCGAGTCACGTGTTCACATAGGTTTACAAGGTCACCGGGATTTTCTGCTACCCTCGGCGGTATCAAAGGGATGAACCGTCTGAGAGAGTGCCCTAACTAGTTTCTCTACCGAAAGGTAAAGCCTAATTCGTCCCCTTTCTCACCCCATCCTCCCAGTTCCACCATCTTGACGTCCCGCCATCCCCACCCTCTCCTCTTTTTCTCCTATCGTTCCATTCCTTCTTCCTGTTCTCCCTCTTTGCGGCGCCAGCCGATGAATCAATCGCCATTCCCTTTCCTTGGAATTCTCTAATTCCGCATTAATCGTTTGTGTCTCGGCTCCTGTCATGTTACATTCCTCCTTATACCTATCCCGTGAAATCTAAACAACAAATCAGTATAGATTTTCCCTCCCTTCTCTCCTATTCCACAATCCTATGGGATATTTCCCGAAGCCAATAAGACCAGGTGGGAGTTATAAAAGATCCACCGATAGGTTAAAACCTTAAAGAGTTTTGTGGCATTTATCGGTTTTTGCAGAGCCTCCGAGCGGCTTTTGGGTCGGCAGCGCGCGGTTTTACGGGGAAATGTTCCATTTTCGGAGCTGCGGGAATGAGATTTGAACGGGAGAGGGAAGGAATCGAGTGAGGCTCCTCCTCTTTTTCCTATCCGTCTCTATGAGAGGATTTCTTTCCGCGACCAGTGAGCCTCTAAAACTGGATTACGGCTTAAACCTCCCCTTCCTTCCTTCCCTCTGCTCTCCCGCTCCAGAGACTTTATTTTCCTTATTCCCCCTTTCTTTCCCTTTACGCTCCCGTGGGTATACGAACTACTCTTCCTTCTTTTTCCCTTGTTCCTTCATCCGCCCTCTCATCGAGTCAGTCCCGGCGTGCCTAATCCCTACCCGCTTACCGTCCTCCGTGTTATTATCGGTCGATTCCTTCGATAAATCCCCTTTAATCTTTTCTTTGTGATATCAATCCCACTTAATTGCGTGTTATTCTTGCGGTTTATGTTTCTTTCCTAATTAAGAAAGGGATTTCCTGAACGAGGAGGGAGCCGTCGTATTTCTTGGATTGCCACGATCGTTTGAATATGATATCAGAAGAAGGGGATATCAATCAGGACTTTTTTAAATTGCCACAGTATATTTTTTCATTTTTTCGACTTCGGTTTCGTAGTAAAAAATTAAATAAAAACTTTCCAAAATTATATTTGGATTAGCTAGTAAAATGTCGGGTTTATTTTAAAGTTGCTTTGTCGAAGCTCATTAACAAATTTTATACTATATACGTATACCTATGCTCACGAGCAGGCCCTCTCAGAGGTTCGGAGGGGCCCTGGCCACTTACAGATTTTGAGGTCCCTTGCCATAATAGAAATAAAAACGCACGAAAACAAAATAAGACAATATTAACCAAAACAGTGAAATTGAATTTGTATATTCCTTATTTATAAATGCCATTCTAGCCTTTTTCATGCCAATGTATGTACCAATTATTGAGGACAAATCTAATTTTTGTGTTGTTTCAAAGTTGATATTAAGCATAGGGAGTCCATTCAAAAGCAAATTTGTGCTCCCTTGAGCTTGAGGCCCAGACCAAATGGCTCTCTTAGCCACCCCCCTCTGAGAGGCCCTTCTTACGGGCATATACATATAATAAGGCGCATTATTTATAGTGTTTATTCGGAATTCTTTTACACTTTTTTATCTATATTTTCTGTAATTTCTTCCCCTACTCTCGCCTACTCGTCCTGATCGCCTTGAGGCGTGTTTCAGTACAACGTGACTGTTTCACCTTTGCACGCTTACTTCTTTCAAGGGACGGAGGTGGTGACCTCATGAGTGCGTCATTGAATATCTACACTCCTACCGAGCTTCGTTCCTGGGCTTCGCGTGGAGTGTTGCCGTTCGGAATACTTATTTTGCGTTCGCCCGATTCCCCCAGCTTCGCGCTATCCATTTGTTTTTTTTGTACGTTTCTCGTCGACTCCGCCGCTCGTTTCTCTCGGTCCATAATCAATCCGCGATCTCTCGTTTCCCGAGTTGCGAGCATATAATAGTGTGGCGTCACTTCTCGTCTCCCACTGCCTCTTTGATTTTTCCCCTTTTTTTGTCTCTATGGCTGCTTTTATTGAAAGAGTAAGCAAGAATAAACCTTTCACGCGTTTTTCCTCCGTCGTACTTTTCATGCCGACGCTTTTTATTCTCGTATTTGTACAATCAATCCTTTAATCCGGACTCGTCCGACGTCTGTTGAAAACTGCCGTTTTCCGCCGAGATTTGTCTTATGGCGTACGTATGAATGCCGGAGGCATCTCGTTTGGTTATATATATGCTTATTATGAAGGAAGGCATTTGAAAAGGCCATTAATTTCCGCGGCCCTTGGTGCATCATCTTCGAGGTCGATCTACGCATTTACATCGGGATTCACGGATGTACAATTTCGTCGCGAGAATTATCAGTGCTTTTTTAATTGCATCGGTTATGAGCATAACGTAAATATTGGCGAAGATTTTATCCTGTGGGAAAATATCTTAGCATTGCGAACTGAATTCTACAGCAAAGCCATAAACAAAAAGCATAAGTCGATAGCTATGAATCGTATTCAAACAGTATCTGCCACTTTATATAGTCAAAGTGACTTTCGCAGCGTTAAAATAATCATGAAGCATGTAAGCGGTGTCGTCAAATTTTATCAAAATTCTTGGAAGAACTTTCTGAAGTTTTCGCTGTTGTAGAGGAAACTAGTCACGCCTCTTTAACGCTCTTATGTGTAGAGACTCCGTCGATTTTTAAAAATTTCTTTCATCGCCGTGTTAAAAGCGATTCTTCGATCGTATCGAACCGTTGGCTCTCTTGTTTCGAGAAGGTCGTCGTCTCCTCGAGTGATTGCGGAGGAGTGCGTCATTTTCTTTTATTCCTGTATTCGGTCCGCGGTTTTTGCCCCTCCCCCTTTCGCCCATCCTCTCCTTCCATTTGACGCCTTTTTTCGACCCCTCGTCATCGCAGTTCGTCGCGGATTCTCGCCACGTGTCCGAATGAGCGCGTGCCGTTGAAGGGTCGGAGGGTCTTCGTGCTGGGCTGATGCTGAAGGCGAATGCGTCGCCGGATGAGTGCAGTGGGAGATTCCTCCGTGCGACGCGGATTACTGCCAAGGGGAGCCCACTTCACGACAAGGATCGCTTTCGCGTATTATTTCAGCGGAAGCCATTAAAGTTTTTATTTCATCGTTTGAAATGGTGACTAGGATTATGAAGATGCTCAGCTTTAAGCCAATGCGTGGTAAATGCAGTTAACATTATTATTAACAAGTTAATGCTATAGTTTAACAAGTAGTGGCAACATGATTTCTATGACCCATTCAAAAGATTCAAATAATGTCTGCTAGGCCTTTCGAAGCTTAAAAATTTGAGCGGGCTGTCGTAATTTTTATCGAAGCTTCTTTTCTAAGTTTTTAATTTTCTACTAGTAAACATATTTAGCTGAAAATATAAGCTGTTCGAAATTTGTAACTATAGGAAACTAATAGTTTTTCAAGTTGTCTCCATAAGGAATATTTGGAAAATATCGGCCAAGTTGGTTGAATTCAAACTACGAGACGGAATAAGCTATTCTGCGAGTTTCACGGTATATACAGTGAAACAAAAGCGAGAAACAAAAGTAGTCATATATCATAAGATCTCATGTAAAATAATGACTACGAAACAAACGGAATTTAACAAATTATAGTTTTATTGTTCCCTTATAATGCCTCTTAAATTGTTTGAGTAGATTTAATTCGGATGTCTTCCGCATAAAAATTCTTGCAGTTATGCCTTAAGTTGTTTTATTATATTTTCTCATTTTAAATTAAAAGTATCTCTCACCACGGGAGGGAAGAGGGAAGGAAGAGAAAATCCTGAAATGAGGGGCTAAAGTAAGTGCAGAACATAGAAATACAATAAAGAGAGGGCCTTGAGAGAACGTAGGGGTGAGATACGCCGGAGTGTGTGCGCCTTGGAGGCGGTGGGATTTGGCAGCCAATGGCCCCACCACCCCCATCTCCTTTGTCTCCTGGCACGCTTTTGTCAGTTCCTCCTTTTATCGCCCTTACTTCCTTATCTGATCCTCGTTAGATTTTCATCTTCGGCCCTTTGTCGTCTCCGTTATGTATCTTGTTTCTTTCACATTTACGCATTGAATTGTTTCGGAAAACGCGAATATTCTCCTATCCGAGTTTTTTTCACGTGTTTTTAATTCAGTTTTTCGCGTTCCGTTTTTTTTTTAGTGGTAAATTCCACCCCTCTTAAAGTTATTTCAGCGTACTTAAGTCCGTCTTATAATTATTTTTAATTCGGGACATAAGAGGCCATTCATTCAAGGTAGCGTTAAAAAAGCTTCCATTCTTCCGGATGAATGCGTTGCAACTACGCTATCTCGGTTGGTACTCTTCCCTTTAAAAACAACGGCCGAAGTTAATAGTGTTGAGTTTTAGGCTTTATCGATTCCATTAAAAGCTAAGTGACGGATGTTTATTTTCACTTAGTTTTTGAGCATATTTATTTTTGCGGTCGACGTAACGGATAGATCGTAATGATCTTGTGTTATTTTAACTCGAATAAGATGCCCCCATCTGCGAGATGTAAGAGCGTCGAGTCTTCGCTCTTCTTCTCTCCTTCAGAAATTTATTTACTCGTTTGTGATCTCAAAGTTCCGCTTGTGTATTATCGGCGGCGGCGATACGCTCGACATATTTACTGGGCGCGAAAATCTATATATATATATATATATATATATATATACATACATATATATATATATATATACACACACACACGTATATATAGCATCATAGGTAGTCTGTCCGTTGACAGGTCTGTGATTATTCATGGTTAAACTTGGTTCTCCATATACTCCTATTTTCCGCAGTTTTCTTCATGTCTTGTTAGCTCTCTTTCCCTTTCAAGTCGTCTACAAGCTGAAACCTTTTCCTACCTCTTTCTCTTTTTCCATCCGTTTTCCTTCTAGCACTTTTTTAATCATGCACTCTCTCCTCAGGTAATTCCCAACCCAGTTCGCCTTCCTCTTTCTGTATAATCGCTCGCTTCTCTCCTATTCTTTGTAGTACTTCCTCATTTTTCACCCTATCTGTCCATTTTATCTTCAGCATATATATATATATATACACATATACATATATACATATATATAAAATATCCTCATTTACCCTTCCTCTTCCGTAAGTTTATATATATATATATCCACACACACACACACAAACATACACACATATAAATATACATACGTTCGCCTTCTTAAACTATTTACGAACGAACCTGTTTGATTTCAAATCATTTATGCGTTGGTGTGGCAAAGGGATGATATAGTAGTCCGAGCAAATTAGAGGCGCCCTCGTCGTCTCGCATTAAAAGAGCGATTAACATTCATGCCTCCTCTCTCCCGTTTCCCTCCTTCCCCTCTCTCCCTCCTCTCCCTTATTTCTTTCCCTTCGGGACTGACTTCGTCTCCTTCGGCTCTCAAGGGGCCGAGAGAAAGACGCGCACTCGAAAAGGAAAGGCCTTTTTAATATGCCGCTCTCGCTTTTCCGCATTAATTATGATTTGCGTGAGTCTTCAATTAACCTACGGAATCGCTCTGATTCAGTCTTGCACGAAGCGAAGGACATCCCGCGACTCCCTTCTGCCGTGCGAATTAAAATCTCGGGTACACCCTTTGTTTCCCACCATTCTTTACCCATCCCTTGCACCATGCCCCTCTCTCGCCCTGCCTAATTCCTCTCTCTCCTCTCTCTCTCTCCCCCCTCTCTCTCTCCCCCTCTCTCCTCTCTCTCCCCCCCTCTCTCTCTCTACTTTCTTTTTCATCGAATCTGATTTCTTTTCAATTTTCTCCTATAGTTGCCCGTGTAATCTCATACAAGTCTACTCTCTCTATGGAACTATTTTTGGCCAGTTTCACTATTATCTCTTGAAATGATGTTTCATCCCTTCAACCTTCATGATATTCTCCTTCCTCTCTGCACTTGCTACTTTCTCTTTCTTATGTCCTTCAATTACCTCCTATAACCATCGTCCTTACCTATGTTTAATAACGAAGTTTCTTCTCCACCTCTCGTGAACTGTTTTTATTTGCTATTTTTTTGTTTCCCTCTTGTTTTCATCCATCTTTTATTCTCTCTCTACTCTATCCAACTTTCATAAATTTATTTTCACTTTTCCCTTCCGATTTCTGATAGTATAGGTACCTATATCTGTTTCAGTTCCTTGAACATCTCTATGGAGTTTTCCATTGCTTTCGAAGAAGTTTAAATTATACAACATTTGGGATTTCCATTTATTTATCTCCAGGGAAACAGAGTTATTATAATAGAAATAAAATCATGTTCGATCGATATAAGTTTTAATTTAAATCAAGTATGGAGTGTTTTGTTAAGTTGGAATTTACAAGTTAGTTTTGTCGATCAAATTTGTTTTCAGCGCGCTACCAAAAGCATTTCTATGGAATTTTCATTAAATCACAGTAATTTACTTGGTATGTTTCATTTCATATTTTCAAACTTCTGAGTCCAATCTGGGCCGTAAAACAATAACTCTTTATGCATAAATGTTATTGTAATTGTACTCAATTCATGTTTTATTTGTACCATTACAGTACTCCACAATTAATTATTTGTGTAATTTATCGGTTTTCGCTAAATTTAAGAATGGAAATCCAAATATTCAACTCAACGTGATCTTTTCGTTAATTTTTGTTTTTGTTTCTACTAAAGCTTTCTTGCCTTATTGCTCGTATAATTTACTGAGGACCTGCGAAAAACAGCATACCTCTAATTGTAAATCATCGGCGGTGAATGATATAAGCCATGTATCCGGAGTTGTATTAAGACTTCCTTAATACTCCTCACATTGTCCAGTTACTCGAGATCTGGCCAAGCATTCACTAGAGCGACTATTCTTCTTCAAAACTCCCTTCCTCTCCTTTTATATCCACTCTCTCTTTTCCTTCCATTCTCTCTTTTTTCACTTCATTTTTGTCTCGTACTCTTTTACGCCACTTCCTCTTAAGTTCCCAACTTCGCCGCGGTATGCGCTGCCGCATGAGTAATTGCAATGATAATTGCCGGGAGCCTGTTTTTAAGGGCTCTTCCCTCCCTAGCATAATTCTTCTCCTCCTCCACTCGCTTCCCCCCAGGGTATGTTCCCTTGCATGCCTCGCACTCCTTCCTCTCCCTTCCCCTTCTCTCCCTTTCCTCTCCCCCCTCTCCCTTCCATCTCTTCCTTCACGGCGTTTCCTCTCCCACTCTCGATTTTTTTTTAGGGCGGTCGAATTGCTCTCGCTTTTTTTTTAATACACTCTTTCCCACCTCCGCCGTCTCGCCCCTCCCCTTACTCCACGGAGCGTTTACGGACGATAATTAGTGATTACGCGATCTTCGCTCGCAACGCCCCCTTTGCGTACCTTAAATTTTGGAAACAATTACCGTAGCAGCACTTTGAAAAATATGGGATGCTACGAAAAATATGTACCTGTTTCCGTCCTGCATATTTATGTGGGACGAGGAGTCTTTTATTAAAATGCGAGGAAAGAAATTCTTGTTTAAAAAGTGCAAAAATATGCGGAATTTATTTACTAACTGAGAGCACCGCGTACTCACATTTGAATTACTAAAAATTTTCCTTTTTATACAATTTGCCGGTCTTGGTAGAGGGGTGGTTAGCGTGTCTAGCTCATAAATGCTAGGGTCGCTGGTTCGAATCCTGCCGAGTGCATGGTCGTGTGTGTTCGTCCTAGTTATTGTTGTTAGGATATTCAGTATAATTGGCCCTGTGCTGTCTCTGAATTCTTGCCAATAAATAAATAAATTTATGCCGAACCAAAGGAGGCAAATTATAGTTCTCCGACAGTTTTGAATCAAACTTCGTTAGTGTTAGTAATTAGCACGCGTTTTTTACGATCGATTTTAATTGGAATGTGCGTAAATCGTGCGACTTTTTGTTATGGATGTTTTCATCACCCTGCAAAAATTAAGGGACTCGAAAGTAGAATACCTTTGTGCAACTCCGGTATGCCAAAGCTTTCGCGTAGACAATATATCTCGCTAAGTATCTTAATCGGTGACGAGGAATTTGATTTAAGAGACATTTTTCTTCCTTTGCCTCCAGAATTACCGCGCCGCACATAATCCCCGAAAGAGAAATAGCGCGCAACAGCGCAGCGCCATATTTCGCGCCATAAACTGCGGCAAAGTTGGCAACGTTGCAAGAGACTGCGCGAAGAGTCATCATCCTGCCGTTGCTGGATGAATTCTACATGCGGCGTTTCGTTAATTTTGCGTGTCGTCTTTAACTTAATTCCCTACTTTTTATTTTTTCCTCGATCTCCTCTCGTCTCCTTGCCTCTTCTCCTTCCTCACGTCTTCTCTCTGCCATTTACTCACCCTATATTCCCTCCACATCCGTTTTCTCCTCTTTTGTTATTATTATTATTATCGCGACCTTATCCTTGAGCAGTCCTCTTCCATCCGTCTCATTTTTCTTCCCTCCATCTTCCTTTCTCGTCTCCTCCGTTCTTCCCATTCCTCTTCTTTCCCCCTTTACTCCCCCCCCCTTCCCCCCGCACTCCCATCCTTGAGAATCACTTATCTTTTTTGCCTCCCTCCTCAGCCTCGGCCATTTTTTCTCCTCGCTCCAGCACAACATCTTCCCCGAGGCGTCATTGCTGTTTTATGGACACTTCGCCTCCCTCTAGCGCTCCGCGGCCAGCTGGACGGAGATTCTCTCCCCGCCCGCTCCCCTTTCCTCCCGCCCAACCCTCGCCCCGGCCGAACGCAGCAAGCCCTTTGCATCTCCTCGTGGATCGAGGAGAAGAAACTATCCAGCCCTCCCTCTCCCCCCCCTCTCTCTTTCCATGCATCTCTCTCTTTCTGGAGTTTGAGTTTCAACAGATGGAGAGGAAAAAGACATCTTGAAAAAGAGAAATAAAGACCGCTTGGCCTTCATTTTTTTGCGTCATGTACCTGTTCCGTTTTCTTAAATGCATTCTTGTGCAGTGTCGAATCGAACGATGTTCATTTTATAAATCGATTTGATTATTACGACCTCTGCGAATGCTGTGGTTTCTCCGAACGATACAGAAGGAGAGAGATGCCAAATATAAATTTCCTGCCGTGGAGTGATTTCACTTGTTCGTGGCGACTCGTTGTTTAGTCTAAATGAAGAGGTCGTCCGGTTTTTCTCACTTATGGTCCCCGGAGACCGAGAGCGGCGTTTGCTTTCTTCCCGCTCCATCAGAGAGCCAATTACAATTAACGGTGGCGATTCCGGTTTTTATTAGTTTGCTCACGGGTTATCCGACGCATAATCCCATTCCGTATGTTAACGCCGTAAACCGGCTATTGATCCTCGGTAGTGCATCCATTGGATTGCCTTAAAAGCTCTCCTTCAGCCTTTAGATACCGTCATTTTTCACCGGAGGTCTTTCCTACCCGCATAACCATAACGCCGTTGTTTATTGCCGCCTCGACCCCACCTCCTCCTCATCACCACCCCACCCGGCGCCGAGTCCCATCCAGGACACGAACGGGTAATAACAAATGACGGGTTGCGATGGAAACATCCGAGGGTTGGGGTTCTCGACTCGCACCTCAAGGTTCAACTTCCTTCGGCCTCCACCACCACCTCCTGAGAACGCCTCATGCTTGCATCTCCATATGCGACGAATTATTTCGCCTGGTCCTTTAACTTTCGTCGACTTCGTCGTTCGTTCGAAGCGTCGCGGTGCGAAGATGGAAAATTAATCGAAGACTGCGTCTTGGTCCGATAACGACGAGTGAGCGTGCTGCGATCGTCTTCTTTTTTTATCGACGTTTCTGTTGGAATGTTCCATAAAAATAAACTCCGCGCTGTATCTTTTTCGATCTTCTTGTATCACCGCTCGTAAAATACACACTTAAAGAAAGGGTTACGATTCCGGCCTCGAATCAAATTGATACGGATTTTTATCGCTCCTCACCTGTTGGGGAAAACTCACTCGGGATGGTGTCGGAACGTGTGTCGCAGAGGAGATAATTTTTCGCCAGTTTTTTTATTAACGCCGCCTAGTGGCTCGCGTTCCAATAATGTTACTTCGTCCATCCTTGGGAAGAACTTTCCGAACGAGGTTGCGAGGAAATTTTATGGGATATTAACGGTCACCGTGCTGTTAATTTAGACGGTCCGATGGCTAACTATCGTAGATTTCACACCGCCGCCCTCATAAAAATTCTTAATCGATCGATTTCTATATCTCAGCGTGTGAAAAGGCCGCTTGGAAAGGATCTCTTTTCACCAGCAGCGTCTGCATCCTTGTATCAACGGAATCCCGTTCCGTTCGCCCTCCCCTTTTCGCCTCCCATCTCTTCTTCCCTCGTCTGCTTCCACCCTTCCCTTTCAACTCCGCATCTCCGGGGCCCATCCTCGTCGACCAGGAGATGGCCAAGCGGCTGACCTACCGCAGGGTTCGACGTCCTTTGGGGATGGAGAGCGCTCCGTGAGAGGCACTTTGGTAGACTAGGAGGTAATGAGTGCGGCGATATGTGTGCGCGCAGCCGTCTTATTTCTACGAAACCGTCATTAGCATAACCGCGAGATAGTCTGATTTTTTGGGAGGATGAGGGAGGGAGGGAGGAATATGTGGAGTGAAAGAAGACGGTCCACAGAAGATAATTGCAGTAGTTCGCGTTTACTTTTTAATTACTGGTAGTTTTGCTGGAATTTATTATGGATGAGCGAGGCCATCGTACTCTGGAAGGACTTACGTAACTGCGGACGTGCCGCTTTTTTTGGACGGTTGTTGCACTTTCTGAATTCTTCGCTTTTCCGCGGTTCGCTATTCCGATGTAATGTCGCTCGGTCCACTCGCTCGCCTATCCTGTAATTTTGGACGATCTGATTTTTCCCAATTTTTTCCTCGGATTACATATCGTGAAACTTTGAATGTCGCCGCCATAAAAGAATTTCTAGTTTGTCATTCATTCGTTCGAAATTCATCATCTGAACAAACATTCCTAGAATCATACGTTTCGTTAGGTTCTTTAAAAAAATGAATAGGAAGAATAGCAAAGTTATTCGTCAATCGCCAAGCCCTCAACCGACTCGTCAGTGCTTCCAACCCACGAGGGAAAATCGCTTCGAGTAAAATGTGAAAGGCAGTAACATTCTCAGCTACGTCCCTCACTTGTCGCTAGTTATTGTGCGTGAATGATAGATTCCCAGACATTTCTCTTTCGCTGTTTCCCGTATCTGCGTGTCATCTCTTCATTTGTTTCCCCTGACGCTAATACGACCGATCGTTGAAATCCTTTTGGGTTGCGGAGATGTCAATAAGCTAAAATATTCTTCAAAAATTTAATTATAGAGCTCGTATAACGGCTGGAATGCAGTTGATCACTTACAATAAGCTAAAATATTCTTCAAAAATTTAATTATAGAGCTCGTATAACGGCTGGAATGCAGTTGATCACAATTAGATGCAGTAACCATGAAGAGGTTTGTAAACCAGATGGCCCTACAAAGCAACCCTCATCAATGGTGATTCGTCAACAATGGATGAAAACTTTTGTAATCGAAATGCGCGTCTGGTTTTCCCAACTTTTACGGATATTCGACTTCCTTTATTCATCATTTGCTAAATTTTTATTTATGGTCTCGAGCGTAATTTTTTCCTGATTTATTATCTTTTAATGCAACGCCAAGCCGCCGGAGGGGAAATAAGAAATAAATTCTTTTGGTTAAAAATTTTGAATTGTATTCTCGTTATACATTTATTAGATTGATACTGATATTTTGACGTCTTTAGGGCATTATCGAACAGTCTCATCTTGAATAATGCCTCAAGCTTCGGAGGTATTATTTCTGCTGCGCAAATGAATTATTGTAGAGTTTGATAATGCGGCGAAATCGTCACGAACGAAGCCGTTTATGTGTGATTTAGGATGGTATAGCGTTGCGCCGACGATTCGGAGCAACTAATCTATGATATCGTTTGCCATTAATAAATCCCCAGCTTTCTGATATTTACACATTCAAGAAATTAAAGTTCCGTTTTATTTATGCATAAGACTTGAATTTACGGGCCTTTTGTTACAAATCACATTCATAATCTCGCGACTCGGTTTGCGTTCCCGAAGGTCGCGAGTGAGAGAGGAGGGAGAGAGAGAGAGAGACAGAAAGGAGAGGGAGAGAGGTAGAGAGAGAGAAGGGTGAGAGAGGTAGAGGTAGAGAGAGAAAGGGAAAGATTCAGTGTTAGCCAATGCCACCGCCCGCGGAGAAGGGAAGCCATTTTCTACTCGCGTGATTTTCAGTTATCATAACCAGGTGTGAGAAACAACTCATTTCGTGTTAAAGTTTTGCACATTGAAGAAACTAAAATCCTTCGTACCGTGCAATTAGGTAATCTTCGCAATTTCCTGTTACCACTACAGTTTCGTTCCATGTGGTTCACTTGATATAACTCTTGAAAAACTGTTTCCAGTCTAAACAACCATTAATTTGCCACTGTTTTAGGCTGTAATCATCCGAAATTATCATCAAAACAGAACGTTAGATAATTTTGCTATCATTCATCTCTATTAAACTCTTGCTAGCTAATTTTTCGACGAGTTTTCCTTAGTGATTAGGCGAAAAAAACTCCTCCATAATTTAATATAATATGGCCAGGCTTGTATCGTTTACAATGTTGTTGCTTTACCGTTCCGGCGATATTTTCGCAAAGCTTCTGAAGACGGCGGACTTTTCCCCATCCAAGCGCCTCACTCTCTGTCGTTCCTCGCCTCGTTCGTGTACCTTTAAGAGGTGATGTTTCCCTCAGGGCCTGATGCACGGAATCGCACACGGTCCCGACCGTTCCTCGGCCATATTGGAATCTGCAAGAGGAAGGGGATGTGGGCGGTGGTGGTGAGGGACGGGTTGCAATGAATTACGCTTAGTTTCCGGTCTCGTTAGTTTACGCTAAGGCGACACATGTTGCGGCGTCGACCTGGGCATGTTAGCCCTCGTTTCGTATAAAACCTTCCTCTCTTCCTCCATTCCCTCCTCTATCGCCCTTCCTCTCTCCATCCGTTCGACGTCGTCTTTCGTTTTTCGGCATATTTTAGACTCACTTTCGCAAATAGCGGAGTGAACTTTCCGTTTGATGATCATCTATTATTCATCCCGCATAGATCTCCATTCGCCTCGCGTGGTTCGTTGCTACCTGTAGGAGCGCCGTTGAAAAATAATCCATTTCAATGATGGATCTCGTGGATTATGGATACATACTCTTTATCCATCGCCTTAGCCAAGTGCCGCACGTGGAGAATCACCCACATATGCACGTGGTGCTTAGTTAGTCTTCTAATCTCGAAATGTTGTTCACAGTAATGTTTTTTCTGAGTGTATGCTCAATTTTTCTGTTATAGATGATGCTTTAAAAACGACTCCGAACAATTTCGCTTTTACGGGCGCGATATTCGAGAGGGGCACTCCTTAGTTCCGGAAGTTACTGCTGACGTGGAGAATTATCGAATCGTTGCTTCGAAAAATGTTTCGCCATCGCCAGTGGACACTTCGTTCGCATTTAAATCCGAAAATGAACGAATTAGAAATACCCGAAGGCTGTATTGCAAAACCGAAGGAAGTTCAGGTAATGGCCTGTGCCGGAAGTCGCACCTGCATGCATAATAAACGCATTAGCGAATGAATTATCTCACCGTATAAAAAAGAACAAGGCACGGATGAAAACTACATTTTCTCATAACTAGCAGTGCATGTGTGTTATCCTCTCAGTCCATCGCTACGCAGCCATTGACACTTCCGAAATTAGAATTTGTGAATGTTTCCGTTTCGCCGCATCATCTCAATTGGACACTCCGTTGGTTGGCTGAGTGACGGATGGGCAGAGAGGCGCGTTCTAATGCGGAGCACTTTCGCTCTTCGATGTTACTCAAGCGTGCTCCCGCTCGTTTCACATCGATCGGCGGTTCGTGGAATCCGTAAAATTTAACCGGCGAGTTCCATTTTATGGTCGTCTAATAATCGGCTTAGTTTCAATCTAAATAAGAGTTTTAAATTAGTATAATGCGTCTTTGATATAGAAATGTGTTGTGGTGTGAGACCTTTATACGAATTTTTTTCCTATTTTATTTTACCTTAAATATTGTTAACTGTTGAAGCATGCCTTCAATTTTTGTAGAAGATTTATCTATGTAGTTATATTTTTCTGGTTCACGGTGTTAGAGATTCTAAATAGCGAAAGGGGATTGTTTTTACTCGTTTTTTTAACCAAATCTCGAGAAAGTAAATATTTACCTTCAAAATGAGGGATTTGCTGGCGATGTAGGAATCGCTTTAACGCTTTAACCTCTCACTGCTTTTGATCCTCAAAGCCTTTTCTCTCAAATACTTTCGAGTTGCACTCGTGAAATTATATTTGGTCGATGAGAAGAAGGGGGGAACCAGTCACCATTGGAGCATAGAATGAAAAAAACCCGCGAGGATATTTAACGTCCTTTGGAAAATATTGGCCACCATATCGATTTCTATTCAAATGGCCATTTAAAATGGGAGACCAAGATTCTTTTTGGAGCTTATCTAGCGTGAGAATTCGTTTATTAAAGCTGCCTTTTGGCTTATTACGTTCTATCTCAGTTCGAGTAGCTTTCCTTCTCGCCTTCTCGCTTGCGCACCCTCTCTCCATCCAAATGCGATTTTCAGGAATCCCTCTGAACTCGGCTTTTGCATAATATTTGTCCCTCTTCGTCCTTTTATCTCTCTTTCTCGTCCCTGTGCCTGTTTGCACTCCCGTAACTGGATCTAGGGCAGAAGAAGGTTAATGGATCAAACAGAGAAAACCGCTTAGGAAAAGAACCCTTTGATTTTGCGCCGAGTGATTCCTATGTTTGGCTTGTCTTTCTTTTACATTTCGAGCGAAGGATGTGCGTGCTTGGAACTCCAGTGGGAATCCAACTCCCTCCTCAATGCGAGGGGGTGGCGCAGTTGGTGGCACGCGAGTGCTTTCCTATTTCTTCGCCTCTGTTATATTCTTATCCGCTGTTTGTTTGTTTTGTTCGAATCCGAATAAATCCAGACGGTGGGCCATTCGAGGAAACTTATTTGCTCGTTCCCTGTCATTGCGAATCTTGCGTGATTCGTTTTAGTTTGGGCGCCTTGCTTATTATGGTCTGCATTAGAACTTGCCTCGTTATCGTCTAAATTTTTTAGTTCAACGAAAAACGTCAATTGCAAATGCATTTTGTTTTGTGACTTTGTAATATGGAATTCTTCCACTGAATACGATGGACTTAAAGAATCTTTTTTTATCTCTTTAGAATGCATTCAAAATTAGATCGCGATATCTAAGTAGCTTAAGACCGCTTCCCGTCCAAATGTGCAATCTTGTTTTGTTGAATCTTTTATCAGATTTTATCCATTATCCATAGATTTTCTTCATTATCCCCGTTAAAGCGTTGATCTCGGCCGATGTCCCCAAGTATTTGGGAATCTGCTGCCTCTCTCTTCTGCCTTCCGGGCGCTTCGTCCTGCCGCAGCGCAGTATTTCGTGTAATTAGATCCTAGCATCGATGTTCGCCGCCACCCCTTTTCCTCCCGTCCTAGACACCGGCGGGTAGATTTTAATCGGCGAACCCTCCCACCTAAGCGGGCCGCACCCCCTGTACTTAACCCCTTCTCGCCCCCACCCCCACCCCTCCCGTTCCCTCGGGGCGATCCTCGCCGCGGAGGGGCGCTGCCTACCCTAGCAATTAGTTACCCGAGACCCTTATGCCCATATTCCCATTCATCCCTCTTTCCCACCCCTTTTCTCTGCATTTCCCCTCCGGCAGGACGCCCCCTTTCCCCCTCTTTCCCTATCTTTCTCTCCCTCCTTCCACCTTCTCTCCCTACCTTCTCTCTTACTCCGTGTTCATATCGGCGTGAACTTTATTATACGTATGTTTTGCGTAAATCGGACCGGAAATAATTCCTGTCTGGTGGAAAGTTACACGTGACGGAAGAAGAGGAGAGAAGGGAAGAGAGAAATAAATTACAAACAAACAAAAGTCAAACGAATGCGTTCACAGATTGCTGCGCCTCTCACATGGGTGGACATGCGAGGGTGAGATAACTCGATGCCCTTTAATTGAAGTGTTTACGGATTCATGTTGACATTACAAATCTCTCTCCCTCTCTCTCTCTCTCTACTCCTACTGCACATCGTTTCTAAAAAAATTGTTCAAATTCCGGACGAGTATACTTGATTTTTTAAAATTAAATATTTAACAATTCTAACTTCCTGAGTTAGGCTGAACCAAATGCTTTAGCAGCGCTTAATTCGGTTCATGCTTGACTTAACGGAGTTCTTTTGACTCCTCGCCTCGGTTTTACTCTTGAGCCCTCGGGTCGGCTATCTGCTTAGCGTAGGGATTTTGCGCGAGAAGGTCTCACTTTAAAGCTAACGAAACGCTAAAAAAAAATAAAAAATTGTATAAAAAATCGGAGCGAAACCTTTAAAAGGGATTTTTTTTTGAGCTCTTGGGGGAATTTAGTGGACCTAGTAGGGTGGGTGAGAAAGGGTGTAGAAGAAGAAAAAGAAGAGGAGGGAGGGGGGAGAGAGAGAGAGAGAGGCGACGTAATCTCATGAGTCGGAAGGAGGGTTTTGGATGGCAACCAGCGGGTTTTATTTGTTTTTTTTCAGGGACTGCGGTTTTGAACCTTCTACTCTCAAACACTCCCGCCATTGTCCCCCTTTCATCCTTCTCGTCCCTCTCATTCTTCCACACCTCTTTTCCCATCCACTTCCTCTTCCCCTCCTATGATTCTATTCTTCCACACCTCGCCCTCCCCCATACATCTTCGCTCTCCCCCTCCCCCCATCCAAACGACACCGTTTCCCACCCTCCGACGTGGTTTTGAAGTATTGGCCACCCGCTGCGACCCGGACACACGCGATAGTGCGTAATATTCGCGCCCTTTCGCATTCCGGTTGTACGTGCGTGTGCGTGTAATGCGACGCGCTGTTTCCGTGGTATTAAGTGTGTTCAGATATACGGTTGTAATTCAACTCCTAGCCCCGTATTTGCCCCATCCCGTTCTTATTTTACAAGCAGGTCTTTCTCTCTCTCTTTCTCTGTATTATTCTTCCCCACAATCTCGCGAACGGAGAAAAGAATAATTCAAATTTCTCTTATAAAGCCGGACATTTTTGCGAGCGATCGTGTTTTTTTTTAGAAAAGTAAAAGGAATATTTTTGTTCCTAGATGAGGTATTTGGATGCTCTAATTAAAGAATATATGGTGCTGTATTGTTTTCTACTCTCGTGTTACCTTAGGGAGAATATCGTTAAATTAATTGAGAAAGGAGTTTCGGTTCATCAGTTGCCAGCTTGTTACTTGAAATTGAGAAGATTGTTAAATATTTAATGAAACGCGATATAATTGAGTTGCATATTTAATCTCAGTGGATATAAGAAGTGTGTTTTAATGAATACTCGGTTCACGTATTGATGGAAACTCCTGTTATAAAAGTATATCATTAGCGTTAATTTTTAATATACTATATCAAAAGTAAGAAATCGTTTGAAACGCATTGTATTAATTCTTATGAGAAACTTCCTGGAAATCACCTCCATGCATGGGATCATGCAGAGCAGAAACGCACGATGGTGACATGGAAAATGTTACTCATGAATGAAAGCGTCGTTCCCAGAAAACTTAACTCGGTGACACAATGCTTTGTACTTCCTTTTAGATTCTTAGGAAATAAATAGATCGTGGAATTTACCGGACGTTGTAAAAAAATTTCCAGTAATCGGACTTCTTTTTAACGTACTCGAACATATGCAGTGAAAAAGTCATGGAGGTATCGACAATTCTAATGACAGACATTCGACTCATCAGGGCCTCCTCTGTACACGTGTGCTCTTGTGTTCATACGTGTGTGGTTGCGCGTCCTCCTCAAGAACACGTCGAGTGTGGCTTAGGTCATGCTCACTCACATTTCCCTATGATCACATAAAACGAAACTGTTTGCTGGCATTAAAAAAATCCATAGGAACGGAAGATGTTTTTCCCCCAGAATTCCTTCTCCCATCCCTTTTCTTTCCGAACTCCATCGCAGTTCGCGAGAGAGCGCAAAGGCACGTCGTCATGACCGTGAGGTCCTTCCACTCTCTCTTTATCCTCCTCCTCTCTCCCTTCCTTCTCTTTCTCGCTTCTCTCTCTCCCCCCTTCTCTCTCCCTTTCTCGCTTCCCTATTTCTCTTTCTCCCTCTGCCTCGGAACGCGGAATCGCCGTGGCCTTTGACGGCCGCGATGAAAAGTACGCTCGGAGGGGTTTATTTCCGCCATACTGTTGCACATGCGATGTGATTGCGAGATCGCGGTTCGTTCTATGCTGTCCGGCAGCCTCACCTTCTATGGAAAAGAGGAAAGTTGGTTTCCGTTGTTATGATGGATGTATTTCCGCGCTAAGGGTCGCCTGATTTAGCTGTTAATTTAGCCCTCGTTTTTTTTTTCGCGGCCGATGCTCGTATCGTTTAGAAGTGGAAACTGCGATTTTAAAATTTCATTTTATTGTCCGGCTGATGTTGCATTGCCATTCTCGTTCGAGAAAGTCATTTCATTGTCGTGCAGCCCGCGACCTCGGAAACAATTTCAACGGCTTTGTATCCACTATTGAGATTTACAAAGAACTGGAGAAAATCCTCGCACCAACGGGCGTGCTTTTGTTATTTGGACTACGCTCTCAATGGCATGCGAGTGATTTGATATGCAAATAAAGAAGCCTTCAATTAGCTCCAGTCCAAAAAGCGTTCCTTTTTCCGCTTTTCCTGCCACAAAAAAAATCTGCAAGTTCCACCTTGGTGATTGTGGTTGGTGGTTTCTAATTGATCAACTATAACTCAGGATGAATGAATTAGAATTAATTTTGCGGTGAATTATTTTTTCAACGCTTTAATTTTAGCGCAATTGGTCTTTATGTAATCTTCGCTGTATAGTGTGTTAGGTCAACACGCATATTCGTGTCGTACCAGATGCCGCGCGCGAACCAATTACCACCTACGGAATTCCGTAAAGTGCCATCTTGAATAAATAATTATTGTATTATATTGAGATTAAAATTCAGTTTATCGTTCAAGGTGATATAATTTTATCAATTTATCGTCGAAGAACGAAAAAATATCAACATCGTTTCCTAGCGTCCCCTACTAAGATTTATAGAATTTCAGTGTCTTAATCATCTAGGGTTCGGGCAAGATACACTTCTTTGTTTTGATTTGCGACCACATTTTTATTCTTCGTGGGTGGCTTAGGGCGTCATCCGCCCGTGGTTCATTGAGGGATAGAATCTGTTGGTGGAGGAGCGAGGAATAATGCACCGAAATCCCCGCTCTCCTCCTGCGAAGAAACATTTAAGATGCCGGGTCGGTCAGACTGGGCGGTCGTAATATTTCAAACTTAGACACACCCGCCTTACTTCTCTGCTGCCCCTTCTCCCATTCCTTCCCGCCTCTCTCTCGTTCATCCCCCAGGATCGTCTCTCTTGCCCAGGAGGCGCTTAGGTCCTGGTGAGTAAGAGAGAGAGAGGGGAGAATTGCAGCAGGGGTGGAAAAAGACGGTGGCAAGTTTGTGGAGATAAGGGAGTTTGACGCCTTTGTGACGGCCGGGGGCGGGGCAGACCCCTCGAGAGTTCTCTGCTATGAAGAGAGTGAGGTCCTATCGAGAGCGACTGGAAGTCTAGGTGTGGGGACCTTAAAGGGCGCCAGAGGTCTTCTTGGGGCCGCGCGGGTGCTGTTTTCTAAGTGGGACAAGCGGGGCTTTGTGGAGCAGGGGAGGGTGAAGGTCGGAAAGCATTTTTTTTTACCCTCTCGAATAGATAAAAACAAGTCTTTTAAGGAAGTCGGGAAGACCTTACTGAGGATTAAAATGGTGGACTATTTTGTAGTGGAAGATTGTTAACCGTTTAAATGAATATTGTTTTTCTTGGCAATGGCGAGCGATGACTATGTGAGGCGCTGCTGCATGTGTGTGTTTTTCCATTGTGTTGGGTCGTTCTCCGCCCTCAATCTTGAGAGGACTTCATGGGTCAACTTTTATGATCTCCGATGGGATGTTGTTATTTTTTATAGCCATCCCTTTTTGTACAGTTTGAAAGATTTCTTTTGTGTTTTGAAGTTGTTGTTGAAAGTGATACTTTCGTTTTGTTGTGTTGCGAACGTCAGTAGAAAAAAACGTCCTCGTTTTCACTTCTTTCTGCGTTTTTTCAAACTTCGCCACGATGTAAAACTTTCAATGCCTTAAAGATTCTTCTTAGCAATACTTATGCTGTAAATATTGCTTGTATTTATAACATCAAGAGTGCAATAAGCATATATTTTATGCAATATAGTTTTAATAACGAAATGTGTGAATTTTCTTATTTTTTACGGTACCAGAAATTCCCGGATATTGAATGTCTCCAAAGTTTATCAAATCGTAAATTTAATTTTCTTATAAATGTTTCAAGCGTATTTTTTTAATTTTCGGTGACGATTTCGTCTAGGAGAAAAATTTCAGGCCAAGTATGCGCTTAACGAAAATTGCGTTCAAGCATAAAATTTGAGTCTGATGTTTTAACGCCGTATTAATGCTATTGTAAATTGTAAAAATATATCTACATGTTTTTGCAATCGTTTTTAGGATATTAATGCTTCAAAGTTATTGCTGTTGTAAAACTTGAAATAGTTTTCTTTGATAACGTTTAACAATTTTGGTTGTTCGTTCACTCATAGCGTTAGCAGTGGCGGTAAAAATTCGCTTTGTATTCCAATATGCTTATTTATTCTTTTTATTTTTTCGGGATCAGCGTTCGATTCTATGTGAGTTGTTTGACAGTCGAACTGCCTATCGTACAACTCCTTCAAAAGTATTTGTGTACGTATCTCACGGCGTGCGGTGTGGATGCTTTGGAGGAGGAGGTGAGCGAGGAAGAAAGGGGAAGAGGGGAGGAGAGAGGGAGCGAGGTGGCGGACCAAGGGAAGGAGAGGTCGTAGCGATAGTGGCTTCCGTCGATGGATTGATGGATTGAAGGCAGCGCCCGGGTTCAACTGTTTTACGACTGTTTGTACGTGTTTGTGTGCGTGCGTGCGCGTCCTCCCCATGGAGGGAGAAAGGGAGCGTGGGAGAGGGGCGGGAGGGGGGTGGAAGGAGTTCGTTCAGCTCTTCCCGCGGGGATGGACGTCGCACGAAAAAGGGTGTGTTTTACGTCTCCCGTGCTATTACAGTGGAGAAAGGGATATACGGACGGTTCCCGTAACGCTCATCCTTCCTATTTTCGACGAATTTGCGTCTCTGCTGTAATGTAAACAACCTTTAATAGCCTCTTCTACAATGTACTAGATTTTACACCAAACACGAATCAACGATGTAGTCACTACCTCTCAGTTATTTTTGGTGCATACCTTTACTGATACGATAGCAAAATTCTAATTTCCCGTCAGTCTTACGGTAGCATTATCGAATAGATACTCTTCGTTCATTATAACCGTCGATGCAACTGTCGTAAAGAATAGCTGAGTGTCGTAGAGTGAGGAGCGTTTCTAATTGCTCATACGTTTTATTTGGGATAAATGAAAGATCTTTAAAATGTCTTTTTTCTAGCCTTCATCGCGATTGTTGAGACTGTAAGATGCGAGCGCTCTGATGAAAAAATAAGGCCTCCGAGAATTCGCATTTAGCGCAAACGCAGGTGTAGTTGAGACAAGAAGAAAAGGGAAGGAAAACCTTGAGGACAGTCATTTCTCCTCCTTTCACGTTCCAGACCGGGCTTCATTTCCCACTCTCCTTGGTCCCCAAACTGTCAGCGAGGTGGGTGGCTTATATATGGGAGGCGCGGCGTAGATGTATTTTCAAGAGGGGTGTGAGGATGGGAAAGGCTGCGGCGGGGGAGGGGGGGTGTGAGGGGGAGGGCACGTGAGGAATAAATGGTCGCGGCTAGGGCGGGATGGCCGGCCGGCCGGCCGGCCTGTGGGAGTGGTTCGAGACGCGGTCCGGGATTTATTCGGCTGTGCTGAGGGGCGTTTTAGTCCTTGTTGGGGGCGAGGAGCGGAAAAGGGGCAGAGAATCCGGATTATGGGGAAGAGAGGATAGCGGAGATAGAGGGAGAGAGGATTACGTGGTTCCGCGTTGCGTCCTGGTTGCTAGGCTATTTCCCGTCTCTGTCCAGTCTATTCCGTTCCAGCGTCCAGTTTAGCATCTCTCCCGATCCCTGGGAGATTGGAGTCCCGTTCCCGTCTTCGAACCTGGAATGATTGCTCCGGAGTGCAGTGCGCTAGGCTTCCCTCGAGGGTCCGTCCGGAGGAGAGGGGTGGGGTGGAGCGTGGGTGGGTGGTTGGGCGGGGGGAGGGGACGGGACGGAGTGGGGAAGTGGGCACGGCTGAAGGGAAGGGTCGTCGTGTCGGACGAAAGAACGGTATTTTTTCCTACTATAGTGCACTGACCACTGGGGTCCTTTCTTCCTCCTCTCTCTCTCTCTCCCTTTCCCTCCTCCCCACTATTTCCACTCCCAAGCGCTTCCAAAAAACCCTCTCTTTTCCCTTTTCACCCGGATCTCTCTCCTTTTTTTTATTCCCTCCCTCTGTTCGCATCCATTCTTCTCCGCCGCTTCCTACTCTTTTCTTGGTCTACTCTTTCTGCGCCCTTCATTTTTCCCTCTTCTTTACCCTCGTCGTGTTTCGGCGGTTGAGCTTATCTTCTTTGCTCCATCCTTTCCGTTTCCAACGCAGCGATCTCTTCGTCCCCTCTTTTATGCCTGAGATTGCGATTTTTACGTTTTTTGAGATTTGTTTGTTACTCTGCTGTCATTTTTACGGGAAGTATCCGTAATTTCTCAAATACAGAGTGCATTTTTTCATTATTTGGCGTTTGATGCGGTAAATGAAACTGTGATTGCGTACAGCCCCTTCGCCGTGTCCTTTTTTTGTTTTCTGCACGACGCTTTTGTTCTTAATAAGTACGGGGGGTCATTTTTACCAGTCGTGATTTACAAAGTTTTCTCAAAATTTAAACTTTTCAGATTTCCCAATGGCAGATGTTTAAATTCTTCCTCATCTCTCTGGTTATTTCAGTCAGTTTACTGGACCTCGCATTTTCCTAGTCACAATTGTCTCTATCTTTCCTTTGTATTCTTTATCCGTCTTTTTCTTTTGACTCCCTTTTTTATACTTTTGTAATAAAGTGGCACCCGACTTTATCCCTTCATTTCTCTAGAATTTAATTCCTCCGTAGTTTTTTTTTATTCTTTTCCTAATTCGGGATCCGTAATCTTCCATTTCCACGTGGGCGGCTTTGGAGCTATAAACCCAATCTCCAACTTCATCCTCCCTCCTCGCCCTATGAATCTTTTTTCCACCTTTTCCAATCCTTTGTCTAATCTCTCTCTATCTTTTTCCCCCTTTTTTGCGTAAGGGTCAGAGAGAAAGTCGGGAGGAGGATGGAGGGATCGTTTTTCTCATTAAATCGCTTCATTCTCAGCCCGCACTCTTCTCTTTCTCCCTCTTTCACTCTCCCTCTCTCTCTCTTCGCACTTGTATCCCACCACCCCACGTTCACAAACTGCGTCCTCGCACTCCATGAGCTCGCAAAGCACCCAGTTGCCACGGAGATATGCGCTGCCGAAGACGGATGGGAGACGCTTTTGTCTCTTTTTCCACTGTGGGTTTTCTCCACCGATCGGATGACCTCTCCTCCACTTCTCTCCCTCCCTTTCTCCTTGTTTTCCACTCCCATACTCATCCGTTCCCTCCCTTCTCCTTCCCTGTGCCGCCACACTTCCGTTCTCTCCCATTTCTCTCTTCTTGCTCCCTCTCATTCCCCTCCCGCTCTCTCCCATTCCCCTCTCACTCCCATTCCCCTCCCACTCCCATTCCCCTCTCACTCCCATTCCCGTCTCACTCCCATTCCCCTCCCACTCCCATTCCCCTCTCACTCCCATTCCCGTCTCACTCCCATTCCCCTCCCACTCCCATTCCCCTCCCACTCCCATTCCCCTCTCACTCCCATTCCCCTCCCACTCCCATTCCCCTCCCACTCCCATTCCCCTCCCACTCCCATTCCCCTCTCACTCCCATTCCCCTCCCACTCCCATTCCCCTCTCACTCCCATTCCCCTCCCACTCCCATTCCCCTCTCACTCCCATTCCCGTCTCACTCCCATTCCCGTCTCACTCCCATTCCCCTCCCACTCCCATTCCCCTCCCACTCCCATTCCCCTCTCACTCCCATTCCCCTCCCACTCCCATTCCCCTCTCACTCCCATTCCCCTGCCACTCCCATTCCCCTCCCACTCCCATTCCCCTCTCACTCCCATTCCCCTCCCACTCCCATTCCCCTCCCACTCCCATTCCCCTCCCACTCCCATTCCCCTCTCACTCCCATTCCCCTCCCACTCCCTCCCCCGACGGCATTTCTCTCCGTCGGGGGCGATAGAAGCGGGAAATTGCATCGCGCGCGCGATTCTCCATTTCATTCGCCCGCTCACTCCCATATTCCTCTTATCGTTTTCATCTCTCAAACTCCACGTTGAATCGCTCGAGTATTTTTGCGTTTATTTACCCGCTTGGGGTCAACTACACAGTTTGAAAATGTCGCGTCATCTCCCGTGCCGCCTTCCGTTTGAATTTATCCCAATGCTATGGAGTCTCGTTAAAGTCATGCCCGTTATTTGTGGGACGTAGAGACGCGCCGCTATTTTTCGAAATCCTGCCGAGTTATACTGGTGCCCATTCCGTTTTCGATTATTGTGTTGGAACTAACGAGGAAATTATTTTTTGCTAACGCCGGCGGGTCTGGGTCATGCTTCAAAAATGCCCACGAAATAAAATAGTAGCCGATCTGAAATTTCACGTTGCGTACGCTGATATTTCCTCTCCGATAAAGGGCGGACGGGAAAAAGCTCTAATTCTTCCTAAGCCGATATCCTTTTCATCGTGAGCCGATGGTCGGCAGCGGTCACCGCAGCGTCATCTCCCGTCTTGTAGATTCCTACAGTCCCGGCTCTAAAAAAAAAAGCACATCACTAATCCTTTCCATCTGTTCCATCCACGTCGCTTCTCTCCGCAGTCGCTATGACTTGTTGGGACAATAAAACTTCTGGCCCTATACCCTACCTCTCCGTTCTTGGAATAACTCTTTCCGCCTGTGAGCCCTTTTTCGGTTTAGTTTTATTTTTTCGCCCTTGGAAAGAATACTAGAGGCTGGTCTTAAAACTTAAGAGGGCTCTCTCTCTCTCTCTCTAATATTCTCTGCCGCCACGCCCTCCCTTGTCTCCGAGAGACCTTACAAACCGCGTCTATCCTCCTCCTCCTCGGCCAGTGTTTCTGTGTGCTCGTATGCGTCGCGATGAGTCCGTCTAGGGTTCCTTACCGAGGTAAGCCGGGATACCGACGCCACCCATGTTCCGCCGCCGTTCCTGTAAGTCTCCCAAACACCACTCTCTCTCCCTCTCTAAAATCGCTCGTATGTACTTTCCTTTGAAGGAAGTTAGGTGTTATATCCCCCCAGTCGTCGTTTTAAAATATCTGCAGCGTTTACGTTATTTATTCACGACCCACGCCGCTTATAAAAATAAACACTTGCTGATGCGCCGTTAAAACACACAGAGACCAACCCGCTCGCACGTGCCCGTCCATTTGTTTAAAACTTAAGTTTGTTTAGAAAATTTTCGCTGTGAACTATTTATATCGCGGTAGTTGCGTTCATTTCGCACATAAAAATGAAACACCAAGTACAGCTACGGTTTTTCCGTGTATGAGAGTTCTTCATTCACATATCACATTTTACCCTTACTTTCTTTCATATGATGCGATTTAGCTATCCCAGGTCTCTTTCATACTCTACAGTTGTTTTATCAATTCTGTCCAATAGAGCCACTCGTGAATTTTTATCTTTTCCATCCGTAAATATCCATTTTCTGTGGGCATCTTTGTGCCTGATTTTCCTTTTGAGCCCTTCGACTCGAGAAAGTCTTTAAAGAGTAAGTAAATGCCGATCCTCATCTCCCTCATCTCCCCATCTTCTGTTACCCTCCACTCGAGACAAAATGTTGTATAACCGTTTATTCCATTTCGTTTAAAAAGAACCTTTCCAACTAGATTTCACCATCTCGTCAGACTCCCTCAAAGCGGTGAGTTGAGGCGGGGAAGCCCATACTCAGCTCCCCGTCCTCTTTATTTTAACCAGCCTTCCCTCTCTCTCCATCCCCCTTCTCTCCCTCCTCCCCCTCCTCATCCCTTTCCCTCTCCTCCTCCTTCTCTCCACCGCCCGTTAATTCACGACCGACTTTCATTTTCCTCTCCCTCTCCATTGTTTCCCTCCCAACGCCTCTTTGACGATACCGGAGCAAACGCCATTGTTTCTCGTCTCTCCAAGTAATCTCTCTCTCTCTTTTACTCGCTCTCCTTGCAGCCGATATTTCGATTCCTCTTAACATCTCGCCCTTCCTTTCAGTTTTATAATAATCCCCCTTCCTCCACCTTTTTTTCTCCTCGTAATTTTTTGGCATTTTTTTCCGCGAGCTCTAGCTGTCTTTGACGTGCGACTGTATCGGCTATATCATTTGGTACGTAGCAATTTGGCGTTGCTGGTAGTCGAAGCGTTTCTTTTTTTTTTTTCGGAATGATTACCAGTTACCTTATATAGTCGCCATATTTTGTCCGGCGATATGAATAAATTGAATTTGTTGTCATTATTATGCTTCTTAAACTGCTGGGTTATTGCATTAATTCGTGATTGTGAACATATTAAAACCTCTTACTTAAGTAATAGATTTTAAGGAAATAATTAATCCATAATAATTTTTTGTTGTTGTTTATCTTTTTATAAAACCGCTTTCTTGCTATTATAATCCAAACCTCGCATGCGTTTTCAAAAATAAAATGCATTACCTACCTTATAGCTGGAGTCCTTTTGATATAACACACATTGAACTATCAGTGAATTAACATCCAGTTATGGCTATCTTATAACTGAAATACATGTGTGGTTTACTCTGCAATTTCACTGTTAAAGGATTTATCTGGAACTCGTATGCACGCGGTTAAAAACAAAAAATTAACACCTGGCGGTTTTATTTAACTAGAAGAAAATAATTATTCGTCCTACTTGAGTTAATCTTCTACGTAGTATACTCGTCCTTAATAAAAATCAACCCTTCAAAAAGAAACACGTTTAACATTCATGTTGTTTTTATTGTAAAAATTCAGGGATTCATTCATTCGCCATCGGGTGAATAAAATGTCCAAGCGTTCCTTTTACATACCGTCTGCGGTTACATTTAAGGATCCTCTTTTCCTCCCACCTCTTTTTCTATCGCTTCTTTCTTCTTTCTCTCCTCTTTTTCAACCCCTCGTTCCGAAAACAAGCGTCCTTCGCAACACAAATCTCCTTGACGCCGAATCGGTCGCGTATTTAAAAAAGAAAAAGGCGGCCAAACAGGACATGCACTATGGGTAATTCCACCAGTTATTTATTCATTCCAGTAAAAAATAAAATGTTTATTCCTCTTCATGGTTTTATTTCTTTAAGTAAGAAAGAGAGGTTTTTTTGTAGAAGCAGTGGCTTTCATTCTGCTCGTGACATGGGAGTCGCACATACCGGGCCTCAAAGAATTCCCGGCGTGCATTTCGGGCAGCGCATGGAGTAGTATTTCCCCAACCGACGCAACATTCACGGCCACTCTCTGTTTCGTTTTGTTCCGATGTATAAGCCCCGAGACGAGGGAATTCTCAGAGCGATTCGTAGAGAAACTTTTGCGGCGGCGGAGGCGGCTTCGTGTGCGGCCCCGTCTCTGCCCCCGCCGCCCCTCGTTCCTTCTTTCCTTCCTTCCTCCACTTCCAGTTCGGCCAAGGCTGTTTCTCACATCGAATGCCGATGCACGCACGCAGTTCTTCGGGGGCTCCAGGGGGTGGCGGAGGAGAAGCAGGTTGAGGGTGGCGTGAAATGAGGCGGAATGTTAGCGTGAAAACGACTTTAGTGCGACCTTGGCCGCCGGTAGAAGTGAAGAGAAAAAGCGCGGGAAATAAAAAATTGGCAAAGAAGGGGTTCTGGAGAAAGAGTAACGTTTCTTCCATCCTTCACGCGACTAAAGAAAGGATTTTTCGGGTTGTGAGTTTCCTCGAGCGGTGTAGCTTTCGCCGGTGCATTCTACGCCCTACGATCGTTCTTAGGGCTGTCCTGCGCTGGAATCAATCTGGGATGGCTACCCTCGTCGCGGTCTTTCTATGTCTGCCACCCCATCTCCCGCTGGGAGGCTTCTACGTCGCCCCTTTCCTATTCTCCATACCGCGAGAACCTCGGAAGCTTTTCATCTAGCCCTTCCCTTCTTCCTCTCCCTCTCGACTAAATTGCTAAACGCGCGTGTATAAATGCAGGCGCCGGAGAAAAGGTCGCGACCCGCGCGCGGCTCTCTTGCGATCGCGTTCCTGGCGGAGGTTAGGCGAACTAACCTCTTTCTTTTTTTCCGTCGTTGTCCTTGTGGGCAAAGATAGCATGCGCTTTCTTGCTATACGTCTCTCGTCGCTGAAGCTGACCTCTCACTAGTGCCAACCCGTCTTTTATTTCCGGGTAACAAATCCTGTGCCCTTCTCGCCCTATACACCAAACGTACCGCACTCACCCGTTTATAAGAGCGATGCATCGTATCCGAGAACGCCATTGTCAACGTCGATTAATTGTTGTTGTAGGTGACCGGAAGTCGCAAGATTAATACGCTAAACGACTAACCGTGGTCATGTCAGCCCTACGATGCATTACGTTAGAGGACTGTTGCTTGGTGTTGTAAATTTGAAACTAAACTTTAAATATTGGAGTAGTTATAAACTGCGAGACTGATTTACTTTAAAATAATAGTTCAATGTATGTATCTATTTTTATGAATTAATTAAATTATATACTTAGTTCAAGAACGAGCACTTAAAAAAGTACTGGTCTCAGGTATCTCTAGTAGCCAAAAAAAGGTTATAAAAACTGAGATAACTGAGTACTTTTTAAAGTGCTCTTTCTTGAATCGATAATTCCTGTTGAATTCTATAACTAGTGCCGCTAATTTTGAGAATATTTCAATAATATTATGTTTTAGGCTCGCATATAAAATTGATTATAGATAGGAGAATAAATATTAATCGAGCATGTGGTATAAGCTGATAAAAAGAAAATTTTCCGTAACACTCGGATTATTCCAATTTTTCCCTATCCTCTAGTCTGTTGCGAGCTTTAGACATCCGAATATCCTAACCACCGAAGTGAATATCGCTAATTTTCCGCCGCAGGTAATTTACTCTAAAACTTCCCGAAGACTTTTCTCTCGGTCCTAATTTACGGTTTAAGTAGATTTTGGAGTTGGATCAAGAAAAATTCTCCTCCTCCCCCCCTTCTTCTCTCTCACTCACTTCCACTACATCTCACCCGTATTCCATGCGCGTGATTTAAAAGCAAAGTTTCATTGTTTACGGATTTGGTCTCGTCGTTCCGTCTATTTTTGTTGCGATGCTTCTCTCTTTTTTTGAGTTTGCGAAAAAAATAGCCCCGGAGATTTATTCAAATCTTCGTCGCATTTATCTTCACCTCTCCGCCCTCGCCTGCCGAACTCTTCTCTCTAACTCTATCAACTTCTTCCACCCACACTACCCGAATCGCCCCTTCTCCATCCCTCTCTCAACCCCGCCCCTGCGCGGGTTTCGCCCCCCCTCCCTCTCCTCCACCCCTCGGCAACCCCTTCCTTCGTTCCGAAACATGCGGCCCCATTTCCGCCTCTCCGATCTCCCTCGCTCCCATCCCTCCTCCTCTTTCCCTTTTTATCGTTATATTCACCCTGCTCCTCCCACCCCCGCCTTCCACCCCCTCTCGCTTCGTTCCTAACCTTTCTTTCCTCCCTACCTGGATGCCGAAGACGAGGTTGCCAAGTCGTTCATTATTGTTCAGAATCCCTTAACGTAACCATGCCTTTAAGCTCTTGACGAATGGCGCTTTTAAAGCGAATGCCAATATGTGTTTCATTTGTAGCTAGCTGCTCGGAATTGGCTTCGGATGCGTTATTTCTCTCCGTTCGTCCGTGGAAGCATTCGTCTCCCTATTTAAAAAATAAAGACGCGTCGCGTCGTTTAGAGAAAGGTTGAGTAATCGTTTTCCTGGCTAATTAGTGCGCCCGATTGTCAATTGCGATGCTTCTCTCGCGGTGGTACGTATTTGGAGGGTGTTAAGGCGTATATTGGATTTAGAGATTCGGGTATTTGCAGTGGTTCACGTTTGAATATTCTCATGATTACCTGTAAAATTTAATTAAGCTTGCTTGTATTTAAACTATTTTTTCTAATTAATTTTAATGAAATTTGTACGTTTTAAGTAGGACCCATTTTCCTTTCGAATTTATTATCCGAGGTAAAGTATAGTAGTTATCTCCCTGCAGCTGTTTTTATTTTACCCTTTAAATGTACGTGTACAATTGAATGGAAAGAATAAAGTGCCGGTTTTTCGTTAAGATCGCTTCCGTGCTTTCTTTAAGTCGATTATTGGCGTTTTGGTTAATGCTCGGCTGTCCATTCAGTGACTGTCTGGATATATATCCTTCATGTGACGAAATATTTTTGGAAATCTAAGCATCGATACTGTTTTTTTTCCCATTTTTAACTACCTAAATATTTTCTCTTTTATGTATGCATGCAAATTAACTCTGTTTTAACCGCGTGGACACCAAAATTAACCAAGGTCCTTTCGCTAAAAAAAAACAGAAATCACGAAAATTTTCCCCGTATAACTTTTGGAAATCCGCCTTGGTCTCTTAGTAGCGATACAAACAGCCTCATCCGCCGCAGACGAGGCTCGAATCCGAAAAGGAATAGGAGGTAAAAACTTTCTAGCAAGCTTCTCCGGAATTCCAAATCACCCCGAGTCCCCTCCGACCGGTTCCGGTTCGATTCCCTCTCGGGGTAATGTACTCTCAACCCTGCGTCTCCTCCATTAGCGAAGCTCGTCCGCAAAGAGATGACTTTTATTGAAAGCGAAATCTTTTTCGCTTAGCATTTTTTCGAAAGCGCGATTTACGTCTCGAGCGTTGCACTCTTTCGAGTGGCTTTCAGTGAACCTTTGCTCGACGCGAAGTGCAGGTGAGGAGAAGAAGAATGGAATCATCTCGACCGCAGGACGTGGCTTCGCACACCTCTCTGCTGATAGGGGAGGAGCGGAGAATCGGCAACACCGCTTCACCCTCTCTCTCTCTCCCTCTCCTGAGCGTCGACTCCACCTTGCTCCGCCGCTTTCTGTATCCGGCGGTGGTGTGGTGCGATGAGGGCGGCGGACGTAGGGAGGGAATACGAAAGGGGGAGAGAGAGATGGGGAGAAAGGGAGAGGTGGGAGGGCAGAGTGGGATTCGTTGGGCCCTTCCGGCGGAATCGCAGCGAATGCAAGGGATTTATAACCTTTATCTCGCTTCGAAGACGTAATCCGAACCTATTTTCGCATCATACTAGAACGTCGGGCGTTGGAATACTTTTTCTCTATTTCCTCCTTTTCCGCAAGTCTCACGGACTGGCTTGCCGAACAGAACGCCGTCTTTTACGCTATTACACCCATCGCGAGGCTGTTGGATAACCAGCGTCTCTTCACCGATCGACTCATCGGATCAGCCCCATCTTTCATTCCCCGCCCTCCCCTCAACCCATTCTAAGATTAATTAGAGCCCTCCATTCAAAGAGTACCAAATTAAATACTTTGGAGCTACATATAGTAAACAGCTTTTGTAACGTTCACGCTAGAAACTAAAAACTTCTGTCGGTTGTAACTGGATAACATTCTGTATTTTCGTATCATTATTTCACGGATCTTTTTGCTCTACCCACCCTTCCTCATGTTACTTGTCCTGCCATCTCTCGATGAAGGAGCGTAGCTTTATTTTATCCTCGTTATTCTGTTCTGGAACACGTTGCGTTGTTTTAACACGTAAGGTAGTCGAATTTTTAAATAAAAAATAACTTCTCACCTGCGATTTCACTCGTTATAGCCTATTAAATGGATCATATTACGCAGTAGTTGAATTTCCATCTCCTCAGAGCAATAAATAATTTTCTTGCCGCAACATAATTTTCATCGCTCCCGTACAAGACTCCTGGCGATAGAAAGTCTTCCGTCTATTTGGAGCAGATAGAGAATAGCGCGGCGCTTCACGCTCAACAGCTCCGATGCTAACAGCGCCCACTGGTTTGCTGCGAGTAATTAATTGATTCGTAATGCAACTGCAAGGTTGCTCCGAGCCGCCGATCGCGGAGTGGCGCCTCCTCCCGTTACCCTCCCGACCTCCGCCTCTCTCCCTATTCCCGTTTCGCCCTTCACTCCCATCCACGTGCATCTCGTATTTAAATTCTCTTTGAAATAAAACTTCAGCGCGCCTCGGGCGACCTATCCGGAAAGCTACCCATGCATTATTCAGCACTTGTTTGTTTATCCTTTTTTAAATTCGGTTTGAAACTTTAGGCACTTATGGTGATGCGTGCGCCTTGGCTCGCTCTCCTTTCCTCGTTAAATGGACTGCCGCGGAAGGGCTCAAGAAACAAAAAGGAATCGCTCTTTTTTATCCCCCGGAGCCGCCCTTCCGTGGGGCAGCGGGCAGAATACCGCCGCCGCCGCCGCTCCCAGACTCTTACATTCGCTCTTTGCGGCTTTTCTCATCGTCGCGTTTTATCGCTTGAAATCTTGCCCGGTTCGTATCTACTATTAGGAACTATCGAATCTACCTTGCAAAACGGTGTTAAGAGAGGCCATTTATACGCACCTTTACCAATAAACTTGTCGATTCGTAAAGAAAGTCTTCGTACTAGCGTTTTAATTGACTAGATTGCAGCTTAGTTTATATTTATTTATATTTAGCCAGCTCATAAACAGCGCCTTTTTCATTGAGAGTAACAACGATAACAAAGACCAGGCTCTCTGCAGAATTTTAACCCGCAACCCTACATTGTAAGCCGGACACGTTTAGCACACTTCTTCTATGACCGGGAGTAAGTGTTCGAATCCTGCCGAAAATGCGAAAATTCTTTTTCTGCTTACTATTTGATGGTCAGATTCTAGATGAAATTTGTTTCATCGCAATAAATTAGTGAATATAGACCATAAATCGTGAATTTGTCTCTTATTCAGCTATTCATCTGACGCCTAGCAATACTTTTTTGCCTGGCCTGCAACCGCTTCTCCTCACCCTTTGCTTTCCTCTCGATTTTATTCCTCTGTAGCTGGCGATCATTCTTTCTCCCATCCCTTTCATTCTCTGACCCCCTCCTTTACCCGCTCGATCACATTCGTACTCTCCCTTCTTCTCCGTTTTTTATTTCGACCATCGTTTGCCTGCGCGGCGAGTTTTATCCCCGTTCCGACAAAAATCCCGACTGTGCAACGGGGGTCGAGGGGAAGGGGGGAGAGGGTCTGTCTACGCAACGCAAAGTACTGAGGGAGCAGCGGGATGGTAGTGCTTAACCGGTCTCCACGAAATTGCTCTCATGTCGCCGGCAGTAGTGTGAGTTTCGTTCGACCTCAGTGCTGCTTCGCTAACTCCCTCCTCAGCCATTTGAAGTACTTAAGTTCATTAGGACCCGTAAAGATGTCTCCAGAAAGGGCAGCGAGCTCCTAAATATTTATCGCCTCTTAGTTTCCTTCTATTTTAGACGAAATAAATTCTCGTAAGATCTTATGGTATTTCGAATGCGCTGTTTGCTAAATCGCAAATGATGCACAAAAAGCAGATCATTCGATAAATTGCGCGAATCAGTTGTGCTTTCCTGCTCTTTAATTCTCCATCGCTTTTCGTTGGAGCGTTACGAACGACTTGAGCTTTTTTTTCTGGTGATTCGATCCTTAGCCACCAGAAAGCACTAACATCCGCGTATTTTCATATTTAGTTCTTTAAAAATTAAAAATTCTAAAAGTTTAATTCTGTGAGAATTATTCGAGTTTTTCTGATATTTAACTGTGTTCTTATCTTAAAGTATGCGCGCAAAATGAAAACAGATCGTAAATAAAATAACGGAATGAATTGGAAATGTTCATCGAGCTTGATTTTTATGCAATCGTACGTATTTGTTACCTAACTGTTAACAACGGTTGAATTTGGATTAGTGAGACATTGTCGCCTGAAGTTGTTCTTATGCCACAAGGAAACTTATTAAACCCTATTATGCTAATAAATTACTTACATTTTTATTTCTTATATCCCCCCAAATCCGATCCAAACAAAATTTGAAGGTAAAATGACGAAATGGAAATAGCGATTTCAGTGAAAATTGCTATATAAAAGTTATTTCTAAATAAAAATAAATGTGAAGAGATATTTCAGTGGATTTGAGAAAGACGCTAATATGACAAGAAAATTTACTTTACTTTTACTTTTCGAAAAATCCATTTTCCCCGCAATTTAATCTTTTCATCAGCGATCTAGCGAAGTTTTTCTGGCGTGAATTGGCAAGGAAGTGAAAGAGGGTCGTTATAGCTCATGTGGTGCTCGAAAGAGTCTGTCTCATAGCAATCCTTAAAAGATAATGAAAAACTGTTTTTGCATAGTTGCTCGGAGGGAACGATATTTTTCCATTTCTTGCCGCGAGAATATCGAATTTCGCGGTGAAGTTGCTACTGAAACTCCGAACGAAGAGAGATAGAGAAAGGTGTTCCTCTTAGAAACTTGGATTTCAACGTGCTCAGAATTCTTAATTAGTATCCGAGGAACGAGTGAACATACTAAGATGGGTGGAGATGGAGCTTTACGTAAGTTATCTAAGAAATAAAAGTGCAATGTGAAATTAGTTCTAGAGGAATTAAAATTCCGTACTTATTCACGCTTGGTATGAGGGCTTTCTATTAAATTAATACATTAAGTAGGAAGATAATGTGCTCCGCTGTTAAATATTTAGGTTATTAAGCTCTATTAATTCTCTATTTGCATACCAAGAATTTACAGGAGGAATTAATCTATTATTTTTTGAAAGCGAGCCAGTAAATTGATAAAATAAGTCAACTTTGGTGAAGCATTTTTCAAAACATCCTTTTATAAAGCAGAAACATGAGTAATTTATCAGGCCTTTTATGAGCGATATGTAATGATGAGGTATATTTTTGAAGGAACACGTTGGAGTTTCTAAAAAAAATCCCCTCAATGTGATTCTCTCACATAAAAGATGAGGAGACGAGTGAATTTTATTCATTAAAAAAATGAGGAGATAACAAATCGAATTTTAAAGGCCCGACAATTTCACACTTGTGTTTTCCCAACCTTCACATTTCAAATTCTCTTTTCTCTCTCGTTTTAATAAAACTTTTACATCCACCGCATTCGATAAAGCGACGCTCCCAAATTTTCCGTGTTGAATTAACCCGTTCTTAATGGGAGGAAAGCATTTGTCCTCATTCATATTTAATTGACTCCGTCGTATGAGCCGACGCCCAACGTATTAACTAAAAGTGACTTCGCTTGTCACAGTTATTATGGTAAAATCGGCGACAAAAATAAATAACTCAAACGTTATGCACGCTTCTCTCTTTTTCTCACCAAAACAGGCGTTCCAAAGGTCGCCGATCTTCCCTCCCTCCCCTTCGGCACCTTTCGTAAAAGAAAAAGGGACCCCCCCCCTACTCTCTTTTTCTCCCCTTTTCCATCCTCCCTCCCTTTCTCTCCCTCTTTCCCATTCTCTCCCTCCCCCTCTTGCCTTGCGAGATTTTTCGCGCGGTCCAGTGGGTCGAAGAACTGCGGAAAGAGATTTTTCGAGACGTTCCTTAATCTCTTATGCGCTTTTGTTTCTTTTTTTTTTTTTGAATCTTCGTCGCAGATTACGCAGTCCCTTTCGTTCGTCCTTTGTCACACTCCCTCCCTCCCTCCCTCCTCCCTATTCCACCGCTCCAGGGACACTCCAAGCGCCGGCGGCAACGGCACTGCTGCATCCTCCGCCCCTCTCTTGTTTCCCGCGCCCTCGCTATATATTTTTTTGAGTATTCAGTTGCCGCCTTTCTCTCTATCTCTCCCGGCGAGTCTTTTTTTTCCCTCGAAGGCGTTCGGAGGGAAGCAAGGAAAGTGCATAACATTTGAAGGGGTTGGCTCATCCGTGAAGGGGAAAGGTAGGAGGAAGAGAGAAGAGGATCGACGAGGAGAGTGTGGGAAGAAGCGATGGTAGGGCGAAAAGAGCGCCACCTACCCGTAAAATAAAGAGTAAAAAGCATATTCCGTGAAGTTCTTTGCTGTCCTAAATAAGGCGTCGGGATGGAAAATAAGAAGCTTCTTTTGTTCGTTTCCGTCCCTTCTCTCTCTCCCTCCCCCCTCCTCCCCTCCCCCCCTCTCTCTCTCTTTCTTGACTCTTATGATGCCGTAGAGATTGGATGATATAAACTGGAAATAATACTTGAGCGAAAATAGGCAAAAGTCTCGAGTAATGTCTCATTCCGAAGTTCACTTTCTCTTTAGAGTTCTCTTTGTCTTGCTTCCCCTCTGTTTATGTCTGCCTTTCTCTCTAACAAATATATTTCGTGTCTCCATGGGATCGTTAAACTTGAGTTGTGAACGAATAAAGTTCGATATAGCTGAAAATTGCAATCATTTCTCATTAATTTTACTCGCCAATAAAGGGAACATCATAAGGAAAACTATATTTGAAATAAAATGTTTATTGGTAAAAAAAAAATAACCTTATGATCCTAAGGGGTTGAAGTGTATGTTGTTTTCATTAGCGGAATACAACGAATTACGTCTTAAATTTTTACCTCAATGAGGCATTTCAAGTAGGAATCTAAAAAAAAAGATGTTTAACAGTTTCTGTAATTCCCAAACATTTTAAAAGCGTATTGAACCGTTCGACTAAAATATGTAGATGAAGTCGTTTCATTCCCCGTGTTTCGAGAATATATTCTCCAATTTTCCGCCTTAATGGTCTTCCCTTCTCTCCCCCAACCCGCTCTTATCTCCCCGTGTTGTCCAATCGGTCTACCTCTCTCTTTCGCTGCCTTTTCTCTCTCTTGTTCTCTTTCTATCACCCTCTCTCTCTTCTTCCTCTCTCCGCCACTTCCGCTCTTATCTTCCGTCATCAAATGCGCTACTCTACCTGACGTACTTATCTTCTCCTTCGCAATTCGCCCGTCCATTCTCTCCCCGTCTTTTTTTATTCCAATTGTTTTTTTCCCTCGCTTCCGACTTGAAGAATGCAGTCGTTGAAATCATTTCTCTCCCGTTCTGCTGTTTCCTTTCTCCCGTCCTCTTTATGTCTTCGCGCAGGGACTCGGTCTATTTTCCGCCCCCTCCCTCTCTCTCCCTCTCTCTCCTTTTCTCTCGCTGAAACTCTTCGCGATACCCGAGTTTTTTTTAAGGTTATTTTTCTTCTTTTTTTCGTTATCGTTATCCCTTTTACCCTTGTGTTGTTTTTTCCAACGGGCGAGTCGGAGGAAACCGAAGGAGAAGAAGACTTTCTTTTCGCACGAGTGAGTACTGACCTCCTCTTTATACTCCATCTGATACAGCTCACAGAATGACAAAATGATTTCGGAAAGAGAGGCTTTGTTATATCGTTTTGTTGCATCGTTCTCATTTCCGTTGTGTTTTCCTCTCTCTCTCTTATTGGAAGAGTCTTGGTGTTGCCGCCTCGTTCGATTCCCCTTCCTGATCTTCACGTCACTTTCTCTCTCTCCTTCGTCTCTTTGTTATGTAAACCGCATTCCGTAGAATCTGATCCGAAACTTGCATACTTACCTACCATAAATGAAATGATATGAAACATAAAAATGAGATGAAATAACGAAACGAACGGTTGGCGATGTACAATAAATTGTATTAGAGAAAATAATGAAATTAACCATTGAAATTGATCGATGAAAATATCTGTTGAAATTAACCTACGAAGTTAAGATATTAAATGACCCAATGATATGAATAGTTTGCCGAATGGCAATTATTAATTTAAATTTAAATTCTACCATATTGTTATCGTATGTAACGTGCTATCAAATACATCCGAGCCCATCGCATTGTTTCCTTCGTGAAAAGCGTCTTACCCCCTCAATGAAATATTTTCGATAGCAATTTAAAAAACTAACCTAGATTTATATCACCGAGCCGTCGATAAGCAGTTGTATCCTTAATCTTATGCAACCATCACAACTCAACTCAAAACTATGCATAAATATACGTACTTATTAACACCCATCGAAGCTATTATAATTCAAATTAAAAGAACAATGAGACAAGTAAGGAATAGGAATATGTCAGAGAAAATTGCTCTGGGGTATTCATTCAAAACTGTTATAAAGATTATCGTGTGGATCTCCATCTTTTTATTCTTCTCGGATGGTGGAGAAAGAATCCTAAATTTTCATTAAAATAAAGTTTCTCACGTTCACTGTTGTCTGAAAAAATCAGATAAATATCTCGTTCGGAGAAATTGTTTATGTAAAACCTATTAAGCAATCGGGTAGAAAGTGAGAGTAGAGGGAATCATTCCGGAAATTACGCCAAATATGAAGAAACAGGTTAATTGAGAGAGGGTGTAATACGAATTCCCCATTTGGAACCATTCCCTCTCCGGGACTTAAGAGATTTGAGACCTGGAAAGTAATCTCATTCCTCAAATCTCAACCCCGCCTCTCGCCTCCCCCCTCTCCCCCCCTTTCCCTCTCCCTCCCGCGTAATGAAGACGGAATCTTAAATAAGTTTTCTCATTAGAGACGGCGGGAGAGAGCATCGCCAGACTCGCTCCCAAAGTGGCAAGGGGGATGGGGATAGGCGGTGGGGAGGCTGAGACACTGCATCCGATCTCCCCATTTACCTCCGCCCCACAGCCATCCCCTTTCCTTATTATTCCCGATTTTAAATTAAAATTTCATACTCCTCGTCCTTTCACGCACCTCACTGCTTCCAAACCAATGAAAACACACCGATCCCTCCTCCGCGTTTGTTCTTGTGCTTGTGGTATGGCGGACGATCCGGCCGCAGCGCCAGAGGGGCGGGACGACGTCTCACCGAGCAAACGTGTCAACCAAAGAAAACACGTCCACTTAGGGACACCGCCCGATTTCGTTTCATATCCTAATTGGCGTAAAATCGGTGTAAATGAATTTAAGAAAAGGAAAAATAATTTATTACCTTAGTGTGTTTCTTTTTTAATTGGATACCCTGATACTTTAACAAGCATGGCACCATCTCTTTCGCAAGCGGAAAGTTGTTTTTTATTTAAGATATTAACCTCCAATTATCCTGTTATTTTCATAGTTTTACCTATTTTTTATATTAATTTCTATCAGAAATATTACACTTATTAACAAATTGAGGGGTTACATTTTTCTCGTCTTCACTCACATTAATCTTTCTCTCTGTAACTCGTTTTCTAGATAGGTTTGGTTCCATGTTTTAAAATTATCTTATGGAATAATGCTATTTTTCCGTTCATACGCAGCTCCACTCGAGTGAGCGAGAAACGGCGTCTTTCGATGAAATGTTTGATTTGGGGCGAAGAGAAAGGAAAAGATGTGAAATATCGCATTATAGCGCTAATGAAAATAAAGGAATACAGAAACCCACAAAGCTAATGAGTTCGGATGTAGCGCTCCGTAAGTGCTTTGCAAACAGTTGTCAGCGGTCGTGGTCAAGTTTTAGTCGTGCTAATGAGCGCTGAGTAAATAAATTAGGATGAAGTGGGTTTTTGTGCCCGTGTATTCTGAAGGATCGATAATATTTTAGTGTTAATCTATCGAGATTTAAAAATTAAAATTTCATATGCAATTGTAAAATATTTCCGTGGGCAACGAAGCCGAAACACGGATGAAGACGAAGGATTTGAGTTTGTCGTAACACGTTCCGGTTGGCTGAACAAATATCTCAATCTTAAAGGGTTCTGCTTCAGAGATATCCTGTCGCCGTTACTTCGCCGTGTGAGCGCGGCAGCCTCGCGGATTTAAAAAAAATTATCGCGATACGTCACACGGAGGGAAGTCCTTTTATGCCTTCATCGAGGCGAAGCATCCCCCGCAGGGAGACTGCGTTTCTTTCCTTTCCTTTCATTTCTATCTATCCTCATCCTGACATCAGTTTCTTCTTCCACTTTATTCTGCGTCTTCCTGCGATGCGCCAAAACCTTTCTTTCCGAGCGACCTTCAACGCTAAGCGTCGTCGAATCTCTGCTCCTGCATCGGAGAGATTACCCCGCTTATTTCTTCTCCCGACGTCTTCCACCGAACGCTTTCCCTTACGCATAAATCTCTCGATCCATTCCAATCCCTGAATCCCATCCTCCAGTGTTCCTCCTTATTTCTCCGGTGTCTAATCCAGTGGGACGGGGTTGCATTTCCCCTTCCCCTTTTACCACACACACACACAAACACGCGCTCAACGACCACCGGGATCCTTCCTCTGCGAGTCCCAATGCTGCTGAGTTTCAGGTCGTCAAAAACGTGACTCAAGAGTACATCGCTGCGGTTTACGTGTGGGGGACAGGGAAGAGAAGTTTCGAAACTACTTCTCATGACTTCCCTTTACGTTAAAGTCTGACTCTATATCTCTCTCTAACACTCTGTCTGTTATAGCCATTTTATCCCATTTAATTTCCCCCGCGAGCAATTTTAAGTCGCAAATATTTTTGTTTAAGATGAGTCATTTTCTATTTTTTTCTTCTTTAATGGGTGTCTGGAGAGACATTAAACGTACGCTGCAGCGGATAGATCGTGGACCACTCCTTCGTTGTTTTTCTGGGCTTCTTTAATTTATTGTACTTTCTTACTTAACTCGTATTCATGAATTACAATTTCGCCGTAATTTTACTTTCATCGAGTTTAAAGTTATCTTAATTATTTCAGATTTCAGCTGGACTTTCGTTTCAAATCTAATTAAATTTAAAGTAATATGTCTGCCCAACGGTGCAAGCTTCAACATGAGTATTTGAGTTTTTTAATTACCGGATCATTTACACAGGCCTAATTCACTTAAATAAGGTATAAATAGGTTCATTTGTGAAGGAGATTGATGAGGACTCGTGAGACTCCCTGCCCATTCGCATTTGGGGAAGTTTCTCGGCTTTATGCAAACCTGTCATCGAATAAGCAATTCGAAATGTTAAAAGGAATTATAATCCTAAAGAGAGCTGAATGGGGAAGGCGAGTTTCGCAGAGGGAAGGCAGCTGTGGCGCGGACGAAGAGGGATGGGTTCGGTAATGAGTGACCCGCTGCTTAATTGATTGACTGTTTACCGCGGAGACGCATAGAGGAGCAGGGAAGCACTCTTTGGTGTCCATGTCGCGTGGTGTGAGGTGCGACACTGGAAGGAGGGGGAGAGTAACCGATCGAATATCTCTGGCAGTGCTCGCACATACGCATGTAATAAGGTTGGCAGTTGTGTAGTGTGGATTACGTCTGTCGCGGTCTATGTCGCTCGCTCTCATGGTGTAAGGACTAGACTAGTCTTTACACCATGGCTCGTTCTCATCTCTCTTCGCCACGACGACCTAGAAAACGCTATACCTCCCTATCCTTTCCGCGCCATGATCCATCCATTCCTTGCGAATTATCAATTATCTTCACTTCCATTTTTATGCGATTAAAAACTCTCATTGTAGCCTTCATCCCTAGATGTCTCTCCGCTGTTTGCAATTTTACGCTTGCATCCTCATGTTCCGTTTTTAAAATTATTTATCGAAGCAAACTAATAGGATGGCTGTTCGGTTTGTATATTTTTTGTGTAACGATTACCGCGTGAGCCGAAGTTGTCGCTAGCGATAAAAAGCAACACAAACGTGTCATTAGACGAGGACATGGCTGCCGTATTACTAGAAATAAAATTCTGAAGTTTCAGATTTAAAAAATGCCGGTGAAGAATATAGACGTTTTAATTCCAGGATCTCCTGAAAGGAAACGCGCTTCTTGCGTGCATTACTTCTGTTTGTTTTATTGCTTTACCGTTCTCTCGATTAATTTTAAGTAATTTCTGGCTCAGTTCAAAGCAAGAGGAATTAAGAGCTATCTTGCCAAGTGGATTATGTGACAGTTAGATCAGTTGAAGAAGTTCATAAATAAGGTTTCTTGCGTCACAGTTGTACTTTGGGTCGCCTTTCTTCGCAGCGCGATTTAATTTTATACCCATTCCGATGCTTATCTTCAGCCACCGCAGATCGATTTCATCCTTTCTAGTTTTAGTTGGCTAGCCAAGGTCGCCGCAATATTCCAGTACACGAAAGCACCAGTTCTTAAAATATTTTTGCTTCTTCTATCATATCTGAAGATTCATCAGCACCTTATTTGGCAACCTCGACTCATTCCCAGCCTCATGCACGCGACCTTTACCCTTGCTCAAACGACTCTCTGCGCCTCCGCTTATCGCTTAGCCCTCGTCATTCCTGTGCCGTGCACCACGAGAGTCATCCTCGACCGTCTGCTCTTCTCCTCCTTATCTCATCTGGCGTCTTATTCATTAACCCATCCCATCTCTGCCTCCGGTTTCCTCTTAACTTTACACACGTCTTATCTTTTCCCCTCGGAGTCTTAAACTTTTTCTTTTTCGCCTATTCTGAAAGCCATTACGCTCGAGGATTTTTTTTCCTAACGTCATATCGAACTTGGTTATGCAACTCTCCATATTTCATTTTAATCTGGGATCGGCGGTCATGCCGGCTTAGCGTTTATTCTCCTTCCTACTCGCTTCGTCGGTTCGTTCGAATCCCGCCTAGGGCACATGGATGGAGCGCGGGCCTCAATCATCATCAAGGAAATCTCTTTCTGTTTTCCTCTCTCTCTCTCTCTCCATCTCTTTCTTGTTGGGCGATCCATTAAATGGACGTGAAATCTTATTGGAATAGTCGAGTTGGTGCGAGGAGGAGAAGGGTGTAGGAGCAGGAAATGGTGAGCGCGAGAGAACTCGTCTCTTTGAACCCATTTAACCCCCTCCGTCGCTGATGTTGAAAAATCACTTTAATATGGTTGCGCACGTCGTTTCTCTTTTTGGTCTTGGTTCCTTTTTTTCCTCCTTGTCTACCCCCCCCCCTCCGCCGTTTGCGGTATTCTTTTTTGGAATAACTGTTCTATAGTTTTTTTTTACAGCGGTCAATTGACCCATTGCAATGCCATCGCGGGTTTTCTGGTCTTACCGTTTCTTTTCCTATTTCCGTAGATTATTGTTTTTTTTCCTTCGCTTAACTTTAACGCGATGGATGTCGCGTTTGTCTATTTTCGATTTCCGCCGATTTCTTCGCCGGTTATTTACGCCGTTCCTCAATTTCTTTCCGAATGAATGTCGCGGGGGAAATTTATCCCAACCGTCACGTTTGCTCGTCTCTTTTTCACTCGGGATGCTTTTGTTCCTCCTCTCCTTGCCTCTCATTTTTTCCGCTCTCTGCTTCTCTCCCTCGTTTTCCCTTCCTTTCTCCCCACTTAAACTTCTCATCTCCCTCTCTTTCGGATCTTCCTCCCTCCGTCCGATCCGGATCCTCGCTTTTCGCCGTCTCCGAAAAAAACCCCTTCGGGTTCTCTAACCGATCCCCTTCTTGTCTTTGCCCTTGGGGACTTCCCCAACCCTCCCTGTTAACCCCTTTCGCCTACACCGCGCTCCATCTCTCGAGTGTTTCTGGAAGCTGGGGCTTCTTCTTCTTCTTCGAGAGAGAGAAATAGCGAGGGAGCGGTGTAAGCTATTCAAAAGCTGAACAGAATCCGAGAACGCGAAGTCCTATTATCCTCTTCTCTCCTTCCCTTTTTTGGGGCCCTTTGGGTCGCGTTTGAGGCCTCAATTCCACCAGACCCTCCGACTTATTCTCCTTCTTATCCTTTAGGGTCTCCTTCTTCCTCCAAGGACATTCCTTGTGGGACGTGAGCTTCTTTATTTATACTCATGGGAATCGAACTCTTTCCCTTCTGGAAAGAGATGATTTTTATTTCTGGCTCCCGGTATACGTGAGGCATCTTTGGAATCGGGTTTTTTTTTATATCATTCGTAAAATATCGTTCAAGTCGGTCTCCATTCTTTGGTACTGCGTGCGTGTTTGTGTTGGAAATCGATAAAGTCTACCAAATCCCGCGCAACTATGGTTTCTCAGCGGATACCCCGCTCGAATAAAATCTCTTGCGTGCCCTCAATGTATGGAAACAAGCGAAAGTTAACATGCGGTAAGATTTACCGTAAGAGTTAAGACGGCGTGAGTAATCATTCTCAAGGCGGAATTTTCGACGAATGAATTTATCGTTCTTGCACGATGGGCTGGTGGAAAAGTTTGTGCTTTTTATTAAGGGTGTTGGAATTTCGGGGTAAGTGAGAGGTGTGGAATCGCTCCTTCCCTCTCTCTTTTCAGAGGTGATCAAGAAGATGAGGTGGGAGGCGAAGTGGAAAGAGAAAACTAAAAGCATTCCTCTTCTAATCTAATCTAGTTTTGGCGTATCCTATTTCTCTTTCCCGTCTACGCTGGTCCTTTGCTTTCTCCTTTTCCCTTTCTGAGAATGAACGCGGGGAGACAGATCCTCTTTCCTTTTAAGCCTATAAAATTCCCTTTTTATTCTTTTTCGGCCGATCCGTTGTGTTCATTCCTCATCATTCTTAACTTTGGCGTATTCTATTTCTGTTCTGTTCACATCGCGTGTTCTAGCTTTTTGAAAATATTTCATTCCCTACTTTAGGAATAAATGGCTTAATATTTTAGAAAACATAATCTTAAGCCTAACGAGTTATTTCGAATTTTATTTGAGGAAAGTCGAGACATTACTCATCCATTGATTCTGTTATAATTCGACATTGCTTTAATAAGTACTTCGTTTAAAAAGGCGGGTTATGAGTTTGCCACGAAAAAAAAGTTCTTCTGATAATCAACCTAGAGTACTTTATTTTTAATTCAAATTTTCATCAAGTATATGTGATGAATGCTGACAACGAAAATAATTTTCCGGTTATTATAGATCCCATTAAACCCTCTCTAACTCAAAAAACCGTGTCGTTATCTCTCGCCGGAGCTATTTTCCTACGAGTAAGGTCGAGGGTCCCATTAACTCCGAGACATTCTCACATCTCCCTTATTTACACATTCGGTGAATGACGTTCGTTTCGTGGTTTGTTAAATGAAGTCCTTGCTTCGTTACAAACTTTTTTCTTCTTCTTCTTCGTGAGAGTCTGTTTTGTGAGCCAGACGGTGAATAAATTGCTTAGCTGGGGCGCGGAGTGTTCTGGCGTATCCATCGCATAAATCGAAAGAAATGCATCGTGAGGCTGACAGAGGGAAGGAGAACGGTCCGAAGACCTACCGGGAAGCCGTCCCCATGGGTAGTGTACCACTTTTCTGGCTGGTGTGACATTGCTCTTAACTATAAACTATAACAGGTTCTCTACAACTAACACATTGACCTTGATGGTAATTCGGCAAACGTGATCTAATTCTAAAAAGTCACAAAACTAATAAACTAACATTGGTAAAGTTTTATTATAACAGGATATTGACGAAAGAGTGCTTACATTTGCAAGTGAAAAAAGATTTTTTGTTTTATATCCATCGTTTTTTTTTTAATTTAGCATTTGTATGAATATTCTTATATTTATTATGGTGTTATATTTATATTTTGGTATTTTATTATCGCTGCTTTTTGTATTTTATGGTTTATTCGTACATATATGATCATGTAGTACGTAGCAAAGTACTAACGAGATACGTTAAGATTCTTTATTATGGAAGAATTGGTACTTATATATAGTTATGGTAAGTATAGGTAAGAATAAAAGTAAGAATAGGTCGTGCACAATAAATAACGTTAAAGATGTTGGAATAGGTATTGCAGGAGGAATACGGTCCATACAAAGGAATGATACGTGCATTGAGGTTAGGATTATGCACAATGATGCCTTACAAGCTACTATAAAAGACAATGAATGCTGCACATAGAGAATTAACTTGGGAACCTATAAAAAATGTCCCGATAAATACTCGAGGGAATATGTCCCTTCGTGTCGCTGTTCCCATCCGTCCCCCGCTTCTAGCTACCACTGTCTTTTTTCCGAGTGTTTTAGAGCGTCTCAACTCGAAACTTCTGACTACTTTTGAATTCGTTTTGTTGTCCATTTTACTTTCATTTAGTTTTGAATCTCAAGTTTATACAAACCAATGAACTCTGTCGGAATATCAGATTGAAAACGCGTGTTATTCTTCGGGAGTCGATACTCAAATTCTGCTCCTCACACGCATCGATAATGAATTGGCTCGATTCTAGCCTTGATAATCGAGGACTTTGACGGAGTGTTTTATTATTCCATGTGATTATGAAAATATGCGAAAAAGATCAATCAAAAATGAAACCGGTTCTATCGTTGAATTCGTTTCAGTGTAACGGTGAATGTTAAATTACGCTGTTTTTTGTGAATATTCATGACTCACGTGTTTATGCGTAACGTATTCAAGGATAGCTGGATTATATTTATACAAAGCAGTAAGTTATTTTTGCCACCTCGGTTTTTACTTTCATTTTAATTTCATCTTCTTCATCGTTGGAGGTTCCTTGCGGAGACGTTGTGATCACATGGGTATGAGTTCATTAATCAATATCGACCGCTGTATTCATAACCCGATTAACGGCTGTTCTGCGCTGGGTTCTCTCCGTTTCGAGTCTGATCTTTAAACTGTTGTTGCTACAGCTTCTTTTACTTGCCGTTCAACATTTGTGTACACTTCCAAGACATTTTGCCGTCCACCTTACCATGCAAAACAAGTTTTTTTGTTCGAATGTGGTATAAGCGAAATCAAACGACAGTCTTCACAGTCATGCGTAAATCCTTTCTTATGTAAAGGCGCACAAACGGTACTCGTCTAATCCTCGGACCATTATCCTGAGCTGCAAATTTGACTGCATATCGCATGGATAAGTCGTCTATCCAGGTTTTAGTTTGACGATGACATATTTTACCCCTTCTAGTAAAATTTCATGCTGTATCCCTGATCCAGGATTTACGTACATTTTCCGTAGGTCCGCCATCTTTGTAAGATTCTCACGGTATCGTTTCCATGCATGAGCTAATTGATTAATGTTTTTGACATTTTCGACATTAATTACCCTAGAAGAATGAGTCCTTCGCTGTCGTGTCGATCCACGTGAACCTGAATTTCACACGATTAATATCAACTTTAAGACCGGTCACGCGAAGCTAGTCCTCGGTTATATTATGTTGGACGTAAACTTAGGTCACAATATGGAGATTAAAGGTAAATAAAATTGAACGGGAAAACAAGAAAGTTAAAGAATAATTCGTGGAAGTTGACTACGATTCATTGCCGCCGTAGGCTGGGAAAAAGTTTCGAACACTGGATATGCCTTCTTTCCTATTACGATATCATCGCGTCCCAGATTCGCCGCCCTTTGGGTAATTCTACTTCAAGGGAACATTTCTCTGTACCACTTACGTTACGAGTTTGATTCTCTTTTTTGAGCGTTCCGCGGTCCTTATTTTGTTCCATCCCTTCCCTCGTTCTCTCCTTCCCTTTTCCTTCCCACATCACGGCGACCAAACAGTTGTCCGCGAAGTGTCCTCGCGGACGTGAGTTGAATAATCAAGGCAATAATTCCGGCGTCCTCAAAATGCAAGGCCAGATGCGCGGTCGCGGCGGCGACTGCGAGGAAAAAAATGCTAACGATCGTGATCTTGACCCCTCGGAGGGGTCGGCCGATGGCGACGCATCGATTAATTCGCTCTGCGCGCCACTTTCGCTGCTGCCACGCCTCCAACCCTCGGCCACCCCCGCCTCCGCCCCTTTTGGCATCCCTGCACTCGACCCCACCACCTCATTCCTCCTCTTTCCCCTATTTCCCGCCAAATGATTGACGAGAGAATTTTGAATCGCTCAACTATTCGAAAGAGTAACCGCGAAACTTAATGTAACGCTCAGAATGCCACGACAGAGACCATGCGTTTGGAAGTAATCGCAACTTTTTCCCTGCTTTTGCAAGGTTGATGACAAAAAACGTTCAACTCAAAGTCGTCAAAAACTCCGTTACTGAACTAAAGTACATAGTTGATTGTGGTATAAAGTAGTGGGCCGTTGTTCTTGAGCCGTTTAGTAAGATTATATTTACCTCTCATGAAATTGTGTTTATAAATATCTGCGAATCAAGCATTCCCGGAGAAAATCACGAACGTCCTAAGCATTGCATAAGACGAAGAATATCGAATTGCATTTTTAAAATTTTTAACGGGTAATTTTTTAAAAGATCGCATACCGAATGTTGTTAGTTTGAACAACGGGGTATGTTTTTAATTTCTTAGCTTCCACCTTGAACCGATTTCAGGGTCTTCTACATAACATTTCGACTTTTCCTCTCGCCTTATCCCCTGCATTCCTGAACCTTTTACCGAGTCCGTCGTCTTCAGTCACGTAGCCGCGAAGAGAGCAAACAGAAACGCGCACTCCGTTGGTTGGTCAGACCTAGCGTCGGTCGGAGAGCGAGGGCAAACACGGACGCCTTCCTCTCTCCCTTCCCATCTTTCACCTCCGACCCCTTTCTGCTCCCAACCCATCCTCCTCAGGCCGCGAGGAACATTCCTCTCGCTCAAGACGTGCTTCGAGACGGATACTGCGTGACTCTTCGTGATTCCGAGTGAGCGGCTCATCACGCGCGCCCTGTATTCCTGTTTCCCCCGGAGTGGAACCGGAGGGTGGCGGAAATATTGCCGCCGCCCTTAATTTTCCGCTCGCTCATATCGTTTCCACGTTGCCCTCTCCTCCCCTTTTGTTAAGAGTCCTCTCCCGCCACACCCCCCCTTCATCCTCTCTCTCTCTCTCCCCCACCCCCCTCTATTCCTTTCTTTCCAACCCTCTCTCTACCTTCTCCTCCGCCCTCCATGCTCCCTTCTAATCCCACCACTTCCACCCCACCCTCCTCTCCGCCCCTCTCTTCCTCTGCCAATATACCTCTTCTCCCATCTTTTCCCGCTTCCTCTTTCTCTCCCTCTCTCTCTCTTCTGCCTGTATCTTTCTTCCACTCTCCTTCGACGATGTCGGTTATCTGTCTCCGAATGTCTTATCTCTCGCCATCTGTGCGACTTTCCGCTTTCGTCGTTACCATTGTTGCTCAACGGCAGTTCATTGGTTGCGTTGTTCCAGGAAACCTGTCTGTTGTGTGTACTAAGCTATCGCCAAGGGCGTAAAGGATTCCATTCTTTCATAGGGAAGGAATGGGTGTTGTTTTTTTCACATAGGTGTTAGGTATATTAGTCTGTTGGAGTGCCGCAACGGTTCATTTTCTGCATTTTTTATTAACGGGCGCTCGCACTTGTGTTAAGTATCGTCGACCTCTCTCTCTCTTTTGATCAGGATGTTGTTTTCTCATCAATTACACGCGTTTCTAAGCCTTACCTGTGTTACATTATGCTCCAGCTAAGCGGATGAAACGAGAAAGAATTTTTTTTCTTAGTTGTGTACTTATTTATTATATTGTCTGCGCAGTCCGCAGTTCTAGCCACCAAGTTTGGAAAGAAATAAATATAAATTTTCGATTAAGTTAATTTCGTTTCTTTTACATTTTGCATACCTACCTATACTATATATGTTTTGCAAGTTTTCGACCATATCTATGAAGTTAATTTTTAGAAATAACTCTTATCATCTCTTACTGTCACTAGTTTGATATCGAACCTGGTCATCTTTGCTACGTTATGATCTAATATGGAAAATTTTGGTTCTTCGTGTGATTTGAAATGCCAGCTGCCTTTTCGAATCAGTCATATTTCGATATCTGGCTCAAAACTCAGTTATCTAATCTCATTTAGTCATGATTCCCATCAGTCATTCATTCTTACATTTTTGAGAGCTTATAATATTTATAAATGCATTCAGAAATTACATGTCATGATCCATTGCCCCAGCTTGATTCAAATAGTAAAATACAGCAGACGTGCAAAACGCTATGATAAAAAAATGTATTCGCTTCCAGATTTTCATACAGCCTCATCGTTCATTGCGGAAAATTTTTATTATCATTTCTTACGCAATTTTTCGTTTGTTGAGCTTATGACGCGACCGCTTACAGCAACTTGCCATTCCGCCCGGGGGACCTTAACCCATATTTTGAGAACCTGTGGCATAAAGAACGGAAACCGTTTTTTATGCTCCCCCTTTATTAGGTTTTATGAGACATGACTTCACCTTTACTGCTTCTCTCGTACTTAATTAAACCTTGTACACTTAACCACACATTTTTTCGTTCCGCTCGACAAATTTGTATATTAAAAATCGTTTCGATGATGCCAACGAATGCGGAAATGTGAATTCTTGCATGAAAAAAATCGACCGGTGGTGCTCGCAGCGTTTTCCAATTACGTCAGTCTTCCTGTAGCACGAGAAATAGCCACGTGATGTTCGTTTGTTGTACTGAATCCGGGTTATAAGAAAGAACGAGTAATAATTCCGACCACATTCAACCCATCACACACACACCCCTTCGCTTCCCACAGAATCCGTGAGAGAGGTTGCGTTACTAACCTTACCAGACCCACTTTGGATTATACTGCTATAATGGCGTCATTCTCATCGGAGATCTCTCAGTGTCAAGTTTGTCGGGCGAACTTGACGTAATCATTTCTTCGAGGGCAATTAACGTGGCGCTTGCTGTGCACCGCAAAAGGAAACTCGTCGGTCGACATACGACGTTACGGTAATGGGGGCTAAGGAGGTGAGGTGAGGGACGCACACACGCACCGAATGTGGAGGGAAGGAGGAGAGGACGGCCATTCGATCGAGCGAGTGCTTCCATTCGCCGCGAATCATCGTAAAGGGCTGTGATGCGAACTTGACCTCAATGAGAGAGCATTGATTATCCTTAAAAGAGCGAAAATTACTTGAGCTTTGAGTTCTGTAAAACTCATCTTCCGTGATGCGTAAGGGTCAACTCAGACTGGAAGGAAAATGTCTGCGGATTTTTTCACACTTAGGGAAGCGATTCCATTGGACGTGCCTTAGTCATCCTCCGTTAAATGGTATTTTTATTGTCTGCCATGTTAGGAGTTCTTGCACTCTTTAGGTTCGATACTATGTACGAGCATAAAAATATAAAGGTGTACGGTACTCGGTCTTATAATTTAATATTTCATGTAAATTAGGTAACTTGTTTCTATTAGAATCTGTTTATGTGACAGGTTAGTGGTAGTTAACCATATTTATATTTTCAGCTTTTTTGTGCGGAAGATTTTGTGACGTTTTCATTAGAAAATTTTGCTTTGCTCTGTGGCGATGACTTTGCGAATTTAGTCTGTAGTGAAGTAGAACGAGAATTTCTGTTTTTTTTATAAATTTCATAGTCAAGAGTTGGTGTTACCCTTTCCTCAAAGTAAATACTCTTAAATAAGTTCATTAAAAATACCTTGATATCTTCGTGATTGGAACAAATAACAGTCTTCTTTGAACTAATTTACATTGAAAATTAGACTTCATTCTGTTGGGATTAAATATTATGCATAATGCACATATTCTTTCCTTGGCAATTTTTTGAGAGTCATGTTTTTGAATTTATCCCCTTAATGAATTATTTCCGCACTTATAAAGGAAAAATTTCGGATCCCTTATACAGTTGCGCATTTAATGTATGAATTCGGTAAAGTGAACGCTAGATAACGTGCTTATAATGCTTTTGTTGGCATTTAATAAGAAACGGCTTAGGTGTATGAAATTTATTAGGCGTTAACCTTTTTAATGATTTAGATTTTCGTCGTTAAATGATTTAACGGTAATTTTCATTTACAATTGATCCAAAAACAGCGCTCTGGCGTTAATTTGAACACCGCTTTAAATTAATTCAGCGCCGAAAACTTGTTAGCACATGCCACCTAATCTTACTCCTAGCAGTAGGGTCATCGGATGACGGACTCCCTTAATATAATTCTCGGATTCTCTTTAGTCACATAGCTATTTCGATCAGAGAATGGCTTTTACAACCCTATCTTAAGAAGAACGCCTGCAATAAGGCGTTGTCGTTTAGTGCGCTGCATTCAGGGGTTCCGAATGAGCTTCAAATTCCATACTATTGGAAAAGGATTGGTTGGGAGAGGCCCACCATCCCTCACTCCTTCCCGTAGCGTTCTCCATTTCAATCCCCCTCCTCCTCATCCTAACCTCCCTCTTACCTCCATCGTCCCTCTCTTATCCGCCCTCGCCCTGACCTCCCGTCTCTCCCTCCTCCCTATCCACCGCTACTCACACTCTGCGATCCTTCGAAGTCATTCTCGCCGAATACCTCTCGAACATATTCTTCTCGTCCATTTCCCCTTCTTCTCACTCGTCCTTCGCTTTTTCGTTTCATTCTCCCTCCTTGTTCTTCCCTTACGTCGCTACTCATTTTTCCTTTCTCCACTCGCTGTTATTGTCCCTTTCATTTTTACTGCCCACGACGATCACTCCTCAAATTATATTTCTTAATTAGTTTTTCCGTTTCTTTTGATCTCTCACACATTCGTCAATCTCATTCACTCGGCTAACGTCTATTTCTTCCCACATTTCCAGTTTATTCTTCTTTTCTTCCTTCCTTTTCCCCTCCTTTCAGTGCCGTTTTCTCTCCCATTCACCGTTCCAATTCCGCGCACCTTTTCGTTCCGTTCGCTGATAAATCTCCCTTTTCCCACCCAATTGACATTTACCCCTCCCTCCCCCCCCCACTCTTACCCTTTTTCCCACCCACCCTCCTCATCCCTTTTCATCATCTTCTCTTTCCTGCCGTCTCCTGCACGTTCCGCTTCGCCTCCTCCCTTTTCGCCCTCTTCCTTCTCCGCCTTCTTCGCCCATTTCACCCCCCTTCGAACTCCCCCTTAAGCTCTCCTTCCCCCATCTTCCGTTCCCCCAACCGTCTCAGGTGTCTGCATTTCTTCTCTCCTCGTCCCCTTATCCTTTTTTTTCTCTCTCTCTCTCCCTCTCCTCCTTCTTCGTCCTCCCTTCTCCCATTGACTTCACGAGATTATTCCTTATAAAACCCGTCCTCCCCCTACGCACATCTCCCACGTCTCTCCCCCTCTTCTTCCCTTCCGCACACTTCCTCCCTCCCCCTTCCTTCACGCATGGCTCGTTCGTTACCTTTCCCCTTCGTGTGCACCCTGAGCCCGACTGCCTATATTTGGTTGCATTTGTCACCACCGCCTTAAACTCGACACCCCGCTGCTGCTTCTCCCTTCTTGCTCGTAAAAAAATATATTCCTCATTCCGCTCTTAGAGCTCTCAATGCTTTATTCACGTTGAAAGTATTTGTCTCTACCTTCCATCGTAAGAGTTCTGAACTGCGTGTACTGGTCTTCGGAGCGTAGCAAGATAAATGATGTACATATTTTAACAAGATATTCGAATTTACTGGAATTTCCATCTGTGGCAATCCTTTTATTAATTATTAAGTTTGAAAGGCTACCATCTGACTGCTATCATAATTATTTTTCTAAAGTTTTATTTAAAATGCTGTTTTTAATTGCTTCGATAAATTTCTGCTTGTTAGTTTACACGAAGCACTTTTTTTGTTATAATCAGGGATGGATTATGAGTTTGAGACCGGAGCCTATTCCTGTCGATCAAATGACAAAAAAAGTGAAAACCAGTCCGGATCCATAAAATTCACAGACCTCCGCTTGTTGTCATTCAGATCCATTTAATGAAATTCAATTGTTAAGAAATGAGGCCAGAGATTTTTTCCTATTGTATTGAATAGTTCAACTTGTTTTCTTGAAAGTATTCATTGAAGTAGTACTACAAATTCTTTAATTTATTTTCACTCCTCAGCACGTCCAGCGCATTGCAAAGTGGTTTAATGATAATGTTAAAAATTATTGCTTATATTCGCGTTGCGTGGGACCCCAAGGGGCATCCTATATAGTAGTTTTTCTCGCCATGTCATTACCTCACCGATGTACTCCATTTTCTAGGAATAAACGTTGCTTTCGTCAGTGTGATTTTTTGTGCTCCTGAATAATCTTTAGCTGGTACATTTATGAAATAGTAATGTCAAGGAATCGAATCTCTGCGCGCGATGTTATTTGTGTTCTCTCTCTTTATATGTTCTCGTTTTCCTCTCTTATAATTTCCGCCTCTGGAACCCGTCCCCTTCCTCTCACAGCTGCACCCCTCCTGAGAGCCTGGATCGCGGAAACAGATCTATCTCACGTTTCCCTCCGCCAATCCATCTGGCCTAGGTTAATCCCACGCTTCTACTTACACATTTCTCCAGTTAATATATTCGAAATGTATTCCCTCTCCATTTAGCTCTCTCTCTCTTTGTTCTCTCTTTAATCTCCCCTTTGGCTTCTTTCTCTTTGCAGATCCTCAACCGCCCTGTGACCACTCCGACGTTTACGGAATGTCTGGGAAATCCGGTGGCCAGTTCTCGTACCCGGCGTTCACATTTCCAGGACCTCAGGTGAGTGTAACACAGCTTCGAGGTGGTCTCCATGGAGACTGGGAAGCGGGATAGAGGAGGAGGGAGGAAGGGGAGCGGGAGGCTTTCCGGAATATTGGGGGGAAGGGAAGCCACTCGCCGCCAACAACCGTTACCCTTTGTAGCAATAGGCATCTCCTCCGATCTCTCCCTCTTCTTTCCCTCACCCCTCCCTCTGCTCTCCCTCACCCCTTCCTTTATTCTCCCTCACCCCTCCCTCGCGCCACCGCCCTCCTCCTTTTCCTCCTTTTTTCTCATCTTCGGTCACAATCTCTCGTAATTTCCTACGACCGAATCCTTGTCAAAGCACTCTTTTCACCTCTCGATGCTCTAATCTCCCCTCTCTCCCTCTCTCTCCGTCTCGTGTTTCCTTCCTACTTTTTCTCTCTCGATCCGTCTTTATCTTTTCGCGGACTCTTTCTTCATCTCCGATTTTTATTTCTTCTTCCGCTCCTTATTTTCTCCATTCTCCTTCCGTCTCGCTCTTTCTTCCCGACCCCTCTTTCGCGCTCTTCCCCTTCTCCGTTCCTCCCTTCTTCCTCATCGATCGAGGCCATCCGGTTCCTCTTGCGGCTCGAGTCTCGGGATCGACAATAGCAGTCCGCATCCATGGGACGCGACTCTCCGACAACGGACGCCAAAACCGCATTCTTTTTCCTCCCCCCTCGTCCCCCACTCGCTCCAATCTCATCCGAACCCAGAGTCAGACTGCAGCACACAAACGGAGTTACTTTATGGCTTCCTCGGAAACCGCGTTCTTTCTTGATTTGTTATCTTTTCGGGGCGGAATATTATGAGGGTAGGTTTTTAGTACGAGGAGGAAGAGGAAGCGAGGGAGGGAATGGGTTGTGGGAGTTGGGGCATTAAATCTCCTGCGACGGCTCTCTCTCTCTCTCTCTCTCTCCCTGGGAGTTTGAGTAATTGAATTTCAATGGAACTTCTTTCTACCGGGTACTCAACGAGGGCATGGAGTATGGGAACTGCTCGAGTTTTAACCGGGAAATTATGTCGATCGTTTTGGGAAGCGCTTGTTTGCTCGTTGCGCTCTTGTAGCGTGCGTAGTTGGGAAAACTTGGCGAGACGCTCTCGGAGAGAATTATTGTCGTGTCTTTCTTTCTCTCTCTCTCTAAAAGCAGTAATTGTGCCACGCCGACATGCGTCTCCTTGGGAATGTAAGACTATGTTCCTTGTTACGGTCGATTGTGACTCTTTGAGCTTTAATCATCCCGGTGAAACCGTCGTGTGTTTGTTTCGCTAAACACGCAGAAACGCGTAAAAGGGGGAAAGCGGATAATGGAGTCAGCCGCTCTGTGGGCAAGAGTTAGGGAAACTATCTTGAGACCGGAAATTAATTAATTCTTTAATTTTTGCAAATAATTTAAAATTATATCGCCAATCTTTATATACCGAACATTTATAAACCATGTATTAACTGTGGAAACAGGTGAAAAAATGTACTATGACCAGGAATCGAACCCGGGTCTTCCGCATGCCGGACGGATATTCTACCACCGAACTATCGTAGCAGACAAATTACATATTCTGTTTCGGAAAGGGAATATTTTCTGAAAAAGGAAATTTGTCTGCTACGGTAGTTCAGTGATAAAATACCTGCTCGGCAAGTGGAAGACACGGGTTCGATTCCCGGTCATAGCAGATTTTTTCCACCTGTTTCCACATTTGTCATCATTCCTGCTTATGCCTATATCATAAGGATCTTCGGGTCATTCATTCCATCAATTTATAACAAATGTTAACTACTTACAAGTTCTTTAATCAAAAGTTTACTGGTTTCTAAGTTTTTTAATCTTCCAGTATAAACTTACGATTTTTTTAAATAAATCGGATTTGTTAAAATAGTGACCAATGAGGTGGCCCCTCCTCAGACACTTCTTCGAAGGGAGTCGATTGAGATTTTCCCTCGCGTCGGAAAAGACCTCTCATTCTCGCGCTCACGATGTTAAATTTTTCCGTTGCGAAACAATTGAAAGTCTCCAGTTCTTCCCTCTCCTTCGACAGTAGAAAATATCGACTTCAAATAATGAATCGAGAACGAATTTCTCCTTTCTCTCGTCTGGGATGCATTGGTGCCGTGGCCATAAAAAATAGGAGCTCTCTCGTCCCAAACATCGGCGACGCTTTCGGGGAAAATTATATTTTTTCCGCTCCAAACCTCTCCTCCATCTCCACCTTCCCGAGGCCTTCTCCGCCCTCTTCCGTCGCACATACGGTGCATAGGGTTCCGGATTTATCACTTCCAATATCCGTGGCCTCCGGGAGCCCTTGGTCTCTCCATTGGACTCTCTCGGGACGGAGGAAATTCAATCGTTTGTCGGGAGGAGGGGTAAGGGGGAGGGGGGGAGGGCGGGAGAGGGTTTGGACGCCTCCCTTCATTCGCTCCGATGGTTATATTGCGTTAGGAGTGGGTGCCAGCCTGGGTGGGGGAGGTGCCTTTCCGCAGGCGGCGCCGTCTCCGGGGTGCGTTCGCTCGGTCCATTTCGAGGGGGAGAAGGCGGCGAAGATGAGTGGTGGGGATTACCGGAGGTGACCGACCGACTCGCCAGTGTATCAACAAACCGGAGAGATTTTTTATCCCACAAATCTGTGTTACTGCGTCGCTCCTTTATTTGGTTTTCTGTTTATTTCGGCTCCGTGTCCCTTTTTATCGGGATTGCTTTCTGAAGAATCTGCGTGGTTTTTTTTTTTAAATCCCTTTAACTATTCCGAAGTTATGGTGAACTGGAAAGCCGGTGCCGCTGTGATTTTTGAAGGATCGATTCTTATTGAGGTCACTCCGTTATATAATAATATTTTTCGGAATTTTTCCGAGATTAAAATGTTTTGCGTTAGAAAATTGACAAAACTTTATTTTTTATTCTCTTATAATATTTTAAAGGATCGAGAAAACTTACGTTTATTAAAAATTTATCAAATTTATTTTGTTTAATTACGTAAGTATTTTTAGGCTAGAAGAATTACGATCGATTTTTCGAATTAATTTAGTGTTTTCGACTATTTGTAGCACTGAAAACTTTCCAATAGCGCGAGAGTCTTGGGTAAGCGTTGTCTTTCTTCAGCCGTCTCCTCTCGACAAGTGGATGTCCAAACTGGTTTGCTCCTCCATCGCTCCGGAAAAAAAGTCCACTTTCAGACGATCGCGGTAATTTCGAGAAGGGACGACTGATTCCTCTCCTTTCACCTCTCCACTACCGTTTCTTCGTTTATTGCTCCATTTTCCCTTTCATATCCCTTTCCTTTCGATTACTCGGAGTATCGACGCATATTTCCTCTTTGTTCATAATCTTTTCTCTTGCCTGCATTCTTATGTATTCGATTATGTTTTGCTGTTTTCGTAATTTTCGAGTTCTCTCTCTCTCTTTCTCCTTCGTCAGCATTGTAAAGAGCACACCCATTCAGAAATACGGCCAATTGTTTTTCCCCTCGTTTTGTGTTCCCTTACTTTGAGAGAAAGTTGTCCATTGTTTTAAATATAACTCGGAGATTGCTTTGTTTAATTAGAAAAAACAATGCAGTGCAGATTTATAATATTTTAAGTTTTTAATTTTTATAAAATCGACTTGGTAATAAGTCTGTTAATGAAAATTCAGTTTAAAAAGGATTATTTCAAATGTATAATTTTGAAGAACTCAAATTACACTTATCCTGATATGCTACGCACTAGATAAAATTTTACCAACTTTAAATAATGACCGCGATATAATTTTATTTTGAGTGTGAAATACAGTGCAATATATATATATATATATATATATATATATATATATATATATCTTTCCACCAATTTTGCTTGTTGCCTTTTTATTTTTCTGTTTCCAAAATTATTTGTAAAACTTACTCGAGACTGCTTTTTCATCCTTGTTCCTTTCTCTTACGAGGTTTCAAGTAATTTTTGTTTGTATTTGACTCAGTTAAGGATGACTCGTTATTGAAATCATTTAATGTGATAAATTTTGAAATAAATTCTACGACTTGCTAATGTAAAAAAAAACATTTCCAGCGACCTTGAAATATTCTTTCGTACGTTGAACGACGTTCCACAGACAAAACATCGATTTTTCGCTCTCGAAATTGGCAGCTGCAAAATTTTCAATCAAGTTCTTTACCAGGGGAGTTTTTACGCCCCTTAGCGAGATCTACTTACGTTCTTTTTTTCCTCGAGTCGAGAACTTCTCGCTGGGGAGTAGCGCAAGGAGTCGCAATTTCCGAGTGGATGGTTTAAAGCATGATCGCATTGCCTCCGGACGGGGATGTAGGGGTTGGGTTGGCAAAACACCGCGACCCCTCCGGAATCTGCCTCCGCCAGCGCCCCCGTCCCCTCCTTACGTGATGCGTCGCCTCCACCACCACCTTTTCTATGCCTCCCCTCCCCCATTCCTCCCCTCCCTCCACTCCTCATGCATAGTAATGGGTACGGCCCGTTTGTTGTTCTGCGAAAGGAACCTTGGCAAGCTCTCATCTGCCGAACGGCGGGCGGGGGAGGAAGAAGAAGGGTAAGGATATCATTCTACAGTCGCTATTGCACACCCTCTCGTCCTACCATCTCCCCTTTTTTTTCACAAAAACAAACCGTTTCCTTCCATCTCCTACCCCACGACACGATCACTCCTTTGCAAAGATGAGTCTTTTCTGAACCGTTGTCTTACCACTTAGACTTTGGAATGGTAAAATTCCTCGTCTCTCCCTCCCCTCAGTCCCCTTCGAATAGAATGTTTGCCCATGTATTTCGTGGCTCTTAATCTCAAAGCCTTTGTCCTCCTCCCTCTCTCTCTCTCTCCCGTTTCTCCTCTCGCATCCCCTTTATATATCGATTTCCCTCGAAACTCTTCGGGGTTGGTTGGTTGGTCGTATTTTCATCCCTTCCCTCTTTAAGCTGGTGTCAACCCTGAAAAAAAAAGACGCCCTGCGAAATTGGATAGGATGAGCTTCTTTTGGCGGTTGCGGCTTGATAAGCCTATTGCGTGTGCCCGTGCGCCTATTGGGGATTCTCCTTGCCATCCGGGCGAGGACGGTGTATGTGCGCGAGCGAGCAAGCGTGTGCGTATGGGAATGAAAAGATAAATACCCAGTAGGAGACTCGAAGAGGGGAAAGGAAAGGTCGGTCGTCTCGCGTGTGGTGGCAACTAGAGTAATTTCCGAGTGGTTTTCTGCCGTATTAAAATTCAACCGGCGTCATTGGTGGACTTGTTTCGCGAAAAGGGCCGTGTCTGTTGCGAGTTGGTGCGTCTGGGAGCAAGTGTGTATCAAAGAGGCTTTTGTTCTCAGAGGAGGAGAGGAGGAGGGAAGTAGCTTTTGGAGCTATGGATAGAGTTCCGCGCCGTGTTCTGTGGGAAGTGAGGGGGAAGTTGCGTAATACCGTATTCGATGGCAGTCGCTTGCTTTAAAGGGAATTTGGTTCTTGATTCAAGCATTTTTATCAGTAAATTAGTTTTGTGATTTTTTTTTCAATATTTCGATTATCTTGGAAAATTATTTGCCATGTAGACTGGCCATTTTAGAACATTCAAATGAACTGAGAATTATACAGCATTAATGACTAATATAAATTTTTAAATGTGTGCAACAGAATATACTGAATTTCCATTCCGTTGCCTTGATTACATTAAAATTTCAGATTTTTAAGAGACTAACCAAAGCTAATGTATCAAAATAACGACATAGTAAGCTATTAATTTTGCTTCAGCTAATGGAAGCTTTCAGCATCCGTAGACGCTAAGTAAATTTACGGTTTAAGTGGTCGCGATACATTTATCGTGGAACTGAATATGAAAGTTGAGAGAATTCGATTAATTTGCACTGTCGGTCTCTTCCGGAAGCGTGGTTGGCGTGTTCCTCGTGGTTTTTGAAAGGTCTTCTGATCTCCATTGAAAGAGAGAGAGAGAGAGAGCATCTGCTTCCATTTGGCCTAAGCAAACGGATTCCATCTCTCAGAAGATGATCTTTCGGTTTCAGCGAATCCCTTACGGCGAACAAATAACGCGCGGTTTCCCCCAACATCCTCCCTCGCGGCCCTCTGGGAACTCTTTTCCTCCACTCCCTCCCCTTTCTCTTTCTCGAGGCAGTCTCGTATATTTCTTTTTTAATCTCTCCATCTTTTCCTCATGCATTTAAAAGATATCGAAACAAGTCCATTCCCTCTCCGAAATTATTTTCGCAGCAACTACTAAAAATCCCGAGACTCATCTTCTCCGGAGAAGTTTTTTTTATCCGCTCCTTCGTTTTCTTCCCCGGGTGAGCATTTGACTTATAATTAATGCGGTGCGAGTAAGAGGAGGGAGTGAGGGAGGGTAACGGAAGGGGAAAGAGGTTCTTCTCTCGAGAATGCGTGCGCGCGTAAGATATGGGTGACTCGTAAGGGGTTGGGAGTTAGTTTGCATAGGGTGGTTTTAGAGAGTGCCCCTGCCAACCGGACGCGTTTACTCATCGTCTTCTCTTCCACTCCGTGAGAGATACGCACGACCCTTAACCCTCGGCTACCGAAGGAGAGGAGGCTTTCGATGCGGTGGCCACGACGGATACCGCCTTAGGAGATGCTCCTCGGAAGGGTAGCGGAATAAAGAGGGGGGCTGTGGCGATGGGGTACGCCGGGGTGACACCGAGGGTGCTATCTGGCGCCCGCAAGGGGACGGTAGCGGATAGCCGCCCCGTCGTCTATCACGAGCACCCTCCTCTTCCCCCTACAAAAACCCAACCCACTCTATATTCCCACGTCGATAAGCCCGTCCACGTACTAGCAAGATGTATTCCAACTCTTCCTCTAGCAGAGGGAGAAAGGAACGGTCGCCCGCAGATTATTCTCGAGCTCTTTTACCGTTGGTTGTGGGATTCTGCCCGCCGCCACCATTTTTATCGCTCCCAGCCTTATTTTTCCTCCTCTTCCTTCGTCCCTTTATCTCTCTGCCCTTCATCTCCTCCCCTTCTCTCTTTCATTTTATCCGACGTTTGTAAAGGCTCGCCATGGTTTTTTGACGGCATTCGGGTGCGTGCCTGTGTGAGGCATTGGCGTTTTCGGCAGCTGATTCTTTTTGAAGTCTTTTGGAGTCGCCGTGGTTCGCAGGACGCCCCCGAATGGCGTGGAAGGGGGACGGTGGGTGGGTGGGGGGCGGCGTCGTCCTACGGAAAAAGGAGTCGGTGGGCGGAGTTCGGCGTGCGTGGCCAAGGGAACCGAAAAACGGAAGCTTGGTTCGTTTGGTCTTTCTTTTGATGACGCCATGAAGCTTTGAAAGGCGACGTCCCACGCACTCTACCCTTTCGATTGGTTTTTATCTTCCTGCGCGTCCCGTTTACAAACCGACGAAAGACTGTGAACGTTTTACAGCAGAAAGAATTAATTTTTGGTGGACCTCCAATTCTAAGTTGTAAACTCTCGATTTTTCGGACCAATGGGCGAATAAACGCGAGGAAATATCACGGTCTGAAATGCAACCTTTTGTAGTTAAAATTATTGCCTCTTTAGTTGTTGACGCGTCTATTTCGAATACCACAATTTCGTGATTGCGAGCCCAGTGCCGCGGAAACGCCGCAAGGATGATTTGACTTTGGACCAACCCATGCAGCCCCGTAACTAGATATTTTAGCGCCCGGGGAAAACTACTAAATATGCGCCCTCTCCCCTTTCAGGAAACTATTTTCTATAGTTTTGGTTACTATTTGGATATTTTGCGCCTCTGGCTTATGTTAGTTGCGCCCGGGGCAGATGCCCCGCCCTAGTTACGGCACTGAACCCATGTACGATATAAATCAAATTTGTCTTAAGTATTCTTGAATTTAATTAATAATTTTATCGAGGTTAAACATTACGTAATTTTTCGATGACCATATTGTTACCGATTGCTTCATTATTGGTCTTATTTTCTTATTTATTTGAAATTCGTTTTGACAAATTCAAGGACGCATTCGAAATTCCCGGTCTTCCCTTCACTTTTAATCCGAAAATGTTAAACATACAAAGAGTGCGGCAAAATCGTTATGACCATTTATCGTAGGAGCCTTACACTGTAAACTTTTCCACTATAGGATGCGATTTTCTGATCAAGACTGGGTTGCCAAATACCAATAGGATTCAAATTTCAGCCTAAATGTCTTCAAGCCGCCGCTTCTGTTTCACGAAAATCGCTTTTCTTGAAAGAGTTTGTTAAATCTGCTGAACTACAACACGTTAGGTTATGGCACCCTTAGGAAATCGAAAGAAGTTATATGAAAGCGTAGCAACCTGAAATGATGCTCCCTATCTACGTTTAACCAATTAATTGAGTATTACTCTTCTCACCTATTCTGTCATGTTTTTTTGAGATCGTTAGTCTCACATAATTCAGAAAATATTCGTATATCAACGAAAATGAATCCTATAAATGGTGTATAAATTTAACACTCAGAGAACTAATACGTCGCTGGTTTTAATATTCCTCGGGAGTTTCAAAATAATCACAAGCTGCAAAAAAGCAGATATTTTTGAACTTTGTGAAATTTAATTTTAATGTACTTATTGCTTGTTATTTGTTTAACGGTGAAAATAATAAAGTTCTAGGATCATATTCCTTTTTTCTTCGCCGTTCCATGATATTCGTAAACGTTTATTAATATGACATCTCCAGACCATTAAACATTTCTCCAATAGCCCTTCTCTCAGGAAGGGTTGGCCATCCATGCTTTTAAGAGATTAGCTCGATTTTCTAGGAGCGTATCTTAGAGATATCTTGAGATAAATTTTTATTCATGTCGGCGAAACATATATGGATGTACTCGTTTCTCCTTCGATGCCGTCTTTTTGGGTATGGACAATTTCGGTCCCTATGTTGGTACTCTGATTTCCTTGAGATTTGCGACCTATTGGTCTCGCGAGGTTCGACTTGCACCACCGCCTCCTCCTTGGCACAGAGCCAGGCCTCCATCCACTTATCGTCTCATCCCCTCACCCGCCCCCCTCTCTCTTCTCATCCCCTGGGGCATCTGCGCTTTAGTCTAATAGAAAAAAAAGTCTATTTTTATCAACTCATTGATTCAGAAAAGGGTCCTGGCTTCTTTTCTGATCAGTGGGATTTGATTCAAAAGAGAATTTTTATGGCTATTAGAGTTAACTGATTTATTAAGCGAAGTTTGAAATGATGGCGAGTTGATGACCCAATAAAAAAGTTTGCACAATGTCGTGCTTTAGAACAATAATTCAATAATAGTGCTTTGGAGTTGCGGCATTTTCTCCTTATTTTTAATGGCGTATTAAAGTTGGTAAGCTTATCTTTTCGAAATTGTACCTATCGGTATAATAAACATGATAATTTTTTTAAATATTTAGCTTCGCAGTAATTGCATTTGTCTGTTACTCTAAATTCGTCTTCTTAACTAATAGCCATTTCATTTCTCTTCGCTGTCTTCAGTAGCAAAATTATCTTTTAATCGTAACTTTCTTCAGTTAAAACATTCTAAACCAATTGAAAGTTATGAGGTTTTCTCGAGTTTGTGAGATAATAATATGCTTTTGCGATATACTGTTTAAGTGTCGCACAATATTCCTGCATAAACATATTAACATTATCTTTGTATTTATATTATTTAAAAAAAGTGCGCACAAATATCTCAAAGTCTAAAAAAGGGTATTAATTTTTATCGTTCATTTGGCTGCAAATTGTCAGCTCCATTCAAAATGTCTTTCCAAAAGATTTTTGTCTTCAGAGATACATTCCAGGTTTTTCTTATAAATTATTATGGCCATCCTACATTTCCTTTCGAGCGCTTGCGCTGAGATTCGGGAGCTGTTTACTGTTAGGTTGCTTTACCGATAAGATTATTGAAAAACGTTGCTATGCTTCCGTTCGCAGCATTTACATGCTGCCCAAGAGTAAGAATTGTTTCGCTATATAGTTATAGTCTATGAGTTAGCAATCCTGATAGCCGATCACATTAATCCGTCTCCCTCCTCTTTTTCTATTGTTCATTCTACCTTTCTCTTTTTCCAGGGTCTGCAGTACACGCAGCTTGTGCACGCAGGAAAGGCGGCAGCGTATTACCACCCGCACCCCGTCACCCATCTGCCGGAGGATCAAGGGATCGACATGACGCAGGTGAGTGCGCCCCTTTGCCACCCCTATTGCACCCTCCCGCACGAGCGGAGAGATTTGGCAGTTCTTGGAGTAGGTACTCCTTCGGTTAGGCTCACAAAATCGCTTGATATCCATTCTCCTTTTCTCTCACATCAGTCACCTGTCCAAGGATCGTTGCCTCATTTTAGTGAGTTATATAGAGGCAGAATATTAATTATTTCCTTGCTTCTTCGTATGTGTTACACTTCCATATAATCCCGAATTTTTTGTTCATATTTCGACTACGTTTGTGTGAAATAAGGATATTTCTGTCTAGATATTTATTTAATGTTATATTTTCGTTCTGTCATATCCGAATGGCAAAAGAGTAAAAGTAAAGCAAACTAGAAGTGGTTTATGCTGTTTTTGTAGCCTTCATGTTTTTCATTTCCCGTTTTGCGAGGTTAACACATGGTTTTCTTTTACAAGAAATGAAACTCGCGTATTGACTGATTGATTCTTACCTTAAATGTTGATTCTGTTAGTCTAACTTCGGTTTATTGTGAATTTTATCTCAGATAGTGAGGACGAAGGATTCCGGTTGGCCACTTTTCAAGGGAATCCTCTGATCTGGGTTTTGCTCCCTACAACGCATTTCACCCTCTCGTCTCGTCCCTCTCCCTGTCACACTGTTGAGATAGAACCTCTCGGCCGCACATCGGAAGAGCTCTCCCTCTCTCTCCTCTGAAGGAGTGATGTCGTTACACCACTCCCTATCTCCTTTGCCTCCCCGCATATCTTCGCCTATTTCTCTATTCCAGAGCCCCGGACGCGACAGCCCCGGTTCCTCCGGTTCGGGTTCCACCAGCAGCGGGTGTGGGGGTGGAGGTGGAGGTGGCAGGAGCAGCGGCAGCGCTGGGGGCAGCGGCGGGGGCGGCACGGGAGGGGGTGGTAGCGTCGGAGGGGGTAGCGCAGGAGGGGGAGGGTGCAGGCACAGCACGGCCAGCTTGGACAGCGGCCGAGCCTCCTCCGGATTCATCCCAGCCTCTTCTTCGTCCTCGTCTTCGTCCGGAGGCGGAAGCGGCGGCGGCAGCGGGGGAAGCGGAGGCAGCGCGGGGGGAAGCAGCGGGGGCGGGAGTCACGCTAGGTGCTCCCTCGACAGCAGTCCCCGATGCTCGCTTTCCTCCTCCTCCTCGATCGCGTCCTCGTCCGCGGAGCACCACCACGCCGCATTGTTCGGGTGCGGCTGCGGTGCAGGAGGTGCGGCCGCCAGGGTGGAGAGGTTGCTGCAGCAGGGCGTGCCGGTGAGTGGTCGCGGCCTTCGACGGCAATGGTATGATGTTACATATTAATGAAAGTGGCTGTCAAATGTTTTTATAGAAGGACACCATTAAAGGCGTTAAAAATCACTGTGCGGTCTATATCTCAAATGCTTGAGTGGGCAGCTATAGTAGGATTCCTTTTTTACTTTCTCCATACATAGTATGGGAAAGTACGGGCGACTCCCGAGTTTCGTTGGGGATGCGTTCCTGAACACGTGTTCGAATCTCGAATATTCGAATGTCGAACGTCGTTTTTCCATATACTTGCATGTTATAATCGGGGGATACGTTCCCGCATCTCGGGAAAAAGTCTCCCTTCACGTTCTATAAAGATAAAATAATATTACTAATATATGAAAATACACAATATTAAATTATGAATAAATTATATAATAAATATTTTAAATGTATAACTTATTTTTTGCACTAAAAAGGAAAAAATAAATTTTTGTTTCGAACTTCAAAGATAGATGTATGCAATATGCTGTACAGACAGACCGGTCCGGATCACGCGAGTCGTTTGTTACAAACGACTCGCGCGAGCTGGATAACATACCTGCATGCATCTATTTATACATACAACTATTTATCGCAGCGAAATTATTATAAAAGTTATTAAAAAAGCACAAAATAACTTAAGAATAAAGAAACAATAAAATTAAAAATATTTTCATACCTTAAATCTTTTTCAACTGCGCTTACTGGACTTGGTTTATTAATTGAGAAGTTGGAAGATTTTAGTTGTAGGAAGAGGAGCTATTGGGTGGGGAACTGTTTATTGTTGTTATCAAATTACCTGAATTTATCACGTTCTAGAATTTTCTCCTTCTGTTTCACATAAGTGCTAATAGTTGAACGACACATTCCCAACGATCGTGCAATTTCAGTATGGCTTTCACCTATCTCAACACGCTGAAAAATTTCTAATTTCAATTCATAACTATGAGTCTTATGCACTCTTTTATTTCATTTCCTTACATTATCACTATTACATTTCCTTTTCGATGCCATGTTAAGTGATAAATTTATAAATAAATCGATAAAATAAATAAATTTAAATAAAAGATTAACAGAAAAAATCTGATGTGGCCAACACATGACTTTCTCCATATTTGGGGTACAGATATTTAAATTATTATGAATAATATTACGAGGCAAAATTATTATTTCGTATCGTAAAAGAAGACACGTCCTTGTTGCCGTAAATTACGTATATTTTGAATGTTTACAGAATTCACCGCTACATGGTGTTGGCGCTGTTTACTGGTATTAAGATAAAGCGAAATATATCCGAAATGGATGGTTCTACGAAAATTAGTTTCAAACAAAACTTGGAAGAAATATTATTCTCTACAACTTTGGTCCTTACGAAGATTACCAATAACGATGTTTTTAAGGAGATATTTAACGGAAACCGAAAAACCGGTTATTTATAAATAACTCCTAAACAATAACTCCTATAGAAAATTGTTTCAAATGAAAACTGTAGGAAATCACATTCTCTATAACCTTTGTATAGAATTGTATATACAATAATGATGTTTTAACGAAGAAATATCGCAAAAACCGAATCGGGTTTCGAATAAACCTCGACTTCCGGTTATCCGTTATTGTCCAAAAACTAATCAGTTCTTTGTGCTCATGTTAAAGTGTTATATATGAAGTTTGGTAACTATATGGCATGTACTTTTTGAGTTAGAGCGCCCACAATAACACACACACAGACATCATTCCGAAAATAGTCTAAACGTGTTCTAGGGACCTCAAAACATGTATTTCCGTTGAAATCTCGAAGTCGATTTTTTTCATGAATACAATACTTTCCCATTACTACGTATGGAGAAAGTAAAAAGAGTGAAATCAGCACAAATTCAAACAATTAGAGCAGATATAACTATGTCTACACCAAAACTAAACCTCGCGTGGCTGGTCGGAACCAATTACTCCGTGTAAATTAGTTCCCAATTCGATCAGCTGGATCGAAATCTCGAATTAATCGAAACTCGAACAATAGAAACTCGAACATTCGAAACACAGGAGACGCCTGTATTGTGATCACGAAAAAATCAACTTCGAGAATTCAACGGAAATACACGTTTTGAGGTCCCTAGAACACGTTTAGACTATTTTCGGAATGATGTCTGTGTGTGTATATGATTGTGGGCGCTCTAACTCAAAAGGTACTTGCCATATCGTTACCAAATTTCATATATAACACTTTGGTATGGACTCAAAGAACTGATTAGTTTTTGGACAATAACGGTTAACCGGAAGTCGAGGTTTATTCGCAACCCGATTCGGTTTTTACGATATTTCTCCTTTAAAACATCATTATTGTATATACAATTGTATACAAAGGTTATAGAGAATGTAATTTCCTACAACTTTCATTTGAAACAATTTTCCATAGCAGTTATTGTTTAGGAATTATTTATAAAAACTAATCGGTTTTTTGTTTCCGTCAAATATCTCCTTAAAACCGTCGTAATTGGTCATCTTCGTGAGGACCAAAGTTGTAGAGAATAATATTTCTTCTAAGTTTTGTTTGAAACAAATTTTCGTAGAACCAACCATTTCGGAGATATTTTCCTTTTTCTTATTTTGCAGTATATAGCGACACCACCGTGTAGCGGTGAATTCTGTAAACATATTTAAAATATACCTAATTTACGGCAATAAGGACGACTGTATTCTTTTACGATACGAAATAATAATTTTGCCTTATAATGCTATTCATAATAATTTAAATATCTATACCCCAAATACGGAGAAAGTCATGTGTTGGCCACATCAGATTTTTATAGTATCTGACGCGTAGTACACTTTTATTTATAGAAAATAAATCAGGTCGTACGAACGTGCTGAAAATATTATTTTTCGTACTTCAATCATTTGCTAAAAATTACTCTGTAGGTACTCATACTGAAGTGTTTGATATAAAAATGGATGAGGAGTAATGACTACGCGGGCCACAATTTGGGGATATGGATAGGATATGGCGTAGCGCGTTGAACGTCGAGTCTGCTTGAGAAAGCGAATTCCGTAAATAGTGGCGAATAAATTAGCCCAAATTAAAGGTGGTGCTCACCTTTAACATTTAGGAATGAGGAAAATCTAGTTTAAAATATTCTCCGTCCGGTTAAAATAATCGTTTCAAAGTGATAAATATTAATGCTTTGCTGAATGTTATCCATCAACCAAGATGTAAAAGCTACCTAATTGATTTTAATTAGCGTTATTGAAAAAATGCTCTCTACTTCCAACCATATCTTTAAAATCTTTTTTATAGTTGCTTTAAGCTTAGAAACACTGAAATGGTTGCAGCATTCTCTATCCCGGATTCAGGTTTTTCTCGGAGAAAAAAATCCGTCTTAATACTGAGAAAACTAAATTTTATTCTTCTCCATTTACTAGCAGACGCATTCTAAGGATATTGTTTTTTGCTCTAGTGAAAATTTTCTTTCGGAATACCGGAGGTATTGATTCCACTGTACAACTGAAGTTATTTATTTTCAATGAAGGACCAGACTGTTTTTACTCGCAGATTCAGAGTTTTATACGGAAACTTGGAGCTCCTTTACTTACGACTGCATTGATGACAAGTTTTATTTAAAAAATCCTTTTAATGTTCACGCATGATTATCGCGCTTTGTTATATTTTCATTATATCATTTTGGTTAGTTTATGCTTTTATGATGGAAAGTAAAAATTACCTTTGTAAAGTAATCTTAAAATAACATGAATACATTGAATCAATAAAATATAAGGAGGTAGTAATTAGATATCGACGTTTTACTCCAGTAGGATCATTTGTAGGACAATAATAAAGTTATGGAAATAAATTTCTCATTTCAATCCCAAGTTAATTGTTTTGAACTTGATTCTGATAAAATTTTGAAATGTATTTTTCCGTTTCGCTCGTACATACCTTCAAGCTTATGCCCTTTCAAATGAGGGAGTTTCTTCAGCATCACGTGTTCAAAAAGCATTGGTACGTCATTGATCACCCTCGTCACGTGTCCTCTGCTACCTAGTCTAGGGCGCCCCGACCGTTGCCATGGCTTCTTCCAAATCTACTTAAAGGGAACGATATCGGAATTAATCGGATCAAAATCTCTTTGGGCGTGATATCAATGCCCCGTACGCTTTGAGACCTGTGTTCTGGAAAATGCCACTCGGGAATGGTTTTGTTTCTTTGGCAGAATCACTAGCAACGACCCTTTAAGGATTACGAGGCAGCAGGCAGTTGCCATTACGCGTTATTGACACGCACGCGCTCTGTATTGCTCTTCACTGGTAGCGTAGGTTACATTTCCTTTCGTTGATGTTGCCATTTTGTGAATTGAATATTGACCTTTTTAAACTGCTGGTGGGCCAGACAAAATTTAATCTAGTATGCGTCCATAGAGTCCTATTGGCTAACGAACGCTATTTGTTGCGGGGTATTTGATATCGCCTCCTCACGCATAAGAGAGAGAGAGAGAGGCAAAACCCGATTCGACATTGAAAGGTATATTTAGTAGCGAGGGACTAATTTTCAACGGAATAATTAGGAATCCATTTACAGAATCATTGGTCCCGCTAATTAAGACTATCGTCTTTCGACATTCAATCGGAAACTTTATTAAGTGACATTAGAACGATATTCCCGTCACGCACTTGTTTGCGGAAAATCTATTTCGCGCGTTGAATGGATCAAACGTGTCTTTCGTCCTCCTTAGTCTTCGCGTTGCGTTCTTTTTTTCTAATTGAGTTTTTAATCCACCTGGCGTCGTGCTCATTGTACTCGGAGAGCAGCGATTCGCGTATTCCTGATCCATCACCCGCGGTGGATATGTCACGGTAATGCGCTCGGATTGTTCTCTCGACGTCATTCTTCTCTCGAATCGGCCGTGCCTCGGATTCGTTGGAAATGTACACACTTCCTACGAATGTTTCTGCTCTCGAAACGCCTGCCAGGTCCAATGTTCTTTCCCGAAGAGTCATGCTTTCGCGTGTTCTCTTCGAGTAGCACGACCGAGGAATTGACGTGATGAGAATTCAAAGCGCGTGATCCAACTCGGCTATCGGTTTTCCATTGCATTGGTATCGGTATTTACTTCCTACGCTTGTCTGGTGTTATTTCGTTTAAGCACGAGAGGAGTATTTGCGAAATGTTAATTCTCGAAGAAAGGAACTATCGGGATAGAGTACATACGGGTTTTACATAGATCGTCTTAAAAAGTCCGGAGTCACCTCCGCGCGGTCTCGCGAGTCTTTACCTCTTCATATCCCAAGAGTGGAGAGATCGGCGCTCTTTCTATCGTTAAACGCCTTTTCCACCGGGGGTGACGCGACATCTCAGGGTAAACAGGCCGAGCGAGTAATTACACACCTTCGTTGCCCCGTGGTCGGTTTCTGGAAACGTCCCAAAGATCGCTTTTTTCCTCTCTCGAAACGGCGCCGTTTCCCATGCGACCGTCTACCCCTTTTTTCGCTCCTATTCTTAATTCCTCTCCCCCATTCCCCGTTGCGACAATCCCCTCCCGTGTCCCACCCTCTTCTCCCTTTGCACCCTCGTCCTTGACACTTGGCCGCCGTCTCCGAGTTCCTCCGTTTCTCTCTCCGCGTCCATTATTCACTCGCCTTTCAATCGTCCGATCAGCGAATTAATCCCCTTTCTCTCTCTCTCGGCCTCCGTTTCAGGACGAGCGGGACGTAAATTTTTGTTTTTTTTCAGCACGTTGACTCTTTGATTATTTTCGATCGGCCGCAGCCGATGGAAATTTGCGCTTTCGCAACGGGGGGCGCTGCTCGCCTCCCTCTGCCTCGCTCCTTCGTCTAGCGGCGCCGAGTTTCTTTTTTTGCTCTTTTCGGAAGAGCGAACGCCGGCCGCAGAAGCCGCGTTGTAATGCTCTCGCCTTCTCGAAGATAGAACATCTGGGTTTTATAAGGAGAAGATATTGTAATTGCACTTCAGTAATGCGCATTTCATTGCGACATGTCGTAAAATACCGATACGAAATACCTTTGAAAACAATCGCCACGTCTACTTTTCATTTCTAAGGAGCGGCTTGTTTACTAGCATGGTGTCGATTTCATAAACATAGAGATAACTTTTTATTTGCTAAAACAATACATTTTCTTGAGTGCATAAGAATAAGAATGCGAAGTTACGTTCTCAATGGGGTGTTTATTTCGAAGCGATCGTTTTATATTAGATAGCCGCGTATAGTAAAATTTACTATTAATTTACCGTAGTCTCCACTATTATTTATTTTTTATTGGTATAGTATAATTAACTGTTAAGCAATCGCCACAGATGATCGTCGTAGCCACGAAGGGGAGAGTGGCGCCACTCCCAGAATGCAACGGGAGAGAGAGGGAGGCACGTGTCAGTCCGTGCACCGTAGAGCGATAGGACGGATTTATTACTCGTCGAGTGACTTACGAGAGCAAATGGCGTGTATAACATTTTCGAAAAGAGTAATTTCGTTGTATTTCCAGCTCCGAATGTGTAAGGGCGATAATTGTTTCACTGGAGGGGGGAGGAAGAACTCTGTGGAGTCCTTGCGTCCAATTGACCCTTTAAACGATTCTTTGGAACTCTGAGACGACCTCGATGACCGCCGAAGAGGACTCGGGACGTCAGTCGTGCTTCGCCTTGAGATCCTCTCGAAAAGGTCTGATGAATTACTCCATCGCACGGTTAAGCACTGTTTTTAGAGATCTTTCTTTAAAGGGAAAACTAATGGATGAATTTATTTTTAAATAGGATGAACTGTGGTATTAGGGAAAAGTTACCCGATAATATGATCTTAAATTTTCGCTTAAAACTGTAGGATGGTATTTTTCCTTCCGATTTAGTGAAATCATTACGTTTGTTTCATACATACATACTATAATACTAATATATAATAAACGTAATACTATTGCGATAAGTTAACAAAAACATTTTGTCGGAACGTGAGAGATATTTGCTACATTTCGAAAATTGCAGTTTGCGTCGCGTCGGAAACTAGTGCCATCGACGAACGAAATGGGCCATGGACGTCTGTTATTGCGCTCACATCCCATTCGACGATCCCAACGGCGACGCAGTGGGTTGGTGCGTTATGAGCCATCGCCATCCAAAGTCATCGAGGGATAAAGAGAACCTTCCCAAAATTCCGATTTTATTGACTCCATGGAAACGGCAAAAGCAACCTCTTTCCGCGTGTCTGCACGGCTTTCATCAGTCCCTCCCTCCCCTTCACTCTAACGCCCCCTCTTGTGTCCTCGTTGTGCTCCCAGATGTCCCATAATGGGAGGCGAGGGAGGTCGGAATGCGGCTTCGAGCGGGGTCAGAGCAGGGGGCGGGTCGGGAGGCGGGGGCGGCGAGAGGCGGCAGGCCACGCGTGTGCGTGCGCGCGAGCGCTTATATGCGAATGCGAGTGGCGATGCGACGAACCATTTGAGCGGGTAAGCGACTATCGCACGCCGTCCTTTTCTTCCTCTCATATACGTTTATCGGGGGGTCGGACGAGGGAGGAGGACGTCGGTGTTCTGCTCATAAAAGGGAGAACACCCTTCTCGATTGGCGTTCCTCGGTTGTTCACCGGATTCCATCTACCTCCGCCTCTTCCTCTCTCTCTCTCTCTCCCTCTCCCGCCACGCTTCTTCCGTCTTCCTCCCGCTCCTTTCCCGCCGGAGGGAAAGTCATCTCGCCCGCGCGATCACGTCGGCGCAAATTCCAAACAATCCCCCAAAACGCGTAAACTCCATGGTTTTACACTCGGGATGACGTCCGCTCAATCCTGTGGGATGGGAGATGTGGATGGGAATTCCCTTGCGAGGGAGCTGTGCTGCAAAATCTGCCTCAGCCTCTCGTTCGGGAAGAGGATTTCATTTGCTTTCTTTTCCCTTTCCGTTTGAAGTTTTCTTGGCGTCCGAATCGGAAGGCGGTGTTCATTTGCTGTGCGAGGAAATTAATTCGCTTGTTCAAGCTGTGGCATTTTCTCCGCGCGCGACAATGGTTTTAACATTGCGGACGGACGCATGATAGGGCGGTGCCGGGGAGATGGTGTTTTTGACGCATCTTTGGCATTTTCGATTATCGGCACTCGCATTAGTCGAAGTTGAAAGGTGTTTGTACGTGCATACTTTCCTATAAAATCGAAAATTGTCTCCAATTACAAATAAATAGCTCACGAATTTTTAAAATTTTTAATTGGCGAAAAAAATCGATTTAGTCGTTTTTATAAAGTTTAGTCGATGAAAGGTTAATGAATTAATAAATTTTCTCTACTATCATTGACGCTGAACCGGAAGAAAACAGCTTCATACGATTTTTTTTTCAAGACTAATGTTGGGTTGTCTTATTGTCAATTTTAAATATCTTTTGGTACTTAAAATTGATAATGGAAGCATTTATTTATTTGAATACTTATTTTATCTGTATTTTTTTTCTTTATTTGGCTTCATCTATAAAATTGATGCAACAAATTGATATGGAATTCATTATCGATGAAACGCTTCAGCTCTGTGTCTAAACTTGGAGCCTGTCATCCCTAACAGTGGTTATAATATCTTAACGAAATGTTTGTCAGCAGGAACACCCATTCTCAGCCATTGCTGTTTTCTTTCAGGCGTACTTATGGACAAGTGTCGATTATCGCAGATAAAGAATCCAACTTTTTGTTTCAGTGCGTTATGACAACCGAGTTCATTCCCGTTAACTCCTTTTAATTGCATCCCATTACCATCGACCCCCCCTGTCTTGTCTGAGAACACATCCCTTTTTGAAGCATACCGCATAAACTAATTACCGACCATTTTCCTTGGTCTTCGTTTCCCACGATATTCTCCCTGTTACTGGAATGAAAAAGTTACGGTTGGAAGCACTCAAGGGCTCTAATAATGGATATAGCATTGTCAGCGTATCAATTTTAATTGCGTCGGAATGCAAGCCGCGGAAGTTTAGTCATTAGCGACCGACCGTTCTCTTACCGCTCGACTCGTCTATCTGCGACCGAAAGGGAAAGAGCGGTCGTAAATTTACATAAATCGACAGCGCATTACGACTTTATCTGAGCCCGTTAAGTCGACGTTACTTCATTACGATCCCTTCACTCCGCCCACGGAGCCCACCGAGATGAGTCTCTCCCGAGAGCCTGGCCTTATCAGCGCCGGTAATTTCCTCGAGCTAATTTAAAGAGGGTCAGCGAGAGAGAGAGAGGGTGGGTGGGTGGTTTGGGGTATGAGAGAGAGAGAGAGAGAACAGATTCCATCCGAGACGAACGCTGGTTTTTGTGTTCGATATATCAGGTTCTCCCGCCGCTCGGATCCTAACAGAGCGACGTCCCTTCCCTCTCCTTGCACATCGGCATGGATGCCCCACTTCCTGGAAGTAGAAGAGGATGCCGCGAAGTGAAGAGAATCGCGTTTTTTTTTCTTTTTTTTAGAGTGCTGGCTTCTCCGCCGTGCCGATGAGAAATTGGTCGTCGTGTTCGCCGCATGGCGGTCCGAACATCTATTCACGCGCAGTCAAGTGATGAGATTGTGATTCCGTGGGCTTCCTCTCCCCTCTAACATCACTCCAGCTGACTCCCTCCCCTCTCGGAAGACTGATTTTCTTCTCTTGATGGAGATGGCATTGTCTAAAAGAAACTCAAATCTCGTCGGCTGTCTTGTCTGCTGGGCGTTGCTTATTGCCCCGGTGTTTCGTCGGTGTTGCTTTATTAACTGGTAGGAGAAGGTCTTTTGTCGTCTCTTGAGACTGGACACTCGGAGTTGTGGCTGCTGACGTATGTTACACTAGAGCTCGGCGCCAATGACTGTCTGAATCCTGTTGGCATATCCGGGTAAATAAATTGTGTCCTCTCTCCATCTCCACATCTCTTATTTATGTTATGCTTTGCAACTGTTAGTCTTGTTAAAATCCTTCGATGCCGCCAAGTAATTGGTCACGTAATTGTTTTAGCATTGCATTAATCTAACAACGTAATAATCCACCTATGCTTAATCATTATTTGTTTTTAGCGGAAACAGTTACTTCTGTATAGTTTATTTTGAATGAAGTCGAATTCTTGAACCAAAAGTAAACAAATCGTATTTACGTAAATAAAAACTTAATTTAAGCCAAACCAGGCGATAACAGTACGGTCATTATGGTAAAATTTAATTGGTGAAGCAATGCCAGTTTAATGCCCTCTGAGGCTCGTGACGCTAAACAATTGGGGGCCCTCCAATCTAAATATATATTTAAACCTCACCTAACTACTACCCTACTATGCGACGCACCTTAAATCCGCCACTGTTGTGGAATCCAAAATTTTTAATTTCATTGGATCATGAAAATCTACGCTAGTACAACGTGTCAGGCCCTAATTTCATCGGGAAGTGCCACATAAAGAGGGGTGGACAGGAATTACGGAATTAAAATATAAGGTAAATATTTTCACTCTTCTTCAGTGAACCTCTAGGATGAGATTATTTTGTGATAAATAAGTAAATTTTTCTTAGTACATATTTTGAAAACTCGAAGATTTAATTATAATGTTTTATAAGATTATTTTTTCATCTATCCATATATCCATTTCAGTTTTGTTACATCAAGCTGCGATTTGGCGAAGCCTTTATACGTGTGTGTGTATATATATATATATATATATATATATATATATATATATATTAACAAGACCCTAAACATTTTACTCTACTATTCCTTCTTTGTTTATAGCAGGTATTTCTCTACCCTCTGAATGTCTGAAAAAGTTTTTCAAATTTGATATTTACTAATTAAAGTCGAAATTAAATTCTTACCGAATTTCCCTAATAGCTCTTTGATAGTTGCTTCGAATTCCTTCGTATGAAAATATGCGACCGTCACATTGTCGGGATTCTGTGGAAAAATAAATTTCTTTTAAAAAGATAACTTATTACCTTTAAATATAACTCTTCGTGTGATGATCTCTAAAGGAATTTCTCGCTCAAACTTCTTTGCCCTCCGTCGCGTCGTTCGCGCTCCGGAGGGCGTATATGATGCCTTGAGACCTCAAGCAAAGCCTCCTTTAATTTACTCCGGAATGTGTCGCATCCACCGCCGCCGCCTTCTCCTCTCCTCCCCACATCCAGTACTCAGCCCTCCGCCGGCTCCCTCTTAAGCCGCATCTCAGTATCTTAGCAAACGCAGTTTCTGAGGCGCCACCCTCATTTTCCCTCTCCTCCCCCGAACCCTTCTCTCCCCCTCCCCCTCTTTTGGACCTCTAAAAACGATCGCATTCTGGGAGACGCCGCTCCAATCTCCAAGAGTTTCCGGTCTTCACACGACGGCGAAAAGGAAATTGCGTGGGTAATAAGTCGGGCTCGAAGTGAGCGCGTAGGGCTTATCAATATTGAAAGGCCGCCTTCTCGACCCACACCTCCGCCCCTCGATGAAAGGGACCTTTCGCCGCTTCCCTGGACCCCTACCCAGAAAACCCTCGGTGAAGATGAGCATCTCACCTCGGCACCCTTTCCTCCCCACCCACGCCGCCATTTCCGAACACGCCGTCCCCCTTAGTCGCGCTTCTCCCTCTTCATCCACTCTCCCTCCGAGAGGTATTTTCGGTGGGCCTCTCCCTCCCACGCTCGTTTGACCCTCGAATGGCCACCCCCGGGCGTTGTCAGCCGGGGAATGGGGGGATGGGATGGTCTCCTATAGAGGTAGAAGTGGGCGGGTGGGGATTTGTGCGGAGGGGGCGTGGGAGCGGATAAGAAGGGAGGGAGCAACGGCTCCATCGAGACTGCGGAAGCCATTTCGTGGGAGTCGAGATGAGGTTTTTGCGATCGGGTCTCGGGGATCGCGGCGGTACGTGGCGATGGAGACTAAGAGGATGAGGGAGATCAGAGGGAAGAGAGAGGACGGGGGAGGGGGGGGAGGTGGGATGGGGAGCGTGGTCGGTGGTTTTCGCGCAGAATTTGCGAGCGGAGTTACTGTGGGGGCTTTCATAATAAAAAGGGTGGGTCAGGTGGCGATCGCTCCCGTCGGACCCTTTTGGTATTAAAACTTCTTGATGCGGTGCGGCAGCTTAGGGCGGTGGGACCGTCCCTAGTCTCGAGAAGTTCATGGATCCGTCCATTGGCCGGTTTTTCTTTTAAAGGATAAAAGCGGATGTTTGGCGCGTGCCCTTCTTATACCCTGCCTCCCTTACACGCCCCCAATTTTGCTTCTCACCTCTCCGGTCTTTTTGACCCCCCAAATTGATTCGGCTCACTTTCTCTTAGGAGAAGTGCACATTTTTGAATACGTTGCATGCTGTCCTTGTGTCTTATTTCTCTCCCTCCTTCTTCTTCTCCCGCCATTTCACGCTTCCTCCGTAAATACCGCGGCGGATATGTGACGAAGCCTCTTTCTTTGCTGCATCTGTGATTTATTTCACTTCAAATTCTATTTACCACCCCTTTTATTTCTCTATGCGACTTCTCTTGGTATATTTCAGTAGCTGTTGTTAAATTATTCCGTGCTTGAGGAAATTTGCAACAATCGTTTTTTTCACGTCACTACAGTCGTTACAAACGTTGCAAAGTACTTTTCCTTTTGAAGCCCAATGAAATTGAAGTGCGTGCCGTGTGCCAACTTCGTTACGTTTTTTTGTGATTTTAAGTTGATTACGAAATCTAAAAGGATAAAATCAAGATTTGCGCCCGAATTCATCATAAACTTGAACTTACCCGGTATCGAATCACACGTCTGAGTTTGTATGTATTTAATGTTTTAAAAGCTCACTTATTTTAATGTTAATTATTTTATGCTTTTTTAGTAAAATTTATTTTGCAAAATAAATTTTTATATTCAAATTAATCAAAAAACGGATTTGGTAGGAAATAGAGAAATCCTTCATGAGTCCAGTTAATCGCCAAACATCTGTTTACCTTGACTTTTTCAGAATAATAGCTACATCTTTTCTCTAATTTAAAACATTTTCGCAGAGAAATGAGCTCAAGACACCGCCGTTTATGCTCCTTTACCACGCCATTTTTTCGATACCCTTATTTATACCCCTCCTCGATTCAGAGTGTGCATGTACACGGTTAATTCGCCGAAGCTCACATCGTACAGATTACATTAAAACCGCAAAGCCATTAATCTCAGTTATTTCGGCCGACAAGGACACCACCAAAATGTTATGATAATTGTTTCATTTGCATCGTCTGGAAAGCCGCGGTTTTATCACATGTATGCTTTAGACATTCAGAGCCTGGATTATGTTTTATCTTGACCTCTGCCGGAAAGACCGGTTTCGGGGGTGACGCAATCGTGCAGATGTGCATTCGTTGTTGTCATTTCAGTTCGTGTGCTTGTGTCGTCATCGAATGTATCCTCCGGTGATTAGAATCCAGGTTATCGGAAAATGCCTGTCTCTGTCAGCGCCGTGAATAAGGCCTTTCTATAAATTTATTTTTAACCACGCATGCAGTCTAACTCCCTTATCGAGACAAATCCTTGGAGTGAAGTATTACCGCCATTCGGCACCGTTACAGGCGAAAATTCCAACGTTCGTTTGCTTTACGAAAGGCGTAGCAAAATCGATGGCCAGGACGGGGAAAAAACAAATGGGTAAACTATGTGAAATAGCTACTCTTATCTGAAGAACGGTCTTGAAAGAAAAACGCTTTTTCTCATTTTTACGACCGTTGCATTTCAGTCTCATTGTTGTGCCCCGCGAGAAAAATGCGTTTTTTTTTAATGCAGCCCTGGAGGATTGTTGAGCAGTTGAGTAAAGCAGCCGTGAAATCCATACACTTGTTTCTTGGTAAGGATAGGAAATAAATTGCATCCAGTGTTCACTTACCTTCTCCGCGGTAAGGTAAGTGGGAGTGAATGGAAAAGGATGGGAGGGAGGAGAAGACAGTTGGTGAGAAGGGGTGGAAAGAAGAGAGGGAGGAGGGGTGGTTTTGAAGTGGGAGATCCGCGGGGCGTGGGTCGCCGTCCCGCCTTGGGACGCCCACGGCGACCTCTTCCCCCCCTCCCTCCCTGCGAACACCTCTTTCTCTCTCCATTACCTCCTTTCTCCTCCCCTCTGCCCGTCCATCCTCTTTCTCTCTGCTCCTTCGCCCTCACCTTCACCTATCTCGCCATCTTCCCTCCTCTTCTCCGTGGCATACATCACGACCCTCTCCTTCCAATTCTTCCAACTTCTCTTTTCCAGTCCAGCCACTTGCCAAATAAGTCGACTTCTGCCGTAACGGACCGTCGCCCTTTCCGTGACACGACTCTGGTCTTTCGCTAGTTTTTCCAAACCTTTCTTAAGTTTGTGTGGAATGAGCGTCCTTCGAAGGGGAATAAATACGCGACGAAACGCGAGGATCAGTCCGAGATATCCCTGAAAGTTTCCGTCGCCCTTTTATTTTTTTGCAGATTTCGGATTGACGTGTTATGAATTTCGCCATCTGCGAATTCTGCGAAATTTGGCCCACGAATGAGTATGAGATTCGGAAATCTGCGGCAACTCTCAATCGTCATCACTGCAGGTGAGGTAACGCATCCATTTTCGCTTCGCGGTCGTCGTTCGCTCGCGGCGTGGGCGCTTAAGGCGACTCCCACGCGTGCCCTCGCGCTCTCGGAAAATATGGCGCACGGGAAAGCAATTGTGCGAGAACGGTGGACAGGAGGAAAATATACGATTGTTTACTCCGGAGATAAGCCTCCTCTACGTATTCATTGCCTATTGATACAGGCTGTCAAGGTGGAAACCTTTTTATCTCTAGGGCCGTCTGCAGCCTCCTCTCCCCCTCGTCCTACCCCTTTCTCTCTCTCTCTTCCCCCTCCCCTCTCTCCCCCTCCTTCGGTCTCTTTCCCTCTCCTTCTTGCCACCTAAGAAACGCGACCTTGGCGGCGATGCCACGAAGAGCGACCGGTGTTAAAGTTCAGTCCTTCATCTGTATCCCGGGGCTTCTCCTTTCTTTAGCGTATCGCGGAAGATGCCAGTAGATGATCGAGCGTTTGTAATCCTTTCCTCTGTCGCTTCTTTCTGTCTTAAAAGACATCTGGTGGCAGACAAAATTTGTAATAGAAAATTTTGGCACGAAGGTGGATGATGTAAAAGCTGAGTAGTAATGTTATATAAAGATAGATGGACACTGTGTCTTTTAATATGTAAGTATACCATTCTCGATTGAAAATTCAGCAATTAATTTTCTTTTGTTGCAATACATAAGCATATAATATGCATTCCTTATATTGTTAACATACAATAACATTGTTGAATTTGTGAGAAACGTTATAAAAATGGTAAAAAACAAAATGTTCATGAAATGTTTGCCTTGAAGGTTAGGCAGTAGGTGTAAATTATTTTGTAAGCAGGAATGTCTCTGTTCATGCTCAAATTAATCAGTTGATAAAATTTAATAAAAGTTTTAATAAAGCAAACGAGAAAAGAGGTACTTAGTACAATTTTATTGGATGGGAACTTTCAAGGGAAGTTTTGCAGAAGGGAAATGTTACCCCATGAGAAAACAATAGCATCAGAGATTTGGACCATATGAAGACTTAACGGGTAATATTCTATTAAAAGAAATAATCATGCCTAATTGATTCATTAGAGAGTTATAGATCTCGTCTTATGGCTGAAAACCAACACCAGAACAAGTACCTAAGTATAAAAAATCTGATGTGGCCAACACACGACTTTCTCCATATATGGGGTATAGATATTTAAATTATTATGAATAGCATTAAGGCAAAATTATTATTTCGTATCGTAAAAGAACAGTCGTCCTTATTGCCGTAAATTATATTTTGAATATGTTCACAGAATTCACCGCTACATGGTGGTGGCGCTGTATACTGTAAATTACGAAAAAGTTAAATATCTCCGAAATGGATGGTTCTACGAAAATTTGTTTCAAACAAAACTTGGAAGTAATATTATTCTCTACAACTTTGGTCCTCACAAAGATTACCAATAACAACGTTTTTAAGGAGATATTTGAAGGAAACGGAAAAAACTGATTGTTTTTTATAAATAATTCCTAAACAATAACTGCTATGGAAAATTGTTTGAAATAAAAGATGTAGGAAATTATATTTTCTACATTTTTTGTAATGGTCAATGTATACAATAATGACGTATTATCGGAAAAATATCGCAAAAACCGAATCGGGTTACGAATAAACCTCGACTTCCGGTTAACCGTTATTGTCCAAAAACTAATCAGTTCTTTGTGCTCATGCTAAAGTGTTATATATGAAATTTGGTATTAATATGGCTAAGTACTTTTTGAGTTAAAGCGCCCACAATCACATACATCCATCCACACACGATTCCGAAAATAGTCGAAACGTGTTCTAGGGACCTCAAAACGTGCATTTCCGTTGAAATCTCGAAGTCGATTTTTTTCGTGATCACAATACTTTCTCCATACTATGTATGGAGAAAGTAAAAATCCAAAAATTAAGCATCTGTCTCTAGTATCACGTTATTGAAGATATATAAGACAGGTACAGTAGGCGCCGGTTATTGTGATCACTGGTTATTAGAATCAGCCGCTTTATAGAATCAGATTTCAGTGAACGGATTCAAATCATCAAAATGCACCATATTTTCATCGTTTATTGGAAGCACTTTTTCAGTTATAAGAATCAATATTCATTTTTCCTAATATTTTGGTTTCGCAAAGATCATTTAGTAAAATTATAGGTTGTTATTCAGCATTGAAAACTCTCTCAGTCGACTTTGTAGTGACAATTTGAAGCAAACGAAAATAAATGGCCATTTAAAATTATAGTCGTTTTACAAAGTGTAATAGTATACCTACTTATCAATTGTATGTACTATGTACTTATGTATGTATAAATTTAAAAAAAGCAATATTAACACTTTGTTTTGTCAGTAAATAAGTTCCTACCTTATTACTTTCTCCATACGTAGTATAGGGAAAGTATTGTGATCACGAAAAACATCGACTTCGAGATTTCAACGGAAATACACGTTTTGAGGTCCCTAGAACACGTTTAGACTATTTTCGGAATGATGTATGTGTGGATTAGGGTTTCTCAAGCGGGATCCCGGGATCCTGTACTTATATGCATCCGGGAATTTCCCGGGAACCCACCACATTTCCCGAGAAATTCCCGGTGTACTAAACGAGAAATATGATCTACTTTAGAAACACATCTACACAGGAAAATAACTAATCGCATTAGTGTGGAACAAAAATGGTAAAAATGCATTATACAAGGCGTTCATAAAGTCCTTGTGCCTTTGAAAAATTAATAACTTTTGTTACACAGACCATAGAGACATTCTGTAAACGGGATATGAAAGCATATTTACTTAAGTTTTGTTTGATTTGGATCCTGCAAACTTTAAATGAAAGGACCATTAATAATATTGTCTCTTTTACAGATCTTGCAATTAATTTAAGATGGCGATAAGCTTAACTCCTTTCTATGTCTACCAGAATTCAAGCGCATAACAGTTCCTGTTCGTGCAAATTTTCCAGATTGAGTAGTGTATCTTCTTCTCATGGCAGTAAAGCATCTGAATTCTGCTAGCCATATCACAAAATAGACCTATTCCTCCACTGTCGCCATTTTCAATAATTCGCAAGGCATGAAAAAAAGACAAAATTATTAATAATCTTATGATCTGTCATTTGGAGGGTTTATAATAAATAAAACTCAAGTAACTAAACTTTAATGTTCCATTTACAGCATGTCTATATCATCCATGCGTTATTAATTTTTAAAAGTGCAAACTTCATACGCACCCCGTGTTGTATGGGAATTATACACAATATTTAAATAGACTACATTACTTTCCATCTGTTATCAACATCATTATTCATTCGAGATCGAAATTATCCTGTTGAGCGCTTGAATTTTAGACATATTGTATGTCCCTGTTTAAAATGTTTTCACTAACATCTTGTAAGCATTTTTCACTCTGTTTGTGGTGCTATATCCAGTTTATCAATAATAAATATAAATGTTTACGAATACTTTATTTATTACTTACTATCTTGCTATTATGTTTACGAAAACTGAATCCTGGAAATTTCCCGGGATCCCGGGATTCGACCGTTTGAGTCCCGGGATCCCGGTATTGAGAAAAACCCGGGAAACGTTAATTCCCAGTGTGGATGGATGTATGTGATTGTGGGCGCTTTAACTCAAAAAGTACTTGTCATATTAATACCAAATTTCATATATAACACTTTAGCATGAGCACAAAGAACTGATTAATTTTTGGACAATAACGGTTAACCGAAAGTCGAGGTTTATTCGAAACCCAATTCGGTTTTTGCGATATTTCTCCGTTAAAACATCATTATTGTATATACAATTCTATGCAAAGGTTATAGAGAATGTAATTTCCTACAACTTTCATTTGAAACAATTTTCCATAGCAATTATTGTTTAGGAATTATTTATAAATAATCGGTTTTTTCGGTTTCCTTCAAATATCTCCTTAAAAACGTTGTTATTGGTAATCTTCGTGAGGACCAAAGTTGTAGAGAATAATATTTCTTCCAAGTTTTGTTTGAAACATATTTTCGTAGAACCATCCATTTCGGAGATATTTAACTTTTTCGTAAATTTCCAGTATACAGCGCCACCACCATGTAGCGGTGAATTCTGTAAACATACTCAAAATATAATTTACGGCAATAAGGACGACTGTGTTCTTTTACGATATGAAATATTAATTTTGCCTTATAATGCTATTCATAATAATTTAAATATCTATACCACAAATATGGAGGAAGTCATGTGTTGGCCACATCAGATTTTATGTAATAAAGTTTAAATTTATATTGTATATTATTTTAACTCCACCCTGTAGATAACATTATGTTCTTTTACAATACGAAATAATAATTTTGCCTTATAATGCTATTCATAATAATTTAAATATCTATACCCCAAATATGGAGAAAGTCATGTGTTAGCCACATCAGATTTTATGAAATAAAGTTTAAATTTATATTGTATATTATTTTAATTCCACCCTGTAGATAACATTATGATTTACACTTATTAGAATCACCGTTTAATAGAGTCAAAATATAATTTACAAATGTGATTACAATAACCAGTGCCTACTGTACTTTATTTTTCAATTTTTATTACTTATATTCTATTTTGGAATAAAACTTTTAAAACTCTGTTTGATGTGAGGATGGATGATTAAAATGCTTAAAAATAGAAGGGAATGCTGCAGTTATGTTAATCACCAAGGGGCAGAAAGTCTGTTGAAAGGTATTTTGTGAGGTACAGGACTTGCTCTACTGAAACTAGTGATTTCATTATATGCTACATTCCTTGTATTGAATGAATTAAAAGTTGTATTAATTTAATTATGTTGTTTACCAAAATTATTTTTATTAATTCTTTTGAAATAATACATGTAGGAGTACAGACAGAATTTGTGGATGAATTTGCAATAAATATTGATAAAAATGTGTATTACCATATTAAATTAGAGAAAAAGTATTAATATGATTAATTTCATTGCATGCTTGAATGATACTCAGTAATAAAATTAATTATTATTGGAGTTTATTATTATCAAAGCAGTACATAGTAGTACCTACTTCTTTATTATCTTGAAATATCAGAGATTCATTATTTTTTATTTAATTTTTCCATCTCTGTGTTTTAATAGGACCAGGACATCATCCAATCTTGGCTAATGGACCTCCATTTTGAAGAATATTTTCCCCTCTTTGCTTCAGCTGGTTATGACATGCCAACAATTTCCCGAATGACTCCAGAGGTATTTCAATGCTCTTGACTTTTTGAACCTGTAAATATGATGTTTTTCCTTAAATATGAAATGGACTAAATTGTATATTGTTTATTTTCAGGACCTTACTGCTATTGGAATTAAAAAGCCTAATCACAGAAAGAGGCTGAAAGCGGAAATAGCCCTCCTTAACATTTCTGATGGTCTCCCTGAATATATTCCTGTAAGTACAAATGAAAGTGTTGGTGAATTTTGTATGGAGATAGACATATTTTGGACATCAAGAATTCCGAAAAAGCTTTGACCGGTAATTGAACCCAGGTTTTCCACTCTTCCACTTCAGGATCGGTATTATTAATTAGTCTGGCTTGGTAGTTCAGTGGTTAGAATATCTACCCAGCAAGTGGTAGACCTGGTGTTCAATTCCCAGTCATGCAGAATTTTTCTCCTGCTTTATCAGAATTCTTCATTTCTGAAAGTGTTGCTAAAGATGTTATTGATGATATGATACATTTTGTTTACAATCTTTCTTAAATAAACTAATTTAAGGGTATTATACATTTATTGAATTAAAATTTTTTAATTTAAATGTGGTTTCTCATATGATACAATTGGTAACATTATTTTAAAGGATGAAAATTTGATGATTGATAATAATTAAAATTTCATGCCCATTACCAGCATCCCTGTGAAAGGAAATTTTAATACTTATCATTCATCTGCATGTTACTATTAATTATATAATTTTACTTTTAAACTGGATTTTTTAAAGTCATGTCCACTTAAAAGCCTGTAACATAATTTCAAATGTTTTTTGCTCAGACATCAATTGAGGAGTGGCTAGGACTGCTAGGATTAAGCGAGTATGCAGCTGCACTAAGACAACAGGGCTGCAGGACAGTGGAAGATGTTGCTTCAGGTGTTACCTGGGAAGACCTAGAGGATGTAGGAATAGTGCGTCTTGGACACCAGAAAAAGATTCTCTTAGCCATTAAGCGGGTGAAGGACATAAAAGCTGGAAAGAGATTTCCTCAACCTCAGCCACTTCCGGGAGCAGATCATCCCATCTCCCTTCACCTCGTTCCACCACACATTCAGAGCCATATGATGCAGCAACAGCAGATGCAGATGCAGCAGCAGCATAGGTCCTGTGTAGACATGAATCAGCCACAGGTAAGGCACCGTGTCACATGTTTCAGTTACTTACTCCATCATCCCCTTCTCCATTTTTCTTTCTCTCTCTCTCTGACCCAAAGGGCTAGAGAAGGTTTGTTCCCAGTTCCTTATTCATTTTACCTGTGCGCCTTTTACTATTGGGGTTAAGATAATCGTGCTTTTTTGATGTTAGCTATGTAATTGATGTGAAAAAAATGCAGTATGAAATAAATGTTTTAAAATTTAGTTGCATTAAATTGTGCTGTATAAGAATTACTCTCTTGAATATTAAATGCTGTGGCAAGACTGCTCATATACATCTTGGTGCCTTTACTTTATTGGCAAGATATAATGAAATGCAGGCTTTTTATTTCTTTCATTAGTCATAGATTTGCTTCAGGTTATTAGTAATTCAAGCTAAGATTCCATAATAGCTATGGTTCTTATATCTCTGGGGGAGAATTTGAATTGGTATGGTACAGCTATTCCTTATTCCAAATTATTTACTACCCATCATTTTCATGAGTCTTTTTCCCTTCACTATGGCTGCATACCAAATAATGCTCTGCTGACACTAGCTTTTACTGATCTTGGCACCAATAGTAAGCTGAGAAAAAGCTTGTAATATGCATTACTGATTGTATAGTCTGAAATTAGTACCCTCTTGTACAAATATAGCATGGCAGCACAGCTTAATAGTGTTGAATTTTGTTCCACCCCTTCACCTACATTCTCATAATTTCATGTTCTTTCATGTATCATAAAATAGAATAATTATTGATTTATGTTGTATCATCATAGTTTTTCACTGTCATTGTAGGGTATTTTAATTTTTTTAGTTTAGTGTTCCTATGTAGGATTTAATGTAAATTCATTTACAATATCTAAGTCATAGGATGTTCAAATTTATTGAAATATGTAATTTATTAAAGGTTTATTGTAAATTTTAATGCATATCAATTCCAAAACAAATTTTTAATTTCAATAATCTTAGATGATCTTACAATTAAAATAAAATTGATTTGCTACCACTTCCTGTTTTACTATGATACATAGTACCATGATAGCATCAATAATTCATTATTTATATTTCTTAGAAAACATTAAAAAATTATTTGATTAATCTATGTGTCATGAATTTTTAGTGTGGAAGTAGTTTTGTTGATTTATTGAGGTAGTGTACCAATTATTAATGAAGTTTCACATATTGATCACTTGTGAAAAAAAGTATTTGACCCTAGATGATACTGTCTTATTTTGGTTAAAGAATTCACTTGCCATCTCTGCCACCAATCAAAACTGACTGATAGAGTCAAATCAGTGTTCTGCATGCATGAATCATTGTACAGTCATCATTCATTCTGCCACTCTGATGTCTAGCAAAATCATAGAGAAAACAAACTTTTCTTTAAAGTAGAATAAGATGGAGTCTTTTAGGAATTTTGCATGGCCAATTTTTGTGAGGTGGCAGAGAAGTATTCTTCATTAAACTGACCTTCTACTTTCAAATGAGAAAATTATTCCATTAAAAATGTTATTCCATCATCCTGCCTGAGTTCCCTCGTGTGCAATGGTAGTCATACCAGGAGGTGGCAAAAGTGAGTGGCTATTGATGTTGGCTTCCTTCTCTCATAACCTCTTACATCTCTCATCCCTTCCCTCATCCCTCCATCTTCTCTCTCTCTCTCTCTCTTCTCAAGGAGGTGATGATAACGACCGGGGGCCATTCCCCAGTTCACGAGTGTTACCCAGCCAGCACGGCCCCTCCCTCATCCTTCCACACTTTCCACCGAGCCTCCGTGCACCACCCACCCCCTTCATCACCCCAACCCCACCACCAAGTCCACCTGCACAGGGGCGGGTCGGCAGGCTACCAGGTGAGGTGGAGCCGGGATGGGATGGCAGGGGGAGGGTGTGAGGATGATAGGGGGACAGAGGAGGATGAGGATGATGGCGTGGTGGGAGATGGGGAGGAGGGGGAACCTGATGAGGAGGACGGGGAGGAGTTCCAAACTCGCCACAGACGCATAGAGCAGTTCCTCCAATCCTCCCAGCTGCTCCCTCCAGGCAGCCCCTCTCACCATTCCCACTCTCCCACCACATCCTCTGCCTTCTCCCCCTTTTACTTCTCTCGGCCGCCCCCACCCCCAGCTCCGTCGATGTGCTACCAGCCCTCTGCCTTCTGCCCAGATATTGTTCCCATCAAGGTTAGCCCTTTTATTTTTTTGTTTTGTTTTAATCATTTTGGGCCATCACTAAGGCTTTTTATCCTAATGATTTTGCAGTGTTTGTTTGCTTTAATTAGATTTTCTTATGTTAAATTATTTACCTGTGATGTGTTTGTTTAACCCCAAATACTTGTGCATGTTGAATGAATCATATGTAAAGTCTTTTGGGCCAACCTGTGGGACTGAGACAGCAAGCAATTGGTATCTATGAATAAAAACATAATTAAAGGATGTGTCATCAGACCTTACCAAAAGTTTGTACATATCTGCTTAAAAAGGCCTTCCTATATCTATTTAAAGCTAAACTTAAAAGTCAATATATTAATAAACTTTTCCAATGATAGTTGGATTTGTATACTTGCATATAGTAATAACAGTCCATGTATTGTGTATTCTATCATTATTCTTTGTTTCACATTTTTTTATTTTCATAATTTTAAATTGTTCAAAAATTCAAGTCTTCCACTTTAAATAGTTTATTATCCATCTAAAAATATTGGAAAATTAATGTTGCAATTTTTTTATTCACTTACATCTCTACTACTATTAAAGTAGTTTTTTGAAAAATTTGTTTTAAATTTATTTCAAATTAAGTGTAGAAAATTTGACTTAAATTTAAATTATTATTGTAATGTGTATGACTTATTGTGGAATATATTATGTCAAACCTAATTGATTTTTTGGGTGTTGATAGATTCGAGGGGGTAGGGGAAAATCCCTGGAGAGCCTGGAGGATGGTGGAACAGCCACTTCTCACCTCACATTTGGTGGTAGTGGTGGTAGTGGAGGCACCAGCTTCCAGCACCAGCCTCAAATGCCCCAACTCCACCTGCCCCAAATGCATCATCCCATGCATTCCCATCCATTCTACCCACAACCTCATATCCACCACCCTCACCTTCATTACTTCCGAGGAACAGCAGTGGCTCCTTTACCTGGCTGGCGTCCTCGAAGCTATGATGATGGTGACATCACTCCAACCAATGAAGGTCACTTGCAGAGCCTTTTATTGCATCATCACCTCCATCACCACTCGACAGCATTCCACGAGGGAGGAGGCACCCTTCCCAGGCCACGATCTTCTTCTGCGACTGGTGGTGGGCCAGCAGCACTGCCCTTTTCGAACCTCAAGCCTCGACCTGTTGCCAAAATAGCAGCATGTACTCCAAATACGGTGCGCTTTAAGGGGGATGGTGGCAATGAGGAGGATGAAGATGATGATGATGATGATGATGGAGGTGAAGAAGGGGATGGGGGAGGCAATGAAGAAGGTAAAGAGGGCCAGAAGAAGAAGGGAGAAAGGAAGAAGAAGAAAAATCTGGCACTAATGGCTGAATTTGAGAAGCACAGCCTGCAAATGCCTCCACCAATGCCGCTCCATGCATGTGCTTACAAGAGTCTGCCTAGGGACCTGGCAGAACGTGACAGGTATTTTGCCATGGCAGCAGCTGGTTTGCGAAAAGTGCCACCTTCACCACCGAAAAGGAACCCTCCTCCTCCTTCAGCTGGTGCACCAATGAGAGCAGCTGAGGGGGAAGCTCCCTCCCATGGTGGTGTTGGAGATTCAGATGTTGACAGGAGGACATCCCCTCCTCTGTCATCCTCCTCCTCTGATGCTGCATCAACTGCATCACCTATGTTAGAACGCCAGCAGAGAGTGACATTTCATCAAGATCGCCTTTCTCAACCTACCCATCCCACGGGGCAGATGGGATCAGAGGCTATGAATACATCAGGAGTGCCGTCAAGAACGCCGGGAACATCTTCACCTCCTGGTCCAGCTCCTTCATCTGGACCCCTTCGGTGGGACGGTTCCAGCTCACTCTCTGACTTTTCAGAGCAAGAAGGAATGATAGGATTACCTGGAAATGGAGGCATCCTAGGAATGCATCAGAACAGGAATGGATCTGATGCCAGTTTCAAGGTATAGTTGTTATTTATTTGGTTTTTTTATCTTGTTACTTTCTCTTGTTAAGATGGCTGATTATCCTGATACTTTTGTAGCCAAAATTTGTGTTCGTTTAAGGAGATTCATTTTTTGCCATTACAGAAGCACTAGAAAGTGAACCCTGGAAGCTAATAATTATGAAAATAAAATGCTAGAAGTAATTGAGCAGCCTTGGTAAGCCTGTGTGCATTTTGTTAAAAGCTTGTTTTGGGGCTTATTTGTCTATTCTCTATGTACCTCTAACAAACAAAATCAAAAGTTTTTTTAAGGTCAAATTGTGTGTCCACTGGAGGTCTCCTTGCATACTAAATTCTTTTCCGAAATATTTTGTCATGCTATTGCTATACTTGATTTAATTCTGAAACAAATACATCAACTTTTTGTTAAATTTAAAATAAGTGACAATATAAAAATGAATTTTTATAAATAACTTTTAAATAGACAGTACCTTTATATGCATTAATAAACTCATTTTAACCCATTATGAAGGAAAAAGACAATTTAAAAAAAAAGAACCTGCAAAATTTTTCATCTATTTATTATAAAAGATAGTGATTCAGTTGGACTCATCTCATTACCTCTAAATGCAAATTTTCAAACCCACAAGGCTTTTCCTTTGCTTTCGGTATTCAAATGAAATATAATTCTTTTATGTCAATCATGTATTCTTGTAGGAGCAAACCCACACCCAAAAGGATTTTATGTGGATGTATTTATCTGTCAAGTTCAGACCTTTAATGATTTAAAATGAAACATTATAGGATAGTTGGCAAATTACTTATAACTAAATTGATTAAATAGTATTTAAAATATGTTTACAGTTATTTGGAAGTTATTTTTTTAACTCAATCACAACAACTGCTTATTTTATTTTTCAATTTTCAGTGTAAGATAAATTGTTATTTCATAAGTATTAGGATAGACAAATTCAAATTTACCCCTTAAGAAAAAATTATTATCTAATACAGTAACCAAGTGTCATTTAGTTAATAACTATATAATATACTAGGGGCTCCGCTCCTACTCACTTTGCTCGCCTCCATGAGCTTTGTGCGCAACACCTTCTCGCCTGTGAAGCAGGCTCTTTAGCAGACTCTTGTGTGGGTCGAGAGGAAGGTGTGAAGAGGGGAAAAGAAATAAAAAATCAAATAAATTCATTGACTCTTGATTGTAGCACTTCTTTGAACACAATATTTGAAATCGTGTTCTGTTATCCAGTGGCCAGGTAGATCTTGAACCCATCTCGATCAAACTCAAGATAGGGCCATGTACAGTTGACCATGACCGAACAGAGGCTTATCCTGATTGATGTAGAGATCATCTCTCAAGAAGCTCTGAACCTATGCCTTATTAATGTTCATTGTGAATGCAAGCCATACACAGACATTCTGTGGCCCTTGGTGCTAAATTATTTGGAACCCTGCAATCATAGTATATACTGAAATCTCATCTAACAACAACCCCTTTATTTGACTCCCCGTTTCAATAAATTAATTATCACAGTGCAAAAAATAAATTTTCATTCATGCCTTTTAAGATGAGATATTTAATATTATGAGATTATACAAAAAATATTTTTTTTGGAGCTCCTTACTGCAAGGGAACACTGACGCGCAATGTATGACCACCCTTAACCCTTAAGTAAGCGTGTGGGGTCTTTAAACATCCCATGCCTTTTAAAAACGCTGTATTTTTCTTGCAATTACTTGTATGAGGTAGATTTTTTCAGTACCTTCCTAGAATAATTATCTCCTTTTGTTCGTGTAAAAATATTGACACTATGTTCTATGGCCTTCTCGTAAAAATTCATTTTTTAATGTTGGGGTCATTTAAGACCCCTACGCACCTACTTGCATGACTATTTTGAACTTATATATTTTTTCTTAATCTCTCAGAGAAATGTACCTGTCTGTATGTCCTTTTATAAAATGAAGCATTTCCTTTTTGCCAGGGCTATGTGAAAGCCTTTAGCAAGGACTATAATGTCTTCCAAGAAAAATGACTGTAGTGGAACACTGGCAGCATCACTGTTATTCCATATTTTAGATTTTATCTCTTGAGGTGAGGCCTCTGGCAATGTCCTTCTGCATTCTGGTTTAGGAAAACAAGCAATTCTTTATCAGCTTGGGGAAAACCCTTGGCCTGAACACAAGTGAGAAATATGACCTGTACAGATCCTTTCTGGAAGATCACTGAAGGGGAGAAGGACTCCCACGTGAGTGTGCACTTGTCCCAGGCTCCTATCTTTTCACTGGTTTCTTCGTTTTCCTCATCAACGCTATTGTCAATTTCTCGCACTAATCCTTATGACCGTCCATTTTATTATGTGAGAAATTTTGTTTCCACCACCTGCTTTCAAGCTACTTCGTTTGTCTCCTACATCTCACGTCTCCAAACGAGTACCCGTTAGTTTCATCTTTTTGCAAAAGGGCAGCATCTAAGTACATATGTGCCAAGATCACTCCACAATAAAGCCGCTAAATTAATGGGATCGCCACCATGGAAAAACACATTCATTTAGACCCCAAATTTCAAGCTAGGTGCACAATTTGCCCGAGAAATGTGGACAAAAAACAAATCAGCATTGCAATTTCTGTACCAAGATGATGTGCTTAAATCACATGAAAACTGTATGCAGTGATTGTGTTGTTAAATTTCAAGAGGTTAAATAAATGTACGTTGTTTATGCATCCAAAGTGGTTTCTAATTTATTGTTTTGACCCTCTTGTTCAGTAACATATCAAGTACTATAACCAGTGTTGAGCTGCAGCCGGTTCGCACGAACCGGTTGTTAAATTTTGAAGCAATTTTACAACCAGTTGTTAAAAATTTCTACAGAAAGACGATTCCGCTCGATCCATTATTCGAACCCGATGGATGTTTGGTTTCATAAGAATTATTTCCCAGTGGTGAATTTCGTTACAGTAATATAATATTACAATTGAATAAAATATAATCCAGAACATTAAAATATCACATAAATTAATCGCATATAGCAAAAAGAGTTAATTTTGAAAATGATTTACAAATTTAGTATATGAATTTATCTTGATCCTTTTTATACGCGTCTTAATACTGTCGGCTTCCTCTGACACGCATAGACGACACCTGCAAAGATGTCGGCTTTCCTTTGTAATCTTCAAGTATGCCGATAATTTCAAGATAGATATAATAAAAATACGTAATTTAAATTATCGAGAACAATTTCGGCAGTGTATTAATATTTTAGAGCCTTTTGCTCTGTGACATTTAATAGCACAATAATTAGCTAAATGGATTTTTTCTAGTGATAAATTAAATATGTGGTGTAAATTAATCGTGTTGAATTCATTTTAATCCCTAATATGGAGTTGGATTCTTGGTGTAGAAAAGGTGATTTATTGAAAAAAGATAAAAAGCGTATTTTTTCACTTTATTTGTTTTATTAGTTCAATTCATAGAATTTTTCTTTTATTTAACGCTTCTTTTTTGTTAGCTCCTTGCGCCTCCCGCTAGTTTTACCACTGGCTATTTTTCCCTAATGAATGTTTCGGTACAAAAAGAAATAACATCTGAATAACTTCAAAACTTGTAACTACAGCGCCACGGTCGTGTTGCACATTAGAATAGGGAACCGGTTGTTAAAATTTTGGCAGCTCACCCCTGACTATAACCGTATATTTATTCTTAAAAAGTTGAAGGTGGAGATCATACATGAGTGAGAGAAAAACAAATTCATGTATCCAAGTAAATGTTTATAAGTTATTGTACATTTATTTGCAAAGATTATTCAAATTTCATTGCAAAAAACTAATAATGCACTCGAGTTTAGTGTAATCATATGCAAGGAAATGATTCTTTGGGAGGAAAAAGAGGTGCATATTACAGTAAAAAATTCGCCCATTAAATAACGTACTAAACGAATATAACAATTATATAATATTTAAATTTAAACAAAGTTTATAGAAGACCTTTGTGGAGATTAAATTAATTTGTTAACTTGCTATGAATTTACACAGAAGATTCTGCATTAATGCGTGCCAGCGACACCCAAAAATAGCAACTAACGTAAACACTAGAAATAATTAAATGCCATATACAATATGGAAAATCTGATGGATGCACATTGCTATATATGGTATTAGACTTCTCGTCTAAAATAATTGTTACAAAAATCAACAACACAGCATAGATATAAACATTTTCTTTTGGGATCTTTAAAGACCTCACGTGCTCACTTAAGTTACGAAAGACCACGTGTCTACTTAAGGGTTAAATCTGCCACTGGCCATACTGGGAACTGCCTCCTGTACTGGACGAAAGGCAGTTTGTTGTCATAGAGAGTTTGCTACAGAGTATGGCCACAATCTCACCTTGTTGAATGCCCATCATTTCCTCACTGAACAGTATCTTCCATTTGATCATGCGAATGACTTCGCCTCTGTGAAGCTTCCGAAGGACTGTGGTTGGGGGTGGGGTTTCAAGTGCGAGCTCGTTGGATGCTGGACAAATATTGGTCTAGGTGGGAAAGGTGTGCATGGAGTGGGGACACTCAGTGATGTATACTGCTTTCAAGGCCAAGTGTCTGACATGATGACCATCATAAGATATATTAGTATAGAGAGATATTAATATATACAGTAAAACCTCATTGTTTCAAAGCTCATCACTGGGTAAAACCACTATGTTTTTGTTTTAGGCTCGTCACTTATTCTAGTGAAAGTCAAATGCATTATTTTTTTAAAGACGACATTCGGTGTAACTTTGTACAAGGTTATTTAAAGATTGGTTCAGTAACAGAAATCAGTACTAGTCTTTTCTAGAGCATATCACTTTCTCATGAAAAAAAGGTTACCCAGGTTTGAGAGAACATGAGGATTGAGGTAGAGGGACATTTCCTGTCGTTATAAGAAACAAGTTAGGAAAGTGTACAGTGTATCACAAATAGGCGCATTTCGTGCAATGGAGTATTTGAAAGAAATGATATACATCTACTAAAGGGAAATAGTATTTGAAGTTCTTTTCTTCAACATAAATACTCCATTTTCTTCCTATTTTAAAATGTTGCATGCACATAAGGAAATTAAATGTATTTTTGTGAGATTGTTCATGTTAGCAACAATGAAGAAGTAACCATGCAAGAAATTTTCCAAGTTCAGCTCAAATTAAGACATTCTTGTTTGATTTTCTTGATAATGGCAACTCCTACAATAAAAAATTATAGGATAAGAAATACTCTACTAGTTCTACAAATTTTATTTGAAAACTATTTTCAAATGACCAATACTTTATAAGATACTACTACTAGCAGAATTTCTCATTGAATTTCAACAGATTTAGTGAAGCTACTACAGCACAACATACAAACTCTTTAAAATATATAGTAGATACTTTTTAACTTACAATTAGCTTTTCTTAACAATTAATCATATTTGCTTGTAACAGTCCGTTTCCGAACATATTCCATTCAAATATAACGATAATTGTATTTCCTATGATATATATCACTTTCGCCAAATCCAGCTTCATTTCTTGTGTAATTATGCCTATGAAATGTTTACATTTATATCTTGTAAGCAAAAAGCCCGTGAAAAAGCAACGTACAGTTGTCCATGATTGAACACTAACTGGTAAATGTACACCAGATACGTGAGCCTATTTACGTTAATAAACATAATGTAGAATATAATGATTTTACTTACAAAAAATGTAAGATTCCAGTAATCAATAGACGAAAGAAGGTGTAATTACTTTCATCAATCATTATAAGCACTTCCTGAATAATAATCAGTATCTATTTACATTGCTATCCATAAACATCGATTGTTTCGTTGCTTAAACAAAAGTGCAAATGGAATAACGCTAAACTTTCGTCTGTTTATAAGCTTCGTTGAAGCTAATTGAATCGGAGGTAACAATGACGGCCGCCTTGGCAACGCCCGGAAAGAGTACGAAAAATCCACAAAATTTCGAAACAAATAGTGTATTTCTGAAAACTTTGACCGTGTAACATGTAAACTTCGCAGAAATAAGATAGTATAGAGTTTTGTTTGCCGAATAAAGCAAAAACGAAAAAAATCGGTCCATATTTACATGTAAACTTCACAGAAATAAGATAGTATAGAGTTTAATTCATCAAATAAAGCAAAAATGAAAAAAATCGGTCCATATTTACATATTTTTATGCTTGAAGGAAGAATACCTTGCAAGTCAAGAAATGGATTCATACGTGTTATCTTATGGAAAAATATTAATCCCTTATATTGACAGCACTGATTAATCCTAGTTGACCAAACCTTGACCATTCACTAAGTTAGGATGTAAGGAAGAATCGTACCAAATTTGGTTATTCTAGTTTTTATCGTTTAGGAGGAGTTCCATGAACAAACACACAAACACACACTTCAAAATATATTATAGATAATGGAAAGTTCATTTTTATCATCAGTAAAGTGGTACATCTGATTGGCTTACATGATTCATTTATGTGACTTTCTTATTGTCTTTGACTATAAGTCCTTAATATCAAATTTCATGAAAATCCGTTTGGTAGAAACCGAGAACGAAAATGCAGACAGATGGACAGACCAATACTAATAGGTGCTTATGCTGGAAGCGAAATGCACCTAAAAAATGGGACAAAATTTTCTCATGATTTTTTAATGGTGGATTTGTCACTATTGTGATCTATAGTGAAAAAGACAAATACTTTCCTTAGTCTGGAGCATGCCAGACTAGAGGTCTGGCATGCTCCAGACTAAGAAAAGCCCTCGCCTGAGACAGCCTCGCATTACCCGGGTCGGGTAATGCGAGGCTGTCTCAGGCGAGGGCTTGGGCTCGAGCTTGTGAAAAATCATTTATGATCAATAACTTTCACAACAACTCAGGTTTTTTTCGGGCCGATTTTCCATTAAAAAATTTAATTTAACTTGTTTATTAGATAACATTATAATGTTTGTTACTTAACAATAAAATATGATTTATTCAATAAAAATATTTAATTTCATAATAGCTATATATATTTATGAAACAAATAAATTCTCTTTCTCTTGTTAGTTACTTCTAAGTTGGCCCTCCCTCCTTGTGTCTTTTGGAAGTCCCTCTGTTGTTGTTCTTGTAAGCAAAGTGTAGCCATTCAGTTAGTCTTTGTGCTTATAGACCTATAGTTCTAATGAATCTGTTTCTGAGTAATCTTTTAAGAATTTTATTACTTGGATGGTATATATTTTATACTTTGGACAGTTTGTGAAGATCCCATTATTATTATTTTTTAATGAGTGAAAACAATGTTACATAAGGGCTAAAAAGTGGCAATTACATGATAAGGAGAAAACTGGACGGTCAAGTGAAGTTTGGTATAAATTTGTGTTTGTGATTCTGTGATGTCGAATGAAGTCGGTTCTGTTCAGTTCAAATAATGTTAGTGAATTTTTAGCTACAATGCTGTTAAAACCGGTATTTCTCATATTAGCCATCATAAATGTCCTTATTCTTATCCTGAACGTCAGGGCCTTTAGGGCCGAGTTCAGGCCTAGCAGATAAGAACAGGAAAAAATCGGGCCCTGGGTCGGTCTTGGGTATCAGCGAAGCTGACAACGTTCTGGCCAAGCCAGGGCTGCACCACTGTCGGGTTGTGCTGGGCCCGGGCCAAAATTTAGGCCCTATCTGTCCGCTATGCCAGACTAGGACAAAGCTCACAATCAATAGAGATTCCAACTAGCGTCATTGTCGTCGAAATTCGAAGGGAATAAGTTAGGGTAAAACCCGGGCAGGATATTATACGCGAAGACCAGGTTTGCCATCTCAAATTTATCAATGCCCCTGAGATTTCCTAATCTGACAATTGTGACTATAATTAAAATATGTTGTTTGTTTGATAACCTCCATGTTTCCGAGAATCCTACATTTCTACTATAAATATCAGCTATACTATCAGATATTCTGAATTTTATTTGTGAGGGGCTTTAAAATAGTACAAAATGGCTTTTTTGATAAAAAAAAACAGGATTGTCCTGGCGAAAATGGGACGTTTGGTCATCCTACTATTAAATAAGTAAAAAGGAGACACCTGTTTGGAGCTTTATATGTATTTCGTGTGTGAGAAATTGGAAATAAAAATGTGATGATGGCGCACACGTGAACCTTCCGCTTACACAGGATCGAGATTTTGAATTAAAAGAACTGTTCGTGAGTCACCGGGCCAGATCATTACTTCGAATTTCATTGTAGGCATATTTTGAAGAATCCATACCAAAAAGTATGAAAAATCCTATGGTGTTGGCCTGGGACTGATCTTAGCTTCGAATTACATCATACTTTGAATTATTCGGAATCGAAATAACAGGTTTTTTCTGTATTATATTTATTGAATAAAAAATAATTTCCCTTGACCCTTTATAGGCCAAGAAGTTAAGAATTTAAAATCTAATTTTATTTTTATTTATAATTGCTTGGTATCATCTTGTATTAAGTAAAATCTCATTTTTTTATTGGGGATTTCTTAATATGAGAAACTGGTAGTACATCTATATAGGTGGTAGCTTTATGCAGAGCTTCGCAACCAGTGTACTGTGGCACATCAGTGTGCCACAAATTCTAAGAATTTTTAATTTTCACACAACAAAGAAAATTCACATTAATTTTATCATCCAAGGAACATCCTGCAAGAGGTATTAATAAATCTTAGGAGCAATTGTACATAAATTTATTATGGCACCTTAGGATGTGTTTTGGGTAAAAGCTAAGGTGAATATCCTTCAATATTGGAATTTGCAATCAATGCGTTGCTCTGTTTTCCAAAATGTATTTATGTGAATTAAGCTTTTCATCAGTGACCCTTATTAAAAATAATAAAAGAACTTGTTTAAATAGTCTTGCTGAAGAACTTCATTTAGTCCTTTCTACTATTAAGACAAACATAAAGCGTCTTTTTATTGGATTTGATGATTAACATTATGAATTGTTTTGAATTTTATTTAGTGATTTTATGTATATTATTAGTTAAATATGTGCAGACAATGCATTTAGATCACTCGACCCATTAATTGATCGAATATATTCTCTGTTGTTTGCAGTCAAGTTCCAGTACTGAATCAGACTCCTTGCCATTTGCAAATGAAAATGCAGGTACTATAAAGCAGAGGGCAACGAGACCTCATCCAACTCTTTCATCAGCCATGGATTATCCAAAACAAGGTGCTTGTTTTTTTCCGTGCTCAAGTGATTTTCAGTTGGAAAGATGCTCTGACTGTTAGCTGTGTGTTCAGTTTTTCTGGTTTTTTTCATGAACTGGCCTAATTGGCAAATGGTTAGGGTTTGCTTTTAGAATGCCAAATCATATGTTAAAATGCTACCTTGAGATTGAGTGTTTGTAATCATAATTTCACCTGGCATCATTACCTGTCCATTATGTGAGTTAAATTTAAAGCAAACTCAGTCCAAACATGTAAGAAATTATTTACTATATCATTATGCAAATCTTGAAAAAAAATCATGGTATAGAAAATTTTGAAAGGACAAAATCTGAAATTTTCCCCAAATTCATTCATCGAGTTTTAGTGAACCATACTGCCTTTACCAGTTGTAAAGCTGAATAATATTGAAACAGTGGTAATTTGATGTAAGTGCTAAGAATAGAAACAATAAGGAATCTAGCCTCAATAGCAGTCTTGTTTATTTGAGCCACCAGATTTACTGAAGGCTTGATACCATCAGAACATTTGGATGTTATATTGCTTTGCTTCTGCTTGAGTTATTCATAATATTTCTATTGAAGAGTGTTGGCAAGTTAGTTGTAACTTGTTTTTTTTGGTAAATCTTCATACAGATTCCAAATAGCCAGGTTGTAAACAAAAGTTCTTTCAATTTACATTTAGTGTGGTTGCCAGTTCATGCTTCTTTGAAGTAATCAAGCAACATTAGACCTTCAGGAATTAGGAAGAGGAAATTTGTCAAGTTAAGTTTCTTGGACACAATGCTATTTGGATGCAGATAATAATTGACTTGAAGCAGAGATCAGGATTTCTTCCTTGGTATTTTTAGATAAGCCCATACATTGAGGGAAGTGAAATTATGTTTGATTGGTACTTTTCTAGATGAATCTTGGAAGATGAAGTTCATTAGCTGTCATTATAGATGTATAATTGAGAACATTTAAAATTGTTTAGTTGATGCAGTGCTTCAATTTAAATGTGGCCTTGTTTGGGCAATATGATGCTGACCAAAGATTACATTGTGTTACATTAAATTGCGTGAATTGTGATTGATTGTGATAAAACTGGGTGCATCTTAAAAGTCTCATCTATAAACTATATCATGCTCCGTGGGAAGCTGTTATACTGAAGAATTTTCGCTGTGGATGGTTGCTGAGTGTGTGACTGTAAGTTGCTGATACAACCAAAAAAGGTGCCAACGATTGTCCTGATTCTGCTTTTCTAACTCTCTTTGCTTTTAACTTCTTGGAGGCCAAAATGGCCCCTATTACTGCACTCCAAACCCCTACAGCTACAATAAGACATTTCAGTTGAGAATCCATTGCCTGCTATTTAATGGTGTTGAGCACTCTTTGCTTGCTTTGCATCTGTTCAGACAGTATGGCTTATTGAATTTGGTAATGTTGCCTGTTTCAATGCAACTCCATCTAATTCTTTTTTCAATTTGTTTTGCTCGATTTCATATTTTTCATAACTGCATTTGCCATATTTCAGGATATTTTCCTCAGGTGATAAATGATTAAATAAAAGAATGAGGACTTATGCTTACATGTTGTGAACTTATATTTCGCAACTGGAGAATGTATTTCATCTATAAAAATTCATTCATTTCAATTTTTAATTAGGCTTTATAGTAATTTTGCCATTATGACCTTGAAAAAAAGGAAAATTATTATAGACCTGAAAATGTGACATCCTCCTTCATTAATTTAAATTCAAATAACTTTCTGTTTGAAAGGCTTATCACCAGCAATGTTTATTGTTGACTTAGTCTAAAATAAAATCAAAATTAAGATAGATGCATTTTTTTATTCAGCTTAGTACAAATAAAAGCTGTAAATGATCATTTGTATTGTATTGCTTTATTCAGAAGTTGCTGGAGGATGTGAAATTTTGTCTAATTTTTAGTGTTATTTAATAAGTTATTTTTCTGAAGGTTTTGTCTTTTCAGATTTTGTCCTTAGTATATTTTTAAGTTGATGTATTGACCAATGCAAAGAAAAAAATCAGTTTTAAGTTGCCAATTTTATCAGAAGAACATTTGGAGAGAAGAGAAAAAAAAGAAGAACGATATTTATTAATTTAAGGTGGTTCTATATATATGTCAGTAATATTTTACTCTGCAACTGATATTAAACCAAGACAAGGTCATTGTGTTTCTTATCTTTTGTATTGTTAGTTTTTAATTCTATTTAAAAGTTGAATTTTTGTCACTTTAGAATTAATAGCTTATTAAATCATTGCTGTTAGAATAGACAAACAATTTTACAAAAGACAGCTAGTATAATGAAATTAATGAATGCTTGCAATTATTCCAATCACTTAGATAAATTTTTGTCATGCTTATTTTGATCCAGTTTATAAGAAGATTTTATCAAAATTATTTAAGCAGATGATAAACTATATCCATTTTGCAATTTAGTATCAACTGTTTTGTGAACAGTTTCTCAAATGTTTAAAAATATTTCTTTTATCATAACAGATAATTCGTGCATATTTAACATTAATTTTTTATACATATTATATATTTATACATTTTAACTTTTTTTTAATACCAGGCCGTGGGGCTTATAAATGCAGGGAATTTGCTTTGAGCTCTTTAGCAATAAACTTTCCATAACAGCCCCTCATGAAAGTTCATTTATCTCATTTAATGTGTAAATAAATACCTATTGTGCTTAATTGAGTTTACTAACAAAATTTAATCTGCTCTGAAACTTCCGGGTAATTGGTTTAGTAAGAATTATTATTATTATTATTTTGTAAAAATCCCTAACTTATAGTAAAACAAAAAATTAATGTAATATCCATTGATTTTACTTTTATTTTAGAATATGTACCTCCCAAAAGAGTGCAGCAACCTTCACAAGAGGCTACCCAAATGCAATTTAGAGATCGGTGAGTGAAAATAATATTTACAGTTTCAACTACTCATGCTTAAGAAATTACTTCATCATATATCAGTGTTATTATGTTGGAAAATTTTTCAAGTATAGCTATAAGCTAATAAAGTTTAATATTTCTTCAGTCCTGGTGGATATTGTTTTAACCCTTTGCACTCGTAATTATTTTCCTTTCTCCTATTACTCACCTATTTATCTTTTTACTTATGTACTGATAATCCAGGTTAATTACAGTTAGGGGACTCCTGAGACATTAGAAAAAGCAATCGCAAGCAGCCCACTGAAAAGTACCGTATTTATCTAAATATAAGATGACTCTGAATATAAGATGACCCCCCTCTTTTTTAAACTCAGTATTTAAGAAAAAATATTTAAATCAGTAATTTTGATAAATTAACTATCTGATTATGTTCATTTATTACAATTTTTGCATTCAAGTCATAATTACAATTATTAAAATTCCCGGCGCGACGAGATTGTTTCTCAACACCTACCTTGGCCATATGTTCAGTTATTACAATTGTTTCATGCAAGTTGTAATTACCATTATTGAAATTGCTAGCACGACAGGATTGTTTCTTGGTGCATACCTTGGCTGCCGAGTGACCGCACACAGAGCTCGGTTTTTCTGTCATGGGACCTTTCTCCTGGCAGAACGGAAGAGAACCAGTGATGCCGAGTCATCCACGCGCAAACACAAACTTTCTAGTGTACCCTGTGTTTCCGTCTCCTGTTTCTGTTATTAATGTTATTGTTATTTGTTGATAAATAAACCACTATAGAAACTCAGCATCATTATTCACACACCTACAGTAGGATAGAATGACATTTGCTGACACTGAAATGAATGTTTTCGCTTACAACAAGGACTGTTTTAATAAGCTTTCACTATGCAATGCTAATTGTAATGTATGAAGTGTCAGGTTTCTAACCCCAGCATTCCATTATGATAAAAATAGAATTTCATCCGCAGGCATCAAAACGAATGTCATCTACTTTTACAACATGCGATTGGTTTACACAAAGCTATTCTATACTATGCGAATATAAGACGATTCAAGATTTTTCAGGCACTAAAATTAGAAAAAAAACTCATCTTATACAGTAAAAGCCCATTCTAACGGCACCCATAGGACCAAAGTGAATATGCCAATATAACAAATGGTGCCACAAAATCACATTCCAGTTACATTTATGGTATAAATGCTATCTTTCAAGGATCTTCTTTCCTATAAGATATTGCACATGTTGTTCTTCGTTATCTAATTCACTGTTTTTTGTTGGAACTTATAATTTTATTAATTTTTGTAATGCTCATTCTGGGAACCAAATAAGGGTCCATCGAAAATACCATTATTACTACAACCATCATTTATTATTCACAATTAACAGATTGTTTTGCTTTTTTCATTGAAAGTGAATATCAACAGTTCATAAATTCACAAATTTCTTATTTCATTTTTTGGAACAGCTTGTGAATTACCCTGGCTACATCCCCGATGCGATTTCCAATCTCCTTTTGTTGTTTATTGCTAGGATTTAAAATGGTATAGCGGGAGCAAATTGTTGATTTCCTTTTGTATATCTTGTCCGAATTTGCATGGAATAGTTTGAAAAATATATCTTTCGAAGCAAGTTCAGCAAATAAACAAAAGAAGGTCAGAAATCGCATCGGGGAAGTTGGCCGGGTAAATAGCAAGCTTAGCCTACTTGCTGATAAAAGTATGTTGCCTTTTCAATTAATAGTGTACCTGTGATTCGGAACCTTAAAAATGCTTCACCTTAAACCACTCATATAATACTGCATTCAACTGTTCTAGCTTTGGCTTCTTTAAATTTTGATGTTTTTGGATATTTTCATTTGTCTCAGAGTCGGCAAATTTTTTTAGAAGTTGCTGGTTTCTTGCTTTACTGTCATATATCGTAGATGAGCTTATTTTATACTCTTTCAGTAATACCCCATTATCCAGATGTAGGCAATGTCAATTTTCTTTCGTAAAGTCAGTACCATTCGCTTCCCATGTTTTCTACTACTGCCACTAGTACTCATGTTCTTTAGGGTATCTTAAAATGTTTATAAAATAACTTTAACAACAAACAAAATTATCATGCAGTACATCACGACTGTTGACACCTTGAAGCAGAGCAGAAACTACTTACAATATGTGGTTAAGCTTAGAGATTATCAGTCATGGCTGTGGCAACATCTATTAGACAATTGGAAAATGTAATTTCACTGAAGATGCCATTACAGCGTGTTTAGAACTGGTGCCATTAAAATAAGCATTTACTATATTAGGATAAATATGGTATTTACAAATCCTATGCCTCTCTTACTCTCAAAGCCAGATGTTAAGTTACATTTGTTTACCCAATTGCTGTCAAGTCAGACTCGACATGAGATTACAAAATAAATGAAAATTAGTCAAATATATGCCACAATAGACAAATTTCCATTCAATTAACCAAGCTGAAGGACATTACTGTGCTTGTTTGGTAAAGTAAAAACATAAAAAGTGCTTCAAAAGAATTTTAATCCAGTAAAATTTCTTTAAAAACTTTGAAAAGAGGGTTGGAAAGACAGAGGGAGAGAAAGAAAACCCCCATTAATGCTATGATCTACAGAAATAAAATGGGATTATTACATATGAATTAAAAAAGAAATTTTTATGTCCCAGAGGAAAAATATAAAAAATGTCTTACATCGCAAACATGTTAAAGAGTTATAAAGTATTGAATAAAATAAATAGCAAAGTTCTGGCAATAATAGGAGGCATTTTAAATGATACTAGAGGTTTGATCCAATGATTTGCCTTATCTGCCCTAGCAGGAACATACCTCTCTTTACTACATGAACGTTTAGTTGATGAAGTAGTTCAAATTCTTACTGCTAGAGGAACCACTAATGTTTTGTATTTGAGATAGTTAACTCCTTGCTGCTAGAGGCAACACTGTCACTACCTGGGATGGACAGAGTCCCCTGAAGATAAGCGAATTATTATAATAGATTACTATAACAGTGCTGATGGGCTTAACATGGTGTCACTGATCATTTCTACACTTTTTAAACTATTTTTTAATTTTAAATGTTCCTGTTGAATTTCCTCTGCAGAATTTCTAACTTTTCCTTCACAACTGCTGAAACTTTAATGGGACAAATATTTTAAAGATATTGATTCATTTAATTTTAAACAAACTATGGAGTTTTATAAACATAATTGTCATTAAAGTATAAAATGGAAACTAGGTAAGTATGACCTTAAATTTTAATGAGATGTTAAAAATGTTAAAATTCACCTTTTGTATCTGATAAAGAAAATAAATTTCCATTTTCCTTAAATGTGGTTTTCTAAATTTTATTGTATCATTTTTATCTCCAGGATGGGAAGTAACAGTGGGAGCAGCTCCGAAATGGGAATAGCCAGCAATCAAGTTGCTAGTGGAGTGAATAATGTGGAATGTTCAACCTCTGGACAAGGTCAGGAGCCTGCTGATGTTCTTAATGATATAGGGAACATGCTGGCCAATCTCACAGATGAGCTAGATGCTATGCTCGAGGAAGAAAAGAGGCAAGGTCTTAGCCAGTGAGTGATGGTGTTAGAAAAGAATGCATAAAATAGACTTGTATATTGAGGAAGAAAACTGGATCTATTCACATCAGCATGTGGATGAGGTGGTGCTGTGACGCCTGGGTATCTGTAAATAAGTTGTAGAGCAGGGACTCTTAGATGAGTCCCCTCTCGTGTGCTAAGATTGTGGCAGCAACAAAGAACTTTGGCATCAGGCCTTGATCAGCTGGTCAATTTGTTGGATAACCAGTAAAACTTATTTTCTTCTCCAAAGATTTTTTGTGTTATAACTTCTGTTTCTATACCAAATGAAGGAGAGAATATATAATGCTCTAAAAGGTCCATTTAAATTTTGCTTCAGAGCAAGTTTTTGTACATAGTTTTTTAGCCTATTGAAGAAAAAGACTGCATATGATGAGCACGGGATTTCGTAAATCCAAGTCTTGTTTGTAGATATGACTATAAATAATAAAAGAGCACATGCAAATAATAACACAAGTTTGCCAATGTATTCAGAGAAGTTATTCAGTACTTGACAAAACTTCAATCCATTAGTTTGATTGAATTCATTTTATTTAAGGTGAAATTGAGATGGGTTGAATTTACTTTAAATTCTCAAGAGACCTGTTTTAGCAATGTGTGCGCATATGCGAATGAGTGATTAAAAATTTGTGGATGAGCTACCCCATGGGAATGAGTGGTGTTTTGAATGTTTGAGTAAGTGCTGCCTTAATAAAAGTTCCGTTTTTAAGTATATAAGGCTTATGCAGAACACTTGATCTCGTGAGGACCACATTATACTCATTTTTGAGGCTTTAGATTCTAATGACATGCCAAGCTCAATTAGGACAGAGTTATATTGAAAGTCGACTTAAAGTCACTTAAGTCACACGTTTTTCATTTTCCAAAGAAGTGAATTTTTGCATTCACTTCAAGTTTTACTAACCTAGCTGTTTGATTTTTCCATTTGAATGAAACTTAACAATGTGCCATACCATATCCTGCTCAGGGCTTCTGTGAAATGGTTTAAAGATAAAGGTCTGCAAATAATTGTCCTTTAAGCTGTAACTTTTGCTGTGACATTTAACTCCAGCAGTGCTGACTTTGGGTTCTGATTTTAATTTGTTCATTGAATGCATTCAATTTGGAGGACTGTAATCAATAGGTTGTAATTAATGGAAAATCCGTGTTGAAACTTTAAAAAAGTGAGTATGTCTTGTGGCACTGGTGCATATGAAAGGATCTTTTGGGATGGAACAATTATCTTCACCTCACAGTGAATTGCAACATGTATAGAAAAAGGTATATATATTTGTAGAACATCACAGACTGTTTGCAGTTGAAAATTGTAATTTCTTTTGGAAAAAAAGCTCATTTTTCAGAAGAAGACAATTTTAACCTCTGTATAGTTTTGCCATGTTTGTAAAAATTTTTCCCAATTTGTTAAGCTTGCATTAAGTAATAAGGGTTACAACTTGGGTAGCAGATTCATAGGCCAAAAGTTATTAAATCCTTCAATTATAGACTTGCTATAAAAATCTTTTCTTGAGTGGTTATTACATAAAATTTCTTCAGTTGTCCCTTTTATATTCATTTTATAACAGTGATTCAAATTGCTTGTCTTCTTATTGGCTTGCAAAATTTTGATGCATTTGCAATATAATGAGTATCTTCATAAAGATTATAGCAATTTTTGTATATACCAAGATTTGACAATAACATTTCCTCAACTCACACATAAAATTTTGCCAGTATTGAGTAAAAACAATGGCAGAATCTCAAATTCTACAATTTAAGTAGAAATATTGCAGAGTGGAGTATTGATACTGTCATTAATTAAAATTTAACCAAGTTTTTTTATTCCTCTAGCTCATGCAAAAATGGAATTTCTCCATAATTTGAATGATACACAAAAATTATCTCTTAAGCTTTGAACCATATGTTTTCCCTTGCAGAACATGAATATCTGAGATATATTCCTCAAGCTGGAGTACAAACTTGATTGAATGGCATTTTATTGCATAAAACAAATTTATGCTACTCACAGGTAGTTAACATCCCTTATGAATGTAATGAAAATTTGTTTTTGTCTGAAATGAAAAAACCTTGGCTACTGTATGTTTTAAGGATGTGGGTGTGAATTTAATGTGATTGTTATTTAGTATTGGGCTATACATAAATCTGTTTTTGTGCTGATAGTTAACCTCTAAAAGTTGAAACCCTTGAAGTGCAAGTTATTATTATTATTTTGTATTAGTTGACTGTGTGAATTTATCAATGTTCTGATGCAAAAATAGATAATCATGATGTTACCATCAATTGAATTAATAAATAATTTGAAATTGAAAATACCTGCTGTTAAGGTCTGATGGTAATGAAGGGAAATATTATCAGTATTTGTTTGTTAAAAACTTAAGTGTAAATAGATTAATAACAAGACAAATCTAAGACATTTTTCCACTTTAAAATATACTCGACTATTAATTTTATTTAATACTTTTGGAAACTATGGTATAAAAATATCACAGATTTACCCATTTCCATTGCGTAATGGAGTAATTTTTTAGAAAGTATTGGTTCCATAAAATTTTTGCATGTCATCAAAAATAACAATTTGATGAATTTCAATCAGTTGATGAATGAATGAAAGCATGCCATTCTTTGATAAAAAATATGATGCCATAAAATACTTTTTTTGTGATAGGATGAACCTGCTGATACAAAATACAAGAGACCAGAGGCTTATTGGGCAAACGATCATCATATAACTATTTTCTATCTTTTTAAAAAGAATTGTACCTGTACATTGCCATCATGGTAGGCAATCTGGGCAAATGCTTAAGAGTGCTGGATGCGGTGAGATGCCAAAATAAAGGTCATAATTAATGGACCATTGTAGCTAGCAGTGATGAGCTATTTGATGTGCACTTATTTGCATACCAAATGTTGCTGAATCAAATAATATTTCATTCAAAAGCATCACTTTACTTGGTTTTAATATTGTGTAAATGACCGCTCATCTATGCGGCACATGAATGAAATATGGAGTCATTCATAATTTGTTCAAAAGAATTAATTCATTTGTCTTTAACATTGCACACATTGCATCAGTTCAGTATCAACAATCTTTTCTTTAAAAATAACATTTATAAACTGCCTAACCCTAGAAGGTACCTACATCTAGAGGTTTTGAGTCAGTCTTGTGTGTGTGGAAGTGGAAGAACAATAGTTACAATGACTGTGGCGCTTGTATGATCGGCATTGGAGATTAGGCAAGGAAGCAGAGCAAATCTGTGGCAAGTTAGTGGAAGGTGCCTGCATTGAGTGGAGGTTTGTAATGACCTTTTATCATTTATATTGTTGCTACTTATTTTTTGCAGTAATAAAAGGTTAATTTAAATTAATTTAATTTTTCTAAAATTCAACCATCTTAGAAAACTCTCAGAATGGCACAACAAGAAAAGAAAAATCAGCAAGAGAGCAGAAAAATTGATGGAATATTGGATTTTAACGGAGAAATATGAAATTGGATAGAAATATCATAATGAAATTCACAACATATTGAGTGGAATGAACAAGAAAATAAAGATTTAAGTAAAGAATGGAAAAGAAGAACCATTAAGTCTATTTTTATCAGATGAGACTGAAAAATATTAAAGCAATCCTATTGATTGGTTGAATTTAAATAGATCAGTGAGGGAGTATATCTTGAAAAATATTATAGATCAAGGTCTAAATACTGTGAAAGCTGTAAGACTTAACTAAAATAATTTTTGAAGTTTCGAATAAACTCCGAAAAACCAATGTATTTGTTGAAAATCATCTCTATCATTGACAAATACATTTTCTACACTTGTTCAGGATATATGCTTGCAACAAAGTCAAGGTTGTTACAGCTTAAAGACTGCATTTTACGAAAAGCAGTTACACTATATTTGCAGTCTAATATAAATTGCATCAAAATATGTTGATAATTGAAAATTTCAACAGAATTGAAGGGAAAAGAAGATTCAATTGAAGAATCATTTATTAAATAAAGTTAAGAAAGCACTGACTTCAAGGAACAGATAATTAATAGATTCAATGAATAAGGTCAATAAAAAGTTCAAAATTTTTCTGAGAAATCATTATTGATTTCAACTGATATTGAAATGTGTCTTGTAAAGGCTTACATGAATTTAATCATAATAATGTCAATCTCATCAAGCTTTTTCTCAAATTAAGGTCATTGAAAGAGAGTGTTATAAAATTAGACATCAAAGAATATATGCACCAAATTAAAATACTTCAGCATCTTATTGAAAATGATCTTAGGGAAGTTTTTCCATAAACTAAATTTTGTTAAGGATATTGTGATTGTTTCCTGTTGGAATTGCTTCTGCAGAAAGATCATTTGGAAAATTAAAAATAATCAAAACTTTCATAAACCATCAATGCAGCAAATACTACTAAACTTTTGCAATTGAATACAAAATGGCAAAATAATTAGATGTTGATAAATTGATTGACATCTTTGACAAAAAGTCCAAAAACAATGCTTTGAATATGATTTTCATTTTTATAATGTTGTAACAAATGTTTTCTTTCAAATGGAATAATTTTATTATCTTTTGAACTTTTATAATCTACAATATATAATAAAGTATTTTATCAATATTTATTTTTTCTATGAAATTGTATACTTTATCAGTTGAAAACATGATCAGTCTTGGCACTAAAAACCCTCACAACAGCTCTATACCTCTTTATAAAAGGTCCAGATATTGTCTGTGGATAGTAGAAGGGCAGAGCATATTCCTTTGAGTAGTTGAGCAAAGGTTTCCCGGCTCCTGAATGGCTGCCCATATGACCTTCGCCTCTGTATGTTTCTAACGCGTTCATGAAAACGCACCTCACTAACGCATCATAAACGTCGCCCAACTGAAATCGAATCACTCTAACACAATTAATTTTACATTCCCACTTAGTTTCCAATAATGGTTTTATTGTAAACTTAGTCACATGATTTTTAAAACCTGCCATAATTGTGTCGAACCAGAAAAAAGTACATAAGTTTGCTGAAAATTTAAAAAAACGATTTGGCTGCTAAAGATGACTTTGCCATGTCACCGAGTATTAAATTTAAATTATGCCAAGCGCAGGACATAAAGAGCTCACCCATTAATACACAATATTTGAGCTTGTACGGCATTCTTTGAGCCAGCCATATTTGCCCCATTATCATAACCTTGACCTCGGCAATTATAGATGGACATACCCAAATCAATAATATTTTTCATTAACGCTCATTCACACCCTTCTGCCGATCGCTCTTTTTATCTGCCAGCAAGAGATGTTTAACTATTACTAAACGATAAAATTTGTATTTTTACTTAATCTTCTAATCGTAGCCAGGAGAAATATAAAAATATCTCTCCAAAAATTTAGCGATAGAGTGCATAATGTACAATTCGGGACCCCGGGCGACCGCCCAGTTCGCCCGCCCATAAGACCGGCTCTGTTCACAAATTCCGAGAGAAAGAACAAAGCAAAATCAGGTACAATTACCTATTTAAGAATAAGATGGAAATTAAATTGGTAGTTCGAGCATAAAACGGGGGTTGGTGAACATGACGATATTTTGAAAGATCAATAATGAAAATTCATTTAATAGTAGTGATATAAAATTTGTTTACATCGTTGTTATCCCTTTTATTCTATTCTTAGGATTAGTTCATTGTCATTTGCTTAATTGATTTCTGCGAGAAAGGATTTGCAGTAGTAGACTGAAAACTACTGTAATGTGTTACATCTGGAAACATCAAGGAACATATATGCTTAGTGTCTTTCTTCATGGTTTTCATTCCACATATAAACAAACATAGACCAATTTTTGAACATGGACAACTTTATGTAGCTATATCCAGAGCAAAGTCATGTCAGGGTGTGAAAATACAAATAACTAGAAGTGTTTCTAAACCAGAAAATAACATAATTAATAATATAGTTTATAATGAAGTGTTTACTTAATTTTCTTTTAAATTTATTGTTTTGTTAGTTTGTCATTAAAAATTAAACACATTCCATATCAGATGTATTTATTAAATTAATTTTCAAAATATATTTCAGCTATACAATATATCATTCTATATCATTGTTTGTTACATGATTTGAAATTTTACAATAGAAAAGGCCAGAAAAACTTTTAAAAATCTATTTTACAATAAAATACACACACACGTGTGTGTATATATATATATATATATATATATATATATATATATATATAAATGTAAATATAAAAGCCTGCCAGTATGATGGGCTATCTTTAGTTAAACTTAAAATAGTTCCTCTCTCCCTCCCTCCCTCTATGCCCCTCTACCTCCCTCTCGCTTGCTCTCGCCCCCCCCCCCCCTCGTATTAAAAGCTTTCAAAGCATATTTATACCCATACGATTGAAATAACAATATGATATCGAGGTCTAACAATGGAATTGGTAGGCAAGGCAACATCAAGATTTCCTCAAACAGTGTGAATTAAACGTTTAAATTGAGCAATTTCGAATTGTAGGCGGATAAAGATGAACAGAATAAGAAACTTTATAAAGTTTTCTTCAAAATAGTTCATATCCGAAGATTGTAGATCGATTCTTTCTAATTTTAATCTAAAAAAGAATGAAAGCCTGCACGTCGAAACGATTTTTACGTGTTACCTTATGAAAAAGGAAACGACTTTCTTGGAGTCGAACCCAGGACTTTTTTTGAGATTTTTTTTCGCCATCACCTTAAAATATGTGAATTGAGCATTCCTGCCAAAGTTAGAGTTTCTACATCTTTTCTTTATCGAGTTATTCGAATTTTTATATGATCAACAACAAACCAACGAACTAACACTAATCTATTATTATTGGACATTAGTGATGGTCAAAACCGACTAAATCGATTTTTTAGAATTAGTCGGTTTAATTAGTCGTTTCACATCCGAATGAATTCAAGAACCACTAATTCGAATAAGATTAATCGGATTTTGTAGTCGTTTTCCAGCGCTATCTCCACGGCCGTCTAACGAATTTATTCGAATTTTCAATTTTATCTGTCGTTTTCATCCACTACCAACCAAGGCATCGAACCGTAATTTTTTTCGCTCCGGTTTTCGTTCCGGTTCACTCAAAACACAAAATTTCGGTTCGGTCCCGGTTTCGCTCCGGCAAGCGTCAGTGAACCGGTTCGAACCGGTTTTTTTGGCTCCGGCCTTAAAATATTTTTAGGAAACTTTCAAGAATTGATTTATTAATTAAGTAATTTTTTTATTAAATCAAATACATATTCACTATAAAAATAGTGATATTTAAAAAAAATAATCAAAACACGAAAATAAATTATTTAAATGTGAATATTTAGTACATATGTATCTTATTTATTTAAGATTATATTTTGAATTGAATATTTACAAACCATACATGCGTCGCATATGATTTCAACAGGTTAGGAAAGTGTAAAGTAAATTATAAATAAGCACGTTTCCTGCGATAGAGTATTCTAAACTTATTATGTTATGCTAACCATCTTATTTCCTAATTTTCTGTGCTTAGTATTTAGTACTCAATTTAATTAAAAATCGGCTGAATAGCTACAGAAAAAAATTGCATCCTGATAGAAGGACGGACAGACAGAAGCTAATATGCGCTAAAGCTGGAATGCCTAATAATGAATTATTAATATTTTTATTTACAAATCTTGCGGTAAAATAAGAGATCGCGTTATCTCAATAGTGCCAGTAAGTTGAGTAAGATATTACGTTATTTTCATTAACAATTTATAGATCACGTCCACTGCTCGTATTATAGTAAAAACTGTAAATGCAGGGCTTAATTTTTTCATTCAGAGATTACTTAAATGGATGAAAAAGTCTATAAAATATCTATGAGGAAGAAGCCCGCAGAAATTGAAGGTCCGAGAATTCAGAAAGGCTGAGAAATGTTTATTAACATGATACAAATTTACGATGATTGAATATTTTGAATCACTTAGATAGTGTGAGAATATTAAAGTTCATTATTTCATGAAATTGAAATGATAAGTACCGTTTCGAAAAACTAGGACTAAGCGAAAGCATGTGATTTTCACCCGGCAGCAAATAAAAACATCTACGTACATCTACACATTACCCTGCAATCAAACATGCAAACAAAAAGAAAATAAGACTTACTTATTCGGCCTGTCGTGAACTTTCTTCAGGCGGAGTCTCTAATGTGGGTTTCTGCAGTCGAAAAAATATTTCACTAAAAATAACAAATTCTTATTTAATTTCTCTTCAGTTTTAAGCAACCAATACGAATATGTGTGCTCATTTTAAGATGCACTCTATAAAATAAATTGAAATTTACTAACCTGTAACCAGGCCCGCGCCGGGCGTATTTGCCGCCCGGGTGCAAGCAGTTTATGCCGCCCCTTACGGACTGATAAAAGCACCCTGGCCCAGATTTTTTGTTTAAAAGTTGTATTTACTTTAAGAAATAAATTGTGCAAAACACATTGCGCAAACTTTCTCGTATACAAATCATTTTGATATATTACGTAAAAATACTTGGTTATAGAAGACGGTCTATCACATGAGTTTATAAAGAGAGCGGAATGTAAAGGACGTTTGTGCGTTTGTAAAAACACAAAGTTATGATATATTCTTGCTTCCGCCCGTGAATTGCCGCCCCTAATATGTTGCCGCCTGGGTGTGATGCACCCCTTGCACCCATAGGTCGGCGCGGCCCTGCCTGTAACAAAGGATAACCGAAGTAAGAATATCTCAAAACCACGACTGCGGAGCGATCCTTCCTGGATAAGTTTTAGAGAATGACTACCAGAATACAAGGGTTCAGTGGATATGGAGAGGGAGTGAAAGTATATGGGGACATTAACCTCCAACTTTAAGGAAAATCCAAATTAAGAATCGGGAAATATTTTTTCCGGGAACACACTCTACGGGGTATGCTCGGGGGGAGGGTAGCAAGACAATTAGAGGCTGTCTTCAAAGTGCCGCCCAAGTTCCTTTCCAGTAGTCTCGTTTAACAGGTAATCTCAGCAGGATGTATTGTAGACTCTCTCTCTATCTATTGAGATGCACATGAAAAATCCTACTATTGAGCCAACAGATAATATCACAAAGACACATCCTTCCCAAGGCTGAGGAGAATGTGTTCTCAAGAAAAACCCAACCCTTTTCTTAATCGGTTTCTAAACGTGAGGCTTTCAGAAAGACTCAAACTAAAGCAAAAAGAAAAACTTCTTTCGCTCCCACTTTTTATGCGAACCGAAAAATATGGAACGAAATAAATAACGGTTTTCGGTTTCGGTTCGGGTTCAGAAAAATATTTTTTTTCGGTTCGGGTTCGGTTATACTCCAGGAAAAATAACGGGTTTTTCCGGTTTCGGTTTTCTGTTCGGTTCCGGTTCGATGCCCTGCTACCAACTCACTTGTAAACTGTGTAATGTAGGATACATAAACTATGTAAATGACTATTAGAATATTATAAAGTTAATTTTATTGTGATTCGGCTTACCATCTCTTGGGGTTCTGCGGGAAAAATACTTGAATATAAGGTTTCCGTGGCCAAAAAAGTTTGAGAACCCCTGCCATAGGACAATCAGGGAACATAATAGGAGAGTTTCAGTCAGAACAGGAAAATTAGTGATACTTTGGTGCCTCGCACCTCCACCCACATAGAAACTGGTATAGAATATTCTGTCTTGCAGTTTTCGTTGTTTTTAAAATTACTTACAACAACTGTAGGACGTTATAGTAATTTTGATATCTTTTTATAATTCGTATTGTCTTATTTCAGGTATTTTTTGCATTCCTTTGAAATTATTTTTTCACATCATATATTTACAAATTTTATATGTGTAACTACGTTTCATTGTTGTATCTTTTGTTTGTTTTTGTAAGTTTATATGTATATATCTTTATATGAGTTTATACGGAAGATTGGGGTTTAAAGCCTCAACCTCACCCATGTAAAGTAGATTAAATAACTAGGAAACTAAATTATATACTCCTAACTGCAATTCATTTTTGTATTTTTCTTTCAAAGTTCTACAACAGACTAAATTAATTAGAATAACGTTGTTGTTCAGATGAGTTGGTACTACCAACTGAATAATATCGTTAGACGGCCGTGCAGTTAACGCTGGTAAACGACTAATCTTATTCGAATAAATCGTTAGTTGGACGTGCAGATAGCGCTGGAAACCGCACTACTCTACGAGCGCTCCACCGGAATTTCAGTGAACTACTAGTCTCGAACGAACTGTCAAGCGATATGGCAACAGTGATAGTAGAGGAGGGGTGAAGGCTCTTTCCCCCCCCCCCTTAGAGAAGGGTTTACGGTTCTATCCTATATCGGATATTTTCCCTCAAGATAATGGTTTTCAATTCAGTAGCGCTTACTTTCCCCATTGCGGTAACACGTGAATGAGTGTCAGATATAATTCTTTTCATTTCAAAATTAGTTAGAATCAAGACACGAACTCCGGAGTTTAACATACGGACGTCAAAAAGAACGATGTTTATTTTTCCATTCAAGATTAAATTAATTAAATTCCGAGTTAGCATAAATATTTATTAGGAATCGAAAGGAATACACATTTCAACGCCTTAACAATGAAAAATGTTTAGTTGCGACTACTTCACGTAATTGAACTAATAAAACAAATAAAGTGAAAAAATACGTTTTTTATCTTTTTTCAATAAATCACCTTTTCTACACCAAGAATCCAACTCCATATTAGGGATTAAAATGAATTCAACACGATTAATTTACACCACATATTTAATTTATCACTAGAAAAAATCCATTTAGCTAATTATTGTGCTATTAAATGTCACAGAGCAAAAGGCTCTAAAATATTAATACACTGCCGAAATTGTTCTCGATAATTTAAATTACGTATTTTTATTATATCTATCTTGAAATTATCGGCATACTTGAAGATTACAAAGGAAAGCCGACATCTTTGCAGGTGTCGTCTATGCGTGTCAGAGGAAGCCGACAGTATTAAGACGCGTATAAAAAGGATCAAGATAAATTCATATACTAAATTTGTAAATCATTTTCAAAATTAACTCTTTTTGCTATATGCGATTAATTTATGTGATATTTTAATGTTCTGGATTATATTTTATTCAATTGTAATATTATATTACTGTAACGAAATTCACCACTGGGAAATAATTCTTATGAAACCAAACATCCATCGGGTTCGAATAATGGATCGAGCGGACTCGTCTTTCTGTAGAAATTTTTAACAACTGTTTGTAAAATTGCTTCAAAATTTAACAACCGCTTCGTCTGAACCAGTGCGAAGCGGCTGAAGCTCACCACTTGATATAACCCCTTCATAATAAAAGTGACTAAGCTTCATAATTACGCGATATTCTTCCGCTATCTATTCCTGTGCTATACTTTGGGAAAATAAAATCCGTCCTAAGTCGGATAGCAAACCTATTGCACGCAAGACAATTGAGGTTAACATGCAACAGAAAAAACTTTTTATATTATAATATAATCATAGTTAAATCATAAAATTATTTCTTTTGGATATATTTAAATTCACACATAAGCTAGTCATTTTGTTTCGAATGGAGTAAGATAGAAAACTTAAATTTCCAAACTTCCAATCATATTGAGTTGGACTTTTTTTAATAACTCGAATTAAGATTAACTTATTTCATAGAAAAATGCATCAAAACGCATGTTCAACATAATTATATTGCCACGAAAATGAGCAACCATGGCCTCAGCAGGATTCCTTCTTTCGCAGCATATTAATTCTCGAGCGTTTTCTCTCGCTGTCTGTACACCTACCGCGTTCTCCTTCTTTCGTACGTGATCTTTTCAATCCTTCTCTTTTTCCTACATTCCTCCAGCAGTTTCTTCTTCCGTTTCAATAAATCCCACAAAATATCAGTAGCGTATATTTATTATTACAGTTTTCAGATTTAAAAAAAATCCTAAAACAAAATTGACATCAAATGTTTCATACAAATTGTGTACGCATTCCGATATTCTTTTACTGATTACAGCGCTAATACTGGCAGAAATAGGAAACTAACGTTGTATTTGACGGTGTAGCGGTATGAGGATGGTTAAATCGGTGAAATTTCTAAAATGAAAATCGCTTACGGAAAGGTGAAGTATATTTAATGCTACACATTATGTTGTAAATTACGATGTATTTCCGAACGTCTGTCAATTCAAATGGCATTCATTTCTACTTGTAAGTATACAATATTTTATAAAATGGCAATACAAATGCCTTAAGCCTGTTGTAGTACATGGACCCATTTATAATCATTTTATTAAAATAAAAATGAATTAAACCATATATTTGTAAGTACATTGCTCATAAATTTATCCTTCCATTTTTTTTAATAAAAAGTAAATATGTATTCCATTTTATTTAGAAAACTCGGTCACCTTAAGATATCTTGTATTCCAACGTAAACAAGATAATCTTAATTTGCAAAAATTACCAGAAGAGTAAAGAAGATAGAAACAAAATCAATGAAATGGGATATTTCCATCTTGATGTCCATAGAGCTACGTCTTTCTTATGAGTTTGTGCCTTCCATATTGATCGAGATTCTTCCACACCAAGGTAAGAGTATGTTTTTCATAATGTTTTTAAAAATTTGAATTAGGATACAGTATTTTATTTTTATTAATTCCTCAGTAGTGCTGATGATTTTACGACATTCAATACATTGTCAACAAAAATCATTTTAAGCTCATTAATTCAATAAAACAAACTATTATAACAAAAATTAGTGTTAATTGGAAAATGGATTCTGAGAGCTGAGCTTTTAAATCGTTATGGTAGTTAACAAAGAATCAAACCATAGCTATAAATGTATTGGTAAAGTTTAGTCATTTGTATTCTCAAAAAGTATTATGCTTTTGGCTATCACTAATTCAACAAAATTATTGAGCTTGTCTTGTGGCAGAAAAAAATTTAAGAACAAGCACTTTAACCCTTTCAGTGCTATTGACAAAACGATTTGTCACTTGCTTAGTCTCACCTCAGCAAATTAGTTTTCCATCATATTATAGCAGTGTGCTTTTACAGAAAATAGCAAAAACTCCTGACTTTAAGAGAATGGTTTTCAAAATGGCAAATACTGCCAAAACATTCAGCTCAGCATTGAAAGGGTGAAAAAAAATACTTATCTCAAGTATTTCCAATATCCCCAACAAGGTTATAAAAAAACAATGTACATTTCAGCTAAATTAACCGATGGTGTATTACCACTGAAGATGGATTTTTTTAGCTTAAATGCACGTTTTTTTTGTAACCTTACTGTGGCTATTGGTGATACTGGAGGCAAGTATTTTTTTAGTGTTTGTTCTTGAATTTGAGTATCACTATTTAAAACTTGGAGTCCCATGAAAAAGTTAATTTTAAAATCCATGTGGTTTTAGCATTGCTCTATCAAATTATCTGATTAAGATTGATAAATAATTTAGCTATGTCAACTACACTTTTCAATCAAGAGGAAGTTCTTATTCTCAGCCAATTAACGTTTGAATGGATTTCCATGATAGTAGAAAATTTAAGTTGGGAAACTCTGATAAAAGAATAGTTTCAGAGGGCCAAAGCTGTTTAAATCAGTGCTTGAAATGAAAAATGTTACACAACGGAATGCTTGTATTGGTAGTGGAACCAAAATTTTTACAAAACGGAACGCTTTTTATAAGGGACAGCATTTATAAATGTCTGATGAAATAGAAGAGTATCATCGGTTCGTATGACCAGCCAGAGAGGCATTCCGGCTCATTTCGAGCACTGGTTTGTATATTGACTTGCATTAATTTTACCACTGAGGCATGAAGTAGGTTGGGATGGTTATTACTGAGATTTGAAAATTATAACTGTACACCTAGACTGAAAAAATGTTATGCATATATATTCGAGGCTTATTTTTAATTATTTATGTATCAAACAGTGTTTTTCAAAAGGTTCTCAGGAGATGGTTCAGAGTATAATAAAACAACAGTTTTTAATGGTATTGAAACAGTAATGCGATTATTCAGACGTAATAAATTCGATAAACATGACTACAGCATATGTTTTTCCTGTTCAATATAAATTAATTTAGTATTCCTTGCTTTTATGCTAGCAATGAGTTAGTATTGCTGTCAATTTTAATTAATTATGTATTTTGATTATTTTTTCAGAATCTGTCAACAGCAGAGGAGGAAAGGAAAGCTGCACTGGAGGTGAAGAAATTTTCAGGCTTTTATAAATTTTGTTAGCTTAGAGTGCCACATTAAGTGGGGACTAAAATTTGAATGGCATGCAGGTAATAATCTTATTCCAAATATGTTTATTCATAATAATTCCTTCCTCAGGGATCTGCTATCAGCCTTAATGGTTAGCAGTACAGGTTTGTTGAAACTAGAGTCAAACAAAACACATTGAGATATAAAAACTACGATAAAATAATATCTTTAAATATTGTTATCCAAGGACAGTGTGGTGGCTTCAAAAATCCATTTAGATGTCAGTCTTTTTATAAGTTTCACTTGCTTATAGGTAAATTTTGAACTAGTTGAAAAGAAAGAGTATATATTAAAATAATATTTAATGAATTAAATGTGCAGTTAACCCTTTCTTTAGCAGTTTACATGGTTTGCAATTCATTTATTCTGATCTAATTTAAAAATGCCTCCATACTGACCAGTGTTTAGTCAAAAGATGTTGCATTGATTCAAAAGCATCTTTTTCAAATGGGCTTGCCTAAAATCCCATTATTATGAACAAGAACATCATAGAAGAATGGTAATATAAGCTCCAGCTAGTATTCAATGCATATGATACTGGATTTTTTGGAAAATAGACACCATTGAGAACTTAGGCATGCCTGTCCCAGTGCCATTGTTAAATAGTAACTTTAGGATTTGAATTTAGATGTATTGTTATTCTTTTTGGAAATTAATTACAATTTTACAGGAGAATTATGAACATTCAAATCATCCAGAAAGTGCAGCATTTGTAATTTGTTACATTTGAATATTCCAATTAAGCATTTGATAAGCATTTTGTGTTAAGTTAGTTTATGCCATCAACATACCTTGCTCATTTTCTTACAACTTGATTTGCCAGTATTTTAGTTCATTGTTTGTCGGTTTCAATTGAATGTTTTGGTCTTTTTCTTAAGCTTGATTTAACATTGTAAGGCTAGTTTCATAGATTAAAATTCAACTTTCATGAAACGATCAATGCAGTGAATCATAAATATTGAAATGAAAGAATGAGATAAGGATATGTTCCAAGACAGTCATCTGATTTAGGAATTCATACAAAAGAGGTTCAATTCTCTAAGAGAGGTTTTATATCAAGGTGATTGGTGACGGTGATGTGATTGTGATTTTAAGGTAACTTCAGTTGCTCTTGGACAACACATTCATTTAAATGGAGCCATTTATATCAAGTTGATGGAAATGTGATGGTGATGCAACTTGGAAGCGACTCTGCAACTCTAGTCACTGAGTGACTTTTCCTGCTGATCACCCGTGATTCTAGTCACCTGCAGGGGCACCTTAACTATATGGGCTAAATGGGCTGCAGCCCTAGGGCGCCTGGCGCCGCCGCTCCACAAATAAAATATATATATTTTTAAACTTCACATCTTTGTAACGTAAACTTCCAGTGTCTATAATTTCGCTACCGCTTATGCTGTAAGGAAAGCAAAGACATTTTTAAAGCCCGAACTTTAGCCTAATAATCTACGCTTGTCAAATTTTGCATACTAAAAATTTTCTTTTCCGAAAGCCACCCAGATAACGGCAGCATAGACATGATATTTCCTAAGTGAAAAAATTGTAAAAATTTAATTCTTGTATGTGAACGCTGAAACTTTCAACACCATAATAGGTATTACTATTACGAATATACTAGCAGGTTTCTTATTTATTATTGAAAACGTTTTCTTTAACATTTTACTTTTTTTAAAAACCATACAAATTTAAGTAAATTTTAATAATAATATTTTTAAATGTAGGGTCCAATACTTCTTTATAAGCCGTACTTTTTGTTTTTACTTTTGGGTAAAGTGACAAGTTTTCAGATCAGCTAAACAGGTACACTCATTTTTTGCCCCTGGAGTGTAGGCAATTTCAAGAAGGGTGTTTGAATACGAGTTCATATTCGTAGAACATTGGGTAAAGCTTTCCAAAAACATATTATTAAAACAATAATCCCTGACTCCTTTTTCTTCACTCATTCGCTAAAACAAGTGAAATTTTTTAGGTTGTTGGTTTAACTCGCGACTTAATATAAAAGAGCTATGTGGCAAATTAAAAATATTAAGTGGGTGAATACTAAATCTTCTATCATTCTGCTTACTATGGCGACGATGCCATTGTAATGTGCAGTAAAGGAGTATATCCTCTTCGCTTTAGGACATATTTGATACTAGGGAAAAATAAATATCATATCACCATCAAAAATCAGTTGCTTTGGTATAAATACATTGGTGACAATGATTTGTTGGCAACTTCAGTTGCCATCAAATCAGATCACTGTCACCAACCACCTTGGTATAAAACCTTAAGAAAAACTTCAAATTTGTATTTAAATAGGCAGAGCTGAGGCATGTATAACAATATATCATACTTCAACATTCTCAGCAGTTCTATTAACAGAATTTAACAACAATACTTCTACTGTGTTTCATTTTGTATTTCTCTGTTAGCTAGTTTAATCAAAGACACTATAATATAATTTAAACATTTTATGATTTTGCTTCTTTATAAACTACTTTAATTTCTCTGTTAGCTAGTTTAATCAAAGACGCTATAATATAATTTAAACATTTAATGATTTTGCTTCTTTATAAACTACTTTAATAATAACACAGTGATTATTCATTAAGTTTAAATGTGATTGGAGGAATTTGAACCAATGCATGTGTCATGCAGTGAGATGATGGTGTCTAGATTATATTATAGATAACTAGTTAATCATCCATGCCTGATTTTAGGATTATGTATATGTTTGTCACAAAAGGTTATCTCTTAACAAAAAATAGGCCCTGCTAACCCAAGTCCCTTACTCCCTATTTCTCATTTAATCAAGGTCTTGTCATTCACTATGTTTCCTTGAGAACTGCAAGGGTTTACTGTATTTTGTAAAATACTACAATATGAATGTTTCAATTTCAGCTGTACTTGATCAACAGACATGCTAGGAGAAAATGCACAGAAAGACAAAGAGACTTTCATGATATGAAGTCATAAGTTGAGAAATTTCTTGAGGGGTTTCATGCACACTGCAATTCCTGTATGACATGGTTAATTTACATTATTCATTCTGAACATTACCATTGCTTCAAATAAAGTAGTGCTAACCAAATTTACACTTAAATACGGCTTGTATTTTTATCAGGATCGATGTAGACAAAATTTATAGTAATTATTTATCTTTGGAAGTGTTAGCTGAATTATTTCTTTATTTCCATTGGAATTGTTTGAAGAATTGTCAAAAAAAATAGTAAAGTAAAATGACTTGAATTTTCATGAAAATCAACATTTGGATTAAAATTTACCATGGATGGCAAATCTATGGCATGCATGCCACTTTAGGTATGTGAGATGATTTTGTTTGGCACTCAGCAAAAAATCATTTATTTGCTGTCTACTTAATATTTTTTTCATTTCTGACTAAATATAAAAGACTCTTTCTAGCAAGATTGCAACTATTTTGATAAATAGCTGTATAATAGTAACCTTTTACCCAGGGTCGAGAAGCTAGTTGCTCCATAATTGTAGTCTGTTCATAAATGATCTTGGGCATTGTATCTTTTTAGATAACTTGAATTTTATGTAATCAATGCATTGTTTTCTGAGCTCTAGTCTGAGAAAAAATGATCATGATTAAATCATAAAATTATTTCTTTTTGGGTGGATTTTCAATTAATAGTAGGTTAAAGAGAAGCCAAATTTTGTAATTTTGGTATGCAAGCAAAAACTGCCATCACTGGAATATACCATATTCTCCACAAAGAAAGATGACATAAAATTTAAGAAAACTACTATTTAGATAAAAGTCTGCAGGGAATGATCTTAATTTGTACTTTGTGATCTAACTAGCATTAACTGATGTGCGTTACTTGTCTCAATGTTTACTCTAATTCTCTCATGTGCAACAAAAAATGAATTGCAAGGCTAAAAGAAGTCTTGGTTCCCATATTCTCTACTGCTCATTTTCTAAATAAGCTTGTAATACGCATGTTGAATCTTCTGTATTAGAGTTTAAAAACTGACCAGACCATCATTTGCAGATACCATATAGCAGTGTTTTCCAACTTTCTGTAGAATTTCATGGCATCTTCAACTTGAAAAAAGGTTTTATATTTTTATTGGTACAGTGGGTTCCGCTTATTAGAATCAGTGGTTAATTGAATCAGCCGCTTTATTGAATCAAAACCGTAAAACCAAAACCATTTTGTATCTAATGTTTTAAAAAACCTCCCATTATTGGAATCACTTATTTCAGTTTATTGAATCGTGTGGCAATGAATGAATGCAGGGTTGTATACCTAAAGTTGCGAAATGCTACGGAAAAGCGGACTTTCCTCACATCGAGCAGAAATGAAAACCGAAGAGGAGGAAGTTGAGGAAGAGTTCAATAGATTGAATTTGATAGATGACGACATTGTTGAAGCTTTTATTGACAGAAGATGACATTGTCATAACACGAAAAGTGAAATTGGCATTTGAAATTTTATTTGTTATAAACTTTCTTATATTATATCTCTCAAAAATTAGAATAACCATGAAATTTTTATATACGAAAAAGATATGAACTTTATTCTAACATTTTCTTATTTGCCATAACTAAAATATGCAGACTCCGGATTATTGAATCAGCCATTTAATTGAATCAAATAATGGATTCCCGACTTGATTCTAATAAGCGGAACCCACTGTATCACAATATTAGGACACATTCATTCCTTAGTGCTACATCATTATCAATTTATTAGGGGGAAATTGTTGACTTAATGATCTATCCTCATTTCTAAATTGTTAATTTATTTATTTAATCACTTTCCGCTGCTCCTCTGTTGGGAAACTGCTATACTGTATAGCACTGAGTAAGAACTCCCTGAATCATCCAAGTGCAGATTAATTCGTCAACCAGGCAACTTCTACATGGCTTACTGGGAACCGTACCGTAACTAGATATTTTATTAACCGGAGCAAACTACTAAATATGTACCCTCTCCCCATTTAAAAAATTATTTTCTATAGTTTATTTAGTTATTATTTTATTATTTATTTTTTGCACCCCTTACTTAGTTGCACCTGGTGCAGATGCCCCCCATAATTATGGTACTGACCGGGAATGTCTATACTGAACATCAGAATGAAACACATTGCATACATTCCAAACTAGCGTTTCCCAGTGTTTGGTCCACGGACCACTTGTAGTCCATGTAGGTTTTGTTGGTGGTCCATAAAGGTTTCCAAAATGTAGTTTTTCGTTAGGCCTCACCTCATATTTAGTTGGAACTTTTTTGGGAAAAGTTATGGAAATTTTACACTATAACGTATTGAATATTGTTATTAATTAAGTTTGTAAAATTATTTCATATTTCAAAAATTTTTCCTGCACTAATGTTGAAAATATTTCTTTGAATAAAACAAAAATAATCAGGTGATCGTCAAACATACTGAAGCATGTGTAATATATTTCAAAATGGTCAAATAAAATATGTAACCAAGTAACACCTTTTCTTAAACATAGATACAGTAAGTAGGTTAGTGTAAGAAATGAGGTGGTCCGCAGGGCTTGGAAGGGTTGCTGAAGTGGTCCACAGAGTTCAAAAGGTAAGGGAATGCTGATCCAAACCCACATTAACAGTTTTTGAAATGGGTAATAGAAGAAGACAAACAATTTGGAGGGAAATTAAGCAATACAACAGATGAAATAGAAAAGCTAATACAGTACAAGCACTTTAATCCAGTGCCCTTGGGAAATAGGCCATGCCAGACTATGGAATTTTCCTAACCACGGTAGTTGGCCATAATGAAAGGTAAACAAAATCTATGCAATAATTTTTTGTTTTATGATTTTATTTCATATAACTTTTCAGATTCACTTTGTTCACATCTCATTGTTCATATTTTGTTTTATTACAGTGTCCATTCGGATGGTAAGTAGTTGAAGCAGAGAGAAAAGGGAAAGATATTGACTTGTGGTGACTTTATATTTCAGTGATTAGATTTGAGTTTCCTCCTTCCTATTCTTAGAGGGATTTGGTTTGTTATATGATGTGTATGAAAGAATTTAGTTAGTTTTTAATTTAAAACCGGTATGTCAAACTGGCAGAATGTGGGCCACATGAGTCCATTTCTTTCCCGAAGTACAACCAAAAAACTCATTTGATTGAACTAAAGCACTCAATATTTTATATAAATGCTTTATTTTTATGAAAAGGACAATATTTTCATTGTTACTGAGGTCGTATAGAACATGTTTGATAAATTGCCGTTTTTAATGCCAAAAAAAGGCATCCAGCCTTCTAGAATAAATCATTTTTTTCCAAATCTTACTCTCATAAAGTAACTGCAATCCTAATGCGGCCCTTCTATAACATCCATCGCTTTAATGCGACCCTGCTTTCTCTTCAAGTTTTAAATGTACGGACGTCAGAGTTTAACTCTTAACATTTTGGTCTCAACATTCAGTCTCTTCCGGGCCTACGGTCTTTGCCCAGGCAGTATCTATGTGACTGGAATCATGTTTAAAACACTAGAATTTAAACAAATATTTTTTATACATTTTAAATAATTGGGAGCATAATAATTCTTCATGTAAACCCACTAAATGTACTGAAATGCGATTTTATTATACTGAGTCGAGTTCTCCTTTAATGGTTTTCTTGGCTTGTTTCTTAGTTCTCTCACTTGGAGACAGGATCAGTCCAAGCTGTAGGTGACCTCTTGAAGTGTTGTTCTTATAGCAGTGTAATTTTACATAAAAATTAGGCTGTCATAAAGTGACTTGATTTTTCGATCTATAATTATTCCAACTCAATAAATAGGAATTAAAAATTAGAAAGTATTGTTAATTTTGTTTTTCTTTTATTTGTATTGGGCATTTTTAATATTCAATGTTTGTCTTAGTTTTACAATGAATTTGCTTAATTTACTATAGGTAACGATAACGATAAATTCAATTTTGCCTCATTCAAATATTTTCAATTAATAAATATTGATTTCATTATTTTTTAAGCATTCCAGCGATATTTGAGATTTTGGTTGAATTCCGATAAGTTCCTGACATTGCAAGAGTTTATAAGCCGGCGTGATGGGGTTGTGAAAAATTCAGAAAGCGCTAATATACCCAAAGAAGAGGGAGTTCTCATAAGTAGAAAACAAGTTATGTAAGTGTACAGTGTATTACAAATGGGTGCGTTTCATGCAATGGAGTATTTGAAATGTATGACATGTTCGTTTTAAAGTTCTTTTTCTACATCATAAATAATTTTCTTCCTATTTAAAAATATTGCATGCACACGTAGGGAAATTAAACGTATATTTTGATATTGTTTATGTTAACAGCAATGAAGTAACCATGTAAGAAATTTTCTAAGTTCAACTCGAACTAAGACATTCTTGTTTGATTTTCTTGATAACGTCTACTCCTACGATAAAAATGTATAGGAAAACTATTTTACTAGTTCTACAAGTTTTATTTGAAAAATATTTTGATATGAGCAATACTTTACGAGATATGACGGAAATTTCATTTTTGTCACCAGTAAAGTGCTACCCCTGATTGGCTTACGTGATTCGTTTGTTTTTTTATTATCTTTGACTGTAAGTTGTTAATAACAAATTTCATGTAAATCCGTTATGTAGAAGTCGAGAACAAACATGCGGACGGACAAATCGAATAGGCGCTCATGCTGGAAGCGAAACGCCCCTAAAAAGCGGACGGCTAAAAATACGTACCTCGGCGTTTTCCTATCATTTCTTTCTGCTTGTGCGCGCCTTTGTTAGTAAGACATTAACAGGGTCTGTGTGATGGTGGTGCCAACGGTGCGTCTGGGCCGGGCCCGGTACTTACAGAGGCCTCGCGCTCAAGAAAATCTGTTGTAGTTATTAAGCCCACACATTTAAAAAAAATCGGGGAAATATCAACTGCCATAGTGAAAGAGATTGCTTTATTAAAATTTTTTGTCGCGAAAGAGGATTCGCGCGCTCACTTGGCACCGGGTCCCGCGATTTTCCTATACGGTTCTGGATATCACTTAAATCTCCGATTATGACTGGGATTGTAAATAAATACTCTGCAGCTCCAAGGCATCGAGCATTTTCGATAAGCCCTGTTTACTCGACCAGTACGTTGCTGTGGTTTATTTCTCTTTCAGAGTCCCTATTGAAGTTTTTTTTCGCGCTTCCTCGGGGTGGCTCTGTTAATCGTAGTGGCAATCCTTCATAATAGGCTATGTTTTAAAAATGTTATTGTATAAGTGTTGAGCTCATTATTTTTATATAATCATGCGGTAGAATTTGGCGCGTTTTGTTAGTTACAGTATCATCTCAAGTGAACATAAAATGATCTTAGATTTCCTCGTTTCAACGAGTGATTTGTGTCGTTACCTTTCACTATTATCCGGAACAACATACGCCAGGCATGGTTAACTCGAAGATGCATCAGGGCCTCATTAGGATTACATTTGTTTAATTAGACCCAGAGTTGTAAATAAATAAGACTTTCAGGAAGATTGTCTATTTTACAAAAAACCATAATTTAGAAAACACGTTATACTGTACCATAGTAGCTATGAAAAAATTGTCACCTTTTCACAAAAATGAAGTACCTACAGGAGGTCGCCGAGTTAGGAACGGGTTGCGTTCCAAAAGTTAGTCTTTTGTTCGGAACTAGGAACCGTAGACAATACTTTATAATTGGTGGTTAGATTCCCAAGTCACTCCACAAATGCCTATTTAAGCCACAATTGAACTGAAATCTATATTTGCTCTGAATAATAGTAGAAAATAATACTGTTGTAGACATTCGTTTTGTCTTTCATTACCCTACCGATCGTCGGACGTGCAAGTAACTTAGAACGTAACGGGCCAATGTGTCGAAGAACACTTCCGCAGAGGGTTGACGCTACACTCCGCCGTCGCAATTCTCGGGAGGAAAACGTACGTGCGAGTTGGCGACCATATGAGCTATTTATTAAAATACCTTATGGAGCTTCGTTCCTAAGTACGGATGCTCGTAAGTCGGGAACCTGTATTTATGTAAAATCTAACGATTTAGTCGAAACGAAAATTCGCATTCGGGCCGCACTAAGGCATAGAAAGTGCAGCCGGCAGTTCGACATACCTGCCTTACGTGAACGACGAAGGAGTGTACTGTAAAAGTCTCAAAATTACCCGAGCGACTGCCAAAATAGCCGCATATCAGCCAGATGAGTAGCGGTTTTACGTGAAGGTATTGATTTATTGAGAGACGGTACGCAATTATCACTTTCTTACAGCAGAATCGGAAATTCTTCATGAATTTCATTAATATACAGAGAATACGGCAAAGTTTTTCCTGGACTTCAAATGACAAAATACATGTATGCATGTTGGTTTGGGTGAGGTGATGCTTCTATATTTATAAGTTCTAAGTTAACAAAAAGGTACGAAATGTTATTCAGTTTCTTCTGAATACCATTAATTCACTTTTTAGCAAATATGGATAGCTTTTTCAAGTAGAAAGAAATCCGTTAAATGTTTTGGACTTGAGAAAAGACATTGGAAACCAATGTACGAATAAGATATATTCACGTTTCAAAGTAAAGGGGAATTCTTTTGAATTGGTTTCATTGTAATAATATAATAAACAAGATTGTATTTGTTGGTTGAAAAGGTAAAAACACCATTTGTGTGTTATAACTGAAGAGAGGAGCGGGTGAACCCTTGAGCTGATTTCTGTTTGTTGTTTCAGATCCATCGTGATGAGCACCGTGGAAATTGCTGATTTTCTTCCAATCACTGTCGCCCTTCAGTTATTATTTTATGCAATTAGGCGAATGCCTAATTTGAAGAGCATTCCAAATGGATACCGGGAAAATAAAGGGGTCATTTGGATAATAGTATCTTCAACCTGACCAGCCAGCTGTTCTAATAAAAGTTTTGTATACTGATTTCCTTTTTGTTGCATAAAAAGTGTTGTTTATTACTTAAATGTTTTAAAACTTTTTAGGTTGCATCATTATAACTGCATAAATAAAGATGTTTGAAATAATATATTGTCACAAAAATTTTCTATTTATTTTTCAATTACCTATTAGATAGGGTATATTCTCTATTAATAAATTATTTTAAGATATTACTTCACGCCAGGTTTGAGAGAAAGATTTTACAATATAAAGACAATCAGATAGAAAAAATCTTTAATCTTATCAAAACAATGGTTTCTTCGTATTTCGTGACAATTGCCCATCAAGAATGGAAATGGAAGCGTTATTCACTTGTTATGAGAACGCTGCACCGCTGAGCTAGAAAATAACATGGCGTAAATCTCCCCAACAGCGAGAATATTGAATAAGTAAATATGACGTCAAAGAACTGTTACGTCAAGAAGGGGGGGAGGGGAGCTGCTACGTCAGAGGGGCGGAGGAGGGGAGCTGTGACGTCAGAGGTAGTGACCTTGAACAGAAGGCCACTTTCACTTTATTGAAAATTTTGAGGAAAAACCGAAAATTTTGAAAAACCTGTATAAGTAGACCAAAAACTGCGTTTGACCTTTATTTAACCTTCTCCGACCGCTAACTCACCTTAGATTAGTTCAGATTTCCGCCACCTGCCCAGTAAATGGCGCATGAGAGGCATTATTCACTATGATTAGTTGAAGGCGGCTAATGGGCCAGGTTGTCATTGCGGTATTACTTCTAATAGCCACGGTAGAGGGCTGGCTAACATATCTGGTTACGAATACTAAGCGCGCGAGTTCGAATCATCCCGTGTGACTGGATTTGTTTTCGAGATTACCTTCGTTATATATTAAGATGGTCTCGGCGAACCCATAGTGGACCATAAATTTTAATTAGAGTTATTTCCACTAAATGGAATATTTTAAATGCATTTCTCCAATTTTATATCGCTTATATGCGTGATAAACTTAACGTTTTTAAATCGATTTTCGTTTCCAGTATTTACCCAAAAGAATTTTGGGGAGAGGACGTAGAATTGACTCGAAAACTTTAAATACAAGTAGATTTATTTACAATTTTTACTCATATATACAAATATAGGATTTTAGTAGTACAATACGTATCACAAGTACATAATTACACTCCTGTCACTGCGTCGTAAATCCGTGGAGTCTATACAATTTCAAGTTGGCGAACACGTCAGTAAATCGGCCAAACTCCTTCGTTGTTCCCGAGACTGGGTCATTCCCGTGGCGCCTTCAGGTCCGCTCCACGCGTTTGAACAGCTGACTTCGAGTATTTTCTTCTTGACGCTGCTTATGATGGTTAAGTTTTCGCCCGAAGCACATGGCCGGAAAAATGAAGCAGTGATCTTCGGAACACTCCAAGTAGGCGACGACAACCTGAGCCTGTAAAAAACACAAAGAAAGCATTAACATGGAATTACCGTCCTCTTTGTGATCGAAGTCAGTGGCTCTTGACACATGAGTTAAAAATTGCTTTAATCTTGTATTTCTAATTTTATTAGTTTCAACGGTGAGAAGGTGCAAACGATCTTTATTGAGGCGTAATTCGTAAAATACCGCATAACCTGATTTGTGAGACATAGGACTTTAAAATTTTATTGCGGGAATCACCGTAAGAGATGCATTTCCCGTGTTTTTACGTGGCGACCACAAAAATACGCATGTTGAACTATGGAATACAAATGAAAAAATTAACAAACATTAGGCCTAAAACATTTCGAAAAACTGAAATTCAGTAATAATTTCCAGAAATATGGCGCTCCGTACTTCGGAAGCGACGTTAAGCAGTTGACCCCATTGGTGCTCTTCGTAATGAGTAGCCTATTGCCGGCACCGGGTTTCTCTAATCTATTCTGTGTTTGTCCGGTGTGGAAGTAGTTATGGCTATAATTAGCCAAAAATACATACAAAAAACAATTAAAGCGTTCCATATTTTATATGGACGCTTTACTTTTATGAAAAAGGATACAATGTTCTGTCATTATTAGTGAGGACCAATAAAGCATGTTCTCTAAATTACTGTTTTTAATGCCAAAAATTCCGTCAAATCTTCTAGATGAAATGATTTTTTTTCCAGATCTGGCCCTCATTAAGCAACTTCAATTCTAAGGTCCTTCTATAACATCTATAGCTTTAATGTGGCGCTGACGCCTCTTCGAGCTTGACGTGTCTGGTCTATGTATACATTCATCCCTCTCGTTCTGAATATCACTTCATTAAAAGAACCGCGTAATAATTGAACGAATTGCCTGAAGTATATACTCCTTACTCCATTTCCGGGAAGTGAAGGTGACTTCAGGGGCGTACTTCAAAATAGTTATCACATAATTTACGCGCAAATTTATATATATATATATAAATCTGAAATTCTGTTTTTGTTTGTACGCTATATAAATCCGCACCTTTGAAGATATCATCACGAAACTTAGCATAGGTGTATAATTTTACACTGCGAGTAATATAGACTATATGGCGATACAAAATTTGGAGGTGCTTAATTCAATAATTATGTTTATAATTTTGCTTGGCGTGACCTTGGTCGTACGCAGAGAGATACTCCGAGCCAAGAGTGAGGGGAAGTGGAGGGGAAGGAGATGCATAAGTCATAAGCGCAGTAGTAAGATAGAGACGTATACAAGTTCGTCCGTAACTTAATTGGTATAGTTAGAAAGAAATATTGTCAAAGAAGTTAATGTGAATTTAGGGACGTATTTAAAATAGTTACTATATAATTTACTCTAAAATTGTCATCATACAAATAAAAGCCTTAGCAAACGTTGTGTGTAATGCTTTTTGAAGCTTCATATCTCGCAAACGACTTAACCGAAATTGATTAAATTTTCAGGATAGCATTATAATATAATAAAAAAACGTTGTAATGTATCCAACTCAAGATCAAAGACCCAGGGGATAATTTCCATTTCCTATAATGTAACACGTAAAAATGGACATTTCGACGTGCAGGCTTTCATTCTTTTTTAGATTAAAATGAGAAATAATTGACCTACAATCTTCGGATATAAACCAATTTGAAGAAACCATTATAAAGTTTCTTATTATTTTCATCTTTTTTCCGTCTACAGTTCGAAATCGCTCAATTTAAACGTTTAATTCACACAGTTTGAGGAAATCTTTCCATTTTTAACGGGATGTTACCTTGCCTACCTATTCCATTGTTAGACCTCGATATCATATTGTTATTTCAATCCTTATGGGTATAAACGTCCTTTGAATGCTTTTAATACGAGATAGAGGGAGAGAGAGAGAGTGGGGGAGAGATGGGGGAAACGATTTTCAAGACAGTTTTTTCTTATGTTAATATGATCTCCCTAGATAGTTTGGACGATCGTATCTTTCCTCTCGTCTTTTTTGACGGGCATTACACTAGTATATAATAAAACCCAGATTATCTGAAATAATAAAATTGGGTCCAAGACTGATTCGAATAATCAAATTTTGTATATTTGCTTAAGAGAAAGGACTTTGACATTTAAAAGTTTTTATTGTCTCAAAAAACATGGAAATAACATGTCTTTTAACAATAGATTTAACAATTGAACCTCATATTACACATGTCTTTAAGGACAACGCCCGCTTAGGCTAGATGTCTCTTCTGAATGGAAAGTCTATATAATTCGAACAGTTTGTAAGCCATCTGGCAGGAGGATGTTTGTCATATACACGGGGAGCTTACCCTGGCATTCGCCCAAAGCCGGAAGGGAAACCCGGAAAACCTTCCGAAGGTTGCCTGCATCTTTTCAACTCGATATTTAATGTAACAAGGGAAAGCGAAAGAAGAAAATTATATATGTATAAAACTCATGAGATAACAGAATTAGTCTAAAATACATTTCATTTTATAAAATTTGTAACAGATTAACAAGGGTGAATATTTTTATAATCGTTATTTTGTCCTAAGATTGCCCGCTTTATCACTTTGCACTTTACACCGCACTCTACACTATTCGTTTTCTCTTTCTCTGCGAGTTAAAAACAGTGAGAAAAGAATCGCAGAGCAAATTACACATTACACTTCTTTAAATCCCTGCAGTAGTTGTTTTTTCGAAAACATTTACAAAAGTTTGCCTTTCATTATGTTAAAATCAATGAAGAAAGCATATTTCTTATTTTAGAATTATAACGTCATCATAAGATTACATATTTGGTTTAAATCGACGGCCTCATAATATAGATTATAAATTCCCATTAAAAGCATTATATCAAAAGACAATACTACAACAAATAAATATCAGCATCTAAGTGTATTATTTGTAAAAAATCAGAAACAGATGCCAAAGTGAAACGATAAGAGCATTAAAAAAAAGAGCGCTAAAAATACATACTAAATATTCTTAAGGTGAATTTTTTTCTGTTAACAGTTACTTTTAGACGGATGTAAAATTACACTGCCATCATTAAATAAAGAAGCGTATATATTGTTTGCATCACGTGAGTCAGGACTTTTCATATTTTTTCCAGGATCGCCACCTCCGTAAAATGCGAGAGCAACCGCTTTTACAATTGACACGATATTTGTTTATTCGCAGATCCGGTATTTCCCCAGAAACGTATTTTCGAACGCTAAGAAAATTTAATCAAGGTTCGAACTTGGCGTGAGCCAATATAAAATGATGCCCATAGGATTCCCGTTGCTAAAGTTTTCCAATTCAATGTATAATAACGTTAATCCACCACTCAAACCGATGATTGAAATAGTAAAAATAACGACTGGCGGATGAATTAATAACATAATTTTTGCGTACTATACAATTTCAAGGCTTACTTTAAAGCAGGGGTCTCAAACTCACATTGGTGTGCGGGCCGCATGACGGCTCTCTCACGATGCGCGGGCCGCATTCATTACTTTCCCAGTCTTCACACCTTTCCGTATTCTCTGTATTACACTCTCCCTTTTCACAAGAGAGGAATCGCTTTATTACGCGTCTTACAGGCAGTCATTACAAAAATGCCAGATTCGGCGTCGAGGGTTACGTCCTTCTGATATGCAAGAAACTCGCTGGCAGTGGGATAAACATTGTTCAGTAGGTAACTCAACCATACAGGCTGATATAAATTGGAATGATTTAATACACTTCTTAGATTCTTTAGAAATATTTGCGTGAAATATTTGATAAGAAATAGATTTGAGTTTGGGTCGCATAGTATAAAGTAAATTGCTTCGCGGGCCGCACAAATGCATCGCGCGGGCCTCACGCGGCCCGCGAGTTTGAGACACCTGCTTTAAAGCACACATTTTTTATTTGCTGGCGGTTATAGATAGCTACGATTCTACCACAAGAGAAAGAAAATCTTTCGGTTGGTATGGCAATCTGTTCTAGGCAAGAGACTCCTCTTCCGTGCAGATTCTCTACCCTCGGCGGGGGTGGGGAACTGAGATTTTAGTGTTGAAGGGGTGGCAGCTTTCATGGAGTTATCGAAGGTGGTTGCAGGGTTCAATACGGACACTGGATATTTCTTTCCCGGATTGAGAGGCCTACCTCCAGGAAGGTGATGATGTGTGGGGAAGAAACGGTAGGTTAAGGATAGCGCAGGATGGGAAGAGAGGCGTGACAGAAAGGAGTGGATGGAGGCACAGTTCACCAAAACCGTAGTTGCGCTCTCGAACAGCGATTCTCAACCTTTTGCATCTTATATCCCACCAACCATTTTGTCAAAAAATCCGGGTCCCACGACGATGGCAGGAGAGGTTGAACTTTTGAATAAGGCAGAAGGAGAGGCCGCGGAAGACGAGTTCATTATCCGCGAGGATGAGATCGTGAGAGGTTGGCTTCATGAAATTCCTCTAATTAGGAAGGGCTTGTGGTGTGGATGGGAGTTAAGGAGGAATAGTTCATCAAAGATAATTTTGAAACTATACACAAATATTTAACTAGGAATATTAATCTATTTACTATTGAGGTTGTAGTAGGTCATTAATACAATCACAGATCTGTTGCTAATTATATCTGAACAATTAATATTCAGCACAGGAAACTTCTTTTGACTTTTATATCAAATGGAAAATGATATAATTTTTAGTTTTAACCAATTCATTTACGAATCTTAAGGCCGGTTCAAACTTAAATTCTGGATTATGGGCGGTTCTCCTCCTTATACGGACGGGTCTGGTCCACTCCCCGTGAGGTCCCTTCGAATAATTTTAAGAAGACATTTAAAAGTTTACGCTAACTTCTTTTTAAGTCCTGAGAAATTAAAACGTCGACTCCGAAAAAAATTGAAGGAATGCTATTGATATTCCGCCTTTTCAGAGATATTTATTACTGGAGTTCGTTGGGAAAGCGCACCATAGCCTATGGTCCATAGGTCATGGCGTCCCAGACAGCCGTGGATACCACAGGCCAGGCATTTTAACCGAGTTACTCTAGGTCAGGGACGGAAAACTTATGACGCGCGAGATTTGGGTTGGCACGTAACATATGTATTTATTCACTGTTCCCTTAACATTTTTCCATTCTGACACAGCATAGAGCAATGGTTCTCAGGAGATATTTTGTAGTTGCCGCAACTGCGAGCAATCCCTCCTGGCCGCATCAATGAAATATTACAGAAAATGTAACTATAATCATGTAAAAACTTACACATGCCTTCTAAGTCAATGACAACGGTTACTTATTTATCATTAATAAATGTTTTTATTTAAATAATTCCAATTATTGAAATTTTAATGTGACCGCACCGAAATTGTCTGGTGGCCACACTTGAGAACCTCTGGCATTGAAGACATTCTAGCGATCGTATAGGGATACATTTTTTGTGCCAAAAGTACTTGTTCGGGACGTAAATGTTAATATAACGTATTTCTTAAAAAAACAATTTAACAAAAATTTTAAAAAGGCGGCACAACAGCCGATTCCAGCGTCAGAGGGTGCAGTGACCCTTTTGACCCTCCGCTGGACACGCCACTGCCTCGGGACGGATAAAATAATGCCGCGGGCCGCCAGTTGGACAGCGCTACTCTACACCACAAACTAACAATCCACTTACTTTCATCGAACCACACTTTACAACACATTCGCGTGTTGTTCAGAGCTCAGGCAGTGGCAGGGGAAGTGGGATAAGGGCCATCGACCTCTTCTCCCTGGATGCGTTCTTAAATCCATTCCGCGCAAAATTCCTCGGTTCGGCGTCGCGGGTTAGGTGCGTAGAGGAAAGAAAAGGATTATAATAGGGTTAGGTAATTACAGAAAAAAGGGTCAGTGGCAGCGGAAGAGTCGATGTGAGGAACGTCCCCCTCCCCCATTGGGAAATTTCAGGATTCGCTCCTGAGCTCAACGAAATGTTTTCGAAAAGAACATCGCAAAATGCAGCTCCATTTCCGCATTGAGTAATGGATAGTAAAGATTTCCCTTTCGAAGGCCTTCAACAAGGAAACCTTTATCTAAGAAATGTCTCTGACCTTTTGTAATGGAGGTGCGGTTTGTGATACCACCTAAGTAGTGATTCCAATATCGAGTACCGGTTACCCGGGTAATCGGCGTTTTCTTCTATTGTTCGAGTATTCGAGTACCCGGGTAATTTTATTCGAGTACTCGATTGTTATTTGAAAAATTAAAATTACAAATTTACGATTATTCTCGATTGATTACAGGTAAAATTACAATTACCAAAGTAATCGTGAAATAAAAAATTGTGGAATTTAACAAAGTTATTATTTTCTTCGTTAATTTGAGAAACAATTACCACCAAGTTCAGCCAAATTCCTTGGATTTAATTTTGTAAATTAGTACTTTTAACTGTGGAAGACAAGGTGTGCAAAATTAATTAAAATTTCAGATAACGAAGCTAATAAACGATATTCAAGTGCAGCAAGAGATAAGGATTGATAATAGACCACTAATTTCACCTATAGGATCGTCAACCTCAGCTTCTACTACTGCTATCAGTAGATGTTGGTCAGTTAAATTAACAAACACTCAACAATCATATGATTGTGGTAATACGACTCACGAGGACCCAGATATTAATGTTACAATGTTACAATTCCATGCTGTGAATTAAGTCAATTTGAAAATTAAATATAAAATTTTTATTGCTGTTTAAATCACCATGCTTTGATGTTTTTCATGTTTAGATTGCTCTTTATATCTATCTGATTTTATAACGAGGTTATTATATTTGTATACTATTGGTATCTTTGAAAAAATTCCCGAGTTTTTCAATTATTCCACAAATCAAGACCACTGCCACAGCTCTAATTAATCGCCTTTATCCAAACAGTATTCAGGATCCAGAAAGCTAGGACCACGTCGACGTTCATGAAATAGAAGAACAGAATGAGTACTTGAAATTGCAGAAATGCATTGCATTATTCACCACGCCAAAAGCAAAAGAATCTCAGGAGTTATGCGTAGATAAAGAGTTCAAACTAATTGAGGCAAATAATGGAAAAAATAGCGACAGAATGGGGAAACTCTATCAAGCATTGCTGACTGTTAAGCCGACTTCTACTGCTTCTGAGTATTTTTTCTGTAGCTGTTAGTTTCACCACGAAACTGCAAAACCGAATGAAAAGTTATACCTTAAACGCTTTAATATTTTTGGAATACTATTTTGTTGAATGTCTTAAGAACTCGTATATCAATAAAAATAGATAAAATATCCATAAAATGAGTAGTTATTTAAATTTCATTTTTTCCATTAAATACTCGACCTAGCCGGGTATCCGGTTAGCTAGGTGAAATATTAATCAAATATCCGGGTACCAAAAACTCGAGTAATTTGGAAACACTACACGTAAGTTAAGAGGGTCAAATTACTCCACTACTTTCCATTAGTTTATATTTTACAAAGAAATAAAGTGAGTATGTATTAAGGTTTTTTCTTTTCATTGCCTCTTGAACCTCATGAAACATTATTAAAAACGGAAATTCCAATAGAAGATACAGCTAGAGAATAAATATTAATGAAAACCTTTATTATAATGTTATCATTATTTCACCCCATTATCTAAAGTAAAATATTCTCTTTTGATCGACCACTTTTGTCGTAGCTATAACTAATGGTAATTGCTTGTCTTTACTATCACACACACATACTATGGATGGAAATACAAAGCTTTGAACAGGATAGCATTAAAATACAAAAGAGCTAAAAGAAAATAATTTAAATACAGTGTTACCTTTACTATATTTTGTTAACAAAGCTACGAAATACCAATAAAATAACATTAAATGAGTAAGAGTATCTCAAAAAATTCAACATAGAATCTATTTTTCATTATTTATTACCATTCTTTTAGATAGGCGGTCGTAAATGTACTTTAAGAAATAATTTTTTAAATTATTTATTATTATTATTAATTTTTCTGTTGAAATTTCTTAGCGGATTGCAGCTGTAATTGAATTATAAGACGCAAAATATTCACGAAGTAGGAAGAAGTTACGGTTGTGAAATTTTAAAACTGCTCCCGGCAACCTATAACATTAACAGATTAGCTCAAAAATGAAAAAAAACTATTTCCCTAAGACCATGATCACGATCAGGAGGGCCATAATTTTGATAAGAATGACATGTTCCAACACTTCGTGACTGATCAACTCGAACAAGGTGTTGCTGCGCCTAGTCACAGAACTTTTAATGGGTGTTGGCGATTAACCTGAACACAACGTCACCAAACCATATTCAAATTGAAATTATAACTGTTGCATAACTTTCGGATCACACGCTATGCTATATGATATACAACAACCGATGGTAATGCTACGAAAAGCTGAAACCAGCACCGAGAAGAACGTGTGGGCATAATAACGTCGCTTGAGACACTATCTTTAATCCTATGATTAGAGTCCGCCAAAGGTGTGAACAATTGCGAAGACTTCTTGCATTCCCTTTTAACTATGCCGCGATGCTCTGTCGAACGCACTGCACGGAAATCACCGTCACCTACCTGCAGCCTTACTCATTGTGGCCATCTCGATAATTGCTGCCGTATCCTCGCTTTGCCTATCTCGCGGAGGATCCCACAACTGTCTCGAAGGCACTCATCACTCTGCGCCGCCCTCGCTCGCAGCGGCCGACGCGACCTCCCCCCTCCCCTCCCTCCACCTCCCTCTCTAGGTTTCCCCTCAAGGTGAATAGAATAGGAGGTGGTCTCATCTGAAAGTATTGGTGCGAGTGCGTGACGTCACTTTCTCCATACGTAGTATAGGGCAAGTATTGTGATCACGAAAAATATCGACTTCGAGATTTCAATGGAAATACATGTTTTGAGGTCCCTAGAACACGTTTAGACTATTTTTGGAATGATGTGTGTGTGTATGTTATTGTGGGCGCTCTAACTCAAAAAGTACTTGTCATATTAATGCCAAATTTCATATATAACACTTTAGCGTGAGCACAAAGAACTGATTAGTTTTTGGACAATAACGGTTAACCGGAAGTCGAGCTTTATTCGAAACCCTATTCGGTTTCTGCGATATTTCTCCGTTAAAACATCATTACTGTATATACAATTCTATGCAAAGATTGTAAAGAATGTAATTACCTACAACTTTCATTTCAAAGAATTTCCCATAGCAGTTATTGTTTAGGAATTATTTATAAATAATCGGTTTTTTCGGTTTCCGTCAAATATCTCCTTAAAAACATCGTTCTTGATAATCTTCGTGAAGACCAAAGTTGTAGAGAATAATATTTCTTCCAAGTTTTGTTTCAGGGATATTTATCTTATTCGTAATTTCGAATAATATTCAAAATATTATTTACGGCAATAAGGACGACCGTATTCTTTTACGATACGAAATAATAATTTAGCCTTATAATGCCATTCATAATAATTTAAATATCTATACCCCAAATATGGAGAAAGTCAGGTGTTGGCCACATCAGATTTTTTCCTTTATGAATTAGTTTTTTATAGACCATTTCTACTTTGGGTATATTTAGCAAAGTTTTAGACATGAAAGTTATCGAGTAATCGAATGGATCCATAAGCATTACGTTGGAACGTAAAAGTTAGTTCGACCACATTGATTAAGTATGGTAAAATTAGCACGTTTCTATTTAGAATCGCAGTTTCAGATGAATTATACATTTATCGCGTTATAGTTAGCTTTGGTTATCATGATTCCTTTCAACCTCGGAGACGGTTAGTTAATTTTTTTTGCATTGTATAGATATTTATTAGTTTACGTGGGGAAAAAATTAAAAAAAGTTCAAAAGAGGCGTTTGAACACCTGATCTTGACATTGAAAACCAAGCCCGCTACCCCCTACTCCAGACTCCATACCTAGGATTTGGCTTACATTGTATGGTACTAATGCAGTGACTCGGGAAATATTAACTTATTTTTATTAATAAACTAAAAACGGCTGGCTATTGGCTCTAACACGTATATATATTCCTTGATCGGGTGTCATGAACATTATCTCTACGAAGTTTCAGCCGAATCGGTAGGGGATCAGTAGTGCCTTCTCCTTGTTAGTGCACTCGGCTGCCTTACTACAGTCTCTCTCATTTCTCTAGGTTCGATTCCATGGAAGCGTTTCATTTGTCGTATAATACGAAATTATGAGGCACTCCCAGATGTGCTACAAACTTAAAATTTGGGAGGATTATAGGTTTTTGGTCACAACTGAAGGAAAAAATCCAAAACTGGAGAAATTCCAATTTTGAGGGGCTATTTTGGTACCCCTTTGCCCCATTTTTGACTCATAAGAAAACACGTAATTTGGTGTAGAAGTTTTCATATTTGCATTTTAAAATTATTTCCCATCAAGTTACGAACTCGAGACTTTAACTATCGGATAGGAAATAAATCGTAGTTTCTTATTTTTGAAGACAGAATTAAAATCCGAGTGGAATTAAACTAAATTTATAGTTTTTATTTTTAAAAATGGTAATTTTTCTGGGTGGCAACGATAGGCTGCCTAGGCAACGGGCTTCATGCTTTCATATGGGTAATTTTTAATGGGAATCAGAGGCTTATATTTTAATGCCATTTATGTTAAACTACGACTAATGAAGGAAATTCGATATTGATATAATTCCCATTTTTGGGGCTGTTCTGCCCCAGTATTTCCCCATAAGAGAATAAAAAGATGAGGCAGCTCCATATGACCTAGAGACTTGAAATTTGGCACGATTATAGAAATTTCGTTGCAACCGAAGATAAAATTAAAAAATCGCAAAAATTCAAATTTTCAGGTGCGGTTTTGCCCCATTTCTGCCCAATACGAGCGTGAAAATTACAAGGCATTTCTTAATGAGATACAAATTGAAATTTGGCAAATTATATGTTTTTTGTTACAACAGAAGGAAATATATCCGATATAGTAAAAATTCAAAATCTTATGGGCTGTTTTGCCTCATACGAGAATTATAAGGCACTTCTAAATGAGCTATAGACTTGAAATTTGGCACGGTTACATGATTTTGGACATTTTAGATTGGGAAAAATTCGAAATTGTAAAAATACTGAAATTTAAAAATGCTTGCAGAATGCAAGCACCGTCTACTTGTATAATATATTATTTTCTTTTGATGTTACGTTTTATTCTCTTATTTTACATCAGCTTTTTGTCGAGTACGTGCAATCTACTCATCGATGTTTTAAATAAAAAGTGCGTATTTGTTTAATACAGTAAAACTCGTTTATAACGATCACGCCTAAAACGAAATCTTGGCTATAACGAAGAAATGTCTCGGTCCCTTGAACTTCTCCATAAGGGCATTGGTTAAATTTCTCGGATGTAACGAACACGCATTTTACGAATTCTCGGCTGTAACAAACAAATGTTTGGTCCCGTGGCAAAAAATGCCCCATATATAACAAATTTTGGCAAGCAGAGCGATAAGTAATGAATAGTTTCCGCCCGTTTACCGCGCACTTGTTGGTAGAGGTCCCCTTCCTCCCTCTACCCCTTCCATACGAATTTCCACGCTCCCTTTGTTTTGAAATTGATATTGAAAATGTGAAATGTTTATGTAAATTAATGACCATAATAATAATATTAATTGACCATTTAAAAAATTGTATGTAATGGCAGTCGAAAATTTTACATGCCGCGAAGTTGATAAGCATCTCTTTGCATATGTAAGTACGGCATTGAAGTCGACTCACTGCAAATACAGTAAAAGCTGTGTTATCCGGCTATCTTGGGGATTGTGGAAAAGAGATTAGGAGAAATATCCGGTTAGGGGAGCGATTTTCGATTTTGACATCGCAAATTTAGCAATAACCAAACAAAATTGGGCTTAGGTTCACTATCGTACTCCCCAAACATAACTATGCATGGGGTTTGCATTTTCCATTTTAATTCTTCCACACGTAGTTAGATATAGATACTATTTACCCATTCTTATTTCATACGTTGCTATGCTTACATGCAAAACAAAAAGATTATTGAAAAGTTTAGGGCGTCCGGGAAGTTTGGGGGTTACAGCAGTGAACCTATACCCAAAATTGAATTTATTGGATTATATCTTTCTCATTTATCTTTATTTACTGTATTAGAAAAGGATGAAATTATTTAATTCTTCTGAACATTTCTGTGAAAACCAGTCATATAATATTTTATCCAGTTCCTCCATTTTTGGCTTATGAAGCGTATGACATTTATTAATTGATTTACTCGTCTCAGAAGATGACACAAATTTCATTAATTTAGCCTTATGAGCCTTGATATCGTAGAGCGTGAAAGATCCGATGTTGATTTATTTTGCTATGGCTGCTCTATTTTTTCCTTTTTCAATTCGTTTGATCAGCTCCAGCTTTTGTGTTAGCGTTAAACCAACCTTTTCTCTCCTGTTCCTTGCTTTTAGGTATTTATTTTGATGCCATATTCAATGGATGATAATTTTTTAAATAATAAAAAGCGATAAAACTGGAAATTGTAGAAGTACACCAAAACATCTAGACAATGCAAATGGCTTACGTAACCAAAAACGACATGCTTACTCAGCAGCAACAGAAGTATACGGAGTAAATACATAATATATACATCTTATATTTTAAGAAATTTAAAAGTGGAAGTTGTAGTATTAAACATATACTATTCACACAAAAATTCATAAAAAAAGAAAAAGAAATACAAAATAAATTGTATTTGTGTAATTGCCGGTATCTAAGGGTGGCCGGTTCTAAATAGCCAGATAGCACAGCTTTTACTGTATGTGTATACGTGTTACATGGGATGTATAGGCCAAAAACCATGTTTCTCATATATAACATAGTCACGCTTATAACGAAGCAATGAGTCGGTCCCCTCAAATACGTATTAAACGAGTTTTACTGTATTTTTATTTTTTCAGAAATAGATTTTTATTTTTACATAGTATCACAGGTTCAGAGTGAAATTCCGGTGGTGACAGAACCACGCACATTTGATTATGGCGTTAGAATCCGCCGCCTAAAATCAGAATACAATCGTCATTCAAGTTTGTAGAATACAAAATCTGGTGTAGTAGTCAATTGATGGCGGCTACAGCAATCCCTCTGCTTGTCTGCATGCTTGGTGGTGTAGTGCATGGACAGAAATATATGACGATGGTCTGGAATGATCATAAAAGTGGACGCTGCTGTAAAAGTGAGAGAAAAATAATTATGATGGGATTACTACTCTAATAAGACGAAATTAGAGTTCGTAGTTTAAGCATTTGCTTAAAACTTTTGCATATATAAAGCATCTGGCTTCTGTATGCTCTTTCCTGAATGAATCTCTCATTGCTATAAAAATGGCAAAACCACACAAAATGTTATCTGCACGTAAATGGTACTAATATATAGAGACCCTGTATGAGTGAAAATCAAGCTTGATAATTAGTTATACAATACATAAATATCAAATACATATAATGTGAATTGGCAGAGAGAGGTGGTGAAGCATTATTGCTGGACAAAAATGTTGATTGACGTCAGAGGACTGGGGAGATCTGTCATGAAACTCAATATCGGAACAGCTTGCGAATTATACAACCAAAGAGAGTAATACCTCCAGGCACCAAATAATGTACTATCTTAACTTTCAATGTCATATGCGGTCTATGAAATGGTATCGCCATAGAGTATTTACTTTTAATTGTAAATTAGTCAGAACCCACTCAGAAATACCTACATTTACGGGTAAGTTGCTCAGAGTTCTTCGAATTGTTCTAGGTGATGGAAGTGGCAAAAAGGTGCTCATGTACATATATGCTTTTGGACTTAAAAAGTGAAGGCCTAAAGCCTTTATATTACCCTTGTTTTTATTCTTTTTACCTTTTTCAAACATTAAGACCAAAGCCTTCATCTTCTCTGGTAAATATTTATCACAAAGGGACTCCAGTGACTGCTTGAGCATCCTGCAGCTGTTCTTTCAAGGAATTGTTCAATTTCTTCAGCCTGTGAATCTCAACTCTCTGCGTTTATGATTTTCTTTAATATACTGATGGTATCAATCATACTGTTGCCAGCAGGTGAAGAAGATGGTGGAGATAGAGTATCCAAATTTTCACTTCCATATTCATCAGCAGTGCCTTTTGTAGCATTATCTCCTATTACAAGAGAAGTGTGAATGAATAAATGAATAATGTATTTGAGGCAGGATTGAGACTAATAAGTCTCCTCTTCCATCTAATCCCTTATCAAGCTAAAAGATTATTTAATACATATAAAGATATTGAAGAGCAAGAAAAATATATATGTACAAAACAGTGGACAAAATATATAAAAAGCCCACTTCATAAGGAAAAAACTAAAGCAGGAGAGTGTGAAAAACCAGCAAAACATTCTGATATCATCTCAATTGCTACAATTATAATTAATTACTCAAACACAGGACATACATGGATGTTATACATATGCAGTAAAGCAGATGAATTCTCTTAAGAACACAAAAATGAAATAAAGGTATCTGTTAGATATTTCAAAGCAAGATTGCCAAAAATAAATGAATGAATGGATTAATTACTTAAAATTGATAAATAAATGAAATAAAACAGAAAAAAAATGAAATGGAAAAAAATAAATAATAAATAAATACAAGTAATATATTCAACCTAACAGATGTTCTTAAAAATATAACATATTATGAACAGAAGAATAGATAGGATTCACATAAATGACAAATGCTTATATATATTTATACAGTCACATAAGTTAAAATAGACTAAACTGTAACAAATTATTTGTGAAAAACTTTTATTAAGTTTTAAGTCACTTGAGTTGAACGAATAACGTGCTATGCCACAATGTGACATTTCTAAAATACTGGGTATTTAAGGTTTTAAAATTAATGCCTTATTAGAAATGTATTTGCCTACTTCCTCCTACACTAAGATTTATTTGTAAAGGATTTATAGACACGGAAGTACGAATCAACTGCACATATTGTATTATTAACTACCAAATACACACATTAATAAACACACGCACTCGCAAAAAACACGAATGAGTGCGTTTGTGTGTGTATATATATCGAACGTATGTATAAAAGAGCATTCAGCAGTATAAATACCAATCTCATTCATCAATGCTAACCCGCATACAAAAAACCCAGTCACTACATATACACATGTACGTACTTACATACCTACAAATATACGATTATCGTCAATCGTCGTGTTTTCCGAAGAACATTATGCATTTACACATTGCCTTTCTTTTGGAGGCTTTCTTTGGCTTCCTATCAGAGGTGGTGGATTGGGCACGTCGAATTTAGTCGGCACTGCATGGCTATGCAGTCTATTTTTTAAATAGTTGAGGAACATATTGTCTTCAAAATGTACACTACATATTCTGCAGTTGGCATGCAACTAGCTCGCACTCTTATTTTCGAGGTCTTTCAGGCGTGAGCGAATAACCCACTCCTTGCACCTGATGAGTAAACACATGTTCAGAAGTTGGAAGTACTCAAAAGGAAGGTATAGTCAATTCGAAAAATACAAATGCTCCCTAGAGTATAAAATAAATAAAAAGACATCATTTACATTTACTTTGTAAGCCTAGGTTCATGTAAAACTTACCTAAAGGGATCCTTCGGAAAACGGAAGAAACTGTAGTTGTTGTTCGGCATTCCGGAGTTATTTCGGCAATTAATTGCCGAACACCAAGAAAATCCTCCTCTTCCCACTTTCTTCTCATTTATATCCATCCTGTATCTTACAGAAATGAGGAATGATTTTAAAAATTTAAACAATTTTCACGTTCTCGGTATTTTTATATTATTTTGAAATTTAAGAACAACTCGATTGCTTTGGTTATCGTGTACCTAGTGACACCAAGCGGCAAGAAAATACGATACGTTTGAAAACAAACTGTCATAATGAGAATGATTATAATAACGTAATTATATTTTAATTAACAGAAAATCGAGAAATGAAAAGAAAAACTAACCATGAAACGGAGGAAGGAAGGCTAGCGAGAGTAACGAGCCAAAAATATATACTACAAGAAAAGAAGATAGTAATGAAATTATGAATTTCGAGTAAATAAAGAATCACAAGAACAACGAGATGTACATACTTGCCATATCGTTAGCAAATTTCATATATAACACTTTAGCATGAGCACAAAGAACTGATTAATTTTTGGACAATAACGGTTAACCAGAAGTCGAGGTTTATTCGAAACCCGATTCGGTTTTTGCGATATTTCTCCGTTAAAACATCATTATCGTATATATATTACTCTATACAAAGGTTATAGAGAATGTAATTTCGTACAACTTTCATTTGAAATAATTTTCCATAGGTTATTGTTTAGGAATTATTTATAAATAATCATTTTTTTCTGTTTCCGTCAAATATCTCCTTTAAAACGTCGTTATTGGTAATCTTCGTGAGGACCAAAGTTGTAGAGAATAATATTTCTTCCAAGTTTTGTTTGGAACAAATTTTCGTAGAACCATCCATTTCGGAGATGTTTAACTTATTCGTAATTTCCAATATACAGCGCCACCACCATGTAGCGGTGAATTCTGTAAACATATTCAAAATATACCTATAGTCGGTTCACCAGCTGAAGGCTCTTGGCCTACTTAGAGCAAGTAGCCAATCACAAACGTTTCCCCTTCCATCGCCCCTCTCAACTTTCGTGCGGGAGAGCAGATATCGGTGCACTTTGCCAGCTCTTGCAGATTTTCGCCTTCAGCTGATATACTACACAATTTCTAATGGCAACGCATCCCGATGTGATCTCTTCGAGAGCAGGAGTGAGACTGGTTTCCTCCCCACTACCTTCCCAAACAAACCGTCTCCTATTGGCTGCTGCTAACTGGCCAAGAGACTTTAGCTGGTGGAACGACTATAATTTATGACAATAAGGACGACTGTATTCTTTTATGATACGAAATAATAATTTTGCCTTATAATGCTATTCATAATAATTTAAATATCTATACCGGGTATAGATATGTAAATTATCCTGAGTTCAAGACGTGGGCTATCTCACCCTAACCCTCAACAAGGAATATTTTTAAAAACTGAAATAGCACACTTTCTGAGTTGTTAAGAAAATTGGGTCTTTTCCAACAGTTCTTTAATTATATCACTCATTTTAATTCACTAAGTCTAAGCACTCATTATGCAGCACACATAATATCACTCATTTAATTCAATACGACGCAATAATTACATACAGGCCACAATTAAAATAACTCGCGCAGAATTTGTATTTACCCTCGTGGGAGTAAGGCACCAGACAAGTCTATCTCAATGCTCAGCGAAGACTTTGGAACGTATGACTCCCGCCCCTCTCCATCACCTCCTTTCTCGTTGCAGTGGGAACGCAACAGTGGTGTCTCTGGTGAGATAAGCTTTGCCATCACTCAGCGAAGACACGGTTGAGCGGGTTGCGTCAGCGGCCCTGGAGGAGCCGTAGTTTGCGAGACTTAATTCTCTTACAATTAGTCAAAGTGAATGAATTCACACACATTCCTAAATATATTTATTTGTTTGAATTCTCTGGGCTTCGCAGCTAACCTAGAATATACGCCCCTGCTATACCTCAAATATGGAGAAAGTCATGTGTTGTCCATATCAGATTTTTTATTTCTGAGTTGGATTGGATGCTCTCGCACTGTTGAATGGAGTTTCTCTCAGTGGCTCTCATTCCGTTTGTATCTCCCTGCTAGCCTACCAGGCTTCGAAACACACCTCACTCTTTCACCCCTCCCTATCATTCCCCTCTCCTGCTTCCCCTCAAGCAATGGGTACCAACATACTCCGAACTTTCAGCTCCAGCCTACATGTGGCGTGACCGAGCCGGGTCGCTAGACTTTTTGAAATGACTGTACAATAATTGGTAAAAATAACATTTAGCAATGAAGAAGAGTGAGGTGTAATTCTAGTTGGACATAAGACCAGACGTTTAAAAATGTAGGTATCAACATGGGAGTTGGCAGGGGGGGGGACAAGGGGGAGGGCAGTTGCCCCCCTTCCTGGAAATGTGTAAAAACCTAAATATTATATTAGACACTAGCGGAAGTTCCCATTGAATTTCAACGGATTTAGTGAATCTAAAACTTCAACCGTATAACATCTAAACATGGAAAGAATAAAATAATACATAGTGGTAACCTCACGGTTGCCCGTGTGCAAGTCTGTCATTGGCCGCCCCTGTGCAAGTCTCTCATTTACTGCCATTTTTAGGTGTTCTTTACAAAAATAAAAAAATGCCTTATGGTTTGATAAATTTCCATAGCCAATAAATATGAAAGAATATACGGCATATTATAATATTGTCCGCATTACTGTTAAAAATATTATACGTGTCTGACGATAAATCGGCTGCCCCCATTGTTTGACTGCCCGTGTGCATCGCATAGTCGCACATATGGACGGTTGTAATCGTCGAATAAAGCAAAAACAAAGAAAATCGATCCATAATTAGGTATTTCGATGAATGAAGGAAAAAAACTTGCACTCTGAAAAATGGAAAATTACATGTAAACTTATAAGAAATAATTATTGAATGAAGCACCCCTTCCCATAAATTTTTTCTCGCCATATACCTTACATTACTCGCAGGGTAAAATTATATACCTATGCGAAGTTTTGGAGGAAACCTTCGTGTGGATTTCTATAGCAGACAAAAAAACAGAATTTCCCTTTTATATACATAGATCATATCACTTTTGCCAAATCCAGCTTCATTTTTTGTGTAATTATGCCTTTCTGAAATGTTCACTTTTATGTCTTGTAAGCAAGAACACCTGTGAATGTATATTTGCCTAAGATTGAACACTGACCCTGAAAAATGTACACCAGATGCGTGGGCCTATTTACGTTAATAAACATTTGTAATGTAGAATATAATGATTTTACTTACGAAAAAGGTAAGATTCCAGTATTCAATAGACAAAATAAGGTTCAGTTACTTTGGTCAATAGTTATAAACACTTCCTACAGGCTGTTTCCTGAATAATTATCAGTGTCTATTTACGTTTCTATGTATAAAGACAAATGTCCCAATTTCTATCAGTCACAAAAGTACAATAGGATGAGTTTAACAATTAAAAGACACAATGTAACATAAAAAGAAAATTAAAAAACAATATATTTTGTGTTTGCCTCTCTAATTCCATAATGGATAAATAACAAATTAGGTAATTTCGACTCACAACTAAATCCTTAATTTCCTTAAGTCGTTCTTAACCTCTATTTTCGACGGTGTGGCCCACGAAGAGGACGGAATTGAGCTATGTAGCCCACGATGTTTGCAGAAATGGATCATGTGGCCTTCGGGCCGAAAAGTTTGAGCACCACTGGTATATACAGTCATCGGTAATATCAGCCCAGTAGAGCAGGTTGGCTGTCCTTAAGCTTCGGGATTTAATGGGAAAACCCTCATGACTGGAGGACTAGTCAGCAAATTGGTAGTCAGGTATTCAGTAAAGAATTGCGAGTGAAGGCAATATTTATGCTCCGACTACCACTAAGTAAACTTACGAGTTGAAATTAATGTTCAAACCGTCAAAATTAATTAAGTTCAATCAAATTTCATGATGAGATGCGGTGCATTTAATTAAAAATTAAAACAATATAAAATTAATTTTATAAAATTTTTTTATAATTTTTTTATGGGAGCCCAAAAATTGTAGTTATGCCCATATACCTCTTATACAAATGGACGAAGATTAAAGTGCCTTTACTATTTTAGAAGTCATTATTCCTCGAATATAATGTGAGTGCTACTTTGACAATGTCATTGCAGAAGAAAACATCGCATTATATTCGAGTCAATATGGCAATTGTAAAAATTATTCATCGAAGAAAATGCAATTTTTCGAGCTTTAAGAGTTCTCTTATTTCCCATTTAACCCCTTAATGTTTCAGGATAATTTACATTGGCAATTATTAATATAATACTTTTTTAAATAATAAAAATCCTCGCAAAGTAGGTCTGCAATGATCAAGCTTGCTCTGCTGCCGGATATATTTACATGATGCAAATAAGTGAACTTAACACTGAACACAGTCATAATATGAGAAAAACCATTTCTTACAATGTGTAATTGAAAAATTTTTATTCATGGGTGGTCCCGCTCAAACACTTTTCACTGGGTCCTGCGATTTACCAAGCCTGCCCTGCATATAAACAAATACAGGATTTTCTTTTACTCTCAGAATATTAATTAAGATTTTATTTTAATAGATTTTAGTATAATGCACATAAGTTATACTTATTTTGGCTTTTTTAAATGACTTTTATTTAAACTCAATAAGGTTACATGAATTAAACTATTTTCTTTGAAAAATATAAAAGGTGTGCATTGGAAAAATCATGGAACTGAAGGAAGATCACAGAAGTCTTTCAATTGGAAAGTAGGCTAAAAAAATCCAAAATTAAATTTTAGTAACAAATTTTTTAATAATATTTCATCAAATCAAAGTTGTCATGTTATCGAAAATTCTCCTTCACCCCTCCATTTGTCATGATCTGTCAAAAAATTATCAACCCCTACCCCCTTAGAGCATGGGGTAATTTATGGATGCCTCCTTATGGTAAAAAATAATCCTCTAATCTAGAGATACCCAAACCTTTTGTCTCAAAAATTCCGTCCTTCGTAAAGCTGTTGGTCCCCTTGGTGTTTCTCGCTAAGAGTAGGTTAGTGCTGGCATCGGATTTCTCTCCTCCCTTACTTTGAAATTTAGACTGATAAGCCTACTAGTGCTGGAGTCGTTTGAAGTTACAAGGTCTCCCAATTGGATTTTGTCTCAAAAGCCACCTAGCTCACTTCTACATACATCATGGCCCGTACATGGTGAAAAATGCAATTGAATAATAATTTAACTAAACTGAGGTGTTAATTTAGGTCTCAATTAGGGTTACCAGGTGACAATGATGAAAACCACGGCAAAGAGAATAAAAAGTAGGACAAATCAGGACAATATCTAAAATGATGTTTGTAAATGTGGGGTAGGAGAAGAAAAGAAAATTTTTATTTACAAAAATATTATTTTAATAAAGGTGGCCATACAATATTGACTGTACTTTTTATATACAGCAATCTTCTTCAAGAGATCTTTTGCTGAAAGAATATAGTCATAAAAATGTTTACATGTCATCCCCTTCATGTTGAACTTTATAGAAACTATCCACTTTATTGAATCAGCTAACAATCTATTTCATTCCTTTGTCCACTGAGAACCTATCTACAAAAAAATTCTGTATACGTTTACAATGTCTGAAGATTTCAGAAAAAAGAACTTCACAATTTAAAAAGTTCTGAAATAACATGAACTGTTTCTGCTCTGGAAATAATCTTGCCATTTTTTATAGACAGCACTGTCACCAAACTGTGAATTATGGTTTTTGTGGCATATTCTTCAATGTTCAAAAATTGATTATGAGTTTGACACTATCAATTCAGACTCCTTTATTCTTAAGATAAAGGATATTCTTCAACTTGTGAAATTGGGAACAACAAACATCTATCCACTTAATTGATCTCAGACAAAGGTTCAACCCATTCCTCAAGGCAGTGTTTCTCAACCAGTGTGCCATGCCACATTGGTGTGCCACCAGACATAAACTGATGACCTGCAGAAATTTGGAAGAAGCAGGAGAACTACACTGAAAAATAGGAGATGGTGTGCCACCAATATTGTTTTATTCAAGTAAGTGTCCCATGGAATGAAAAAGTTTGAAAAACACTGCCTTATGGTACTCAATGCAACAACAATAAATTCAATACACATTATCAATGAATCTCACATTTTTCTTCAAGTCCATTGTTTTGGAATGGTTAAATAACTATTTCACTTTCAATGGAATAAATTTATGACTCAGCCAACGTTCAAGTATGTTTATAATTTCCAGAAGTTTTTAACTTCTATTATATAATTTTCTTCTTTTTCAATTGTTTGAATTTTCCCTGAAATGCTGACATCAAAGATTTAAAGTACTATAAATATGCTTCACTAAAATCGTTTGTGAACATTCTAAAAAATGGCTAGAGGCTGGTCCTGTAACAAAAAACAAGATTTTAATGCCGAGTCTATTTGCAGAATGTATTCAATTGCTGGGAAAAGCAACTGAGCTATGTGTGTAGTTAATATCAACAAAATAAAATTCCCAGAGTTTTTCAACTCAAACTGTGTACATAGATAAGTAGTTGAAATCTTCAGAATGATACTTTTAATGTTTGTTGTTCCATGCTGAATACAATTATGGACCACATGAGCCGGACAACCAATCTTTTCCAAATTCCCATTCACTGTTGCTTTTCAATTTGAAAAAATACCCTCCCTTACCTCTTATAATTCTGCCAAAGTTCGTTTTACAGTTATCACCTCCAAAAGCAATACACTTATTTAATATCTTCTTCTTACGAAGGACATCTAAAATAGTGCAGGAAATTATTCCTGATGTTTCATTTGGAACGCTGAAGATTGATAAGTTTTATTTGCAGTCTACCTTGCAGACAGTACTGTATAAGGAAGCATTTTGATACTTCCAAGATTAGAAACACTGTAGAAATGCCAATGAAAGAAACATCCTTTACAGATCTATTTGCTGCATCAATAACCATAGTCCAATCACATTGGTAATGATAGCTTCAAACTTTGTTCTTGCATATACAATATTGTTCTTCATTCAAGAATCCATAAATAATGCTGATGATTGAAATAGTCCATTATTTAAAAAATAGAGTGATGCACAACTGTATGATAGACTGTTTTCTTCAGCTGTACACATTTTTTCAATAAAATGGGATTTTTAATGGGATTATTTCTTATCAAAATATTTGCTTATTGTGAAAGATGATGATGTACTTTGTACTCTTTCTTTATCTTTATAGTTCAAATTTATATAAATGTTTGTCCTAGGTTTATGAATAAAACATTTTGCTTCTTCTTCTGAATGCCCCCCCTTTTTTTAAAAGCATTTAGACTGATTCAACATTTTTACAGTTAATTTACATTTTCTCTTTCCCATTTATTCTCATAGGATATTTAAAAATAAAGTTAAATAAATATAAAGAAATGAAAACATCGACAAATGAGAAATTACAACTAAATATGCCAATTGTAAATATGTTATGGTATGTTGGAAAAATATCTGTTAATATATCAGTCTGTGAAGTTGCCACCTGGCCTAATGGCCAAATTATAACTTATATGTAATAACAATAATAAAATTGTTTCTGCAATATTTGTACAGATACAATAAATGCAGGATAAAAAGTACCACCAGTGATTATATAACCAAATATAAACCATCTCTTGCACTTTCAGTATAAATAAGGACAAGAAAAAATAAAACAGGACAGCAGCAAAAAGTCTCAAAATCAGGACATCCCCTGCTAAACAATGACATCTGGTAACCCTTGTCCCAAAATTGATTTGTTGATGCATACAGGATTCTCCCAACGGGGGGTCCGAAATTTTGGCAGGCACAAAAGTTGTATGCAAGTTATATCAATGTACATGTTGCATTATTAATTATATTTATGTCAAAAACAAAGGGAGCAAACCGTCTGCTATTCCTCTTTGACGGTGCCCATGAACTCAAATTTAATATAACTATGTATGTTTCCAAGGCTTAGAAAAATCACAATTTTCCAAGGGGGAGGTCTGGACCTGATCGACCCCCCATTTGTGTGCCACTGAGGGTGGCCTCACAGGACCAGTGATCAGTGTTGTCCAAAAAGGGACTTATAAGATCGCTGATCAAGTAAAAGGCAGAGTGAACCCAATCGACATTCAGTTGACTACGAAGGACGCGTTGGTTATGAAAGCACGTCTGAGTTCAACGTGAGATGCTCGCAGGCATCCACCTGTGTGCCTCATCAACTATGCACCAGCCCACCCCTTCAAGAGTCCTTTATGAATAAATCTATCAATATCAACTCTAATTAAAGGAATAGTTTTCAAGCCAGTGACTAGTCGTTCAAGCGAGAGGTAGACGATCAGAGTAGCTATTGAAGAATATAACGGAGATATCTAACCTGTAACTCACCAGAATGGTGGTTGGCAGTGGGTGCAACTTTGAGTCCAAAATAGTCATCTGTAACAGCTTGATTTTAAGCCTTAAGGGGATCCGTGCAGTCGATGGACTCATTCAAGCAAAAATTGTCTCTCGTGTCGCTGACTGCCACCATAAAACACGTGCTTGCCCAGCCAGCGGCCTGCTGAGAAACCTCCTGTCAACACTTCACAGTACTCCTGGTTTGTATAAACAATGTACTCACTCGCAGAATCATTTGCTAGTTATGATAATCAAATAAAATTTCTATGTCTTCAGAGATCTTCAGAATATCTTCATAATATAGCAAGGTAGGTCAGGCAAAAACCAGAGGACAGTTGTGAATACCACGTGCCAAATTAATCTTCTCGTGTGCCGCTTCAAGCACGTGTGCCATAAGTTTGCCACCCCTGTACTAGGGGCTCCACCCCTACTCACTTCGCTCGCCTCTGCGCGCTTCTCGTGCTACACCTTCTCGTCAGCTTTGCGGGCTCATTAGCAGACTCTCGTGTGGGTCGAGAGGAAGGTGTGAAGAGGGAAAAAGAAATAAAAAATCAAATAAATTCTTTGACTCTTGATAGTAACACCTCTTTGAACACAATATTTGAAATCGTGTTCTCTTATCCAACAGCCAGGTAGATCTAGACATCGTCTCGATTGACCTAGAGATAGGACCACGTACAGTTGACCGTGACCGAACAGAGGCTTATCCTGGTTGATTTATAGACCGACTCTCGGGGCCCCTTACTGGTGTGCAATGTGCGACCTCCCTTAAATCCACCACTGGCTGTATGGGGAATGCCTCCTGTGCTGGACGTACGGAGTATGGCCGCGAACTCACCTCATCGAATGCCCATCATTTCCTCACTGAACAGTATCTTCCGTTCGATCTTGCAAACGACTTCGCCTCTGTGAATCTTCCGGAGGACTGCAGTTGGGGGTGGAGTTTCAAAAGCGAGCTCGTTGGATGCCAGACAACAGTTGCCAAAATAAATTTGAGAATGTCGCTAAATCCACCTTAAAAAGTAACTAAAAAGCCGCTAAACTCAAAGAAAATGTTGCTAAAAGTCATTAAAATGAAATAGTGAATAAATACTTCAAATAATTCTTATTAATCTAATTAGTAAACTTGTTATCTATTTTATAAATTAATATCTATTAAGATATTTAATTCTTAGTATTAAATAAGTGAGAATTTTTGCAAGCCTTTTATTAATAAAAATGGAATGGATATTAAGATTTATAGGTCAAGCTTAGTTTATAAGAAAAATAAAAATTCCATAAATTCCCACGTATAAAATGCAGGGAGGTTTTCTGCCTCATATTCAATGAATTTTTAAATATATTTGTGCATAGCAAGCATTCGTTTTTAGAATTTGGTATCAGTCACTTAGTAATCATTTAATGGCGAATATATTGCATTACGTTATAAAAACTTACATTAGTTCTCATTTTTTAAAGGGGAATAAAACTTTTGGATTTTTTGAATAACTTAAAAATGTAAATGATTGAGAGGTAGCTAATGGCTCAGTCTACAATCCTCAAATGCTCTGATATACACGCATAAAGAGTGCTCATCCACTTTTGATAACACTCTTCATACTTTGTAACAAATTGTGACAGTAATCTTGCTAACCTTCTATTCTAACATTCAAAAAACTAAGGAGTTCAATAACCATCAAAATCCACATCAACATAGTATTTAAGGTTCTAATAAAAATCAATACCTAATTTCTAAATCGAGAAGAATACCTTCTTTAATTTTTAATAGAAATTATTTTTTCTGTAATTTAATTATGCTTTATGATGTATTCTTCAACGTAAATGTGATCTTTCAAAATTAGTATAAAATGTTTTTAAAATATCATAAATGGAGAAGTAACTAGAAATATTTTAATAAAGCTATCATAAAATTCAGTCAGATTTCGACCGTACTCGGGACCACTCATATGTTTCCGCTGCTAAGTAAGAGGTGGGGGTAGTGCCTCCCAGCAGAAAGCTCAAGTGAGCCATTGCCAACTCTACACCAGCACATGTAACGTTTGGCGGGCATTTAAAGGGAATTCGCGAATGGCAACACTGCACACTCAGACTTTCAAACGCTTAGGCTCCTCCTCCTTCTTTCCTATTGGTTCGCTCATGTCAGTGTCTCGCCCCCTCCACTTTCTCTTCTACCTTCCCCTCACTCACCAAGTTAGGCGGGAAAGGTGTGTGTGGAGTGGGGGCACTCAGCAGCATATACTGTTTTCAAGGCCAAGCATCTGACACGACCATCCTAAGGTTTTTATAGTATAGAGAGATAGATAATTGAAGAAATTACAATAACAGCAGAATGTATTTAATAATATGCGCATGCACGTTTGTGCATGTGCATGTTATAAAAGGAATCATTTAGATTTAGTGAAATTAGTTTTTGCAAAAATGTATTAATTTTAATAAAATGTTTCTTTAATTTGAGAAGTTTTCAAACAGTGGCAGTTGATTGATTGATTTATTATGTTTTGATTGTTTCATTCATTCATCTAAAGGTTATTTCATTAATTAATTTTAAAAAGTTTTTTAAAAAAATAACCTTTATATTATGCACTAAAAAGGAAAAAATTTTTTTATTTATTTATCAATTGTGAGTTTGGCTGGTAAGGAGGAACAAAATTTACTACAATTTCAGTGGAATAAATTCCTTCTTGCTCAACAATGTTGATTTACTAAACTTTATTTAGAACTTTTGTAAAAGTTATATGGCACCTTACAGGTTTTATGATCTTGCACCATATAACTTTTACAAAAGTTCTAAATAAAGTTTAGTAAATTAACATTGTTGAGCAAGTAGGAATTTATTCCTCTGAAATTGTTGTAAATTTTGTTCCTCCTTACCAGCCGAACTCATGATCGATAAATAAATAAAAATTTATTTTTTCCTTTTTAGTGCATAATATAAAAGTTATTAAAAAAAACTTTTTAAAATTAATTAATTTTTTCTTTTTAGTCTCAAGCTATGAAATTTTACATTCTTCCATGGTTTCTATAGGTAAGGGTGTTAAAATATAAATTTTATCTCTAACAAATTGTTGATGTAACTAAAAATGTTAACATTCACTATTCAAGCCCTCTAAACCAGTATGGCATAGCACAATTAATAGTGTAAGTAAGTTAAAAGCTCTATAACAACCCGAAACAAACAAATGAAGACAACCAAGTAACTACATTTACGAGTGTAAATATACTTAATTATACGTAAGAAATCGTTGCTCTATCCCTTACTGGTTCTCAGTTATTAATTATATTAGAAAAAGTGTCAAACTACGAAATAGTTTACTATGTAGAAATATATGATATAATAAACAAACATTTCCTCAATGTTTTCATAGTTGAACTACGATGTGTGTACCTCGCCATCTATCACCCATCTGAGTAAACTCAGATTTTTCAATTATCCGCTAGATGCCAGACAAAGAGGAAAAGTAAAAATTACAATTGCCATTTTAATAGGATATATTACTGACTCTGAGTTATTAAAATAATAAATAATTAATCCCTATCACATTAGTCGTGTTGGAAGCATCACCGGTTGTATTTGCACCATTCCCGTGGGCTGCTACCTATCTTGCTAGGGTGATACAAGCCTTCATGAAGTGGGCACAAACTGCTATATATACCTATATATATATATATATATATATATATATATATATATCGAGTGAGGTTAATATAAAAGTTATTAAAAAAACAGTTTTATTTTTAAATCATTGATATTTACAAGAATGGTAGCAAAAAGCATGTTTAGAGCAATAATATTCTCTCATTTAAAAAAGTCCAATTAACAGAGTAGGTCTACATGACATAATTTCAAATAACAATTACATATTTCGTGAATGTGACCATTACTTCTATAAATCATGCACTTTTAGTCCCATTGTTTGCCAAACCAAAATATCTAGAATATTCTGAAGAAAATGATGTTTACTCCAAATATATTTTCAATTTTTTCACCCAGCAAAAACATAAAAGCATGTGAATTTTCATTTCTTCAGAACATCAGAATTATTTCATGTTTTCAAAAAAAATTATTCTTTACCAATAGCGCAAAAAATTATTTTGTGGATTTAGACAAAATATTTTTGACTTTGCATATCAATGTCAGAAATATTTCATAAATCTCTCCAGCAATTTTCATTTTGAAAATAATAAGCCAATATTTTACATCAAGAACCAGTAAATTAATAAACTGTAAAGATATCACAACCTTAAAATTTAGTAATTATCATATACACTCAACAGTGGAGTTGATTAGCAAAGAGTGTGCATAAAAACATATTCCTCATATAAGCCAATTAAAACGTAATTGTAAATATATAAATAAAAGATAGAATTCTTTACAACTCTTGTGACCATAATAATAAATTTAACAGAACAGTTGTTGAAAATTTTAAGCCTTCACACTGACCAGAGCATTATGGAATCCATGATATATGAGCAGAAGATAGTATTTATAAATAATTTTCTTATGGAAGGAAGCTGGGATCACTTTAAGACAGATATTTCTGTATGATAACACATGAACATCACCACAAAGAAAATGTCTTATGAACAATATTGGTAAATAACAGTTTGATTTGAAACAAGAATTTCAAAAGTACATAATCAAAGTAAAATGCCTTTGTTTGGAATTTATTTACAGATGAAATAAATCTACGTTATTCACAACAAAACTTTGGGATAATCATGTAGGATAACAGAAAAAACCTGACGAATCTATTAAAATTGGTACTTATATATGATTATGACTCAATTTTATTTTCATTTCCTATTCTTGTTTCTTTTTTATTTAAATTTGAAATAAATGGTAAGACAGTGAATAAAAAATCATGAGGTCATTTTCTCAAAAGTGGATGTAATGCTTGTAATAGAATCATTCAGTATTTGGTTTTACTATTCTCATCTCAAAGCTTATTTAAAAAATATATGTATATTATTTAGAATCTATGAAGAAATATAAAATAAAATTCATAACTAACTTTCATTTCTCTAATAGAAATAGGTGAAAAGTAATAAAGGTTCTCATGCTAAGGCATATTAATTTAGTGGATGAAAACCATATAAGTTCTTCATGGAAAAAATTAGCTTAAATTTCTGTTACATATTTTTATCTACTGCTAAAATTCTGGACGTCAAATTCAATTGTGTTATTACTGCAAATTCATAAAAAATCAATGTTAATAAATGTATTGTTTGTTCAGTTTTTGATGTGTAACTTTATTATAACTGTTTCAATAGTGTTAAAATGTATGTGTTGTTCACAACCAAATTGCAAATAATGTAAAAGAGATGTAACCCTCTGTAAAATGATTATGTAGCATGTAGTTAAGTTTAAAGAATCTATAAAATTTATTTGTAAGAAAGATCAACTAAATTTACTGTTATAAATTTTAGGACAGATTTAAAACCTTTATGAAGTTATGATTTTTTCCTGGTCATAATACTATGTCAACCAACATATTTATTTTTTTAATGAATCAAAAACCATTCAAAGAATAACTAATGCATAACAGAATTATAATGCCTGTTACTATTCTGGAGATTATCATTGAAACCATAATGTATTTTTCTTATTTAAAAATATCTATAGCTAAATACTGTTATTAATCAAACATAATGCTTTTATTTTATGCTAACTTTTTAAATGTGTATTATCAAGATAGAGAGTTTAAAGTTTTATCATAACCATCTAAATCATTGCCACCTTTGAGAAAATGATCCATTACCAACTCATTGCTTCAATAGTTGTAATACTATTGGCAAATATGAATTAATTTTATCATCTTAATGTTCAATACCAATATTTAACCAAAAAGACTATTAGAAAACGTCCAATTACTGAGATAATCTTTTGTTTTAATCAAAGATGTGCTGGTCATAAATGTATATAGATGCTAAACACAGCTGGCTATAATTGAAACACCATTTCCAAAACTTTTTGTGTTTATTCTTTTAAAGATGCAAGTAATTAATTGTCTTCATTTATTTATCTCTTAGAAGTTTATTTTAGAAATACAATGTTGTCAAAGCAACACTTACTTAAGTTGAAATTGCTTTTGATTATAGTATAGCAACATGTGTCACTGCAATTGTGGTTTAGGTAATAAGTGAATGTAATGTTTAAACTGTCAAATTGATTTGACTTTTATTTTAAATGGGTTGGTAAAAATAAATGAGGATGAATTGTTCTGGTGTTGACCCTTGTAAACTAGCACAAAGTATAAAATCCAGCATTTTTAGCTCTGAGTTAAATCAAATCTCTTTCCACTTAGGAATCATACAGCATCACAGCATACACATTTATAATTATAAAAGTTGAACATTTACTTTATGAGATAGCAGCCATAAATTCTTGGGTTCAGTAATAATTTCTCCATAGATTTCATGTGTAATCCCCATTTATCTATACTTTAAACTATTTTTTTCATGGAAATGTTACACATACAAATGGAAGCCATAAAAATTGGAGTCTTTTTATGAGTTGTAGACAAAAATCTCAAAAGCTTGAATGAATGTTATATCAATAAAACCCAGGTAATGATAACTGTTGGTGTATTATTGTGGTATGGTTAAGTGCATTTAGAGCTAAAAGCTTTTGAATGCCCTCTGTTACAGATAAAAATAAATAAATGCTGACACTAATGGTTATTTAAAGTTTAGAAGGCAGAAATCTATACTATCTGGTATTCTATAAGTTTTAATTATGAAGCTGAAACAACTTCAGCTCTTCAGTCAATTTAGAATTCTCAGTTAGAGAGCTGTCATAAAATGAAAATGTCAAGTTTATATAATTCTCTGTTGATAGATTATCTACTGAAAACTAAGAAAAATAAAAAAATCATATGCCAAATATTATATTCCACCACTTTGATTAAATCTTGCTTAAATTATGGTTTCATTTCCTGTTTTATAGTGCAATTGGTCATATTAATGCTGACTCATGTGAAAAACCATCATCTATCGAGTTAGTAACAACAGACTGTCTTATCTCAAAAGTTAGGTACTCTCAGCAGGAGAATATTTTTATCATCTTTGTCTAACTATATTATATTTTACAGAGAAACTATATGAAACATGATTAGAATAGAAGGGCACTTGGTTATTCCATCAAACATCCTTATAAATGATTTCTCAAAAACATTTTCAATAAAACCTAATGTCTACATCAATTATTTTCATTAACTAAATTACTTATTTTTACTAGGAAAAACATTACACAATATCTGAATAAGGTAAAGTTCCAAAATAGGGCATTGAATAAATATAGCAAATAAAATAAATTTTCATGAAGCAAATTATGATTACAAGGATTTGAAATCAGAACCCAATTAAAAACAGAAAAATTTACTCAAAATTCCCACATTTTCAAGAGAGCATCCTTCAAACCATCGCCTCTGAACAGCTTTTTAGCATTTTTCAAATTATAGCCACTCAATATACTTTAATCATGCTAACTACTTCTACAAAACCCTTGCTTTTCCACTTAGCTTAAATATTTCCAAAATCTTGTACAGTCATCCAGTATGGTTTTCATTATATATAGTTGACCCTTATTAGTTTTCTGTATTTACATTAATTTTTAGGCATTTGGTGGTTAGGCAAGAGTGGTTCATCAATGTTTTGAAGAAATTTAACTTGAAATAAAATAAAATGAAATCGTACACAAACTGGTTCCAACAAGCTAGAATAAAAAATTGATTCAGATCCCTTTTATACACAGTACAGAAACGAAGTGTATATCAAGCCTTAATTTGAAACTATTTACTTACTTCTTTTGCAGCATAAATAATGAATAAGAAAACTTTACTCAATATAGAAATCCCCAAAAGGTAATTCAGGTAATGTTATTAAAAATCTGTAATGATCACAATTGTCTCTATCTTGGATACAAGATCCCCACATTGTTTATCTGAAATGGGTAAACAATGAGCACACACAAATTGTTACCCAGTTTCTTATAACCCTGTGAAATAGTTTATTAAGCATATCCACCCAAGTAGCATTTCATTGCAAGCTCCATTTGCTGAAGCTCGATTACCCAAGAGGGTCAAAAATATGGATTCACATCCACATGCATGATTTTATTAGATCAGAAAAATGAAAAATGGTGAAGTATGTTGTTTGAAGTTTGAAAAAAATCCAAAGTAAGTGTACATATAATATTACATTGGCTATTAAGGCTCGTAAACAGCTTCTTCAACTTGCCATATCACTAAATCATCCTTTGAAAAAAGGGTATTTTATCACCTTTTGGTCCACTCATATAAGGGAAGAGATCTTAAAATTATGTTCCAATCGACATAGTTTAAATGTGAAAAGCTAGATGTAAGGTAAAATTCTGAAAATTCTTCAATTTTGACAAATGGATGTTAAAGAATTCAATTGATTCCCTTCAGATTATAATTCCACAGAACAAAGTCAAAGGAATGATTTTCTTGAAAGAATCGTGAGTCATAATCTATATTTCTCGCTTGCTTTTAATATTCCATGAATTATTTCAGGCGACCAGTTTGTTATTACTACCCTGTTCTGCGTCGGTTGACTAACTCATGCTCTCCACTTTTATCATCATCATTTGAATTATTTGCATCTTAAGATTTTCTTTCTGAGTTAAGGAATTAGCATACTCGTTTGATATATCCCCTGAAGTAAAATAAACCCTTGATGGCATAAAAGGGGAATGAAGTGCCTGCGATATGAGGAAGAGCTAGCATTTAAATAATGACACAGGGAAACTTTCTCCGGTTCCTTCGCCTCGATTTTCATCGAGGAATCCTACTTGCTGCCTCCAACTTGCCGAAGAGTCCTCTGTTTGGTTTTCCGCTAGATTTTTTTTTGGTACACGGGCCGTGGATTGCCGAGTCCTCAGCGGTGGACTCCGGCGGATGAAGAGGGTCCAGCGATCGCTGGCCCGATCTCTCCGTGAAGAACTCTCCTTCCAGACGACGACGATGCCTCTCGACGGTGCTGCTGAGAAGTGGAGGCCACTGCGGCCACGGACGTTGATGCTACGGAGGTCGAAGCCACTGGTTGGAGGTTGTCCTAGGAAGCAGAATAGGAGCAATGCTCATATCGTTCAGCCCCATGATAATTTGTTATTTAAAAGGGAATGTCACTTTTTGTTGGCAGTTTGATCTTTATATTCGTGAGAATTATAAAAAAATATACCATTGGGAATATCTGAAAATTTCTTTCACTCAAGAATAAATCAATGAACTTATAGAATTGCATTACCACAAAAAGTCAACATACGTTATTTAATCATATCAACCACCTGGCAGGCATCCTTAGTTATGACTAGGGAGAACACTGTGTGCCATTTTGTATTAGGTTACTAGCCTAATTGTCTCTCAGGAAATGATGGGGTAAGATTGACTGAACTAAAGAACAGCTCTTTTCGTTTTTATTATTTAAATCTGACTATGACAAATTTCATCATAAGAAGTCTTTTCTCCTTAACTAAATTCATCCCTTTCTTCATCTACTATTATAGCGAATGAGTCCCTTATCAGTTTTGAATACAAAGTAAACACATAACATTAGGGAAAAATAAGAGACCGTTCATCAAATACAATTTAACGGCAAGACCTGAAATAAACTTACTTTTTTAGAGAATCGTTTACATTATGGAGCATTTTCTACATTTTCAATTTCCAATTTCCTTTGTATAAAACAAAACCTACAAATTTATCTTTTCCCCTTTGTAGATAGATTTAATCAAATTCTCATAATGCAACGAGAGGATCTGAGGCAAAATGAATTTCCGCAACATAATACCTCACATTAAACTTATTTTTTTAAATCACGAAAATTTCATTAAATAAAAATGGATTATAGTTTATCATTTTGGTAAATGAGACTGGGAAAAGCTACTTGAAAACGGAAATTAATACGGGAAAAATACTTTAAAATGAAATGATTTACAGCAAGTAAAAGACAAATAAAAAAAAAGACCTATAGAGACGAAGTATTTAAAAACCAATACCAAATTTTATCAGAAAATTCTAGTTGAGACCTAGACTTCTCAAAACATTTTACTCAGAAAGAACCAGATAAAATATGCAGAACCATCCAAAGTCATTCACTTTTACCTTCGATTTTACTGAAAGTGTTCGAGTCTCACATGAGGAAGGCCCTACTGACTCTCAACCGATTTGGCTAAACTTCGTCAGCCAAAATCCCATTCTCATTACCATTAAAAAAAAGACTACGACACATTTCGTGTGCTCTTCAAAACAGAATTTGATGTTACATCAATTAGGACTTTTCTATACTGGTTGAAATGATCAATCTGTTTCAGCCCCTTTTCATGGATACTGGAGCTCCGCAAGTCTTTTTGATTTCCTCTAGGTTCCTAATGTGTCATTTTCTGGGACTTTAGAGATGCATTTTCATTTTCTTAAGCTATTTTTGTCATAATGTAACAACCCTAAATGTAATTCTTTACAGTAATTACATAAAAGTCTGAATGCATCTGCTATTAAATAAAAACTTGGCACTACTTTTAAATATCTTCTACTTCGTCAATATATTATTTAAATTGCTTTATGCGAATGGAGACCTTCACGCATTGTACCAAAGATAATAACTGACATTTTTGTGTATTTCATATTTTCCGCAAACGTGGGTATTTTTTATATAGTGATAAACAAAAAAACGGCAGACATTTTATATATGAATTGTTTCTGATAGAGGTCCGCTTGGCTGGATTTTCTTGAGCAAAATTAGCGTTTGTGTGAAATACTCTCCCACGCGAATTTTAATTCCGTGTATATATTATTTATTCGGTGTTTACAAGTGCGGTCAACTTTAAGCATGACCTTTGCTTCATCATCTCTCAGCGATCAATACCATCTACTAGGCTATTATTAAAGACAAAAAACAAATTCCTTATTGCCCGCTAACCATTAAAAGATCGTAAATTTTAATGGAGATAGACAACAACCCTAACTTTTGCAGCTGTAAAAAGCAAGAATTCCTTTATCAGAACCTTTCCTGGCATTTCCCGGAATTGTTTCATCCCGAAGACTTTTTTAAACAGCTAAATCTTACAACATCGATACAATATCGCATGGTTTACACGGAGTATGAAGCAATTTCTTGAAAAAGCAGGTTTCATCAAATCACCATTATGGAAGCTTAAGAAATTGCCCCAAAAGGGACGAAAGATGTTTGTTTTCGTGTGTCTCGGGAATTAAAAAAAAACGAGGAAGCGTTCATCCATCCAGTCGGTTTTCCACGGCCCAGGTGGTCAGACCACAGAGAACTCATTCGCCGACGGCGTCTTTTTCCTCCGAATGGACCTCTCCTCACCTCCCTGACTTCGTCGAGGACCGGCAGGAGTTCGTCCGTGGACATGGCCGTCTTGGGGCTCGGGGAGGGACCTACGGCGACGACGGCGGACGAAGAGGGACCTTCGGCAACGTCGGCGAGGGCACCTCCCGGAAGGCTCTGCGCGGGTCTCAGGCCGGTGTGGTGACCGGCGGCCGCCGCTGCCGCCATGCGCTGTTCCCGCTCGCGTTCGTAGCGCCTTAGACTGTAGCTGCGGGAGGATGAGGCACTGCTGTGGATCGATGCGTTGCTCGGACGACGGGAGCCCGCTGTATTTGACGAGGAAGGGCAAAAGAGAGAGAGGGGAGAGGAGTAGGGAGGAGACAAAAAAGAAGGTAAGGAGGATGAAGGTATAGAAGGGAAGGGATTTAGAGAGGGAGAGAAGAAGACGAAGCGGATGATTTGGAATTGGAGAAAAATAGAGGGAAGAAGAGATGGATATATAGAGAGGATGGAACGTGATGAGATACACGAAAAACAAAGGTAAAAAAGGTGCGGTGAAAATATATTTTTAAAGTTATAAATTATGGGAGGCGACGAAAGAAAACAAATGACGTGTACAATGGGTGAAGGAAAGCGAGGCGGAACGAGATTTGTGGGCGAGAGAGAGTGGGAGAAAGGAGCGGGGGAAGAGTCAAAACGGGAGCGGCGAAGGGAATTCAAAATTGGTGAAAGTAAACGTTGTGAAAGAGGTCCAGCGGGAGTCATGAAGGGAGGAGGCCGATGCGACGCGGGTGGCGAGGGAGAGGACGAAGTAAAACGGATGAATGGGAGGGAAAAATGAAGAGCGAGAGGCGAACGCGATTGTGGTAAGCAAGTGGGACGGGAGGATGGTGATTGACGGCAGAAAAGAGGCGGAGGAATAGGGCGACGATTTGAGCGATCGGCGACGAACGAATGGCATGCGCGAGAAAGGAATCACAACGATGGTTGCACGGGTGGAGTGGGTGAGAAGGAAGGGAGGAGGAGAGAGGAGGGAGGGAGAAAGATGGAGAGGAGGGAGGGAGACGAAGAGAGAGAGTGGGGAAGGGAGGGAGAGAGAGAGAGATGGAGAGAGGGAAGGAAGGGGGAGAGAGAGGTGGAAAGAGAGGAGGGAGTGAGATGGAGGAAGGGAGAGAGATGGAGAGGAGGGAGGGAGACAGAGAGAGAGATTGAGAGAGGGAAGGAAGGGGGAGAGAGAGATGGAAAGAGAGGAGGGAGTGAGATGGAGGAAGGGAGAGAGAGGGAGAGAGATGGAGAGAGGGAAGGGAGGGAAAGAGAGAGATGGAAAGAGAGAAAGGAGGGAGGGAGGAAGGAAAGGAGAGAGAGAAGGGAGGATGAGAGAGATGGAGAGAGAGAGAAAAGAGGGAGAGAGGAAGAAAAGGAGAGAGATGAAGAGAGGCAAACAAAAGGGGGAGGGTCCAGATGGTGTCGCGAGTACAGTTGGAAAGGGGAAAGAGACGTCGAGAAAAGATAGAGAGCGGCGGAGAAAAGGAGTGGGAGTTAGGGCGGTTTCGTTGTCGATTAAGAGGACGCAGCGGAAAGAGAATGAGTGAAAGCGTAGAAGCGAAAGGGGGGGAGAGAGACGAGAGGGTTTTAATGGAAGGAAACGACAGATCGTGGTTTTGCGGATATATTAGAGGAGAGAGACGTTTGTTTGCAATGGAGGAGATGTGGGGTGCGTGGGGGAGACGATGGAATGGAATAAGGGATTGATAAGGCAATCCGTCGAAGGAGAGGCGAAAAAAGGGAGAAAATTGAGAATCAATGCGACACGCGAGGAAATGGAGATCAAAGAAGGAGCGATGGAGGAGGAGTGAATCGGTAGCGAAAAGAAAGATCGGCGGGTTATTTGGTTTTTTTTTTGTTTTGGCGATTGGAGGTATTTTTTTTGGGGAGGGAGGGCGATAAAGCAATGGGGATATAAAGCGAAGTCGAACGAGAGGCGATATTCCGGGGGTGGGGAGGGGAAATGGGAGAGAGGAGGGAAAAAGATAAGGGTGGGAAAAGAGGGAAGAGAGAGGTGACAAGCGAGGCGGGAAGAAGAGACGGGAGATGAGAGGCCGTTCATTGTCGAGGATCGTAGGAATTTTCGGAGAAGGTGGAGCAGGTTGGCAAGAGAGAGACGAAGAGTTAAAAACGGTCGCCGCTCAATCGTGCGAATTAAGAAAAATTGCCTCACAAACATCTACGCAAGCAAAAGTGAAATGGCTCATATATTTTTTCATTATTGTAAACATCCTCCCCCGCGAAGCTTTTTCAAGGCATCGTAAGAGCGACGTTTTTGTGAACAAGTAAAAGCGAATGCCCTTTGGATGATATTAGGAAAACCAGGGTATATATTTTTCTTTTGAAAATTAATGTGAAAGCACGTCGTCAAAACCTACAAAAGCGTACAATGTTCATGCAGAAAAAGAATTGACTGGTCCTTTTAAGAATTTGAAAGTATATATGGACACAATTTCATCCGTTTATTGAAGCAATCGAAACGATGACACTTGGTAAATTTAATATTATAACATGGGATTAACACTGAATTTGACATTACAGACGACAGAAAAGCACTTAAAAATTATAGCTCTTGCAAGTATAAACTACGACCATGCGAAATGATAAGCAGCAGGCAAAATGCACAGGCGAAGAAGTAAAAAGTGACACAAACAACAGTTTTACGATAAATTTAAAATAAAAATCAAAGCGCTCTCCTAGAAGGAAGTATAAGGATAGGTAAAAACAAACAAATGCACTCAGCGCGTCTACATAAAGGATTGAGTAGGATTATTGACTAGAAACTTTAAGGAACTGGTAAACTGATGTCGTAATATGTATTTTGTGCTCAAAATCCTTTTTTCGTGCAATTGCATTCGCGTAGCGATATAAAAACAATCTACGTACCTTTTTGTCTAATTACTTGTACGATCGCTTACAAATTTTGTAATATTTTCATCTACAAGCAGAGAGGACTTTTTGCTGCATGTTTGGGCTACATTTTTGAGATCTACTTTTAGCCTAGTTTGAACTGTGGTGGGTTAATTATTCGTTTATTTTCTAAACCCTTAATGAGGCATGCAGAAATAAGAAGCAATTACGATTCCCCCTATGGTAGAACGCATGCTGTCAAATCACTGACCTTGAGACTCTTTTGAAATAATTAGAAAAATAATTAAGTCGTTTGGATGAGTAAAGTTGTGGAAACGATTGGAGCTGAAAAATAAATCCGGCAGTTTTGAGAACAGACTCTCGAAATTTCTCCTAATTAAAGGATTTTACATAAAAGAAAGTAACACTGTCCAAGAGAACATTTTGTGTGAAATGTGGTACTATATTCGCACTACAATTTTTCGGTTCACACTAATAATTAAAATAGTTATTTGGGGCCATTTCAGCCTCTGTCTTTCAGAAGGAAAAAAAGAACCTTTCGAACGAATTTGTTAAAACGGATCGATCAAAAATATAATGGTCCTATTCATGCGGGAAATTAAGAGGAAAATAGTGTTTGCGAAATTATAATTTCACAGTTGAGTGGAATTTAATTTCGGCATTTTGCCTTTGGTCAATTGGCTTACATCTGTTCGATTTGAAAAACGGTTGCATAGAAATAAAGCTTAAAATGTTTAATTGAAGGTGGAATATTGGAATAGATATTTGAATTTTGATGGCATTTTTTCCACAGTAAGAAAAAGTCACCTCTAAAACCATTTGTTTTTATTGATAAAACTTTCTGTGGATTACGCGACACGCGATTTAATTACCAAGACACAGAAAGGAAGAGAACATATCAAATAACGAAATTAATTTTATTTCCTTCAAGGCGATCTATTAAACGGTATTGACTGGATGGTATTCTTCGTTCCCGGCAGAACAGAAAATGTATCATGGGATATAAGGAGGAGGGTATATTTCACGTGGCCACCAGAGAACGCTAAAGTATCTCAAAAGTGTGTCTGTGTGCGGTTAATATCGCGTATCACATTTAAATGGGGTTGGAGAGAGTGGGCGTAGAAGCCAAGAATCTACAGAGAAGCGAAGACACGCCAAAATGTTTGCGAAACATGGTTGTGAAAAGGACCGGAAAAAGTAGCGAGAAACTATAACTTAATGTTCCTCGGATGGAAGATTATTTCACCGAATCGGTCAAACATTTGTTAAACGGTTGCTAAAAACATTTCATCTCCGAGTAGTGCTTGTGGATAATCACCAATTAATGTGAAAAAAACTTTTGATAAAGCCTTAATAGTCTTTCTTTCCTTGTTTATATGTAAAGTGGTATATCAATCCAGTGAATAGTTTCTAATATGTTTCTGTTTCCTATTTTCGAATGCATTTACGAAACGTAAATGTAGCACGCTTATGATGGAGAAACCGAAACACCTGAATATAAAGAAACCTTCCTAAGAAGACGAAGTTGTTCTCTCCATCCTTCCACTAACTCCATCTATTTACAACCTCAATTTTCGTTTAATTTTTGCAAAAGGCGAAGTATAATGTTTCCTAATTATTCTTGGAATTAGGAACCAAAATAGCACCTCATATCTTTGTCATATCATTAATTCCTAGTAATATAGCAATGCATGAAAAAATTCTACAGTTCAATTTTTTATTTTGCTTGATGGATGAAATGTTAGTGAACATAATTGTATCTATTTTTCAACTATGGAAGACTCTTAAAATTCGTCAAAACATAAGAAATACACCTACACCTCAGCCCTGTTTGGAAAATTAACGAAATTAAAAAGGCGACGAAGTTTTATTACGTCACAAATAAACCCCATTGCTCATTTTATTCAGCAAATTATAGTCGCGCCCCTCTTCCGAAAACTGTTACTTTAACATCGTATTTCATTATAATGTGTTAGCACTGGAACAAGGCCGAGAAATGCCGATTTTAAATCCCCCAAACCCTCAGAAGTAAAGGTGCATGGAATCTATCTTTTAAAAAAGTTGCCAATTCCAATGCATCGGCTTTAATACAGAACTATCTTTGTCATCACTCTTTGATTTTATGTTAAGTACTAGAAAAGGATTTGGAACAGGAGCACGTCTTAATTCATCTGTATATTTTGTACTATCATAAATATCGGGCTTTTGTATTCGCCAAGTATCGAAGCAAATATTTCGATTTTCAAAGGCAAGAACAATAATGTCCCTAATGTAAACCTGCAGCAAAGTCGTTTTTACTTGTATTAAAGAAAATTTACTATCCTAACAAGTCCTAGATAGAATATTGAAGTGCCAATTAATCGTTGCGTCGTTTGAAATTAAATACAACTTTGTCTGAAGTAAATGTCAATTTTCAATGCGCAACATAGTGAAGCCTGTTAAAGTTTGAGTATGAGCAACGATTTATCACAAACTACCGTTCAGACTGTTAAATATATTAATTTTTAAGTAGAAAAAATTATTTTTAAAGGTCATTCTGGAAGTATTTTTAATTTAAATTTGGAATTTCCAACGCACCAGAATATACGTGCCCAATTTATCTTCTAGAATACTCTGAAAAACATGCATCGTATTCCCGTATAGAACAAATGATTAAATCACGTCATTTTATATAAAGTGTTGCTACATAAAAATCTCTTTAAAAAGATACGGGTGGCAGTGAAACCTAATCAATCACACGATATAAAACACGCAAACTGTCGCTTTTAATCTCACTCCACGGTACGAAAGCGAAATTCGATCGGCACTTCTTAAATCGGTACAGCACGCCCAATTCCAGGTTTTAAATGCATTAAACAGTAAATGAAATTGGTGCAGGGGGTCCAACACCACTTGTGTATGGGAGATATTAAATAACGCGGAGACAACACGATAACGAGAACAGAAACCCACTAGAACCGCGGATCGTTCGCCAACTTTAACTCACTCAGCCTTCCGGAATGTATTTTATGAAAGTATTGTACGTTTATCGAGACGGAAAAAACAAGCGTATTCCTACTTTATTCTCTTTATTATAAAAAAGCCCTCTGGTAAATCTTTCCTCCGAGGAAACCCTGACTAGCCTGAGAAATAGTGGTTAGAAATGGTCAAACAGGAGAGAGGAATGTGTCACTGGGTTCGTGAGACGTCGGTGGCGCTTAAAAGAGGGATTCCGAAAGATGGGTACGTCGGGAGGAAGAGAGGTGCGTTTTGGCGGCGGCGGCGATGGGGTCGGGGGCGGATGGGTCAGGGGTCGCGGAGCTGCGGGGCAGAGAATGGTGGGTCTCTAGCGCAGTGGGATATCCGGAACGGCACACCGCCATCACCTCTGGATTTATTACGACGTGAGGAGTCCTCATTGGTGAATTGGACGTCTGCTCCTGGTCCACAGGCGCTCGCGGTTGTCTGAACGTGGCAAGAGATAAGTAAGATGGCCGCTGCACGGGCCGCACCTGCACGGGATGACGAGGCGGGAACTAGCATGGCTGCGGAGGAGGGCCTCCGGGACATGCGCCCCCCGGGAACGCTGCCCCCGGCAGACGTGGGGCTGCTTCGCTGGCTGGAGGAGCGCGACGACGGCCTCTGGTGATGGTGGTGCACGGCCAATGGGATGCCTGCGGGCGGGACACCGTGGGGTTCGAACCGAGGTCCTTCGGAGGAAGATGAATGGGGGACGAAGGGGAATACTGGGGACGAAGGGGGTTGGAAGATTGGTTGGGGTCAGCTTCTCTGAAAGTGACGAGTCTGTGGGAAATGCTATCTAGAAATGGGAGGGAGTTCCCAACAAGCGAAGGACGTCTATAACGAACTACTTCATTAGGAGATTTGATCTGCTCTGTTGTTCTGCATTTATTGATGCTATAAGACTTCTTCGACAGGTAAAGCGTGGATATTTTAGAAGCAGAAAGTGAAGGGAAAAATGAGATGGCCACTGTGAAGTGTGATTAACGGGGACGGATTTGAACAAGTTAGAGAAATTCCTTGGATATTTTACATATATGATGACTATCGAAGAGATGTAAGCATATTCAATAAATTTCAAAATTATATTTTAATTATATGATATAGAATAACTAGTTCATCAACACATGGTGATTTGAATTGGCGAAATAGAAATACTAACTCTCTCTTGTCCTCTTAGATATTAACTGGGTGTTATAAATGGATCATTTAATGAATTATATTTTTCTAATTAATATACGCCATTTATTTCTCTACCAGTTAGAACAGGGGTCTCAAACTCGCGGCTCATCAATTTCAAAGAAGCGGCCCTCTCATAAGATATATTTAATTGCAAGTTCGTGGAAGAAAGAGCACGGACGATATAATTATGGGGTAAAAGCGGTTAGAAACGAAATATAATTTTTTACTAAACCTGAATTTTATGAAAATTTAAGTGGTATATTATTATTGGAGTGTTCCAATAAAATACTTGTGTAATTAATAATTCATGAGCCCATCACACATTTTGAAATTGCCTTTTCGGTCCCCGTGTAATTTGGTTTGAGACCTCTGATTTAGAATGTAGTAAACATTTTCTGTATTTAAACCTTTCAAGGCGACTCCTTTGGTTTCAAATTATTTTAAAAACAAGCCATTCGATGCAATTCTAGTAGGAGACTATGCCAAATTGCGATAAAAATTTAAGATTTTAAATTTTCCTTACATAAAAACAAGATAAGTCATAATAAAAACCTATGGATGCGTATTATATTATATTTTTATTAAAAATAACCATAAATTATCGCGATTAAAAGAGTTTCGTGTGCTCTTGCATATATTTTGCGATCGCAATGCATATTTTAGGTAGACAGAAATAATGTTAGTTTTAAAATTAAATGATTGTTTTTTAAATTTAATACTAATTTATCGATACCTTTAAATAATATAGAATCAGGGGGTTATTACTTTCATCATATCATATGTATGAAAGGATAATTTCCATGCAATAATGACAGTTAATCGAAAAATGTTTTAAAAATATATTCTAATTACTTGAAAATGTATTAAATTGAAAAACTCTAATTATACAGTTGAGAAATTTTGATTTTAACTGTATTTAGTCGAAGAAATACAATTACTTTGAGAGTGTACTACTTATTTTAAACGAATAATTATTAAAATAGATAAGTTAAGATTAAGGGATTAAGGGAAAGCGAATACGAGGCCCAATTGCCGCTGTCTTTTCCACCACAGAAAGATAGACCAGACGGATCGAAAGGTTAGTAACTAGCTGAGTAAAATGAGTTGAGTGATTCAAGATTACCAGGAGCTGTTTTTGGTAAAATTTTCTCGAGAAAATAAGCACAGAGAAGCTTTGCGAATATAAATGAACAGTTAAACCACCGATCGAACACTGATGTAGCACACAAAGTGATGCACGGGGGGAGACACTTTCACAACGGCATACACATACTCAGGACACCAAAATGCATTTCCCGACGGATCCACCCACTCACAAGGCCACAGCCAGCGCAGAACTCGCCCTCCGAGAAAGAGGAGGAAATAGGGATTGGAAGACAAGAAGACAGCATAATGAAAGCATTTAGCTGACAGATGTGCCAATGCGGCTTTTAAAAAAACTGGCACGGGCGTGCTCCTTGCACTGCGCATTTTTATGTAAAAATGTTGGCTAGCCTTGTTGCCTGGTTTGAAAGTAATTCACACATATCATTCTTTAACACAGGCATCGTCAGTCTGCCGTAAGCCCCTTTGAGGGTTGGATGGAAGGAAAGGCGAGAAAAGCGTGCGCAGTTTATTTAAATTTGACTCGCGCAAATATATTTTTCTATTTGGCTGTATAAAAAATGATGAACGAAAGGATTAATTTGTTAATTATTCATTCATATTACTCTGTTAACACGATTTAATCACTAGGACCATTTATAGTTTATAAATGCAACAATCTACATTTCAGATGTTTTGAGTCATTATTTTGAAAATTTAAAAATTAAAAGTAATTACTTATATTCACTATCTATTCCACTTAAGGACATTAATCGATAATTTTGCAAAAATAATTCGTCGTAAGGGCAAAAATTAATGATTTATCCAGATTCCCTTACGGTTGGAATGCAGTTGGTCTTTTGATAAAAACGGATAACGCCTTGCGCGGCTCAGTAACTAAGTAACCGTCCTCAGCGGTGATTTATCTATAGGATTCTGAAAAAACATTCCCGAGGAAAGCACATTTATATGGTTTATAGAATTAATACTGTCAATTAATTTAATAGCCATATCAGTAAATTTGCTAGGGTAAAATTTTACTATCATAGGACTTCGCGAATGTTAATATGGGAGGGCAAATTATGTTTCATTTTGAATAATAATAATATGAAAATTATAGGGGAAAACAGTTTTAAAATAATTTTCAATATTTTGGTGTGCTCTGTATGACATTTAATCGTGGAATAATCACTGTCCAAAATGCCCAAGTAACAAATGAAAATAGTTTAAATTGACTCTAAAGTAAACTACAAGAAACCCTTTCTCTAGATTCCTCCAATCCATTCGACAGACATCGATATGAAAACAACCGAGTTACTTTCAACATAGTGACGCAAGCATTTATTATTCCGTCCGGGTTGTGTGTTTCAAAGGAAGGGCCGAAATGGTCGATTTCGGGCAAAGGTGAATCAAGCGTGACGTACACACCACGAGCAAAAATAGAAAATAAACAACCAGAAACACAACCAACACGTACAACACTGTTACATAAACGGGAAAAATATACGCTTCGGGCAGAGAGAGATAGAGAGACAACAAATGGCGACGCGCGTCTCCGTCCCCTTCTTTAGAGGATGATAAAGAGGGCAGCATTAGCAAGCCAGAGATACGCGCACACATTCATATCCGTAAAAAATTACCTCTGACGCACTTTAATCCGCAATGAGGAGCGATCACAGACGCACCATAGGACAATACTGCGAATGAAAACTATGACATGACAGTTGCCTAAATTCGGTCTTCTAGACGACGATGTTGGATTCGCAAGAAATCAATATGACGAATTTACAATGAAATATCCATTTATTTTAGGGTGAACCGTACCATTTTCAGAAAATTTTTAATGAAATTATGTTTCTATGACGACATAAAGATTTAGTAAAGTCTTTCAATTTTGATTTAAAACTTGCTACATATTTGTCAACTTTAGAATTCACAAATTTCTATATTAGAAAGCAAAAATTATAGTCAAATAAATTATCAATTCATTTTTACGAAAGAAAACTTCTAGCAGGAGCAAATTAAACTTTAAATTCCGCTCGAGAGCTGTCAATTCTTAAGTAAAAAGACTTTAGGTTTCTATGTTTAATTTGTACATTTTCAAAATGAGTTATAATGAGAGATTTATCTTCGAAATTTCATAAGTTGACTGTTCAAAAACCAGTTCAATTTTTCTGAGCGTAAATAAAAGGAGTATTTTTTTTCTTTCGCATCCACCTTTCACGGTGAAAAATGCTTTCCCTTACATATCATTCATTTTTGTGAAAAACGATCTCTACGACTGACGCAGACCCCTTTTAAAGTAGACGCCATTAATATGTCAGTCAAGATATTCAACCAACTCTCAGGCAAAGACCCAAAAAATAAATAAATAAACATCTAATATTCGAGACGACTTCGATAGCTGCGAGGTGTGTATCGCTCCCCAGCGCCTGTGCTTCGGATTGAGACGAGAGCGTAGGATAGGAAAAGAGGCTTTCGCAGAGGTGTTTCAGAAAATAGAGGGTGGAATCGTAGCTGGAGGGTGCGAGAGGGAAAGAAGCGAAAAGAGATTGGGCGATGGAGGAGGATGAGGAGAGGGATCGAGGGTTCCTAAAAAAAATAAGCTCCCAGAAATTTGGCGACGACGGGAACAATCGCTTTCAAATCAAGTTTCACGTGAGGGGTCGCCCTAGTCGACTGCTGATTGAGTCGGCGGGCGTGGGAGTTACCAAGCTGGAGATAGCCCCACTGAGTAAACGCCGTCATAAATCATAAAGAGATAAAAACGTAAGGTCGGCCTCGAGAGTGTGGCCGAGGATAGGACGAGTAATTTGGTCTGCTGAGGGATCTTTACGGAAGTCAATCAGAACAACCAAATCAAGTTTTCACTGTGGATAAATCACTTTTATTAATTTCGTAACTGTTTCAATACACTTTCCCTCCAAATCGCAAAAAAAGACACATGTGCATTGAGAAGTCACTCGGTTAGTTTCAGTGCTATAATATAATAAATGAATAAATGCAGGTTAGTTTATTGTCAATAAGTATATCAGAATAGAAATTTGATGTAATACAAACTGAGTGAAAGAAACTTAGTTTATACTTTGATGCTTGCTTGAAGAAATCCGACTTATATATATAAAACCAGCATGCAGAAAATGAAGAAACAATGAAAAGTGTTAGTGCGTTCAAGAATTTAAACTAGAAATTCCATTATAATGAGTCATTTTGATTGATAGAAAAGAGTAAATATTACATTATGTTCATTTATATAATTAAATACGATTGTACTTATCGTATATTTTACTTGCTAACGAGCAGCTAATAAAATAAATAGCAGTTACAGGTTGCGGCATTTACTCGGCACGCCATTTTACTAATGGAAGAGCTGTGTGGATTTAGAAATTTTAAACTACGTAGTTTCGCTGCGATTTAGCAAAACCTTGTTTTCCCGTTACTCCGACTTGGTAAGGCGGCGAATGTTGGCAGGGGTGCTTAAGCTAAGCGATTTAAAATTCTCGAACGAGCTCACACAAAGTCTTCCATCGCTGTTTTTTAAAACTCGTATTCGCTTATTTTATCTTTTATATTTGCTATAAATATCCTTCTGGGTGTATTTGGAAATTTGCTGTATAGTAGGGTGACCAATCTCTCAGGAAGCGAAGGAGGGACATTTTCAAATATACTGAGGGACTTCAAGACGGGGGAGGAGGGACATTTTATAGTTTATGCATGTTTGTATTTATAATACCGCGACCGTTAAATAATTTTCACTGGGCCGGTCAGACTTCTTATTATAGTCAAGAAGACATGTTATTGTTAAACAGGCGAGTGTTAATTTGCCGAGTTCCTTATCTTATCATCTCAATTAATAAAATTATAAATATATTTAATTATACTAATTTAATCATTATTACTCAAAATTTATAATTAAAATTGAAATTTAAATAAATTACTAAAATAAATAAAATCAACTTATATTCATTTTAACTATAACGTATTCCCTAATGATGGATGATTTTAACCCTACATAAATTAATTATAATTAATATATTTAGAATAAAATCAGAGCTTTTGTATATGCTTTTGCAGTTATTAAAAGTTAATTATAAACGTAAACAACACTTCCTAGGAAGCTTATGGGGAATATTTTCTAAAAGAAACATTCAACCAAAACAATAAACTTTATTTAATTTTGAAAGTTATACTTTTCAACAGAATGAATTTTTGTTAGTACTTGAGGATTTTTTTAAAACAGATATTCATAAAATTCCGCACAACTACATTCAAAACTATATTTGACAGTTAGCAAAGCTCGTAATGTTTCAACTTTTGTGTTTTCCCCGAGGTTTATAGTTGATTCATTAAAGAGAATACTTGCTCAACACAAGTATTCGTTCCTGGAAGGCTCAAGCAGAATTCAATCATATTTTTTACATTGCCAATATCAATATGGTTATCCAAAAAGTGCTTTAGTATTTCCACCCATCGTTTGTCTATTCTACTTTTGTTTGCCCTCCATTCCTGCAATTTTGTTTCAGTGATAAACAATTTTAACAAATGGATAGTTTTTTGGAACATCACGACAGTTTCTTAAACATTATTCCAATCCACTGCTTTCCTCAATGACATCCAATCAAAAGGTCATGCCACATCCAAGAATGTAAATAATTTATACAAACACTGTAAAGACTTGTGACATGGTCTTCGTACATCGTTTGTTCATAATCACTTAATTTGTTGAGTTGATATTTAATACTTAATGCTATTAAAGACTTGTCTAGCCGGTATTTTAGGCATTCAATCACATAACTGATTGTTTCATATACTTCCACTATGGTAATGTCGGTTCCTTCTATCATTAGTATTGCTTTATGAAAACAGCTGCTTCACTATGAAGAAAATGAAGCCATATTTCGGACAAAGGATTTTCTTTAAATATCTGAAAGAAATACTGGATAATTATTTATCTCTTCCAAAAAATATTGTTTTAATGCACTAAATAATGATAAGACTCTTTGTAGGGCAGGCATTAGCATCAGCCAGCGGGTTCTTTCATATCCTAATATTTTTTATATTCAATTTCTGCATTATCACATATTTCTTCAAGTTTCGCTGATCTGACTGCGAAAATATGGAAATGACTATAAATTGTTATCAACAGTTCAACAGAAATGGGTAAAGTATCTGCACCTGTTTGAATGGTATTATTTAATATATGGCCCCAGCAACTAGCTCCAAAAAGACTTCTACCGAGATGATTTTTTACTTTTTTGAAAACATTGTTCCGGCCTTTTCATTCTCTACCTCCTAAATTAGTGTTTGTATTATCCGCTGACAGTGCAATTATTTTCTGTAGAATATTTTCTTCATTTAAGGAATCTAGAATTTTGTTAGCAAGTATGTCTGCGGTTTCTCTAACGATTGAAGAAAAATTTAGAATTTTTACTTGTATTCCTTTATTAAAATTGAAGTACCGAACCAAATAGGAAACAATTTGAGGTCATTGAGTTTATAAGTATCTGACAAAGCACTAATAAAGTTACTCTTTGCAATATCATCTTTTAAATTACTTTGGGCAAGAGGAAAAAAACAGGTAATTATAGCTTCACTTTACCATTGTAGAATCTGCAAAAGAGGGACAAAAGTTGGGACGTTACATAGAGGGACGTGTGATGAAAATTTGGGACGGGTGGTCACCCTACTGTACAGGGAATAAAGCGCCGCTAGTATAAGTAGCAGACAAATTGCACTCCGTTTAGCACTATGAGGTGAGATTCACGCTCATCTACAGCATATGCATAAAATTATAACTCTCGAAGGCTTTCCGGCCTTCTTACGGCTTCCTCATTCTCTGACTATGCTAAGGCTAATAAATATCCTGAAGGCTATACAGAAAAAGTATTTTACGCCCATGCAAAAGGATATATTTTTATTTTCAAACGCCTCCCTATTAGCACTTACCTCTGCAAGGGAGAAAAAAGTGTGCCAGGCTGAAAGTCAGAGAAGAGTAGTAGAACACCACAATTTGATGATGCCGAAGTAAATTTTATGAGCTGTTTTACAACTCCAAGAACTCCCAAGCTCTGTAAGGTCTTCACTCTTCACGAATTACTTCTCCAAAAGATGTAAGAAAGCTCGGATAACAGATAAAATATTTGAAGACCATTTCATATATTTTCTAACTGCCGTAACGCATTTCACCAACATCTTACTTATCACTGACACAGTAACATAAAAACAATCAAGTTTAACTGGCGATTCTGTATAAAAGTTATTTTTCTGTCAGAGAGCGTGATCCAACTTTGGTTCAAGAGGTTCATGGGGTAGCTGCAGCTATCTAAATATGTCGCCTAAGATGCACTATGCATCTATGGCTGCATGCAACTGATGGACCTGATAATAAATTAGTTATTACTTCTATCCTAACTACACGAATAAGAAAGACTAAACTTCTTCAAACTTGACTATTTATTATACTTCATATCTAAGCTTAAACTATATTATGTACGGGGTTAACTATGTACTGTTACATAGAACTAGTGTAAACTCCCGCCATATGATGGACTGCAATTATATAAAGAATTTTTTTGCTGACTGAATCTACTTTCAAATATTTATTTTCATTCTATTATCCTACTAAAAATGAAAAGTTTACCTCTCGTTCTTTTCGGAGAAGTTTCCAATAATGCAACAAAAATAATAATCCAATGAGAAAATATTTTGATTTTAAGTTTACTAAATTCATTATATCACTCAAATAATTCGGTTAAATGAATATTTTAAAAATTCAATGCAGTGGACAAATATTTTCATGGCCGCAATAAAAATAGTTCAAAATGTAGGCCATGAGTAAGCTTTAATTCAAAATAGAAATGTAAATAAACAAATCCATAGCTCATTGTAAAAATGTAATGAATCTTACAAAATAAATCTTAATTATATAGTTATTATTATACGTTGATAACTTTAAACACCGACTAAATTTATTTGGATGATTTGTCAGACAGTTTTCTTTGAAAAACTTAACGCAACAGAAAAATACGGATTAAAATAGAATTAATAGCTTACTTTTTGCGATCTAAATAGAACAAAAACGAAGTTGTATGCAGCAATAGAAAAATAGAAGTGCGATAAATATTTTCCATATAAAAGTATTGGACTTGCAAAAGTGGCAACAAGCGAGTTGCCATGGCAGTGAAATTTTCTCATTTTCAAAAACGTCGAAATTTGTTTTCCCGGATTCGAAATAATAATATTACGGAACGTATTCAAAATTTCTCAACAATAAACTTCCTTCTATTGTTCGAACATACATTCACGTATTGAGTACGTATATTGCTTAAAATCATTCTTTACATGCAAATTTAAAGAAATATCCTACACTCGCACCAATGATAATCATATGAGGAAAACAAAGGTTTCCAGAATCGAGCCCGGGTATATTGTTCAGACTTTCGATTTTCCAGGGTCATAATCCGCCACCACAGGTGCGTGTACAAACTTTTAGCGATTAATTTAAATCGGAAATTCGCAATAAAGACTTAACGGAGAGACACTTGTGAATTATTATATACTATCGTAATACATTATGGATTTTTAACGCTATTTATAAATACATTCCCTAATTGAACGCAGGTTCGGTATTTTCAACATAGCAATAGGTGAAGAGAAACTTATAAGTTAAAATGTCATTTTAATAACTATAAATTGAGCAGTTAAATCCCGATTGATGAAGGTCAGAGAGCACTGCGCTAAGATAGGTGCCGGTCTAATGTGCGATCTACATACGAGCTGTGATCTACTATCGGGGAGGCGGGGGATATATTGCAATTCCTCCACGCTTTATTTATTATCTAGTAACCGAAGATATCGGAGAACCTTCGGCTCGCTTTGTTTTTAGATTATAATGCCTTTTATATCGGGTGTAGCCGTCTCCGGGCGTTATCGAGCCCTTCGCCTCTCTGGAAAGAAGCTATCCCTCACCATTGACCGGTGGTCGGGTGGGTAAATGTCGCCACAGGCAGATCCGTTATGGGTTTGCAAGCTTAATTTTTGCGTGATTGTTATTAAATCTAAATAATTAACAAATATCAGATCCAACAAAAATAGTATATTTAGTTTAAGAATTTCATTTCATGTACTATTTTAAAAAATAGGTCAAAGTGCAATATATAAGCAGGACTATGCAGTTCCCAAAGTTGCTGTTAGTGGAGCTACTATCAGGGGGGGGGGGGTTATTGCATTTTGACCTAAAGCATTTAATTTAAAAAATCTGGATTCTCCTTTTATTACATAGCGTTTTTAACAAGTAGATCGCACACTGGACCAGCACCCTAAGATACTGTTGATACATCAGTAGAATGATTTTTTATTTATCGAACCATTTCAGTTGTCTATATTTTTCTCGTCCGTATTCTCAAAACTGAAATTTAAAAATATACATACAGGAAAATTGAGTTGGAACTGATGAAACTTTATCTTAACATCGACCATAATGGTAGAGTATAGCGTGCAGCAGAGAATTTTCATTATTAAAGAGTGCAACAAAATTGCCAATTCTGTGGTTAAATGTAAACAAGAGTTTTGCTTAAGAATTTCAGTTATGTACACCACAAACAAAAAATACCGTTTGGCATTAGGTTAATTTTAAGACTGCATTTCCAATATCTAGTGGTACATTAAATAAATAACACAGGCCTGCGAAAATGATTTTTTTTTCTGCTGTTTCAAGTTGAATATGTGATTTTTATTAATTTAAGCATGCTGAATTCAAATCAAATACCCGTTTTTCCGTATCACGTCAGGATTTTTCAGAAATTACAAAACAAATTTACGCTAAAATCATGCGTTTATGAATGTATATGTACAGAGACATGGAGAAGTCATATGATATATAGTCTGACAGCCCCATATAAACATCATTTAAGGTAATAAGTTATTTAAATACCTTTAAATAGGATGATTAGGGTCAGGATGTTTCCGTTTTCGCTTTGTTCCAAATGAGTGTTCCATAGATTTCCGGTTATGTTCTTGACGAGTAACTTCTCTTTTTAAGGTCCAACAGTAGTCAGCCATCATGAACACATCCCACCGTCCCTGATATCTTCTTTCCATCTCTTTGATGTCCTGATGAAATCTCTCACCCTGTTCTTCACTGAGGGCTCCTAAATTTTCGGGAAAGTAATCGAGATGAGAGTGTAAAAAATGTAATTTTAAACTTATGTTACATCCCAATTTCTGCAGCTTGTCTAACATATTTCCCACGATTTTTTCATACTGGGAATCTTTTACATTGCCGAGGAACTTCTTAACGACGTTTTTGAATGCATCCCATGCCTGAAGTTCTATTTCGCCCATGGTATCAGTAAATTCGGTGTCCTTCATGAGTTGTCGAATTTGTAGTCCATCAAATATGCCCTCTTTCACTTTAGCTTCGGATACAGATGGAAACTTACGGTAGAGATATCGGAAGGACGAGCCACTCTTGTCCAGCGCTTTTACGAATTGCTTCATGATACCAAGTTTTACATGCAAAGGTGGCAATAAAACTTTCTGTGGGTCAACTAAACTGGCATGTTTCACATTTTTCATTCCTGGTATGAATCTTTCCCTTTTAGGCCAATTTTTATTTGTCCAATGTTTGTCCCTCGCTCTACTATCCCATTCACATAAGAAACAAGGGAATTTAGTATAGCCTCCTTGTTGACCCAATAAAATCCCAGAAACCTTTATATCACCGCACAAAGACCACTCATGTTCGTTATATTTAATTTTTTATAATACTGTTTTAAAATTTTCATATGACTCTTTTAGGTATATTGAATGTGCGACTGTTTCCATTGTGCAATAATACAGCCTTTAAACTCCTTTTTGAAGAGTCAATAAACAAACGCCAGTACTTCGGGTCGTAGCTTTCTTCTCCCAACTGCTGAATCAACGCAGGAATATCACACCTTCCATTCTAAAATAATTCTGAAACTCGTTCTCGCGATTTCTAAACGAGTAAAAGGTTGTTCCTGGGGCTAATAGATTCTTTTCTTTTAATCTTGATCCCAATAATTCACTCTTTTCCTAGTAAGACCTAAGTCCCGGACTAAATCATTCAACTCACTTTGAGTAAATAGCTGCGGAGTTCTGTCTTCGTTGTCAGATGAGAAATACACATACATATTCCTCTGCTGTAAACTCCGAGCTGGATGAGGATTCGACATCCTCCAACTCAGCCGGCGGTGTAGGAATCGGGACGTCTGGTCCATGCGGCATAGGTCTTATAGCTGATGACAGGTTGGGATATTTAATTCCCGCCTTATTCCTCACGTGCTTATGCCATTGTTGCCACTTTATAGAAGACATTGTATTCTATTTCATATTGTCCCTCGCGCGATCGCTATACGACCGCACCAAGAGTACTTTGTGCCAGGGTGCGAGATATCTTCGTGGTGTGACCCTGGCTCACTTGCTCGCTTACCATAAATTGTTGCAACCTAATTCGTAGGCAGCAGAAGCATTAAGTCTATCCCACTGTAGGACGACAGTAGTGTTGGATTTTTTATCGCATTCTATTCAATGTTCAATGCATTAACGAAATTGTATAACACTGTACATATATAGGATTCGATAATAGCCATATAATATCGAATTGTGTCAAATCTGTACGTGATAAGTCAAAACGAATGCCATTTTCGAATTCAGCGCATCAATATTTATATAAATCACATATGTTTACCAAAACAGCAAAATCTTCGCAGGCCTGTGTAGTTAATGAGATTTTTGTTTTTAATTTGTGAGCGAATTAAATGGTTCGGCGAATAAAAAATCATCTTGTATAAAGAATTTATGCATTTTCTCTTAATAATCACAAAAATAAAAATTTCCAAAACTTAATTACAAAAATTGACTCGAGGATCTTTAATGTTATTACATATATTATTTTAACGATTCAAAAATTTAATGATAATTTTTTAAATAATTTTTGTGTACATTATTACATCTTAAATGATTTCGTTACGATTAAATAATTTTTACTCCTATATAAAGGCAACTGACAAAAAATCGATCCGATTTCATTACCTTCAGAGAACTGGAAAAATTATAATTCTATCCACACAGCCCTATGATAGAGACGATTTCAACTTAAATGTTACATGTACACACACTCATAAACCCCAATAACTCGAACCTCAGAAGAAAGGAAAAATATATAATTTCATTCAAAGAATATCTCTTCGAGTTCGCACGCACAAATACAAACGGTATACGTATATAAGATTTTCTTTTAAAAAAAGATATATTCTTTATTATAGGGAACGCTTTATTCGATAGGAATACACACACACACACACTCTCTCTATTCATCTCCCCTCCTTGCGTCACATTGTCCCGTTAAGGACTTACCCGTCTCCGACGAGAAGAGGATGGGCGGGGCGAGGTTTGCGTTGGCGAAATGGCGAGGGCGCGCGAACCGGGCGCGGGAGAATAGTTTGAGCACGAAACAGATGAGGGCGGTGAAGACGGCGAGACCCGAGGCGACTCCCAAGAGCGTCGGGACGTCCGTCGTCAGCAACACGAGATCTGCGCAGAGGCGAACGATGTCGTGGAGAAAATGTTGCGATTGGAGAAAAAGGTTTTGAAATTAGATACATCCATGCTACCGTGAACATTGCAGATATCTCAACGGAAGAAAACATCTAAAATCCAAAACGTTACTTTATTTAAATCGTATTCTAAGGGAAATGTAAGATGATGTGACGTAGTAGAGCGCTGGCCTGCTACGCTGTGAATCAGGTTGACCGGCTCCCCATTTGCGTGGTTAAAAAGAGAACACGCAAATCAGCGCTCCGTCCTTCGGAAGGGACGTAAAGCCGTTGGTCCCCTTGGTGTTTCTCGTTAAGAGTATGTTAATGCCGGCACCGGGTTTCTCTTATCCCTTGCTTTGTGATTTAGACTGAGAAGCCTAGTAGATCTGGATTCGTTTGAAGACAGAAGGTCCTCCAATTGGATGTTGTAAGATGGGGGGAGCCGTGGCGTAGTGGTGAGGGCGCTGGCCTGCTACGCTGAGCAAACCCGGTGCGAATCGGGATGACCGGCTCCCCATTTGCGTGGTTAAAAGGAGAACACGCAAATCGGAGCTCCGCCCTTCGGAAAGGACGTAAAGCCGTTGGCCCCTATCTGCTTCTCGATAAGAGTAGGTTAATTTCGGCACAGGGTTTCTCTCCTTCCTTGTTTTGTGATTTAGATTGAGAAGCCTACTAATGATGGAGTCGTTTGAAGTCACAAGGTCCACCGATTGACAATTGAAAGAACATCTGAATGTTAAATCTAACACTGGTTGTTTTTTACCAAGTTTATCATCCTATATTTTTAACAACTTTTATATTAACTTACCGCGATATATGTAGGTAAGTTTTAAGACATCACAAATAATGTCTAATAACTCGAGAACGGCTGCATGTATTTAAGCCATTCTTTCAATTTAAAGAGTGTCATACATAAAGACTCTTATGTGTAATCACTGTGCAAAATAACGACTCGAGTTCAATTCCAGGGACGTTTAATTCCTCCAATAGGATAACATGGGCGGAACCTTCTCGAATTTTTCTCTCCTAAACTATAAGTCGTAATTATATGCTCTCGCGTACTTTTTTTGTTGCAAATGTTGTCCTTTATACGACGAAATTTATTAATCGATACCTTACAGATCATATAAGGGCAAGTGAGAGTAAAATATGGATTTCTTAAATTTAGCCTTGGCGGAAATGGCTTCCCTTGTCTGTGGCGCCACATAAAGCCAGCGAAAATTAAATTTTAAAAAATTTGCGAATGTTTGGAGAAGAAGAAAACACCGTAAAATTTTTAATTGAAGTAAAATCATTGAATCAAACCGTTGGAATGGGTTGGCGTTTTATCTTTACACTATACACTTCCTAAAAGTTGTTAATTAAAAAAGTTGTTATATATATATATATGTACTTGTTTATATATGCAATTAATAAGAATCTGAAATCCCGTTTATTTATATAAAAGTCTTTAAATTGAGATCGATTTGCTGCGTGTTTAGTACAACAACACATAAATTGTAATACTGTAAATGAGCAATAAATATGGTGCCACAACTTCCATTATTTATAGTGAAAAAATACCGATAAGTAAAATATTCCTTATTTCATCTCAATCCAAATTTCAAGCTTTATCAAACATGTAATTTTATGTATACTTTAACTACAAACAGATAGATCAAATAAAAATACAATGCGTACTGAAGCATCCGGATAAACTTATACAAACTAAAATCAAGATGTTCTGTAAATTTAAAGATTTAGACGACTGAATTTTATTTATTTCATTTTAATCTTCAATCGCTCGTCAACGTTGTCACATGAGAAATGATGGACGAATATTTAATTAAAAAATCTTGTCCAGCTTATGACTTTCTCGATGCAGGGTAATGAATATTAATGCTCTTGACATCAGCGTCTTCAAGAATAATTATCGGCAATACAATTGTGAATATTTTTAAAGAACTGAATAATTTTGGAAGTTAAAAATACATTGAATCGAATTAACATCGCTATCAATGATAAGAGAATTTTATCATTGCAACGGAAACCAAGTTATCACTTAGCGACTACATGACAAATTCAGCCGAATAATCAAAATATCTCTTAACAATCCGTTTTATGAAAAAATATTTCAAACAAAACTTGTAGAAAATTATACTTCTGCAACGTTGATAATAACAAATATTTACATAAAAGAAGTTCTTAAGGAGTTAGCTGAAAAGAAACGGAAAATTTACAAGAATAAATTTCCACTTCCGGTTTAAAAGTTTCAATTAAATCATTTTCAGACCTTTAATTACTAATAAAAATTTTAAATACATATAACGTTTTGTACTGATATGATTGTTAGCTTTTGAATTACAGCGTTCCCAATCACACACACAGACATCGAGAAAATAAAGAAAACACTCAGAGGACCTTAAAACGTGTATTTCCGTTGGAATCTCGAATTCAGTTTTTAGGCGCGTTTCGCTTCCAGCATAAGCGCCTATTAGCGTCGGTCTGTCCGTTCATCCGTCCGTCTGTCTGTCCGTCCGCATGTTCGTTCTCCGCTTCCAGCGAACAGATTTTCATGAAATTTGATATTAAGGACTTACAGTGAAAGATAATAAGAAAATCACAAATGAATCACGTAGCCAATCAGTGGTACCACTTGACTGGTTACAAAAAATGAACTTTCCGTCATATCTCGTAAAGTGTTGGTCATATCAAAATTGTTTATAAATAAAACTTGTAGAACTAGTAAATTAGAGTATTTATTTTCCTATACATTTTTATCGTAGGAGTAACCGTTATCAAGAAAATAAAACAAAAATGCCTTAGTTAGTTCGAGTTGAACTTTCTTGCATGGTTACTTCACCACTGTTGCTAACATAAACAATCTAACAAAAATACGTTTAATTTTGTTAACTGTGCATGCAATGTTTTTAAGTAGGAAGAAAATGGATTATTTATGACGAATAAAAGAACTATAAAACGCTATTTTCCTTACGTACACGTATATCATTTATTTCAAATATATACTTCTTTTCACGAAGCGCGTCCATTGGATATACGCTGCACATTTTCCTAATTTGTTTTTAAGAATACAACACTTTTTCCTATACTACGCATCGAGAGAGTAAAATGAATTATCACTGAATCGAATACCATTCGATAAAATTCCTTTACTTTCGCTAATACGATTCATTTTTTATCAGAGATCGGAGCCATTACGTAACCGTACCCGACCAAGTTATAATAACGCTAAATTTTCATATTTAGAAAAATAACGTAACAATATTTTAACAACGATATATAACGTTAACATAACCAATACTGTTGATATTTCCCCCCTTTTTATACGCAGCTTGAATAAGCAATGACAAGATAATATATATACAATAGCAATTTCCAGTAGATAATATATATACTTACGTATTATAAAAAACGTACATATATCATGAAACAGATTAATACATAAATTTTGTTAATTAAATAACATGTTATTGCAATTATAATGTTTCCGTAACGTTATTTTATGGCATTTTTGTTATTTTATAACGTTAAGTAAATTCCATAACGTTATCAAATACCGTGTCCATGATGTCTTGTCACCCCCACTTAAAATTGCTGATAATTAATTACAGCAATCGTTATCGCAGCAATGATGATATTATGTATGCTATAAATGATGCATTTCAATTTGTAACCCCGCAAATGCTGAGGAAAATGTCACACAGAACATGGCGGCAAATCATTCTTTGTAAAGAGAATGGCGGTGTGTAAACTTTGTTCGAGTTATGACGATGTGATCAATCTTGTGTTACTTATTAATAAGTATAATTTAAAGTAAAAATTGTAGTAAAGATATTTACTAGAGTAAATGGCTGTGTCGTTCTTGTATTGCTGAAACTAAATACTTTACAGGGGAGTGATAAGACACTGTAGTATATCGTTATTCGATCCCTGTTTTTGGTTTGATTACATAAGATAACACCTTAACATAAATTTAAACGTCCCTTACTTCTATGCTTTCACAAGGTTTTGAAAACCAAAACAATTTCTTGAACATCCGCACTTATAAGGTTCAAGGAGAAGATCTTGCTGAGCAATATAATGCCAGAATCACATATTTAAGTTCATAAATTCAGAAAAATTGAAAGAATTTAGAAAATTTTAAAATACGCGCAGTTCAACTCCAATGAATAGCGTCAGCATGGCTCCAGCCCAAATTTAGTAATTTAATTAAACTCTCCGAAGAAAATCTCTGAATTGATGCTAAGGAAACACGTAACCAAAACCACAATTATCGTAAAAGCCTCAAATCTTCGTTTTGGATTCTAAAACATTGGAAATCCGTATAAACCGAACTACGATCGCAACTACGTGATCTCATCCATTCCTTCATTAGCTTTCGGTCTCTCATTTCGTTCGGCGCGGATTTTTCGATATTCGAGGCGTTTCCTTTTATTTCCGGGTGAGCGCCTATCCTCCGATATTTCTCCTTCCGTTCAGACATTCCACAATCTCGAAACGTAGTACACGTACCGTGGCCGAGCCACGTCCCTGGCCCTTTCCATTCCCCACTCTTTCTCTATCCTTGATGGCTGAACGGGCGATCGAGGAAGACGTCGGAAGAAAATAAGGACGGTAACAAAATCTGAGAGGCACAATGCACCTCGGAGATTTTCTTTCGAGAAAAAGCGCCCGAGCGGTAGAGATTGTCAATTATTCGCAACCAGGCTGTCGAAAAAACCATTGATATCCATTGCAAACAGTCTAAGAGGATTAAGAGGATTTTTGAATCGACAATAAAAAAAATAAAATAAAACTCAAGAAATTTAAAAATTTTGCAATATTTTCATAACTTTCATCCAAAAATGAACTACCTAGTTGGCCTTACGTATGAAGTTCAATTCCAGAAGCAATCCTCAGCGGTTATTCGCCGATCGATGAATCTAAAACAGAATCCGAAATCTTTTTATTATTTTTATGAAACGGCTGATTTTTTATATGAAAATAACTTTGGTTTTCTTAATCGTTTAATGGATTTTGGATATATCTTATCAACTCAAATTTCTGAAATATAACTCTGTATCAACAAAATAATGAATTTATAAAAAAAGGACAAATGCAAATTAAATAAATTATTTGTGGATTGATCGAAATCGGTGGAGAGTCGAGTTACATAAGTGGATTCGCATGATAATTCATTAATAATTAATTAAAACTTATGGCTATACTTCGGTATTGTCCACAGACAGATTTAATCAAGGAGAATTTTGCCATAATGATGCACTGTTATAGCTTCTATCAAACGGATTCTCTGATTATTGTTATTATTAAATGTTAAGTAACATGGAGATCAAGGCGATTGAAACATCTTCTTCTAATTTTTTTATCATCACGGAGATCTCACACTTATACCAGCTTATACATTTTTTGACTTTATCTATTTACTTAAAAAGTGCACAACAACTTGCAAGATAGATACCGTTATTATTTCTCGGAGCCGCATCACTTTTTTTTCATGCGATCCGACAAAATACTTTCGAAAAGAACATACTCGAAATTAATTCGTCGCATTTATTTCATCGAAATGCGAAAACAAATTCTGAGCTACAGTTTTCATTAATTATACAATTCGGAATATAAAGTAACGGAGGAAAGTACATTGAGATAGTACGTTAAGAACAAAACAATGGATTTCTCGTAAATAATTTCGCTACATACGGATGGTTTGCCATTTGTTAACATTTTCACTTTTGATTACCTATCTCGGGGAATTATGTAACTAAGCGTCGCGAAATTAGGGGCGAGCAAACGCCCTCTCATGTTTATTTCAGAGCGGGGAAGAGTGCGAGTCGTATTCGTACCCCGCACTAGAACAAACGCTATTTTTGGCGGAGTTGAACAAATTTAAAATCGTAATTTCAAAAACTTTTTAGCTCGTTAGCTTAACGGAGAATAACTTCTTATATACGGGTAACAATCATTATATCGTAAAACTGCGATATTTAAATTATTTTTTATGGTTTCCATTTTTTATGTTTAAAAAATTTTTAATGAGATTGTTTCATGCCATATTTTGTTAGACAAAGCCAACTAAGGCCCAGCTTATAGTAATTTCATAAATCAACTCCATCAAGACAAAAATTTCACGTGGCGCTTTATAAGTAGGCATAGTCGACCATTTTCCCGAGTTAAAATGTAAGTATATTGAGGCACTTAAGGAGTGAAGTGTTGTTTAACATACCCATCCAGGATTTACGAATATAATTACTACTATCGGAGCCCTGCATCGGGTGCCCTAACCAGAACCCGTGGCCTTCCCGACCGGGTCGGGTTCGGGTCAAGATTTTAAAATTTCGGGTCACCCTAGAGATATATAGGGAAATATTTTTTTGATTGACATGGAACGATGAATTGGATATTTGAGGAGAAGAAAGGCATCAATTTGAATTTTCTTATTTTATTTTATTTTTTTTTCAAATCCGGGGAACGGTTACTTTTTTTCATTCGTTTTACGACCTGTCAAATATGTTGGGTCCGGGTAGACACTCGGGTTCGGGTTGGTTCGGCCGGGTTCGGTTACAGGAGAAAATATATTTTCGGGTTCGAGTTCGAAAAAATTTTGAGTTGCAGGGCTCCGATTACTATATGCAGTAATGTTTAAAAAAAACAAAGTACAGAGACGTCTTCAATAATCAAAGATACATTCAACGTGGATTTTTGGTCTCGCCGTAGAGTGATTGAATGGAATAAATGGTTTTCTGATGGATGTGAGTGAATCGATGATGACCATCTCTGTAGTCAACCGTCCAGACGATGATCTGAATCAAAGCTCGATCAAATAGATGAGTTTAATAAAGGTTAACCGTGTTGTCAGTTTGAGAAAATAATCGCTACTGTGGACGATATTTACCTATCGTAATTTAAATTAGAGAATGATGAGAACCTAATACAGTGGTTCTCAACCTTTTACCTCAACTGGGTACTTAACAAATTCTGGAATATGGAGGCGGGCACAACCATAAAAAATGTTAGAAATCACGAGAAATGACGCATAATGCATAATGGCAAATAATATTTTTGATTAATGCTTGAAACAATTAAATTAAATACTGTTTAAAATGCAGTCATTTGTAAGGTAGCGCATGGGAGATCAATTAACGCTAGATGTACGTGGCCCCACTACAACAATTCACTTACTGGTCTCCTTCCAGTCATCTTGCAGAAAGATAAAACACTGCACAGGCACCATAATAAATTGCGGTATTGTAACACGGATTATTCACATTTTTCACTTTAGTCACACAGAAAGGAGAGGGATTAGGAAAACAGCAACACAACCGAACTACATGAAAATGCATACCCGACTGGCTTCTTATGCATTAAACCTGGCCAAAGGGCTCGGAATCTCATAAGAGACACAGCATCTTCTGTGAAAAAAATGAGGCAATTGTTTGTATCAAGTCTGTTTACATTCTATGAAAAGAGATCATTGATCTTAACCACATGGCTGTTGGCTCATTAATTAAGTTTTGAAGGCTATTTTTTTAAATAATGGCCATGGATGGTTTGAGGGAGAGCGCTATTGAGGATTTTTTTAAAATTTTGAGCCTTATGATGAAACAAAAGTTCCCAGTGTTAGATTCATAGAAGGTGAGCGCCAGAGGAGGGAGAAAAGTTCGAGTTCAGGAAGTTGGATAGAAAGAAACGGCTCATATCTCGTTACAGGCAACAGGATGTCTGGGTACCGTTCTAGTAGTAACGATTATTTTCATGAAGCAAATGATTTATTTCTATCGTTCGTTACGGCATTAACAAAGTTTTCGGCAGCATTGCAAACAAAAATATTAGTAATGAAATTTTCAAGAAGATTGGATAAGGGATTATGAATAACTTCATGTGTGCAGAGGAAAGCAGGCAACTAGAAATGCCTCGTCGGGTACCATGTTGAGAACCTCTGGCCTAATAGTTACCGAAAATCATTAATGATGAACTAAAAGCACATCTAGCACCATTTTACATTAACTTCAAGCTATAGTCTACCTGGAGATATTTTGAATGCGACCATAACACCATTTGTAGACTGAAAAATTTTGCGAGTGCTTTCTTGCCTAGCACAGCGCGAATTTCGCCCTGCTGAAGGTTCCTCGTATAAGTGTGTATGCTAGCCCTTGCAACCAACACATATCTACCTAATCTAGTTTTCTCTAAACATTTATACCAAGAAGCGAACACAAAATCTTCCCCGAAACCGACCAACCTGGAATTTTTCCTCACAATGTACGCCACCAAACTTGCATCAAATATCCCCTAATTCATAACAATAAATAAAACTATTTCGTCCCTAAAATGCATGTAACAAAACTTACACTAACTCCCTGATATTATGCCACCCTACTTACACTAACCTGCCCCTAGGGAAGGGGTGGCAAATGCGTGGCATGCGTGCCAGAAGTGGCACGCTTGCGAATTTACTGGGCACGCGTAAGCTTATATTTTCTATGTAAAATATGAAGTTTCTTAAAGGAGTAAACTAGTGGCACGCTAAAATAAATTGGCACAAATTCACACTACTTTCTTGTCACGCGACATAAACCTAATTTGCCATCCCTGCCCTAGGGTTTACAACGCCAAACATACACCATATGACCCCTGATGTTATGCCACCCAACTTACTCTTGACTACCTCGACAGCAGGGGTTCCCAACCTGGTGCTCGCGAGCACCGCTGGGTTCTTTGGAAGCCTGATAGTGCTCCTTGACAGGTTGACTGTGCTCTTCTACGGTGCTTAAACTCCCGTTTTTTAAACCAATAATTTCAGTTGATCGGTTGTTTTTATTTCTAAATTCAGTCAAGAACAGTGAAAGTAACTTTGACGTATTTTGGTTTCATTCAGCATCATTCCTAATTTTTGCTTATTCACTTGATATTCTACGTTACCGCTTGGTGTTCGCCACATCTAAAAGGTTGGGAACCCCTGCTCTACAGCATATATGTACCACCAAAACGCAATAAATTCCTGATTTTATGCAACCCCACCAACGCTTGACTCCCCTGCAAGTTGCAGGGGAGTCAAGCGTTGGTGCAACGTATGCCACACAAAACACGCCAAATTCTCCTTGCTCTTATGCCACCCAAATTACATATACTACTTTGTCCATGTATTATACCTACGTCTCCCGCCATGTCTACTGGAATATCTTGCATTACACGCATAGAAATAACATCTGTAAGTCTTCTTCGAGATCCAAAGTATTTCGACAAAGTTGTCGCTCGTTACTTAAGTCCCAATCTTTCCAGTGGAAACGCCGGTAACACTTAGAAAATGCGAAAGTTAAAAAAACGACGTACCGGAAAAGCGAAGCATTTTGTATGCTTTGACAAAATCGGGGTCATTTAAGACCACCTCGCTCCAGTAGGTCAAGAATTAAATGGCTGAAAGATCCGCTATTAGTATAACGCAAGAAAACACGTCCTAATCTCGTTGAACACGGTTGTGCCTTGTGCCACGATAACACATCTTTCCATCGCTCTAAAACTTATGAATAAACCACCGAAGAATTGAGGTTCGAGATCATAGTTCATCCACCATTTCTACCAGAACTATATCGCTAAGATTTTTTATCATACCGGAAGTTGAATAAAATTTTTGATGTGACATTTTTAAGTTAGATAACGTGCTGTTACAGATATATCCAATAAACTGTCAAACGATGGATTTTAACGTCTTTGATAAATGGAAAATTAGATTAGTCTGGAAAGAGGATATTAAAATGTCAATAAGTTTTATAATACCATTGGAATTGTATTACTGTAAGGAAAAACGCCAATAATTCTTTCTTCTGCTTCTTGAGATTATAAACAGTAGAGTTGCCAAGACCATACTCAGCATACGATTCCGAGCAGAAGTGATACGGAATTGATATTCTTGTAACATATCTTTAGCCTCTTTGTGAGAATTCTTGATGATCTTCGACACGTGCGACAATAGGCTTATAGTCCCGAACACTTAACAGTTCGTTGCCTTCGGCGTCTTCCTTAGAGGGATCATTATAATTTATATGAGATCCTGATGCCACTCTAATATAGATAAGGTAGATATATGATTAATGAAAGGAATCGAATCGCCACAGATTTAAGGCCAATTCGCCACATGTGGCGAATGGAAAAGGGGTTGGACAACGGTGGTTTAGTATTTAAGAAATCAGGAACCTGGTCATCACGCTACATCGTTTCACTCGTATTCACAACAATTAAGATTTATTTTTATTTCAGGCTTTTTTTCAATGGTGAGCTCAGAGAAGGATAAATTACATTTACGTATGGGACAGATATATCGACAATCAGTGAAATATTTGGAAAACTTTGAAACGTGAACGTAGAAAATAATACGTGATAGAGGGGCAGAAAAAAAATCAATTACTAAGGAAAATAAATAAAACATTAATTACTCATAGTACAACATAAGAAATTGGAGGGTTAACGTGCTTGGAGAAAGTCGTGATTGAAAGAAATTAGGCTATGAATAAATAAAGAAGGTTATAAAGGATAGGACGATGTGGAGGGGTGTATTTACTCTATAATCATATACCTCTCCAATTAAAGACTGTTAATGATGACAATAACGATGCACTGCTTTATTAGTAACGATAGGTAAATAAATTAAGAGATCCCGTTTAACATGAAGTTTTTCAACGTTAGGACTCTTGAAACCACGATTATTTGAACTGTTGGCGAGAAATCTACCAGTAACAATTATTTCTATGACAGATTTTTCTCCTGGTTCACTATATCTCCCCAAGAAATAATACGATTTCCATTCGTTAGTAATTAGGATAAGGCTTGGTAAACCAGCTACGCCTTATTTTATTCATCGAGAATGATTTCAGCGGCTCCATTGACGTCACAAACACACGATCCAAAAAGTTGACACGATTGCAAAGGTGTTGAAAGGAAACAACCCATTCTTTTCTTTCGGTGCTTTTCTTTCGCTCTTTTCGTGTCAAATCGATTTGCATACGGGCTTGCCCGGCCACCTAGTATTCGAACGGAAAGCTCCGAAATGAATGAGAGAAGGAAGTGAAGAAGATACGCGAAATGGACTGAGTGATTAAGGGAGAGGGGGAGGGGGTGGTCGAGGGGGCGCAGAGCGATGCGCCACACTCATATTAATACGTTTTTGCAAACAACCCAATCCCGGTCCGACGCAGGATGGAGAAATCAAAGCGTCACGGCGCACGGAATCTTTAACGCCGAGCACGTATTTGCCAGTGAAGTTTTCAATCACGCGAAATATGAAATCTTGCGCTCGGTATGAATCACCTGCGCCAGTATGCACTCGTATATTTATGACGGACGCCCAAACTGTCGAAGCATGAATAAAATGAATGATTTATCCCGTGATGAAAATTTTTCCACGGGGAAGGACAGCTCGAACCGTAAAGATTAAAGGATTTGACTCTTGGTTAGATGACAAAAACGCGACATAAATATTTTTGTGCATCACAATGGAAAAAATTAAAGTTAAACGATGAAAAAAATGGGCGTTTTTCGCGGATCAAAAATTGCAAAAAAACTACTCTCCGTGTCCAACGTTTCCTGTTTTATGATTCGAAAATATTAAATTTGGTCACGGTGATTTTTCTCTTCCCAGAATACGGATTCTGGAGGAAAATAAAGACGCATTCCCTGGTGCAAATATTTCGGACGAAATTTGGAATAAAAAAAATCATTTGTTGACGTCCTTCCAAACTCGCTGCACGAGTGCCTCCATTGATACGAAGTAGACGCCGTTAAGCAGAAGAGGCTCATTTTTAACGAGCGATTGAGCCGTTCTCACGCGAGGGAAATATTTCAAGAGAGTAACAAATCATATGGAAAGCGCCGAAAAAGACCCCCTCATTTAAAAAAAAAATCTATACAACACTCTGACAGGGTGACGACGACGCAAAGGGTGCCTGCGCACGAGCCGGAAAGAGAAAGGCGAGAAAGGGTGAGAGGCAGAGGAGATGAGGAACGAGAGAGAGAATCGGAGGGAGTGGGGTGGGACGGTGGACGAAGGTTGTGGACAGCGGGAAACATGTTTTCGCTCCACAATTTCCGCACCGAGTCCGCCGTCATTTTTTGCTCGAAATCGCGCTTCCGGAAAAAAAAAAACGTAAACAGAGCGCCTTATTTAACACGTCAAATATCACTTAAAATGCAGAAATAAAGTCATTAAAGCAAAAATTAATGTTATTAAAATGAAACTTTATAGACGCAATTTTTTTTAAATACGTGAAATCACAACTGAAATTACAAGGCCAAACGAAAACGCAACATGAGTACTGGTCCTAAGATACACTTTTTGTCGATGAAACATTACAGATGCCAATACGCGAGTTCTTGATAATATTATAAGAAAGCTAGCAGTAATTTTAATCAAGAAATAATGAACCAAGTAGATTCGCGACTTAAAAACCGGGAATTACTCTTTGATTGCCATTAATACAGTTTGTATCGTAAAATTAATAGGACGTATATATCGCCGTGCGCGTCTGTTTAAGGATTACGTGGACCCTCATGCTTTTGGTACGCTACTTGGAAGGAACACACGGATTTCAGTCGTAAAATATGTCTGAAAAAACCCTCGAAATTTGAGTGGCAGGCAACGTTGTTTCTCGAATGCATGATAAATATTATATGTGAGATGGGAAGCGACCTCGCATCTCATTCCGCGGTTGGATAGCGCCGCGCGTCTCCTATCTGTCTCAGCGACCATCTCTTCAAATTGGCACGAACTGTTTAAACACGAGAGAGTGGAAAGAGATAGGAAATGAGAAAGAGAGAGAGGTGAGGAAAACACGAAGAGGGGAGGAGAGGTACTGGCTCGCACACTTAGTGACCTGTTCTCAAAATAAAGTGAAGAGATTTGGTTTGTTTTTTTAAATAGAAATTGAGATGAAAAGTGGCTCAAGCGTCACGGTATGAACCGTGGAAAGACCAACTGTACACGGAAAATAAATATGTATCACGAAAATTACTCAAAGAAATCTCCACGTTAAGTGAGCGCAACCTTCCCAAAAGGTCAAATTTGCATTTGTTTTGCTGTTTTCCCTACTATAAAGCAAAAAATCTGATGTGGCCAACACATGACTTTATCCATATTTGGGGTATAGATATTTAAATTATTATTATGAATAATATTACTAGGCAAAATTATTATTTCGTATCATAAAAGAAGACACGTCCTTGTTGCTGTAAATTACGTATATTTTGAATGTTTACAGAATTCACCGCTACATGGTGTTGGCGCTATATACTGGTATTAAGATAAAGCGAAATATATCCGAAATGGATGGTTCTACGAAAATTAGTTTCAAACAAAACTTGGAAGAAATATTATTCTCTACAACTTTGGTCCTTACGAAGATTGCCAATAAAGATGTTTTTAAGGAGATATTTAACGGAAACCGAAAAACCGGTTATTTATAAATAACTCCTAAACAATAACTTCTATAGAAAATTGTTTCAAATTAAAGTTGTAGGAAATTACATTCTCTATAACTTTTGTATAGAATTGTATATACAATAATGATGTTTTAAGGAAGAAATATCGCAAAAACCGAATCGGGTTTCGAATAAACCTCGACTTCCGGTTATCCGTTATTGTCCAAAAACTAATCAGTTCTTTGTGCTCATGTTAAAGTGTTATATATGAAGTTTGGTAACGATATGGCATGTACTTTTTGAGTTAGAGCGCCCACAATAACATACACACACACACACAGACATCATTCCGAAAATAGTCTAAACGTGTTCTAGGGACCTCAAAACATGTATTTCCGTTGAAATCTCGAAGTCGATTTTTTTCATGAATACAATACTTTCCCATTACTACGTATGGAGAAAGTAAAAAGGATGTCATGTCTCTTCTTGTGGCGTAAATTTAAGTAAAGTTGCTCATTTATTTTGAGGTGTGTGATTTTGTAGACGCATCGAATGATTCAATAGAAGGATTTTACCACCGCTCACATCGAATAATTCATCTTTAAAGCACCAGTCGCTCAACACAGGAGATGATTCTCAGGAAAAAGTAATTTTCAGATTTCAGAGGCGTGAAAACGCAAACGGGAATCTGAATGAAGGAGAAAAGCAACACCGAATATTTTTATTATAAAGAATCGAAAAAAATCTACCAACTCATCTTATTTTTTCGTTCCTCGATTCAGTTTCTGTGCGAGAGATGTCGCCGCAGGCGGAATTTGAGGAATGGCGAAAGAAGGGATTGGGGGGGGGGGGAAAGAGGAGTGAGAGGGAGGGAGAGAGAGAAGGGAGAGAGGGGAGCGGGAGGGAGGAGTGGGAAGAAGGAAACCAATCCGAGCCGAATGCGCACGTAGCGAGAGAGCGAGGGAACACCTGCCTTCGCTTAAAATTGCCGCGGATGAAAATGGAGGTGTCCGAAGGGGGGGAGGGAGGAGGGAGAGGGAGAGGCAGCAGAAGCGTGTAGATTGAGTGGGAGGGAGTATTGGGGGAAAGAGGGGGCGAGAGAGGAAGCGTGAAAAAATGGCTACACTTGCGGTGGGGGATGTGTGGGAGGAGAGAGCGGAACTAGTAGCAATTCAGAGGACTGATTCCGAAAAAGTTATCAATGGAAAGACTTGGCCAAGGAGTGCGATAGAAAATCTTTAAGAAGCAAAAGGAGACGGAGAGAATAAAGTTACCGAGTGGCTTTACGGAAAACTGTTTTACTGACTGTGTTGTTTAAATATAATCTGTATATCAAACAATGAGAAAATGGCATTTTTTCTCGAAAAGTGCGACAAGTGGCTTTACGGAAAACTGTTTTACTGACTGCGTTGTTTAAATATAATCTGTATATCAAACAATGAGAAAATGGCATTTTTTCTCGAAAAGTGCGACAAGTGGCTTTACGGAAAACTGTTTTACTGACTGCGTTGTTTAAATATAATCTGTATATCAAACAATGAGAAAATGGCATTTTTTCTCGAAAAGTGCGACAAATCTAAAATGTGCGGATAAAAAAGCGAAATACTAACCAGAGGAAATATTTCCATTCTGAAACGAGTAATTGTCTGCTACGGTAGTTCAGTGGTAGAATGTCCACCCGGCAAGTTGAAGATCCCGGGTTCGATTCCCGGTCATAACATATTTTTTTCACCTGTTTCCACATTTCCCTGCTTTATTCATTTTACTGCAATGGGCACTAATAATCTAACCTGGGGCACATATTTTCCGGCCTAGAACTGGACAGAACCGAATCTCAAGTTTCGCCGCATACACTTCTTATAATTAATTGCAAAAAAATATCTTTTTTGAATTTGGTATCTAATCGGTATATAAAGGGTAGATATATAGACAGACCGACACGGAGAAATTCCTACAGACTGAGATGGATTGTCCAGATGAAAAATGAGGAAGCAGGGTGTGCTGGGGTGAGGCTGAGGGGAACTGAAGAGAAGTGTTTGGAATACGCGAGGCGTCGCGAAAAATAGGAAGATTATGAAGAGCAAGGTTGAGAGAGATTATGAACGGCGATTTTATTCAACACGCGGAAGGCGGGAAGATATTTTTTTCTGCCACAGAACGGCGATGAATTATGTCCAATTAATTTTCTTCGTCGAAACCCCGAGAAAGGAAACGATGCGTAAGAAAACGTGAAAAATATTTTTTTTTGTAACGACGCCAATTTGCCCTCGTTAAAAGTTAGCAAGAAAACCAACCGCATGCTATTAAGTGGCAGAGAGGTGCGACCGCGAGTAGATACGGCGGCGAGCGCGTACGTGCTCTCGAAAGAAGTCACGCGACCCATCCAAACACAAAAGATCAAGTTACCCGGAAATTCCAAATTTTTTATTGTTTGCGGCAGCGGTCGTGTTTCGATGGAAGGGGTGTGAAAAGATCTTATAAGGCACGGCACGCGCGACATTATCGGGAAAAGGCGCACCCAGGATCAACTAATGACCAATAAAATTCATCCGAAGGAAACGTTATATCCATAGAGCAATATTTTGGGATACGTTTCCAAGGAGGATAATTAATTTGGATTTATAATGCACGTTTTTATGAACCAACTTCGGACGAGATAAGAAATAGAAAAAATAGCCGAAATGTAAGATATTTAAAGAAAGATCAGGTTTTCAACGTGACGGAATGCGAATTGGGATGAATACCAAAAGAGAAATCGATAGTGAAACCGATTAAATGCAATGTATTCTTAAATCGTTTCCCATCTTATGCGAGTCGCTTCAAATATACGGTGGTAAAATGCTGATAATATTAGACAAGACATAGGTATATCAGTATGTGTATTATAGTTAAGTTAACAAACAGATCAATGACTAAAATTAATAGAATTAATGGACGAGAATGAGACTTCGTGGAATTCCATCATAAAAGGACGGGATGAATTATTAAAACGAATTATTCGTTTTATGTAATAATTATTCATCCCATCCTTTTAAGATGAATGACTGTTAGTATGATTGGTAGCGTAGACGTAGATGACCCAATAAACGCTTCAACAGGTACGGAAATCCAAAGTCAAATTTCATTATTTTAAGAATATTAAACTAGACTCACTATAGAGTATCATAATGGATTTTCTCTTTTTTAAAAGGTTTTAGGCCCTCCAAAATTTATCAATCTCACAAAATCTTTCTCTTCATCTTTTCATATCCATCCTCTTCGAAGAAATCTAGAAGTAAACCTTTTCTCTTCCTACTTCTTTCCAAGCATCCTCCTCCTACGAATTCTTCGATAGACCTTTCAATATTTGACTTACTTATTTCTTCTGCCATTTTCTTATCACTCTAATTAAGTTCCTCTCTTCCCCTATTTTATTTACAACTTCCTTATTTGTTTTTCTTTCGATACAACAAATTTTATCCACATAAAAATCCTTGCAAATTGATCTTATTAACTTGTTAATATTTACGTAAGCATGTAAAGGCATGTTGGATGCTATGATACATCATGATTTACCTTTTTAAGAATATAGCACTTGAAATAATGAGAAGGTAAAGAGGTACGCAGGATAACATTTGCTCGCGTGCCAACAACGCTAACTGAAAGTTGCCGTTCTCTTGACCATGGATAATTGCAGCTCCCTCATTAAATAGCCACCCTTTGGATCGCCGTCCTCTAATAATCTATTTTTATGCATTGTTTTAACTAAGTTTTGAGTTGACATCTATATGAAGTGGTTCAATCTGGAGGGAACCTAACAGCATAAGTGGTTCCCTTTTTATCCCTGTGTCTTTTCACGCCTCGTCAACGATAATTTATCTATCCGTTATTATGGGCAATCGTCTGATGATATTACATCTTCGTATAAACGGAACGTTAGACACAACACACGCCATTGTGCGTTTCAGCTGACCATAAGCGAATGAAAGATATGAGGAAATATACTCATTATACATGTACACCGTTACTGACAATGAATTCTAACGATTATAGATGCCAAGATGCGACCAAAGACAAGGCTTAAAAAAGAAAGATAACAAAATCTAAGGAGAGAATTAGTTGCGAACAAAATGGTCGCAACTGTTTCGCAAAATTTCCCGAAGCTCCCACTCAAAACACAACTCGATGGGACCGGCGAATTCAACTCCCTTGGGCGATATCATCGCAATTGGACGGGGAATGCGACCTCTTGCGAATCCGACTTCGCGTCAATCTGCGCTCCTAATTTTTCCAATTTGCGTGTCCAAGCGAGGGACGGTCGCTAAACCCTCTCCCGACCAATTCCCTTCCCGTCAACCTTTCCCCTGTCGCTCTCCATCTCTCCACCTTCTCTCCTAGAGTCCTCCTCATCCCTCGTTCACGCATCGAACTTCGTCATACTTGTCGGTCCGAGACGAGTAAAAGAATAAAGATGTAAAAGAAGAGAGAGCAAAGAAAGAGGAGAGGAGAGCCCCCCTCCCTCCACCCCCTCCCTCCCCCCACGCGGCGACAACTGAAGCGTCGGTCATTCCGAGAAGAGGGCGGTGGACGAGGTTTTAGGAAGCTTCATCAGTTCCCAAATTGGGTCTGATTGGAAGGACGTTGGAAGGCAAGAGGGAAGGTATGAAGGAGAACCAGAATGGGAGGAAGGTATGGGAAAGGATGAAGAGGGAAAGAAAAAGAAGGGCTGGAAATGACGGAAAATTCAGGAGAGCTATCCACAGATCGACAGATCGACCCTCCTCCCGATGGGTTAGATTTGAGACAAGCGTAGGTGGTGAACGAAAGAGGAAAAGATGGGGGAAGAGAGAAGACGAGAGGAGGAGGAAGTGAGGGCCGTGCGAGGGCGGAGGAATAAGAGGAAGACGGAGAGGTGGAAGGGATACGAAGGACCTCCTGGACAGGCTTATTGATTTTAAAGCAAGCTGCTGGGTACGGAGGAAGGAGAGAGGTACAGAGAGAGAGAGGGAGAGGGCAAAGGAGGTTCGAGGTGAGGAAAGGGGAACAGAAGGGAAGATAATAGGAAAAGAGTGGGACTAATTAATGGCGCCACGTTCGGAGGGAGTGAAGGGGGAGCGGCAAACGGGACAGGAAAATCACACCGAGTGATAATTATCGGAGTGGAGTGTGCGGTAATGGTCCTTTTCCCCTCTCCCTCCATTCTTCTTTCCCTTTTCGACGGAATACGTTGAGAGAGAATGATCCGCCTGCCTTTCATTTATTTTGAGTTCTTTAGATCAGAGACTAGAATGAATTACTTCCGACAGACGGTGTGACACTAACCCTCTCTCTCTGACATCCCCTATCCCTCCGTATAAAGATTAGACGTCGCGTGATTTTTGTATCATTCCCCACGATTCCTGAAGACAACTCTTGTATCAGCGGAAACGTATGTGGGATGGATTTTATCCTTTGAAATGTTTAGTTCCATTTGTTAAATGAGAGGGCAAAATTTTCTCCACCGAATTTCCTCTTTCGGAAAATTTAAGTACGCGGACTGCAATTAGAGCTTAATTTGCTTCGAGGAAAATTAAAATGTCTTTCGAATTTCGACATATATTTACCAAAAACACCGCGAGGAAGTATGCGGCAGGAATACTCTTAAATTTTTAACATCTTAGGAAACATGTATGGTTAGAAATAAATAGAATTCCTAAGAGGAAACTTGGTCCTGTCGTTAAAATATAGTGAGTTTAAAGTTCCTCTGCGTGCAAAATGTTGGAGGAAGTTGTATTAATAAATTATGCAGTATGATTACTCTCCAATCGCATGTTATGGTGATGTAGTACTTTGTGAATGCGCTTATTTCAACGCCTTCAGATATGTTATCCCGTGAAAGAAGGAAAATTACTAATTATATGCTGGCAGACGGCAAATATTTTTTTAGTTTTCCTTATAGAAGCATAAGTCTAGAGAGTTATAATAAATTCTCCTAAAATTAATCAGGAAAGGCGCCGAAATTCACAGTTTTTAGAATCCCAATTGCTAATAACCATATAATCTTCCGATTACCAACTCAATAGATTCTGAATGGAGATCTACATCCATAATTTTTCCTAGTTAATAAAGCAAATAAGATAAATCGAGTACTCAAGCAAATAGAATTCGGTGGTTAGGATGATCAACTTAGGAAATTTTATTTTTTTAGTATTAAAACTAGGTGTGAGATTAAACAGCATAAATATAACAACTTTAACAAAAATATTTAATATTTTAAGATAAATGCGAATGTGTGAAAAATGAAACAAAATTAGAAACATTCTTAGAATTATAACTGTCATCAAATAAGGCCATAATCACAGACTTTCAGAATAATTAAGACAAATAGTAATAAATGCCGAGGATGGAAAGAAAGTGAATCATCATAACGGGATGAAGAAGAAGAAAAAACTACGCATTTTTTTTCGTAAAAATTAAGTACCTTCAATTATCGCACAGGGTATGGGGAGAATAAGGATACATGGAAGCAATCGGAAGAGAATTCTACCTTAAAGAGAAAGAATACGTTCAGCAAAGTGAGAGAGGGAGAGAGAAAGTGCGGGAATCCTTGGCTCTAATGGGGAACAGGAAGGAATAAAGACAGCCTCAGAATGAATAAAATTAAACGCTCCTTCAGTCACGTTCCCAAGTGCTCTCCTTCGTTGGCTCGGTAAGGTTTCCCTTTGAAATATTAAAAAATCCTAACCTCGGCATTTTTCTCAAGAAAATGAGGGGAAAGATTTTTAAATGGTGGTGCATGACGGTGAACAAGAGCACGTTTGAGGGAAAAGGAGCCCCGAAAAATCGAAATTTGTGGAGATTCGACAAGGGGAAAATTTTTAAATCAAGCAAAGAAAAAAATTTCAGGTTGTTTTCATTAGCACAAAAATCTGAAGGATTCGAGCTAAAACACTGAAGCATCAGGTAAATTTCTGAAACTTTGCCGTCTTATGTATACTTAACGGGCTCAAGAGATTTGGGCTCATGTAGGAGAACGCCGAAATGCAGCGCTCTGAAAGAATTTGAGTCCACCTGAGTGCAGCCGCAGCAATATGCTCATTACGACGCAATGGAATACCCAAAAACGAGTAAATTTGGGTTTAAATACAATTTTATAAAGGTTTTAAATTAAACGAAGTTTTATTCTTCCTTAAATTGATATAAACGGATTATTTACGCAAAATATTCCGTAAGATGTTCCTTGTTCACACAAGCGACTTATCGCGACACTGGAAAGTTGCATAAATATCGCTTATAGCTGAATTGGCTCACTTGAATGTGTTCTACGTTTTAATTTTTCCAAGACACGATTCTCATATCCTATATATTTTCCTTTTCCTTCGTTCTTCCGCGTTTCTATTCCTTCACATGAATCCCACGACATACGAGTCTCATGGCGAGAAGACTTACAGAAAGAAAATTCTTTTACCGAGACGTTTCTTCGCAGACCGCGCGCCAGAGAGGCCCTGCCTACGCCCCAAGGGTGGTAAACCAAACCCCGAACATTTCTTACCAATCCCGGAAGACGCTGAAAGGCATTTAATTTTTTACAATTCAATAACTTTACACGGCTCCGTAACATAATCGGAATGTAATTTCTGTTTTAGAGATTTATGGTCAACTTATTGATCAAACTTCTATTTCACAAATAGAATTCCAGACATAAGGTCAATTTACTATTACCTATTATATCGCCTTGTAGTGCAACGTTGTTTTAAAAAAATAAATTCGAGACTCTAATGAGCTGATGGACCACTGTAGTATTCCTTTCTCGCACTTACCCTCTCTTAGCGTTCACTCGGATTACACTCGGCTTTCTCAATCCCCCAACGATTTGGGCTCCAGTAATCCCAGCAGCTTGCGAAAGACGGCTTACATGCGAAGAGATGGAGTCTTGCGAGAAATCTGGGTCCAGGGGTTGAGGGCGTATTTGAGAGTGGCAGGATGAGGAAATGAGATATAGAGTGGTCGCGAGGGATTATTAAACTGCACCTACATAATACTCTACAAGTCATCAGACAGGAGAGTGGCAAGGGATACAGCGCATCAATTCAATCTTAAATAATCTATTATGATCTCTGAACGTCTTAGGGGGAAAAGGACTCTTAATCGCTCCTATCCCACGTATTTTATTATTGCGGTCGTGCCTTCCTATATAAATGGGTGCTTCAATCATTCCGAGTATGTACCTCCTCAGTTAAGATTTATTATCTGTCAAGTTGTAAAGGTCAGGTTGGAGAATGCGGACACCAGCGGAGTAAATATCGGTAGAGGAGTAAGGCAGGGCTATTGCCTATCGCCGATCCTATTCAATATACGATATATGGAGAGAGGGTAATGCAAGAAGCGTTAGAAAGCACGGGAGATTTCAAAATTGGAGTAAGGGTTATAAGAACAGTGAAATACGCGGATGATCAAGTAATTCTAGCAATAAAGGAAAAGGAACTCCAGAGAATGATAGGCTAGTGATAACAGGTAGAAAATACGGTATGGAAATAAATACAGAAAAATCGAAGGCCATGCGAATATCAAGTAAAGAAGAAGAAAATTTGATCATAAGTATTGGAGGAAAGTCATTAGCACAAGTTTCAGACTATATATACCTTGGAAGCATCATAACGACAGAAGCAAAATGTACCGATGAAATCAGGACTAGAATAGCGAAAGCAAAAGCCGCTTTCAGAAGAAAGAAACTCCTGATAACGGCGAATATAAAGGAGGGTATCCGCAAGTAGTTGACAAAATGCTATGTATGGAGTATAGCTTTGTATGGGGCAGAAACATGGACGCTAAGGAAAAATTATATTAAATACTTGAAAAGCTTCGAAATGCGGACATGGAGAAGAATGCTGAAGACAAAATGGACAGATAGAGTGAAGAACGAGGAAGTATTACGAAGAATAGGAGAGGAGCGAACGATTATACAGACTATCATAAAGAAGAAAGCGAACTGGATTGGACATTACCTGAGGATAGAGAGTATGATTAAAGAAGTGTTAGAAGGAAAGCTGGATGGAAAAAGAGAAAGGTAGGAAAAGGTTTCAGCTGATAGACGACTTGAAAGAGAAAGAGAGCTATCAAGGCATGAAGAAGACTGCAGAAAATAGGAGTACATGGAGAACCAGGTTTAACCATGAATAATCGCGGACCTGTGTATGGCCAGACTACCTATGATGATGGTGATGATCTAGAAGTTTCAAACTAGCGCACAGTGGGACGGATTACCAAAAAGATGGTCATAAATAGGGAAGTTATATATTCTCACCTAAAGTCAAATAATGAGGCACTATTGAGAGGAAATAATGTAAATAACAAAATTTGTCGAAATTTTAATGCTTTGAAGCGCATTTCATACGTCAAATTTCAAGAAACGCAATATACTTAAATTTATCCAATCGCATTGATATGAAATTGAAAACTAAAATGCAATTGTATTCAGTCGGTACATGTAGCAATATTTTAGCTTCTTATTATTTACCAGTAATGATCTAAAATATATTTTTAAAAAAATGCATAACAATTACGAATGTGAATTATGCTAATAGTGAAAAAATTAATCTAATTTACTTGGTATATTCAAATTGTATTTGCAACATTTTAAAAAATCATGAGGTTTACAAACCACAAAAGATTACTTAAGAGGACATTGATCTTATAGAACTAGATCGTTATTTACAAAATGTACAAACATAATTATTGTCACCGTGTTCACAAAGATAAAATGTATTAATTGAGAGGACATTGTTCTTAAAGAACTAGATCGTTACTTACAAAATGTACAAACTTAATTACTGTCACCGTGTTCACAAAGATAAAATGTATTCAGAAACGCAGGAAATTCATTACTGAAATCGTTTTTACAAAAATAAAATTATTTACATAATATACAGAATTAATTGCTATCAATGTTTTCGGAATCATACGAATCTGTTTCCTCCTTTTCAGTTTCAGATAATTCGATCTTAGGAGATATCAACAATAACAAAACTTCTTTAGGGAAAGGCGCTTTTTTCTTTTGAGGTAATTTCTTCATGCTAGAAATGAGAGGATCAGAAGATATGAGAAGTCTCTTGATGAGATCTTCTATTGTCTTCCTTCTAGACATCTTACGTGAAAATCCCTCACGTAAAATTTTAATGTCCTTATTTCTGGCTTCCTGCGCCTCCTCCGATAACTGCCCTATAGGTAATATGCTCGCAGATATGACCTGAGCGCTATGAATTAAAATTTTGTGTATAGTAGTCGGCATGTTGTACCAAGAGTACTTTTCCACGAATAGTCTTGCTGTTGATACTGCATAGTCTTTAAAAGCAGTTATATTTATGTCATACCCGGATGACAAAGACTGAAGTATGGTTCCAAATCTCTTGATTATTTGAAAATCAACTCCTGTAATCGATGAAGATATTTCTGGATTTGCGAAAAATGTGCGGGCAGTATTACCATCATTAGTACTTCCATAGCCCGGTTTTGGCAGATCAACAAGAAAGGCCAATTGTTTTTTTAAATTCCATTTGAATTCTTTCTTTGTTTACCGCCACTGATTTGTTTTCAATCTCATTGTCAGTTCGTACCTGCCATTTTTTAATAGGCAGTTTGTATGACAAATTAAGCAAAGCTTCAAAAAAACGAACAATTTCTCAGTACTAAAGTAGCTTAAAACACATTAATTTCTCATTGCTAAAATGAATTTTGAACATTTCTAAAGCGTTAAAAGCATTGTTACTGTTGCAGCGGGAATATATTAGCGCCTTTTCTTGTACCGTAAAAAATTATTTGTTAATAATAGAAAATAAAGATTTTACAGTAGAATTGTATTAATTTCAGCATGTTTGCAGTACGCCGCATTACATAGAACTTTATTTATAATGAATATAGTTTATAGTTTTAATTTGTTAATTATCATACTGTCAACTAATATTGTATGACAAATATCAGCTCAAATTTATAGTGTCGCACAAACGTATATAAACAAGAAAAAAGTTTTTTGGCGCAAATATGCGCAAAATGTTTTTACATTTTCAGAAAATAGAATGCCTACGCTTTATTACCCAGTATAAAAGTTTGTTTAATAAAGCTTAATACTATACTAAGTCCTTATGAACAAAATATTTACATACGTATTTTAAATTTTATGCTTAGTCAAAGAAAAAACCTTAAAAAAATACAAATGAACGGGATTAAAGTTTTAAAATGTATAATGAAGTTTTAACATACCCCCAGCAACAGAATCCATATTAAAGTTATGTCACAATATAAGTGTTAAAAGGAATTAACGAAGGCAAACCACAACGATGTGACTCACACGCTACTAGACGCCAAGCAAACGCTACTGTAGGCCACCAATTTTGAAATGATACAATGTCAATAGATTGCACAAAAGGAGTGTTTTATTACCGATACTTTGTGCGTAGGTCGTTTTAGACTACATTTAGAATAATAAACGGGAAGTATCTGACATTTTGATTTTTTCATTTATGACCAACTTTTCCGTAATTTGTCCCACTGTGTAGCGTTCAGTCGAAGCTTCTGTAGCGATATCAAATTGAAATAATAAAGTAACTCTAGGCATAGGGTCGTAATTTTGACTCAGAATCGTGCTACTCTGCGTTACATTAGTATGTAGCCTTTCTCAAAAGGATTCCATACACTAGGAGCGTATTCGACCTGCAGTATAGCCAAAGATAGATAAATAATATTTCTTAAACCCGCCTTAATGACTATTATTTCGATCGGAAACTGTTTTTTAGCTATAAAATTATGCCGAATGCCTAATCAGCTCTGGGAGAGCTTTGTCAACTTCAATATCAGTCTTATAGCGCCCTCAGTCTTCCCACCACGTGATCCGATATAAATATTTAAGTTTGCATGAATCAACATTACGTCGGTACTAGGGTTGGCCTTTGAGGCGCTGAGTTATCCTCGATTCTTCGATAAATCGATAGCGCCGACGCCGTTTTCCGTCGATTCCTCCATCAGAAAATCATAAATTTCAAACGCCGATATCGTAAACACCTTCTAATGTGTCTGTAAACACAGAAGCGAGGAAAATGCTTCTATATAAAAAATCAAACAATTTATTATATGGTTTTTTATGTGAACTTGTAACGGGAAATGGGTAAAACAAAGTTTAATCAGCGTTTTTTATCCCTTTTAAAAAATCTCTTCTGGAGGTTTTTTTCACCATATCTTATACGCATATGACGAAAGATACGTCAACTTCGATATTTTCTGTGCCATTTAAGCCCAAAACGTAGGTTTTCCAACATTTAACGCCTAAATGATTAAATTTGCACAGCTGTAATGACATTCTTGAGCGATAAAGCTTTCCCCAGTTTGTTTATGTAATCTACAGTTGTAAACAATAAACGGTAAATATTTCGCGAAAATTTTCAGCGAGATTTTTTCATTTTTAATAAACCCCTAAGGGTAGAAGATTCTATTTACAAACATGCCTTGCGCTCTACTAAATTATAATTTTCCACAAATTAATCAAAAGATTAAATGCTTTTTACTCGATATTTTTCTCAGTGTTTCTCGATGTATTATTCATATTTTTTATTGGAATCAAATTTAATTCATACATATACTCTTCGATAATTATATATGCGAGTTTACACAGAATGAAATGACGATAAACTACTCACAACTACTTGAAGATCTCTGTCACCTACGTGTTTCACATTGACAGCTTCAATTTAATTTAATTACGCATGTTGCGTTGGGGATACGATTTTCCATTTATAAAAAAAGGAGCGAGAAATTTACATTCTCTAAATTTGGATACCCATTTTAATGGTAATTATAGTAATTTGACGTATTTTCTCGATAACACAGACACAAATCCGCTCTATATGCACGGCATGATGAAAAATGTACCCAATATAATTAATGATCGATTTCTCTTCTCGTGTATTCCGTAAAAATCGCTGAGCTCATAACAGTTTCAAGTCGCACCGCGCCTTAATATTTTCGGCACGTATCTCGAAAGGTTTATACCGCCAGCAACAGATTGCTTACCCCCTCTCTCTCTCTCTCTCTTTCTCTCCAGCTACCTCTCTCTATTTCTACATAGCTTGTTGCACAAATAAAAATAAAAGCGAAAAACAATAAAACGAAATCTAACTTGAACGTCAACTTCGCCGTTAAAGCACCGACCATAGAACGTGACAGAAATTTATGACGGATTGAAACAAACGCAAACCGAGCGAAGAATTTCATAGCACGCGAATCGTGAAAAGGTGGAGGAGGACGGAGGGAGGTAAGGAGTTGAAGAAAGAGGCGAGGGGTAGTAGAGAAAGGTGGTGGAAAACGTAACGGCGAGATGAGAATGAATGCAAACACGAACACTTATCGATCGCAGCCCTCCAAGATTGTGTCCCTTGCGCCCTTAATGTTAACGTGGGTACGACAGGTTGTGTGTTTGCGCGCGTGGGATGAGGGGGGGGGGGGGGGGGGGGGGGGAGAGTGGAAGTGGGGCGGGAAGGAGAGAGGGGTTGGGAAAGCGCCAGCGACATGGGGGTTGAGAGGGCCGAAGAAAGGGGCCTTCGCCGTGGAGAAGCGCACCTTCTGGCCAGAAGTTCTCAGCGCCCTCTTCCCGCACCGAACCGTGGATCCGGATCCGTCGCCGCCCTCTTCAAAACCATCGACTAACCCCGTAACCTTCATCCTGCATCCCCGGGTGGAATCTTTTCCGGACATGCGCCGAGCATCCTCGCGCGCACGCACACACACACACACACACACTCAAGCCAATAAAAAAAAACGCACGTCTGTCGGAGAGAGGACGCATGTGCGATCGGGAGGCCTTTGCGTGCCATATGGAATGAGGAAAGGAGGGAGGGAAGGGTCCATCGGAAACTTGTTGAATTTGCTTCGTCGCTATACGCGCTTTTGATGATTAAGCGAGGTCTGATTTAGGATCAAACTCCAAGAGGAAGAGGGAAAAGGAAGAAGGATAATGGAGAAAGAAGAGGAAAAGCGATTCAGAGAGCGAAAACTGGAATTTTCTCTTCCTTTTCACATGCCTATTTCAAAGAACAGCAAATTTTTAACATTTTCGCCGATTACTCCACAAAATGCCCTAATAGAGAAGATATAGATCATGGTTTCTGCTCATGTTTTAAACAAAACCTAATTTCAACGTTTATTATTTTTTAAATCCTATCATTAATACATTAGCACATTGCATTCTGATAAAGACTTATTATTGGGCTCGCATTCCGTAGGTCCTCTTATCCATGTTGTTTCTTGAATTCCAAAAGATGTTATAATCAAAAGGAATGTTTGCAGTCAAGGGATGCTAGGTAAAGAGATATTACCTTTTGACATTCCGCGACGTATTTTGATGGCTTGGATGCGTTCCACCATGTTTAATGCATTTCCAACCTTTGGACTGTACGAAGAGGTGATTATATAGCATGCGATCCGCGAGAATGTGATAAGCTAAATGAGGACGGGGCTGCAATTCCTTCACCCTCTCCTTTCGTTCATTTCCGCCACATACAGTTCGTGATTACCAAAGCAAATTCGTTCGTCGTTTACCTTCTGTACTTCCGGAGGAATATTACTGTAGCGCCATCATCGCGAATGATCATTTTATTTCCGCTGGCCACTGGTGAAAGTACTGTACATTCCCTCATAGCTTATGTAGAAAATTAACTTCACGTTTTAGTTGCTCTCACCTCGTACATGTAAGATTAAAAGGTAGCTTCATAAACTAGAAGGGTCGAAGTTGTCAGCTCTCTTTTACTAGTAGCAATTTCCACGTTACCATTCAAATTCATTAGAATGTATAAACAAACTTATATATTAATTCGATTTCTCTATGTCACTGATATAGGCGCTCCATAAGTAGTGGCACTATATCTAAATAGATGGTTTTTATGGTAATTCAAAGCATAATCCCTTTAAGTAACCTAAGAGGCGTTGGAGGAGAAATTTTCAAATGCCCTGAGAGTAGTTTTATATAAAAACTTATTGAAAATACGACGCGGAACTTACTTCATATAAGTGCCAATTCACTTCTTTGCAGAAATAAAACTTTTTTCCATTACTATTTCAATTTTCTCTTTGTCGTGGATCTTGTCTTTTGAAACAACGAATTCTGCAACGTTTCGTCATGCTTTGCACTAGTTTTTTTATAAATTCTTCGTCGGTCAAAGGAAATATTGCTACAACTGTCAGCGGAACATCTGGTCTTGCGTGCTTGTGCTTCTCGAATTCGAGTCAATTACGATGGCCCCGAGTGATTTCGTTTTATGGTCGACTGTTTCATGATTCTTTCTTGATAAACGTCAGAACGTGATTGTTTAACTATATGCAAAGCATCCCTCAAGGATAAATCAATAAACTATTGTTTTAACATTTTAGATAATCTACACTTGGTATCGCCAGTGTTCCTAGTAGCTCTTTATAAGAACATCGGTAAGAAGCTGCAGAAGTCGATACAGCAGGGCAGTAGGAACTACGGTCGCAAATTAATCTGTGACAAGAGGCACACATTAGAAATAAATAAAAGACTTCTCCTTCGTTTTATTCTCTGTATTATATGTTTTACTGTTGTCATCCATAAGATTTATCTTTCGGCAATTTGCATAAAGGGTAGATTAAAATTCTTTTTTAAAACTAAGCTCCGTAGCTGTAATAAAGAGAGTCACAAAACCACTCGCTAAGTCTTTCTGAATCGATACAAAATATAATATCAATTGTACCTGCTGTTTAGTTAAAACCTTTTCCTGCGTAACTTAAGATCTTTTGGTTGGGTCGCTCTTGATAAAAGGAATGCTGTAATTCATGTTGTACGCATCTTTATGGTCAAAACTTTTTGAAAGACTTCTGAGATATCATTCTATCGCTTCTCCTTCCCGCATCAGTCACCTTACCTTAATTGTGATTTATTAGGCGTTCAAAATGTTTTCAAATAAACAATTCGCCGATAGGCTATATATAAAATCGATCGAATTATTACATTTCGTTCTTTTCGTTTGTTTCTTCATTACTTTGTCAGTTAACTGTTCATTCCTTGCCTTCCCTTGACTTTCCTAAATAATTTATTACCTAACCACTAGCCGCAGGCGAGTAAAAGGCAGTGGCGAGTTGAATTTTAGCCTAACACATACCGAAATGAGTCACGAGCGAGTTGATTTCTTCAAGTAGAGAGCAGGTGTTTTCAGTCTTGCTCTTAAACAATTTCCCATATCTAAACGTCGGGTACTGTTTCTTATATGCATACATTTTTCTGTCTTCGGTTATTCCTATAAAACTAAGACCCCTGGCATAAGTAGATAAAGGGCCATACTCAAAGACTGCATATGTCAATTGAAATTAAATATAATGCAAGCACGACCCGCTGAACTGCATTCAATATGACGCTAAACATTAAGGTAAATAACCAATTCATGGAACTACAGATTTATAAAGCAATACGTTAGCACAGGATTGAGAAATTCGGTATGTAGTCCATGTCACATTTCATGGAATTTTGCGAATAATACGTGAATGGCGTTCATTTTCGCCACAGTTCAGTCTCGAGGAAAATATCTGACGCAACTGACTCAAAGCATCTCTGCTGTTTCATTAACGCGTAGGTGAGAGGAATTCCAAGTACATATTACCTGCATTGCGATTTTGGCACGAAGAGGCGGAAATTTCCCTCGAGCATCTGCCATGAAATTAATATTTCCAACAAGAATTATTTTTGGAAAATTTCCTACCTTTGCCGTGTAGGTAGAAACCAGAGGCATTAAATCGGATACATTTTTATTGCCCCTGGATACATTTTTGCATTTTCAAACATGGAAGGTAAACGACTAAAGAGTGAACGGCGTTTTACCGTGTAATTGGTACACGGACAACTTCATCATAAACTTTCATTGGCGCCAAACGAGTGTAGCGGTGTACATCGGAGGTTGAATGTAGGTGCCTTCATTTTTTCACGATATTATAAAATTAGAAAAACAAACCTGTATGGTTGCTAAAAATGAGTTTTTGTTGTCGCGGTTACATAAACTAATAAACTTACCTAAAATTACGATCCTGCATACTTCATTCTATTTATAAAAAAGAGACGAGAAGTTCCAATGTTTTATTACCTCTCCATTATAAAATTCGCATATTATGTCTGTAATGTTCCTATTCTAACATTTTAAACCTTGTGATTAAAAGCTAAAATAAAACGGCTAGTTGAACATAATCTCATGGTTGAATCGGTACAAATTAAATGAGATTTATTACGCTTCACGAAAAATATAAACATTAGAAAACAACTCCAGCCACTCTTTGTGTTACACTTACGAGGTTGATTTTTATCACCGCCATTTTCCCCACGAGTGGATGCCCTAAATCCAAAGAGGGATAAGATGATAAATTAACATTGACAATTCCCGCGAAAAAAAGCGAGAAAAGTCGTTGGAAAGAGATAAGGAGAAAATTTGTGGTTCTCTCGCGTCGCGGGCGAGTCGGATTCGTTCAGATGTGTATGCGGGGGGCAAGAAATAGAGGGGCGGCTGGGAACGAAGCGGAAAAGGAATACAGCAAGTCAGCGACCGTGAGCGATAAGCTGGAGCACGGCGACGTATTAAAGGAAGATCGCCTTCCACGTTCGACATTGGACGAAAAGATTGCGAAAATAAGAGAAAAAAGGTGAAGAGTGTCGCAAAGGATGAAATAGGTCGAGAAAAAAATGAAGTAGTTCGGCTGGAGAGTGATGGATGGCAGAGAAGAAAGAGAGAAGAAGGAACCAGAGTACACACAGATGCGGCTACGTGTTGGATGCTCGTAAGAGACTAAATCCTCATATTTATGGAATGATCCTCTTATCAGCAGGCACACCCTCATCTCCCGCGGGAGAGAGAGAGAGAGAAAGGGGAGAAAGAGGACGCTGCAGCCCGCGAATGGAGAGTTTGCCCCATCTCGCCCCTCCTTACCGATTTGCCCAGGCGCGAACCCCCAACACCCGTTCTCATAATGCCTCGCGTGTAATCAGAGTCGACGCCTCCTCGGAATTCCTCTCCGTATCAGAAAGTGGAAGGACGAAAAACGAAGAGTCATGCTTAATTATTGCGGTCGGAGAAAGACGACGGGGTTACGGATCGAGTGGGTTGGAAAGGAGAAAGACGGCGAGGGAGAGAGGGAGGGAGGAAAAAGGAGAGAGGGGGGGGAGGAAAAAGGAGAGAGGGGGGGGGGGAGGAAAAAGGAGAGGAAGGGAGATAATAGGCGAACACCGAAAAGAGAAGGAACGGTGTCGAGCCTCGCCCAGTCGATAAAACGAAACCTGCGCACGCCCTACATCGTAGAGCGGCTTTAGTTCCTTAATAACCGATCAGAAGGAATTGTTTTGATGCGTTTAATGCGCGCTTTAGCGGGTTTTATATGGCGGATTATCATCGCTGAAGAGTAGCGATACTCGTTTCGGAAGTTTATAGTCTCCGGAATTAACCTATGCCCCTCAGAAGCTAATGTCTTAATGCTACGTTTACATTTACGGTGATAGTTACGCGTGATATTCGGCATAACCATAACTAAGTTACTATAGCACGTCCGTCCATTAAATAAAAGCATATACATTTTAAAACTGAATGTAGGACATTTTTAGTGCGGAGAAAAATATGGCAATATAGTCTTAAGAAGTTTTTCAGTCGTTTACAACGATTTGAATGTTTGAAAAGAACGGTTTGCTTGCATAGTGAATGCCATAAATATCGTTGGATCATTTCAGAAAAGAATTTGCTTATACTTATTACTATACACAGAACTTTTACTTTTAACACGTTTTCTTTGCAATCTTCCAGAGACGTAGATGGCAGATATGGCACCTATGGAAAAATATTAGTAAAGAACCTAGTTATGTAGAATATATTATTTTTCTGCGTTAAAAAATATTTTATTACAAACAATTTTAACATTTAGGAATTAAATACTTATTTATGGGAACGCCACCTTCGGTATATCCTAGATACGGCACTGTTCTCTTCAATATGAACTCCTAATGGTTTCATGTATAAAAGTTATCGACCAGTGACGTAAGACAAATATTTCCTCTGACCATTCTTCCACTTTTCCTTCTCCACTTTTCGTAATTACCTCCATTCTCTTCATGTATTGGTATTCTACTATAGGAATATAAAAAACGATACATATTTAATTCCGTGGGATGGTTCCAGGCGCTTTTGTTTAAGTTATAAAAACAATGCATTTTTATGTTTCACGCGATCGATCGATTTATGGAAATTTTCATTAAAAATATTGTTAGGAGTCAAATTTAAAGCAGGTCCGAACGATACGTTTCATACAACTGCCATGTCTATTTTTACGAATATAAAACCTTTATCAATTGGCAAAAACATTAAATTTATTCTTTCCTAAAAGTTATCTAATTTGAAACCTTTATTTTCAGTTTTGACCCAAAACTCATACAATTGTTATTACATATTCTAAAATTTATAACGTGAGCCTTGTATCTTAGTTTATATAGCCGGTCAATTATGTCCATGAGATAATTGTGTTTATAAATGCAAACGGCGGTGTATTAATTAGGTCAGCGGCCACAAACTCAGTACAAAATGTGCGGGTTAATGATAATATTATTTTGCTTCAAATGTAATGAGTCCAATATTGTTCCACGAGTTAAAATTAATGCAACCACTGCATACGTAACATACACACAGATTTTCATTTAGATATTTAGAGGTGGAAGGAAATCATGAGATGGCGTATTCGTCTTTTCAAATGAAGCGCTTGAAAGGCGCTATGCCTCGAAGCGGGGATCGACATCTTCAGCAATCGAGGAAACGAGACAAAAATTGATGAGCTACCCCGAAAGCGATCAATGCATCAACAAGGCATGAATTATTTAGTAGCCTCAAGACTGGTAATAATGATTTACACGCCGCCATTAGAAACTATGTCCATTCGAAATAGCGCATGCAATGGGTTCCATATATAACAATTCCCACTAAAAAAGATAATGGTTTCCATATTCACTGAACAGCTCATAGGATATGAAACCAAAAAGGGATTTATTTCTTAGCATTAGAGGGCCAAGTGAAGGAACCGGTGCAACGCGCTCTGTCAGAGACAAAGTGGCAGCCAATGGAAGAGTGGGGCAAATGGCCACAGATAATAAAAACGAAGGTACCGACTCTTCGGAAACTCATTTATTCGGCGCTGTGATTAAGCTATGAACAAATTATCATAGAATTCTTGAAAAGACGTACAATTATTAATTATGCTGATACAGTGCGTCTGCTAAAAAATTGTTTATTTTCTTATAGGACGTCTGACGAAATGTACGGTATAAGAATGTCATTATGTCTAAAGTCATCGTCAGTGAACTGTACGCGGATACTTTCTGTTTATAGGTTAAACTGGGTTCTCCACATTCTCCTCTCATCTTCAATATTTTTAATTTAGTGATAACTTTTTTATCTTGAAGCCGTCATTCAAGTGAAGTCTTTTCATTCCTCTTTTGCCTTTTTCCTTAAATCACACAATTGATAGTGGAGTATCACCTCGGGAAATGCCTGATCCAATTCATCTTCCTCTGCGTAATGTATCATAATATCACTTTCGTTATTTCTATTCTTCTTAACAGTTCCTAATTTCTCGATTAATCCTTCTATAACTTCTGAATCCTACTCTATGTCCACGTTTATAATATTTATAACTAATTTATAAAAGCATATTAAATTTACGAGAAATGGTAAGGATTGAACAAGCAAGGCGTAGTGTTCCTGTTTATAATAAGGGGACATACCAGGAATTGCGTCGATAATGTATATCGTAATATAGTTAATACAGAAACAATTAGGAAAATTGTTTTTATGCACATTATTATAGATTTTCATTACCTGCATTTAACTACGTATAAGACAGTGTATTCGAGAAGATTAAAATTACAAAATAAATGTATTCTATAAAATAGGCATGTTATTAAATTATTGTTAGATTTATTTACCTAAACTTTGAAATAAAATGTCCTATACGAACATATTTTTGCGGCTATATATTTTTTCAAACCAGCAAATTAAATGCTCATATCTACTATTATTTTAAGTTCAGTTAATATCAAATTGAAACAAACTATATAAATGGTAATTGAGATAAACACAATAACCATAAAAAGAATGGAAAACCCCGATTTAAATTTCGGGAACAAAGCAGCCGTGATCGGTGAGGATTCACCGATGATAAACTGTGTTCTTAGTTAGCATTCAATAAACTTCCATTTACGACGGTAAGACAACCTCCATAATTCGCTTTTTAAATTAATATGTTTTAGGTTATGCAGATTAAACTAAACAATAAAACAAAGATTCCCATTTCTGTTTTAAAAGCGAAATTTTAAATTCGAAGACCTAAGAGAACAACATTTAGCGTGATTCCACACATATTATATAACTTGGCTCGACAAATTTACTTGATCATAAAACGAAAATTAACGCTGATATTATCTTGTTTCTCATAGTGTTTCGGAGTTATAAACAATGTTGTTACACAAGTGACACCCCATTAATTTATTATATGAAATTATTATTTAGAATAAACACTCAAAGCAAAGAAATACACACAACAACCTAGATAAATTCTTCAATAAATTGATCGATTAATCGTGTTAATGCAAATTGAAATTTTAACACAATTCAGAAATACTGCGGCATATACGCTGCGAGGCGTCGGGAACTTCCGCTTCTTCGGATGTTTTCCTTTCATATTAAATGTGTTCAACCTACATTTCCTCGTCAAATAAAAATTCTTACTCAAGCTACTGGCAAGTAAACAAGCTCCACCGTTGCCCTCTTGGCACGCAAAATCTGCCACATTCTCCTCTCTCTGCAGCAGCCGCGAAATGAGGAGCCATGCCGTGGGGAAGCCGCGCGTTCATCCTTTTATCAAGATCTGCGTATCGCATCCGCTCTCGAGCGCTAGAATGTTGTTGCGGCAGCCTCGGATCCATAGCGACCTGCTCGTGCAGCCGTGGTCAATTAACCGCTCCATTTCTCTATTGATAAACACTGAGAGGCCGATAACAAGGCAGGGCGAGCGGGAATTAATAAGGGCTCGCGAGAAGATGCCTGGAAAACAACAAAAACGCTACAAAATTTAATCTTCGTTTGTCCTAATCATAATAATTATTTCGTCATAAACGAACCCGTGACATAGTTTCAATGTGACCTACAGCAGTGGTTCTTTTTCCACTTGCGTCTCACCTACCACTTTTTCAAGAAACCCTGGTCCCACTATAATAAAATCTGATGTGGCCAACACATGACTTTCTCCATATTTGGGGTATAGATATTTAAATTATTATGAATAATATTACTAGGCAAAATTATTATTTCGTATCATAAAAGCAGACACGTCCTTGTTGCCGTAAATTACGTATATTTTGAATGTTTACAGAATTCACCGCTACATGGTGTTGGCGCTGTATACTGGTATTAAGATAAAGCGAAATATATCCGAAATGGATGGTTCTACGAAAATTAGTTTCAAACAAAACTTGGAAGAAATATTATTCTCTATAACTTTGGTCCTTACGAAGATTACCAATAACGATGTTGTTAAGGAGATATTTAACGGAAACCGAAAAACCGGTTATCTATAAATAACTCCTAAACAATAACTCCTATAGAAAATTGTTTCAAATGAAAACTGTAGGAAATTACATTCTCTATAACCTTTGTATAGATTTGTATATACAATAATGATGTTTTAACGAAAAAATATCGCAATAACCGAATCGGGTTTCGAATAAACCTCGACTTCCGGTTATCCGTTATTGTCCAAAAACTAATCAGTTCTTTGTGCTCATGTTAAAGTGTTAAATATGAAGTTTGGTAACAATATGGCACGTACTTTTTGAGTTAGAGCGCCCACAGTAACATACACACACAGACATCATTCCGAAAATAGTCTAAACGTGTTCTAGGGACCTCAAAACATGTATTTCCGTTGAAATCTCGAAGTCGATTTTTTTCATGAATACAATACTTTCCCATTACTACGTATGGAGAAAGTAATAAGGAAAAACCTCACTCTTTCTAATAAATATATTTCTACGTTTATAAGCATATAAGTAGTATATTAATAATTGGTAGACATTTTTAAGGATTTAAAAATTGTAATAATATTTTAAATAATTTCACTGTATAAATTATGAACAAAAACAAAATTGTTATTTTAACAGAAATAAGACAAAATTTTTGTTAATGAGAAACCTGGGATTATGTTTCATTGACAAGCATATCTGTTCTTGGAGTAATACTTGAAACACCGAGTCGAAGTGTTGATTCAAGATGAAGACGGTTTTCGTTTTTTGTTTTTACATTTCCCATGGCAGAGATAGTATTCTCGCAAAGACATTTAGAAGGAAAGGATATTAGTTTATTAATTGCTCTTCCACCAAGTTATTCATATTCTTCCTCCACTTTAAGCCAGAAGGTAAACTCTTAAATAATGCTTCCAATATAGGATCGCTTCCTAATTCAATGAGGCTGTCTAGTTGTGAGACTGAAAGTGACAGCTTATTCGTTTTACAGCCAGAATGAATGAACGGATCTATTACACACAAAAAACAATTCTTGGATCATTTTCAGACGGAAAATATTTATTGAATTTGGCTTCAGGTATATCCAAATGTTCTGAAACAAGCTTATTAATAGTTAGTATTAACGCCACCCTCTGTTTTCTCTACTACCTCTGAAAAGCAATGAAACATATAACATCGACCTTTTTCTTCCAAACAATTTATTTTCGTACACTTCTATCTTAGTTGCAAGGTGGAAGGTAGAAGCCATTGGACTTTGTATATGCACATTTAGTTAATTTCGAAGCGAAAATATCTGCCATATATGCCAATTTTGAAACTCAATCGAACAAATCTGCTAGTTTTGATATCTTTAGAACTGATAACCATATTTCCTCTCTAAGTTCAAAGACACGAGATAACACCTTGCCACGCGACAACCATCTAATTTCTGCACCCATCTCTTCACAAAGTACTTTAAACTAGCTATACCCCCGCATAACATACGCGGCCTAGTGTTTTTGAACACGTTTATTTGGAAATATAACTAAGGCATTTATATTTATTGCCATGACTTCGGGTAGAACTAGGGAAGTGTTAGGCGCTATTCGTATTGGAAGTAGATTTAGTGCGAGCGTTTTAATGGGAACGTTTTGCAAGGAGGCAGTCAAAAGGGGGTGGGGGTCAAGCCGAGAAGATGGGAGGGATCACAGTCGCGGAGAGGGGAAGAGGATTGGAAAGAAGGGGCAGAGGAGGATGGGGGAGGGCATTTGAGCACGGAGAGGACGAAATGAATGTTAGTCCCGTTGGAAGAATTTTTCAACTGTTGAAAACAAACGTAAGGCTTTATATATAGATAGATAGATCGATAGACTAGCTGCCCATTCAGCTCCGAAATCGGAGCTCTGTTAGCACCGCGTCGTTGTGTTAGCTGCCTATAGAGCTCTGTGAGACTGGAGCTGTGTGAGTATTAAAATATATAAGCAGGACCTCCACTGCCCAACCCACGCGCTCCCGACACGCGCCGCCGCGCACTGACGCTCGCACCAAGCAAAGAAGTTATCGTTTAAAACTAACCCATAACCACCTTATGGTATTAAATTACAGGCATTTTGAATTGGTAAATGTAAACCAGATCCGTGGGCCTATTTCCGTTAATAAAAACAAAAAGCTAAGAAAGTGTACAACGTATCACAAATAGGCGCGTTTCGTGCAATGGGATATTAGAAAGAAATTATATACCTGTACGTGAGGGAAATAGCGTTTTTAAGTTCTTTTCTTCATCATAAATAATCCATTTTCTTCCTATTTAAAAATAGTGCATGCACACGTAAGGAAAAGAAACGTTTCTTTGTGAGATTGTTTATGTTAACAACAATGAAGAAGTAACAATGCAAGAAATGTTCGTAAGTTCAACTAGATTTAAGACATTCTTGTTCGATTTTCTAGATAACGGCAACTCCTAGCATAAAAAAGTATAGGAAAGGAAATACTCTTCTTTATTAGTTCTCCAACTTTTATTTGAAAAATATTTTGATATAAGAAATACTTTACGAGATATGACGAAAATTACTTTTTTGTCACCAGTAAAGTGGTACCCCTGATTGGAGTACGCGATTCATTTGTGCGATTTTCATATTATATTTTATAGTAAGTACTTAATATCAAATTTTATGAATATCCGTTCGGTAGAAGCCGAGAACGAACGTGCGGAAGGACGGACGGACGGACAAACGGACCGACCGACGATAATAGGCGCTCACGCAGGAAGCGATACGCGCCTAAAAAAGGAGAATATAATTATTTTACTTACGAAATAGGTAAGGCTTCAGTATTCAAATGATGAAAGAAGATTCAAATAACTGTTTACGTTGTTATGTACCTATACAGAATGACGTTGCTACAACAATAATTTCGATGCTTAAACAAAATGTGAAGCGAATTCGCTATTCTTCCGCCTATTTGAAGGCTTTATCGACGATAATTGAATCGAAGGCAACAATGAGAGTCGCCTTGCCAACGCCTGGAAAGAGTACGAAAAATCCACAAAATTTAGAAAAAGAATGCGTATTTCTGAAAAATTTGACCGTGTAACATGTAAAAATCGCAATAATAAGATAGTATAGAGTTTTAAACGTCGAATAAAGCAAAAACAAAGAAAATCGGTCCATATTTACGTATGTTTATAAATGAAAGAAAAAAACCTTGCACTTTGGGGGATGTGACACACATTACTCAATTAATATATATCGTAAATCGATATTCGGCTGTTTAGTGCATTGGTTTTCATAAGATTTACAATATCATAATAGCCGATAGATATTTCCCTTGATTTTGAACATTTCCCAGAAAAGGAAATCGGAAGGTAGTAAAAAAGATAAGACACCAAGTGACGTATTCGTTCATTCGTTCCTTTAGGTCGGAGGACGGGGTAATTAGGAAGGGTTAGGCCGTCAAAGGAAACTCGGTTGCGCCCCTGCCGCACTAGCCCGCTGGGGTCTGGGGAGTTTCGTGGGCGAGCGGGAGACATTTGCAGGAGAGCTGAAAATCTTTGGAACTGCTTTTATGATCGTATTTCCCGTCTCTACTTCGGTCTTTGACATGGATTTGCAAAGAGCTTTATTTTGTTCCTTTCCCAATGGTGACATGAAACCCCAGATAGACATAAACTGCCGGGAAACCTATATACAGCCATTTGTAGTCGGTATTATTCTTAGAAAGCGCATTTGGAAATACCAGTTTATCAATCCGGATAGTTATTACTAGACCATTCTTTTGCAGCAACATTTCCGCAGATATTCGCTCAGTTTCAATCACCTGGTTACTCGAGGGAAGACAAGGGGAAAACCAAACTCCGGTATTTTTCAAAAATATGTCCAATATACATATGGTGCAAAACACATTTCACAAACTTTCTCATGCAAGAATCGTCTTGATAATATGTTAGTTACCTATGGTCGCTTTATCGCTACGGTATGCTAGCAGTGGGACGTCGGAGGGGAGGAAGAGGCGCTACGGCCGGCGTAATTATGAATTTTTAATTAGGGGAGAGGGAAAAAATCTTTAGAATGGTAGGTCGAATAGTAAGCAACAAACACAGCGCTTTGTTGCGCCCTTTTATGAGGAAGCTCTGCACCGTCTATCCGGTAGGTCGGTTTCCGATGAAGACAAAAATGAAATATGAATCACCCCACCGCATATAAAATGCTATCAACCTACGAGGTACTCGTAATTATTCGAAGACGCTGAGTCGTTTACTGATAATTATAATCTGTATTGAAGTTTCCATTACACAGGATTATTTTCAGGTCATACGGACCACAAGGTAAAGTTCACGAGAGTGAGAGGAAGTTTTTATTCGACACTCACCTTCGGAGCAAAAGACCCGTTTGGTTGGCCTCTGAAGGGAGACTGTGTGGTATCCAGGTTTGCACTGGCAGAGGGCGTTGTGGTTGACTTGGATGCAAGAAGAGTACTGGTCCGTAAAACTGCAAGACCTCTCGTAGAAGCACTGATCGCCCAGTCGCAGCGCTGTCACGGCATCGTGGTGAAAATGAGATAGAAAACACAAGGTCAAAGGACAAATAGTCAAGAGAAGCGAATTTAAATTACGCTCATTGAAATTACCGGTCACTGACGCAGTGGTGAGGAAAAGGGAAATAACTAGAGGATGGCTGCTAAACCTGCTAGCAATGTATTATTTGTTCAGGCAAGGGGTCTCAAGCTTAAATCGGGCAAGGTCCAAATAAATAATGTCGAAATGCAATATTCAATCATTGTTAATTTAAGCAAAAATTGACGCAAATATGTTTTTCAAAAATTACGCACAATTTCTGATTATAATTTTTTACAAAGCCCTGTGCCTCTTAATTCCCCCATTTTCCTCTTATCCACACTTCTCTTCCGTAATCATCAATTTCGCGTTTCTTATGTTGCCGTTTCTTTTGGAAGTTATTTAGAAAATTAAAGATATTCCATTCTATTTTGCAAAACGACAGTATCACGAGAATAAGGCCAAGTATACTAGCATAGCCATTGCTGAGATTCTGCTTTAGTATTTTGATTACGCCTAAATGTTTACCTCGAGCGAAATGTTGCGCGAAACCATCTTCATTATTGATTTAAATTTTCATCCATTGGTAAAGGTCTTGCTTTATATCTTGAGCTTCTCATAAGCACAAGGAATTGGCTGCACGATTACATACCAAAACACAGTAATTATTTTTAGCCTTAGAGACATATGGCTGAGGGAATTTATCTTAGGTCAGAATGAAAAAATCTTGCTATTTTGTTTCACGAAACTCTTGGCTTAGTTATCACGCTAGAGATTAATTAGATCCGCTCTTAAATGTTCTTTTGCCTTTAAAAATGATGCAAACAAAATAAATCAGGTTTCAACATTTGTTATAATCTTTGAACCTGAACTGCACATGAGGCAGAAATATTTCTCTTCCTATTCTTGTTTGTTTTGGATTTAAGTTGCAGAAAAAGAATAAATGCGACTCAATTTGATTTTCTCACTTTCGTGTCTTAACCTTTAATGCCTTAATATTTTTAAATATTTCAGTAACTGATTTTTTTGCCTTAAGCTCTTTTTGTGAGGATTCGAGTAAGAAGTCACATCCATAAAGGAAGCCCAATCGGTTTTCTATGGCTTATCAATGAAAGCTTCGGTATTTTTCCTTTACTCTTTCATAATGTTTGTATCTATTTCTAAATACAACGCAACATTCTTTCAAGCATTATTCGAAATAATTATAAAGTTTATGGGTTTCCCAGTGCGTGATTCATTGATGTTGCTGAAAGATATCACAAGTGGATGTGCCTCCGGACATCAATAAATGTGTCACTTAGTAGATTTGCTCATCCGCTATTTTAACATTACAATGATAGTTAAGTTTGAGTTAAATGATCTCAATTACTAACGTTCTTAAATTATAAGCAAATATTTAATTATTTAACAAATGTTTCTCGCTATTAAAATTCCAGTTGTAAATCTGCGGAATGACAAGCTTTTATAAAAGAATATAGTTAGTTAATTGCCCATGCGTAACAAAACTAGAGGGACCCTTTTAGAGAATGTCTACTTCATGAAGCGGATAATAGCTTAACCCGATTTGGGCCTTTCACTGACGGACTCACAAACTGGCTAGGATAGAAGCACAGACACAAACTCTACTACTCTCAAGTCGCGCATTTGAACCCTGCCGAGGACACAAACGTTTCTCTGCCAATGATTTTAAGACGACTTATCAGTATATCAACGATTAAATGTTTCCTTGAGCATCATGAACTTTTGAAATGAAATTGATGAGGAAGAAATTCATTGCATGAAAAAGGTTGGTAACTGCTGTTATAAAAAACCGTCACCACTTGAAATTTTTAAAACTGCCTCGCATAAGTTTTTCTACAATCGTTTCTTATGAGAGTGCGCTGAAATTTAATGTACGTATCGTAAATACCAAGTAGATTATTTTTATTTTAGTTTTAAAAACGGAAACGCTCTTTATCACATGGAAATTGTATTTGGCGGCGGCAGTTAAAAATATTTATCGGTTAACGCGGTTGTTCTTCGAAATAAATCTTCACTAAAAATAAACAATGTAGACTGCAGAGAGAGTTTCTAAAGTCAATTCATTAACCGGAAATAAATTAAAATAGACTTCTTATACCTTTCTTATCGTTAGGACCTTTTCAGAGAACTTGACTAACCACATCTGATAGCTATAACCAAAGAAAGGATGACATTCTTCATCGCTTTAAAGATTCTAATATGTATGAAAAGGGGTCTGACGAGGAAAAATATGTAAGTTGTGGAAATAATAACTAATGGAAAACCTCCACATCCGCACTACGTTTGGATGTTTGTCCTTCCGCATGTATAGATATTTTATTGCGCTTATAGCGAAAGAAAAACTCATAAAATAACCAGACAGTTTAGATCTTAGTTTAAATCACGGCACAAGGAAAACAATCTCGTGGATTTGCGTCGTGTTCTTCACAGTAAAGGCACGGACGGAGCACCTGAGCATGGGTATTTATACTAATGGCGGAGAGAAACGTGAGCGCTCATAAAGAGAGAGAGAGAGAAAAATATGCGCCAGCGCGTCTGGCTAAGGAATAATGATCCGTATGCTGGCTTAGATGAACTGGCCAACCACTGCTTGAAAATCCGAGGGGATGAAGGTGAGTTGGTAAAGAGGACATTTTTCATCAGGAAGAAGGAGGTTAAAAGGCTAGAAAAACTTATCTTTCACCAAGATAATTTTTAAATGAAAAATGCCTGTTGATATTAAAGAAGATAGTCACAAACTTCCCTTTTTAATTCATGAAAACAAACTCATAATCAAGAACTCAAAAAACCTTTAAGTATCCAGTTATTGCATTTTTTACGAGTTAAAATGTTTATGAAAAATATTAATATCTTATATGCCAGAAATTTATGCTTATTAATACCAAAAAGATATTCGAATAGATATTCAAATTACGCAAGTTTAGGGTAAAATAATTGGTGGATCACTTTGACAGTTGATACAAAATAGATTGCACAAATTTGTTTATTTATTGATTGTTATCCTACTTTAAATAATGGAGCAATATGAACTTATTCATTTTAAAAGAATACGCGAAAATCGTAAGCTTTATCAAATCGCTCGCCTTTTTAATAAATTACCCAAAGCTGCTGACTCGCCATTAAGCTATCTCCTTCTATATGGAAATATATTAATTCAAATTAGTAATCAATTCAATATCCGAAGTTCACAGCCAATTCTTTAATTTTGGTCATTCTCTTACAATTAGTCAGTCGCGCGGGAAGATGCAGTATTATGAGTCGCGAAAGATCAATGTTATCGCAAAAATATTCATCCATTAAAACTTTATTGGAAAGATTAACTGTTAAAACGTCTCTCCTTCATTTTATTGAAAATTACTTGAAATATATAAAGATGCACTATTATCCTTAAATATTCAAACCTTTAAAATAAATTCGCTTTTCTTTTCTAATTAAATTCTCTGTCCTCAAAGTCTGTAAATTTTACATTAAAATGAATCTAGCAGATAAAGCTCCTGTATGTCACCTTTCCAAATGTCTTCATTTTACTTTTGTTCCTTGGATAAGATTTGCATCTCCTTCTGAAAATCATTTCTTTCTTAAATCATTTGCAATGCACTGACTGCTAAACCGGGAAATTTTGTATTTATTTAGCAATTCACCAGATATTATGCATTCAAGTTGGGCGAATTCCCAAGGCTATTTACTCGAACTGGAAACTTGAAATTTCAAGTGAACTACCGAATGTTCTGACCAAGTGATATGAAATTTTTCGTGTAAAATGTAACAGGAATCCATTTAGAATGCACATAGTTAACAGAGACAAAGAAACCTTTTTTAAGATATGAAATGACAAGTTAAATAATGCGTTGGTAAAAAAATGCAGAAAATTAATAAATCGCCTTGCATAAAATTGTAACGCATGATTCGCATATGGTCAGGGCGCACAAGTAATCAGAAAGATCCATGCACGGCAAAGCTCCAACAAGGACTGAGACGTCATAAGTGGTCATAAAGTGGTAAAGGTCAGCATCTCCTCTTTTGCTTCGAAAATACTGAACGGGGACCTATTAACCCCACGCGATTAATTAAGGAATTATGGACGTGCAATCGATACGTTGGCTACACAGCGATGAAGGTTTAATACCGCAACTTCCATTGAAGACCTCATTATTTCCTTCTGCCCGAAAATTTCTTACTTTAAGTATCCTTATTAAAGCAATAAAAATATAATATGCACTTTAGAAGTAATACCCCGTTAAAATGTAAGAGCTGCGAGAAAATGTCGTCAGGTAATTACAGGAAAAAAATGCACGTCACAACCGCGGCCGCCATTCGTATTAATAACTAATATCTCTAAGATTTGTGGCATGACCCATATTTTATCCCCGATCGTCCTTTGGAAAAATTTTCTCCGCATAAATCACGTTTACAGATAAGGCGGAAAGCGGCAGAGGGAGATATTTTTAAAGAGTGAGAGAGGAAAGAGAGAGAGAGAGAAAAGAGAAGGAAGAGAAAAAGATGGAGAGAAAGAGAGGTAAAGAGATCTGCACAATCAATAAGAGTGCGCCATCAATAAGGAGCAAAAGCAGCAGAATGCTATCAGCCCACGCCCAGTTTCCAGGAGTGTTTGGAGTGGAGGGTGTGTGTGTGTGTGTGTGTGTGTATGTGCGCGCGCGTTGAGGCTATTTGCAGTGAGGGAGGCGAGTCTCCATCACCTGAAAGGAGGGCGCAACAAGTAAAGAGAAGGGAGAGGTAATATAAAAAATGGTAGGTTTCGGGGGAAAGCGAAGGACATGGAGAGAATAGGAACAAGCGCAGAGAGAATTTAAAGATTAAAGGAGTTAAAGAGAAAGACATAAAGGATGAGAGGAAGATAGATGGAGAGTTGAGATTTGAACATTGAACGCGAAACGCCAAGTTTAAGGAAAACGACCGCACGAAGGGGAAATTAAGCTGCTCGTAAGAACCGAGGTATGCCGAAATGAAATAATTAATGTTTCCGAGAAAACCGGTTGAGAATGCTATACCGGAGAAACGATATCATTTTTAAAACCTGTCGTACTTTTTCGGCGATTTTTTGCCAAAGTAAATAATAAATTGGTCACAATGGTATTTAAACGCTCTTGGGCAGAGAGTTTCCCGCCAAACCATAAAGAGGAAAAAAAATCGTTAACGCGACTCCTAAAGAAATACAAAATAATCCCTTCAGAAACGTGATTCTTCGTTTTGCAATTTCATGTGAAGTTTCTGTTTATTAATAATAATTCTTAACAACTCTTAGTTTTCGCCGAAATATGACCTTCACAAGGTATTCAACAAAGCTCACTTGCCAACGACGGTGAGGAATAAAAAAATTATAAAATTGATTTAGAGTTTTCCATACAATTATAAAGGTGCAGAACGACCATCAAAATTAAAACCTCTACATCTCACTTCATCGTAAGTGGATTGCGATGACTTTATGGAATCAAAAATATTGGCCCTGATTGTATCACGTGACTGAAATACCTCGAAGAAGCTTCAAATTTCCCTATATACAAATTAAGCAAATTTTTCTCTCTGAGAAATACAGTTACCTAGTTAAAATCTGTATATTATTATCCGTTAAAATACTATTTTAAATTTCCTATAGTGCAATACGGTGAAAAAACGAAAGTACTTTCGAATTATCAATAAGTTTAAATGAAAAAATGACATGTCTTTCGAGTAATAGACTAAAATCAACACTCATTGCTAATGAAGGCATATAAGTGAATGCATTCGTACAAGACGTTTTCAATAGTAATAATGAAGTATTGTGCTTACAAACTTAAAACTTGCCTCATGTAGCATTCTTTGTGTTTAGATTTCCACCCTCGAAGTCTATCACAATTGTTTGCATTTCTATTCAACACCATAGCTCTTCTCTTCTTGTTTGCGCTAAGACAGCGCCGAGGGCATTTTAAGCCATCCCTCACTCACTCTCTCTCTCTCTTTCTCTTCAGAAGGAGAGGAAACGCAAAGAAACTTTCTTTCGGGAGAAAGGGGAACGATGGAAGAATAAGGACAGAACAAGACGTCCTTTTCTCCATAATTCGATTCGACACTTATAATTGGCTGACTTTTTTCTTTGGCTGACTTCAAATTTCAGAATATGAAATGCCATATTTTCTCTCAAGAAGGAATATGTCTGTCTGAAATATATTTTCAAAGATCATTGGGGTAATTTTCCGATAAATCGGTTTTGAAAATTTAACAAGACTGCAATTACCTTAGGGATGAAAATCCCTTATTTCGATTCTCGCATCAATAGATATATCCGAACAAAAGCAAGAGATAAAGATATGAGATTTATAACAGTATAAACGCACGTAGCGTATTATCGTTGAGAGCATCCCTTCGCATATTGTGATGATCACTAAAATCAATATTTTAAAAATATAGAAGCATTAAGATAACTTCAATAAAACCCTGGATCAACTCAAATAAGTAAAATAACATAAGTATTGAGTGCATGCGAGTAAGCACATGCAGGTTCCGTTATTTATTTTTAGTCGGTTTTTATAAATGATTAAGAAACATTTTAAAGCAAAACGTTTGAACAAAAAGTTCCTTAAACACCGTTTAAACTGTTATAAACACCGTTTAAACTGTTATAGAAATCTCATATGATTCATTTAATCTTCAAAGAGCTATATGGAAGTGGATTTTCCTCGTATTTTTCCTCTAATATGTTCACGAGTAATAAAGCTTTGGTTCCACGTATGAGACTACTATACATTAAACGTAGTCTATGACTAAGGACTGCTGTTCATCCAATACAATTGTTCTCTGGACGTTTATTTCCAAAGATTCGCCTTTTTGGGCACGCTTCATTTTACATACGATGCTATTTGTTGACGCAATTCAAAGATTCAAGGAGACGCCCATTGACGTCATATGAGCCGCCGGTTGGTCAACCCTGTTCTTTACTTTGATTTGTATTTTAATGTTAGGAAAAATTCTACCTCCTATCTTTCCAGTTTTCTTTTGAACGCTTCAGCGCCCCTTATTTCTTATATAAGTATGCCCATATTTTCGTGGCAACTTCACATTTGATTTTTGTAACATATTTGGTTACACAAACACACACTCATACACATATCAAATATATGGAATAACTAGCAGAAATTCCCGGCGTTGCCCGGGAAAATTTGGTTCAAATCCGATCGGGATTCTAGATGATACATGGTTTTAAGAATTCACTCGGCTACCGTTTTGAATAAAACGGGCAGAGAGAAATAAAAAACAACGTACGAATTATTTCTGAGAGCCCTCCACAATCGTACCAAATTTGATTCAAATCAATATTAGGACTTCGGAAAATACGCGTAGTTTAATCAGTAACCGCCGTCCAATTACGGATAAGGAAGTAGTCGTTTCCCACCTTTCTCACTGTGTATATGATGTAGAGTTACCTGTTCTTTGAGAACAGAAAGTTTATGAGAACAGTTATTTTATTGAACAGTTTAGGCATCAGAACAGTTCGAAAAGAACTGTCCCGTTCCTTCTGACCCATCTCTAGATGGCAATGCATTAGCTTTTTGTACAATTAATATAAAACATTTGGGATTAAAAAGTAGCCTACGACCTTCTTCTTTGTGAAGAAAGTATTTGTTGAAAGTTTGATTATACTAGCTTTAACGGTGTGGAAATGTATAGATGCACAAACAAACAAACTTTCATAAATATATAGGAGATTGATCTTACACTTGTATTGAAAGTGACAAATATCAAATTTGAACATCCTAAGTTAATTTACTCGAGAGTTATCGTCGATAAACCAAATCGATGCCCCCCAAACCCCCACTTAAAATTTTTTTTGAGATACATCACATAGCCTATATTTTAAGCTGGACCAATCTAAAGATACGCTGCAAGTTTCATAAAAATTCGACCAGCCGTTTTTGGTGATGCGGTAACAAACAAACAAACAAACAGACAGACAGACAACAATTCTGCAAACCGGTTCAAACGTCTTCTTGTGATGCAAAACACACCAAAAAAGTAAAACCCCGACAAAAAAACAAATGTACAGACAGAGGTTACAATTTTATTTATATAGAAGAAAGCGAAAGTAAAAGGACAGCGTACGCGGAAAAATACCGGCAGGGTATTAATTAATGATTTCTCATATAATTTTTCTTTAAAGGTTTACATTTCCCTTAAAGGGATCTGATAACGTGCAATTTCTTGATTAGGAAAATAAATATTTAAAACCGCGGTGTATATTCGTTTTTTAAAATGTCATTTTATGAATATGTGTGTGTGTGCGTGTGTGTGTGTGTATTACAGGCAAAGTGTATAATCCAGGCATTCTATACAATGCCTAGGCAATGTATAGAATGCCTGGCAGTTTTTAGGTAAAGTATGAATTATAAGAGTTGTGATTTGATATTTTACACTTTACCTATGCATTCTATATAATTCCTAGGTATTCTATACAATGCCAATATTTACGAGCACAAAAATATTGAAACACAAATACGTCGTTTATTAAGACATAATTATTATTAAATACAAGTAATCAAGGTTTATGAAGTGATACAACAGCATAAGATTATATGTAAGTGATAATTAGAAGAGAAAACAAGACATTTCTATTTACAAAAGTCACAATGGAATATCTGTTGCAAAAATTAATTTACCGATACGGTGTGCTGCAAGAAACGGGCTAAACTGATTTTTAATCAACATCCTTATAATATTACACAAACGTCTGCTGTTGCAGTTAATAGTCGTCGAGGTGATTTGCATTGTTGCCGCTTTCGGATAGGATAGGACTATACGAAATATGTAATGTATAATAAAGTGCTTCAATAAAGAATAAACAAAAATTATTAAAATGAATTTAATGTTAGCTATGCTTCATGTACCTTCAGAAAGCTAACAGATATTTTCATTATTTGATATCTTGCAAGATCGCTCTGCAGGGGCCACACATAGGGTTACCAGGCGTCCAAATTTCTCCGGACATGTCCGAGTTTTTCTACTGTCCGGAGACGTCCGGGCGGGATTTTAAATATTGCCCGGGGTTCTAAAGATTTGTGTTAAGGTAGGGGCAGGAGAGACAGAATGTCTGTAACATACATATTACAAAAATATTTCGTGGCTCAGCGCTACAAATTTCTCACCCTTCTTAATTATGCAACTAATTACGTAAATAAATCTATTAGCTACAAAATATTTTTAATCTGAACGTTAATCTTAAAGTTATGAGGCACCACGAGTGTAGTTTAATTCGTCATACAGCTTAGGTGTTCAAATGAGATCTTCTACTTATCACAAATGATGAAAACTTACGCACACTATTTTATTATGAAATTGTCCTTTTATTTCGTAGCGTGGATAAAAACTTCATAATTTCGATGGTTTATTCGTATAATCAGCTGAGAATAGAGTAGGAAAATGGGTTAGGGGAGTGTCAAAGAATATTTAAGAGGAAATGTGGCGCCATCTTATTCCCTGTCCCGCTGTTTCTTTCTCCGTCCTCTTTCTTTCTCTTGCCTGTTCTTACCTTTCTCGCTTCTCTCCATATCCGACTCCCGCCTCTCCCTCTACAGAATTCCTTACGTCTCTTCCTAGACTCTTCTCTTCCACCTCAGCCCCTTTCTTCCTCGTACCATCTTGTCCTGTGACAGAGAAACCCTAGTCACGCGAGAAGCTTCGCCGCCAAGTGACTACCAATGGAAGTGTGTGTGTGTGTGTGTGTTTGGGGTCTAATAAGACAAAGCGCCCGCACCGTGACACCTTTAAACGACTTAGGAGTTACCTTCCCATCTAAGCATGTGCGGTGTGTCTATTTAAGACGGCGAGAAATGAGAAATGGGTGGCGACCTCGAGAAATTAACGGAGCGAAGATTACGAAATTAATGTCGATACCGAAGGAATTATTTATCGTTAAAAAGTGTTCAGAAAAAATTCCGGCGCTGGAAATACACATCATCAATTTAAATCATTGTTTTCAAGAAAACATGTCCGTGCGTATTCCCAAGAATATAAATAATTTCAAACAGTCTCTCTAAATTCCACTCCAACCATGGTAAATCTTCTATATTTTCGAAACATTTTCTGTTAAGTGGAATAATACCTATTAATGCGCATTCACAGAATTATTTACAAAAATTCTTAATATCAACTTAAAATGAGCAAAATATTTTTTAGTTAGATTTTTATGAGTTTTCAATATCAAATTACGGATAAAACTTTCTGATATATTTAATTTTTAATGTACGTAATTAACTATTTTTTTAAATAATTCATTTATATAGGTTATATATATATATATATATATTTGTAAGAATGAGGAAAAAACACAGCATGATTAGATGGAAGGATTAACCAACCGAGACGCAAACGTTTTCTTATTCTGCCGTCTGCTTTAAACGTACATACATATTTCACACGCCGAGCTGTCGCGTAACATTAAGTGATCCTCATACCAAACTGACACCCGACTAGTTTGAATCGCGATTTACCAAAATTGTGATTTATCTTTCGGAGTGATCCACAAACCAACAGGAAAACGGATTTTGTCGTGTTCGTATGAGGATTGATAGCTTACAAATTTCGGTCGTTTCAAAATTCTCACTGTCTAAACAATCGCTCGCGAGAAAATAAAATAACGAGAAAATAAATACGAAGAAAAAGGGCAAAGGAAATGCAAGTTAAATATGATATCTGAACTCTGTGAAGACGAAAAAAAAGAAATATGTCAGAAGAAAGGTAACAGCATTTTCCAGATTCCAAGCAATAGCAAAAAAATCAATATCACAGTAAGGTTTAAAGACGAAGTATATTAGCGAGGAAGAAGAAATCGAAAAGAGCATTTAAAAAGCAACACAATGATAGTGAAAGACAATAAATAAGATGAAATGGCATAAAAGCGCTTATTATTAGTTCATTCCGAAAGCAGATTATTCTGCTTTCACAGCGAAAATATCGTTATAATAACATAAAATAATATAAAATAACAGTAAACTAATAACACCAATAACGAATAGATGACGACTAATAAATGGCAACGAATGATAATGAAATGTAGGCGATGACGGGAGGAGGAACAAAGCGAGTGCGTTAGGACGTGAACAAGGAGAGAAATGGGGAGCTTTACGAGAAGATTACTGAGAAGAGGAATAGAAAAGTAAAAGATTCTGTACCGGCCACTTGGCCGTGATGGAACATGGATATAAAGAACAAGGAATATTGTTGGAGCGAAGCTCTCCATATAGAGCAGAGAGAAATAATTTCAGGTCGATAATGCTTCTTCGCTAAGGTAAGAGTAAAATTTAGCTGGAATTAACACTACTTTCTCTGAAATGGCTTAATCATATCCTGTGTACTGAGCTGTATCTGAACAAACTGACTTCTGACCACATTAAAGTTATGAACTAAAGTAATTTTACTGTTAAAGTTGATGTATGTGTCATTAAAAGGCCAGATTCACAGAAATAGCGTTCCACATTCGAGATGTCCAATTCATGAAATGTCTAAGAGTTGTTATTTGGTGACAGACATCTAAAACTATATTACACATTTTCGTGTAAGATATATTCATAGAAAAAGCTGTCGTTTATGCCCTGCAGACACCATAAAATGCTATAGAAATGATAAATTACGTAATACGTCGCTGTAGTACTAAGGAGGCAGTACATTCTTCCCAAAAAATTTTACATATGGCATTTTAAAGTTTACGCTGGCACAATCAGAGCTGACAGATCGCGGTGTCAACGGTGTGAGTGCACTGGGCCCTGCGTCTTCTAAAAATATTTGTTTTATTTGCGGCTGGGCAAAAATCTGCTGAAGTGCGGCTGCAAGTAAATGTTTTGAGTGCAATAAAACTCCCATACTCCTTCTGTTGAAAAATTTCCGAATGTTGATTGTAAGAAATATAAGGAATGCAGATGACTGGATGTAATTTTCCCGATATTTTTGTTGCAATTTGGGTTCTGTATAATCAATAGTAAAGGAAGAAGTAATCCGAGCACTTGCTGAGAGGCTTCCCGGAAACCCATTCACAAAACGGAAGAAGAAAAGACGGAAAACGTTAAAGTAATTATTTGCTCTGCGGCATTATTCCAAGTACCCTACGCTTGAATATGAAGTAGCAGAGATATCAATCTTTGAAACTTTATCAGGGCGGTACTGCAAGCAGGCACACAGCGGGGGGGGGGGGGGGGGGGGGGTTTACTTCTACTGTGCGACTGCGAATAACAAATACACGAAAATGAATAGTTCTGATCCAATGTAGGCAATCTGCTTTTATCTATAACGAAAAAACCTACATCGCTGAGTAATTTGGAATCTTTCGATATCTATCGCGGCAACTAACTCGCGTTCTAATAACATTAGATGTAATACTTTATGGAGAATTTTAGAAACAAACATTCTATCTGCGGTGTGCAATACTACTCCCCTAAAATGAAAAGCAGGCCCTGCTTAAGAAATCAATTTAAAAACGTGTTTTTTGGTATTTGTGTAAGTAGTCCCTGCGAGGTGAGCAACCAATGCTAATGGATAGGCATTTTGCCCCCCCCCCTGAAAAAATTTCTGCGGGCGCCCATGATGATATCGAAAGAAGAAGAGCAGAAATCAAATGCGAAAGAGTAGAAGTTGTTCGCGATGAGCCACCGCGAAAGGAATTTTGTGGGATCAAAAACAGAATGTTGATTTGAATACAGATTTGAGGAAGTTCGAAAGGACCTAAGTAACTTGCACCGAAATTCTATATCTATGCGCTGATTAAATGTTCTTAGTTATAACAATAACGACGCCGTGATAAGAATATCAATGCCTTATTTATCTTCCTAGTTTTTGTTCTAGAAAACACAAACAGAAACCACATATGTATTTGGGTAATTTATTTTTTATATTTTCAGAAGGCAAATGCGTTGGAAAATTTATTGCGGGAGAAAATAAATACCCAAGCTTTGTATTTATATGGCCATTTTGCGGCTGGTGAATTGGGGATTGAGCAGCAGTGGATAGTGATAAACGCTCCACATTAGTATATGGCTGTGATAGCGCTCATTCTGGTATCGAGTACGTGAATATGATTTTCTTCTAGAACTGATGAGAACGACTTATCACCCCCACATTCCCACACTCTCCTCTTCGCCCTCCTTCCTCAACAAAGCGAACAAACACGATACCAACTCCAGTAACGAGGACAGTCATAATTAGAGAAAGCTTTAGTTGAAATCCACTCAACTTCATTCCCGAAAAACTTTTTCGCTCTTTTCTTTTCCATGACCGCTCTTTTTCCTACTCTTCCTCGCTCTCTCCGTCACCTCATTACATTTTAAAGAGTGCTTGATAGGTCGCTATGGGAACTGAGACGCCGCTCCATGCTTCGAAAGGCGCGAGAGCCGATGAGAAGAGTTGTGAGAGAAAGATAGAGTTCCCCTTGCGATTTATCCCGCTACTTTTCTTCTTCCATACCGTCGCTCTCTTCTCTCCACGATGAGAGTGGGAGAGAACTGAAAATCAAACCTTCAACCCTGTAAATACGGCAAAATTGTTTCAAACTTTTCCAATCAGAAAGGCTAAAGCAAATCTCTGGTTCTTCGAGAAAACGTTTCTTTAAAGTTTTATATCCCTTAAAATGTGTTATTCCTGCCTCAGATGATAAACGGTACATGGCCTCTTTATTTTCTTACCACCGTGTTTATTTTGATCTAGTAAGCAAGGACCATTTCCTCCAACACCTTGTTGCCACCTTTATAATTACCTTTCTTCTTCCTTAAGCGCGCGCGCACACACACAAACACATATATCAGGCCGAACAGAATTCTCATCTACATCTACATAATACCCTGCAAATCACCATATTGGTGGGTGGCAGGGGGTGCAGCGCACCAAAGCCTACCTAATAACTTCTCTCTCGGGAATCACTCTGCTGTTATGATCCCGTATGGTCCTTGGGAAAAACGAACCCTGATATCGCTCGGTTCTACAGTCGATCTCTCGTATTTTATCCTCGTGATCGTGCCTACCATGTAAATAGGTGCCTCTAATATTCCTGAGACCTCCTCAAATAGAACTTCCGACCTAAATTTCTCCAGAAGCCTTAACCTAGCGCTAAGTCTGCGGTCTTCTAGAGACATCCAATTCAAATCCTTCAAGAGCTTGATTTTTGCTTTACGAATCTGGCTGATCTGCGTTGGATTCTTTCTAACTGAGTATCTGTCCCTTTTCGTACGGATCCCATATGCTGGAAACGTATTCGACCTGAGATCTGAGCAATGATAAATAACACGTTTCTCGTACCTGTTCTGTGCTAATTCTTACTATTCTGCCTACGAAGCCCAATTTCTTATTAGCTGCTCATATGACCCTTCGAATATGCATATTCCACGATAGATCACGACAAATGGTGACTTAAATATTTAACGTATTCTGCAGATTGGATATTTAATCTATCAATTCTGTACTCAGAGTCTTATTCATGGTTCTTGCCATTCCAGAAACTCAACAGGGAACATTTTCCGTGATTAATTTCGATTTTCCAATCTTGACACCATGCTGAATGGGCGCTTAAATCTTCCTGGAGGGATTTTTGGTCATCCTGTCTCTTTATCTCCTTATATAAGATGGTGTCATCTGCGAAAAGTCTGATTTTGCAGCGAACTACCGAGCAGATATCGTTTATATATATTAGGAATAGTAGTGGGCCTATGACACTTCCTTGTGGAACGCCAGATGCGACTTTAACTGGGTAGGAAGATTTCCCATCAATGACTACTAACTGTTCTCTATTGGAGAGGAAATCTTTTATCCAACTCACGATATTCGGGTTTCTGCCGTACTTTCCTAGCTTTCGTATTAATTTTTTATGGGGTACTATATCGAATGCCTTTTTAAATTCAATGAAAGCGGCGTCAACGTGAGTGTTTTTCTCTCCGAATTGCAGCAAATCATTTACGAACAGGGCGAGCTGCGTTTCACTTGACCTACCTTTCCGAAACCAGTGTTGGCTTTTGCTTAGCGAAGAACGACCATCTAAATAGCGCAGAACAGAGCTAACGATTATATGCTCTAGAATTCTTACACGATAATGACGTCAAGGAAATCGGTCTATAATTTTTGGGGTTCTCTTTATTACCGCCTTTGTGGATGGGCTTTACATATGCTAGTTTCCAGTCTTTCGGAACGATACCATGTGCAACGGATTTTTCAAATATTATTTTCAAATAATATAGCTCTTTTAACACTCGCGCGTATGCCCTCAGGCCCGGGAGACTTATTTTGCTTAATGCACTCTAGTTAGTACGCGATATCAAATCCTCCATCAAATTTCCCTCGTCATTCAAAGCTGGTTCCTCAAATTCGTGGAGAGATATATGCTAGGAATAATCCGAAGAGACCGAAAAACGAACAACTTGATAAGAAAGAAGAAACCTTGAAATGTAGTCAAGTTATAAAGTAATTATGTTTTAAATAAAATTTTCCCCATATGAAATACGTTGCGTCGTCATTAATATCGATAACTTTGCCTTATTAAATTTGTTAGAATTAGTATAAGATTACTTTGATCTAAATATATAATTAATTTTTAAATTTTATATCTTTAAAAATAATTAATACTTGTAAAAATGTGTGATTTTTTAACCCTTTTTCCTATCTCTTTTCACCGTTACATCCAAATTCTTAGGAACGCTGCAATGGGTATTATTTCCTTAATAATTTATTAAGTAAACGTTTGTAAATTATCTTCCTCTTCATTTCTATAAAAATTTTCGAATTCTTAAAGTAAAGATGGTAGGTGTGAATAATTGAAGAAGTGTATTTTTCATCAAACATCCTTGACACCATAAGATGTATGACATTAGCTAATCTTATACTGTAATTATATTATTAAAGGGTGCGTACAAATAAAATTAAAGGTTGATTCCATATCCTAAAGCCACATGAGGACTGAAAACTTCGGTAGATCTTATCATCCCTTAAGGTTCCCTACACATCCTGAAAATTTCATTAAAATCCGCATGTGACATGCTGGAAGCGTTGCTTAATAGTTGATAGTAAAAAATTATGTATGAGCAACAGGGAGTCACGTAAGAATTTTACATGATTACTGCGGTTATATTTTTTACGAAGGATTTTTACCTCAGGATATGTTTGATCATATGAAGAGAGAGAGAGAAATTTCATTCTCCTAATTAAAGGAACGTGATGGCTGCCAGCTTATTCATCAATAATGCCATCGGCGAATGGAAAATATTCCCCAGTACGCGAAATGATTTTTACTAGGGAACATCAGGAAATAACGCCTAACTTCCAATGATGGAGACATTTTAATGATGACCTCAGAATTGGAATGCATTGCCGAAGAGTCTGGTCGTTGAAAACGTTTCTCCAGGAATTCGAATATGCAGAACGCATACGGATTAGGCACCCGCAGCGAGGAGTTCCCTTATAGACGCATATTCCGCGCCCATGCACTTTTAGAGACCGAGAGATATAGAGGAAGAGAAAGGGATAGATAGACAGAGAGAGGGAGAGAGAAAGAGAGAATTTAAAAATAAGCAGCAACGTAAACGCACACGTTTCTGATCCCTTCCATTAGTACGGATCAACCGTTTCTCAAGAAGAATATTAAAATTTCCTCAGACGGAAATGGGGTCATAGAAGATTAACAACTATTTCCTCGCTTTCGCTCGAATTTCCTCCAGAGCTTAAAGTGGACTCTTGAAGAGGTTTTCCAAGACAAATGAATGTGGGGCGGCGTATCAATCTCCGTCCTAAAGGGGCGTGGACCTAGGCGCCGCGGCGGCGTCATCATCTGGAACGTTCTCCGCCTGGGGCTTTCGAAAGTGGCGGAGAGGGAGAGGAGGTCGGGTGGAGAGAGAGAGAGAGAGCGAAGGGGGGTGGAATGGATGTGGGAGGGAGGGAGGGAGGGGTCTCTGCGCACGAAGAGAGGAAGTTGTGCGAGGAGAGAAAGAGAGAGAGATGGAAAGATAAGGAGTTTGGTGGATATGATAGCGATGGAGAGAGGAAAAAGGAAGATACAAGTATGAGAAAAGAGAAGAGAGACGGAGGGAGAGAGCGAGAAAGCGTTGCGATTTGCAATCGACCGAGGCAGGTGCTCCCTCCACGCGACTTAAGTCCCTTAAACTCACTTACTCATTAAGAATGAATTTCTAAATTTCCAAAGACGTTATCGCAGCGTTCCAATTCAAAAACAAGACCTTTTTACGCGGAGTCTCTCGTATGTACGGGGATTAATATTCCTCAAATCCTTTTAGGTGGATCCCGAGAGAGATGCTTATTAGCATTCAACGGATGTCGTAGGGTAAGAAAAAAATGGACAGCAACACAACAGATTAGAATCAAAAACTTTGTACAGACCGAGAGCAAGGTATTAATATTCTGAGCGTAACAGTTCAAAGATAATAAAAACATTAGTCGTAACTTTTGATGAGCGTCTAAAAGTTTGCTGTTGTGAGCATCTTTTGGGAATGGGCTTCATAAGGGAAAAAAATATACTAATGAGCGAGGCATCGGCAGTCGTGAAGGGAAAAAATGTTGTATTTTTCTTTTTGGTTGGAGGCGAGTGCATCAGTTGAAGACCCAAATGCTTGTTCCATTTATTCCACTCATTCTTCCCCGTAAAACAACCTACACGCGTATCAAACTTAAAGAGGTCGGCTATTCATTACTATTTATCTGAACTACTGGATCATTTTTCCCGTTATCAAAAATACGGCCATCTTTACAAGTTTAACAATTGTGGCAATAGATACACGTTAAGGAAATTTTTCATGAAAATAAAATAATATCAAGCCAGGCTCTAAGTGAAATGAAATAATTCAAAGAGGCACAAGGGACCAAATCCTGCACTAGCCCTAGTGACGAAGTTCAGTGCCCGGGGAAATTCAAAATTGCAAAAATATGAAATGATAAAAATACTCCAAATATTACCATGTGAACAGAATTTCAATCCAACCGCAATATTTTTCGAAATATTTATCACGAGATATCTTCTCGCGACCTGACAGCAGCCGCGCCCCTTCCGCTACAACGCTCGGGGCGATCGCCCATCCCTTGCTACGGTACTGGGTCTAACAATATTTCATAATTTCAGCTGATTAGCGTACGGAGTTCAGAATTATTCCCACGGGGGCTGAAGCGGACAGCATTGTTTCCTTTTTTCCCATTGGTGATTTTTTAATTTAAGATTCGCGCATTTGCTCGAAAATCACTGTTCACGAAGCAAGTGTGAATAACGTAATAATCCATTCAATTTTAACGTTTGGATATACATATATGTACATGGGTGTGCATGAACGTAAGCGTAGGCATCCAGCACTGGTATCTCGATAATGAGGTCACGAGTTCGTTTCCAGTGGAATTTGAGGAGATTTTCCGCGTTTCCTATCCACGAATAGTCGCATTAAATAAAGCTTTTTCGATCACACGGAAAAATATATAATTCACTGAAAGCTTCTACGGCCTAATTACGGGTAATGCAATTATATCTATTCTTCTGCGATATTTGACGATTCATTGTAAAACGGATGGATACCGGTGAATGGTATAAATGCCTTCGGCGAGAAAAAAAAACACTCCGGAAAGGATAAAAGCATCCGACCACAAAGACGCGAGCCAAACTTCCGTGAAAGTGTGTACGAGACAGTGTAAAGATCTCTTGGCAACCTTCCATAAATCCGTTCCACTTAGTAATTTTTGGAAACATTCCTGAATCGGCGACGTGGAAAGACTAATACCGCATCAAATGCATACATTGTGAGCTGAATGGAAGGGGCGAATGCAGGCGGGAGCGATCCGTCCATTATTTATTTTTTTTTATCATTGACACAGCGGAAAAATAATTTTCCACGTGAATGCCGATTTTAAACAGACAAGAGGGACGAATTAAACAGAGATATCGAAGTAAAATTTAAATAAAAACACGCGACTGATATTTAAATCTCTCGGACCATATTGAGATGACCAGCGACACGATTAGGGTATCCAGACGTCCCATATCTACGGGACGACTCTCTATTTAGTCTATTTCATTACTTTGTCCCATTGCCCTAAAAATGTATTTAACAAATATGTTGTCTTTTTCTTCTGATTAACCCTTCAATTTTTATTTAGCTATACAAAAGTGTAATTTTTTAAATCCCTCGACAACCGGTTTTCAGTGTCACACAGAGCACAAAGAGGGGTTATCCCGTATTTTTATAATTGAAAACTGTCGACCCTAGTCGTAATTAAACGAATTGACTCGAACGGCAAAAATAAAAAACAATAAAATATGTAATATTGCACAATGAGTTATTCTAAGAATAGTTATGCGTCAGGGTGGCTTAAGTAATGAATCGTCAAATGATAACGATTTATAAGTTGGACTCCACAATCAAGCCATTATCCATACAGTTATTCATCAAACACTGTAAGACCGAATATTTAAAAAAATATAAAGGCGTCGATCAAATAAAATAATTTGAAGAATACCAATGAATAGGCACAGAGATTATAAGACTATAATCACCCAAATCTTATAATGAAACTTTAAAATAAAACTCACGTTTTCCGCATCCCGCGCGAGGCCCGATACGGACCGGATACTTCTTGTCACACTCGCAAATTCTGGACACCGTGTTGCACACGACGTGCGGTAACCTAGGGCTGCACGCAACTTCACACGGCGATCCAAGGTAAAGGCCAATCTCTAGAATGAGTATTGAAAATGATCAATTAGTATAGAATTTTTACATTGCAACATTATATTTTATAATTACAAGCACGAAATCTTCGATATCATTTTGATATTTAGAATAAATAAATTATACTTTCCTTATCTCTTTTTACAAGTATATTTCTTTCTTGTACAACATTCATTGGAGTTATAAAATTCATTAAAATTATTATTATATTTATAATAATAATAAGAATGAATATTCAAAAAGCAACAAAATTATTAAACTCTCTAGGCTTGTACCTAACGTGTAATTGCTGCTTTAAGACATCAGAAGACACCTATGCCATCTATCAGCAACCGAAGTTTCTTTCCTTGTTACAGATAAAGTATGTGATGCGAAGAAATGCTGCCGAAAAAATATTTTTAAAAAAGAACATAAATCGTGATAGCTTGAGCAGTGATGGATGGATAGTATTCACATTAAACATTCTTTTGAAATGAACACCAAAAAATAATATTTTTATTTTTTTTCGTAAATTAAATGCCATAGTTTATAACGGATAGAACGACCAGAATTATTTCAAGAATAAAACGGTGAAGGGGATTTTAAAAATCTAAATCTTGATTCATTTCAAATAGAACAAAAATACAGAAAACTAGATTAGATTAGGTCTTTATTTGGGACGAGATTATAACAGATTATATAAAACAAAGGAGAACTCATTAAATGTCATGTTTAGCAATAAATGTAGAAGACGTGGCAACAGCGCGTGCTCAGAAACCCTTTCTCCCTCCGTTTGCCATAGAGACTTCATTCCCTCCGGCACACGCAAAATTAATATTAAATAAAAATCTATATCTTTTTCGGTGATTAATTTCTTATGTTCCTTTTTGCATATACGTATTATATGTATCTATTCGCTGACAACGGTACTTCATACTTCGAAAACAATCAAAAAATGGCGAAGATAGCCGGATTTCAGAAATTTAACAAAATCGGATATCAATAATAATGTTATAAAATAACGCTTCCACATACTTATATACAATAGATCTAGCTAAGTACTGTTAAAGTTTCAATTTGATTCATTGTAGGGTTTCGGAATTGTAAGCATTCAAAATAGTCTTATCGGGTTTGCATGCCTAAAAAACGTGTTTTTATTCAAATAATGCGCTGTATAAAATATTTTAATACAAATTAAAAATTTGAATGCATAGCAATTAACGTAGAAATAAATTCTCTACCCGATAATTTTCACCACATCAAAATCGCTTTTACCGTTTTCGAGATATACCTCTTTAAACTCGGGTATCTAGACTTTTTGAAAGGAGAGTAGGTAGTCCCATCTTCCAACTAATCTACGCCAATAAAAATTAAATGAATCGCAAAGCCGAGGTTACGTCGAATAAATAAATTAAGCAATAAGCTTAAAAACCATAAAAAGTACTTATAATATACGACCAATCTTAAAATAAACAAGAGAGGGAAGATATGCTTATCATGCGTGCATACTTGCAAGACGGAGGGGTTATTCAGGAATTATATAATCATGCAAAAAAAAGAAAATATTAATGGCTTAGCATAATGTCTAAACACAAAAAGGTTCAGAAGTAATTCCGAGTAAATTGATGTACCGATTCATTTTCATTGATCAAACAATCAAAAATTATTTAAAACTTACCTAACTGGAGTTAAGTAACTGGAATCTTTAATAACTGGTTAATATTTGCGTTCACATTAATTCTTTCGTCGTGAATTATTCATTTATTTGCATTGAAAGAACGCTTTGTGCGCATGAAAGGAAAATAAACGCATTCACGTACATTTCTTCGTCATAGATAATCTATTGTCTTCCAATTACTAAATGCAGCATGCGCACGAAAGGAAGTTAAAAGGATTTACGTAATTCCAGCAGATCTTGTCTACGAAGACTATTTTCGTTGATAAAACATAAACTATGCAAGAAATTTGCTAAAGTTCAAAATGAATTGGAATATTCTTTTTAGATTTTTGATGACGTCTACTACTATGATAAAAATGCATTTGACAAAAATATTTTATTTAGTTAGTTCTACAAAACTGATTAAAAAACTTTTTGGTAAGACGAGATAAGAGGGAGTTCATTTTTTGTTTCCAGGAAAGTGGCACCCTCAATAGTGTTATGTGAACCATTTATATCGTTTTCTTATTTGATTTGTCCAAATGTATGTAATAACAAATATAATGAAAATTCACCCAGTAGTTTTGGAAATGAAACATGCGGACATGACCTGACCATAAGGCGCTCATTTTTTACTTTTAGTAAAGAACGCTTATGAAGGACCGAAACAGTCACAAAGCTAAGTAATACGTTAAAAACATAAACATTAGAGGATAGTCATTTGATTGCTACTCTTCCCGACGAAATGTTATTGCATTGGTAATTATGCTTGACACATGTAGATTCAAATATAAATTATAATATATGAATATTACTAACTATTATTATAAAAATCAACACTTTTATTCTCGGCGTCAAAATCATGATTTCCAGAGTTTAAGCCAAATAACAGAAAGCTCTAGGATAGCGGTTCCCAAACTTTTTTAATTTGCGGACCCCCATTCTATTTTCAAGGGCCCTCACAACTAGGATTAGATATAAATGACATTTTTAAACAGAATTTTAGATTTTCAATTCAAGCCCAAACGCTCCTCTGAGATAGCGAGCGGCACGTGCAAAAATATATACCGCATTAACTTAATTTAGGTTTTTCACGAAGGAAAAGCAGTCACTTGCAGGGACGGTAGCAGTAGTTGGATTAAATTATAGTTACACTGAAACCTCGACATTACCGAAATCTACAATTTTAAACTCTGCGATACACCGGCCTCTAACTGGGCGTGAGAAACAGGAGACGCGCATGTAATCCGGCTCGGAATTGAATCAGGTGCCTTTTCAAAGTGTTTAGCTGTCTGAGTAATCCCATGGGACGCGTAATACCTGGCGTTTTACGGGAGGGAAGATGGTGAAAACCCGGACAGAGAGAGGTAAGGGAAGAGGTAGAGGAGAAGAGAAGAGAAGAGAGAGAGAGAGAGAGCAGATTAGAGCAGCGGTTTTAGACGGTTAAGGGTTGCGATGAGGGAACCATCTCATCCCGAGACGGGGTTTGGCCGAACAATCAAATGGAATTTCTCGATAGTGCGCGCGTGAGCAAGAGAGAGAGAGAGAGAGAACACCTTCGAAATTACTTTGTTCCTGTTAGAGGTAAGCTACTTGGTTAAAACTGAGAGAGAAAGAGAGGGAGTGAAAGAGAGCTAGAGGAAGGGAGGATGGAGGAAGGATTCGAATGTCTTCGTGACTAACGAACTCAATTACCCTCGAGTGTTTCATTAATATTCGGCGAGGGAAAATGACTCGACGGAAAGAGCTAAACGCGGAGGTTTGATTAACAGCCGCAATTAGGCCCATTCAAATTCCACTTTCGAAATTCTTTCTTTATCTAGAGAAAATTGCTGTTCAGTATATCCTCGTTTAAAACAAATAGAATCACAGTCGCCTAAAATGAGGAGGAGGGGGTTATTCAAATTATCCGCTAAATCCAATGGTTTGGTTGCTATTGATTTTCAGTACTTGTCAAAAATTATTTTCAAAATATCAAAAAATAAAGATAAATCCTTTTCGGTTTTAGGATGAGGTTCGATACTTTCATCATTCGACAAAGGCTTAATTTATACTACCATGCAACATAAAATGAAGTCCTTTAGCGTTAAAACTTTAGTCGAGCTTTAATTTAACATATTTGATATGTTCTGAGATCAGCGCCTCTCTTTCTGGAGACATTTGAGCGTTCCAACAATTTCTAATAAAAGATTAACTCACCAAAAAATATCATATAGCTAGTTATGCATTTGTATCCATATACAACGCTGGCATTACTTTACTGTTTCAACTGTATGCGAAAAATGATATTTTCTCACTAAAAATATATTTAGAAAATATATTATGTTCAAATACTAAGCAACCGCGGACAGATTAACTTCAAAGGAAGACTGACAGAAGATAGGTGGAAAAAGCGGTAACAAAAGCGCTGTTTATGAAAACGGGATTAAAAGGAAATTTTTCTTTAAAGAGCGAAATTCCACTGGAAGCCGCAAAATATTTAATTTTTTTATGAGATTTAAAATAATGAAGATTAATAATAACTATTAATAATAACTATGTCACGATCTTGCCTTAGGAAGAACTTCGGAATAAAATTACGATATCGCTGCCATCCTCGCATATTTATGTTAATCACTTCTGTAAAATAAGAGCGAAAGTTTAATCCTACGCTTTTTAGCGTGTTTAAAAAGAATGTGCTTGTAGTTTCACTTTGGCGTCTGCCTGTCTGTCTGCGCACTTGCTTACATTGAAATTGTGACAAAACCGTAAAAGATAAAGAGCTGAAACTTGGAGGGTAGATTTCCGTACTAATGCCATTTGATTTTCTTTAAATTTGAGTTTTGAAAAATGTACAACTTCGGATTGAGGCCCATTTAAAATCGTTTTTTGAATATCTCCGTAAGTATAAAACACGGACAGCTGAAAAATTGAGCGTAAATTTCCACATTAGTGCTACTTATTCTGTAAATGTCTGAGAAAACGCCAACGAGAAAGTCGTAATTTATTTTGAATTCCGAACACGTATATTTTTCAAAACTCAAATTTAAAAATAAACAAATGGCAGCAGTACAGAAATCTACCCTCAAATTTCAGCTTTATCTTTTACGGTTTCGTCGCAATTTCAATTTAAGCAAGTGCACAGACAGTCAGACGCCAAAGTGAAACTATAAGCTCATCATTTTTAACGCGCTAAAAATACGTCATTATACCATAAAGAAAGGTAGTTTCTTTGCTTTTTCTGTCTAAAAAATCAATTTGTCATTTCTTCTTCGCTAAAATATTGGGAACTCGTTTATTATGAACATAAAGGTGTTAGCGAGAAAGACATTGAAAAAATGAAAAAACAATGCCTCCTGCTCGAAAAAAAATATTTAGAATTATCAAGGCACAACGATATGTAAAATACTGATTTAAAACTAGTATAATTCAACAGCAAACTTTACGAAGAGGAAGAAAATAAAAAAAATAAACTTTCAAAGAAAAGAAGATCCTGATATTTCTCTAGAAGAGGTGGACCATGCAATCAAGGAGTTTATCCCAGGAAAGTTTTTTAAAATGTTAGAATTATGCGGCAGCTACAATGGAAAACTGCAAGATTATAGTTCGGCTTGGTAGGATTCGATTTAAATCGATAAATGCCGATAAGCATCGAGTTCGCGAAATTTTTAAAATTCAATAGAAATAAACTGTCATCGATAAGTCTCGACTTTTCATCACTACGTATGCGCCATGATTTTTAAATTCAGTTTACCGCATTCAAACTAAGTATTTCGGCACCATTTAGCTGACCTCCAAATTTAATATCGGATATTATGTTTGGTACGTAGGCTAGCTGAAAATTTCTTACTTCGTCATAATGGTCTCGTATAGCCGCCAGTTTATCGTTTTTTATTCTCCCCTTTTAGTATAAATCTCATAATTTGTTGAAATCGAGTTTGAGGCATTGTAGAAGAAAACACTCTCATACCATAAGTTCTTTTGGTATTCCATAATTCGTTTAGTGTCTCCGCCTGTGACCTTAGACATCCGGATATAATTATGGGTGTAAAAAGGGTTTAGTTTCGACTGTGGCACTTAGTCTCCATTCTCTATCGTTTCCCGTAACTGTTTTTGCTTCTTCATTCGAAATACTTGCATATAAAATCAACCACCTAATCACCGAATAAAGAGTCAAAGGCGTCAGTCACAGTCCCTATGACACTATTTTACTGGGCAAAACAGGTTTATCTTATTGTTAGTGGATTCTTTTTCCAAATTCGACCTCATTTGGCAATATACATCCAAGCTGTTTCTTTACTATCTTCATCAATAGACAGTGTACTATCATTTCCGTGAACACTATTTTCCGAGATAAGATCAGATTCGGCTGAATGTGAATACTCATGTCAAACAAACTCATCATGGCTAACTTTAAAATTAGAAGTAAAGTTTTATCAGATTCAGAATCTTCTGTTAAAATTAACCTAATAGCCGCTGCTCTCTTCTCAGTGTTATGCCTCATATTACTAAAGTGTCTCGAATAGATGTAACCTTAGAAGAATGAAGTTGAAAGCAAGGTTACAACGCAAAAAAAAAACAAGAGTAAAAGTATACTAGACTATCAAAATTACTGCAAAACCACTAAAATGAAAAATCATGAAAAAATCATAAAATTATTGCAAAATAGCGGTATTTTTAGTATTCAACACGTTGATATATATTACGCTTAAATACCGCCTGGTGTTTGCTCTGGACACTTAGGTAAAAATATTTTTATAGTATTGATAGGTAAAAAATTCCCAAAAGTATAAACATGCTAAAAGAGAGCTTAGGAACAAATGATAAAGTTGGAATTTAATTAAAAGTAAAAATATGCATGTGAATTAAAAAACAATAATGTAGGGGTAACAAATTGACCCAATTTTAATTGGTTGATGCTTTCGCGGGTATATGTGCTGAGGTTATATATGTAGCAGTACACACCGCCGGGGGACACGAAATAGATTTTGAAAACACAAGAACTCTAGCGAAAGAAAAACTTTACGGAAAACGAATAATACGGGAGGTATTAGAAATAAAAAAGCACGGAAAGAATTTCAACGGAGACAGTGGCTGTAAGTTGGGCAACACTTGGATCCCAGTTTTAGTAAACAAAATGCAACAACAAAACTCACCCCACCACCAACCCTCCCCCTCCCATAAACCACCAACCCTTCCTCTGCTATCGTAGTATATATAAAGGCAACATGAGGACACCCGGCCAGATCACCCTGATTTAACGCAAAAATTTACGCGAGATAACCCGAAAAACATATATAACCTCAGCAAATTGACCCCAGTTGGTTATTTACGGATTAAAAAGCAAAATCATCAGTAAAGAGTCTGAGTACTACGCCAAGCATAAGTATTAAGTAAACAACCAATAAAGACGAGGTCTGTAATTATTTTATAATTACTCAGCATTCTGAAAGTACAAAAGTTAGGACAACATGAGTCTGAATAAGATATCATCGGCAACATCTTCCAACTGTGATATTTTTTGGGTAATTTTCTGCCGATATCAAAGTTTCATCTACGTAATTATCATCCACCATTCAAAAAAAAATAAAAATTAGCTCATTAGTAGCTATAAAGGCTTGCGCAAACATCCGTGCGCATTCTAACCCGAGTCAAAGTCGAATGTTTTTTTTGTTTTCATCCACTCCTCATGAATAATTTCAGCATTGCGAACTGAACAATTTCCGTTTTAATTTAAGACAGAAAACGATTACAATGGGAAAATCAGTCCAATTCGTCATCCTAACTATGGACAGCGAGTCAAAGCAAAACAAATAATCCCAAAAGCAACTGTAAAGGAATTTCATCATAAGCCATTCCCTGTCCGTGCTCCAGGAACCTCATCGAATACCTTTACCCGTGAGAATCATACGGAATTGGATTTTCGGAGAAAGGGGGAAGCGGCCTCCCTCCTCCCCCCCATCATCTCCTCTTTATTTTTGCCTTTAAAGGAACTTGGAGCACTTGTTGCTCCTTCTTGCGAAACAACACCACTGTCCACACCAGGCAACAAATTAAAGTCCGGTCCTCGAAAGGGAAGAAATGAAAGCAGGAGAAGGGCAGAAATTGGATTGGGAAAAAGGGAGAGGTTTGCAGTGAAAGAAAGAAAGGAAGGGAGAGCAGCAAAACGAGAGAGGGCGCCGAAAAGAGGGAGTCTTTTTTTTGGCGTTCCTCCTTGTCATTGTAGCAAGCGGGCGAGGGAAGATGAGGAAAAAAAGACAATCGAAAAAATTGGAGGAAATATCACGGACGACGGAGGGAGGGAGAGCGCGGAACCCGAAACAAACGAGAGAGAGAGAGAAAGAGAAAGAAAGAGCGAGATTTCCCTTAAAAGGTTTATACCCCACGGGAATTCGAAACCTCCCAGAATGAGACCATTTTTCCGTTTGCCTCGGCTTTATTTAACCCATAAATAAAAAAAGGGATCGAATGCTTGGTACGAGGAGAGAAAAGAACTATTGGGGAAAGAAGGCCGCGTCATTTGTCCTTTTGGTTCCCTACTTCTCCCGCGCCCCTCTCCCTTCCCTAACCCCCGCCTCTCGAACGCAAATCTCGGAGAGGGCCATTGATTTTTAAGAGAAAGGGAAAGGAGACGCTGGGGAGGCAAGGGGGAGGTGGTAGTGGTGGGAGAAGAAAGGCTGCGGAGGGGAGGTGGGAGGAGTGGGAGCGGACGAGAGGGAGAGAGCGCTCGTAAAAAAAACTACCGAAAAGGAAAAATGCGATGCACTTTGAGGTAAATGGAACAAGACCGTCTCCGAAGGAAAATTGACGTCCAGCTGTGAGTGTTGTGGCGCGTCACAAGGCAATCTTTTGATGACCGCGAATTTTTTCTCACGAGCGAGAGGGAAATATATACGCCAAAATACTAGAGAGGAAGGAAAGTGTGACCGCATTTTATTCGCATAAATACAGTCGAAAAGATTCCGCTCCGCCTCGCGCGATGGGCTCACAAAACTGAATGGAAATGGAAGAGGGTAAAAGCCCTCGCTTTCTCCTTCTCCGATTTGTTTCGGAATTATGCATTCCTCATCTCGCGGACGAGAAAGTCGAGTAGGTGAGAGAGGAGAATGGAACAGGAGGAAGAGGGTTGATAGAGAGGGAGAGAGGCTAAGACAGAGGGCGGAGAGAGTGAGCGGGATGACTTGAAGCGTTAGGAGTCTTGGAAATCCTCCTTCAGAGAGCGAGATTTTTCTCAAGTGGAAATTTGCTCACAAAAGACGAGGAGGGAAGGACTGGAGTTGACTCACGTGTGTCTGAATGGACGCGGCATTACGCGCGAGTGGGTGGTAGGGAGTGAGTGGCAGGGAGGAAAGGAGGGGGCTGCGGCTTGGATGTGGCGAAGATGATTTATGCTGCGTGGAACGCGGGGGCGAAGGAAGGCGTGGTAGCTGGAGTAAGGGGCGAGGCGGGAAGAAGGACGAGTAGGAGGCGTGTCGGGAGGAAGTTGAAGGGCTGGCAAGAGATCAGGAATATTAGGAGGTGAAAGGGGAAAAGCGGAAATCACAGAGATTTAAAACGGAGCCTTTTCACGTTCCTCAAATTTTCCGCCGCATTCTTTTTAAGGTTCATTGCGAATCCCAAAAGGACGAGAGCGAAATGCGTGTTTTGGAAAAGAATTTTTTCTCTTTTAGGGACATATTTGCGAATTATTCCGAGTTCGTGCCACCAACCATTCAAACTCGAATCATAGGGCTTAACTTGTGACTTTTGTCAAACGGAAGTAAACCTCGAAGTCATAATACGGTTTAGTAAATAATTTATTATATCAGAATGAAATTTCACACGCATGTTTAACTCATGACGATGCATGAAAACATAAAGGTTTTAATTTTTGATAATTACGAATTAGATATCTTTCATTTCTCAAAGAAAGAGAAAGCGGTTTTTGAGATGAAATTCAAACGAATAAACTTGAATTTCGTAATAACTTAATGATTAAGCTAAATATAAATCGTAGTCCAACTGCAGTGGTGTAACTTCGTATAGCATATATCCTGTTGGTTGCATATTTATTTATACTAAATATTCATAAACTAATTTTTAATTCAATAAGTGCAAATTATGATGAATCGTTGCAAATACATTTTATTGCAATTCGCTATAAGTAAATTTCTAAAATGCGATATAACATTAAAGTGGAATACATCTGAAAAAGGAAGATCTTATAATGGATTTTATTTTAATTTTTCATCATCATAAATCAGCTAATTTTTTAAAGTTGAGTCCGCGTCGTAAGTTCTTCTCGTCCTGTATTCTCCAAGGTCGTGTGCAATCGTAGGTCATTAATTCACCCACTAATTTAAGTTAAAACAGTTAATATTTATGCGCGCTTTGCATCCACTTAAGCTTTCAGGCGTAGGTTTAGCGAGAACTTTCTCTTTAATGGGCGATAAAGAAAAGCGTACAGTTTCGGCGCCTCAAATTCTCCCTTTAACAGAATCAAGCAGAAAAATTCGATTAGCAAGCGACGCGTCACAAAAATTCAATACAAACAATCACGAGAGTTTTATTCTAACCTTTGAAACATCTTAAACCAGCAATTAAGGAATTTAACCTCAAACGTTAACATGCAGCAGATAGCGTGCTATTGTATGGCCGAGGGAACCCTTTCTCGCCAGTGTTATTTCTTCTGCGTAAAAATAATGGAAGGTTTGTTTTTGCACGGAAACGCTTTCTCTCTTCCCTCCCTCCCTCTCCTTTCTCTCTCTCTCTCCGTTTTAAGTCTCCAGTCTCTCCTCCAGAGTGCCGATTCGTCAACCGGGGATTCAGTTACGCAGTCCTCTTTTAGAAAAAAAACAGCATCAAAATATGCAAAGCTATGCCTCTCAGGAGAGGGCGCGCGGAGGAAGATCAAAGGAAAGGTGAGTCAGGAAAAGACAAAAGGGATCGCTTGAGTTCAGAAGGCGAAGGAAGAGAGAGAGAGGAAAGAAAGGAATAAGGAGGATTGATAAAGAAGAATGGGAAGAAGAAAGACGATGAGAGGAAGAGAAAATGGAGCAAAGGAAGTGCGGAGAGCAAGGGGATAGAAACCTGGAATGGAACCTGGAGAATAGAGAAAGGTTGGCGCGCAAAAGTGGATAGGGGAAGGGAAGACTTCCTCCTCTGCCTGACCTTCAAAAGCCGAAAACACAACCACCTCTTCTAGGAAAATAAATGGACGAGAAATAGAGGAGGGTAAGGAGGGGAGGGGAGAAGAGGAGGTTTTTAATGGCGTCTCGAGATAATTCCACATTCTCCGCGTAATTAGAGGAACAGAGGAGATATCTTTCTGAACGCAATTCCAGCTAATACCCTCGAATCTACCGCGTCGCTCTGGCGTTTGGATGCGGCGAACGATTCTTTGGAAGAGATCCGGACCGGAATCGAGGTTTGACGCATGCTCCACATTGTAACGGCCGTTTCGACGCTCGATTTGTCACCGTTCGTTTTTTCATGCATGTGCCACCGCTGTCGCTGGATCCGAGGGCCCAGTGTACACGTTTCGCGGTCCCTAGACGCCGATCCATCCCGATGAGCGAAATTTCACGGAAGCGTCGGTTCTGGGAAACGCGAATGGTGTTAAATCCGTCGGGTTATTTGACTGAATTTCCCGCGGTAATGCGACGCCTATTTTACTTCATTAACTGCGGCAGTGGGTCACACCGCTGCCTTGTGGAAACGCGCCGTTACCAAGTGAATTAATGTGAAATACGATTCCAGAAGGGTTTCTATGTAGTATTTACTGCTTTAGGCAACTTTCCATGTTTTTATGATGAACGTTTTGTCAATTTTTCAGGAAGCAAGTGAAACATTCAATTTAACGTGTTAGAATTTTTTTCGGTTATAGTTTAATCAAAAATCCACGTCTAGAATCACTATGTTAGCCATAAATTTTTCTTTGGGAATTAACAATTATCCGAGCCTTTTTTATAAAGTGGTTCAAAATAGTTTAATTTTGTTTTTTTTAATAATAATTTTTTTATTATAATAATAATTTTTCAGGAACACTTATAAGGTATTTACTAAAGCAAGTTCAAGTGTAAGATGGTCGATAAAAATTTTAGTTGAAGTGCTACTTATTTACCTGTTAATGAAAATAATTGCCTGAATTGTAAGGAATAGCATATCAGTGTGCGCTATCATTACCACTCCACGATAAGAATGGATGCTACTCTTCATCTCGATAGTTAAGTGTTATCCATTGTTAAGGTATTATAGATTTTCAGCTTGCTCTGCGAGATTCCATGCGATAAATCCGCGTGGATTGTCTTAGAAAAGATATTCAAAATGATGGCATGACGAAAACAATAGAGGAACCATTCTCATCACAGAAATCAAGAAATTATTTATTTATAATATAAACGGACATAGCTTATTGTAAATAATGATATTCTAACAGGAAGTGAAATTGTTGGTTTCCCTTTCATTCACATATTAGTCATATTGAAATGTGAAGGTGCTGGAAGTCAACAAACACTGTTCGAATGCGTATTTTTTTCAAGGGAATTTAAAAATATCAGTTGAGTAAAACTTCTTACAAAGCCTTGAGTAAAATGTTTAAAAAGCATCATTACGATCTAAAAAGTAACATCGGCCTATATAAATCCAAAACTTTTCCTAACCGGATAAAATTTACAGCTTTCTGATATCTAATAAACACAGTTGACAAACATTAATACAGTAAAACTCGTTTATAACGATCACGCCTAAAATGAAATCTCGGCTATAACGAAGAAATGTCTCGGTCCCTTGAACTTCTCCATAAGGGCATTGGTTAAATTTCTCGGATGTAACGAACACGCATTTTACGAATTCTCGGCTGTAACGAACAAATGTTTGGTCCCGTGGCAAAAAATGCACCATATATAACGAATTTTGGCGAGCAGAGCGATAAGTAATGAATAGTTTTCGCCCGTTTACCGCGCACTTGTTCGTAGAGGTCCCCTTCCTCCATCTACCCCTTCCATACGAATTTCCAAGCTCCCTTTGTTTTGAAATTGATATTAAAAATGTGAAATGTTTACGTAAATTAATGACCATAATAATAATAATAATTGACCATTTAAAAAATCGTATGTAATAGCAATCGAACATTTTATATGCCGCGAAGTTGATAAGCATCTCTTTGCATATGTAAGTACGGCATTGAAGTCGACTCACTGCAAATGCAGTAAAAGCTGTGTTATCCGGCTACCTTGGGGATTGTGGAAAGCCGATTAGGAGAAATATCCGGTTAGGGGAGCGATTTTCGATTTTGACATCGCAAATTTAGCAATAATCAAACAAAATTGGGCTTAGGTTCACTATCGTACTCCCCAAACATAACTATGCATGGGGTTTGCATTTTCCATTTTAATTCTTCCACACATAGTTAGATATAGATACTATTTACCCATTCTTATTTAATACGTTGCTACGCTTACATGCAAAACAAAAAGATTATTGAAAAGTTTAGGGCGTCCGGGAAGTTTGGGGATTACGGCAGTGAGCCTGTTCCCAAATTGAATTTATTGGATTATATCTTTCTTATTTATCTTTATTATTTATCTTTATTTACTCTATTAGAAAAGGACGAAATTACTTAATTCTTCTGAACATTTCTGTGAAAACCAGTCATATAATATTTTATCCAGTTCCTCCGTTTTTGGCTTATGAAGCGTATGATGTTTATTAATTGATTTACTCGTCTCAGAAGATGACACAAATTTCATTAATTTAGCCTTATGAGCCTTGATATCGTAGAGCGTGGAAGATCCGATGTTGAATTCTTTAGCTATGGCTGCTCTATTTTTTCCATTTTCAATTCGTTTGATCAGCTCCAGCGTTTGTGTTAGCGTTAAAACAACCTTTTCTCTCCTGTCCCTTGCTTTTAGGTATTTATTTTGATGCCATATTCAATGGATGAGTAATTTTTTAAATAATAAAAAGCGATAAAACCGGAAATTGTAGAAGTACACCAAAACATCTAAACAATGCAAATGACTTACATAAACGAAAACGCCATGCTTACTCGGCAGCCACAGATGTATGCGGAGTAAATACATAATATATACATCTTATATTTTAAGAAATTTTAAAGTGGAAGTTGTGGTATTACACAAATACAATTCACAAAAAAATTCACAAAAAAAAGAAAAAGAGATACAGAATGAATTGTATTTGTGTAATTGCCGGTATCTAAATAGCCGGATAGCACAGCTTTTACTGTATGTGTATACGTGTTGTATGGGATGTATAGGTCAAAAACCATATTTCTCGTATATAACGAAGTCACGCTTATAACGAAGCAATGAGTCGGTCCCCTCAAATACGTATTAAACGAGTTTTACTGTAGGTAATTGCTATGTTTTTTAAAAATAATTGATAAGGATAGACTAGTGAAATAAATTTCTTCAAAGACTTTTTTCCCGCCAAGCTCTGCGTCTTTTCCATCTCCCCTTTTTGACCCGCTCCACATCGATTAACATCCTCTCGAGCGAATTCGGTCCCCCTATCTCGCCATCTGCACTCGGAAATTACACAGAGGAACGGCCCTTTGAGAAATTACTCCAACTAGGCCCAAAGTCCCTTGATGAGGGCTTAAGATCCGAACGATAGCCAGCGCCGGAAAATGATGAAGCGGAAGAGAGCGTAAGCTCGGTTCAGGAAGAAAATTTGGTGTTCGTAGGATTACTGGAAAACCAATGTCGAGGTGATGCACATACGTTATTTTTTAAAGAAAGTGATCTTCGTTTAACGGTCTTTTGGATGAAAAATAATTATTGAAAATAAATTGATGAGTCCAACGCATGACTTTCTCCATACGTAAGTTGTCGACTAAAATCAAATAAATACGGCGATAGGAACAGTTCAACTTACACGCTTCAGCGCTAACGATTCAATTATTTTGTAAATTCACCACGCGCGCGAGCTGCCCACTAACCGTCAATTTAGAAGAAAATTGAATCTCTTGAAACATTCCTCATATGAAAATTTAGTTCAAACAAAAGTTGTAGAAAATAATAATATCTACAACTTTTATATGCATATATGTTTTAAAAATTCAGTTTTAGGCGAAATATTTAAGAAAAACGAAAATTTGACAGGGGTAAACCGCTACTTCCGGCTGACCGATTGTTATAAAAATCTTTTCAAATCTTAAAAACATATATAAAATCATAAATACAGAATTTCATGCTGATCTGATGAATAGTTTTTGGGTTAGAGCGCCCACAGAATTTCTGACACACGGGCATACAGACACACGCAGTCATCTTCGAGAAAACGGTCAATACGTGTTCAGGGGACCTCAAAACGTGTATTTCCGTTGAAATCTCGATTTTTTCATGAAAACAATACTTTCTCTATACTACGTATATGGAGAAAGTAACAATATCCAGGCAACATTAGTTCAGCGATGTAAAATCAATCAATTTCCAAATTAACTGTTCGAATACAGAGGACAATTTTCATTTCTACCCCTATACACAAACAAGAGATTTAATCGCAATTTTACTTTAATGATATAGCCAAAAAATTATTTTATTTTCTTACACACACACACACTTCTCTCCGTGGCTGAAGAAGGGTCCTACCCGTAAAGTTTACCGTCGTACGTTTCTTTACGTGGAACAATGGAACAACTTTATTTAATTTGAGAAGACCTGGTCGAGCGGTAGAGCTTGACTGACATATCTGGGGAGATCCTATGATTTTTCACTTTCTTTGAGAGATTTTTTACTAGCGTTACAACTCTATTGCGCTAAGAGACTTCTCCCCCTACTTTCATTTTACATTGTCCTTCTTCGATTTTTATTACGCGGAATAGAAAATAAGACTCCAAAAATGCAATTATTTATTTTTAAAACAGTCCGAAGAAAGACAAAATTTCTTCTAGATGTTTTCAGAAGTGTAAATCACTGTATCTCATTTTAAGCTTTATATTATATAAAGGCAACTCTTACGAGGGCACTCACGTATACGTATAAACAAACGCGTACAAACATTACATTTCGTGAAACAATCGCTATGGGATCACTATGCGGATGCCTTGTATAGATTGACGAAAATTGAAATGGAGCGGACAACTTTGTCCGCAACAGCAGTCAACCGATTTTTTAAAAGTACTTAAGAAATAATTACCTACGCTTAGAATTAAATAAATTCAAGTTACAGATTTCAGGGATCAGTGCGTGATATATGCATGCGAAAGAAACTGCCGAATTTCTAATAGCACAATTTAAAATTACTATTGGAAAATAACATTCAAGAAATTTCATTTCTAAAAAGATGCGTTAACGCAAATGTCCAGATAAGGAAAATTTTTACGGTTTAACGTACGTAGGTAGTGAATTATTCACGAAAATTCATAAAAATTTCAAGTAATCATTCACAGAGGAAAAACGCCACAAGCATGAGCGCCCACCGACGGAACTAAATCCTTATCCCTTGCTCTTTAAAGATCATCCTGAACCTAGTTTTCCCATATCTAGATTAATAACTTTTTTTCAAGACAGCGATTACTTTTCTTTTATACGTTTGAGAGGTATTTCCAGGGACCGAGATAACAAAGCATAAGTTAAGAGGAATGCAAGCAGAAGATTACAGAAGAGGGTAAGAGACAACAGAGAAAGAAGGAAGGAGCTGACGAAGGCGTGGGCGGCGTTAAAGGAGAGCGGCCAAAGAGCGGAGAACGAGAGAAACGAAAGAATGGATTTCAAGGGCGGGTCGAAGCAAGCCCAGCAAAGGAACAACGGGAAAATAATGGAGTGAGATGTTGCGTAGCGATGCGAAAGAGAATGGCGAAGGCTGGTGGAGGGAGGAATGACGAGATCTCTCCCTTGGCTAATAGTTATCACGATAAAAAGTAATATTTTTCTTGATTATAACATATTCTGTTCTAATTTGAAGGAAATATGCGCGAAACATTCCTTATGCAAGTTTTAAAGATATTAACCATAATTTATAATTATGTCGTTCAAATAAATTAACCTGATTATTGTGGCAATAGCTCTGTGATATTCAATATTCCTAAGAACCGAAGAAAATTAAATTTTACAAATCATATTTCAGTATTAACCTAATAATGACGCTGCAAATCGAAATTCGGGTACTATTCTTTTATTATACACTTTTATTGATTTTCACTTAGATCTTGTTTGTCACGAACATTTAGGGTTGCCAACTCACTTCTTTATAAATTGAAATTTTTCAAAATAATTCGAATTTTGGCTATATATGTATTAGATAATTTTAATAAAAAGACTAAAAAATTATAAAATAAAACAAATTAAAATTTTTTTTAGGGAATACACTTTTATGTGTGCACTCAAAAGCAAAAAATATTTTTTTTCTAGATAAATATTGTTATTGAAAAATTTGTATGCTTCATAAAAGAGGATGGCTTTTTTATCAACGAACTAATTTCTTCTATTATACCAGTATCATTTCCCACAATAAGCCATCCACTTTTATGAAGCATACAAATTTTTCAATAACAATATTTATCTAGAAAAAAATTATTTTTTGCTTTTGACATGTGTTTTCCCTAAAAAAATTTTTTTATTTGTTTTATTTTTAAACAGGTTTCTTGAAGTAAGTATTCTTTAATCTCATTACATTTTACACCGATTCAGATTTAAATATTGTCGTTATCGTTTCATATCACTTTGAGTGTTGCGAAATAAGAAAAATTATCGAATCGTTAAATCATTAGAAGGACATCAGGTCGCACCAAATAAATAAAATCCTTAGCAAACGTTGTGTGTAATGCTTTTTGAAGCTTAACATCTCGCACACGACTGAACCGAAGTTGATGGAATTTTCAGGATAGCATTATGATATAATAAAAAAACGTTTTAATGTATCGGTAATATATAAAAGCCTTATTCTGCTCCTTTGTCCTTTTGTCACTCCCTTTGTCACGCTCTGAAACAGAAATATACCTGGCAAGAAGGTCAGCTTTTGAAGCAGAATAGATACTCGCGGCCTCGAATCTTCGCTCGGATCGAAGGCAACCCTCTCAGCAGGAGGTATGATTTCAGGTCAAAGAAGACTGCCTCAATTTTATTTCAGAATAATCGATCATTCCCGTCATTTTTGACGGGCACCTATACTTGTTTTCTCATGATGCTGTGACAATCAACGAAACTAATATCAAGGGAATACTTTGTTTACTCATATTTTAGATTTTAAAACATTGAATCATGTTATAGCCCATTAAAACTACGGACAACTCAGTCGCTTTATCGCCCAAAAATTATACGGCCACACATCAGCGTCGTAGATTTAAATATAAACAGATAGTTAGGTCTTTGGGTCATCATCCGTGCATTAACTTGCAACTTAAGATGGAGATTAATCAAATGTGGCAGTTTGTACGTGGTAGAGGAGGCGGTGTTCCTATCTAAAAAGAAGAAAGAGACTTAAACAACCGCTAAAACCGGAAAGGCAATTTAAGTGTTGAAGCATGGCCAGAGAGCCGTTACCACGAATTGGCTGAGAGAGGACTATGACCGCGAGATAACAGGTGACGAATGGCTCAATAAAACGTGAACGTCCTTTTGGCGAGTTTTTCGCGCGAATTTTTGCTCGACTGGCAAGAAAGAAGATTGATGGGACGATTTTTCCCTAGCTATGCAAAAAAAGAGAACAACTGCAGTCGCTAAAGAGGAAAGAAGTTTAAAATCTAGGTTGGAAAAAAGGGGCCCAAGGACGGATGTGAAAATGATTTTTCATAATGTCAGGTGTGTGAAGAGGACGAGCGAGAATCTACCGATGAATGGAACAAATAGTAACCTTGGGTCCAAGAAAATTATTCTTCCTCCGACCTATTCGCTCGCTTCGCATTATTAGGCGAAGGTAAAAAAAATGTCCCCTTTACCCAAATCACTGATGATTGCTGAGCTCACGAAAAAGTCTTAATTCCTTTCGTATTTGGCCCGATGCCAAATAAAAGGTGGCCATTAGATGATGCTGTCTTCTTGAAACCCCTGGATTAATTAAGAGCCACGTTTTTCCTGACAGCAAATTCCGCATAGTCGTAACAGTAGTTTTTTTCTAGGAGGGCGACTTCAGAAGGTAAGCACGGAATTGACGAATTATACTGAATAAATTCAGCTTTGTTGAAAATATTTCATGCCAAAGTTTACTTGGAGAACGCGCCTATTTAACGCGATACGGAGTAATTAAAGCTATGGAAACTTTGTAGGAGATTGGTCAAGAACCGATATTCGAGATTTTGAATTTTCTTTTTCTTGTTAACTCGGAAAATGAAATTGCAAATAACGATACGCAAAAAACATGAATGATCAGTAACTTTAATATTAATCTGAATCATCGGATGTAGTCGGTGCAAGACTTGGTCTTTCAGATAATCTCATATCTATTCCGACATATTTCACAAGATAAAAAAACTTAGTGGTAGGTAACAATCGCCATGTGCATAAAATTCAATCGTTCGGGAGAAAAACTGCAACGAGGCACCGCGAACGCCGATGTTACCAATACCACGGATATGCTTAACATATCTGGAATGATACGTGGGCAAATTTTAGCACGTAAATCTCGCAAAATAATAAACTTTTCCAAGATTAGGCAATAATTTACGAACCCGCACTACAGGCCCGTCGCGCGCCTCCGTCTACAGCCAAGACCACAGCCCCGATCCGAAAACGAGGGCGAGGAAGCAGAATGGCGAAACCGCACGTGCCGTTAGGCTTTAGAGCTTATTTTCAATCGGATCGACGACACTGATTCCGGGGAAATTTTGCTCCTTCTCCCCAGGGCCGGCCAAAAGAGGGATGCGGCGGATGCGAGGCATCCTGGCCCACGAATAATGGGGGCCCCAGAAGTTTTCAATTATGCAAGTATCGAGGGTAAATTTTGCAAAAACGCTTACCTACTAAAAATCACTTTCAAACTGATTTCCAATAAAGAAACACTCCGTAAATGTTATATTATTAAACTGGGGCTCCATAAATCGTTCGTTATTACTGTAAATATTAATATAGTGGGGCCCCATTGATAGTCACATCCGGGTCCCCTTCAGTGCTTGACCGACTCTGCTTCTCCCCGAAATAATGAAACCGAATCAGAAAAAAGCCGAACAGAAGCGAGGTTCGCGAGAACGATCCCATTTCATTTTCAACAATTCTGAATGCAGCGATATGTATCGCGGACAAGCAATATTACCTTCTCCTTCAAGACACGTCACTCGGAGAGCTCATAATTGCCAGATCTAATTGGCCAAGGAAAGAGAGAAGGGGTTGCCGGAGGTGGAGAAAGGAGTAAATGGCGGATGGAGCCGAGTGCGGTCGCAGAATTCTGAGTACTGCGGAAATAACCGTTTCAGCGAATCTCGGTTTTTTGAGGGAATCCGCCCACCGGCCAGCCAACTATATACCCACATCCCACCCTCTTTCTCTCTCTTTCCCTTTCTCCCTCTCCCACGTCGTCCCACTGGAGTTTAGCAAGCGGTCGCGTCACCATGGCGACATGTCACGCGTCGGATGGCACACCGGTCATTCCGATCCCCCCCTCCCTCCCTCACTCTCTCTATATCCATAAAACGTGTCCCTCACCATAAAACAGGCCTCTATCTCCCATTCCCCTCGCTCCTTTTTTTCTGTCGCTCGCTATAAAGCACTTCTCGCAAATCCATTGTCCTCGGTCAAACGCCGTTCGAAGCGTACCGCGGCAAAAATGAGCGGCGGCCGAATTTGGAACATATTTATTAAACAAAAACTCGCGCGCGTCGAATGGGAAGCGAAGCGTGGAAAATGATACGTTTTTTTTCCTTCTGTCGCGTCGTGTTCGGGAGCGCGGTAGGAACGGCGCAACTGATACGATTCGGATGGTTTCACCGCGGCCACCCAACTGCCGAGCAAACCGACCGCATCATTCGTCGTTAAAGAAAAAAATCGGGTTTTTCTATGAGATAAAATATTTTCGACAAACAATAAATGTCGCTCTAAAAACTTTCCGATTAGAAAAAAACGGCCGATTCCTCGCCGCCTGCACGTGGGAACCGCTGGATGAGCAGAATTTTCCGCGTGTAAGAGGTGGCGGCATGACTGTGGCGTGTTTCGTTTATGAGCCTTCCATATTTCTTCTTTGTATGAAGAAGAGGTCATTACAAGAGGTTAAGGGGCTGTAACGTTTTGACACAATCGTCTCGCTTTCTTCGTTATTTGTAAATTGAAGTAATACTAATATCATCTAACAGATTAGTACCATAGAAATTCTAACTAATAACATATAAGACATTAAGAACATCATGAGTGAAAAGTAACCAAATAGTAATCTCCCTATTGTAAATATGACGTTATTACTGCAATATTGCTGCCTTAAACGTGACAATAATGGTAATGTTTTCCAAAAATAGGTGGTTAGTGTTTCTAGTTCCCAATGCTATGGTTGCGTGTTCGATTCCTGATGGTTGTGTGTGTTCGTCTTTGTTATCGTTATTAAGGTCACTCAACGGCTATTTATGTGCTAGTTAAAATAAATAAATAAAATGAGATAAAGACTTGTATCATACTGATGAATTACTCAACTCTTGTAACCATAAAAATGCTGCGTAGACCATATTCCTATTCCAGCGACGAAATAACACAGTGGTAATTAATTGAACCTCAATTCAAATTTTAATTACATAGAATCAGAAACATAACAATCGATAAATTACTTGGTGTTCTGCAGTCCGCTGGAATTTATTCGTAGCTGAAATTCGCATCTGTTTCAAACATCGGTTTCGCGACCACATGAGGTGACAACATTTTATGATATTTTTGTAAATAAGTGTTCATGAAGTAGCCAATTTAAAACAATAATATTAACGGTTATAATTTATTAATTAATGGAAATAATACAACGTGTTGTTGCAAATTTCACAACAACAAAAAATTCCACTCAATTTTGGCCATGTCCTACATTTTTTCCATGTGCCATGAATATAACAGAAAAATATTAACTATGCATAATATAAACAGCATGTTGTTCGGAGTAAACAGAACAACGCATTTTTTTGGAGCAACTGGAACGCAGTAGAAACACTCTTGAACCCGGTTAGTTAGGATAATCGGAGTTCCATTGTATTACAATAAACTTTCAACAATTCAGGTTAAATTTTAATTTAAAGTATGTGCTCCTTTATATAAAGAGAGTCTTCGTCGAGAAAATCTATATGTATACCGTTCAGCGATGTAAAAATAAACAGATGCCCAAGAATGCGCACAAGGCACCGTTTCATTACTCGCGCGTGCTAATCTCATTTCCTGGTTATTTTGTCAACATAACACCTAATTTAATTTTAAAAGTAGGAAGAAAAAATACATTTTCTTTGTTTGAAACCTTCTTATGTCTTCATGAAAATCCTTTAAGAAAAATACCATGAAAACCTGCAAATTCAAAACATAAAATAAATATGCTTCATCTTCTTAAGGTTTTCGCTGAACTTCAATAACGGTGTACAGGAAAATAAGATTTATATTATGAGATTTACCATAACTTTTTACCTATCGGAACATGTTTCATAAATACCGAGCATAAACCAGTAAATATTACCAAACGGAGAGAAGAAAGACGAATTCGAGAAAATTATGATGAAATAATAGATTTATTTAAAGACGGCAAGAATACGGTTTTTTTTTTCAAGTATCTATTTTCACAAGGACTGGAAACGAAACCCTGGCACAAAGAATACGCTCGTTGATCAAAAAATTGCCGTCCCTATCTTCATTCCACGAGCGCTCGCACTTCCTATCTCATTAATTCTGCAACGCTCATTTTTTAACGGTAACTCATAAAGTGGCGTAACTAGATCATGGAATATGAATGTCGGTTATCCATTTGCGGACATCAACACAGAGAATGAGGGAACACAGCCGGGCAGGAGATGGCACAGATGTGCTCGTCCAAAGGCAGCACATGTTGCATTGTATAAATTTCCCCGCTTTTCTCTCGACTTTCTATTACGCAGCACTTGAAATTTCGACAAAATGTATACTATCCACAACACTCCTAGCGGTGAAATATAGCGACTTTTTTTTAAAAAGCTCTGACGGTAAATAAGACCGAACTTACTGGTGGTCGTGATACCGTTTAAATTATTTTTATCGATGGCCGAGTTTAAATTACTTCCGTAAATATTCGGCCAAGAACAATAAGAAAAAATATTGTTTAAATTTTTTGGAAAGATGTCATCACAGAACCTGATAGATGTTAACTAAGGTACAAGTGTATTTCAGAATTTTAACCCATTGTTTTGCTCAAGCAGTGAAATTTAACCGTGTGAGGAGACGGTGCAGAACCCACACCATGTGTTCAAAGTGACCTCAATCACACAAAAATTTATCGAGAGTGCAGTCTCAAACGACCTTTAAATAATGCTTTTATTTACTCAGAAATTTTCCAATATCGCAGTCCGTGTTCAAATTTTGTAAACTATTTATTTAAAGCTGAAATAAAACTCTAATATTTCTTTAATTTGGATTTTTAACTATGCTAATATTTGCGCGGGCTTATACTGAACCTAGGATTTAATTTTTAAAAATTGCCAGCAATAAAATTTGAGTAAAAGCCTAAATTCTCTACTAAAACAACTAAACAAAAAGAGTAATATTTGTTAAATAATAATTTAATATAAATGAAATATCCCCAGATTGTATTTAAGTTGTCATTGCAATATTTTATCTGTTAAAATGTCTTATAAGTATAATTAGGTTCTTTTGAGTAAACATTCATATTTATCCTTTCGACGGTATTTTAAGCCTAGTGATCCCGTAATCGAACCTCATTTTTTCCAATTTATCCTTGGTTTTAGCCCTTCTTGGTGTTTTTTTCAGGAACCTAAGCTCGGTAGACATCAAAGACCTCCTGTATATACGTACATATTAAAAAATAAACACAAATACTCCGCAACTATTCCTTTCTCATCTAAACTCTCATTTACCCAAACAGACATAGGAGACAACGAAATGTATCAATCTCCCTCTGAAATCAGTTAGGAAACACTCGTTAGGTAGAATTACCCTTCCGCAAGGAGGAGTTGGAAACGTGGTACCAAGGAAGTGCTTGGTGCAATCTCGAGGGGAAACGAGTCATTCCCTTGCGAGGGTGTGGTCCGGAGAGGGTTGTCTGCGGTTGTTCATGTGCCTATGTGTCTCCGTAGGTCACCATGACTACGCAATACGAGGAGAGACTCGAAATTCGAGCGGCTGTTTTTGGGGCCGGGAAGGAGCGATGTGAGGGGCATGGAGGACAAAGAGAGGCGCGGTAGCAACCCCAATGGGAGATACGCGTGGACAAGGGACGTGAAGAGAGTTTGAGGGGAGATCGTTACGGCAATAAGGCTGACGTAATGAAAAACATCGCTCCGATATGCTATTACGAAATTACCGAAATGTTGAACGCGCTTGTAAAATAAGCGCTCTGTAACCATTTAATTTCGTATAATCAGTCGTATGCGATCCGAGCGAAGCATTTTTAATTCCAAGGAATGTACAAGAACCCGGAGACGCATGGGAATTTTTAAAGAGAAAATTCATTAGTTTCGATGAGTATAAAATGAGCGTGCCGCGATGTGGCTTGCATGAATTATTACTGCCGTTGGAGAGAGCATTGCAAGCGTAAAATATTATAGTTCGTTGAGCACTGCGTTCATTTCGTTTATTTTCGTATTTTACTCAAATCGGTAGCTGCATGAAAAAGATCTTGGTAAAAAGACTTCTTCACATAACCTTAGCAAAAACATCCCATTCGATCTTTCATCTCTGTTTATTTTGACTTTTCCTCATCAGTATTGATTATTTGACTAGCTCAAAATTGAAACCTAGTTTTTAAAGCAAATTATAAGGGAAACCGAGATATGAACTTTATTTTACGTAGAAACCACGAAAATATGCGACTTTGTCTTTTTATTATTTATGCATGCTTAACTTTGAACAGGAGAATAATTTTTGCTCGGCCTGATCTCTACCAAATTCAGCTCTGCCACGCAAAAAAGTATCATATGGTCCTCCCATTAAAGTTACTTTTCTTAGAATCCTTGCATAAATCTTTTAGATTACCAAATATAATCTTCTGATAAATTATATGCACATATAGAAATTTATTATATACTGCGTATTAATTAAGAATCCGATTTTTCCTGATGCTCCCGTTAAAATAAAGAATAAATATAAATAAATAGTTTTAATTTAGCCCTGTTCTTTCGGGAGGAAGAAGATCGTCTAAATATTTTTTCTATTTTATATCTGCATACCTGCCGAGTTTCATATTCTCACCTATTGCGGAGTTACTACTTCCACATCGGTGTGACGCACGCACGCAGCATGTGCGCTACAGAATAAATATATAGGATTCTAAAAACAGTGGCTAACTCACTGAATATTGAGGAGAAAAAATGTGGAGATGTATTTGGAATGTAAAAATCCAGCTCTTATAGTTGCTTCAAAATATTGGTATGTACGGACATAGTGAAAACATGAGCGTTTCAAAATAAAAGCTGTAATTATCTTCCGAAATCAGTTTAAGCTCTTTAATGTAATAGTCTTCGTTATATATCTTCCTTATGGTTCCAAGTTATCTGCAGACATCAACTTTAAGGATGCTGGGTGCGTTCTTTATGATTTTTTAAGATGCTTCTTTTTTATACATATACCAATCTCCGCTTATTGCGCAACGGCCTCCTTCAAATGGCATTCATGAATTATGGAGAGACAATCAGGATTTCTTTCGTATGAATTCCCCAACGTCCGTGGCCTTATAAACGTTCCATTCTCACCATGCATTCGAAATCGCCTCCCCGAGGCTGGTTGGTAGGAGGAGGCGGCATAGACAGTCCCGGTTTCCTGCGGCTATTCTGATCTCTGTGGGGAAACTGGACAGACAGACAAACGACTTTATTTCGGGCGAAGATTTGAAGGGCAGACGGCCGGGAAAGGGAACGCTATCAAAGAAATAAAATTGGCACTAAGAAATTTAGCGAAAACAAAAAAAATCGAGTGGTATAAGGTCGACTGAAACTGCATAGATCTGATATATAAAGAACAAACGCAAGGATTCCTGGCATTTTGCTCTAAAAACTGATCATAGTGTATGGAACATAAATGATTTTTCTTAAATTTTTGAAAATAAACATTTCGAGATCAGGATTCTCAACATTAAAATAATAATTTAAAATTATCCCTGCTAGTGGGTCTGCTATAAATCAAATAAATTTGTTATGTCGGTATAAAAAATTCTTTTTCAAAATAAACTGATAATAATGTCTTTTGTGCGGTTTTGCGAATTCTCGAGTTTTTCGAATAGAATCTCTGATCGAATTTAATTCTATAAGTATTTTTATTAAAATCTTATTTCATGATTTAGGGTCTACGTCCCTACGTTTTTAAAAATAATTCTGTGAAACACTCGTATTTTTCTGAAAAAAAATTAATAAAGTCCAATACTCATTAAATATATCAATCAAACCGCTATGCTCGCAAAAACTTTGAACTTTGTTATGGGAGAAAAAATGTATTAAATAGTTTAAACTCCGTTACCCAAGTACACGGATGTTAATAACATTTTAACAAGCGCATAAAAAGGCGAGTTTAAACTATTAAAACAAGGTTATTATTTCATCGGTAGCTCGAAAAAGTTCGGGAAAATTCTTGTTTCTCTAAAATTTCGTTTTATAAAAAATGTATCTGGAGAAACTACTTTACGACAGAATGTCTGGCCTGCAAAACTGATTATAAAAATTTTATATCTAAGTTCCTGAAGGCTAGAAGAAGAGAAAAGATGAAACTTCAGTGTCACTTTTGGTGTTTGGAAAGAAGAGGAAATAAAAAACTAGACTATCTATATAAAGGTCGCAAATTTATCGAGGTTAGCTGTCGCAAAAAGTGACCTTGTTTCAATTTCCATAACAAAATCAATATTTTTGAAGAGTGACACAGCTGATTAATATCGACAAATTTTTGTCTTAATATCGGGTCGAAATGATGATCAAGATGACTCCTTTAACAATAAAACGCTTGAGCTAATTTTTTTATAATCATATGATCAACTAATTACTGCCGAAGACGCCGACCTTGTACCTTAAATTCGCTTCTAGTTCACTCAAGCGCTTATCTTAATAATCAATCGTATTAAAGCCGTGAGGTGAAATCATACATCTTGAATCATTAGCTTTTGAGGCAGTTATAAAATCGAACTTAATTAACTTAAGAGGTCCCATAGCCGATCGTCTGCACTCGGCCCAATATTATTCCGTCATACGTTTCCTAAAATTAGATATCATCTCATATGCTCACATAATGGAGGCTCACTGTTGCTCGGGGCAACCCGAATCGACTCTTCGCGTGCACACACACATATATGTCCCATTCATTCATTTCTATCTCTCTCTCACTAGCTCTTCCCACTCGTCTTTTCCATAATAAAAAAACGCCGCACATCAGCACCGGCACTTAGAGAGCCTTCCTCTCTTCGTTCCAATTCCTGAGTGTGAGTGAGAGAGAGAGAGAGCAAGGGACACTCCTTTGGCAAGCAGCCAGGAAGAAGGACCCGACGAGGATCGAAGCGTTACCCTCTCCTGCAATCAGACTCTTGAGCGCGATACGCCTCCACGGAATCCTTCGACCCTTTTACTCTATTTTCTCCCTCTCCATTCTCCTCCCCTTTCTTGTCGTCCCTCTCACCCACGAGCCATCTTATTTCTTTTAAATGTCGCATTAGTTTCGAATGGTGTTGTAAATATATCGACTGAAGATGCACATTCGACTGAGAATAAACTTGTGGAAATTTCGGCAAAACTATCTCTGAGCGTAGTTAGCTCCAGCAGAGGCAACTCGTAATAAGATAGTTTCCACGGCCTCGACTGCATTTGATTAGAATAATTCTGATGTTCTAGTTATGTATTCTGTGACGCTTGGGTAAGATCACACGACGAAATTTGCTCTGTAAAGTATTAGCATAAAATTATTAAGGTATGAAAGCGTACAGTGTATCACAGATAAGCGCGTTTCCTGTGATGGAATATTTGAGACTAAACGATGTGGTTTGAAAGAAGGCACACCGTAAAACATCCTAACACCACGACGCGATTATTCCTCTCTGTCAAATAAAAATATCTCCCCTCTCTTAGGTTGGTGTTTTAATGAACGTATTTACGTAATTTTAGTATTCCATATTGAATAAAAACTGCAAAACGATAAATAAGAAATTATGGCAAGTAAATATAATTTTTTTTATTTAGCGATTTATTTTATAATCAGTTGCAATTAATCCAAAAATGGAAAATTATTTAAAACGTAGCTCATTTGAAAAACATAGTTGTAATTTAATCTTTACATTTACGTTTATTCCTTCGTCGTAAATTATCCATTTCTTTTCCCTACTAAACGTGTGTGCGCAAGGAAAATAAACGTATTGGCGTTCATTTCTTCGTCATAGATAATCCATTTACTTTCACTTACTAAATTCTGAGTAGGCACGAAAAGAAATGAAATGTATTAATTATAGCAGACCTTGTTTATTTCGGTTACTTCGAATATTGTTTTTGTTGACACCCATTTTTAAAAAACATGCAAGAAATTTCCTTCGAAGTGAATTACAACACTCTTGCTGGATTTACTTGAAAACGTTGGCTCTTGAGATAAAAATGTATGAGGTAAGAAATACTTCATTTGACGAGCTCCACAAATTTTATTTGACGACTTTTTTGGTATGACTAATATTTTATGAGATAGAACGGAAAGTTCGTCTTTTGTTTTTATTAAAGTGGCACTCCTGATTAGGTTATATGAACCATTAATATAATTTTATTATTTTCTTTACTTATAAATCCTTAATACCAAATTTCGTGACAATCCGTTCAGTAGAACAAAGATGAACGAAGCTAATAGGCGCTTACGCTGGATGCGAAAAGCGCCTTAAAATGTTAGTATAATTCCAACCCGGTATAAAATTTAAAAATCGATACCTCTTGGGTTTATTGAAAAATGTTACTTTGAGGGCGGGAAATTAGGTCACCATTAGTTAACGTTTAGCATAGGTATTTGAAATTCTTATTTCAAGGAGAATTTTCAGTGCTTCTGACGTTAAATCTCTCACTACTGTATGACTTGCCAGAAGAAAATCTCTACTCTTGATAATGCGGCATAAGGGAAGAAAAAGAATGTGAAATTCCCTTTTTGGAGAATTACATTTCTTTAAAATCCTTCGATGCGATAAGCCCGTAATGAACAGGAAATAATCTTGTATAAACAACCCACAATAAAGTGACTGCTTATTAGGCCAAAAAAATATGTTTTAACTTCACATAAAATAAAACTAGATTAGATCATGAAGTTAGGTTCAGAATGCCTGTTAAATCAATTTTTATCATTGATAGACAACTGTTTCCATAATGAAAATCTCTCTAATTTTTCGTCATAAAACTACATAAATTGAAAATACAATTAAAACAATTCAACTAATTTCTTTCGATTAATGAGTTATTTATACGTTCCATAATATTTTAGTATGATATTTTCAAAGTTTGATATGGTTAACGAGTAAATAACGTAAATCCGAAAAGTATAGAATAATCTGGACGATGTTCTTATCATTATAAATTATAAGTGTTATTACTATTATAAATTAGCCGCTAATAAGTAACCGTGCCATTGTAACTAAGTTATTTATGGAATTAAATAATAAAAATGTAATTAACTATGTCATGGTAATAAATGAAATGCCAAGAAAGTGGTGTACCAAATTTGAGAAAATATGTAATTTCGTCATATTATATTATCTAGTCCTATTATATTATCTATCTCACCTTAGTCTCCACCCCCATTTTTTATTACAGTCATGTTATAATTAATTTTGTTTACCGTAAAATTACGCTCTAAAATACTTTAAATGAAACAGAAGCTATGAGACGAGAACTGAGATGGCAATAGCCAGCCATCGGATGCAACGGAATAGAAAAAGAGAGAGATGAGGGGAGAAAAGAGAGGGGAGAAGAAGCGGCACTCGCCCCGCTGGGAGTGTAAAGGAGATGGAATGCGGAGAGACGGAATGTAGATGCGGAGGCAGAAGGGAACGGTCCATCTCCGCCCTCATGCACCGCACGTACAAATGCACACACCCTATTTGCATATTTGCCAGTGTATGTAGGTAACACTCGATTCCAGTTTCAAGGATGAAAAGGCTTTCATAAAAATTGACGAAGCTAGGAAAATGTATTTTGACATCTTAGAACTCTCGTAGAGGGAACACGAAAGAGATTTATCATTTTAAAGAAGGGCTATAAAAAACTGGTATGGAAGTAACTTGAGACAGAAGAGACAGAAGAGACAAAAAAGAAAGAGTTATACGTCACAGGTCCCACTCCTACATCGTTCGGTTATAGAAAGGAACGATGTTATGGTGGCGGAAAAATGCAATTCACGCGACAACGATCTACTTATGGGAAAACAGAGGCGTTTCGCTCACTCTGTGAGACATTTCCTCACATAATTCCACAACAAAAATGGATACGTTATTTTATTATATTTCAATGAATTTGTGTGATTAGTATTTCTCTTCTGATCTATGTTGACACATATAATGACTCATAAAAAGGGATCCTTGCGCCAGAAAGAGAGGGAGACCCATTGTGGTCAATTAACTAATGGATGAAGAGGGGAACGGCTGCAGGAGAGAGACAGACAGACAAACGACTTTATTTCGGGAGAAATTGAGACTGCATAGTCCCTTCTTACATTTAAGCCTACGTTATGAATTACAGAGAGAGAGCGGGGAACGAGAATGGTGGTAATCAAACGGAGAAAGGGCAAACTAAAACCATAATTTAAACCATCATTAGGTCCTCCGCTGACCTAATTTACAAAACGTATTTACCAAACTAAATTCACGATCGACTGTTCTGAACTCATCGCAAACATTTTTTTTGATTTTGGCCCTGAGTGATCTGACTGTGAGCCACGCGGTGCTAAAGCGAAAATGTTTCTTAAAAGAGTCATGGGTGGATGGTTAGCGAGGAAGAGACAAGGAAGAACGGCGGTGATGAAATGCAGGTCAAAAAGAGATAGAAAACGGTGGGAAGTAAAGCGAGGGAGAGAGATGGTGGAGAGTATATCCACTCTCCGTGATTAGAAACCTCGAGCGCCGAGTCGAAAGGCGAGATTTTCCGATGAAAACGACGGTTGGCGTGTCTCCACGGACACAATGCGCTCCTCGTTCGCGAGCAATAATTATTAATCGCCGACGACACGAAGAGTAAGGAGAGAGAGAGAGAGAGAAAGAGAGTTTGGATCCAATTAGTAACCCTACCTCTCCGTAGCTGCGAAGTTCTTCGAAAAACCATTCGATTGTCACTTCCGAACGCCGAATCGGACGTGCAGGCGATAACAAAGGACCTTGGTCGAAAATGAAGGCGAGGATCGATCGGAGAGTCGCGTGGAGGGAAGGAATTGTGTTCTAATGAATATAACAGTAGTGGTAGCATCAGATTCATTCGTCCGGAACTTTCTTAGGTTAGATGTGTCTAACGGCCTAACACAATGATTCTCAAACCGGGGTGACGTGACACCCCAGAGTGACGCGTAGGTCATTCAGGAGTGAGGTGAATATTTGATAAATTCACAATATATAATATTTTGGCTCAGAAAAATAAATAAAGCCCGGCTTCTTTTAAATTGATGGAAAGGATGATCCGAAGATCCTTATGCCACAGGCATAAGCTGTAATGATGGGAAATGTGGAAACAGGTAGTTCAGTGGTAGAATACCCGCCCGGCAAGTAGAAGACCCGGGTTAGATTCCCGGTCGTAGCAGATATTTTCACCTGTTTCCACATTTCCCAGGCTTCTTTTAACACGTGATTTTTAACGGTATGCCATGCCATAGGGGAAACTCAATTTGCCTTCGAGAGTAGCTTGAAGACAATGGAACTGAAAATGGGGTGACTCATACAAAAAAAAGGTTGAGAACTACTGGTCTAAAAGAGTGTTGAACGAGATTCTCGTTTTTTTAGGAAGCCTTTAAACGGTCATTTGCAAGACTTCTTTACGCGAATGCAATGCGGTAAATATTCGAGAATTGCTACGCGGTCGAAATAATACGAAACTTTGAAAAATCTCAAATTCATTTTGAACGGAGAAAATTTATTTATGGCTTCCATTACCCTTTGAATGAAAAAATCAAAGAATGCTGTAAAGAGAGAACTAATTGTATTCCACTGTTTACGACAATGAATAGAATTACTTCGATTCACAAATAACAAAAGCTGTTTTCCCGATATATCGGATTTCGCAAAAGAAACCCTTTCTATATTTCCGATGAAATGTATTTATAACAGTTTCAAAACGATACGAAATGAGAAATCCCTTTTAAAATTTCTCATAAATAATAAACTTGAAAGGTTACAAAAGTCAAATTAAACGCATGACTCTCGCTGTGATGTGACCCGTTCAAATATCACATATATGATCAAATATAAAAAAGCCTTTAAAAAAACTACGAGACGTGACTTTACCAACGAGAACTAAATTAAGAATCAGTCAGCTACTAATTTATTGGTGGAAACATGCATCTAAACGTAGTACCTCTTAAAAAAACACAAATCAGCGCACAACCCGCGCGTTTTTGCATCCACGATAAATGTCGCGAAAGGCATAAGGACTTTTTTCCTAACGTACATTTCGGAATTCATGACGGCAGTGCAGAGGTCATAACAAGGATTTCGCTGCGAGAAATCCGCGTGCGCATAGTGAACTCGACGAAGGAAGAGTAGGCGTGGAAGAAAAGAGGCTGCAGAGGGCGATGGGGAGAGAGTGGAGGAGGAGGATGGAGGGGAACGAATGTCACCGCCGCCGCGCCGGTCCGGAACCGCTCGCACCTGATGGGCTCCAGCAAAATGGACGAAACTTTCAAAAAGTCGTTCCAAGGCAGCGATTCGGAAGAGATGTCGTGGAAGACGCAGCGATGGATTTGGACCGCACTTTGAGTCGCATCGATTCCTTCCTTCACTCGCCTTCACTTCTTCGTCCCCGTTCTCTCGAGGGAAAATCAGGCCAATCTACCGGGAAGGTACTGCCTCAGTCGTGCACGCGTGCGATAAGAAAGTAAGCGGTTGGACAACTGCTTTCGGCAGTTAACATATACAGAGCGCGTGAACATTTTCCACGCATAAATAAATACGAATCAGTACATTTTAAAAGTATAGTTAAGATACAAACAATGCTAGTTCTTAAATAGCGCCGATATAATTTACTTCGTGTATCGTACTTTTTTGATTTTGTATATAATGGATTCAAAAGGACATTTACAAACAACGCTCGATAAATTAGGTTGTTCCAACCACCATAAAACAGGTGAGAAAGCCAGATGCACGTTTCAAAATTTTTAAATCTGCCATCAGTGAATCACCATTGTTGTAAGATGCTTAGTAACAAAAATCTGGTTTTTCCTATCTTAAATGGCTATGGAAGATATCTTATTTGTCATCCATATGGCGAGATCGATAATTCTTTATAACTATTATCTAAAATAATCCGTTAATGTAATCATTTTGTTCGTCCGTCACACTTCTCTGTCCGGTGAACTACTTCTACACCGTTTAAGTTAAAGCAACCAAATTTTGAGGAATTCTTCGTGTCCATAAGCGCTTCCCGCGGTTTAAATTGGGAGACTCCAGGGACAGCCTAAGGGGTGTAGTGGGAGGTAATAAAAAAGCCATCCCTTAATATGATTCATCGGTTATTTCCTTATATGTTTTTCATTCGTATTTCTGAGGTGAAATCCACACATACTGGTAGATAATACTGCTTGTGCAAATCGATTAGGAAACTTAAAAAGAAATATATCTGACGTTTACATCCACTACCATACAATTACATTACGTTCTGATTTCTGGGGATTTCATAATAGTTTGGATCCTAAAAAAACAGTTTACCAAACTAATCCTTTCCAATTATAAATTACATCGAATACGAATAGATCTTTCAAAAGATCAAATTTAAACACAATGAAATCACGCAGACTTCTTCAAGTCACCTTAAGACTCATTTTTTTTCCTACTGCGGTATCCTGACACATTAAAAAAAGTCACTCCATTTCATGCCGTTGCCCCTTGAGGCATATACGTATATTATTCCGTTTCTCACTTCCAATACCAGAAATCCACTCGGCAGATAAAGAGAGAGAGAGAGAGAGAATAAAGCCGTAACCCAGTCTCAACTACAGCGAAGCATTTGAGAATAAATTGAACGTGTCAGCGGAAGTGTCATGCGACGAGGAGAGCGAGAGGAAGGAAGCGGCGACCACTTTGGACTGAATCCCACATCCTTCCGAAGGAAAATCAATGTTTTTATTCTTTGTAATAAAATCCACATGAGAAGAGAATTCCGATAACGACGCAATAACTTCATCTGCCTTCCTGTATCTCGCTCTTTTACTTAAATCTCTCTTACTCTCAAACTTTGTCTGCTTTTACTGCTGGACGGCACCCTCCAAGAAGCACAGAGGCATTTGTATTGGCGATAAGAATCGAGTGAATTAGTGGCTGAATTCCTTCCTATTTTAAGCGATCCACTTTCGCAGAAAAATTGTGTGTGATTTAATATAGCTGCACTTTCGCAATGGACAGTTTTTTTATTTCCATTTATATAGAAACCGAAAGATAATGGAAAAGTACCGCGGGTGCCTCAGCGAAAAATTTATTTCTTTTTAGCACTTGCGCATTAACTTTGCTCTCGATAGCTAAATACTTAATGATTTGTGACGTTGGATAAGTAGCGGTTGGGAGATTTATTGATTCCAATTCAGTCTCTGGACCGAATAGATTAATTTTCATTAGTTTCCCTTTGAAGGTAAAATTCTACTGCAAACATCATAGAGATGAAATTTAGTTTTTTTCATTTATTTTCTTCAAAAAAACTGGCCATGTTAAAGTATTGCGTAGAATGCGTATTGAAACACTGAGAAAATTATTTACGTTTTATAAAAGTCAGGCTGTATCAATATACGTTTAAACAATCCTCAAAAACTCTTTCTCTTTGGGAAAAATGTTTTATAAATAAGCGCTACTTTGTAAGCTAAGCCAGTGACAAAATTGCTTATAGCAATTCACCAAAGACATTAAGTTTAACTTAATAGCATTCGTAAACCGATATCTTCAGTCTTAATAGTCATAGAGTCTAATTTGATTTTTTTGTTTTTGAAGCGTTGAAAATTTCTTGATATTTTGGATTTTGAATCAATTTTCAAATGAATTCGTAAATGGAAAAAGTAAACTTTGTTCTTTTTAAGCCATTATGTTTAAGTTCAGAGTTCATATCTGGATTCTCTATAATTTTAAAATGCAAGTGAAAAATATCCTACTCTAATTCACGTGTCAATCAAATTGAGAGAGTGAACGTCCCTGGATTCAAATCCTTGGTCTCAAGCTTGACAATAACCTATCTCAAACCGTCGAGAGACTGTGCAGAGTATCTGGAGAAATATTTGTCGAAACTGTGCCTATCGTTCTTGAGTTATTCCTATGATTTCCTGAAATATTACCAAGAAATGAGTTTGATGCTAGATTCTAGAAGGACATAGGACAAATAATATATAAGATCAAATAGATCCGTTGATCTTATATCTAATGTCAACATTAGCCGAACAGTGTCACTAGGTTAGCTGTATTTCCGATATTAACAATTGCTTGTATACTTTATAAGACAGCAAATTTTAATTTTATGAAGGAACAGTAGATGAAATGGAGAGTTATTCTGTGTATGCACGAAAAGATTTTTTGAGCTGAAATAAAAAATTTAAAAACAAAATAACAACTTTAATTCATTCGACAATTCCATTAATATATTTGATGAACAAAATGTTTATAAAAAATAAAATATTATCCTCCAAACGACTCCAAAAATTTTTGCCCTAAACACATCCATGTAGTTGATTTATACCAGGGCATCGAACCGCAATTTTTTTCGCTCCGGTTTTCGTTCCGGTTCTTTCAAAAAACAAAATTTCGGTTCGGATCCGGTTTCGCTCTAGCAATCATTAGTGAACCGGTTCTAACAGGTTTTTATCGTTCCGACCTTAATTTTTTGGCTAGATTTACAGAAAATATGTCTAAAGTTACGGAATTTCAATTAAACCAAATATATAGGTATAATTAATATATGTATTATATCAATGTTCAAATTTTTAAATTATATAATATACGCTTACAGAGAAAATAATTTTTTTTATTTAAATTAATTTTACTCTGCCATTTTCCTGCAAAATACAAATTAAATTAAAAATTCGAGGACAGAGTTTGTGTGTTATTTATACTTTTACCTAATTCTAATTATAAATATAAAATTATAATACTTGAAGATTCTAGAAATTAATGAACATTTTTAATATCATGTATTAATTTGTAGATACTTCCAAATAGAATAAGCATTTTGACTTATTATTACGAAAATGAATTGAAATTAAATATAAAAAATCATATACAAAATGAGACTTACTCCGTGCTGGATGACTAGGTTTCCCTCTGATCCAGCAAAAGTAACTCCAACCGACAAAATATTTTACAACAAATAACAAATATGCATTAATCTTCAATTCCTCTTCAACAATTGCTAATATAGAAATACACATTTCTGTTTAAAATATATATCTATTAAAATTTACTAACCTGTAACAAACAACAAAAGATACAAGAATTCACCAAAAGCACGAAAGCAGTACGACCCTTCGTGGATGACTTGCGAGAAAAGACTGATAGAATTCATATGAAAGAGAATGAAAGTCTGTGGAACATTAACCTCCACCAATGGTAGAGCTTTAGGAAAAACCTCTGTAAGGAATTGAGAAACATATTTTTCCAAGCGTACACTCTATGGGGTGCAAACTGGGGAAGGATAGCCAACGATTGGCGGCTTCTCTGAAAAGGACTACTTAAGTTCCTTTCTCCCAATCCTCATTTATAGGGTTTGAGGAACTCTCAGCTGAACGTAACCTAGCCAGCTCTCTATGTATAGAGACGGCCACGGAATATTCCACCATTAGCTCCTTAAGGAAGTCGGCAGATATTATCTCAAAACTGCGTCTTTCGAAAGGTATATGGGAAGGTCGTATCCTCAAAACGACCTGAGGCCCTTTATGTTATCAGACTTGGTCTGTTTAGAGGCTTCTGAATCCTGCAGGTTAGCATGAGACGACGGCTGAAGGGTGCGCGAACTTTTCAAAATGTGTGAGCGTAAGGGAAAATTCATTCTTTCGCTACACTCGAACCGAAAAAAAGGAAAGAAATAAATAACGGTTTTCGGTTTCGGTTCGGGTTCAGAAAATTCATTTTTTCGGTTCAGGTTCGGTTTCACTCCGGCCAAAAATATCGGTTTTTCTCGGTTTCGGTTTTCGGTTTCGTTCCGGTTCGACGCCCTGATTTATACAGGAAGTTTTTCGCGGCACACTTACAAAGCAGCCACGGCATCCAGTTTGGGAAACACTGCTCTAGATCTTCAGGAGTAAAACTGTCGACGGTCCTTTCAATTATGTCGCAACTCAGTGAGGAATAGCTACTATAACATAGTAAAAATGCGCTAATATGCGTGGGAGAGTAACGTTAAATGCGTATTCCTCCATTAATTCTAGAAAACCTTTTACGCACCATATTTTAATTGCGCCTAACTGTATAAGAGCAGTAAAATAAGGTGCTTTACTAGTTTTTATTGCTTCCGGAATCCTCATTTATGACTGGAAACTCATATAATATCATTCTAAAACTTTACCGCGTGAAATTATTATAAATTCTGAAAAAGAGGAAATAATAATCACAAACGATCACTGATATTGCGATGCCGCATCCTGTTAAGTATTAAATTCAAGTTATTTGATATTTTATAGCAAAAATATTGATTTCGAATAAACAGCATGCTCTATCGAGGCGATCAGGGTATCGATACGCGAGGAGGCTGAGAGAGGAAATCATGCTGCAAAAGAGGTCTTAAGTACCTCGTAAAACAATGGCATAGGATTAATTGGGCTTATAGCCAAACAAAACTAGCCGTTTTATAATGTTTATCTCCTACTTAGATATCAAATCCCACTTCTGCGTGGAGCCCAAATATTTGTTGTCACACAACTGGATTAAAATCAAAATAAAAATTTAACTTGTCAGTCTCACACAACTTTGACTCGCGATTTTCAAAGATTGTTTTTCGACGCCCTTTTCATGAAATTAAAATTTTGAACATCATTTTTTCCCGATTGGTGAAGAATTAGCTTAATAGTACTTGCAGGTAATGTGAATAGTATTTCACCCTGACTTATTCAAATGGAGACGAGGATATCCTGCCTCATTGAGCGAGTGCGCTTGGATTACTGCGTCTCGAGAACGAATTGGAAACGATTCGTTCTATTTAATTGCCTCAATAATACTAGAATTCATTTTATTTTTTTAACTGCTCAGTCTCAAATTTTTCACTCAGCCATAAACGAAATCCGCGATTTTTCCAAGCGAAATGATCGAAATCAACCGCGGATAACAGCGATTCCCATCCAAAAGTAGTTTGGAAAGATTTCGAGTATAACGGCCTAGCAGGAACGGAATGATTTAAAAATATTTCTTCTGACGACCTTCCATGAAAACCATAGACCAGTAAATGCCTAAATTCTCCCGCGATTAAAATAATTACCAACAAATCCGCTCCCTCAGATGGAAACAATTCGTGGTTTAAAACGAAGCTTCGTTCGAAACAACAAAAGGGGAGGCATTGGAGCAAATTAAATTGGTCTTTTGTGCGATCGGATGGCGTTCTAAGCCGAGGCGAGAAACTTCCTGCGTGCACGAAAGTAGAGCTGCTCGACGATTGCGTCATTTCCTCTCTTTCTCTTGAGCGTTCGTCAGAGCCTCGGCCATTCCACAAGTGAGGTCCAGGTGAATGGGAATTGGCTAGCCTTCTCCCCCGTCATCCTTCGTCCTCTTTCCAGCCAGTTCCCTCCCACTCCTCCTTTCCGCCACAACTCTTCCCATCTGCTGCAGTGATCCCCTGACCTTCCGAGCTCCTTCTTCATCCATTTTTAAAACCATGAGGAATTCATCTCTCCCGTCGCGCTGTACTGGTGAAGATGGCGCAGGGGGAGGGGGAGGAGGGGGGGGGAGGGGGAACGATGCCTCACTCCGTCCCTTATCCGATCGCACCCGCGTCTCCGGATGTTAATAAGGAATGGAATATTCGACATTTAACGAGTAAAGGATGTGACGCGACCGAACTTTTCGTTTTTGCAAAGGGACGGAGATTGATGGGAGTAAAATGGGTAAAGAGAGGCTAAGAGAAATGGAGAGATCGAGTGAAAGGGAGAGTAATGAAGAGAGAAGAGTGGAGAGAGAGAGATCGGAGGGAGTGGGTGAGAGAACGTGGGGGAGAGCGGGAGGGAGAAGGGACGGAAGAGGGAAATACGAGACAAAGAGAGGAGGGTGAGGGAGGATAAAGAGAGGAAAAGTCCTTTGCGGGAGAATGACGCACATTTCAGTTCCATAATGAGACACTGATGAGGGGTGAAAAGAGCGTGATTACATTCGTATCACAATTCCTGAGAATTTTGTCGTGTTTTCGGTAAACAATCAGATGTTTTTCGCCATGGAAAAACGTACACGAAGACATTAAGCCGATTTTCGTTGAAATTCACCTTTAGGTTATATTGCAGCTCGTGACATTTAATGACAAAGCAACTTTAAAGGCAAACTCCAGTCACAGACTGTAATTTCAATCCCGATAAACAACGTGAAATAGTATAGAACAGTGGTTCTCAACCTTTTGCCTTTTGCGTCCCACCTACAACATTTTCAAGAAACCCTGGTCCCACCATGGTATAAATAAAAACCTCACTTTTTCTAATAAATTTATTTCTACGTTTATGAGGATATAAGCAGCACATTAATAATTGGTAGACACAAAGGAGAAGGTCAAAATAAAAAAGTTTTACTTGGTAAATCCACAAATTTATTTATTTATTTATTTAAAATAATTTTTGTGGAATTACCTAGTTAATCTTTTTTATTTCTAAAATATGAAGAAATTCCATCAAGTTGCGCCTGAGACTGTTAACTATATAAAGGAGAAGGTGCCAGAAAGTCTAACCAATTCGGGTGTCAAAATGTCTTCAGCAGGCTCTGGTCTCACCTAGACGGCTTTCAAGTCCCACCAGTGGGACGCGTCCCACTGGATGAGAAACACTGGTATAGAAAACCCTCAGTAAATAAAACAAATAGCTAGATGATAGTTGACTTTCTTATGAAAAAGTTTACACTATGCCGAAGCCTACGAACATTCAGCCTGTTTCCCGAGCGTTGCGTTCTTACTCTTCATCAACATAGGTAGTCTCTCAGCAGACAGATCCGTGATTATTCACGGTTAAACCTGGTTCTCCATATACTCCTATTTTCTGCAGTCTTCTTCATGCCTTGACATCTCTCTTTCCCTTTCAAATCGTCTTTCAGCTCTTTTTCTTTTTCCATCCAGTTTTCCTTCAAACACGTCTTTAGTCATGCTCTCTCTCCTCAGGTAATGTCCAATCCAGTTCGCCTTCATCTTTCGGATAGTATGTATGTATAATCATTCGCTTCTCTCATATTTTTCGTAGTAAGTACTTCCTCGTTTTTCGCCCTATCTGTCCATTTTATCTTCAGCATTCTTCTCCATGTCCACATTTCGAAGCTTTCCAAGTATTTTATATCATTTATCCTTAGCGTTCAAATTTCTTCCCCGTATAAACCTACTTGTATACTCCATACATAGCATTTAGTCAACTTCTTACGGATATCCTCCTTTATATTCCCCATTAGTAGGAGTTTCTTTCTTCTGAAAGCGGCTTTTGCCTACGTTATTCTAGTTCTGATTTCATCGGTACATTTTGCTTCTCTCGTTATGATGCTTCCAAGGTATTTCTTACTCTTATGGACGACAATAAATTACACTTTGTGTTTTTACTTTTTTATATTGAATGTAAGCACTTTAAGAAACACATGGCAATCGCTATTAAATGTCTTTTACTGAGGTCTTAGATCATTCAGCATGTCAACCCTCAATAATCTGTATACACGTGACACATTTTAAAAGGTTTTTAGAGAATACTCATTTTGTGTGTCGAAAACGTATTCCCCTTCTTCCCATTAGCACCTGGTATCAATATTCGGGGTTACTCTATTCTCAGAAACGTACCCCCCGCGAATGGTGAGGATTTTCCGTACGTGTAACCTCTTCGGAGTGGTTTACTACGCTTTGCGTCAAAATACTGAAGAAATATTGAAAAATCTTTGTATCTTACGTTCGTGAGAAAATAAAAATGTCACACTTGAAAAATTAACACTTGGTTCTCGTGTATACTCTTTAAAAGGCTAATGAAATCAATCAGGTTTGAAATTTTTGTGCTCTCCATCAAACGTAAAATTTTAAAATTCCAGCAAATGATTAATTTTTTCTGCAAGTCCTCGGGTTTTTAACAATAAGATAAATTTAAAGCGACTGTTGTATTCATTAAAAATATATAATTAAAAATTAGTAACACGACTGAGTTCGCAAGTTTCTTCAAATATCAAGCGTAACTCATAATAGAATCATATAAGTAACCTATTAACGTCTAATATATCTCTGGGTCATTCCTATAAAATAAAATTATATACAGTACACCCAGGTTATACTGCAGATTTGAAAGGATGCACGATGACCAGCGATATAAAAGAAGAATATGCTACCATTGATCAAATACAGTACGTTCATACCACTTATTGTTAGTAATTTCTTTTTTAATTTTAGTTTATTTTATTGCTACAAATAACAAAATATAGAAAATACATATAAATTTTTATTCGGGCAGTACAATTTTTTTCAAGTTCAACATGGAATGATGAGCGAGGATGGAAATCACGGGTTACATCCGAATGCGCGGTATAGACCAGCGTTGCACAACACGGTCACCACTCGCCACAAGACGACCCAGTGACATCAATTGTGTGGCATCAATTCGCCACAGACCTGTGTCGAATTGATGCTCTTGCTCAGTTATAAACATTTCCTGAGACGCTCAGTTTGCGAAAATTGTATACGAAAATCCAAGTCATCGGCGAAAGAAAAGATTTACCAAGTGTCACACTCTAAGTTTACATCTACAATAATAAAAGTGTCACAATGTCACTTTGTGTCACTTTTTGAAGCTTAATATCCCGCAAACGACTGAACCGAATTTGATGAATTTTTCAGGATAGCATTATGATATAACAACAAAAAGTTCTAATGTATCGAACTCGAGATCAAAGATCCAGATTCGACTCCAGGGGATAATTTCCATTTCCCATAAGGTAACACGTAAAAATGGGCATTTCCACGCGCAGGCTTTCATTCTTTTTTAGATTTAAATTAGAAATAATTGACCTACAATCTTCGGATATAAACAATTTTGAAGAAAACATTATATAGTTTCTTATTCTGTTAATCCTTTTCCGCCTACTTTTCGAAATTTGTCAATGTAAACGTTTAATTCACACAGTTTGAGGAAATCTTGCCATTTTAACGGGATGTTGCCTTGCCCACCAATTCCATTGTTAGACCTCTATATCATATTGTTAATTCAATCCTTATGGGTATAAATGTGCTTTGAATGCTTTTAATACGAGAGAGAAGGGGGGGGAGAGAGAGGGGGGCGAGAGAGGTAGAGGGGAGAGCGAGAGAGAGGGGGAGAGAGGGTGAAGGGAGAGAGAGGGTATGAGAGAGGGGGAGAAGGAAGGAAAGAGAGTTTAACTAAATATAGCCCGTCAACAACAGAATATTCACTAGAAATGTTGTATATGACAAAATATTTCATATGTAAAAGTGTGATATTAATTATTTTAAATGAAAATAATAATAATCTACCTATAATTCTTCAGTTGATTTTTCAACGGGCATTACACTAGTTTGTAATAATGAATACATTGTCCTTTTATTTATTTTTATTTTTTTAGCACATAGATACTATCTACTACTTATGTTTTTTCTGGAGAAATAATAGGTCTTATCTTATAATGAATAATAATAATAATAATTTTCTGTATGTATAACACAAATAATAATAGTTAATAAATGATAGCGCATGAAGTCAATTTTTTTTTAGATTAAACGTTTCTATTTTTACTACTTCATACATTATGGATTATACGGCGAAAAAGATTATCAGTTCCTCTTGGACAAAGCTGGTATAAACTAATGTATTCAATAAACGTTCTTTTAAACTTAACGTGCTAAGATACCAAAAATATAAATACTTTTTGATTAAACCGACTTTATGAATGAAAAAACATTCACTAAAATGTAGTTCTTACGAAATTGTCCTTTTTAATAGGAAAACTCCCGTTGTACTTTAGCTCTTTGAACGCATTTTAAGGTAGCGTAAACGGAAATACGCAAATAAAATTATAGGTCGGAAATTGGGTCAATTGAACTTCTCGTTTTTCTTCGAATTTACCTTCAATAGGTTAGGCAATTGTATCAAATCAGAACCTATTACAGTCGTCCCTCTTGTAACACGAGGGATACGTTCCTGCGTAATAGGAAACCGCATTATAAGATACTTTAAGTCTTTGGGAAATATGGGAATAGGGATCCGCCGGACTAATTTTCGATATTAAATCTCCGAATAATATAGTAAAACATGACATAATAATAAGTTGATATACTAATGTTAAATTAATACAAATTTTCTTTAATAAAATTGGACATATTATAAAATTTGGTATAACGTAGTAATACATGGATATACATTTCTTGTAGTGTAAATATTGCAGTACAATTCATTTTTAAACTCCTTACTGGAATAAAGAGTCAAAATTTACACCATAACAATGATAGAAGACTAACTGCATTATATTGCTCTGAGTCAGAAATTCGTTGTTAAAATTCAAAGAAACCTGTCTTCGAAAATCGCGTAAACTATAATATACTATGATCACACTTTCTTTCTTTCATTCGCATATACGTGATACCGCGTTATGAGCAGGGCCCATGTAAATTATGTTACAAACCAAATAGCGACATTTATCAATTTTGCGAATAGTAACAGCGTAGATGACTCTTGGACGGAAATTTTGCGAATCATTCGAGAGGGGCTAAAAACGTTTGTCCCAACTAAAGCAATTCGTGATCGCAAGGACCCGCGGTGGGTGAAACCGAAACTCCGTGCCTTGCTCAAGAAACAAAGACGACATCACGCGCACATAAAGCACCTTAAAGAAGTTGGTAGGGACCACGCGAACGAGTATTTAATATACAGAAATAGTCGTAAATCTGCAAGAGACGAAGCGCGTAAGGAATTTGACGCCTACCGATCCACGACACTCTCGGATTCACTCAAAAACGACTCGAAAGAATTTTGGTCGTACGTGCGAGAAATGCGAGGAGGTCAGTCCACAGTACCTCTTCTACGTACAGACAACGGTGAAAGTGTACACGATTCATTTACTAAGGCTAGTATGTTAAATCGGTTCTTTGAAAATTGCTTCACAATAGACAGCGGTGATTTCATTGATTTCCCTACTCGTATAGACTCAAATATGAGCGACATAGAAATATCCGAAAGCGGTATCGTCAAATTACTAAGTCAGGTCCACAAAAGAAAATCGCCAGGGCCTGAAGCCATACCTGAATTCTTTATAAACTCGTTAGCAAACGAATTAGCTCCGTACCTTAAGCTTCTATTCAGAAAATCTTTAGATGAGGGTGTAGTTCCTTTGATATGGAAAACAGCCCACGTTACACCAATACATAAAACGGGAAGTAAATTAAAAGTCGAGAACTACCGCCCTATATCGTTGACGTCAATCTTCTGTAAGGTTTTTGAGCACATTATCGGTAGCTCAATAATGCGATTCCTCGAAATTAAAAGTGCTCTGAATACAAATCAGCGTGGTTCCCGGAGGGGCAGGTGATGCGAGACACAGTTAACTCCACTCACACATGATATTGTGAAAGTAGCGGATAAAGGAATAGGAGTTGATGCAGTATTTTTAGACTTTAGGAAAGCCTACGACACCGTCTCTCATGTGAAAATAGTGCAAAAATTAAGGGCTTATTCAATTAACGAGAAAATTGTAAACTGGAACGCCTCGTTCCTTCCCTATAGAACCCTGAGAGTAATTCTCGATGGAGTTGCATCAGACGTCGTCAAAGTGACTTCCGACGTGCCTCAGGGAAGTGTAATCGGACCTCTGTTATTCTTGATATATATAAATGATTTAGCGGATAATATAAAGTGTAAAGTTAGACTCTTCGCGGATGACACACTTGTGTATGGAGAAATCAACACAATACACGATCAGGAGAATTTGCAAAAGGACCTTCAGGCTATTACGAAATGGTGTAAAGATTGGCAACTCGATCTGAATATAAAGAAATGCGCCGCAATGAACTTCACGCGCTCCACGAATTTCAACCGTTACCCGTACCAAATATCTGAACTAAAGCTAAAATACGTCAATAGCTACAAATACCTAGGAGTAATTCTCAGTAGCAATTTGTCTAGTAGAGAGCATATCAAAACCGTTATAGCATCGGCAAACAGAATTCAAGGGCTTTCCTCTAGAGTCCTGCGGGGATGCCCCTCGAATGTGAAGGAAATCGCATACTTTTCCCTAATACGACCCATCGTGGAATACTGTTGCGCCGTCTGGGACCCTTTCGAGGAGGGCCTAACTAGAGAGCTCGAAATGGTTCAGCGTAGAGCGGCTAGATTTGTAAAAGGAGAATATCGGTATGATGCGAGTGTATCAGAGTTATTGAGAGATCTGAAATGGCAGACGTTGAAGAGTAGAAGAATTGAATACAAAAGGAAACTATTTGAAAAATTTGAAAGTTCCGAATTCGTTGAAGACGTACGCGGCATAGTCGTCCCCATCGGTGTTAGTGAACGTAATGTTAGATCACAGTGCAGGAGAAAATATCTCGAAATTACCGCTAGAACAGAGAAATACTACCGATCCTTTTTCCCAGACGCGATAAGACAATCCAACAGAGGAATTAGCTAGACTTCACTTGGTGTTGTGACACCCCCTGCCAAACGCTTTTAGCGGCTTGCAGGGTATTTATGTAAATGTAAATGTAGTCCCTTTTAATCAGCACTCAGCCCTGATAATTTAAGTCTTCTATTAATTCGCATCATGCTACTCGCCGAAAGCCGCGAAATTTGACCTTTTTTCTGTCCCATATATGGTACGATATATGCCATCAAAAATCTGAGAGTGCATGGCGCCGCTACCACCGCCGATGGAGCAAACAAGGATACGCGAGGGAGGTTGTAGAATTTGGCGCCTGTGCCTCCCCCACTTCCCTCGACGGGCGGGAGCGGAACCACGGTTGCCGAGGCAACGGAGACTGTCAGGGGTAGGGTTAGGGAGGTTGAGAGGGAGAGGAATCGGGATAAGTGGAGGGAAAATGGATAGACGGCGTTACGAGTAGGGGGAGAGAGAGAGAGGGAGAGAGAAAGACGGATGGAACAAGAGATAAAGGGGGATTGGAAAGCGAGTGGGATAGTGAGAGAGAGAGAAAGTTTGGGTTGATAGGGAAGGAAAAGGAATGGGAGGCAGAGATACGTAGCGAGGGGCAGACAGGAGAAGGCGGCTGTAGGAATCGAGCTCGGAGAGAGGGAGAGAGAAAGAGGGGGAGGAACCGTTGTAAACATGGAAGCGGAAAGGAAGTGACATGCGTAGAGGAATAAAGCAAGTCGGCAAATGGGATTAGGAGGAAAGTCGCCTTGAGAGAGGAATGAAATGGACGCTGTAAAGGTCATTCCGTGGTTAACAAATGACTAATGCGTGTAACACATGGAAGGGAATGACAAGAATGTTTGCAAAATGTTTGAAGAGGCCGGATAAAGACACGCATTTGTAATCGTATATTAATTATTAATGCACAAAACGTGTGATTACCTCGCGTATTTTCCAACCTGGGCAAAAGGATTAAAGTAAAGCGTGAGAATGCATCTGCAAACGAAATTTTCTAAATGGCTTCACGGTTGGATGAAGTGCTTTCGACATAATTTCGTTCGTCGCGTTTTAAAACGTGCAGTATTTCAGACCGAATAAATACACGCTATATATCCTATTGAAAGAGACGCTCGCTTAATTCCATTTTAATGTATAATGTAATGATGGAAAATAATGGCGGAGATAATCGTGCGTTGAAATTCGAGGGACATCGCGAATAATTTTAATGCTGAAAAAAAGATAGCGCCGTGAATGGTATTTGTTCGATGTGGATGAGCGGGTGAATACAAGAGGGCGAAGGATGAGTTGCGTCCTTGGAATTCGTAATGGAAGGAAGGGTGATATGAGAGGGAGAGAGAGAGACGAACAAATTAGTTGAAATCGGAATAAAGGAATGCGGGAGACGTAGGTTTGATGGAGGGTAACGGCAAGGAGATGGGGAAGAGCTACAAAAGCTTAATCATCTTAATTTGGGGCAATTAATGAGATAAATTAGCCTAATATAGGGTTCACTTATTGAATGACGAAGAGGCTTCTATGTATTCATTGTTGTCTTGGAATAGGGATGAATTATGTGTGTTTCTTTCCTATATTAATACCGCGTGTTTTGATTCCTGCCGTGGGAATGGTCTTAGGTGTTCGTATTTATGAAAATTATTATACTCCAAAGGGCGTTTTAATATTTTTGAGTAAATAACGTATAAATACACAATTAGACAAAATAAAATTTAATTTTTACGCGACTACAGATTAACGCTTTAAATGATTCCGTTAGGAAATTTGTGCTTAAGGATATCGCCACAAATCTTTTACGCCATATTTCGATCTTCTAATTGTTAGAAAATAACTAAAAATGTTTCAATGTACCACATTTTTACGATTATAATACGCATTTTTTTCACGAAAAATTGACAGAAAGTTGGGATGCGTATTATATATGGTAACAAGAGCATACAACTTGTTTTAGTAAGAAAATAATTTATATTTTCGGACTTATTTTTACCAGTAAATCGTACATTTCAATGTATTTCGATAACATTCCTTTAAGTATCGTTTTTCAAAACAAAAATAATAATAATTATTTATTTACTTTTAGCTGTCCGAATCTTACCCTCTGAATTCATTACTGCTGTCCTCAAATAGTTCGTCGCCGATTTTGTGTTCTCTCTCATCGTCTACGTAATTGGCGCCGCCGATAACGTCATCTTCATCCTCACTATCCACTTCGGCTATTTACTCCTGTAATACCCGCACTTTTTTCCCTAAAACTAGACATTACACGAGATATGCCCCTTTACCTTTCGACAGTAGGCCACCCGCGAAACTCCTGCCGTGTTTCGTGGCAAAGAATGAATTCAATGTGTTTCCTGAAAGGTGCCGTACACCGCGGACTTTGTCTTTAATTTTACGTGATTCATGCTTAAATTTGAAGAACACAATAGCAACGGGCAGGCTGAAACGCGCTCCGCTCTCCGAGGTGTGCCGATGGGTGCTCGCAGCATGGCACGGCGTAAGTGAAGAAACTGTGATCAAAGGCTTTAAAGTGACTGGAATTTCGAATTCATTGGATTGAACTGAGGACCATTATTTATGGGGTGATTATGTTGCAGATGAAGACCGGATCAGTGATTAGGTATTAGAAAAAAACGAACGTGGAATTCCTAAAGAAGCCCTTGAAATGCGAGTTGAATAAATTGTTTAAAAATTTGGGATTTTACGAGATTTCTTGTTTTCATTGTAATTTTTATGGGTATTTACATACAATTTAACAATCGAAAGATAATGGGACCGCATGGAGCATAAAGACCTAAATCGATTTATAATTATGTTAAGAAAGAATTAAAATCGTTCTATTGGGTGTTGGCATTTAGTTTGTGAACATAATTTTTAAGTTTTCTTTTATGAGAGGCGCACTCTTTTCAGTGATGGTAGCATATTCGCCGTGATTCCGAACATTTAACGAAAATAAAGCATGTACACTGTGCAGTGACTCAAAATGGAACATTTTGGCGATATTAATGCAATGGCCTTCAAATACGCTTCCGACTTTTTTCCTTATAATATAATATTGTTGAATGTCAATTTTTCGCGATTGATTGCGTTAGAATAGGCATTAAAAGTTGTTTTAATATTTACGTCTTAAATACGTGATTTTTGCCGCTTACGCATCATATGACTCGACTTCAGATAGATTAGTTTACCGATGTTGCCGTTAAATAACAAAATTGGAATTTTTAAAGTGCGAGAATTACACGAATACCTTTTTTCCCAGATATTTACTTCCAAAAACAGGGGTGCGGGTATTACACGCGTGAGGGTATTACTCGAGTAAATATGGTATCTCACTTGACGGCAAGGCGAGAACTGTCTCGATTCTGCTAATAACCAAGTGAAAAATTACAGTTATCTTTTTACAAAAAATGAGTTGCGTATTATACATGGTGATAAGACAATTTTCACATTTCATTCGTAAAAACATGGGTATGTATTATATGGGATGCGTATTATAATCGGAAAATTACGGTAATCTGATTTTATATGTAACAATATACGCTACACGAAAATTGAAAAAAAAATGCTGGAAACCTAATATATTCATGCACAAAGGGAATTAAATTAACCATATAGAAATACTAATCGTAAATTCAATTATTTACAATTATATAGGTGAAACAAAACAAAATATTTGGTTCAAAGCTCGATGATGAAAAGTTTAATTTGTATTCATTTTTACCGAAAATTTATGCCAATACAATTTCATTTTCACTTTCTCATACATGTAGTATACCTAATGAGAAAGTACGTATTGTAGTCGCGAAAAAATTCGTTCTCGAGATTTTAAAGGAAACACGTTTTAGGTGTGCCTGAGTCCGAAAAAGTGGTTTTCGCATTGTCGTCTGTATGTCTGTTAGCGGCTCTAGAGTCTAAACGTTAGAGCGAAAATGAAGTAAATCTCGTATTTAGGCATTTTATCATACAGAATAGAAGCTACGAAAAAATAGTTGACGTTGCTCAATAACTAAAGGAAGTTTATTCTAGGTAATTTTAACAATAATTTGATTTTCTCAAAAACGGCTGCAACGATTTTTATCAAATTTCGTACAGTTTACGTCTGCAATAATACTACATACTTCATATTTCTCAAAACATGAATATAAGGCTTGTTTATTCTTGGCAACTTTAATAACAATTGGATTTTCTAAATAAACGGCTCACGATTTTAATCAAATTTCGTATAGATATTTAAGTTGATGTTTATAATAATCCTATATATTTCATATTTTTCTAAAGATAACTAAACGACACATTAGTATATGAGAAAGTTTGTACAATGTATATTGTACCGATATTTTTACTTTCTCATACGAAGTATCGAGAAAGTATTGTTTTCGCGAAAAAATTCGACTTCGAGATTTTTACGGAAATATACGTTTTAAGCGTCGCTGATTCCGAAAAAGTGGATTTCGCAATGCCGTCTGTGTGTTACTAGCTCTGGAGCCTAGACGGTCGAACGAAAATGAATGAAATCTCGTATTTAGGCATTTTATCATACTGAGCAGAGTATACATAGAAATGGTTGACATTGATCAATAATTAAGAGTAGTTTATTCTACGCATTTTTAACAACAATCCGATTTTCTCGAAAACGGCTCCAACGATTTTGATCAAATTTCGCACAGTCACTTGAGTTTACGTCTTCAATAATACTGTATAGTTCATATTTCTCAAAAAATGAATATAAGGCTAGTTTATTCTAGGCAACTTTAACAATAATTCGATTTTCTCAGAAACGGCTCTAACGATTTTGATCAAATTTCGTACAATTACTTAAGTTTACATCCTCAATAATACTGTATAGTTCATATTTTTCAAAAAATGAATATAAGGCTAGTTTATTCTAGGCAACTTTAACAATAATTCCATTTTCTCAGAAACGGCTCCAACGATTTTGATCAAATTTCGTACAGTTACTTCAGTATACGTCTTCAATAATACTACGTATTTCATTTTTCCCAACGAATGAATATAAGGCTAGTTTATTCTTGGGCAACTTTAACAAAAATTGGATTTCCTAAAAACAGGCTCATACGATTTTCATTTTCTAAAGATAACTAAACGACGCATTAGTACGTATATGAGAAAGTTTGTACAATGTATGTTGTACCGATTTTTTTATTTTACGGACGTCTAAACTATTGGATGTCCTACAAGTCAATATAAATTTAAAATTTCGTAGGTCGTATGTCCTTAAACCACTATAACTATATTAATAATTTTAATTTTCCCATTAAGATCACGTCTTCTCAAACATTTTTAAGGACTGAGAATACGTATGAATCATAACCCCATGCATTTGATGAATGGACATTATAAGGATAAGGATAAATTTAAAAAACTTCAAAATACCATCAAATCGATAAGACCAATAGGATCTTGCACTCAGCGCAAAGACTGAGAATATACGTGAACCTTATTCTCATACATTTGTCGAATGGACAATATAAGGAAACAATTTTTAAAATGTTTCATTTGAAAAAATTCAAAATACCACCAAGTCGATAAGACAAATACTATCTCACACTAGGCCCATGAAGTGTTCGATATAAGCAGCATTTTAACTGCGATAGACTTCACAAGGCTAACTTCAAGAATGAAAAATCAGGTTGACGTCGTCGGTCGGAAACACAAATAATTTCATCTAAAAGCAGGTTTACGGAGTACATAGGACGGAATCCTGGAGCGAGAAAGAGGGCGTGACGATACTGCAGATGTACGTACACACAGAGTTCAGTAAATCTCTGACCCAAAGCCTTAAGCTGAAAACGAGAACCTACTGCGTCCGAAACCCACTTCCTTATGGAATAACCAAGTTCAACGAACCTTCCTTTCTCGCATCGAACCCTTTAAGGGAAGAACCGGGTCCCTTTAGTTAAAGCGGGCGAATGAGTAGGGAGGAGAAAACGAAGAGGGAGGGAAAAACCTGAGTCGGGGAAGGAAAGAGTTAGACAGGAGAGAGGGGGACGGAGTGCTGGCTGAAAAGAGGATGGGCAAAGCAGGCGAACCTGAACGCGGGTCGGTGGGCCAAAGAGGATTTTGGGAGGTGGTTTTGCGGGAGAGAAAGGTTTATCGAGGAGGGATAGTGGAATATGAAGGGAAACCCGGAGGAGGAGAGTGCGGAGAGGGAAAGAGGAAGGATGCGCGCGGCAGCCTCTGGGTCTCCAACGGCCATCCCCCTCACAGAATCGATCGGCCTCCATTCGTATCGCGGCGAGCTGCTGCCTGCCTGCACCTCTCCCTCCTCCAGCATCCACCCCTAGGCCTCTGCCCCCGCACCGAGCCTCCGCCCGCGCCCCCTCCCTCCTCGCGGCCAATTCCAACGCTCCTCTCACCTCTATACCTCGCCCCCTCAGCTCCCCCCCACACTCCCCCATCTCTTTCTTCCCTTTCGTCCTCCTCTCCCTACTTACCAACCCTACGGCAAGTCGGGTATTGGAGCAGCCTCACTCCCGCCCTTCTCCCTCCCTCCCGCCCTTCCTTCCTTTCTCTCCACTTCCACCTCTCCCACTTTTCACTCCCGCCATATCTCTCCCTCTCCCTCTCGTCCCCGCATCTATCTCCACTTTGGGACCGTGCCTCCATTGTTTCCTGTGATTTCGTCGAGGTGTGTGTATATGTCGATGTACAATTGGTTCTGTCGATTCAAAGTATTCGCAAAGTGCTGAAATTTTCATCGAGATAAACACGAGATATGTATGTTTGCTCATTTGCATGAAGATGTAAACACCACATCGTTTCGCCTTTGCTTCTATTTTTTCCCCCTTTGGGTCCGTCCTTTGGATCGTTGTCCACCGAATAAAACGAGATGTTGCTATCAAAACGGCGATTCTGGGAGTGGCGCTCTTTCGCCGTTTTCGTGGCGATTTGAATCAGCCACTTCGCTGGAGGAGCTATTTTCGGGTAGTTATGCTTTCATTCTGAATATTATCTTAAAATTTCATCTTAATCGCGCTAAATAAGTTTGCTACGGGTTAGACGAGAGGCAGAATAACTCATGTAGATTGTGGCAAAACTAGTATATTTCTGGCGAATTTAAGATTACGGGAGGAATACTCGAAAAGGAGTCGCTAATGCTAGGAAGTCACCTTTCTTCCTAAAATTTCGAACTGACCAGCTATTCATTGCACTACGTCTTTGATACCCATTGTGCGTAGGTAAGAGGGAATCAGCAGGCCGTAAAAAAGAATATTCGAAATTGAAATATAATTACTTTCTTCTCTCGAAAAATGTCGATGTGGTCTCCAATATCAACTGATTTTCAAGTAAATTATCCGAAATATTTATCGCCCGTAATTGATTATTTGGCAAATAAAAATTACAATAACTGTGCGTAAAATGTCACTTTATCACTTAAAATATCACTTTATATCACGATTTTATCCCAAAACACAAGACGGTTTGTGGTTATCAAACATATTTGCGGAGATTCCTTCTCTAAAGTGAAATAAATATGACGAATCGGTTGATATATCCCGTAAGTTGACATGTTTTTCGGTGTCTAAAATCACCCTTCGCGTCTACTCCCTGTCGTCTACACTCGGCGAACGAGTAAGATGGTGTCTCCCGGGGCGGAAGGGCCCACCCTCTACAATGCACGTTCACCCCGAACGAGGACCTCATCTGTCGCGATCGGATCCTCCGAAAGAGAGAAAAGCGCTCGCGTTTTTTCCTCCGTTCCGTTTAATGCCTTCTTCATACCATACGTCGCGGGAGAGGGAGGGAAAGAGGGTTAGGGCGCCGTGGTAAATGAGGATCATGGGGGCGCGCGCAATCGATCCCATTCGGAGCAGGAAGGGAAGGAAACTTGCAAGGGTTCCTCAGGACGACCACCTGACAATCCCTAATCTGCTCAACTACCTCACTGCGACGCAACGCAACGTATTCGCAGTCACTCCTTCTCTCCGACGCTCCTCTCTTTATCTCTCCCTCTTCTTCTCGAGACCCTCTCATCTCCTCTTCCGCCGAGATTTCCTCTCTCCCTCTCCGAAGGTAGAGTCGACAAGCGATCAAAAACCTCCTAACCGATCCAATCGAAATGAAGGGTTTGGAAATCCGAACGACATCTAACACCCTCACCGCAGTTAAAAATTCGCGTTCAAGCTTTTACGTTACTCGACCCTTATCTGCCCTTTCCTTCTTCCCCTTTAAACCACTTTGCCTCGCTGCCTCCCTTTCCTCCCTCTATTCCCTCCGCCCTCTGTCTCACCCTCTCTCTTCGCTGCCACTTCCCTCGTCCTCACCTTCGCTCTCTTCCTCTTACTTAATATTAATTAGGAAATGCTGAGCATGCGAGCGTTCAAACATTAAGCGTGTCTACTCACACCATACGCTTTCGCCCGCTGGTTGGGTTATAATGTAAAGAATGTATGTATATAAATTTATATTAAATACTATAAAACCCCAAGTCTGTTTGGTGGTAACTCTGGTGTTGTGCCTCTGGTGGCGAATTTTAGTAACGCTAATAACTCGAGAACGGTTAGTACGATTTCGACGGTTTTTTTCGCAATACATTGGGATCTACCTCATGGATGTTTTAAAGAACCCGGAAAAGTATGGGTTCGATCCCAAGAACGTTTATTTTACCCGTTTGATTAACACAGAGATGAGGGTAGCATATTAATCATTTGCATTTTAAAATTAATTAGAAGCATATTACGAACTCGGGACTAGAACGGTTCAACGTCTGTTTTTATGTGCATATTTTCTTATTCATCTGGCTAAAAGCAAAAACTCCGATTTGTATTACGCGAGTCATACCAGATGACTACGAGACAGGGTCCTGCTGTCTCCTTCAACTTGCTATCCCTCTCGTATACGTCTTTCCCACTATTGAGATTGTGTACGCAAACATATCTCTCTTACTGCAACGCCTCTTCCAAATAACCACTTCTCCATTTATTTACGCATCCTTCCTTCCTTTCTCTTTTCCCCTTCCTATCCCGCGGCCATTTTCCTTATTTTCCATAATCTACTTTTTCTACGACTCTCCAACCTAAATTCCCTTACCATTTTCTCTCCATATCCCTGCCTATTTTATTCTCCTCTCAACCGGCACTAGCACACACATACACGCACGCGCTTTCTCCGAACAAAGGTCTCTCCCGCCTTCTGTTCCTCCCATCTCCTTCTCATCCCTTCTTCCTCTTTCGTCCTCTCTTTTTCTCCCCATCTCCCTGCCTATCTCTCCCTCCTCTCTTGCCTCCCTCTCACTCCCTCCCCTCCCCGATCCTCTCTCCCCCCCCCCATCTTCCTACGCTATTCCATTCCACTCATGCCATTCCGCGCCAATCCGGTTTCAACACGCGAGACCCATTACGCCATCTTCCCTTCATACTCTTGCACCCACAGCGACGGGAAAATCCTCGCTCAGGACTTAATTACATTTTTCGGGGTATTTTTAGCCTCCTCGGTACTCTCCTCGCACTTCGCTCTCTTTTTCGATCCTCTACGACAATAAAAGACGGATATTTTTAATTTAGGTTCCGGTCATATCTCTCTTGAGGCTAATTACCATAAAAGTATAAGATGTATACGGAAACATTACAAAAACAAATTCTCAACGTTATTCCCAGGAAAGAAATACCTTTCAATCCGTAAAATTTTTGTTTTTTTACTGATAATGAAACGTAAATCGCGTATAGTTTCTTCATTTTGTCCCATGACAAATATTTCAACGCGAATTCACAAAATGATGTCATTTGTTGCACTACAAGTACGTATAAAAGTATACACCGTTTTTCCTTTACCACTGCCTTGATTAATTTTAATTTTGATTCATCTTATTGCACACTACGACTCCAATTTTTACTGGAAAAAAGACATAATCCATCTACTTATGGAGAACTTAATATTTAGCTAGTTATAAAGTTTATTATATCTTTAGCCATAAAACTCGTGAGGGTACAATAAGCGCTTTCAATGTATTTCCACAGCAAGGAGAATAAAAGGATTTACAAGGGAGCTGAGGCGTCTGCATTTGTCTTAATAATCTTATTCGCGGAAGTCTGCAAAAATCAGATTATCAGACGATGACCGTTATCTTTGTTTATATTTCTGGAAAATAATAGTTGCATGAAATATGGGAGGAAGTAAAAACTACATCCAAATAGGATTTTTATATTTATATGGACTGTTAATTTCGTAATTCTATACATATTTAGTTTCCGCGATCTGTTTGTTTGTTCGTTTGTCTGACGTAACGCTTCACCCGCTCGCTAAAAAAAAAACTGGGAATAATATTTATTATTACGCCCTCGGCAGGATACGAACCAGCGACCCTCACATTGTTAACTAGACACGCTAACCAACCCTCTGCCGATAATTCGAGAATGAGTCGAGATAAAAACTCTAAATTTGGCAGGAATGCTCGATTCACATATTTTAAGGTGATGACGGAAAAATCAATAAAAGTCCTGGGTTCGACTCCAAGGAAGACATTTCTTTTTCCATAAATTAACACGTAAACATCGACTTTTCGACGTGCAGGCTTTCATTCTTTTTTAGAGTAAAATTAGAAATAATTAACCTACGATCTTCGAATCTGAAACATCTTGAAGAAAAAAATATAGTTTATTTTTCTGTTCATCTTTTTCAGCCTACCATTCTGAATCGCCTATGTTAAGCGTTTAATTCACATAGTTTGGGAAAATCCTGCCATTTTAACGGGATGCTGCCTTGCCTGCCAATTACAGTTAGACCTCGAAATCCTATTGTTATGTCAATCCTTATTATGGGTGTAAGCGTGCTTTGAATGCTTTTAATACGAGAGAGAGAAGGAAGGAGAGGAAAATTATTTTCATATCAATCAAAAAGGAAACAACATTCGTAAATTATTATATTGAATATACATTCATTCTCTTTCGTGGAAGAATATACGCAACTATTTTGTTTAACTGATATAACGGTTCGATAGAAATTTATTCATTTTTAACGCAACTCTTCATTTAAAACTCAATAAAGGCTCCACAGATAGTGCACCTCACTTCAGGCACTAAATTCAGAAAGGCAAAAAGAAATACAACTGAAAACGCATTTTTGAACAGAATAAAAATTATCTTTTGAAAGTCCATATTTGATGTATTACTTCGATCCGTCATATTGACGGACAATTACTTAGTTATAACAATATTAGTAGAATATTTACACGTCAGAAGTTATGACTCTAACCACATATTCTAAAAGAAATTTTAGATGCGTTCTAAATGCTCAAATCATAGTCCACAAAGAAATAATTTGTAATTTTCAGTTTACTGCCTTATGTAAGCTTTACCTTTTCATAAATAATTCAACAAACACATATATAATCCAAAATTATACTGACTGTAGCCCAGCAAGCTCAGAAACGTTTTCTACAAAATGTTTCCACTGTTTTTTAATAAAAACCTATTCATAGCTACGGTCCAAAAAAACTTTATAAAGGTAAAATCTGGCAAATTTCTTGGAACGAACGTAAGGAGCGATTTTTCTCCGGCCAACCGTATAGGATATACAGATTGTCACAGACAAACTTTCGAATATTTTCCCAGGCCTACAAATTTACATATATCGCATGACCTATTTTATTTGTAAATTCATTAAAGTTACACTTCCCCCATATTCTACAGCTTTATACGATTATTCTTACAAACCCTCCAGGATCGTAATACTTTGTAAACAAAAACTTACTACATTCGAAGCTCAAACGATCGAAAATTCATAGCTTTTAACAAAAAATAACCTAAAATAACAAACAAATAATCCGTCATTTCACATTGGCGTAAAAATTTGAAATTTTTTACGTTTGTAATGTTGTATTTCGGCGAAAACTTGCATATACATATAGGGAATTGTGTTTTCTCTTGCATTATCTTCTGTTGCTTTTTAAGATACGAATAATTAGACAAAATAGCCTGCCTACGTTAATTGCTCATTGAATACGGTTTTAATTTATCAACATCCATATATTGAAAACGACTAATGTTTCAAAACGGGTTGAGCAAAAATATTATATACCCATTTAATTTTATACATCTGAACTAAAAACTCCAATACGCGTTTTTTCCCAGTAGCTGATCGTCAATACATCACATAAATCTCCCTGTCAGCCCTCATCAACCATACGTTTTTTTCTACCTGTCACGGCCATGAAAACTTTAGTTCCTTCTCGTGCACACTCATCCATTCATCGCTTTCACTTCTGCCTCGTTTCGTTCAACCCTCTTTGGCGCCCCCTCCAGCCCCAATCCCTTCCCTATCCCCCCCCTCCCACTTTCACACCGCCCCTCTAAAATTCTCCAATGCTTCCCCTATTCAACTCCTTCCTCGCCCCTTCATTGTCTCTCCCAAACCCTCGCACTCCTGACCCTCTCGCGTCAAATCCACGTATCTCTCTCTCTCCCTCCCTCCCTCCGTCGGGACGCAGGGAGAAATAATGCGATCCGAGCACATCGCACGCGACAATTAATTCGATTCCCTACCATCGCAACAAACAGGGGGCTCCCATTCATTCACATTTATATACCTTCAACTCCCTCCTTCCTTCGTTCAACCCATCCACTCCCTTTCATTCCTCGTCCTTTCCCATAATCACCTCCTTCTCTTAAGACGTTGGCCTCCGAGGATATCGAATGTCTGCATATTCACGGTGACTCGTTTTTATTAAATCCTGAGAGGGATGATGAATTTTAGGTGAGGGAAACTTCATGTCCTCATCGGCATTATTTTTTTATACTTGAAAGAAGAGAAAAGTTTAACAATCCCTTTATATTTGCTCATATATAAAATACTCGGAAATTTACCATGAATGTGGGAGGCAAGGGGTGGCATGGACCATAATGTCCCCATCAATCATCATTCATAATCTTTTAAGTTCCTACTACTATGATCCCTGACTTTCGTAGGAAGAAGTGGAACTCGATACTGCAGAAAACGTCTCACAAATGATTTAATCGTGGTCACATCTTCCGATGTAGGTGGAGGTCTGATTTTTCCCGAAAACCTTCAACCTATAATTTTCTTGAAGCTTCAATTTGGCGCTCCAGGTAGTATATGTACCAGTTCTTCGTTAATCATTGTTTCGCATTAAATTCTGAAAATTTTACGACGGATGTCACAAAATTCAGCAAGAAAGAGATGACAGCGGAAGAAGTTCCACTCTGTACTCGTTAATACATACTTAATTGAAAGATGCGATCGATCCGGGGCATCACTGTCACTCTCAGAGCGAACTATTAAAATGTCCACACGAAATGACCTTTAGAGTAATCATTACGAGCGATGGCTCGGACCAAATATCTATAAAGCCTGTGAGAAATGAACCCAAGGCTAGATGCGTGGAAAATCGAAATAAGAAGTCAGAATCCCAAGGTAGTAAATGTCTTCCATCTCCCTCGGGCCCTTTTCGGAGGCCTTTAACTCACTCCCTAAAGACCTTTTATCTCATGACGCCTCCTACGCTTGCCTCCGTCCTCCCACGCACACCAATCTCCGTTCGGTATACGCAAGGTGGCGTGACGATGCAAGCGCCGATAGGGAGAGAACCATATCTGCCGTCGCGCACATAGCACTTTGGGCTCACCCCTCTCCGATTTCCACCTCCGCACCCTCGACCCTCTCTCTCTCTCTTTCTCTTCCCCATATTTCCACTTCACCCAATACAATCCAACCCGAGTCTCCCTCCCATATCACGCACCGCTAACAGACACACACATTTTATCGGGGGAAGGTGTGGGGGCGGGAGAGGGAAGGGATAGTGAAGGACCGAAGACCCTCTTACACTCCGGATACGGCCGGCCTCGGCGGCGAGATATCCGATAAGTATCGCCCGTGAAAGCGTTTTTGTTTTCACACCCTAAATAATTTAATATCCAGATAACGGTATCTCTCCGGGTACACTTCTCTCTTGCATACACAGATTTTCGGAGAAATACTTCCGCTCCTCGCTTACTTTCCATTTTGATGAATGCTTCGCCTAATAAAAGTTTTAATGTTCTTTATTTTTATAGTTCAACGGGTATGAGTTGTTGACCGAACTATTGGAGAGATATGAGGATACATTTTTTAAACAAAATTACTGATATGACTCCTTGATCCGGCTTTCGATATTTATTTTCAAAAACCGCCACGTTGTTAGGAGAAAATTACAGGGAAATAATAATTGAATGATTCTATAACTGTGTTTTGTTTTAAATTTATTGCAGATGGTCATATAAACTTTATCCGAAGCCACGACGGACGTATATTATTGGATGTAATTTTAAATTTACCATCAAGATCGGACGAGTCATTTTATTGGCCCCAATTATTTAATGTTATGAATTCTAGTTTACGCGAGCAATATTTTAACTCAGTAAAACGAGATTTTAAATAAATCTAATAAAGAATTTCTTTTTACTCGGTATTTTTTAGCCGGGTTTAATTAAAGTTTTGTAACTATTTATATTTTTTACATTTATTGGACCAACACATAAAGAGGAGAGGAGAGGAGAGGAAAGCATTTGGACCGAATTATTAGCGGTATTTCTAATTAGTGTTATATCCACTAGGTTATCCTTCAGAGTCTGACGTACATTCCAGGGCATAGGGACATTATAACAAATACTCGGAATAGCTGCACGAGCCTAGCGCTGCGGCGCTCAGCCAATGCCTACGCACTCTTCACGTCGCCGTCACATGAACACGTAAATGGCGAATTATTGCCTTTCATATTGCACCCACTAAAATGAGAAAACCTCTCCTCCAACGGAGCATTTGTATAAAATATATGCTTCGGGGCAAGACATTTCTCTTCGATTCATTAAAAACGGAACAAATAATCACCGAAGGCCTTGGTTGAAAATGTACAAGTTATATCAACTTTATGACTTAGTTTTCTCTAATATTAAGATTAATCCATAAGCTCTAAGAATAGTTCAACCAACACATAACCGTTACATGCGCAAATATTCCGCTTTCATCTGAGAGACTACTGGATTTTACAATTTTCATAATATGATTTTATCATAAAACATTCTCAAGATTCGCTTAGGCTATTTTGTCGACTTTAGAGAATATTTATGGGTATCAGATAGATAAGGAAAATTCCTGAATAGATATGTCTGTTTCACATGACGAACTCCTATGACTTCAGATAAGTGTGATAAAGATAAGAATCAAGATAAGGATGCGGACTGTAGCAACATTTACAGTAAAAAGTTATTTGAGCGGAGATATGTCGATCCGTAATTGGTTGATATAATATCTATAAGAAACAGTTTTTGATGAATCAAATACTAATTAAAGGAAGTGATTGAGTAAAAGAATCTCGAATAAAAGCAGGTGAATCATGGAGAAGTAACTGCCTGAGCCAAATCTAGGTCTTGGTCTGTTATGAATAATTTTTCAAACACTTTGAAATGAAACTTTAACGCTATAATTCAGCAAAAGCTAACGGTTCCTAAATTTTATCATTCCACTTTAACCTCTATTACGTAGAGAGAGAGAGAGAGTCCGGTATGTTACATTATTTAGAGTTACGCTAACGATCGTTCATCAGTATATTTTGTACGCTTGCATTTTCATACTTTCTTTTTCCTATTCCATAGGCAGGAATTCGGGTGAAATTCCCACGATGTAAGGCCGCAAAAAATCAGTTACGTACGTTTTACCACGATGATAAATGCGATTACATTTCCCGCATGTTAAAACCCGAAGAGTAGGCAAAATGAATTATTCGTTAAGAAAAAGAAAAAAAGAACGCCAAATGTTCTTTTTGCGGTCATGGCACCCGATCCGAGATGGAGAATGTGGGGGGGGAGGGGTAGGGAGGACATCGGGGCCAGCTGCTGCCCATTAAAAACACGCGGCGCCATCACCACCGTTGGACCGTTAATGGGAACTATCGAAGAGAGAGAGAGAAAGGTGGGTGGGGGAGGGATAGAGTATCACCGTGGCAACTCATAGGGGCCTACCGTTACCGCCATGAAGGAGCGCCGGGCGTGATTGCGTGCGGTCGCCCAATAGCAACCGTCCCTTACGGCGCGTAGCCGATCCTCACCGCGAAGCCATCGGAGGAAAATGCCTTATCGAAGCCCGTCGAGAGGTAGGCTGCGGCCGCATTAAGAGGACGTTCAGCTGCCGGTGAGTGAAGCATGGTCGGGTCAAACCGCCACACACATTCGGAACTGGGTCGCGTTCCCACGCGCGCGATATAACCTCGGCAGTCACCTCCGGTGAAGAAGCGATTCTGCGGGACACGCACGGCTGCTGCGATGATGATCGTCCATCGCGTTAGCGCCTTGGAGCGATTAAAGAGTAGGAGGGGAAGGGGAAAATGTTGCGAAGGGGAGGGATGGACGGATGGTATCGAGTGAGGTAGGGTATATTGTCAGCGGGACATCGCAGTTATTTTTCTTTTTTCGACGTCCGCCCCTTATCGCCCCATAACACATGGGACCGCGATACGGTGACGTATATTACTGCCGGAGAGTTTAAAATCGCAATTTGCGATGTATTCCTGGATAGGAGAGGCGAGGAAGGGAAGAGGAAGAGAGGTGGGCATATAGGGAGGGTTGCCTGAACCACAAAGCGCATGCATTCTTCCGGAGGAGTAAATTTACCCTTGCCCAACGTAAAGTTTAAAATCGCACGCTCCAGCCGGCGGAGTTCGTTAGTCGGTTAGCGCTCGTGGTTTTTTTTGCGCGAAGGTAGAAAATCCAAATGAGGAGCAACATCAAAGCTCTCGGAGCGAGGACGGAAAAAAATAAACCCGGAATTTCGTGCGAGAGCACTCTCCGCGCTTTCTTCCCTGTAGCTTCGGGCCTTAACGAAATTAATTCACTTATCGCGTAAGATCGAAACGACAAAAGCCTTCATGCACGGGTTTTTTTAAGTTCGTATAATATTTTTTTAAATCGATCCGGTGTGACGCAAGAGATACGGGATAATGAAAGAATGAAGCTCAGATGCCAAAATGGTCCTATTTTAAAATTCACGACATAGGAATCACTTACCCATTAAACGGTCAAGTAGCGGGAAAATATGCCGCCATAATCTTAATTGCATAAAGATCCCAAAGGATCGCCTGAGTTAAGCGAGGAGAGAGAAATTTTCAAATTATCTAATTACTAGGATATGATAGCTAACGTATCGCAAAACTTATGTTTGATCGCTCGAAAATTATGGACGTCTTTTTCATGGGCGTCAGCAGAAAATTTTGCAGGGGTGGGCAAAACACAAAAATGCCTATTACCCAAGGGCGGACACATTTTTTCCCAACCAGGGAAAATTTTACTTAACCGGCCCCCAACTGACCACAAATCCACACCACTGAATCACTATGAATTATATTATCACTGTACTGAATATCCTCTTGAAATTAACTTAAAAAATATTTTAAATGACTAATTTATTTCCCTTAAGCAGGTTGAAATCAGAGCTCGGAATGAGCCGGAACGCACCGGAACGCCGCTCCGGTACCGATACCGTTCTGTTTCGACAGACATTTAGAAATACCGTTCCTTATAACAAGCGTTCCGTTTCGTAAAAATTTCGACAAATAGAGATAGTAACATCATTAATACAAGTAATAAAAATGATAAGAATTGAGTGTTATGAAATACATCTGCAATTACTTACTTTATTAACTGCTACTGCTGATTCCTGATGCCACCGAGATTCACCTACCGACTCTCAATCACAATTCTTTACTGACAATGGGTGCCTGCCTACGCTGCCTACTGAGTACCATATCAGTCCAGAAGAATCATAGGGATATTTTCCTTACATCCCAAGTCGTAAGGATGGCCAACATAAGGCTTTTTTAGAATAATATTACAGATGATTTTGAGCCTACTGCAGAAAGGTTGGCCAGCGCTGTCATAGAGGGGTTCCCCAGCTTCCAGTATTCCACGTATCCCCCATTCTTGAGTAGGGATTTATTTCATTTGTTTGTTTCTTGACATTGTTTACAGAATTCAAGAGTAACTCACCTACGAGGGTAGAGACATAAAATTCTCAAGAGGAAATAGGTATTTTTCAATAGGTGCGATCCTTCTCTCATTGTCAGATACACAACTTGCGCCGACCACGATTTGGTTACCTCTCGCACTGTAAGATTTGTTTGCCTTTCTCAGGAGGAACTAATCTGCGGTGCAAATTCGAAAAAGTACCAAATGGGTCAAAGAGCGGATCTTGGAGTGAAAGGCTCGTTTCACACGGCGCGATTGCTGTTGCGCGACTAGCCCCCGCGCGGCCACGTTCGGTGCGCGATTGATGCGCGATCGTGGTCGTTCGGCTAACACATCAGTTGACAAGTGAACTTTCTCTGGGATGGATGTCGAGGAAATTGCATTGCTTTGGATGTGGAGGAAACGGCGTAGGAGTAGACGAAGGACAATGTGGATACATCCTATTTTAAGTGAGCGTTCAAGAAAAGGACAATTTTATAATAAATCGATAATCTCTTCTCACCACAGCCTTTTCTTTTCCATTTTTCCGTAATCCTCACATCCCATATTACATAGAGCAAGGCGACTCTCCACCTCTGAAATAAAATTTTCAATGTCGATTTCACCTATCATATCGACAGCACAAAAAAGCACAAGAAAGACTGCAAGGAGATCCAAGCGCCTGGTCGCGCTGCTAGACGCCCTCGTGTTAAGACCGCCATAAGGACTAGTGTACAGCTGTCAACCGCGCTGTAGCAGCGCTGCAAGCTGGCCGCGTCACGATCCTTGGTCAAGACCAGCAGCGCTGCTGGTCGCGTCGTGTGAAATGGGCAATACACAGGAGTGTGAGGATTACGGAAAAATGGAAAAGAAAAGGCTGTGGTGAGAAGAGATTATCGATTTATTATAAAATTGTCCTTTTCTTGAACGCTCACTTAAAATAGGATGTATCCACATTGTCCTTCGTCTACTCCTACGCCGTTTCCTCCACATCCAAAGCAATGCAATTTCCTCGACATCCATCCCAGAGAAAGTTCACTTGTCAACTGATTTGTTAGCCGAACGACCACGATCGCGCATCAGTCGCACACCGAACGTGGCCGCGCGGGGGCTAGTCGCGCAACAGCAATCGCGCCGTGTGAAACGGGCCTAACTCTCTCCCTTTGGATCCGACGCTCCACCCAACACCCTTACGATAAGTTAAAATACTATAAAGATTTCGACCGAATAGGAGGGTGAATGCTCCTTGGGAAACAAGGCCATCGTGCATTATGTTTGAGATCCATGTCTTACTACATATGACAAAAATAACCCATCAGAAAAGTTCCGACGGAACCCCTAAAACGTGTAAATCTGTCAAATCTCCGTCGGATTTTTTTCACTATTACAATACTATCTCTATACATATACTACATATATAAGAAAGTAAAAAATCAATTCATAATTTCTTTACGTGACGTGTTTTTTTAGCACTTTGTTGTACGAGCCTATACATGACGCACTTGGTCGATTCGTGAATGTGAATCTGAATTTTTTTCGTATTTGCTTCGCCCCCCCCCCCCTCCCCCCCCCCTCTGGACTCGCCAATGATTTGTATATGAGAAAGTTTGTACAATGTACATTATACCGATTTTTTCATTTTGTACAGCTCTTGGAAATCTGGTTACTTTAATTTCTCTATTAAAGACAGTTTTTAATTGCCTTTCATGTTCCTAAGAATCCGCTAGGAACAAAAATTTCTCTCTCATACCATTATTTTCTTCTCAAGCTCAGGGGCAGTCGAATTTACAGCCCTTTTGACCACAAGGGGAAACAAAAGAGAGGGATGGGGAAGGAAGGCGAAGGATGTAAGAGGGGTGGGGAAAGAGACCCTGAGAAGTGTAACGAAGCCCGATGCGGTGGAAATAAGAAAACCCAAGTGCCGCCTTTTATTATCGTTCGCTGGGGTAGGTAGAAACTGGAGGCTTGCACTGATACCGATTTTCGTGTTTGCATCTAAACTTTAGCCTCGGCATATTTTTTCGTATTCGGTGGATATGAATATGTTGTCTTTTTTCATTGACAATTAGTTATGACTAACGTAATTTGGGCGAATACGAGACCAACTCATTTGCCGCACCCAGTGACGTGCCGCCCTAATGCGGTGCCTTACCTGCTTACGGCCTATAGACGGCCCTGGTGGTATCAATAAATAAGATATTTGCTACAATAAAGTGACGTTTGAATGGCGAGAATTCTCGCCATCCGTACGCAACCTGATAAGTTTTTTTGCATGTCCAGTTTCTTCACGTTTTAAAATAATATCTAACATAATATTTAACTTTTTACACATTTCCAGGGGGGCAGCTGCACTCCCTTGCCCCCCCCCTCCTCTGTCGACGCCCATGGTCTTTTTATTGATCAAAAATTAACCTTCGGAATGAAATTAGCACGATAAACAATTACTGACCCCAAGAATGCTAGGAGGGTATTCGCTTGCTCTAAACATTTCCTCCACATATTAATGTGGTTTTTATTTTCGTGTCATATATCGTAAAGTGGACACCGTGCGTGATTATTTTAATTAAATTCTGTTTAAGCTATTATATTAATAGGGATGCAATCAAGTCAAATCTTATAACGATTTTCCTGTAACACTGATAAAGAAGACCGTAGACGTTATCCGGGTATAAGTGAAACTTCACTATCATACAATACACTCTTCCTCAAAATGAAATCCAATCTATCTATCTCTGCAGCCATTTTCCTATATGGGGATCGACGTTAGGACGATAGCTCTCCATTTTTTCCTGTCTTCATAAATTTCCCTTCAATTCCTCTCACGTCAATCCTCTTTCTTCTGCATCTCTCTTCACTCCATCGATTCGCCTCTTCCTAGGTCTTTTTAAATCAGCCCTCTGGTCCATCATATTCCTTGATTTTGCCCCGTCATCCATTCTCATTATATGTCCATACCACTGCCTTTTGATTTCTGTTTTATTTGAGTTCACATCCACTTTTCTTTTAATTTCCTAATTTCTCATTCTCTCCAGTCTCGTATTTCCCTCTGTGCCTCTTAATCTACTATAACATATTTTGAAGGGTGTGTTTTTGGTTTGTGTGTTTGTTCATGGAACTCCTCCTAAACGATAAAAGCTAGAATAACAAAATTTAGTACGATTCTTCCTAACATCCTAACTTAGTGAATGGTCAAGGTTTGGTCAACCGGGATTAATCAGTGCTGCCAATATAGGGGATTAACATTTTTCCATAAGATTACACGTATGAATCCATTTCTTGACTTGAAAGGTATTCTTCTTTCAAGCATTAAAACACGTAAATATGGACAGATTTTTTTGTGTTTGCTTTATTCGACGAATAAAACTCTATATTATCTTATTCCTGCGAAGTTTACATGTTACACTGTCGAAGTTTTCAGAAATACGCTCTTTGTTTCGAAATTTTGTGGATTTTTTGTACTCTTTCCGGGCGCAACCAAGGCAGCCGTCATTGTTACCTGCGATTCAGTTAGCTTCAATGAAGCTTATAAATAGACGAAAGTTTAGCGTTATTCGCTTCGCACTTTTGTTTAAGCAACGAAACGATCGATGTTTATGGGTAGCAAAGTTAATAGATACTGATTATTATTCAGGAAGCGTTTATTGATGAAAGTAATTGAACCTTCTTTCGTCTATTGCATATTGGAATCTAACATTTTTAGTAAGTAAAATCATTATATTCTACATTATAATGTTTATTAGCGTAAATAGGCTCACGTATCTGATGTACATTTACCAGTCAGTGTTCAATCATGGACAACTGTATGTTGTTTTTTCGAGACATAAAAGTAAATATTTCGGCGAGGCATAATTACACAAGAAATGAAGCTGGATTTGGCGAAAGTAATATGATAGGAAATAAAATTATCGTTATATTTGAATGCAATAGGATCGTAAACGGATTATTACAAGCAAATATGATTAATTGTTAAGAAAAGCTAATTGTAATTTAAAAAGTATCTATTACATATTTTAAAGAGTTTGTATGTTGTGCTGTAGTAGGTTCACTAAATCCGCTGAAATTCAACGGGAAATTCTGCTAGTATTATATAATAACAATATAATAATACGTACTTCAAGGACTTTTAATTCATCGAAAAAATGTGCCCTAAAGCAGCGTTTCTCAACCGGTGCTCCACAACGAAAAGCTTTTGGAAAAATTAAAAACTGAAAAGTTTTATTGGTCATAACCATAACACGAGAAATTTTTAGGGATTGGAAACTCAAGCCGCTAAAATAAGGGTCAAGACATAACAGTTTCTAGAAGAACCACAATTCTTCATAGACCGTTTTAGTTCTGACAAGTGTACTATGATGGACATTCCAGCTGGTATGTAACAAATGTTTTCCTGAAATGTTTGTTCTAGTGCTCCTTACAAGTTAATGAATAACTCTAGGTGCTCCCCGGTCAAAAAAAGGTTGAGAAACACTGCTCTAAAGGACCTTATTTTAAACAGTCCACGATCACGAATAATGATTTCTGTTATGTATATGTGTATATATGTGTGTGTGTGTGTGTGTGTTATAAGTAATTTAATTATCTACAAAGAATCTTACGGTGAAATATGTCTTGTAATAAATAAAAGATAAAATCTATAAAACTTTATTGAAAAACATAAACATCCTTATAAGTCCATTTTAATTTAAAAGTTTAAACATTCCTCAAAGGCAATGAGTCATAACTATGCCATAAAGATGTCTCTTTCCATGTTTGGAGGTCCTTGGAAATTATCGCACTGACGGAGAATCCACCATATGACAAGGGGCCAAACGCAACCAGCGTTACAATTACGTCTTTCGTGTTGCCTGTATTTACGGCGCTCAGAAACGCGTTTTGGGCTACATATCGTACGCTGCGATTGCGATTTTAGCGAGGCGGTGAAGCGTCTACGGGAAACAGTGGTGAAATAGTTTCAAGTGAAATAGGTTCAAATACCAAAGAAAGGTGGTTTTCATCCTGGGTTTGTTCTATCTCCTATTTCTATTTTGTGACGAAGACATGCAAGTCAGCGCTTCATCATTTGGAAAGGACCATAACAAGTGTGACCCTCGGTGCATTTCATGAGATTAGGTTAATCGGGTGACTCTCTTGTCGTCTGAGATCCTGCCAGTGGGAATAAAATTCCTTTGAAGAGAAATTTCAAGAAGCCTATAATTCATAGTATTCGTGAAACAGGGTGCACAGATTCAGGCCACAAACCAGACGGTAAAATCCGGATAATGTGTAAAGAAGAAAGGAAACTATTATTTTTCAGTTAAAATTTCGGGAGCCCTAACAACAGTTTTGCGAAACAGTACAGAATCCTTTCATAACAGACTTAATAACTTCATAACGGTTTGAGAAAATGTAGAAGCTTGAATCTATTGATAACAAACGGAAACTTTTAAATACAGCTCAACAGCTGTTAAAATCCATTGAAAAGTGGAGGAAAGGGCTGCCGTTCAGTTTATTGCAATGTCTTTGGCGTAATCAGATGAATTGTGAGAGAGAAACTTTCATCACCGAATGGAATCTGCGGCTTACGGGAGGGCATTGACCTACTTCACGAAGAAGATCACACTAAAAATTGCTGCGAGAAATTCCTCGTCCCTCCGAGATCATTAATTGCGGTTGTGGAGCATAAATCGTCTGTCTGGTGACAGAGAGAGGTGTTATCCGCTTGAGGTTCTCTCATGCGGTCCGAATGAGACTCTCCATCGCAGACCTCGTCTCTCTCCCTACGCCGCGAATGCGATTAATAGGAACGCTTGGCACGCGGTTGTTTTCAATGTGTAAATTCTGATATGTTAATAGAATTGTATTCGACCGCGATGGGAACTGCTTTTATATATTATTTTTAAATTTAAAATTAACTGAATGGCAGAATTACGGAGCAAAAATTAACTGCGTTTTTAAACATCTAAGGATGCATTTACAAAAAATATTCAATTTAAACTGATATTATTTTGATAAAAAATTGTCACAATAAGAAATAAGTGGACTAAAGCAGGGTTTATCAAAGTATAGACCGCGGCTCAACGGTGGGCCGAAAAACGTTCAATAAAGACCTCAGAGAAGGATGGATCACAAATATTTTGACGTAAAATTTAGGATAAATTGTTGCTAAGATAATCAAAGTTAACTAATACAATTTAAAAGTTGTTAAATTGTACCGCTTAGATTTTTAATACATCCTTATAAAGTCTTAATAATATTTTATAAAGTATAATTTTGATGGGCCGAATAACGTATTTTCTTATATTATTGGGCCGCGGCCCAATAATATAAGAAAATACGGGGCCGGCCACTGAGAAAAAAGTTTGAAAACGTCTGGACTAAAGGGTTCAAAATAACGGAATATTCTGCTTAGAACGAAAGTATATCGGTAATGTGCACAGTTGTAGGCCGTTCTAATTATTAGAAATTGGTAGCTGCAAGACAGAGTGATTTTATGTTGTATAAAGATTAACATTAGATTATTTAATAATTTATTCTTTATATTTATATGCATAAGTATATTTAATTAATGCGTATACAATGTATGTACATGCAGTATGTCCACAAAAACATCCACAACATCGGGAAATGTGATGAAAACGCGAAATGGTAGGAGGATATATATTTGGTGAGCCTCGAGGCAGAGGAGAGTGTTTTTTGCTGAAAGAGAAAGCATGAGAGAGGCGAAGGAAGGGGAGGATATAGTAACCAAGATATTTGGCAAGTTGGGAAGTTAATCGCTAAGAGTGAGGCGATTTTTTGGAACAGAGCCCCGATCGAAATGACGAGGCGTTGCACACAGAAAATATATCCTATATGTGCGATAAGGAGAAAAGGGTGAGCATAGAATATAAATTAAGATAGCGATAAAGAGGTACAAAGTAGAAAAGAGTGGGAGAGAGATAGAGAAACAGATGATCAAATAAACGAAAAAGAGGAAAAGGAAAGAGGGGTAAAAAGGATGGGAGGAGGAGAGATTCAGACATCGGGGTGAGGGATGGGGAGAATGAAGGAAAAAGAGGAACATAGATGCGTCTAATCTTCTTCCTCCTCCGAATTTCATCGCATTCCTGCGAAGGAAATTAAGAGACACGGAAGTAGAAGGAAGATATAATCCCTCCGCCGGCGATTTCTTCTCTCCGTGCCCGTAAAAATCATATCATTGGTTTAAACTGAGGGGAAAAGCGCTTCTGCCCTAGGAAGCTGAGAAACAATTCTTAAGTCGGGGAGAATATTTTAATTTGCGAGAATAAAAAAATCGGTATTTCTTCTCTCTAAAAATTGGTTAAGACAGTTTTGGTCGCAGCCAATCGCGTCATAAGCGATTAAAATCTCTTTCAGACGCCTATTCTTTTTTAGCGAATTAAGAAAATTTGATATAAGTGACAAATATGCCGAACCACTCTGAAATTGCGGGATTGGATACATTGTCTTCATTATCATTTCAAATTTTTCAATTTGAATTTTGTTGAAATTGTTAAAATATGATGCAAAATTTTCTCCGTGGAAAAGAAATTTGATTATTACTGTCTAAAAATAGTGCGTAAATGAGAAGGCACCAGTAACTTGGAAATAATAGAAACAGAAACTGAATCTCTCAATGGATTTATACAGTTCATTTCAGAGTTTAAAAGTCTTTTTTTCAACGAGAAATAAGAGAAAAGCGATGTCAAAATTCATTCTCACCACTTTCTAATACGCGCAAGAAAATCCACGGCGAACGAGTGAGAGAGTCGCGAGAATCTATTAAGCTGAAAAACCTCACACACACACCACGACGTCGAGTTAATTAGAAGAATACGAAAATATCTTTTTAAACACTTGCGGAGAGAGGGAATTTAGAACAAGGATAAACCCCCTATTTTTTTGCCGATTACAGTTCTTTTTTCGGAAAAGATACAAAATATGTTATAGCCGAATTATTCCGATACGATCGGATTATAGGAATCCTAATAGCTTTACGTCTTGAACAGTTCATTAACGTTTCTGCAGGATAGGTTATTGCTACGGGGAATTAATGAAGTTGGAGTTGGGGCCAAATAGTTCGAGTGTGATGGGATAATGGAACGTGGATTTCCCTCTAGGGTGGACCCATTACGGTTGGAGCGAGCCATAGAGAGAGCGTTTCGTGAGTTTTGATTTTTTTTATTAGAAGAACGAAAAGATTTTAAAACTTTTATAGATAGCTAACAACGCTAATCATCGCTTACTATACCAAGAGCGTTTCCGTTTCATATAGTTATCTCTGTTCGCCTATGTTTCTCTTCCGTAAATACTATAGTAATTTATATAAACCTGAGTTGCTCGACTGACTCCAATAATTTTCAGTAAATATGAATAAACTTGAAAATAAATTTATACGTGATCAAAGAATTACTGTCAATTACATGATGCTGTAAATAGATCAGGGCTAAAATTTTGAGCTACAAACTGATGTGAGTACTTCGAGCAAAAACCTTTACGTTTCAAATAAAATTATAATTTATTTGCGTGAGTACACCGTAAATCTAATTTTTCTATCGCCACAGAAATGGTAATTTTACCTCTCTAGAATTAATGGTTTTAAAAAAATAAATTCTATAAACTTATATATTTATTTTATAATTCTCGATGATATTCATATTAAAAGTTCGAGCAAAAGCTTAAGTAATAAAATGATACATTTTAAATTCTAAAAATGAGTTGGCCAAATGTAAGTTAAAGATTGCGATAATACTTGCCTTACTGGAAAATATGGGTCAGATTTTTCGCCTTAGTCGTGGCGATTAGACGTTTTAATGAGGATTTAATTGCTTGTTTGGTGAGATTTTACTGGATACTCTATATGGCATTAATTATTACAGACAATAAAGAGAGCTCCACCGGGTTTTTTTCCGATTCAAATAACGAGGCTTGCGGTTTATTAATGCTTTAACGACTTCTCCGCTGAGGGAATGAATGCTTCTTTTTTATTTCACCGAAAAGTATCTCAAAAATAAATATTTCGTAAAATTTTCCGATTATTTTGAAGACTATGAAAACCGGATTTTGTAATTCCTCCTCAAATTCGGTAAACAAAACATTTTACTTTTATTCAATCCATTAGGAACTTTATCACAAAATACTAGTGTGTTTGTGTGTTTCAAATAGCAGTAAAACTTTTCACGTTCACAACAGAATACAAGATCACTTGGAAGTTTGAAATGCTACCAGCACTTCCACGCAAACAATAAAAACCGCGCTACTCATCCGTTTTTAACTTTAATATTTTATTTATAGATTCAAATTCTTTATCCTGAGCAGTTTTCCAAAAGGTAATTCATCTATAACACATTGCATTTTTTTACTGCAAACCACAGTGTAATTCCATACAGGTAATTTCATCAAAAACGTCAAATTAAAATTATTTTCAAAATTATTGATGGCGTGTATTTTACGCTGGAGGGGAAATGTAACTTGTAGGGTAAAATGGGAGGGAGAACAGTAATAAAGGTCTATAAGGATCGCGTGAGCATGTTAGCGAGGAGATGGAGCAGAAGAGGGAACATCTCCTGAGGCGACGCGAAACTTCACATCCAGTCGAGGATACAAGGATGCTGCTAAGGGTCTTGAAGGCGCGAGGAGGCAGAACTCCAGCAACCATTGTGCATTTTTCTCCGCAGATATGCTATATTTCTGTCTATCGTCTAAAACTTTCATAAATTCGAAATCATTTGGACGGGATCACGATTTCATTTCTGCAATTAACATCCCGCCAAGCAAAATTTTCTTCAGTTAGCTATTCGTAATGTTCTGATTTGGCAAATGAAATACCATGAACTCGAAACTTTCACTTCAACCTTATTTCATTAAATAAAAGGATTGAAACGAATTCCTTCAAAATAGGTTTACGAACAGAGAAAATAGAAAACGGTCACTGTGTAAACCTCATGTTATAGCTACCGACACAAAATCTGACTTGCACTTTAAAGGCCAGCGCGAGTATAAATCGCCATAAAAACTAAAACAAAGGACAATGAAATAAAAGGCTTACGTTATTTTCTGATCTGCTGTAAGTCAATCGTTGTTTCGCGCCGGGGTTTTCTGATTACCTGTGTGCAATGGCATATTGGATTGCATTCTCCGGGTGCCTAGAGGTAATTTCACGAGTGGTGGTCTATTTTAAAGATTCATATCATACCAAACCGAAAGAAAATATATTTAGGCATGCTAATTAAATCACGAAAATTTTTGTGATTTTTGGGATTAATGTTACATTTTTACCTAAGCTGATTCAATTGAAACGGCTATTCCTCAAAATAATCAAATCATTCTCAATTTAAGATAGTCGGCTATTTTACTGGGATTTCAAGCTTGAAAAAACTATTTAATTGATTGGTCTCCATTATTTAATTCAATTAATTCTGTAGCGATTAACGCACAATCAAAACACGGTTAAACCACGCAATTATTCTTATCTATTGCAAATTAATACAACCCGTCGATTCTGGGGCCTATGGCCGTTATTTTTAACATAAAATGCTGAAAGGACCTCATCCGTCTAAAATTTTATACAGCCTAGGTTTCGAAATAATAAGTAAATACGCAAAATAAATAAATTAGAGACGTCTCTGAGATAACGCTTTTAGCAGCAGGGAAAAATGTTCTCCCAAAATCACAAATAAAATGTTTTTCTTTATTTTTGGAAATTAAAAGAACCAATATTTTATATTTGTGGTTATGTGTGAATATTAACTCTTTGTGCTACAAGACGCTAGTAAAAGAATTATTTAAGATTATCACATTAAAGCAAGTATCGCCAGAAAAGGAGATGGAGAAATTTCTTAGCAGTGACAACATTTAAGGCAGTAATCTGATACAGGACGGCGAAAATAGAAGATTCCGAGATGTGAGCGTATCGTATAAAAGAGAAAAGAAAAGCAAGAGTATAATCAAATAAGGATACATTGAAATTAAAAAGATACGTTGCGCAAAAGAACTTAGCAGACTCGATTAAAATTCTTGGATGGAAGCGAATTTTATAGTAAGGAAGACTACCCAAAGTTTCATTAAATGACATTATCTTAAGTTATATGTAGTGAAATGCTATCCCGAAGAAGTTTTTGTCTTAACCAGATTTCTAAAATGTGTAATGTGGCATATAAATAATTCATCCATCATCCATCCTTCAAGTGTTGTTGAACAACGAACAAATACAAAAATATATAAGCTCAGCTAATTTTCGCATTCAAACGGAAAATGTTAAGTCAATAATGAATGATTTAATAAATATTTTTATACAAACTATGACATCAGCTATCCTCATAAATATTATTTTAATTCGCTAGGACGATTTTATGCGTAGCCTTTCATTTGAAATGACATACTTAAATTTATAGGAAAATAATAAATTCAGGTAGCGTGGAAATATTTTTATATAATTTTTAACGAAGAAATTAGTATCTTAATACGAGATAAAACAAGTTTGAAAAGTACTGCTAAGGCAGATATTATAAGGCGAAATTTTTTACAAGCCCCGCCCTTTTTGGCCCCGCCCATCCCCAACAGCTGATCCAGAATCCAGAAAATGCTTGGCATATGTAGCTCTCATATATAGTAATTTATCCTGAAAATTTGGTTTCTCTAGATTGAACCATTTCAGCGATATTGCCTGAACAGACGAGCAGACAGACAAATTGAATAAATAAGCTGATTTATTGTAAAAAAAATCGTTAAAAAGGCTAAGCGACAGAGTAATATTCTTTCTTCTAAAATTTTATGGATACATTTTAGCAAAAACTCCATCTATAACACAGATTGTATGTAATAACGTATTCTTAAGACTTGTATGTGGTCTTCATTGTACGAACAAGTTCAGATCCTGATCATCATCATGAAATGAGGATAACTTATTCTTAACAATCTCATATTTAATTTTTCTGCTCAATTACCACAAAAATTTTATTGCCAAAGTATACTGGAATTTTTTATTTCACGCTTTCGGAGGCTAATTATAATCTCAATTACAATCGACATGTGTTTTTGCGCGATTAGGATATAAACACCTATCTTCGTATAAAAAGCGATTGCGACGTTATTTGCTATATGAATATAAAAATGATAGTATAATGTTTTGGCTACGTGGAGAGCATTTTGCTTTTTTTGATGTCTTGAAGAATCTCGACGCAACTTGGACGAAATGTTGAGCCGAAAAATGCTCTCCTCGCAGCAAATCCCAGAAAAACGTCAAGTTCCTTCGCTCCAAAACCTTTAATCTAAACTCGTACAAAATGAAACAGGATAACTTAATATGACTCTTGGATTGTCACTTCTCATCACTTCCAGCATTTTTCCTTTTATCTTCGACACAAGTCAAGCTCGACTGACGCTTAGACAAAAGGTTTTGAAGGAAAACCAAAAAAGATTGTTTAGGAATCGATCCTTAAATACTCTCTCCTTTATATCCTAAATTTCCTCACTCCTTTTTTCCCTTAATAACTTCCCCAACAAGATTGATTCGCACGTCACCTGTCACGTTCTCTACACCCGCGACTACGAAATCCTCCCTGGAAACCAGTCCGGACCGAAAGATTCACTCCTAGTCACACGTGCTCAAAACGCCATTCGCTCTCAAAACACCTTACGCGAAATATCACGGGGAGAAAGGGACGAGTGGTATTCTTACGAATCGTTTTATTTCTTTTCTCGGAAATGGCGCACAAAAGATGAAAGGGGAGCTCGTGTGAAAAAAAAAACGAAAAATAATGTAGGCCCACGGATCGTGGAAACCCTCCGACGGATGGCGGAGGAGGAGCTCCGTTGTCAAAGTAATCAATAACAACGGTTGGAGTTCACAAAAAAAAACGGCAAACGCCTCTTTTTTTCCGTCTTTAGGTCCGCGCTTCGCTCCAGACGTCATTCCCTCGCAAGAAGTGTGTTTAGCGGGATAGGAAGAGGACGCGAAAGGCAAGAGAAGGGGAGGGGGGGTGAAACGAGGGGTTATACGAGGTGAGATGACGCAGAGGTAAAGATGATGTGTCGAGAAGTGATTTGGAAGAGGAAGAGGAGGAATGTCCGAAACGAGGAAGGGAATGAGACGAAGAGAAAGATGCTGAAAGGAAGAGAGAGAGAGTTGTATGTGGAGATATTAGCGAGTGCAATTCAAAGTTGTAGACCGTGAGAGTAGGGCTTCTAAGGTTAAAGATGAAGGGAAGCTGGGGTAAGCGGAGGCCAGCGAAGATACGCGCGGGTCACGGAGGCGAAAGAGGGTGATGAGGACCGAGGAAAAAGATAGGATTGATGTTGGGAGATCGAGATTGAGTGTAGAGTAGGAGGATAAGGTGTGAGAGGGGGTAGTTTGATGGGTTTTTTGAGAAGAAGAGAGAGACAGATATATATATTTATATATAAATGCTTAAAGAAAAGGAAAGGTGGCAACAAGGCGTTGGAGGAAGCCCAGTGGACACTTACCTAGATTGGAGAGCCGCTGGGGGTGCTGAAGACACGAAAAACACAAAAACAACACACATACACACACATATATATATATATGTATATATACACATATATATAGGGAGAGAGGAAGAGGTATGCTGGAAAGGCAACACGCGTTCCCATAACTCCGTATCTCCGATCGCCTCCCAATCTTTTCCACCTCTATATTTATCGCAAAAACTCTCTCCCATAAATATGGCCAACTATTAACCTTATATACATCTTGTCGTGAAGAGGATTAAACGGAAATACGTTCGCGTTAACGCCACCGAGACTAAGATCAAAATTTTATCGCCGTCGTGCGTGTCTTGAAACCGACTTTTATTTTGATTGTGCCATTTAATCCACGCTACATCATACCGTTTAACGAAGGATGACACTTCGTAGAAATTTTTGAAATTATCATTTCTTTTTTTAGCGTCAAAAGTAAAATAATCCCAAACAAATCAATCGTCTTTTGAATAATACAATGAAGGGGTGGATCCAGAACGGCTACTGTCGCCTTTTTTCGCCGTGCGGATTCGTACAACTGGCGAGAAATATGTAAAGCTACGAATTATAGCTACAGCGAAAAGTTTTTATCCTGGCAGTCCCCGCTTATACGTCAGGTTACGTACCTGAAAACTGCGACGAAAAGCGGATCACTTTTTTCCATAGACACAACATTAAATTGAGGGATAAAGTTCAATGTTCCTGAGGTAACTATGTAAAATATTTCCATTTAAAAATATACCGTGAAATTATAATTGTAATTTTCCACTTAAAACTTTTAATAATTTGAAAATACGCATATCGATGCAATGCATCATAATCAAACATAAAAAGCAAATTACACATTTTTTATGACATCGTCATCACATCTTTTTCCTCCACTTATAGGACCATTCGGTTTGATCTACGTACGTTGCATCACCGCTATCACACTGCTCGATGCATGCCCCGTTTTTTTAAATGAGCATTTTAGTACCTGACCAAGAACACAAGAGTCAAAGATTCCCGGAAATACCCATTTAAAATACTACTGCAGTTTAAGTTAGGATTTTAAAAACTGACAGGATAAACTTCCAGAGACAGGCGAAACACGAAATTTTCACTAAACAGTTCACAATTTGGCCGCTAGACGCTAGATGGTGTCACCACAAATTTTTCCGATAGATAAATCGGAATGACGAAATCTCAAACAATTGAGTAATTTGGGCATACGTAGTAAACAGATCCCAGGGATGGAAGAATGAAACAATGTTTTCATTTAGGCACTTTCATTTGAATCGTAACAAAAAAAATCGGAATGATGAAAAACATTAATGCGACGAATAAGCGGATCACAAGGACGGAAGAATGGAATAAGTGGTGTCATACTGCACCTGACGTATGAGTGAAACGACGAAAAGCGGACCGATGAAAAACGGGGACTGCCTGTACATCATTCCGTGTCGAACTGTAGGGAAAGTAGCACGCCACGTTTTTCGAGATAAACTTTAAAATATGCGATCTGCGATTCACGGCTCAGTCTCGTCTTTCAGTTTTTCGGGGCTCTCTCTCCGACCCTCCTCTCTGCCCATGTGACCCAGAAATTAACACTAATATACGTGATTTTAGGTGCAAATGAAGGGGCGGAATGTGGCGTATGGCGAAAGGAAGTAGCGGTAGGAATCAAAAAGGAGTTGGATGGAGAGGGATGAGCACGGTGGAACGAACACCGAATCTAAGCGAGGTTCCATTTCCCGCCCCCTCTTTCCTAGATTTAACGATGCCCCACCCACACCTCCCATTTTATGCCGCCCCTCACTTAAGAAGAACAGCGGGAATGCGACCAACGACAAACTTTCGGGAACCTCTCGAATCATATGCAGGCATCTGTAGGGAAATCACAGGGCTCGGGCGACCGCTTGTTTTTTTTTTTTTAATCGCGTTTCATGGTGGGGCTGTTTCGAGGATAAAATCAAAGAGAGACAGAGGCGCGCTCGCCAGTAAGAACCGTTTCGCTTCACGCGAATTCCTCCGTCCCGCTCTTGTGAGGTGATGTAACTTTTTATAAATTACTAGTGTACTGCCCGTCCCATTTCCCATTCTTGTGCTAGAAGCTTATTTAAATGACTTGACTGCGTGATACACAGATAAAAAGAAATACATTTTTAGACTTTCATTTTATTTAAATTTATTATATTTTATTTAATTTGATTTTTTCTAAGAAAATGCCATGATAGACAACTTTTGAAGTAAATTGTCTATCATCACTTAGCAAAGATCCCTGACGCGGTCCAGCTTTGATGGAAACTCATGTCCTGTGGATTACGTATGCGAGCTCGCTTACGTAAAATATCTAATGCGGCCAACACATGACTTTCTCCATATTTGGGGTATAGATATTTAAATTATTATGAATAGCATTATGAGGCAAAATTATTATTTCGTATCGTAAAAGAATACAGTCGTCCTTATTGCCGTAAATTAGGTATATTTTGAATGTTTACAGAATTCACCGCTACATGATGGTGGCGCTGTATACTGGAAATTAAGACAAAGCAAAATATCTCCGAAATGGATGGTTCTACGAAAATTTGTTTCAAACAAAACTTGGAAGAAATATTATTCTCTACAACTTTGCTCCTCAAGAAGATGACCAATTACGACGTTTTTAAGGAGATATTTGACGGAAACCGAAAATACCGATTATTTTTACTTTCTCCATAATGGGAAAGTATTGTGATAACGAAAAAAATCGACTTCGAGATTTTAAGAGAAATACACGTTTTGAGGTCCCTAGAACACGTTTAGACTATTTTCGGAATGAAGTGTGTGTATATGTGATTGTGGACGCTCTAACTCAAAAAGTACTTTCCATATTGTTACCAAATTTCAAATATAACACTTTGGTATGGGCACAAATAACTGATTAGTTTTTGGCCAATAACGGTTAACCGGAAGTCGAGGTTTATTCGAAACCCGATTCTGTTTTAATCTATGATCCACACACACACACATCATTCCGAAAATAGTCTAAACGTGTTCTAGGGACATCAAAACGTGTATTTCCGTTGAAATCTCGAAGTCGATTTTTTCGTGATCACAATAGTTTCCCTATACTACGTATGGAGAAAGTAAAAAGGAATTTACTGTATCAAAATGTCTCTGCAATGATAATTTATATCCTTCTCTATTCGCTTTGCAATAACTTAACTTTTCATATTCATCCTATTTTCACTTCATCAATTCCTTTACGAGACCTAAAACACCACATAGTATTATGTGTGTTCGTAATATTTCCGTTAATCGGCAGGATTCTTGAAAACCCGAATTGAAAGTCCTGTATAAATGGCATTTAATAACTCTGGCTATTAGATTACTCACGGCCCACAAAACGCTCATGAAAATAGCATGGGACATAAAATAGTAGTTCATAAAATGGTTTCATTCACTCATACTTATTTCATGTGCGTTCATTTCTTCACTTACCTTAATACTGTAATATTTTCAATACTCTATAAGATCAATTGTTTATAAATACCCTCATTAAACGTTAGAAACGCGCACTTTTAAAAGCTTTAAACTTTATATTGAAGCTTATTTGCGCCAAATTGTTTATTGCAAAACGGCATAGTTCTTATATCTACCGCTCAATGGCGCCACAGTCGAGCATTACTTAGCTCTAATATCGTAAATTCAGAAACAATTAGGTTATTTCATTCTTTTACCCGTTCTTTGGTTCAAGTCCCGAATTCGCATCATGATACTAAGTAATTTTAAAATGCAAATAAAAAATACGCTACACTCACATATAACAAATAGTTCTCGATTCTCACGCTCTTTTATAACGGCTCTTTAAGAGCGGCGCCACAGTCGAGCGTTATATACAAACAAACATATCTAGGCTTTTATTATATTAATACTTCGACGTAGCAGCTCCCGATGTAATGGAATGCAATCGAATCGTCTTTTATTTATAGTACTCCGATGTAACTTTTGACGGCTCATTAGCCGTCAAATTTGCATAATAAGACCCGTGAGGTACACAAGGACGTCTGCCCAAGCTTTAGTTGTAATATTTTCTGCAGCAGAAGCGAAACCTAAACAAATCCAGGCGTTTAATAGACATGAGGATTTATAATGATGTTCTGAGATTTCGAAGGTCTCTAGACCTTTCTTTTGAAACTATGCCAACGAAAGGAAACCGCTGATGAGGCAGACGCGCAGCGGAAGTTGAGGTGGAATGATCATAGAGAGGACAAAACTAAAACTAATATGGACGTTGTCGAAAATGACGCAATGTGCGCGTGGAAGGGGAACAGAATGGGGGATGATGACATGAACGCAATTAAAACTGAGCTGATGGCGAAATAAAAAGCGTGCGAATATCAGAGAAGGAATATGAAAGGGCGTTAAATTTCGTATTGTTGAATTTATTAGCATTCTTTTCGAATGTTTTCAATTGCACCTCAAAATAATGTATTTTTTTCGACAAATCGTACAAATTTCCAACTACATAGTTCGAATTTATGATTCCTGTCACTATCTGAAAATGCTTGTGCTATTGTGGACGAGGAATAATTCGCTAATTTTATCAGTATTTATAACGAGTCTCGACCGAAATAAATTTTAATGAAACAGAGTTCAATTCGTTTTTCAAACATACACATGAGCCAGTAAATTTGTTTAATTTAAAAGGATTTAAAGGAAGCCTATATTTCGAAAGTGCATCTTGAAGAGTTTGACAAGTAATTTCTAGCCAAACTTGGCAGGTCTTCGGTTCAAATTCTACTTGGGGAGCTGATATTTGAGATTGCCTTTGTTATTGTTTAAAAATCTCATTGCTAAATGCCGATAAAGTGCTCTTCAACAGCTAATGAAAAATTTTCATTATGTAAACTTATGAATACGCTTTAAATCCTAAAAATCTTCTAAAGCACTGCGATAAAGCGAATTTTTTCCCATTTGTATATCTATAGTTCAATAATCTTAATGAAAATGTCAAAGCATCAGACACTTGTCAAGTCTTATCTAAAAAATTCGTCCAAGTAATTTTAAAGCGCTTTAAGTGTTTAGGAAAAATTCAACAAAAAATCACAATTGCTCTGTGAATTCGGATTTATTTGTTCCTAACTTCAGGTTCGACTTGATGATGGTGCCAACAGTACGACTGCACAGGGCCCCACGATTACAGAGGCCAAACGCTCTCTAAAAAATATCTGTTGTACTTATGAATTACATTTAAAAAATATCGAACACTCATAGTAAGAGAGGTTGTGTTATTTATTAAAATTTACTATTAAAAATTTTTGGTGGGCATACATTGCACCAGGCCCGATTTTACTAACTGGGCTAATTTTATACTACATTGAATGTCACCCCCAATAATTTATATCATATTAATGACTTAAAACCAGTAACTTACATTTAGAATAAAATCTACGGAACGGTACTTTTAAGTATGCTTGAATACATATTTTGTAGACTGAAAATGGCGAATTTCATCTAAAAATAGAAATGAGAATGCAAAATTCAAATAGTTTACGCTATTACAGCATATTGGTCTCCAAAAGCTCTACACAGTCGTCATTATTGTTTTTCAATATATATAACATTAATGCATGTGTATAATGTATTATCTATAATAATAAATTAACGTAATTGCGTATAATAATGAAGTTGAATCGAGAAATAATCTTTTAGAAAGTAAAAATCGCTTTGCCTCAAATTACTGTTGAAGTCATATGTCCAAGCTGTGATTGATTCAAAATACGGGTCGAATTAAAGGATCTCGTAAAAAAAACAAAATACGTATTAAATAAATTCCAGCACAAAACACGAGCGAAAAGTTCACGTTCGAAAGGCATATTTCATTAATCGCCATCCTTCACCAAACGCGATAAAGCGCGATAATCTATTATTAAATGCCCGAAAAGGTTTAACTATAACAACAAACGGAACTCTAAATAAACACTTTTCGTCGTAAACTTCTTCTGCTTTCTTATATCTCTCGAACCTTATGATATGAAAATCTTTGTCGGGAAAATACCTAGATGAAAAAACTCAGAGCTTAGGCAATCTGTTTCCCACACGCAGAGGCAATATCGGCCGAAGAAAAATGAAAGGGAGGGTAAGTCGTGCGTAGGAAGAGTAAGGGCGGGAAAAAGAGAGAGAGAAAGGAAGAGGAAATGAGGAAAAGAGAGGACGGAGGTATCGGGGCTGAGGGAAATAGAATAAGGAAGAGGAAATAGAAATGCTTGAACAACACGCCGCGTTGCGAGGACGAAATGACACAGTAAATAACAGATTATTCTTATTCGGTATTGTTTCAAGTAAATGACTGCGTCGGTTTATTTAGAAGCTCCTCTCGGTCAGAGAATAGAAAAATAGGCTGATTTGTTAATGTAAGACAGCTCCGTAAGACTCTTTTATACTGTACTACCGAAAGAACCAGAAAGTGCGCTGGGTATCGCGTAAGTACCTTCGATGCTTCCTGAGCATAACGTGCTTCATAAAACCGATACGAAATTCAATCCCGTAAATTACGTACATAGAAGAAAAAGTGCGTTTAAACTTTTAGGATTATATTTCGGATAACCCATCATAAAAAAACGAAAAAGGAAATAAGTTACAAAAAGATAATAGCTAATAGGCCTTAAACGTTCAAGCCTTTATCATAAATTTTATTCCAACCAGAGATTATATCCTCAAATCAAAAGCAAGAAGAGAAATAGACCGAAGAATATCATGAAATTTTTCTTGAAAGACTTTCATCAACTTTTGCAATGATATAATGCACACAAATTATTCAACAAAAATAAACAGATGCGAACCGAAAAAATAAATCAAAAACGACTAATATGTCCTACACCACGACAACAGTATTGCTCATCCTGGCCTTTTTTGAACTTGGTTGTCTGTGAGCTAAATCGAAAAACAGGCCATTTCTAACTGCAAAAATTAAGAAGTTAATCGCACATTCCTCTAGAGTCTGTTACATCTATTGCTATCGCGTTTACATTTATTATAAAAGTCTTGTCCGGAGATAGTGCGCGTTCACGAAAACTGAGAGGAAATAAATGGAAAGTTGCAGTTTTTCTCGTGGTATCATCTTAGTTGGGTTGGGTTGATGAGGTGGCACCGCTGGTGCGCAAGGGGATGGCATATCAAAGCAATCGCCGGTTGTTTTCGAAGGTTAATGCATCGACCAAGTGATTGCCCCAGCAAAGAAGGGACAACAGTGGAGAAGCTAGGGCGTGGGTGGAGTGTGTGTGTGTACGCGCGTGCGTGTGGTTTTCGTGTGCAACGTGTCTTTTTTTGCTAGTCCGCGTTTACATCGAAGAATCGATAATGCGGTTACGCCCACTTCCAATTTAACGGTCTGGCAACCTTTCCCCTTGCTTCGACTGAAACAATCACGTAATATAAGGATGCTTCGTCGATAACAATTAAAGGTATTAGAAACGGTAGGGCAAGATGGATTAATAAACCATTTCATTTACACAATTTTCAAAACTGAATTTACCTCGAATCAAAGACAATAAAGTGCTGAACTCAAGGCTACGATTAAACAGCCGATATAATTTTCACGGTATAAAAATTTCTAATCCTAAATCACACAGACAGTATATTGAATTAATGAGTAACGTGTACCACTTAAGCGATTAAATTCCGAATATTTGGGCATTTACACCAGGTAAAAAATATAATGTCAAAGAGAGGAAAACTGATCGTCTGCATTTGAGTTTAATTTAATTAGTGCGTCTGTTAATTTTTATATGTTTCAAGGGCAGGTTTTTAAAGCATTTAATTTCATAGCAACTAAGAATTTTGTATAAAAAAGTACGCCAAAGTGATAAAATTGATGGGATTTTCATCATCATCAACGTTGGAGAGATACTTCATTAAATAAAAATTTTAAAACTCCAAATAAAATCGAGTGGCCGCAATTAATTGCTATCCACATTATGCGAATTTTCCTAATAGTATCACTTCGGGTTATGTATATTTTTGCATTCGCGAGCAGGAGTTTCCCTATTGCCAAAACATTTATTCGAGATGGACATAACACAGAACCCGAAATAAAACTGCATATCAAATATTTAACCATCACGAAAATGTTATAAATAGCTGCATAGAAAAGAGTCGATTCCACAAAATTTTATAATAGAGCCGAAATTTTCACCGGAATGTGTCAGGAAGCCATAAAGAAATTCTTTAAAGGCTGTATAACAGCAATCGGATAGTCAAAAGAATTAAGTTGTTCACACGAAACAATATGACTGTTGCTTAATTTTGAAACAGTGGCGCGCCCAGAAATGTTGTTTTGGGGCTCACTAATCACTTAAAATACATATTCATCAGAATATTTACATTAGAAAGTATATAAAGTATACTATGTGATGTGCAAATATTTTACAAATTTATAAAAAATATCTATTGCTGTATTTATATAATTTCACATAAATTTTAATTTATATATGAAAACAAATCAGATACTTAGAGGTGTGGATGGCTCTAGTTGTGCCACTGAAGTAAGATTCATTTATCCTCTGTGCTCTTATTGACAAAATTTGAAATCGGAAATAATTATATAAATCATAAAAAAAAGAATTTGTGCCAACTACTACAACTTGAATAAATATTTCAACATTCTACCGATTTTAAGTTTCGATACAAAAAAAGTTCATTTAATGAAATTTTAACGCTAAATATAACAGGTAGAATACAATAATACGCCCAATTTTTCTTATACTCGTGTGCAGTTAAATGATTACCTTTAAGTTAATAATATAATAATGATACTAAAAATATCACTGCATATACTATATGACGTTTTAAATCATTGGCAGCTCGACAGAAACTTCTTAGTTTTCATTCAGCGTTAAATGAATTTGGAATAAAATGAGCATCCGACCGAGCGAAATTTAACAGCAAACCACAGAGGCCTTTCGTTTCAAATCATAACCACATACCAACTTTTCTTGCGTGGCTACTATGAGACGTATCCATTATTTTCAGGTGAAAAGATCCAAATCCAACGCATCTTTCAATATTTCCACAACATTTTCTCTGTGCTCTCGGTCGTCCTTGAAAGTGATCTGTCTGTTACTGAATTATAAATCGATTTTATATCCATATTCATGCGACGGCGAAAAATATCTGTTTAGAATTTTCCGTCGCTGTTTTTTTCACCGTCATTGTTATACTGAAAGATACGAGCGAAAGAGTTGGCTCGGCGCCATTTTCTACCTTTGCGATTATTGCAGGAACGAGATCGATGTTAACGAGGTGTTGAAAAACACACTTCTGACACCCGAACGATGTCTTCTGCGAAGTTCCCCCCTCGGTTGCTTCTTATCGTATTCGTGAAGTATCTTCGCTCGATGAGGATTCATATCGTCTTAAGGAATCTTCTTAGCGAATGATTTTTAGAGCCAATGTAATGCTCATTCGAGTTTTACTTCAAAACCTCTGCCTGATATCAGCCTTCTATACATACAATTATTATTTTCCAAGAAGTAATAAGGAAATAGATTTTTAAAATTAAACGTATCTGTGCTATAATTCCCAAATGAGGCTGTCACTTTATGGAACTCTATAATAGGAAAAGTAACGCGCATTAATTTTATAAAATAAAACGCACGATATTTAATTACACGTCGTTGGCGTTTTATTTTCTTTTAAACATAAACGGTATTCCTTTTCGGAACTATATATCTTTCGAGAAAATTCTGTCGCATATCTGTTGCCTCTTTTTTTACGGAAAAATGGAACAGCGGACGTGTGTGCTTTACAACCGCCTCTTAACATGGCTAATCCATGTTTTACGCATTGAAACAATTAAATAGATGTTTTCAGATAAATGTGCAGCAGAAACTTGTTAGTATTACAGCGAAGATTTCCAATAGAGGACGATTTTTTTAACTCATCAAAATGCTCATCGGTGTAAATGACAACTCGAGTTCACACTGTATAAACAAATTGGAGAACTCTATTGATAAATTTGGAAAGGTGATTGACGCACAAGTATCAGCAAGCTTTTCCTGTGGCATGTCATATCATTAATTGAGCTATCCATTGGAGAAGTGCGTACACTTTTTAATATATATATTTAACCAAATCTGTATCAATATATCGATCAATAATATACTCAAAATCCATAAAGATGATTACAATAACGAAATTCCGAAGATGGGCGGCGAGTGGAAAAATGCAAATATCCACATATTGCTCCGACAGAAACCCATCGATTATTAACTGTCCCTGAACTGTTCGGAAAAAGTCAACTTACACGTTTTACTACAGAGAATTTACAGGACAATATATTTATACCTCGGATATTTTATACGTAACCCTCCATTCGTAACAATCATAATCGCTAATAATCTCTCAATTATGCATCACGATCACCTTTGATTTCTTAATAATTAAACTTTTTAAAATGAAATCAAAGAATAAGAGCACTGATGACGTTAGCAAAACTCTTCATGAAAAATGTCTATGAAATTAATTAAATAAAATCAATATTGCAAATAACTATTCATGAAATTAATTAAGTAAAGTTAAAATTGCAAATAGCTTTCTCAATACAGTACAATAATTCTTAATTAAGAATGAAGAAAACGTTATTTATTTCACCACTACACTTTCTATTTTTCACAAACACGATTATTCGATATTTTTGCTGAAGTTTCAGGAGACTGATTTTGAATCTTTAAATAATATCGGTATTTCTTGTTATTTCCAAATTTGATCTCAGGAGCAGCTTTAAAATAATATAAATATATATGTATATTATTTTCAGAATTTCAATATTTTTTCCTTCAAGGGCTTAGCTGCAAAGCATCGGTAGAGAACGGAATAAATTTAAACGGATGATACCAGCAATTCTGAAATTTTACCACATTATAAATTCAAATCATTATAACTACACTGCTAAGGATAAAACACACGAGAGATTATTTTTTCAAAGATAAATCAAATGCTTCGTAAAACTGCGGTTTAAAGTAAAAAAAACGCTCCATAGACACGCGAACAATCACAATCTACTCGTTCCCTTTTATACCCCTAGTAGCTCTCTGAGGTCATTTAGTTGAAATTTAACGCATAAGATTCTCTGCATTTTAGTACTAAAATGAGAGACCAAACAGAAGTTAACTCCCGAAGACGCGTAGGAATGACAGACCACTTGGAAACATTAATTTTTGACGATTAATTAGTGAAGACTATGTGTCTGGAGGAAAAGGCTAGCAGCTCAATATCGCAACAACGAATGGAAGGAGACTGGGGAAGAGATGCTCACAGAGAAATAGACAAAGAGAGAGAGAGGCAGGGAGAGATAGAGAGAGAGAGAGAGGCGATTTTGACGGCCGGCGCGGATCGCAGGAGTGCCGTCCGTCCAACTAGCCATTCCCCCTCCCTTGACTCTCCTTGCCGCGAAACTCACCGGTTCCGTTCCCGATATCCGGTAGCGTAGGTTCCGGATGCTCGGTGTCTTCCTCTTCGTCCTCGTCATAGTAGTCATCGCGCTCCCAGGATAGGGCGACGAGGCACGATGTGAGGGCGACCAGGAACACGGGCTGCAACTGTTGCATCGTGGTGGCCACCCTGCGCCCTCCTTTCCCCCGCCACCCCGCGGCTCCACTCTCCCCAGGAGAAGACGAGTACCGACGCACCGTCGCCGCTGGGAAGGAGCGGCCTCCTTCGCCTCACCGTGCACCTCCTTCGAAGGGCTCGCCTCGCTCCTATCTCCTCCCTCCGGCGAAATTTCGCGAAAGACTTCCTCCTCCGCCGCGCTCCGCTCCTCAGCGAGCGTCGAGTGATCCGCCAATAACACTTGGAACGTATGAGGCTCCTCTGCCGCTGGACCCATCACCCGGCGGCAGGCGCCGCATCACTGAAGAGCCACCCGCCAGGGGCGCCTGTACCGCGCGGGATCCACACGACGCCCACTCCGGTCCTCCCGATCTCCGTTCCTTCCTTCCTGCCCCTGACGGGACCCTCCTCCCTTCTCCGACGACGCTTCTCTCTCTCTCTCTCTCTCCTCCCCCTCGACCTATCTCCTCCTCTTGACGACCCTTCCCTCCCCTCGGTCGATTCCGCGCAGAGTACTCTGCTGTCTGCTCCGGAGGGAAAAAGGGCGCAGACCCGCCATGTTTGCTAACGAGGGAATAAGATAGTGAGAGGGGAAAGAAGAGTCCTTAAGTGTAAGATACCGTAGACTTACTTTGATATACGCGATGAAATAAGAGTTTAATTGGTAGAAAAGCGATGTTTATAAATTTTAATTAACCATTTCGGTCCTTCGAAACTAGATAGATGTTGATTATTTCTAATACGATAGTGAGGTTAAACATTACATTTGTAAACAATGGAGATGTCATTTATGTATATCTCTCTATATATTATAAAATCTAAATGGTCATCATGATGCGTAACGCTCTAATTTTGTGAATAACTCGATTAGAAATAAACTTAGAAGCCTGAAATTTCTCAGGATTTCAGTGTTAATGAATCTCTTCGTTATGACTAAAAAAATTTCGAAAAAGGTCACGGGTTCGACTCCAGAGGATGAATGTCATTTCCCATAAGATAACACGTAAAAATCACCTTTTTGGTCTCTTTAAAATATCTTAAAATTAAGTTATCCACATGAAATTTGCGCTAAAACTCTCCTAAATGAATTAGGATTCTTATTCCTACCGTCGAATACTCATCTCATTCGAACTCATATTTTGAATTTATACTAGTTTTGGTAAATTTTTTAAACATTTCAATAATAACATTCCATGGTTAGGTACCGGTATTGTTGTCCTCGGTAATTTCCGTGCACATGCACTTAAATAAAGGCTTAAAGATCGAAAATAAGATTAAAACATGCTCGAAATGACCGAAGATATGAATTTAATGCAAATAAATCGAACTCAGTATTCATGTTATTTACATTTTTTATCTATATTTCTGGTTGTCTCTCTCTCTTTAACGCTCTATACCTTGGCCATTTTTAATCTCCGGGAATTTCAGCCCTCTAAGTTAACTTTTTATCGAGTTATTCAACTAATTTTCTTAATTTGTTATTAAAAACCAAACATACATCCCTTATAAAATATATTCATTAAACTCAAATTCAAAACATATTCCCGTTAAACTAATCTAAATCCAATAGGTACATGGTAGGAACAAAGAAACATTGAGCAAAAGGGGGAGGGGGGTTGGCGAGTGTCAGCGAGCAGGGGGCTTGCCCCCTAGTAGATATATATGTATCAGTGGCGGTTGGTGACCCACTGAGCAAGGCAAGCAGTGGCACAGTTTTACATTGTATAGCTAAGTGTTACTAATTGGTCACTTTGCAAGGCTCGCCTCGTCATGCATGTATCTCATTTAGAAATAAGCTACGAGTATAACAAATAACGGTACACCTCGTTTGAAACAAATTTATTTCTCACTCTCTGTTTCCAATAATTTTAATCAACAGAAATATATTAAATTATGCTTCAGAAATATCGTAGCCATGCAATTACTTCTATAGCCCCAACTAATTGTTGGCATTCTGACTTGAACAATGTTTTTTAGTTGCAAAATCTTGATAATTTGAAAACGATTTCACCAATAATTTTTTATTACACAATGTTCATTATCCTCACACATTTTTAGGATTAAAAGTAAATAATGTTTAATAGAAGGAAGTACCGATGTAGCGCACCAAAAATAAACACTTTATAAATCACGTGGAGGCCACAAAACTGCTAAACAAATACATCTCTAAAAATATGTAAAACCAAATTTTCCCGATAGATGGAGACAATGCAGTATTTTCATGTCACATTCTGCGCCACATAGAAGCATTTCAAATTCTCCCCTCTTTTCCCCATTCTCTCGTATCCGCATGTATAACCACCATAGAAGCAAATCTGAAACTGCTTCGTGAGGCCCGCTCAGTAGCAATTGATTAATACAAATTGCAATAAAGTTAGTAGAAATTTGTTCAAATGATGAAAATGCTAATATATTTCTATCAATTTTATAGTAGGAACTACAGTTATTCTAAGTATTTTTAAAAGTTTATTGTGGTGTTGTTCCACTAGGCAAGCAGTGCTTGTGTTGCTTGCATAGACCAACCACCCCTGATATATACACACACACATATATTTTCATAGAGGACGAATGAAAAGAATGCGCTTATATTAGTCAAATCTAACCATTAAGAGAAGCTGAAATATTTCTAAATAAAACTAAAAAGAAGAATGTTGTAGCAGAAATGGATTAATTTTTATTCCTGCTGACATATTGGAAGAAATTATTAGCCTGTAGAAATAATTGATTTGTGATAAATATATTTACAATTAACTAGTAACAAAAGATATTGCATGTACTAATGATTTAAGCTCAGCAACACAGCATATATATTGACCGGGAAAAATTTTCATATTATCACACATCAGAAAGATAAAATATAATATTATATTTAATTATACACCAAGTAAAACTGCATTTCAGTAAATCATTCACTAAATACCTCAAAGAATTAAGTTACTGAAACAGCTTCAGTTTTTGCATGATTTTATTCTTTGAATGTTCATAAAGCTCAATGTATGAAACTTTCAAAAAGTTTACAGCTGTTATATTTTATAAGATGTTGAAAAAATGACTAGTAAATTAAGGCTATACATAATGAATAAATAACTACTTAGGCTAATTTAGCATTTTCACTTTGAATAAACCACTGCATAACAATATATTGAGATGCCGCGCAAACTTCTCAAAAAATGCCAAATATTACATCAAATATGATTAAGAAGATTGTTTTCATTTTAAAATTAAAATAAAATCAATTGAATAGAAATTCATACCAACTTAAAGAGAGACTCAGCATGTATAAATATGTAGTTCAAATAGGTCTGGGGTCACCAAACTTGGTAATGAAATGGCTGCATGAGGCTTCATGTACAACTGTGCAGGTCACATACGACCTTTAAAATTACTGCTCAAACCTTGTGAAAATTTCAAATTTAAGAATTCTTTTAAATTCTTTAATATGTCATAGGCCTATATTAAATGTATTTTCCATCCAAGTACTCAGGAAATATCGTTCAGATATCAAAAATGATATTTAATATAAAAACCCCTGCAGGTAAAAACACAAAAAGAAAATGATGGGTAAGGCAGGCCGGATGAAATCACTGTATGGGCCGTAGTTTGGAGACCCCTGAAATAGGATATTGTGCTTACTAATATTTAAATTGTTTGTCATTCCAATTTTAATTCATAGGAGTTATTTTATGGTTTCAAAATTAACAAGCAAAATTTTTATTAAATTTTAAGTTTTTGTAAATTTTGTTATAAATTGGACTCCATTCAATTTATTAAATGGGTTCATAGTTTTTTATAAAATATTCTCTTTAGTTCATATTATCATAAGTAATATTCCTGTCAACTGATCTGTGATTAAAGATCAAACTGGTCGTACCATAACATCTTCTCCTCTGCAACAATCATTTCTTGACAACCTTCTCATTTTCAAGTCATCTAATGGTACCTTTATCTTCTTACTCCAATCACATCTTTCATCATGCATACCATTTTCCAGAAATGTCTGATCTAGTTCCCTGTCTTCTTTCAGTTTGTTTACATTAGCACCTCTTCACATAAGAAAATGTGAAATCACTGATGTTGTTCTGAAATGGAACAAATAGAGAAATTTTAAATGACGTTATGTTTGTTTGTAATAGCAAACATCTTAGAAAATTTAATGAGAATTTCTTGTACTTTTTTCCTTATAGTCCGGAAATTCCATGAACATTCCATAAACTTTGAAGGGGAGAGATTATAGAAATTTTAATGAATAAGCAACTCTTTGTTATCTTCACCTAGGCTTTAAGTCATATTTGTTACACAATTTTGAGATTCCATTAAGCCATTTTCTGCTGTTATCTTGTCCAAATTGGTTACAAAATTTTATTTATATTACTCATTGATATAATCACAAACTAAAGCCATTTTCAAAGCAGTTTTCCATAATTTCATTTCAGTTTATCCTTTCCAAATTTAGTGACAACATTGGCACAGATTTCCTGGTTTTAATTTTTGTTATATTTCAAATTTAAATTGTGAAACAGTACTTGACTCTAATAGCATTTACTTTAGAAATGGTTGACCTTTCAACTCAACACACGTAAAGTCTCCTTATTTCAGAGTTTTTTATAAATAAATTAAAATATACATAGATACAAAATTTATTTCATTCACTGCTTTGTAAAAATTGTAATTTTAATAACAATATACAAAGTTACAAAATGTAACAGATCCATTCAATATTATGATAACTATAGGTAATATAAAAACAAAATATCAATAACACTAATGATAACAGTAATAAAAATTCTGTTACTCATTTCAAACAAAATATAATTAGATGTTTTATTTTTAAAATGCAACTAATGAAGCAACAGACCATTGATAATATATTTAACCCTTTAGTATAGGTGTGGGGGACCCCATGAGATAATTGACTGACCATTAGACCAGGGATGGCAAATGATTTTTGTCTCGTGTGCCAAGAAAGTAATGTGAATCATCCGAATTTTTTTTCACATGCCACTAGTTTACTACTTCTCTAAGAAACTTTATATTTTATAAAGAAAATACAAGCTTACGCCTGCCAAATAAAATTGCAAGTGTGCCACATATTTACCATCTCTGCATTAGACCATAAACAATTTTTATTAATTTATTATTTTTGTTCAGTAACCTACTTTTGCTGGCACACACCATAGTAGCATATTTTCCACAAGTATAATTCATAAAATAAATACAATTAACTATATGATGAATAATAGAAAAAGAAAATATAACATGAAATCATACAGTCCTTAGGTGCCCACTTGTGTGTGTATGAGTACTAAAGGATTAAATGCAGTACAATCTAACAGACATAGAGGTTAGTTTAATCTTAACTGAACTAGGGGCATACTCCTCTTTTGATCTCTCTACTCTGTGCAGTGATTTCCCTTCTAGGATGCACATGTGCCTTCAATACCCATCTTTTCTAATGGAATTCGCTCCCCTCCACTCTATATATTCTCTCCATTCCCTGAGATGTAAGGTAGCTTCTAGTAATTTTCAATTGCTACATTAGGGAGGACTACCTGTACTCTATATGCACACTCTCTACCGGAAGCTTAGAGAATACACTCCACCTAGCAAAAAATCTCACCTCACCTTCTGTAATAACATTAAGGATAGCTACAAAGAAATAAAACAAGGATGTGCAAGTTTTTTACATGATGGGCCACTTTCATGGCTGCAAGTGCTTTTTGTAACTGTATTAGAAATTGTAGGCTGGATAAGAGTACATATATGCAGGGCCGGCTTGATGGTGGTGCCAACGGTGCAATTGCACCAGGCCCCATGCTTACACTCACTAAAAAATATTTGTTATGCTTGTGAAGTACATAGATTTAAAAAGTAGAAAAAATATTAATCACTATCATAGTGAGGGAGGTCACTTTATTTATTTGAGCTTGTTATAAAAAGTTTTTCACGCAAAAGAAGCATCGTGAGCACACTTTGCAACAGGTCCCACAATTTTCCTAGCCAGCTCTGAGTATATGTCTGACATGCTCATGAGATTGTGTTATTATAAAAGTGAAAATGAATACTAAACAAATTTTTACACGAAAACTTCCTCTTGCAAGATTCTATGACCATAATATTAATTAAAATTATATAATTGCCCATATTAAATATCATTTTTATCAAAGTTTTGTGAGCATATGGCCCCCATCCCTTTCTTAGAAAAGCAGGATTGAGGAGTCGTGTTATAGAGAAAAGTATAAGCTAGTGAATAAAATATATATCTAAATTACAAATGAAAATATAAGAGGTGAAGATACTTATGTGTTACGTGAAATTCAAATGATATGTCACCAGGGGCCGTGCTTCATGGCACATCTAATCTTAATACACTTTAAACTTAGAAAATTTCTTACATAATTTTATAATTTTTTTTCACGTATCTATATTTTTGGCAACTGATGTAAATAAGATTTCCCATAATTAAGTAAATTCATGAAACGAAATGGATAATTTGTGATGAAGAAATGATTGTAAATAAGTTATTATTCCCTTCGTGCATGCAATGTTTCATAAGTGAAAATAAATGAATAATTTGAGACAAAAGAATAAATGTATAATATATTGAAACTTCAATTTGCCTCACTCCTAATATATCATTTTTAGTCTGTCGACACTATATTAGGCGATTAATGATTTTTTTACTTTTTACGCAAATAATTCTTAAAGAACTTATTAGAGGTATGTCAATAATTTGAAAAAATTTTAGGCCACATACTAGGGTCAGTGCCAGGACATTTTGTTATGTCCAGTCGGTCTTAATTTTTTGCAGTGAATTTTAATTCACAACCTTCTCACTCATGCTGGTCTGCCACTAATCATACTTCTTCAATTGCAGTATCATTCCACTATATGCTCACACACACATATCGAATTGATGTTTATGAAGTCTATCTTGCCTAAGAAATACTGCATAGGCAATAAATTAAGCAGGGGTTGAGGAAGAGTGAAGAACCTTCATCTGTAAAAGATTCCTAAGGGGTGTACTCAAGGAAAAATAATGGCACAATGTTTCCTTCACAGATTTTCATATGAGGGCAAGAAGGGTGCATCTTGTAAACAATAAACAGGCCACCAAGGGTGATTTTGGGTACATAGCTACCTTCTACAGAAAAGAAAATAGAGTAATAAAATGGTCAGACATGTTGAGTCGCCATATGATGGACCTCACTTGTTGTACATGTGCCACTTTTGGGATCCTTTTCATTCTCAAACGTTATTCTGGATCTGTGGTCAAGCTGCACTTTCAGCAAATTTCACATGCCAAATTTTCTGTTGCCAACTATTTTAGCGGCATAGAAAATATAAAGAGTATTACTTTTCAGTGCATAATTTTGAGGTCAGCTTCTTTTGCTCTTCAAAACAGAGCTAGGGGAGGAGGGGAGACAATAGTTCCACCGTTTCTGCCACTCCACTACACAAAGCAATAAACAGGAATGCAGGCTTTCTTTTCTCGTCAATATACTACGAATTGCCGGCCCCGGTGGCGAAAGGGCTAGCGCGCTGACTTACAATCACTGAGGTTGCGGGTTCAAATCCCGCCAAGGGCATGGGTGTTTGTGTTCGTACTCATAATTCATATTTCATCACTCGTGTGTGTGTCTGATGTGGAAGGCAACGGGAAACCACCACATCATATGTGTTTATTCCCTAGTCATGTCAAACCAATCTTAGGATTGAAAACCATGAATGAATGAATACTACAAATGTTAAAAACTCCTTCCTCTGCAATACACCATCGGGGTTAGAAATATATTAAGGAAACAAGGGATACAGGAAATAGGGATAAGCTAAATATATCAATGCTTGCAAACATCAATGTTTTACCTTAGATGTGTCGATGTTTACCTTAGATGTTGTTTTTATCATTTTTTAACAAGAGCCTAGCACAATACTGGCCTCATTCACTGATCATTAAAAACATTAAAATATCTAACTAACAGTTTGATTAATATCCTAATTGTATTCCAAACAATCAGGACCCTGTGTGAGGTGAGCTATTGAGGAGGCGGCCTCAGGCATATTTTAGGAGCAGCAATTTACAAGTGTGTTAAAATATTCAGATATTATTTATTATTATTATTATTATTAATTCCAATAAACATTATCAAAAATAATGCCTGATGATTGCAACTTCCAAAAATTCAGTTCTTTAAGCTCCATAGTCAAGCATGAAAACACTTCTGCATGTTTCCCACTAATACCAACACCACTTATGTTACACCCACACTTCAGGGTTTTTTTCCATAGATCTTGCCCTGAAAATGGTGGCAGCTGAAAACATGCATGTAGGCCCATAAACACAACACCAATGGCTGTTGGCCACTTAATTTTGTCCGCAATCCTGCCACGCCTAATGTCATTTTTTCCAACTTCTGCCTGTGGAGAATTTCATCCCCCTACTACCATCACCTTTTTCCCAACCTTTCATTGATTTTCTCATATAGTCAAAAACGAATTTAGATCAACGAAGGTGGTCTCTTTTGGGTGGCAAGAAGAAGGGATGGCAAAATCCTCTGTCCTCAGGGACTCCATGGATTGATGGCCTGGAAACTTTTCAGGACAATTCTTTCTCCCTCCCTGTTGCATAGGGTATGGAGGCATTGCATGGGCCACACTGGGATTAACAAAGCAGATTTTTAAGGCATGCAACTCCTTTTTCTTTTCAATGGAACTATTAGGTTTTCTTTGGCTCTTTGTTTATGATACTCGTCCTTTCCTAGCCTCCACTTGGGGATTTGTAATGTGTTTCATAGTGAAATCCATCATTTCCATAGCTAAGAAACATGAAAGAATATACAGCATATAATAATACAATCTGCATTACTGTTAAAAATACTGTATGTATCTGACAATAAATAGGCTGTCCCCGTTGTTTGACTGCCCGTGTGCATCGCACATATGGACACCCCTGTATATCACTGTAATCTACTATAAGAAAATGCTTGATGTCTTTGTCGGTGCCTGACCGGACGGTCTCATCAGTTAGTTATGCAAACTGGCTGGTAGATGGCAGCACTTGCCAGTACAATTAGTGCTGCCCCTCCACTGTAACTAATTGCGGCCGCACCTATATTCATTTACGTAAATTGGATGGATGGTAAATACATAATATAATAATAACAATACAATTTATTTCAGCGTTGGCATATACATTTGCATGGTTTCGTCACTTACGTACATATTAACGGGGAGCCCAACTTAAAAATATAAATACGAAACAAATACCATTTAAATCATGTTTTAAAATTTAAGAACATTAAAAGAAACCAATTAACATTTAAATGATTTGTTATAGATAACAATAGAAAAAACAATCACATTTTAATTTCTGGTGGCCAATATTTAGCAATTTCTTCTAAAATTAATTGTTATTTTAATACGAGAACTAAATTAGATTAACATTTTGAACAAGTAACGCAGTGAATTTCGAAAGATTTTATTTGAATAATACTTTTGTTGAACTTTATTATGTCTTCTGAACTAAAATTAAGAATTCGTGTCTGCGGTTCCATGGGTAAAATGTAAACACTACCGATACACTCACGTAATTAATTACGTTAGAAAAGTAAAACATTTTACTACATTATTTAAAATCGATTCGTTCGAATATCTCAATCTATTATTCAATTAATGACGATGGAAAACACAATTAAGATCAATAATTTTATATCTATTTAGAGTAATAATAGGTATTCTTATTTAGGTTCTCCTGTTATTATGTTGACATAAAAACTCATATTCCACGTAATCAATATTTACTCATCACTACGACACGCTATTTTGTGATTGTTGGTTGTTTATTTAGCAACTGAATAGAAAGCGTCAGTCGCCATCATCAGATACATTGAGCTTTAGGAGATTATTCGTTGGTTGGTTTTGGTTAGTTTGTTGTTTTCATTTGCTTTCGTTTCGTGTCCATTTTTTGTGTTCTTTGTTTGTTTTCTTTGTTTTCGTTCTTAGTTGTTCATTTTGTAGTCTATGTTTATATTCTTTGGTTGTGCTCTTGATTTTTGTTCCTTGATTACCTATTTGTCGGTTTACACCTTTTATGCCGGCCATTGGTTAGAGTTTAATTCATTTCTTTTTTCTTGGTGGTTTTTACATTGAACTTATATTCTTTGGTTGTACTCTTAATTTATGTTCCACGATTATTTATTTGTCGGTTTACATCCTTTTCTACCGGGTATTGGTTAGCGTTTAATTCATTTCTTTTTTCGTGGTGGTTTTTGTAGTTTTCGTATTGGTTCGTTTCGTGTTCTTTCCACTTTATTTCAAGACTCCTAATGTAGTTTACAGAAAGGAGAGGAGAAGTTTTAGTATGTATCATTTTCTCAAGCTGTCTTCTAAGCGGGAAAAAGTATAACTATTTGCAGTCCGAAATGCACCCGGGCGAAGCCGGGTACGAAAAGCTAGTAATTAATATTTCTACATACTAATTTCATACACACTGCATTCTTGAATTAACATTAAACACCGAGGGCACTGGGAAGATGGCAATAATGATAATCTCTATAAAAATTATGCTAATCATTTATATTTTCTGTTACTTGAACAGTTATTTTATTAATATTTTAAAATTTCATCTACTTTTTTGGAGCCCCCAGAGGCCCAGGCCCATGGATTTTCCCCAGTATCCCTGCCCTCTTGGTGGGCCTGCCTGAATGTATTCTACCTTGTCATACACTAATGTATCACCTTTAATTTTATATGTAAGCACATAGTATACCAGAATACCCATGTAGAAAGGATTCCTCATAGGAACAATAGGTGTCAAAAATTTATACAGTATAAATATATTAATAATGTACTTAAATAAAATGTAAGATAGCAGTAAAGTACATAATACATTACACTAATAGTGTGTAATAGAATAATTAAACCCATTGTATTATAGGTAAAATGAGCAACTTTTTCAGGCTATACTCAGTACAAGCGGCTTTTTCTGTTCTTGAAAAGCAAAATTTTTAGAATAGTTTAGATAACTAAAAGTTGGAATACCATATTCACAAATTAGATTAATATTTTCCTTGCTTTTTATGAATATTATATTATTATAGTTCAATAACTCAATTAAGATTTTGAACTACCTAAATAAGTATTAAAATGGTGTTTAACCCTTAAAGGACCAAGCGAAAATACTCACGTTGAACACCAAGAGGGGTCCCTCAGAGACCCCATTACATATTGTTTTGTATCATGGACATAGTTAATTATTTTGGTTTTTCCTTGTGGTAATTATTTTGATTATATTTACGCCTTGTATTTTGGGAATAAAACAGTTTTATATTGTGTTAAATTTTAATCACCATATATTACATTTTTATTGGCATTCTGAGAAAATTCACAATATTTCTTCCAAATAATTTCTTCTATTAATAATATGCCATATAAAATGAACTTTGTAACTTGAGCAAAATATATTCTTTTTACAATGAAACCCTTCAAAGAAATTTTCATTACATCAAATTGTTAGTTATTATTAGTTATTGCAAGATAAATTGCATACAGCAGAGACGGATTTTTTTCTGTGATTTCCACAGATAAATTTTTTGCAAGTGTCGCATCTTACATTAACTTTTCTATCAATGTTACGGGGACATTTGTGACATCTTCCTCGCTTTCTGTACATACCAGAATAATTGACTTCGTTATTAGTGTTACTTGGAGTGCCGTGATCAGTAGCGTATCCACAGCATTGCAAAGCTTCTTTCACATGGGCATGCAAACTTAATTTTGAATGCCTTAGCATATTTCCTTCTGCCAATTCCTTTCCCAGTGACAAAAGGGAAGGTTTTTCTCCGAGGAGTTTTGTTTTTATTCCAGTCAGGATTTTTGGTTACAAATAATATGAAAGCATTAAGCGCAGCGATATCTATGGCATTCATGAACAATCGAAGAGGCCATCGACTTGTGCGTCTTGCACAGGTATACTCTCGAATCAATTTGTCTGCATTATCTACGCCACCTTTTGTTGCATTATAGTCTAATATCATTACTGGCTTTCTACCAGCCCCATCAGAAATGCCTGCATCATCATGTTGAGTGAATAACAGGTGGACCATTCTATTCCATTTTGGAACATAGGAAACCATTGTTATATCATCAGAGAAAGCAAATTTAGAGGATTCAACCAAGCTATTAGATGTTGCTTTGAGTTCTTGAGGTGTATCCTATTTATTTTTTCTAACTGTTCCTAGTATTGTAAGATTTTTTGCGAGAAGATGATGTGCAAGCTTTACCGAAGTGAAAAAATTATCAGTTGTGATTCCACGACCCGTTCCATAAATAGGTTCAGCTAACTCGTTCACAACCCGAAAACCTTGATCAACCTCACGTTTTTCTCTGGTTTTTTTCCAGGTGTACACATGCAAATTGAATAGATACGATGGTTTCACATCAGCAGCAGCCCAAACTTTCATCCCATATCGACCAGGCTTTGACTTTATATATTGTATAAATGGACACCGGCCCCGGAAAGGAACTAATTGCTCATCTACCGTTACGTGCTCATAAGGTTCAATTTCTGCAATTTCGAACAAATAATTCCCAAATTTTCCTAAAGGCAGCTAACTTGTCGCAAACTTTTCTTTCCTCCCTGGTAGATTTATCATCAAATCTTGCAAAGGATAGAAGTTCCATAAATCTCATTCGGGACATGGCTGCTGTAAAAACTGCCCGCCTAATAATTGGGTCAGTTGACCACATTTCTTTGACACTTTCTTTTCTGCACCGCAAGGCTCCCGCAGAAATTAGAATACCTACAAATGCATCAAACTCTTCACAATCAATATTCACCCACTCTTTTTGCCTGTCCAAATTTATAGAATTCCGCTCCACATAATGCCTAACTGCCTCTTCATTTGTGTACTTGCAAATTTTCTTTTTAATCACCTCTGTCTTAAGCAAGTTATACATGTCTTTTTTGGTTACTGCACTTTTTGGATACTCTGTGAGACCAGGTGTGGCATTTACAGTGTTCTTTTTCCTATGACGTTTGTGAGGTTTCTGCGATAAACATAAAATAGTCCTTCACTGATTTCAATAATAGTAATTGATGAAGTTATAAATCCAAGGAGTCTGCCGCAGAACATTTATAAATTTCAGCATTGAGAATCTCGAGTAAAATCAAGAATACCGTTAGAAATTTTTTTTAACACAAGAGAAGAACTCATAAGTAAATAACATTTATGGTTAACTGTAGTCACAATGGATACAGGCTATAATAAAAGACGAGTGCAGTAACATATTTTAATGAAATTAAGGAAATGAAAATTTTTCCATAAAGCTCTAATAGGGGTCTCACGAGGACTCCAGAAAGGATTTTCCTTAATAATGCAAAATGAAATGGATTAAAAAACCACAAATTTTGGTGGATCAAAAACAATACTGCAAATGACAAATACCATGAATATAAATAGATTTTCTGCAATAACGGAAAAGTTACTTGTGAAAAACAAGGTCTGGGGTCCTTGAGGGACCCCTCTTGGTGCTCTAAGGGTTAAATAAGGACAGAAACCAAAATATCATAATGGTGAGGAATAAACTAAGAGACTGCATAAAATTAAAAAATCAATTAAGAAATCATAATGCTCCTAAAAGAGAAAAAATCAATACATAAAGTTTAAATTTAATCAGTACAACATCATCTAAATCCATTCATTACAGAGGGAATCAGTTTGGTCACTTTAATTGTGGGTTACAAGGTGCATTCTATCATAAAAATTAGCCAAAGCTCATTTGTTATTACAGTTATGTTAGTGAGGATTGGTGAGACTTACGAAAACAGAGACATTATTGCGCTATAAAGAATCTATATGTAAATTTACAACGATCAACCAACACACTTAAATTTTTAAAACATATCAGTACACTTTTCGTCTTATAATTGATATAAGGAGATCAAAAGTTTACATTTTGGTGGGAAATTCATGACTGTAGAGTTATTTATTTTTCTGACCCCCGTAAAACTTGTGGAAAAAGTATCCTTCTATGACAGATCCTGAATTTAAATATCCCGCCTCGTCAAATCTCTAAATATTCCTCTTTCCAAGATGGATATGAATTATAATCATAGGTGTCCCATTTAGACTTAAGAAAATCTTATAAATTTATATAAATATGAAATAAAGATATCAACATAAAACTTCGAATATAAGGCGCGAAATTTATTTTCGGTAATAAAGCAAAATTAGATATATTGTACACCTTTTCTCCCTATTAGTTAGAATTTGCCTTAAGTATTATTTTAATCACACACCTTTTTTGATTGGGATTATTCTCATGTCCATCATTTAATTATTCACATTATGTTAAGATAATTTTTTGTTGCACCAGTTACAGCTAAATAGATCACTTGTTCGAGCTTTGAACGGATAACAGAAGGTGGCAGGTTTTCTATGCCTTCAAGTGTTTGTTTTTTTTTCTTCGTGGTAATTCATGTAGCAATCGTGAAGGAAATAAATGACTATTTTTTCTTCGCTCAGTAAATGCACCAACAAACTTTTGCATTCCAATAAAACTCTGCTTAGATACCCTGTTAGAAATATGGTTAAATATTTAGAGCAGGAAGAAGCCATCAAGATAGACCAAGAATTATTCAATGATTATTGTTTCAGTGTTGATCAGTTGATGGAACTGGCTGGATTGAGCTGCGCGGTATCAATTACGAAGTGCTATCCGTTAATCACCGTCCCGAATGCTGTGCTAATTTGCTGTGGTCCTGGTAATAATGGAGGTGACGGCTTGGTGTGTGCCCGGCATCTCAAACATTATGGATACAATCCCTCCGTGTACTACCCGAAGCCTACAGATAAACCATTGTTTCACAATCTCACAACTCAATGCAAATCGCTAGATATTCCGTTTCTAGACCATCTTCCCGACTTTCAGGCAATTGACGCTAAATATTCCTTGATTGTGGATGCTATTTTTGGTTTCAGTTTTCGCCCACCTGCCAGGGGCCAATTCGCAGAATTGTTGAATACGTTACAGAAAGTGTCGGCTCCTTTGTGCTCAATAGATATCCCTAGCGGTTGGGATGTTGAGAAAGGCTGTCCTGCAGAAGGTGGACTACAACCAGATATGTTAATATCACTTACTGCTCCAAAAAAGTGTGCCTTACATTTTAAAGGAAAAAATCATTACTTGGGAGGAAGATTTGTCCCTCCCAAATTAGAGGACAAGTATGACCTGAACTTGCCAAAATACCCTGATACTGATGTTTGCCTAAAATTGAATTAAAATTATTGCAATTCACCTCGATGTACGCAACAGAAATGGTAATTCCTGTGTATGGCTGTATTGTAATTAGAAGACTTGGTGTTTAATAAAAGTGTCATTAAAAATATTTATTTTCTTCAAAATTAAAGGTAATTGTACGTCATTTTTACGGTAACCGAGATTATAATTGTTCGTAAACTATATGCATTTACTTGGTGAAAATCTTTATTTTTTTATTCCAAGCGAACAGTTTCAATGAAAAGTCTTCATTTATATTTCAGAGGTAATGTCATGACATCAAACCATGAATTCTTCATTTCAAAGTAAACGAAACTTTATACAATATAAGGAATTTCCTCCATTCTAATTAGTTGAAGTTTTTAATGAGTGATCATTTTGCTGGTGTCACTCGAAAACGAATAAATATACAATTTTATCTTGAACTGCAATTTTTTATAGGATGTTTTATTTTTTGAAACATTTGCGGTCTTTTAGCTATAAAATAGCAAATTGGGAATGAGTCAAGAAAATATGGTTTTCAGAACAGCTGTATTAAACATTCAAATACATTGTTTACAGTTATTAGTTAACAAAATTGTATGGTTTGACTGGAGTGATCATTTGACAAATGCAAACAAGTGATTACGTAGTTGTGAGATATCTCCAAAACAGTATGAGAGTATCGACAAAATGTCCTGGAATAATAACATTTGACACAAACTGAACAATTAGTATAGGGACTATAAAGCTGTCTAAAATAACATTTGAAGCAATACAAATACATATGTGAAAATTTTTAGACTTAAATGAATGACAGATTTAAATAACCTTGAGTGCACAGCATTTTTTTAGAGTAACATTCACATTCTACTTAAATGTAAAACAATATGCTGCAAATCATATCCCATTCCTATAAGTCATTATAGCTTAATAACTTATATCAGTAGATCTACTTTTCCTTCAAAATCAGTCCATTAAAACAAAAATTTTTGTAAAATTAAAAAGAATGTTTAAAATTGAGCCTATTTATTTGAATCGTCAAAACAATCACATCTTAATGATTTATATCCATATTTTTTTAAAATCATGCTTCTTTACATTTTCTTACAAATCAGTTAAATCATATATTAAAATTTAATAAAGTATCTTTTGAATATCATAAAATTTTGTAAAATTTATCACAAGTATTTTGTCAATTTAAAATTGAGCAATCAATATCAAGCACCCAAGGATCCTTCATACAAAAATAAATTTTTGGAAAATATCATAACAGTAGATGGTATTTGTACTAAAGGATGTCATTAAATCTGTCTTGTTATTACTTTCCATGCTGTTTTTGAAAAGACTCCATGTATCCAACAAGAGCTTCCACTTCATCCACCCTAACTGCATTATACAGTGATGCCCGAATTCCTCCAACTGAACGGTGTCCCTTCAGCTGCATCATATTTAATTGGGCTGCACCAGTAAGGAAATCTTTCTCCAAGGCTTCATCTCCTTTTCCAATTCTGAAAGGCACATTGGTTCGGCTGCGGAATTTGTCCTTCACAGGGCAGTTGTAAAAGCCACCTGATGAATCTATGGCTTTGTACAATAGCTGACTTTTTACTCTAGAAAGCTCTGCCATGCCAGCTGTTCCTCCATTTCGATGCACCCACTCCAAAACCTTTCCCACAACATATATCCTGATTGACAAATGACAAAACAACAAGATGAAATGCAAATGCTTTACGAAAGTACATATACATGAACAAGATTTTCATTTTTTATTGGTTGAATTTACAGGTATAAATGCATATTTAGTTATTTATTTCAGACAAAACAGTATTATGAATCTAAATGGTATAGCGAAACATAATTTATTCTTGATCACTATTTTTAAGTTAAATTAAATAAGGCGAATATTAAGCATCAAATTTTTCTTTGGTATTATAACCAGAGCTTCTTTTGTAAAAAAAGATAAATTGTAAAATGCCTGTCCCACCCCTTCCCCTCTTCCTGCACCCTCTTCCCCTTCTCTATTGAATTTGTGATGAACTTTTAATAACAAAGTTCATAATAAAAATCATTTATAGAAGCCTTTTTTACTTTCAGTTTTAAAGGATTTTAAAAATGAAAATGTGCCGAGACGTGTAACATCGCTCTGAAAAAAACAGGTCGGTATGCTGTACCGTTGCGTACAGTCACAAAAAAGCACTGATTATAACTGTGGGTTAATATTCAAATTTCTATTAGATATAAATAGGTAAATATTATATGTACTAGTATAAAAGCCCATCAATATGACGGGATATCTTTAGTTAACTTTAAACTCCCCCTCTCTCCTCCCTCCCTCCCTCTCCCACCATCTCCTTCCCTCCCTCTCTCTCTCTCTCTTAAATGTAAGAAGGGATTATATAGTCTCAATTTCACCCTCAATACAGTAAAACCTCACATAGCACAAATTCACAAGATGCGATTTCACTAAGATGCGGTTTACATTTCACTACCAAACCTCACTAAGAAGCGGTTTGAAAAATCAAAGCTAAAGTCGTTCTTCAAATTTCCCATAACCTACAAATGATAAAAACTTCAAATTAAAACATTTTAAAGAAAAAACACTGACAAAGTGATTCATGTAATCATTTTACAGAAATGTTACGTCGAGAGGTTCATATGCATGCTTCTCAATACCTTATGGCCGAATCTGTTACACTTTCACTTGAAGTTGCAGCAATGTTACTTCTTCTCCTGCCCTTTTGTCTACCAATGTTGTGTTACAATCTCGATCTATCGCATGGCACTCGATAATTTCCAAGCTGAAAGAATTTTGGGGAATAACCCGGTAGTAACCTCATGTTCACGTTGCTCATTCAATCTCTCTGTGTGTCTTATCGTAAGTGGTTGTCTTAACCTTGCCTCCCCTGTGATTTAAAATATTATCCTTATCCTTAATATTTATCTTTCTCATTGAAAATTGAATGTAAACAAAAAATAGTGATTTTTCAAGCGAGAAGAAAAAAGTTCAGCGCACAGCCAAAAACTTGAAATTTTAGATAAATTTAAATCAGGACACGGAAGCACAGTGCTAGGGCGGGATTATGGGGTGAATGAGTCGACTACTCGTACCATACGAAAAAATGAAGAAAAAATAAGAGCCAGTGTAAGTGCAGCAACTTCTGCAGGTGAAAAAATTAAAAGAATGTCAAAATGAAATGTGCACTTAAGCTTTGGAAAAATTACTATGCATGTGGATTGAAGAGGGCACAACTGAGTGGCTTGACCATACGTGATCAAGCATTGCGTCTTCATAAAACAGTAAGCGAACATAATGCTGAATCATCCACTAATGTTCCCTTTAGGGCAAGTGCAGGTTGGTTTGAGAAGTTCACAAAACGCTTCAACTACCACAACATAAAATTAGTGGGCGAATCCGCCTCTGATGATCACCAGGCGGCCGAAAATTTCATACCAGAATTTACTAGGTTAATCAAAGAAAAAGGTTATAAGCCACAACAAATTTTTAACGCAGATGAAACCGCCCTATTTTGGAAGCGAATGCCAGAGAGAACGTACATTTCGAAGGAGGAGCGAACAGCTCCCGGATTCAAGCCTTCTAAGGATCGTCTTACACTATTGTTGTTCAAATGTTTTTTTGAGCTGACAACAGCTGATTGGATTATGGCCATAATGTTTGATTTTATGGTTTATTTTTTCTTAATTCTACATCGAGAAATAAGGTTGCGTGAATTACGTACATATGTTTGACAATTTTACAGGTCAAATCCTTCAAAAAAACAGGACTTTTTTAACCTTACGGTTCCAGTTCTTCAGAAGATGTTAGCGCCAGACTGTCGGACTAATGAATGTAACTCAGTTTCTCAGGATACAATAATCTACAATGTTACATTTGCCTCAAATGTCATAGTTTCCTCAAAATAAGCGAAAGCATGAAGGAAATCGATTGGATCGCCAAAGAATGTAGTTTTTTTTCAGGAAAACTTTCACTTGTTGCTCTCCCTCTCTCTCAGGATGTTATAATGCTCATGCGACAATGTATGAATCTTCTATGACGTTACAACAATGTATCGCATAGACTATGTTCTCGATGGCTTGTGAAATCTAACATGGAGTCTGGGGTGATCTTATTGTCTTCAAGGTATGAACGCATACAAAAAGATTCATTGTAACGACTTATAGAGGAACGAAATTTAGAAAAAATCGTAATGTGAGAACAAAATCGAGACTTCTTTTTCATACCACGTATATGTTTTCTTAAATAGATATTGATTGAGTATCGATGGAATTTTCCACTGAACATATCAGAAGTTAATATATTTCTTATAATAGAAAAATACGGCATAAAGTGCATCCCGTATTGATTTCACATCGGATACGGGACATTTGAGGAAAAATTGACCGAAAAACGGGACATGTGGTCATCCTATAAGAACCTAACCCCTTATTTCCTATTAACTTAATGCTTCATATAACGCGATTTCACAAGAAGGAACGCAACTACCGCGTTATGTTAGGTTTTACTGTATAGTCATTTGTCTGTCCGTCTCCCTCCATCTTTCTCCCTCCCTTCTTCCCCTCACTCCCCCTCCCTCTCCTCATCTCCTCCCCCTCACTCCCCCTCCCTCTCCTCATCTCCTCCCCCTCATTTCCTCTCTCCACCTCCCCCCTCATCCCCACTCTCCACCCCCTCCCTCTCGTTCCCTCTCCCCCCTTCCCTCCCTCTCTCTCCACCTCCCTCCCTCTCTACTCCTCCATTACCATCCCTCTCTCTCCCTCCCTATCTCTTATTAAAACCATTCAAAGCATGCTTACACCCATAAGGATTGATATAACAATAGGATTTTGAGGTCTAAGAATATAATTGGTAGCCAAGGCAACATCCCATTAAAATGGCAAGATTTCCACAAAATATGTAAAATAAACATTTAACATGAGTGGTTTCGAACTGTAGACAGAAAAAGATGAACAGAATAAGAAATGTTGTAATTTTTTCTTTAAAATGGTTCATATCCGAAGATCGTAGGTTAATTCCTTCTAATTTTAATTTCCAAAATGATAAAAGCCTGCATGCCAAAAAATCGACTTTTATGTGTTACCTTACGGAAAATGGAAATGTCTTTCTTGGAGTCAAACCCAGGACTTTTTTCGAGATTTATTTTTGTCATTACCATAAAATATGTTAATCGAGCATTCCTGCCAAATTTCGAGATCCTATCTCAATTCTTTCTCGAGTTAATACCATAATTCGCTACCAGAGGCACAGCCTATGGAATAGCGTGACCAACCAACCAACAGACCTGGGCTATTATTACAGTAAATTATTATATTAAAGAAAAAGATACTTGCACAAATGTTGGAGGAGTGTTGTGAACTGAGTTATCTTTTGCTAGCACATTGAAGTCGAGAACAGTAGGGCATATTGAAAGAGCTTTGCCAATTAAATCATCTCTTACTATAGCCACTGTTACACCAGCAGGACCTATATTCTTCTGAGCACCAGCAAATATTACTCCAAACTGTTGATAAAAGCAAAGTGTTTAGAAATTTTGGGCAATTGGCAAAGTTTATGCATATAAGGCTAACTCGACCAAAAGGAGAGTTTCATTCTTTTAATGATATTTATGGTTAGAATTTACCTTTTTTGAGTCAAATCCAACACAAATATACACTATTAATAAAAATGAAGCCTTAAAGAGATAATTTCTAAATAACAATATTGCCACATTTTCTTTCAATTCTTAATAGCATAACAGATTTAAAAAAAGATAAATACAACCATAAAACTGAAAATTTGGACAATATTCATGCTCTAACTCTATGCTTCTAAATAATTAGTTAATCCTCCAATTTTCCGAAAGCAAGGTGCTTGGGAGACACCATGGCTTACTGGAGAGGATGCCAAACAGTGCTCGAAATGAGCCGGAAAGCACTAGAACACCACTCCGGCTCATCACACGCACCAATGATAATGTCTGTTTCGTCAGACATTTAGAAATACCATCCCTTATAACAAGCATTCTGTTTCATAAAAATTTCCGTTCCACTACCAATACAGGTGTTCCGTTTCGTTAAATTTTCCATTTCAAGCACTGATGCCATATTGCAGTCTTACTGTATTAACAACATCAAAAACCACATTTCACAGCCCATACATGTTACTGTTCATACTGTCAGTAATTTAAAATCTGCTGAAACTGAAAATGTCAGAAAAATACAATTCTGTTTTCACATATCATTATTAAAACCTGGATTTTCAGATGTTGCAGCTAAGTAAACTGCTCACATTGCAGATGGAGAAAAGAAAATTGAGTAGTTTTTTTATAAACCACATACTGTGCTTCAACATTAGAACACCTTTTATATTCATATTCCTAGATTCACTTTAACTTCATGCTACAATTTATACATATAAATATACAATATCAAATAATTATATATTAATTATTGCTTTTTTGTTTTTATTTCACTTATGTGAGTGAATGAACCATCAAAATTATTGTCTAACAGAAAAGGAAGTAAATGTATGAAATAGGGAAACCACAGACTTAAGTAGGCACTAACAAGGAAGGACTACAGTCAATGACACTGGGAATTGACAGAGCTTTGTCAAGACAGTCATAGATATTAATTCTAAAACATATTCTTGGAATTAGCCAAAACTGTCTGCATGATTTGAGAGAAATCTACTGGAAAACCTGTATATATCAGCAAGTGAGACGGTCAGACAAGTAGCAGTGATGAAATGTAAGAGGTGTGAGTTCATTTTTTAAGCAGATTTGAGGTTTCCCATCATTAGCACATTTCATCAAACTCTCACTTATTGGAACCCAAAGATACAAGTTCAGATCAATCCTAAAAATATTTGTAAAGTACTAAATCAGACGGTACGGAACTCCTGGCCCACGGGCCACATATGGTCCCCGAGAGCATTTTACATGAACCACAAAGCTGTGATGAAAAAGACATCCTTAAAATTCAACATTAGAATTAATATTTTTAAAATTAAAATCATGATAATAAAACATTTAATGATGAAATACCATAGAATAAGTAGTTAAATTCTGAAGATGAATGGTGGAACTTCCTAATAACCATACAAATATTTAAAAAAATTAAATTCTGCTTTAAGTTCTAATCCAGCTTGCTGAAGCATTACATTGCATTACACTGCAGCCCTCCCAAAGGATTCACTACCACCAATGTGTCCCACCATGCATAACAGGCTACCCATCCCTGCTCTAAATGATAGTTTTAAAATAATAATCATAGTTATGAAAAGATAAATAAGTTTATGCAATTGGTAACAAACCAAAACCTGTCATATTTTACTACAGCCAGACTATCTCACTTGTTGATACCCAAAGATTCTTTATGTAGTTAATTTCCACTCAAAAAAGTTTTTTCCATAAACAGCAACAAAGGAAGCTAATTCCAACAACAAAGTTCAGGATTGATATCTACTCCTCAGTCAAATCTCAGAATATTAGCATAATCAACTGTAGCCTCTATTTAAGTTTTGAAGTAATATTATGTTGCTCTTACTTTTGACACATCCAAAGGTCGAGTAAGGAAATTTGAAGACATATCTGCCACCAATGGAACTCCTTTGGTATCGGGCACAAATGGAAATTCTATACCTGTAATTATAAATACGTCAAGAAAAAATACATCAATAAAAGTCTAATACCAAAAACCTGAAATGGCTACAAAGAAATAAATTTTTGATTATAATGAGTATTCTTCAAAACTGTTGGGAGAGTATAGCCTTGAAAGAGTGATTGACAAAAAATAAAAGCATGGATAATGATATTTCTGGTACGTGCAGAATCAGAAACTTCCCATATGGAGAGGTTAATTGCCTCCTCTGCTCTTGTTTCAACCAATGCTGATGACAACCATTCATTCTGAAAATCCCTCCTATTATCATAGTATTTTTCTCCTGTACCTAATCAAGGATTCTTTGGCAGCCTTAAAACTGATAGCTTTTAACTCAAATTGATTTTTTAAAACTGCCACTTAAAAATGCCATTTTATACATAATTATCAGTTAAATAAATCATGCTTTTTCTCATTTGGTAGATTTTTCTGAAAAAGCAATTCTTCCTTTTGACACTTTAGGTAAAACTATAAATCCAACCATAATATTTATTGTAGACACTAAAATATGTTTCAGAGATATTTTTATACAGATCTAATATATTAATTGAAGATATTTCTGCAAATATAACAGTGTCTCATACTTTTAACTTTCCTAGGGATTAACAATGGATGAGATTCTAATTGTCAAAAAGAATTTTTGAACATTTACAATACATATAAATTAATTTGTAGTCATTTCATGCTTTTATGAAGACATTAATATTATTTTCCCCAATTTAATTATATCAGAAAGTCATGACTGTATAAAGCATAGGAGTTACCTCAAAGAAAAATCCAGCCCAGAGAAGAGCAGAATAAGATTATTAAATCTCAGCAGTCAACAAGTTGATTATTAATAGGTAATCACGTGTGAAGAGTATTGGTTACATTCCACAAATTCCAGATGATGAAGCTAGTGAAATTTATAGCCACGCTTACCATGGACGGTCTCATTATCACAGTAGTAAACATAAGATGCATTAGGGTCCAATTTCCAAGTTGAAGGGTCAGGAATGGTCACATACTGATCAGTCTTTGGAATGACAAAATTCACTTTTCCATACTTAGTTGCTTCTTTCGCAGCTTTAGCAGACCAAGAACCTGTATAAGCAAACAAATTGAATTGATACAAGAAGTAGTAATGCATTATACCAAAAATGATACTTTTCAAATTCAAAAAACATGAGTAAGCAACATTGAATTAAAATAAGAATACGTAGAGAAACTACAAATGCATGGAAGAAGAAAATAAATTAAATGTTGTCAATACATTTTCTTATATAAAGAGCATACCAGTGACTATATAATCAGCAGTTCCACTTCGTGACATAAGATTCATTGCTACAGCAGCAAAAAGTCCAGTTCCACCACCTTGCAGAAAGAGCACCTTGTAGTTGCTAGGTATTTTTCTGAAGTTTACATAATTAAAATAAAGCATTAATAAGGTATTAAATCTTTATAATATTATTTTTCATGAAATATTTCATGGAAAAGGTAGTCATGATGAATATTCTGTAAAAATAAGCAAGTGTAGGTAGTACTTTTGAGATTACCAATGCCAAATCTCATGAAAAACAATGTATTTCAATTTGGGATACTTTAAGTAAAATAATAAATTAAAACTGAATTATCTAAATTCAATTAAAAAGAAATTAGCAATAGATGGAATGATGACATGTTAAATCCATATCTCTAAATTCAGCATGCATTTATTCTGTGAGATGTGTGAAAATTTACGAGGGCAAATCAGCTCAAAAATTCCAATTTCTCAAGATAACACAAAATGATTCCTTTACTTGATTTTTTTATAGTTATCATACAAGGAATTTAAAAAATTCAAATTCTACTATTGGGCCACGATTTATCTTCAATAAAAATTAAGATATAAAATTAAATAAAAAATGGCAAAAAAGTGGACAACACAACCACCCATAATATAATCTCATTAGTTTTCCTTGAAATTTTAAAAATTATTTAAGAATTCATAAGAATTGTCTCGATAGTTGGAGATAATATTATATTTCAAGTGAGCATAAAAACATTATACTTACAAGAGTTGTTTAAAAAGTTTTTGTGCAGAATCTATTATTGCAGAAAATTCTGCAGATCTGTGGCTCATCTCCATTACACTTATTCCAGAAGATTTATGTGAAAGAAACTCTTTTTGCACTTGCTCCATAACCTATCAGATTAAAATGGAATAATAAGTCCAATTAAAACACAACTGAAACTAATATATTAGTTGGAAATAGATCGATGGCTTGACATTGGCACTAAGTAATTTACAATATGGAAAAGTTAAATTTTAACGGATGATATGATGTTGATTTTCTTTTAATGGTGTGGCTATGCAGAAAAAATAATATATGTATTTAACTTGAGTAAATGTAAGATAAATTTTAAGAGTTAAAAATTTGAGTGAAACCATTTCATTTTGAGAAATAACACTAGGATTTGGATATAAAATCAACCACCTCTTTCCTAATGTCATGAAACCAACTCTTCATGATAAACAAATTACAAGTTAACATATTGACGCAGCAATGAAGTTGAGTGAATTTAAAAGTATCATAAAATTCTCAATTTTGCAAGTCGGCTTACATTTAATCGTAATTTTATTGATGGAAATTATAACTACTAGCATTTATAAAGCACAAAGGTCTACTTCTGTTGTTTACAACGTTTATCAACTACAATATGGTCCCCAAATATGATATAATATACGGTAAAGGGTTACTTTAAAATATCCGTTTTTTCTATAAATGCGATATACAGTATTGGAGGGTATACGGTGGTATACGTTTTTTAAAAATTATATACAGGTCGATTGAAAAAAAACCGCCCACACGCTTTCTCCTGACATCGTAGCGTTACAGTCGTGTAATTTTCTCTAAATTAATTTGGTAAAAACCCTTCCTCAAAGTTTTACTTTATTATACAGTATACCCTCTGCTTTTTTTATGACTACAGCACTGGTGATAAGGTAACATAGCCGGCATAGAGATATTTTTGCAAGGTCCGCAAGATTTCAATTCTTATTTTGATAATGTGCGCATAAATAAATCAAAATAAATTACTTCATTTAAAATTTTAACATTAATATATGCAACTGCGTATTTTATAAGTTTTATAAGACTCCGACTGAATTCGAATTTCAAACCCTAGAATGTTATAACTAAATAAGTACCTCTTCCGGTAATTTGGCAGGACCTGCCCCAAAATTTATAACCTGTTTAGTAGACATGATTATCAATAAAAAAATTAACCACTTGTTGATCGTAGATCACCACGTTCTATACAGCTTCCTGCAACAAGCAGATGTAGCAGATTGACGGCAGAGCGCTCTACGAACTTGCATTGGTGGTGTGAATGGTTTCGAATATCATTGGAGAGACACATAGTACGTCACAGTTCGTTTCCACCAATCGTTGTCATTGGTTCACGACGATGCAGCGCGGTGCATCGTATTGCAACAAAGAAAAAGACGTAAAGGAAATTAAAGGTCGTGACCTTCGAATAACATCAAGTTGGATAATAATCTGAGAGTGAAGTCCACCCATCGTAAGAAATGATCTAAAAAGTTTTAACTCGGAATCCAGGAGATTTTTTTTGTAAGTACCTTTGTTTTAGGTATTTCCGTAAAGCTCACACAGCAATTCATTTATTCCCGATAGTGCTCACAAGAATATGACATTGCCGATATTTATAGGTTATTTCGTGTCTTTCATGAAATTTGAGAACCGTAATACAAGATATCCGCAATTTATCAATTATGTACTTAAAACAGAGGAAAGAAAATTTCATTTCAAAAAATAAATACTTAACCCCTTAAGTGGGGTAAGTGACTTTAGTCAAGTAGCGAAATCTTTTGCTAGGTGGGGAGCGTGACTATAGTCACGCTCGCGTAAAAATTGTATATTTCAGTGGGGAAAGTGATTATGTATAGTCACAATTCCTTTTGTACCCACATCATAGCAGCTTCTGCCATCTGCTGCACTTTTCTAGAACTCGGTTGGGCAAGTTTAAGCTACGTAATGCGTATATACTTTTTAACGCTAATATTTTTGTACATATTTAACCATTCAAAATTATTACAAATATTAATGATTAAATTGTCTTTATTTGCAATGATATAATAAGTATTATGACAAATATTTTAAATTTTCTGTTAGAAATATTTTCCCCGAAATAAAGAGATGCCGCACATCTGCTACCCTTGTGACCGCGGTGAATTTACTTAGGCGCTCTCGAGACCCTCCTAAAAGTGAAAAAGGTCTACCAGCAACCAACCCAGTGTTGAATCCAGGGGGGTACCCGGGGGGGAAAATCCCCCCCGGGTAATATAAAATCCCCCTCGGAGAAAATGGCCAATTAATTCAGTTTTTATGGGATTTTAGTGAGTTTACGCAACTTTAACAATATATATTTTAATTCTATTTTCTACTAATATTTAAGCACGTTTAACTAAAATCGGGTTTTAAATGTTTATTGTGACATATAAGTTATAAATATCTATTTTAAAGATATTTTGACATGTAGACTGCGTCATATATTTGCTGAATCCTGAAGCGTCGATACTTTGTTGCGCGTGCAGCGTACAGAAAAAAAATCATGCCGTCGCAATGGAAGCAGACTCGTGCTTCAAGGTTGTGATTCAAAACAATGTTTTGATTTTCTCTATTAAAATTAGGCACATAGTATCTTCTCGCCATTCTAACACAGACTGCCTGGAACAATCTTGAAAGATAGAAGAACTTCTATCTCTCTATTCCCGAATACTTCCTACTTAATTTAAAAAATCTTATTAGGCATGACGATATCCTCAATACTTGGTTAAAAGGCCGCTCTATTTATATTAGCAAAGCGACTGGGTCAGAATTTATTTCACGCATTGGAGAGATATTAGATAAACATGATTCCGGCATCGTTGTAAAAAATAAGTACTTTTCGCTAATGGCTGATGAGTCCACAAATATTAATAATATGTCAGAACTTACGATAATATTACGTTTCATAGATAAAAATAATATTAGAGAAATGTTCCTCTGTTTAATTAAATTAGGTAATGTGGATGCAGAAACCATAACACAAACCATTTTATGTCAGCTAAAACAATGGAAAATAATTTAAAATATTTAGTGTCATGTTCATTTGATGGAGCTACTACTTTCTCAGGAAATATTTCCGGTGTACAAAAGAGACTATCAGAAAAAGTTGGACGAGAAATACCTTACATACACTGCAGAGCGCACGTATTATCCTTAGCTTTGACAAGCAATAGAAACAAATATCCAGCGATTAAACGAGTGCTGCATGTTGTTAAAGATATTTACAAACTGTTTCATAGACCATCTAGACGGGAAAGAATGTTACACAATATTCAATCCATTCTTGAGGAACCACTATTAAAAATTCCAGAAACCATAGAAACTCGCTGGCTAAGTAATTTTAGATCTATTGACGCTGTCAGGCTTTGTTACGGTTCCATAATGATGAACAAATACATAAGGATGGTGCGGACCTTGCTTCTTCAGCAGGAGGCATTTTATTAGAAATAGAAAAATCCAGTTTTTTAATAAACCTCTGTTTTACATGAAGCACTACTCGCTGTTTCAAATCTAATTGTAAGTAAGATTTTACAAAAAAGAAGATTTATGTTTATCCGCTTTACCCAGACTTATTAATTCCATTATTAAACACCTTAAAACTATATCTCATGATTGCTTTGAAAATAATGAAGAAAGCACAATCTGGAAAAACTACACGCCCATAGTTAAAGATCTTGAAAATATATGCCCCGTAAAGGAAAACAAACAACCTGAAATAAGTTTTAAAACAGCCAGTAAATTCGTCAATGAAATAATTAACCAGATGAGTTATCGATTCAACGACAAGGCTATACTGTTGATCAAAATTACCTCGAAGTTGGAACCGGCAAAATCATTTCGTACTGTGACTGAACATTTATCTGGTTTGCTGCATTTAAATTTCGATGCATTGTTGAACGATATTCGTTCCTTTACGTATGCCGTCCAATCCTAATAATATATTGAAATTAATATTGAAATCCAATATTGGATATGATGAACTTAAGAGTTTATGCGTAAAACTATGTTCCATTCCAGTATCCACCGTGAGTGCTGAACGGTCTTTGAGTACAATGAATAGGCTGATGACAAAATTAAGAAATAGATTGGGACAAGAAACATTGCAAGACCTCATGAAAATCGCTATCGAGGGACCTGATGAGTTACCAAATACTTTGTTAGACGATGTTATTGACACATATGCTAAGAAGCAACAAAGGAGACTGAGGTTAACCTAAATTGTTTAAGTTCCTTATCAAGTGCCTTGAGAGTAAATCATAAATTCATATAGTTATTATTTTTATTAAGGCATAGGAATTTGGCAGTTTTTGTGAAATAAAATATTTTTTTGTTACATTATGTCTATTTAAAGGTACTAGATGCGTAAATAGGTATAATTTCGTATATTTGTTTAGTTTTAGTTTATGCTTTTTTTGATCTTTCTGGGTACTGATGAATACACGTTTATTTATTCTTCTTTTCAATAAATATATATTTAGTGTTTTATAATTACATATATTACTTATCAAGACTAAGGTTTATTAAAGCGTTTGTTACATATCTAATCAAATTTTCTATGATTATTCCAAAGATTAAATTTAGTTAATTTTGTTATTAAATGATGTATAAAATTATATTACAAATTATTTTTTAATCTGCAATAAATAAATTGCATTTTATTTTACTTAATTATTTAAACAATTACAAAAAAGACAACTCCTACTAATTTTCTAGCGATATATTATATACCCCCTCGACCCATGCAGTTTCCCCCCCGGGGAAGAACGTCTGGATTCAACACTGAACCAACCTCGAGGGGATTAGAGCAGATTTCTTAGAATACTAGGGGTCATAAAATTGGAAGGGTGTAGAAAGGAATAGAGTGAGCCCTCGCCTTCAGAATTTTTTTCTCTTTCTGTGAGTGTGGATGTTCGGGTTCTTTCAAAGCGAAATTATTCCCAGTGAAATAATTTTTTTGTGGATTCAGAATTTTCTGATATGATTATTATAAATATCGTACTTCTATCCCTCAATGGCGAAAAAGCGAACAGCACAAGATATCCTGTTCGGGTTCTTTCAAAGCGAAATTATTCCCAGTGAAATAATTTTTTTGTGGATTCAGAATTTTCTGATATGATTATTATAAAAATCGTACTTCTATCCCTCAATGGCGAAAAAGCGAACAGCACAAGATATCCTACGTGAAATGCTGGCTCTGAGTGAAGAAAGCGGTTTTGAGACTTCTGAAAGTGAATATGAAGAATCGGTGTCAATTGAAGGTGTTGCTGGAACAAGCTGCGCTTCCTCTGTTAGGAGATTTACGGAATTTCCAGAAGAGCCTAGTGACTCAGAATCAACTGACAGTGAATCTGATACGGAATTGTATGAATACGTTTCATATGAAGCTAGTGGTACGGAATGGATAGGATTTGGTCAACCAAGGTCTAGATTTCCGGCAAGATTTATTCCAGAGGTACAAGGGGAGCTGGTGAATAAAAAGGAGCCAGATGAAATATTTGAACATTTTTTTGATGACAAAATCTGTGAATTGGTCGCAACTCAAACTAATTTGTACACCCAACTAAAAATAAATGAGAAAAGTCTTCTTGGGAAGATGAAAAGGAGAAGCCGTGAGAAAGAGTGGGCAGAAACAACCAAAGAAGAAATTAAACTTTTTTTGGATTGTTACTCCTCCAAGAAATTGTTCAGAAACTGAAGATGAGCGACTATTTCTCACACAACAGACTTTTGATTACTCCCATTTTTTATGAAATGATGTCAGAAAAAAGATTTTTTCTTTCATTAAAATTTCTACATTTCGCCAATAACGAAGAGTACCATGAGCAGGTATCACCTAAGCTGTACAAAACAAAAGAATTGATGGATCACCTGTTAAAAAAATTCTCGGAAAGTTACATTCCTAATGACATGATTTCCATTTATGAGAGCCTACTGTTGTGGAAGGGTCACCTTGGGTGGAAGGTGTATCATCCAAAGAAGAGGTCTCGTTTTGGGATGGAATCTTTTAAACTTTGTGAGGAAAAAACAGGCTATGTTTGGAACATGCTGATTTACACAGGAAGAAATACAGAATTAACTAATGAAGTAATTGGTTACAATGTTTCAAATTTTACAAGACCATCTAGGATAGTTCTGACTTTAGCAGAAAAGCTTCTGATGAAGGGATATATGATTGGGTTGGATAACTACTACAGCAGTCCAGAACTTTTCGATTTTTTGACTGAAGTGGGTACAGATGCAGTGGGGACTGTAAAGAAAAATCGCAAAGAACTTCCAAAGGATGTTATGGACAAAAAATTGAAAATTGGAGAAGTAGCTGTTTCCTATCAAAAAAAACTTATGGTTTTGAAATGGAGAGACAAAAAAGAAGTTTGTATGCAGAGCATGACTCACGGTGCTACCATGAACACAGTAAAAGACAAGAAGGGTAGAACCAAAGAGAAACCATTGGCCTGCATTGAATATAATAATACAATGGGAGGAGTTCAAAAAACAAATACTTAACATCAAATTGAGAAAATAAATCCTGTTTTAGGTATTTCTAATAGCTATAAAAATGTCACGAAAAACCATATGAGCACTGTGGCTACGAGAGAGTCGTAGTAGTGATATCAATATCAGATTCCATAAGAAGTACTTCTCTAAGACGTTCTTTTATAATCTACTACCCGTGAATGCCAATGATGATGACTCCCTGGGACCCGAAATGCTCATATGGATTAATAGTTACTTATATAAGTTCTCCATTTTTTAAAATTTTATATTTAGGTACTTATTTTGTGAATTTGTTTTTAGTCATAAGACGAGTTCGATAATTCTCAATTGAACGATAAAAGAATAAAAGAGAATTTATAGCAATTAATTCAGAAAAATACAGTAATTTCGCAATGTCTATGCAGTCTACACAGTATATAGGGGGCCACCAGCAAAGGGAGTCCGCTAAGAAACACTAAAAATTAACAACTTTAATTTTGTATTAATTTGTGATATCAAAATTCTAATTACTAAAACTACCTGTTTTCTTATAATAATTAAAAAATATTTTTCCATTAATTCTTAAAACGTTTTTCAATGTTTGAACCATCATTAAGTATAGCACTAGAGCTCATGCACACTTATCTCTCAGCAAAAACATTGTCCAATACCCTTAAAAAATCTAAGCAAGGACAGACATTGATTTTTACTTTTTCATCTGATTTTTTTAATAATACTTGTTTTGAGTATATAAAATATCTGAGAAATTCAAGATTTCTGGGAACTAATAATTACTTTTTGCATACATAGCAGATAAATGCTTGTTATCAATTACAATAAATGCGATTCAGTTATAATAATTTTTACTTAAATGATATATGGAACAATTTCATTGCTTTTCAAAATTTTTTGTATGAAAATTACACATTTATCTCACCCTTGAAATGTATATATAAAGAAAATATTTCTTGGTTGATATGCTTAAGAGTTGCAATTGATCATATGGAGGAGGAGTTAACTGAATTAATGAATTTTATAAAATTCACCAGACAAGTACTCATCACTTCTCTCAAAGATTTGAATGGAAAAAGTATTTAGTACATATTTTGGATATACAGTACATCCAAACATTCTTTTTGCAATGCAGTTCCTTCTTACTCTGAAAAAATGCTTCATTGATGAATTTTACTGCATATTTAGATTTTCTTTTAAATATAATTGTAAAATGATGGGACAAATAAGATATAGCAGCAAATTATACTGATATCATGTACCTCCACTTCCTTGAGTGATGAACTTTTCTCAAAAAAGGATATGAAAACAAGCACAGGGTTAAATGTAAAGGTATAAAAATAAGAGAACTCTTCTTATACTTCAACTTCAGGGTGGCCATAAAATCCCTTTGCAGTGAAATTACAACATGTATGTATGATTCCCTCCACTCTCTACAAATTGTTTGATGTGTCCATGTTCCATTAGACATTTTCCTCCATGTTGAAAGATACATATAAAAGTAGTACTTGATGGTTGTTTTTAGGATTGCAGCATTTGTCAGCCACCGTTAGAAAATCATCTTTAAAATTCTTCATTATGTACTGTCAACCTAGGCTTTGAAGTAGCCATGTTATTTCAGATCCTTCTCCAATCTATCATCCACTGAAACACTATTGAGATATTCTCAAACTGGAAGACCATCTTGCTGTGAGATCATTTAGATTCAAGATCCCTCTCATGCAATTGTGGAATAAATCATGTTTTTATTCACCCATTCCTAAAAAAAAATATGAACCAAATAAGTGGCAATGAATTAAAGAAAAAATGTATTTTCTGTGGAAAATAAATGTTGAAATAACTGCCCACAACATGCCCTGAGGTGGATGCTGCTCATTTTTTTCATTGCAATGGTGATATTCCTTGCACCATTAGATCCACATTTCTGGTTCAATTGCTGAAAAATAGCACTCATCTGAGAAAAACATTTTACCTTGATTTGTGCAAGGAAAAACAACATATTGGTGCCTTGCACATGTATCCACATCCCTACACTAAGTTCATTGGTGGGCCCTGGATTAAATGGCTTCAACCCCAAATTCTTTTTCATTACTTTTTGAAATATTGAACAGAATATGATACTTCCCCATTATCTGCAAGCAATGTGTTCTGTGAAAACCTCGCAGATACTGGGTCCTATATTTACATTATAACAGTAGGGATAGGTTAAAGACTGCTATGGGCTGAACAAAAGAAAAAACTACCATAGCAGACAAATTAAGAAAATATTCCTGTTCTGAAACAGGTGAAATTGTCTGCTACAGTAGTTCAGTGGTAGAATATCCACCTGGCAAGTGGAAGACCCAAGTTCAATTCCCGATCATAGCAGATTTTTTTCACGTTTCCATGATTCCCATCATTACAGCTTATGCCTGTTGCATAAGCATCTTTGGATCATCCATTCCAACAGAACACTTTGTATCAAGAACACTCCGTTGCAAAAGCTTTTCTCCAATTGCTGTAAGAATATGCCTGAGAGAGCAGACTTATTAGACCTCTATGGGTCTTATTTTAAAAATAAAAATATGAACTCCTATTGGTCTTTCAATTAACATTTGAAATTTAATGCCATGATTTATTCAAAATAACTTCTAGCTATGCTTGTCTTTTCAATAGATTTTTAAATAATCTGCATTAACCTTCAACTGGCGAGGTGATTTTTTATTATGTTCCTGGTGAGATGGGGTCTAAAATGACCCCATTAATTAACCCTTATCCGGGCAACCTATTTTTGAATCATAAACGGGCAAGCAGGGTCCGCTGGACCCCCATTCTCTTTTAATACGTTTATCGCTATGAATGCGAAACGTGTCTTAGCAGAAGTATTTTAAGCATATAATGCATTATATTTAACTTTATTCCATAAAACTATTCACCCATAAACTCACTGCAGTGAGCGATGCCGTCTTTGTGATATATTTTTTCCTTTGATAAAAAATAAAGATTCTAGCATTGTTGAATCGGTAGAATTGAATATTTTTATTGAAAGATAAGCTATTTTACTGCTCCACCATGAACATACATAACCGCATAATAAGGAAGTTTTTTCATAAAATATTATAGTATATGCTTTTACATTATGTTTATTATCATTAGCAGTAATTCACACAATTTTGTTTATACTCAAAGTGTTTTTCAGTTTGGTTTGCATTTCTTACATACACGAGTCACTTCACTGTGTTCGTTACACACTGATTGTTTACAACTGCCACACCTTTGTTTCTGTTTATGGCTTTTGGCCCACGGACAAATGTGGCATCTCTTTTTTATCGTTTCTTCCGATTGTTTCTCTCGAGAAGGACCACCATATTCAGCGTCAAAAATCGCCTTCGCTGTCAATATTTTCTTCTGCAGTCCCACAGAAGACCTCCTCTCAATGTGAGGCTGCACAAGACTTTCGACTACAGATACCAGGAACATTCTTCTAACATTATGTTTGCTAATGTTCCACGATGGATGATCATTCATCCAAATAACAAATGCAGCTACGCCACAAACGTCTAAACCATTCATAAAAAAAGGCAAAAGGCCAGCAGTATGCCTTTTACTCATGTAAGCATGCACTAGTTGATCTAACGAGTCAACTCCACCTTTTGTATTATTATAATGTTCAATGATTTCCGGCTTATTACTGCAGTCCTCGATAACATGGTCCATGTGGTGCATTGTAGAAAGAAGAACTACTGCCCGCCTTGCCTTTGGCACGTATGACACTAAAGTCGAATTCCTCGTGAAACCAAAGTTTGAGGAACCCACAGAGCGATTCTTATTTGACTGGAATTCGGAAGGGATGAATCGTTTATTTTTACGTACTGTTCCGACCAACGTAAGGCCATTACTCATAAGATTCTGAGCAAGTTCCTTTTCAGTAAAATATTTATCGCAGGTAATATTTCCGTTTGTTCTTTTATATGGCTCAGTAAGTCCTTCCACAACTCTACGACCTAATCCTGGAAGCGCCCTTTCTTCCCCTTCTTTTCCCAAGTAAGGTTGGGAATTTAGTGGATAAAAATTTTTAGAATCACATGCCCACCATACTTTCATACCGTATTTGTCGGGTTTTGAAGGCATATACTGCTTGAACGGGCATTTTCCCCGGAAGGGAATAAGCTGTTCACCCACTGTTATATTAGGACGCGGGAGATAGTACTTAGTCAAGTTTGAATTGAGTTTTTCCCAGACTTCCCTAATAGGGGCAAACTTGTTTTTCTTGAGGCGAATGGATCGCATTGTTTTGTCATCGAAGCGAATAAATGCAAGTAATGATTTGAACCGCTTTAGGCCCATGGTAGCCCTAAATATTGGTGGGCCATACAAATTACTCCAAAGATTATCATAATTTGAATGATTTGATTTGAGATGACCTGCAGTTAGTAGTAGACCGAAAAATGCTCGCATTTCAATTTTATCACACAGCTTCCAATGTTGTGTTACGTGCTTTTCTATATATACGCGCTCGGCTTCTTGATTGGTAAATCGAACTATGTCAGCCATTACTGAATCATCAACAAAAAGATTAAATGCATCTATAGGGTCTTCTAGAATTTTTCCTGGTGGTAAAATGACCTTATTTGTGGGACCTCTTATGATGTTGTGAGCCCTAGCCCGACCTATAGCAGATGGCTTTGAATTCCCGAAGAACACAGTAGATTTTCCTGCTTCAGTGGAAGTGTCGCCATCAGAATGTAGTTCTGAATCGTTATCACTAACCTCCGATGCTTCACTTTCGTGGTCACACTCACTGTTGCTTCTTCTTCGTCCAGCTGAAAATCATCGTCGTCCCCGCTCACTTCATCGGCATCTATCAATTTCTGTATTGCATCTGGAGACAATATTTTACGTCGAGACATGGTCTAAGAGATAAAAAAGGCCTATTACTACCTATTCAAATTCTTAAATCGTTGAAGAAATTATAACTCGGCCGAGGGTCTAACGGGCCCCGGTTACCCGGTTAAATTCGTAAATAATTACTTTGTCCGAAAACTAGATAATCAAATCGTAATTTCACAAATCGTTCCACTTTCCTGTAAATAATACAAACGTTTACAAAGTCATGAAACTTCAGCCACATGGCCTGCATATTTCTCGTATTTTTAACATAACGTATCAGTCGCTGGGTCCGTTGGACCCCGCTTACCCGGATAAGGGTTAAATAATGTTTAAATAACATTTTTTTAAATGCAAATGACTAAATCTCTTTTGTAGGATAAGAATGTACACTTTTTGTTAAAAAAACTTTGACCAGATTTCATTTGGGCCTGGCAATAATTTTAACTTTATATTACTTATTAAAATTTGATCACCCTCTTCTGATATGAAAAAAGTTCTTAAACAAAACAAAAAATGAACTCCAATGTTGTTTTCAAGTAATTAACTATACAGCCAATGTCAGGGGCACTTTAAGACATTTTGTGCCCTTAGGCAGAGTAAATTTTTGCACACTCAAATTCGTACTTTTTGCCATAAACTTTAAAAATTAAGCACATTATTTTTTTTAATTTAGCACCCTTGCACCCCTTAAAATTCGGCACCCATAGGCAGTTGCCTACTTGGCCTAGCGGATGAAGCGCTACTGGCCAATGCAAAAAATAATTGATTCCTCAGATTTTATTTTTGTAAGATAAAAATTGCAAGTAGGGAACATGGGGCTGAAGATATTAGGTGATAAATATACTAAAAGTAAGAACAAAGTTTTTTGGGTTTCATTTCTTTAATGAAGTATACAATATTCTCAACAGCAGTGTTTACTTGTATATCATCATCTGGAATTGGCATCCCATTTTCCTCACACGATTGTTATGATTACCAAGTCTTTGTCATCAAGATCACCGTACTCACTATTAGAATCATTCAAAACGTCTCTAACAACAACTTCCAAATTTACAATGTCAGTTCGTACCGACCACCATTCCTGAGAAATTGTTACTACCCTAAAACAGAAAATAAAAAAAAATAAAATGAAAGTTAAAAAGTTATGCTAATGGTGAGGTGGGGTCAAAAGTGACCTCCAATGCAATGCAATCTCAATTTATGTGAGGTTACAAGCGAGGACCTTGGCAACCACAACTGACAACGAGACCTACTGACTGAAAGGTATTGAATCGCTCAACATCATAGATAGTAGCATTACCAAGAAATTACAACCAATACTCATGGGGTTGCTAACAACCCCACATCACCAGTAGAGGGTTAATATCCTAGTTTCTCGGTAAAAGATAATATTAAAAACATGTCAGAATGAATTTTTACAAAGTTGCAAAAATATCTTTGTTAATTACATAAAAAGCACAAGCACACTTGGCTGCTAAGATTATTTTCCAAATTCCTGAAAATTATCAAAATATATATTTTCAACAAAATCAAACTCAGATCTTTGGTTTCTATTATCAATTTATTTGTGCTCGACTCTTTATAAAACTGTTACAAAAGTCACAGGTTATACAGTAAAGCTTGTTACATATTATTCCAACAATACATAAAATACTGTTTCTATCGTTGAAATAAAGTAATATTATCACAGCCTTAAAGACAGGAAGATGAGGAAATATACATTTAGCTTGGATTAATTATTCAACAGGAAACATTTTCATCATATAGATTATAAAACAAACTCGTTATTCACCGTTTTTACCAGCCAGATCAAAAAATTACCCATGAACTGTTTACAATGAATTTCAAATCATAAATATTGTACATTGCATTAGATCTATTTTCGGTGGAAATGTTTGACAGACTGAGCATATGACTTAGCAAAGTAAATTACTTTCATTTTCTTTGGATAAAATAGTATCGATTCATTTAAAAAACCAAACTAAACATTACATCTTAAGTATTATTTTCTATTTTAAAAGTTAATATTGTCACTTTCAAATAGATAAAATCTCATACTGTTTAAAAATTTTGTTTTGCTTGTAATTAAAAACTCTCACAAAATAACCCTCAAACATTTCAAATTCCAATTGAAAATATTTGGCAAAATATCTTCTTTTGCTTGAATTTTGTTCTTAAAGTAGGATTTATGCATATAAAAAATATGTATACACTTCATTTTCATACGTAAATGAAAAGAGAACCATACTTAGGCATACAACATTGTTATGCACACAAATACATAGCTTAGAAGCATATTTTAAAAAGTTCTTTGACCTCAATAATTTTTTCATGAAAAATATTTTGCGCCAAATGATTCTGAAATGACTCATTCACATTTCCAAATCAGTGAAATCATGATTATAATAACGTATTCATTAGGTTTAGTAAATACCAAATATCTTTTCACCCAGCAAAGTTTAAATACAAAATCCTGTATTACAATAGTTGATATAAATGCATGAGATAGCATTAATATAAAATGTGTAATAATAAACAACTTCTAAAACTTGCATAATAATAGTTTACAACACTTTCTTTTAATTGTTACATTGTTTTAGCAATATATTACAAGAAATGCATTAAACACTGGATATAGTGATATATATTACAAGCAAGATCAAAATACGTTAATACCTACAGCTGTTACTTTTAGCTCAAAAATATCATAGAAAAAATTATAAGCTTCAAAGTATTACCATTTAAATTTAATTTTTTTCCATTGGAATAATATTAGCAAGGTTGAGAAATTGAGCTTGATTCCCCATTAGCAGATCAACCAAAAAATCAAAGATATGTGGGATGAAATCTGCATTAAGGGCAAAGATTGTTTGAAGTCACAATAAAAAGTCATTGAGGTAATAATAGTTCTAGTTCATATCAATAACTAGATTTATTTTCAACAATAGTATATTTTCCTAATTTGAAGAAAAATTCCGTATTCTGGATTTAGCAAATTTTAAATATCCATAAACAGGGTTAAAATAATTTTTTCATTGGAAGAAAAAAGCTTCGGATTTATCTATTGAAAATTCATTTGAGGTCTCTAATTAATAATAGTATAAAACTCAAATGAATGCTGGCCTCATTAATAAGATTTAAAGCAGCCTGATGATAAAATCATTGAATTTCAATTTTCAAGGAACAGACTAAAAAGAGAAAACAAAACAAATCTTCTGTCACTACAACTAAAGCCATTTCCACCATATATTGCTAAATTTTGCTGAAATCATTAGAAAATGCACTTGTAAAAATCTTCTAAGCTTATCCAATTAAAACACTATGTGGAAAAAAATTATAACTAAATGTAAAGAAATACCATATTTAATCAATTGTAAGCTGACCTTTTTTTACTTTTTTACCTCCTTAAAAATTGCCACAGCTTAGAATCGGGTCTTAAAAATCAACGAAAAAATAAAGTAATCAATGCATTAGTGCCTGTAGTTACATTATAACTCTATATATGTGTATTAATGTAAAAGTAAACAATCTACTTTTGATAATCCCATGATGGGGCAAACACATTATTCTGCAGACTTTAAGAGAAAAATGATAGCGTATTCCGAAGAAACATCAAATCTTGCTGCACAATGGTGTCACAGGATTGATGAGTCAAATGTGAGATGTTGGAGAAGACAAAGAGAGAAACCGGGATATTTTTGTTGCAAGATTAAAAATCTGGGACATAACCGGGAAAAATTACATTTCAGTAAAAATTGTATTGAATGGTTAAATATAACATAATTTGTGTTGTCGTAATTTTATTTGATACTTTTTTTATTTAATTACAAATTGAAAAAACTGGAGCATTCATACTTTTCGGTATTCATGAAAAATCCCGGAAACCCAGGACATCTGTACACCCAACATGAAATTTTCCTTGTGTGCCCTTGTGAAAAGTGAGGTCGGCTTACAATTGATTAAATACAGTAATCTATTTCTTATTAACAAGTTTCTGATACATGAATTTTTTAAAACCACAATATGAGCTGATTAATTAAATCACTTGAAATTACCACCAAATAATAAATGAAAATCTAATATATGAAACATTTATTTGGAAGACAGTGGATATCTGCATAATTATACCTAACCCATTCCACCTAAGTCAATAACAAGCCTTTTTAGCAATATTTTCCATACGATCTTTTCCAACAAAGACAATGAGCCAAAAATGTTGCAGCCAAAAGTTCCTGAAAAATTTAAAACTAATTATGAAAATATGAAAATTGATTGCCCTGTAACAGATTGTAATAAGAGACATCGTGCTGATTTGATTTCTAGACTACAAAGTACATTTCAGGCAAACTAAATGCTTCTACAGTAAATATCCTCCTTTCTTATGCAATCAATGGCTATTTGAGCACTGACAATGAGTGCTGAAACCTAATAATACATAACATAAATTTGTAAAACACAAAATTGTAATTACAAATTAAGAGAAACCAAAGAGTAAATATTATTATTAGAACTACTAGGAAAGTATCACAAATGGCATGAAAACAGTTTGTATGAAAAGCTGCATCTCATACTATTTGTTACATTTGGTCATGAGCATTTTCAATACCTTATTTCAATTTCAACTCTAAAATCTCTGGATAATTCATTCCATAACGCTGTTATTTCAACAAGTTTTAGTAATTAAAAAATTAGAAATTCAATTACCAGGAGATTTAAAAAACACAATATCCTTTATATTAGAAGGTAATACTCCAGGCAACTCTCTTAAAAATCAATAGCTGTATACCCAGAAATCATCAGTAAATTGGCAGGTACATTTATATACAATACAGAGGTAGTAGCATGAGGGATAGTGATGTTAACAATTGTTTGCAATTGCATAAATTCCCTCTTGTGACACGAAATGTTATAAAAATGAAGAAACCTGATAAAATGAATCAATCAAAGACATGCATTAGTGTAAAATATTTTTTCAACTAATTTGTAGATAGAATTTTTGTCACAGTCCATTCAATTAAACTCAGCTACTTGAACAATGGTCAAGTGTTCAAATTTCTTTTTAGGGATATTTAAATGTTCTTATATTGCTCCTATACAGTAGCTGCTCCATTAACATCAAATGATAGTCATTCTTTACTCAGTAATGCATTCACCAGCCTACAACCATTGAAAAATAGTCAGCAGGTATTAATGATCAGTCCACAATAAAATTAACCCTGAGGATTATATAATGCAAAATTATATGACAAATTTCAATAAAAAACACATTTGAAAAAATAAAACCTCAAACTTTAACTTTCAACTATTAGATTTGATAATTTGGTTACATAAATTTTGTTTAGTAAATATTACTTTTCCTCTAGAAGACTTCAATTCAAAAGCTGGCAAATGTTTCAAACTTCATAAAAACGGTTTCAAAGAAAGTTTAAACACAAGAACAAAGACATTTCACAAAAATAAACTAAGCCAATAAATGTTGCATAATTGTACAGCTTATATAATGGGTGCTATATGATTAATTGAACAGTGTAGTTAATGGTGAATAGAGAACTGTACTACATGACTCCCATGAAGTTTCTTGAATTAACAAATAAAACTTCAACTCAGATAAAAATATGCTATGGATTGTTCCTGATCTGTAACATATAAAAATTTATCTCATGAAACCAAATTCTAGAAATTCTTTTGAAAAATCCCAGCCTATATTAACTATATACTTGAGTGACACTATCATGCAAATATGACACTCTCTAATGATGAAGTCAATTTAAAAAATATGAAATAACCCAAGCAAGACAAAATTTTAATCAAATTTGGTTTTAACATTTGAAGTAACTTATGTTTACCAACAACTTTGTTAATAAAAACATTATACTGGCATTGTAGTTTTTTCCTGTAGTCTTTCATGATTATATATGACATTAACTGAAGCTATGAAATTCATAATATAAAGATTGATAATAAGTGAAATTCTCAACTTCAGCTTTGCAAGTATATTGTTGAAAAACGAAGACCTGTTATGACTACCAGTATGTTCTTGAATAATAAAAGTGCACTGAATTACAACAATTATGTATATAAATAAACAAAAACAATGAAATTTAAAATTTTCTCTGGATATAAAACTTCATTTTTAGCTTGAATGAATGATATGATAAATATTATAAGTACTATGAACAACAAGCATTTTATATTTCTTGATTATATAAAACTACACTTCAATGCAAGCATGCTGGGCATAACTTCAAAAAAGTGACTCATTAGCATAGTTAGGCATATTATTTTCCTACTGCTGGTGACTGTGAAACTAACATGCAGTGAAGATGATATCATGATTGGTTATCAAACACTCCAGGGCTGAGATCTCATGACCCATTCCAGGCAGCATCCCGCCTCCACAGGCTGCTTTGCCTGATGAAGAAATATTCTTTGGCAGCACATCTGGTGCAGGCATAAGAGTGGGAGCAAACACAGTGCTCAGGTTGTGTGCAGTCATCTTATTTTCACTCTCATATTGTGATACTCTGAACATCAAAGGAAAGAGCAACATAATATTAATTAAAAAATTCAACAGCAAGATCAATTAAATAATTAGGTTTTAATTAAGGAATTCTCAAATTACAATACTCAAAGCTTTGTTGTATAACTTGATGTCTCTACAGTAAAGTTATATCTACCATATGCTATGATATAAGCATTGATGCACTGTATTGGTGACCCTCATATATCTGAATTGCGTAAGTCAACCCACATTTTATAATTGCTCATTTGGTAAAAGATCATTTTTCTATCCCTTGTGGTCCCAGAGGGAAGGAGATGGAGGGATGAGACTTGCATGTGTTACATGTTATGAAGAACGATGCAAGAAGGGGAGGAGGGTAAGGAATGCACATAACACATTAACTCTCGCACCCTGGAAATTGGGTCAAAAATAACCTGGTAGTGCTGATTTTGTTCATAAAATCAAAACTACAATATATATAGATATTTAATGTTTTTTGTATTCCTTCTTTAGGTTCTTTCCAGGTGTATTACTCTATCAGAACACTTAATTCAATTTTTGACCCAGTTTTCCCAATGTGTGTGGGTTTAATGCAGCCCCTCTCTCTCTCTCAAAGTTTTTTCGCTGCATCATACAATCTAATCCACACAAAAGTTATCTACTTATAGCCTCAGTTCAATGGCTCATGTCGTAGTGAAGTGTTTTGCTTGTGCTGCAAAAGTTTTTTACCATGAGCTCAGAAGATGTTTTGAGGACTCCCGCTGAAATATTCCAAGAGTTAATAATGCAGAATGAAGAGGAAGTAGAAGAGATGTGTTACGATAGTGATAGTTCTTGTAGTGATCAGGATTTTGATGAAGTTTCTGCTGAAGGAAATGAAGTGGAGGAAGTCGAAGAGGAGGAAACTTCAGATCCCTGACACCATTGTTTCTAATTGCATGTGGAAATATTTGAGCCTCCCAAGTAGTAAAACAGGTCGGCATAACATTTTCCATAAACAAAGAGGCCTAACTAAAAGAAGTAAGAATGTAAAATATATTTCAGAATGTTTTTCACTTTTTATATCTGATGAAATTATAAATTCAGTTGTGTTACACATGAATCAGAAAGCCAATTCAATTTGTAATACACTGAATGACCAAGGTAGTGACAAGATAAATCAGTGGACTGAAGTGGACTCAGATGAAATTAGGGTGTTTATGGGCATATTACTCTTGATTAGGAGGTTTCATGAATCAAAGAAAGAAATGGACAACTTGTGGCATAAAAATAATACTTTCTTGAGGCCTGTTTATGCTGCATCAATGAGTAGAGACAGGTTTTCGAGATATTTTAAGGTTTCTGCGATTTGATGACCAGACAATGAGAGCAGAAAGAAAGGAGAAAGATAAACTGGCCTCACTGCGAGAGATTTCAGACAAATTTGCCCAAAATTGCAGAAATTCTTTTGAAGTTTCAGAGGAAGGTACAGTTGACAAGCAGCTAGTGACTTTCTGGGGATGCTGGTTTCAAGGTTTATATGCTTAGTAAGCCAGGAAAATATGGGATCAAAATGTGAGCTCTATGTGACGCTAAAACATATTATTGTTGTAACTTCGAAATCTACTTAGGCCAAACTGGAGATGTTCCTGAAAAGAACCAGGGTCCATGGGTAGTGAAGCAATTATATGATTTTTGGAAAAATTCAGGCAGAAATATCACCACAGCTAATTTCTTCACAGATTTATCTCTTGCTGAGGTTTTAATGAAGAAAAAACTGACATTAGTTGGTGCAATAAGAAAAACAGGAAAGATTTGCCTAAGTCGCTTGTTGAAGTTTCAAATAGAAGTGTTTATTCTTCCAATTTCTTTTTTCAGAAAAAGTGACGCTAGTTTCATATGTACCAAAACTAAAGAAAAGTGTAGTTCTACTCTCTAGTATGCATAGGGAGCATAGTATTCCTGGGAAAGAAGGTGACTATAAACCAGAGATAGTAATGTACTATAATAAAACTAAAAGTGGTGTCAATGCGCTGGATAAACTCATAAGGAAGTGTGTGTGTAGGACAGCGACTAGACGTTGGCCTACAGTGGTGTTCCTGAACTTTATTGATATTGCTGCGTATAACACATTTGTAGTGTGGTGTACAAAAAGTAGTACTTGGAAAAAGGAAGCAAACATCCGGGAAAAGAGAAAAATATTTATGGAAGAGTTGGGAATGCAGTTGATACAATCAAATATTGAGAATAGAGCTGTACAAACTGAAACTGGAGGTCGAGGATACCAAAAACATATAATTTGAGCAATTGAAGCAACAGGCAGGAAAATAAAGAAATGTGAAATAGTTGGGAACCCTAATAGACAAGCAAAAAGAGGTAGATGTTTTCTATGCAATGGAAATGACAACAAACATTCAATAAAGTGTGGTACTTGTAATAGATTTGTATGCAAAGAACATTCTTGCAAGGAAACCATTGCTATGTGTAATTCATGTTCCCAAGACTGAAATAATTTGTAATTTTGTAACGACCATTCAGGTTTCTATTGATTTTATGAAATGTTCTTTTGAAATTGTAATATACACGATTTTCAAGCATCTTTATTAAAATCGCATTTTTATCAGCAGAAATAATTTATTTTATTTGAATTCTTTATATAGTCCAAAATACTGATTTCATTCATTAATTAACAGTAAAATAGTTTAAAACTAACAATAATTATAATTTTAAGTTCGCGTCAATTTTGACCCATTTCTGCAGTCTAAGATATTTTTTTATTTCTGCAGTGCGAGGGTTAAATAAGGTTGATATATTTCTGACAGCTTGGATAGTTTGAATCTGATTAAAAAACATACATTATGGTCCATTCAACTTTGAACTAAGAAGATTTTACTGTATAACCCTTATTTACAATTTGCTTTCCATTTTCACGGTCATTTTGCAAAAACTTAATTCATTCAAAGTTAAACCAAAATAATATTCTAGGAATTCTAATGTAAATATTACCTATAGAGATGTCCTATGAGGAACTTCAAGGTGTTGAAATGAACGGGAGGAAGACTCTTTACAGCATCCTGCATTCCAGCGATACGATCTGACAGATTTCTTAATTCTGTAAGAGTAAGAATGATATCCAGAAATCATACAATTTTAAAAGCACAGGGGTTATATCATTTTAGTTCTTAATACTGTCATCTCACATAATAATGAAACAAGCAAAACTATTTGGAAAAACTTTAACATTATGACTTTTAAAAATATTTTTGTATTTAACCCTTAACCAGTCAACTGGGTATGCCGTATATATTCATCATGACTATTCTCACCCATGGTGGGTATGCTGTATATATTCGGCATACGATTTTCTCGCCCAATTGCTATGGGTATGCCAAAATAGTTCGTCATGTGGCTTGTATAGCATGTAACGGTATCCTCGTAGTTCACTTCCCCGATGATATATGTGGTATACCTCCAGAGCTCGAAAAAATATAAGGGTCTTATGGAAGGCCTGCATCTGTCATGTGGGGTTGCCTACCATTGCCCCTATATAACAACAAATGCCCATTTGCTGTTTTTATTAATTTATTTCATTTTTAGCCTTTTGAAATTGTTTATTTCATCAATTTTAATATGATTTATAGCAGTAAAACATACTCTGTGACTAGAATATTTCATCGTGATAGCTTTGTTAATTTATAAACAAAAATTATTTTTCCGTAATGTTTACGATTTTGTCATGCAATTCATCATTAATTATTATATATTTCAATATATTAAGTAAAACCCTTAATTATTGGCATGATTTCAAAAACCACCTCAACCGAAAAAAAAGCCCCTACCAGCCTTGGCAAAATTAAATCTCCAGATGACTGGTTAAGAGGTTGCATGATATTTAGTAACATAAGAGGTTGCATATGGTCATTTTTACCACATTGAAAATCAAGCAAAATATCAAAGTTACCAATTGTTATTTAATTTTGAACGTCTTAGTCGGAACACCCGACAGTGTTGTAGCAAAGATCATTTCTCAACCAGGCACACAGGTCAACAGTCACTCAGACAAAAAACATTGTCGATGTTTTTTACATCCTCCATATGTGTAATATAGAGAAAGTATTGTTTTCATGGAAAAAATCGATTTTGAGATTTCTATGGAAATACACGGTTTAAGTATTTTTGAGATTATGTGATAGGAATTTTGTAGGTGCTCTAACTCAAAAACTAATAATCAGATCAGCACAAAACTTTATATTTAACATTTTTATATGAAAATAAAGATCAGAAAAGGTTTGGACCGAAGCTGATCCAACAGAATTGGGTGTTTATTTGTCATTTTTTTGTTTTTCCAAATATCTCCTTTAAAGCTCAATTTTTATAAACTAGCCATACCCGTGCGAATAATTCGCACATAAAGACAAACAAAATGTTTAATAAACAAAACTTTATTTAGATATTTTTGTTATTTTTTAGATTACTTCTTTATATACAACATTTGATGTTATCAATTTATCATTCCGTACAAGTTGTCGAGGTCCTTCAATAATGGTAATAGCGACGTTCTTAAATGACGTAACTCGGGAAAAGGCTACATAAAGCTGACCATGGGAAAAAACAGGCGATGGTAGGTATATTCCAACATGTTTAAGCGTCTGTCCTTGAGCCTTATTGATTGTCATAGCAAATGCGATTTTGATCGGAAATTGTCTTCTACACAGTTTGAAGGGAATGGTAGGATCTGATGCACATAACTGAATCCTGGGTATGAGAAGTCTTTCCAGTGCTAATAACCTCCGCTGCTATACAGTGCTCATGCAAGCCTATTACAATCATTCGTGTTCCATTAACTAATCCTTTACTGGAGTTTAAATTTCTGATCAACATTACAATAGTGTTAATTTTCGGATGTAGTCTATGCAGTGGTAAACCAGATGGTGATAAACTGTTCAAAAACTCAATAGGGTATAGCTGTTCATCTGACATCTTCATAATCTACAGTGTCCACACTAAAGTAAGTTTTGGAGTCATCTTGGATTAAAGTATTCATGATACGGTCATTTATTTCTGTTCTTTCGATTCCCTTTTTCTGCGTTCGTGATCTCTTGTAATCTTTTCCAATCGTTTTTCTTTTTTAGGTGCGTTTCGCTTCCAGCATGAGCGCCTATTATCGTCGGTCTGTCCATATGTTCGTTCTCGGCTTCTACCAAACGGATTTTCATGAAATTTGATATTAAGGACTTTCAATCAAATATAAGAAGAAAATCGCAAAAATGAATCACGTACGCCAATCAGGGGTACCACTTTACTGCTGACAAAAAATTAAATTTTCGTCATGTCTCGTAAAGTATTGCTCATATCAAAATATTTTTCAAATAAAAGTTGTAGAACTTGTAAAGAAGAGTATTTTCTTTCCTATCCATTTTTATCGTAGGAGTAGCCGTTATCGAGAAAATCAAATGAGAATGTGTTAATTCGAGTTGAACTTACAATTAGAAAATTTCTTGCATGGTTACTTCTTCATTGTTGCTATCATAAACAATCACACAAACAAGCATTTAATTTCCTTACGTGTGCATTCAGTATTATTAAATAAGAAGAAAATGGATTATTTTTTAAGAATATAAGAACTTTAAAACGCTATTTCCCTCACGTACAGGTATATAATTTTTTTTAATACTTCATTGCACAAAACGTGCCCATTTGTGATACGTTGTACACTTTCCTAACTTGTTTCTTCTTTCTTCTCTTTGAGCAGTTAATGGTTGCTTGGGTGGAATTGTTATCTTAAAGAATTAATTAATAAAAATCAATTAGTTAAATTAATAATAATTAATATTTATAGCATGTTAATATTCCATTCAAGATCGTACTTACTAAGGCTGCATGCCAAGGATTTCCATCTAATCAGCAGAATCTCTAGAGCTCAACAGAATCTGAGTTTGTTGTTAACAAACAAAACATTTGAAAGTTCTGGGTAATTAAAATGTTAAAACAATCATTTGAAATGGGTTAAATTAGAGAAAAAGGCATTTGCATCAATGCCGATCATTTATTTCCACCAAATCAACCAAATCTCAGAGCTCAACAATACCAGCATTTGTTGTTAGTGACACAAATAATACACAAAAAATGTGAAATTTCGGAGTACTAAAAATGTTAAAAACAATCCTCTGAGACGGGTTAAGTAAATAAAATGGACATTAGCGTCAATGCTGAAGAATAAGCTTTCTGAAACTGCCTTTTTTGGAAAAATCCATTCAGTAGTTCAGCAGATCATGATGGCGCAAACAGACATTACTGTAATAATATATAGGATAGTTGTTATTATAAAAGTTGTAGATAATTTTTCCAAGTTTGGTTTGAAACAATTTTTAATAAAACCATATTTTAAGAGACATTTTGATTTTTCTTCTAAATTTATTTTAAATGCGTCGCAAAGTGATGCCATTGTTTCCGCGGCTATGTAAAATTTTGTAATTGTTGATAGTGTTGCTTACACAGTCAGGGTGATTTTAATTGGGCATTGAAATTTTGTTATCCATAGAAAAAGCTAACAATTTTCTTTACTTATTGTTTTTTTAAATTAAGACTATTAAAAATGTTTTTAAATTATTCACGAGTGTGATTGCTGATAATTATTTCTGAGAACGCTGATGTAGAGAGTAATCATATTCATTGCTCTGTATGGAGAAAGTCATGTGTTGGCCATACCAGATTTTTTGAGGGATGTTTTTAGTAAGGATCTGGTAAGTAAACACTTATCCACAAATTTTGCCATGGAAATAACAACTGTTGTCACAACAAAGGATAAACAAGAGCATTCGGTCTTTTATATCGTGTGGGACCGGCATACAGAAAGCAATGCAGAGTACAGAAAACCCATATAAAAACAATAAATGCCCATACAAAGAGATCCATAGAAATATAAGTCATTACATAACGACTTATATATCTATGAGGAAAGGCAATGAGAAAGCCTGGGATGAGAATTAAATATTGGGTGATACAATTAATAAATCGAAAAAAGTGCCATCTAAAAGACTGTGCGACCTCTTAAGGGTTAAGCATTATATGGCTTCTTTTACTTTCTCATATACAAAGTATATTGAGAAAGTATTAAAATCATGAAAAAATTCGACCTCGATATTTTGACGGAAATACACATTTTAGGTGTAGCTGAGTCTGAAAAAGTGGTTTTCTCAATGCTGTCTGTCTGTTACTGGCTCTAGAGCCTAAACGGTAGAGTGAAAATGAATGAAATCTCGTACTTAGGAATTTTATCATACAGAGCAGAAGCTATGAAGAAATGGTTGACATAGCTCAATAAATAAGAAACTACAATTTATATCCTATTCGACAGTTTAAGTCTCGAGTTCGTATCTTGACGGGAAGTAATTTTAAAATGCAAATATAAAAACCTCTACACAAATTTACGTTTTCTTTGGGCAAAAAATGGAGCAAAAAGGGGCCAAAATAGCCCCTCGAAATAGGAATTTTGACAGTTTCGGATTTTTTCCTTCGGTTGTGACCAAAAACGTATAATCCCACCAAATTTCAAGTTTCTAGCAAATCTGGAAGTGCCTCATAATTTTGTATCCTCCTATATATCTGTGTGTGTGTGCGTGTGCATGTGTGTGTGTGTCTGTTTGTGTGTGTGTGTGTGTGTGTGTGCATGCGCGCGCACGTGCGTGAGTGCGTGTGTGTGTAATTTATACAAAGTATTAGGTTTATTCTCTTTTATATTGTATTGCTTATATTGCACTTATTAAATGTATTTTTACTGCGCATATTCAACTTGTATGCATTTTATATTTCTGATATTCAAGCCTCTGACGTTGACCTCTCTAAAAGGGACACTATATAGCGGAAACTTTACTCTGTCCCACTAGTGTCCACTTTTAGAGGTTTCACTGTATATAATATATCCACCGTTTCTGTATAATGATTTTATCTGCAGTACGTGTTCCTGTTCAAATATATCATGGTGTAAAAATAATTGAAATATGTTCATTGAAGTACAGGCAGTCCTCGACATTCATATATAATGCTTTCCAGAAAACGTGTCCGAAAGTCGAATGTACGAAAGTCAAACATAGATTTACATGTTATATTACAAAATCTCTAATTATGGTATAAATGTTTAGTTTTTTTGTGCAGGGGCCTTTTAGACACAATCGTCGATTTTATAAAGAGAGAGATAGGCCAAAATGCAATAATATATTTAAATAATTGCACAAATAAACACTACTGTACAGACAAAGATGGCGACGTGGTGGAAAATGGTGGCCTGGTGGCTGGCAACCAGCACCACTCGAAATATTCGTTCGTCATTTAGCTGACGTGCGAAAGTCTGATCGGCAAACACAAAAGGCGGTTCAGGGGTGTCAATCTATGTTATCTTGGGTTCTTGTTCCCTTGTATTATCCTAAGGTTATCACACACATAGTGTAATTGGTTATTACCTTTTTATAATTTATCGTTATTTGTTTTCCATTATTCTTTTTTCTCAAGAAATTTTTATTACTGTAAGAGTTACATTTATTCGTACTGTTTGTAACACAGTGCTTCCATCCTTACCATAATCTAGTCATTGACTATAGTTACCTATTATATCTTGGTATTAAGTTCCCTTTTTCTTGTTATGTACGTCTATCTATTTTTGGTGAAATTCTTTGTTTATGGCAGTGTCTTTTCTGGCAGAGGTGGAAGACCAGCTGTTGCTGAGCCCCAATACCATTTTACAAGCTGAGTTGGATAAGAAATTACTTTGTGATTAATGAAACATATTCTGTGATTTGTGACTACAATGTGATTACCGGCTGTAAATAAATATTATTATTAATGTGCGAGTTGTATGAATATCGAACACAAGGAAGTCGAGGACCACCTGAAGTGTACATATGAAATCCCTCATTTTTCATTAAAGCATTTGCTATTTTCATAGTTTTTTTTGTAATATTGCCTAAACTTGGCCCTAAAGAGAGTGATGATTGAAATGAAAGAAAAGTCGGTAAAAAGGGCAAAATAAGTGATGAGTTTGGAGAAGAAAATTGAGGTTTTAGATAGGCTTGCACATAATGAATTTCCTTCATCAGTTGGTAAATTACTTGGTGTGAACGAGTCCACAATAAGATCGATTAAGAAAAGTGAAAAAGCGATCAAGAAAGTCCCGCTGAGTTCAATTGTCATTCATGAGAAAGCCAAGCTACTGCACAATCATTATGTCTCAAACTGTTTCGCAGTCTGCTAACGGGATATCGCCAACATCATCGAAGTGTGTGTAGATCGGTTCCTTGCTCTTTAATAAAATGTGGCATTTATTCAGAACGCCACAGTACGTATTGTATTACTAGTGAATGTGAGCTTGCATTCTGCAAGCATTTTCTCTCACCTTAAAGTAAAAATAAAAGCCAAAAAATAATTTTCAATGCATAAGTTCGCATCTCGGCTCCAAATTTCGTGTTTTTCTGCTTTGAAAATAATGGGGTATAAACAACCCCTAAAATTTATAATTATAAAACATTTATAGGTTTTTAGCATTTCTTAGGAATACCTCACATTTATGCAAAATTTCATGAATGTAGCACCTCCAGAAGTGCATTTATAAGAATTTACCGGTTTACGTGTTTTTCCTTATGGTCAATATTGGTGTAAAAACAACCCCTAAAATTTACAATTTTTAAAAATTTATAGGTTTTTAGCATTTGTTACGAATCCTCATATTTATGCAAAACTTCATCAATATAGCACCTGCTGAAGTGCATTTCTATGAATTTTATTGTTTAAAATTTATGAATTTTTAACAGCCACAATATAAAACTTTCATGAAATTTCGAATGTTATTTACCACCGGAACATTATTTCCTAACTCTCTTAAAATTTTCAGCTTCCTGGATCTTCAGAAAGTACATAAACATTAGTCAATTTGTTTAACATTTGAGAATTTATTACGGCCGAACGAATAAAGATTTTCAAATTTCTATATTCCCGTTTTCATTATTTGGCAAATTCTACATGTAGAAAAAATTTCAGCTTCATAGTGCATTTAGAAGTACCTAAACCATGAAAACTTAGTAAAATTGTTTATAATTTTTACCGACAAAGAAAATAAACATTGTTGCAATTTTCCAATTTTTCCTCTGATTATTTTTTTTGATTCACCTATGTATTAAATTCCAGCTCTCCAACTATTGTAGTTTGGGCTAGACATTAGTATCCTCCTATATATATCCTATATATATATATCCTATATCCTCTGTAAGAAGAGTCGATATAGAATGATTATATTTGTTCTTCTCCTACACAATTGAACACACACTCGACCGGCTTAAGTCCAATGAGCGTCTGATTGAAGCTAAAGATTCACCGCTTTCGGCATGCCTAATTATTTCCATCATTGTCCCAATCGTGTTCACTTTATGAGCCCTACGTTTCTTTCCACTTGTATTAGCACTTTCAGTTTTCCGTATATCACTGGTGTTTATAAAATAATACATGTAAAATGCACGAACCAAGAAACACTGCTGTACATACAAACAAAGATGGTAACGTTGCCGAGACTGAATAATAATAAGAATTTATTGATTATTAACCAACTTTACAGTGGTATTAATCTTGTCAAATTTCAGTACAATATTAAAAAATCGGTACAACATACATTGTACAAACTTTCTCATATACGTACTAATGCATCGTTTAGTTATCTTTAGAAAATGAAAATCATATGAGCCTGTTTTTAGAAAATCCAATTTTTGTTAAAGTTGCCCAAGAATAAACTAGCCTTATATTCATTCGTTGGGAAAAATGAAATACGTAGTATTATTGAAGACGTATACTCAAGGAACTGTACGAAATTTGATCAAAATCGTTATAGCCGTTTCTGAGAAAATAGAATTATTGTTAAATTTGCCTAGAATAAACTAGCCTTATATCCATTTTTTGAGAAATATGAACTATACAGTAATATTGAAGACTTAAACTCAAGTGACTGTGCGAAATTTAATCAAAATCGTTAAGAGCCGTTTTCGAGAAAATTGGATTGTTGTTAAAAATGCGTAGAATAAACTACTCTTAATTATTGATCAATGTCAACCATTTCTATGTATACTCTGCTCAGCATGATAAAATGCCTAAGTACGAGATTTCATTCATTTTCGTTTGACCGTCTAGGCTCCAGCACCAGTAACAGACAGACAGCATTGCGAAAACCACTTTTTCGGATTCAGCGACACCTAAAAGGTGTATTTCCGTAAAAATCTAGGTCGAATTTTTTCGCGAAAACAATGCTTTCTCGATACTTCGTATGAGAAAGTAAAAACATTACACACAAATCTTACATTATATACAATACATATATTATTACGTAGCATACTTTAATTTATTAAAAGTGTTGGCTTGGCTGACAGACAGCGCCATTATGCGATAGTTTGAAATGTTTGATCGTCAGCTGACGAACGAAAGTCCGAATTCGGTGTACAAAAGGCGGTTTAGGGGCGAGAATTTACAATGTACGAAAGAGCGAATTGTACAAAAGTCGAATGTCCGGACGTCAAGGACTGCCTGTATCTTATTTCCAGCACATACATTTGTAAATCGGATCTAGGAAAATTCACTGACCACAATTCACCGACCACAATTCACCGACCACAATTCACCGATTCACAATTCACCAAAACCACAATTCACCGAATTGCAATTCACCGAATCACAATTCACCGAAAACTAAATTCACCGAACCACAATTCATCGAATGTATTATTCATCGAAATTTCCAATTCACTTTATGAAGATGGGGGAGAGCAGAAGTAATAAAAACGGAATGATGGCAACAATAATAAGTAACACTAAACCATTACCGTTTAAGGAGGAGTGGGTATGGGGAGGAAAGAAGGAAGATGAAATAGTATAACAAAATGAAATACGAGGATGTCCTTCCGTTGCAAATAACTCGTATATGAATAATAAATAAACAAATTACGCTCACGTGAGTTGGGGGAGGAGAGAGGGAAGGTTAAACATTTAAAAATGGAATACTGGCACCATAGGTGTCATTCGATTGCAAATAACTCATAGATGAATAATCTACTATAATATATTTTGAAGCGTGTGTTTGTGTATTTGTATGTTTGTTCATGGAACTCCTCCTAAACGATAAAAGCTAGAATAACCAAATTTGGTACGATTCTTCCTTACATGCAATGGAAGGACATCCATGATCCTCGTATTTCAGTTTGTTATACTATTCATCTTCCTTCTTTCCTCCCCATACCCACTCCTCCTTAAACGTTAATGGTTTAATGTTACTTAATATTGTTGCCAACATTCCGTTTATATTACTTCTGCTCTCCTCCATCTTTCTAAAGTGAATTGGAAATTTCGATGAATAATACATTAGATGAATTGTGGTTCGGTGAATTGTGATTCGGTGAACTGTGGTTTCGGTGAATTGTGGTTGGTGAATTGTGTTTTGGTGAATTGTGGTCGGCGAATTTTCCGTAAGCCTTGTAAATCTGCATTACTCACTCCAGGGCCTCAGGGCCTTTGCGCCTCGATCATCACTCACTCCCTCTTACTTCTGCTAGTAATTCAGTATATCTCTCTCTGCTACCATCATTTTCAGACATTCGCGGCTGACAGATTTCTTTAAGTCTCACCAAATTTCTCAAAAGACTAGGTTTTGTATTTATTTCCTTTCCATCTGACTTTTTATTCCATGTTTAGATCAGTAATATGATTGCTCTAAATGAAGTAGCACATAGACATAGAATGTGCTGTGTGCAATCCTCACTCCTTCTCTTCCTGCATCTTTCACCCTAACAAGTTGCAAGTGTAATAACCACCCTTCCATCTATCATCCCCTCATTAACCAAACTGCCAGCTCTTCCCCTCCCACTACAGTACACTTAATAAACTTGTTGAGTAACCTCTATTAGCCTGCATTAAGTTAGGAAAGACTATGACATAAATTAAAATGGAATAAATTCTTTCCACCATCCAACATGTTATCAATGACCTCATTCCTGGCAAGTTACTAATTTCTTTAAATTGTTACAATCAGATATCCCCGCCAATAATGTTTGAAAAAATAAACCCCAAAAATTTGTTTACTTACGAGCTGCAGTGATTAACAATGGGTGGACATCAAAAGTAATGAGAGGAATTGGAAGAAGCCTCAAGTAAAGTTTCAATGTACCAGCAATTACATTGATGTTGTCAAAAGAATCCGGGCTAACATCTGCTTGTTCGCCATCTTTAATAGAAAAAATTTGTCATTACAAACCAAATCATACAATACATAAAAGCATAAACAGCATAGTAGAAATGCTCACAGAGATATCTTTGAGAGCAAGAATTTCAAACCTTTATCGAGTGCCATTTTGAGGGCTTCAATCTCTTCTGCAAAGCCTGATACACGGTATATGCCCTCAGAATCAAGACCTCTCTGCTCAATCTCCTTAACACAGCATCGTACAACAAATGGAACAACAGGTTGGGACAACAAATTCTCAGAATACAATGCCACTTCCATTGCAAGGGCTGCAGAAAGCTCTAAACCAAATACGCCACGTGATAACCCAACAGCTGGCAAGCAATCATTAGGCACTTTCTCTGAACATCGAGAATGAGCACTAAATCCACAATCTGCAAGAAGAATAGAATGAAGAAATAATTAATAAAACTTTTTCTACCCATTGTTTATGAATAAGAATCATGTCATAAAACAAATGAAGCTTTACTTCAAAATAATTAGGTAATACAACTATAAAAATTAACCTTTCTCAGTTCATAAGAAAATCATCACTATACCGCTTGGTAGGTTTTAGTTACACACACCCTAAACTGCCCCATTCCGGTCTTTTCTCCTTGTCTTATAACTTTTCTTTCGATAAATCCAATACTCCTCTTCTATTTCCTTATTTACTACAATTTTTTCCCTCTAATGTATTCTTTCAACAGGTTGGGTCATATCAAAATCTGACTGACACATTTCTTAACCATGTCCCTTTCTACTCTAATTATACTCCTACCTTCTCCTACTGTATTTATATCTTCACATGTCTCTTTCACAATTACTTTAACATAAATATAAATAATGTAAGACAGAATGGGAAGACGTGACACACTCCTCTTCCTAGTGCCACCCCATAAGATTCTCCCCAACTACCCTTGCCCCTGCAGCCTTATCCATAAACACATTTTGGATTCAAAGCCTATCTCTTCATCTATTCAAATTTTTTCCCTCAATACTTCCATTAGCTTGAAGCATAAAATTCAATCAAATGCCATTTCAAAATCAGAAAGCAAGACTGTACAGATATACCTTGTCATTCGTTGTTTTGCATATTTGCCATTCCACTACTGTGACCAGTTTTGCCATTCGTGGTGTCGTGTTTCTCTTTTTTTCAATTAAAAATCACAGAGATGGCAATGCAAAGGGATACTTCCACTGTGTCCAATGCTCAGAATGAGCTGGGATGCACTGGAATGCCACTCCGGCTCATCATGCGCTGATGATACCGTTCCGTTTCATCAGACATACAGTCCCTTATAACAAGCATTCCGTTTCGTAAAAATTTCCATTCCACTACCAATATAAGCATTCCATTTCATAACATTTTCCATTTCGAGCACTGACTGTGCCATGCATCAATTTATAAATGGGGTTGCTATCCAGTACTTTCTCAGAAAGCCTACATTTGAAAGGAATTTCTCTTATTAAATCTGCCCAGAAAGCTATTAGCTCAATATTTATGGATAACAACCAAATAAAATTATAATCCCTTCCATGATTTTACGGCAACACATACAGGTATATCTTTTCTTTCTATATTTTCTTTATTTGTTTATATATCTTACTGTTACCACTAAGGTAAAATAAATTCTTGCTATGGTTCATTCTTGCAGATATAGGAACCAAGCCCCATTTTTTCCATTAACTTAATTACTTGCCAGTCACAGGGCTATACAGGAACATCGCCCTCCCAAATGGCAAAGTATTCAAGTTTGCTTCAACTGAAGTTCTCTAAACTATAGCAGTGGTGCCTAATCTGGATTCTGCAACATGTTGGGATGCTACAACTGATTCTCATGGGTACCACAAAAGACATTTAAAATAAATCAATTATTAAGAAATGCTGGTCTTTTGAGCAATAATTTTTGTTTCAGTAAACTGAAAAGGAGGCAGTATCACCAAATAAATGTCCAATGTTGTGATACCTGAATGTAAAAATATACGATCTTGTTTCAAGGTAAGGTGGACATAAAATTGTTAACTTTGAAGGAGTGCTGAGCCTAAAACATTACTTGTAACTATTACCCTATAAAATCACCACCCTTCTTGCAGTTATCATTTCAGAAAGATTTCAATTCTCCGTTATAATAACATGGGAATGAGTGATCAAGATAGAAACTCTAAATTTGGCAGGAATGCTCGATTCCATATTTTAAGGTGATGGCAAAAAAATCTAAAAACAGACCTGGGTTCAACTCCAAGGGAGGCATTTCCTTTTTGCATAAGGTAACACATAAAAATAAACTTTTTGACATGCAGACTTTCATTCTTTTTTAGGCTAAAATTAGAAAGAATTGTCCTACAATCTTCGGATATGAATCATTTTGAAGAAAACATTATAAAGTTTCTTATTGTGTTCATCTTGATCCACCTACAATTCAAAATTGCTCAATTTCAATGTTTAATTCACACAGTTTGAGAAAATCCTGCCATTTTAACAGGATGCTGCCTTGCCTACCAATTAAACTACAGGGTGTCCATAAAGTCGCCAGACTCAAAGTTTGACAATGTATTGTATCTATTGGAGAAACAGCATGAAATAGTGTTTTATGTTGAGACATTGTACAACTTTGTATTACATTTTGGAACCATGTATAGGGCGCGCAAACAATCAGTAACATATAGGAAAGGAGCAGATTGTGCATCAGTCAGAAATGAGGTTTCCACGGGAACAGAGGATTGCTTTACTGGAGGCGTACTTTCAATGCAAATCCTATCAGAGGTGTGTAGAGGTATGGCGGTGCAAATATCCCGATATTCCAACGCCAGGCAAAGCCGCACTCTACGAACTGGTACATCAGTTTCATGACACTGGTTCTGTGGGAGATAGGCTGCGAAGTGGCAGACCATCAGTAATCACTCCAGAATTCATCGGAGATATCCAGAGGCGATTGTTGCAGTCACCCCAGAAATCTGTTCGGCGTTTGTCTCAACAAGCTGGAGCTTCACGGGAATCCGTTCATAACACAATCAAACGTTTGAATTTACGTGCGTACCGAGTAAAAGTGGTGCAGGAGCTTAAGCTGCCGGACACAGAAAAGCACCTTCATTATTGCCGGTGGTTTAAGAATTTAATTCGAAACAATGTCGCCATTCTGGAGAAGACTTTCTTTACAGATGAGGCATGGTTCCATTTAAGTGAGTACATCAACTCTCAGAACACACGAGTTTGGGCTGCATAAAATCCCCAAGCTTTACATCAGGTCCCGCTGCATGCGCAGAAAGTCGGCGTTTGGTGTGCCGTATCTCGTCGGAGAGTTGTGGGTCCCCTGTTTTTCGAGTGCACGGTAGACGGTGCTGCATATAGAGATATTGTCCAACAGTTTGTGGCATTGCTGGAACCGGATGAACGTTACTGCTGGTTTCAGCAGGATGACGCAACGTGCAGCACTGCTAATGAAACCATGGACATGCTCAGACGCTTTTTTGATAATCGCATAATCTCTAAGAACCTCTGGCCACCACGCTCCCCAGATTTAACTTCACCTGATTTTTTTCTGTGGGGTTATTTAAAAGAAAGAGTTTATAAAGACAACCCCCGTACATTGGACGATCTGAAGCAGAACATCACGCAGACAATACACGCAATCACTCCCACAATGCTGAGACGCACGTCACGGAATATGTTTAAGCATGTGTAATTGTGCTTGCAGGAAAAAGGTGGACATTTCCAACACTTACTCTAAACAGCGTCCAATATACCAATAACTATGTAAAACACAACTAAAATGTATTTCGTGTGATTAAATTTTCAATAAAAAATTTTCAAACGTAGAGTCTGGTGACTTTTTGGTCACCCTGTATTAGACCTCAATATCATATTGTTATTTCAGTCATTATGGGTGAAAATGTGCTTTGAATGCTTTTAATACAAGAGACAGACAGACAAACGACTTTATTTAGGGCGAAATTGAGAGAGAGAGAAGGAAGGCGAGCGAAGTTATTTTCATTCATAAATTATTATATTGAATATACATTCATTCCCTTTTGTGGAAGAATATACGCAACTGTTTTAAGTTTAAGTTATATATGCTCATGTTGTCTGAAGTTATGTTGAATCAAAAATATTATTCTCACAAGGAGTCATGGATCACCGATTTCAACGAGCATGTGGCAGGGCGTGCTGTGCGTCGTAACTTGAAATGTTTCGAAGTGAGAAGGCACGCCTTTCAAGGGTTTGTGAATAATGCAGAAAAGAGTGTGTGCGGTGTATTATATGGGCCTACTACGAAGCCCTTTGCGCAAGAAGCCGCCGTAGCATCATGTTTAGTGACTCTGGCTCGCGTGCGGAGGATGTGGGTTTAGAGGTTATATACTGGCAGTTCTTTTTCATTTTCTATTCATTATTTTTTGTATTTCACAATTTTATAATCTTTATTTATATTCTGACATTCTATGCTATAAAAATGTTTTAATTTTGAATTTTGGAAATAATGATTAGGTACTTATCGTATTTCATGGAAAATTTACAAGGAATTGATACTTTTGCAATAACAGATGCAGTTTCACAGTTTTTATAAAAAATATGTTCTGCACATCACAATAAACACAATGATTCGTAAAATACTGTGGACAAAGAATTTTGAAGATTTTGGCTTGCATTCTGAAGATTACTTTATTAAACATATAATAAGAACTGTGTGTATAATTTTGTTGTTAATTTGCCAGATTTTGAATAAGTTACAACTACATGCCCAGCTCTTCTACTACCGTGTCAACTTTTTTTTGGGCAATAGGGCCAAATTTATTAGAAGTTTCTTGAAAGCATAGAAATACTTTTGGCAATAATTTTCCTGACAACGTAAGCGCATATTGCGCAGTGTAAGTATGAGATATTTTATTGAGGCTATTTGTTTTACTGAATACCATTTGGATCCTATGTGTGTCAGCGTCCTGTCAATTGTAGATTGGTATTGGCACCGTCTGGTCAGTATTAATGATTAAATTTGGGTCAAAGTGTGGAACCAGCACTTTAACTTGGTTTTACACCATTATCTTCATAATTAAAAATGGGTTTCATTCATCTTGTTAGAGCCATTGTTCAAAATTCCTTCTCCATGGTATTTTACGAATCATTGTGTTTATTGTGATGTGCAGAACATATTTTTTATAAAAATTGTGAAACTGCATCTGTTATTGCAAAAGTATCAGTTCCTTGTAAATTTTCCATGAAATACGATAAGTACCTAATCGTTATTTCCAAAATTCAAAATTAAAACATTTTTATATCATAGAATGTCAGAATATAAATAATGATTATAAAATCATGAAATACAAAAAATAATGAATAGAAAATGAAAAAGAACAGCCAGTATATAACCTCTAAACCCACATCCTTCGCACGCGAGTCAGAGTCACTAAACACTACGCTACGGCGCGGCGGCTTCTGGTGCAAGTGGTTTTGTAGTAGGCCCATATAATACGCCGCACACACTCTTTTCTGCATTATTCACAAACCCTTGAAAGGCGCACCTTCTCACTTCGTAATATTTCAAGCTACGACGCACAGCACGTCCTGCCACATGCTCGTTGAAATCGGTGATCCATGATGCGTATGGACTCCTTGTCAGTAAAAAGTTCATCAGTCAGATAAAACGTAAATTTTTCATTACGCATTTGTCCTGCATTGCAACAATTATTCCAAATTTATTAAATTCTATATGCCATAATTATTCCTCATGCGTGTAAAAAATGCATTATTAATAAGTTATAAGACAAAAAAGATAAAAATAAAATTAATTAAAAAAACCATTTTTAGTGTATACACACTTTTTCTTAAAACTGCACTCAAAAGTAAGAAATAATTTTTTCCTGGACAAAAAATATTATTCAAAAATTTGTATGCTTCATAAAAGTGGGTGGCTTTCTTCTCTTCTAATTCTTATATTTCATCTTCTTCATAAATTAGTTCTTATTGTTGGCCACTTACTTAACATATACTCATATTAACGCCACCCACTTTTACGAAGCATACAAATTTTTTAATATATTTTTTGTACAGGAAAAAATTATTTTCTACCTTTGAGTGCAGTTTTAAGTAAAAGTGTGTATACACTAAATAAAATTTTTTTAACTTAATTTTATTTAAATTTATAATATCATAACATAATACTAACCTTCACACTTGACTCCTTGAGCAGTGAAACCCCAAAGGAAATTCCCACAGAATTCACACCAATTGAGCCCCTTAAAAGTATGCACCTTGAAAGTGTGAGGCTTTTCGTAATGCATAGACTGATTTGGTACAAAAACAGGTATATCAGTTGGGATACTGCTTGAGGATGCACTTGATTCCCGAGGCACTTTAGCTGCAGGACTTGATAATGATTCCCCATTAGATGTGGGATTTAAAGTACTATTTTTGATATGATCTAGATGTGACAACAATGCCCTTCGCTTGAGCCGGTTAAGAGTCATGTAAGGACTTCCCTCGTACGATGAGATTGCACTCATCGTTCGAAGGTATGGGCCTGCTCGAGACTCGAGATGAAGGGTGACCAACCCATCTGCAGCAAGAGCAGCAACAGAGGGAAAACACTTGGACGAGGCAGGCATAATACCATCCCCTCCAACTACCCGATGGTGACAGCCATCATAGTGAAGTCTGTAATGTCGCACCTTGCCGTCATACCTAATCAAGATCATAAACAAAAATTTTTAAAAAAGACCGACAGAAGTTATGAATTTTCACAATACAACAAATCTGAAATATCACTTCAATTACTTATTCATTAATGGAAATTTTGTTGGATTAGTTCATTAAGAAAATACACAGATAAACCTAGAAATGTGAACTTTTAGATACTACAAAGTTGCTGCTTCAACTTAATCTTCCATGCCAATTATTCAAATGCTCAATTATTCAGAAATGTAAAATCATATCTATCACTGAACAACTTAGATAAGAGTGAAATTTTTGTTGCAACTGATACTAATAATTAATCAGACTGGTATGCCTGCCTTCTAACCCAAAGGTCACGGGTTTGAATCCCACTTCAGGCATGGATGTTGTGATTCGTCTTGGGGTTTTTTCCTCTACCTGCAGCCAAGTCTTTGGCTTTACAGGGAATGCATCATTTTAAAAAAATTAGCAAATGATGACACAATGAGATTTTTCAATAAATAGATATTTCAAGAAAATAATGTGGTGATCTTCACTATATGTACAACAGAAATATTTCACTTTTAATTTTTTAAATAACTACTCATTTGTCCTAAATTAGTGGTGTAACAATTAATGTACAGGCAGTCCTCAACTTACGACGCTTTGAACTTACAACATTTACTAATTAAGGAACGTGCTCTGGACTTAAGGCACCGCTCCACAGTTATGGCACTCGGCCGGTCAGCCAAGCCAAAACGACGTTTAACACCTTAAGGTCAATTCAGACTAAAATGTATACAGCAAGTAACGACATGCCACACAAAATGTGTTACAATGTAATTTAACGTGATTTCACATGAAAACCTGTCAAGTCAATGTCTTCTTAAATATAAGTTACTAGATTTCGGACAAAAAAGGACATTCAGAGTGATTCCGTCTGTGATTAAAACTTACAGAGATAGAAGGGTTAAATCCATGGAAAACAAAATATTTTAGAGGGGCAGTCCTCGACTTACGAGTCTATGTTACGATGCTAAAGTAGACGAGACGTAAGTTGGCCTCTAAGGAAGTAAAGGGTGGGAGCATTATAAGTGTACTTTTCAGGCTTGGGCCTATCAGAGCCTTGCAATGTTGCCATACTGTGCCTTAGTAGCATCACTTCGTATATAACAGGCGTGAATTGTAAGCATAAATCCGACAACGTAGCTACCCCTCTATTTTGTGGGCGTAAACATCTGGGAGGCCAACATTTCTCGTGAAGTATAGTGTGGTTATGAAAAGCTGCATATTCTTTGCATTATTTTGTTTAACTTTATTTGCCATTAAAAATGTCCGGTAATAGAATTTCAAGTGCTGGAGATGTTTGTGGTTCTAAGAAGTGTCGAACCATAACAATGGAAATGTAGATTGACGTAATTAAGCGCTCTGAAAAAGGTGAGATGCCTGCCAACAACGGTTGGGCCTTGGATATCCCTTTTATGTTTGTGGTGACAATCACCTAAAACGGCAACATTATAATCTTCCATTTTTATAAGAACATACTTTATTCGTTAAGTAATTTTTTCTTCTTTATACTTTTAAATGATTTTTTTTACAAGTCATTGTTGTATTCCGATTAGAATAAAAAGATGTCTAATCTTTAATAAGTTACATTTATGTTTATCTTTGCTTGAGTAAAGTATTACGGGTCATTTTATAAAAATATATTATCTGGCCATTGGGACAGGAAAGTAACCCTAATTTTTAGCATTGCTCTTATGAGAAAATGTGCTTCGACTTACGACATGACTTTCAGGAACCAATTGTGTCCTGAGAGGACTGCCTGTATCATGAAATGTGTGAAAGACGGGGGAAAAGGTGGATTCTGGGAGGAGATCAAATTACATACATTGTTTGCATTTCATGGAATTAAGTATAAGTATGTCTTCTTGAATAAATCTTTGCATGTTAAAATTTTCATTGAATTTATTTCCGCAATCATAACTTTTTTAAACCTGCACATATCAAAAACTCATTTTAAATGAAACTTATTTGAAATATAGCGCTGAATTTGTTTCATAGCATAAAGAAGGTTATTATCCTTCACAAGGAAAAATGGTATGTAGTACAGGCGACTCCTGAGATTCGACCGTTCAAGATGCGACCAACTCGAGAATTCGACCGGTCGAATTGACCCAGCCGATTGATCGGTCGAATTAGAAACTAGTTTACGCGAAGTTATTTTTGGCCCGCCCGACCATGAGAGGTTTAGCTTCAGTCTAGACATCGTTATTTCTGCTCTAATTGTTTGAATTTGTGCTGATTCGACATTCGATTGTTCGAGATTTGACCATGTTTTCAGGAACACATCCCTGTCGAATCTTGGGAGTCGCCTGTATATCACTTTAGCTTACTTGTACATAATCAAGAGCTTAAAATTGGGAAATCTTAAAGATAATTTAAGAACAGAATCTACAATGTTTTAATTAAAAATGCTTTCTACACGATTCCTGAGTATGTGGATTTTATTAAAACCTAATGTTTTATAAGTGTTAAAAGGGGTGTGCTGCAATGGTTTGGGCATGTGAAGAGAATGGATGAGAACCGGGTGACTAAATTGACATATGATGGTAGAGTATGCGGATCAAGAGGAAGAGGAAGACCAAGAAAAAGCTGGCTGAATGTGGTGGAGGAGACTCTCAAGAAAAGAGAGATCAGAAGTTTAAGGAATGGAAGACGATGTATGAAATGATGCATGGATGTGTTTGAAGCAAAAGATGTAAGGATAGAAAGGTGTAGAGAAATATTGTGAATGGTAGAGGCAATTAGCTTGCTTACCCTGTAAGGGAACAGCGTGATTGGCATGTATGTATGTATGATTGTCTTTATCTGAAATCTCCTGCAGATTGTTATATGCATTATACATACAATATCTATGGAATAAATGAAATTATCATCATTATTATAAATTCAAAAATTGGATGATGAGAAAATGAAATATTGTGTCCTCTCTCTAAATTTTTAATTTTCATTTATTTTTCATTGTAAAATTTTAAACACTTTTTGCAAATTCAAATTATAGATAACCAAAATGGTACATTATGATAAAATATATTTTAAGACTGAATTTATTTAACAAAACTAGGGTATTCAGAAAATGGAGTTTTACAATCTTTTAACCTGTCAAAATTTTCGCCGAACTTATCCATTTTAATTCCTTGAGACGTTTCATTTTCTATAATAAGAATTGATATTTTTTTGCATTTTTCTCCCTTAAAATATTATATAGGGTTCTTTACAACCACCTTGAGCTGGCCCTGAGTTTGGCAATATATGAACAAGTAAGATATCTTGCTAATGAAAAATGTGGTAGCACGTTTTCTTAAAAAATTTCATGGTGTAATATTATATCGTTCACAATTTTATTAAGGGAAAATAAAATTTTAAAATATCTGAGACTGCAAGTGATATTAAAAGATGTACCGAAAATATATTACCTGAGAGATAAAGTGAAAGTTTTTGAACCTAAAGATTCAGAAGAATGGCTAAGACTCTCTCTAACAAGGAATGCTCCATCCTCATCAAGGAGACTAGATGCCTCTGCATGACCGATAGGTCCATGAAATTCACTTCCATACGGAGGTGGTGTAGGATATGGTAAAGAACGTGAGCAAAGTATTGCCTTCGGTCTTGGGGCTTCCTGCTGAAGTTTGTAAACTATATTGGACGAAAATAAGAAAATTTATTCATATTCACATTTCACTTTTGTACATATAATACTTGGACGAAAATACGAAAATTTATTCATATTTACATTTCACTTCTGTACATATAGTACTATCTACAAGCTACATTAGACATTAAACATTGATAATACATAAATACCGATATAATGGTGATACACACACAAATCAATGCAGCCATCGCTGGTTATTTAGGTACCGAGATTAACAAGCAAAAAAATTAAATGGCATTATTCCAAAGGAAAAAGTATTAATAGAATTATACTTATTACAAAATGCCATTATTCCCCGAAATAGTATCGGTGGCGACTGATTTACATGAGCATTTGAAATATAAAGTATCTTATTAATTGCAACACAAAAATTTAAAACTTGACTCAAAATATGGATAACATCTGTGGATGTTATCCATATCCACATATTTTAGTAATCCTGAATTCTGAATTTCGTAAAATATTATAAATTATTCTATGGAACTACGTAATTTGTGCTTTGAATTGATATTATACTCACGGTCTGGTTTCCAAACAGGCAGAACTGGAGATCCAGCATCAAGTGGGGATTTTGCTGCAAGAAATTAAAATATAAACAAAGTTTTTCAATCGCAGAGCCATTTAACAACAATGGCAAATGATTTAAATGCAAAGTCTGTATACCTTTCTCGCTTGATTTACACTTTAATTCTTCACCCCACCATGCTTCTGTCTCTGGAGTTGAACGGTTTATTCTCATAATATCATTGCAATCATTGACACGTCCTTTACAATTAGAACACATACCGATTTGAACGCTAAATTGATACGCATAAGAAGGAAGTGAAAATTTTTATTCGGTCAACTTGCATGACAATGCCAAAGTAGAAGTCTAATAATTCTCAATTTAGAACGAAATCACATAGCATTTAATGAAAAGAACTTTTCGATCTAGTCGCCTTACAAAAACATGGCTGCAGGCGATGTGACGATGTCAAGAAATCGAAATAGGATGTCAATTGTCTTTCTGTAATGGCGCGATACACAAATTGTCTTTATTCATTTATCTTGATTGTTATTTGACGATCATATGATGATCAGTTTCGTTTATCCTTTATAATAAATAAAAATATTCAAATAATATAAACTTGATATCTTTGTTTTCATTCATCGTAATTTGTGGGTTTAAAACGTAAGGATAAAGTGTTAGCCTATGAACTAAACGAAATCCAAAGAAAGGCAATTCAGGAACTCTAGGATAAATTTCAGTGGAGCATTCACAGATCTAAGAATATTATTTATTGTATAAATGGTCATGGTGCACTAAATGCTTGGAAGTAGCAGTCATCAGTGTGTGGTTCACGGACTACTGTGATGATACTGTGATCAACTTGATATTGCTGTTCGCGGAAGCTAACAAAATTCAGTAAAAAAACTGGTTTAAATCCGTTCTACGGAGAATGTTTCGCAGGTCCTCAGAATCCCCTCTCCCGCCTAGGAAGAGGGTAAAGAAGGGCACACCATTGTTTTGCAATCATTACAGCAATTTAATTTTAAAGAATATTCTTGTGACCATAAGCTAAATCATATCATTTGACTTACAACATCTACTGTTCCACATTCACATTTCAAATAATTTTCAAGTTAATCAAGAAAAACTTTTTACAACAAGTTGTCATCACTCAAGATGAGTATAAAAACGTTTATATTACAATCAAAACTTCCAAAAGAATTTACCATATTTTTGTGAGAGAAAAGGTAATGCATGCTACTGTGGATATATGCGACTAATTTCACAAATAAAGACCAATAAAAATACAAGATAAATAAGCAAACAAAACCATCTTAAGTTTAATATATTTCCAAAAACGTGCAAGCAGTACCAAATGTCCTACTAAGATGAGTATATTAAACTAAACTGATTTCTTAAAATAAGGTCATGACTTATCTAAGCAGTTTAATTGCGGGATATGTATAAATACTATCAATTTTGGTTAAACAGCTGATTCAAGATGGCGATCAAGCACACCGGAAAATAATACCGTGAACTTAGCTTTTTGCCATTCACCTGGAATTTTAGGTTTTAATGTTATGTTTGGCGTATAAGTTGATTCTTAATTTTAGGAAGACATTTAAAGCTTCAAATGTCAACATATGTAGCGATAATCTCTTATTTCCTGCTATATGTTTTGTCTTGACGAACACACTTCACATATAGGATTATTTTAGGTTTAAAATTAATATGATGTTAACATTTACTCTAATATTTAGTTGACACTATCTTCTATATTTTTGCTTATAATAACAATACATTTACTTACAATAAGTTCATGCGTTTATGTCTGTGGTCTATTATATACATTTATACTTTTAAATATACCGCAATTGTGTAGTCATTCTTATTTTTAAATGGCTGTCTCTCAGTCGTGTATTTAGTTTAGTTAAAAAATAAAAGACTTCAAGTCAACGCTAGAAGAAGAAAACATTCATTTTAAAAGGATTTTTGGAGTAGCTGTAATAATTAACGGAATTTCCTTTACGCGCACAAAATTTGCTAACATTTGCCTATGAGGAATACATTTTTGTTTCCATCAGCTCCCATGAATAACGAACATATGATCTGTCAGATGAGCGCATTACTAATTTCTCTGTCTAATAATTTATTCAAGTTCATCCGCATTGCATGAATTGTCAATTTTTGAAATGAACGCGGTCATATCTTTGTGTCATTTCTGTGAGCTTCATGGACCTAGTATTGTTATGTCAACACAAGTTTTTCATGAGACAACTCAACTGCCTGCTGGAATGAGAGGTGTTTCTGGAAGTGAACCTAAGCAGTTTTACGGTGATCCAGAATGTTTAGGTGAAGGTGAAAAGCTCCGCGAAGAAGATGAATCAGGTTCTTGCAGAGTAGGTTGAAATCATATTAAAAGTATATACTCCCTGATGGAATTTTATGTTAGATGGATAATGTTTCAGAATTTTAAATTTCCATCTCGGCATCTACGGATATATTATATAGTTTTATATGTTGAATGTGTGATTTTTCTTATATCGTACTATGTTTTCAAGGCTTGCCATTCTTTAGACAACTCTCAATTGGTTGGAAAGGACATTAACAACAAATGGATCATTTTAAATACCGCAGAAGATCTAGGAAAAGATAATTTGCGAAAAAAGAGGGGCGGAGTGTGTTATATGAGCAATGATCATAAAAGAAGAGTTACCTACATTACACGACGAGCACCTTCTCACTCACGTCTTCGAAGACTTCTAAGGCAAGCATGCGTGCTTAGTCTAAGCTGTGAGGTGAGTTTATTGAATTATATGACTTTTATGAGCTTGATTTGAATGAAACATCAAAACAGTATTTTCTGCTGTGTCAAATGCTACCTTTTATGACGAAAGGAGAAAAAATTTAATCTTCATGAATATTGGCCAATTCCTCCAAGTCAGTCCTCAACTGATAGTTGATATCTCAAAGCACAGCTCTTTTGTGATACTTCATTCATTTCTGTTAAAAACTAACAGAAAACATTTGAGAGTACTGTTCTATTATACCACCTGCAGTAAATCTTTAACGTAAAATAATACAATTAAATGAAACTAGATTAAAATATTGAATATAACTTTCATACAACTGTTGTGCTTGTCAAATATTTTGGACACCCTCCCCCTTGAGAGAATCCTTTGTGCGCTACTGTGTGTATTATACTTTGTCTAGAATATAATTTATAAGGTCACTAAGGAAATGTTAAATATCCTTCCCATGACTGATTGGCCGGTCTCTACATTTACAAACCCAATCTCCGGACAACGTGGAGGGTTTCCTTGGTTATGGGCGAGGCGAAGGGCGCGGTAGCGCCCAGAGACGACTACCCGTTACAACAAAGTGAGCCGAAGGCTCGTCAATATATCCTTTCAATGTTATATCCTCTTTGACTGTTGCGCCGAAAATGGAAGGATATATTGACGAGCCTTCGGCTCGCTTTGTTTTAATGGGTAGTCATCTCCGGGCACTACCGTGCCCTTTGCGTCGCCCGGAACCAAAGAAACCCTCCATGTTGTCCGGAGATTGGGTTTGTAAATGTTGAAACTGGCCAATCTTCTTCACTATTTGGTAATGGTGGATATATTACACATTGATCTAATATAATTGATTTCACTACTACGGGTGGTATAATAGAACAGCTACTGCGGGTGGTATAATAGCACAGTTGCGGGTGGTGTAATAGAACAGTAGCCATTTGAGCTATGGAATTTAAATGCCCCTTTTCTCATCTGCTGATTTATTTATTTATTTACAATATATACCTGCAAGTAACTCTTTTACATAAAAATATTTGGTGCATGTTACATTACAATATCTACAAATGCCATATTTAGACTTTAAAATAACAATCATAAAATGAACACTAGAAACATATACATTATCTAACCATATTGCCCTCATATACATTACATAAAAATCTCCAAAAGAAGACCATTAGCACTAATAACAAATGATTTAACTAGGTTACATTTGATAATACATGTAAAACATTGAACATATTATAAGCATATAAAACATCTGATTTAAATAATAACATTTGTATGAGCAAAGTTGTAGAAAATTAGACTACCCTATAATTACAAAATGATACAAAAAATAAAATAAAAAATACATAACAACGAATAAGATACAATAAAATACTACAATGGTATTTTGGTGCAACAAATATAAAGAAATACTAATTATAAACTATTAGTAAGTTATAAATTTTCATAATCAACCTCTGTTAATTCTTTCTTGAAAATATATAAAGTCATGTTGAAGAAATCAATATTCTCAGGTAAATATTTTGCTAGCCTTAGTAGACGAGCCATGGAACTAAAATATGTGTAATTGTTTTTATAATACTGCTTGCTAAATAGCTGCTTTGCATGAGTATTTGTTGCAGGAACATGAAAATTTACTAAAGTCAACAATTATGGTGAATCTATTAGATTTTTTAAAAAGTTTAAATTGGAAAAGAATTTAGCTTTATTATGCCTGAATTCAAGATTTTGAAGTTTTAGTTTTGTTAGCAGACTGCTATAAGGAATACTGTTCACTTCAAGACTTGCTGTATATTCCAGCATATAAGTCGACCTTTGAAGCCTAAAAATATTTTCCTAAAGCTTAGAGTCGACTTATACGCCGAACATAAAATGCGAACCTTAAATTACAGATGAATACCATCGATATTTACAAAGACCGTTGATCTTTCATTGGAGGTGATCGCTATTTTGAATCGGCTGTTCCAGTGTTTACATTTTATGACATTTATTTTAGAAGATTTATAATAATTAATTTTAATACTGTAGTTACTCATGTAATCCGCATCCTCAGGTACCATGCGCACCCCAGTTTTGGACCAGTTCAAGGAGAAAAAAATAAATTCGTGCTTTAATAAGTTGACGACTATGGTGGCGGAAAATTAGAAAAAAATCAAAAAAGTGTGGGGATTCCCCATAGGTGTGTTCTCTCCATGGTTTCCTCTAAGCTGCATGACTGCGTGGCCACACAGCAGTTTTTGAAGTGCGGTGCACTAAATTTTTTAAGCACCCAGTATTGTGTGTATCTTAGAATATATCGGAGCGGCCGCGTCAACCCCGGTGCGCATCCACACACTAGTGTCATGTAGGTATGCATAGCACTATTCATTCCGCCCATGGATGAAAAAAATTAGAGGGAACTATGGTTCTCTCCTGGGTTAAAGGAGCATCAGCGGCTCACGATGAATTCGGCGAATACAGATACCAGATGCCAACTACCGTATATACTCGTGTATATGCCGACTCCATATATAGTACGACCCCTGATTTTTTGGTGAACAAACCTGATTTTTTCATATATCTCGTTTATAGTTCGACCCCAGCTTTCCACCATGGTCGATATATTTCGTTTCGATAGCTCGATGGTTACGAGCGAGATATATCGAACAACCTTGATTTTCCACACCATCATAGAATAGACCGTAAATGTCGTAAATATTATTTCTTGCGAGTACACTAAAATTCGGATAAGTATCTTACTCCTAAAACATTTAATAAAAAGTGATATGAATCATGATTGCACAAGATGAAATAAAATCGTTTCAATTCTAGTACGTCTTGATTACGTTCCGCATACGTAATGGTTCCACTCGCTCATCTATTTAATAGGTAGGGATAATGGATAAAAAGAAATTACTTTGTAATATTCCACAGGTTAGCCTACCAACAGAATGCGTGCGGGTGGCATAACTTCACCGAAAATGCCCGTGAAGATACATGAATTTTAAATCCTCAGATGCATTACTCGTGTATAGTACGATCCCCAATTTTTGCAATAAAAATTTGGTCGTAAAAACTCGTACTATACATGAGTATATACGGTAATTCTGGCAAAAAGTGTAGACAGAAACTGATAGTAAATTTTAATGACAGAACTGCTTTTTTAGAGTAACAATAATAAACTTAAAACTCAATTAAAAGGTACAGCTTTAATATTATAAAAATATTACATCATCTCAATGTTGAAGATGCACCGACAGCAGTATAAACTGCGCATTTAAACCCTAAACGTTTCTTGGTCATGTAGATACGCGTTAACTTCATAGAATTCTTCGTCTTTTGTGAGTATAAACGTAGATGTTGCAGTAAATTTACTATCGAAAATCGTAATTTTTAAAACTTGGCCAGAAATCTTCATGTATGACCGACATTTTGGGGAAAAAGGTGTGCAGGGTATAATACATTTGCGGTATTTTTATTGAATTTCATCACCGTAGAGATCAATAATGATCACTAGGTATAGTTAATTTTGATAGTATCATTAGCCGTTGACATCAATCGAATTATAGGAAACTTTATTTAGTAGGCCAAGCTCTCTGAGAATAACAGTTTATTATTGGTTGAAATTAAAATATCTGTCACATAGAATGCTCAAGAAGAATAGCATGGACTCTAAACAGTATTTATGTATATTTTTATTATTATGTTTATTTCTGTTTTGTTAAAACTTGGATTGTACATGACTTTGATTTTGTCTGAAAATGGTTTCATGAGAAGTATTTTTAAGTGAAAAAGTGGGGGTCGACTTATACAGCAAACATATGCCTAATCATGTATTTTCAATCAAAAATGCAGGGGTCGACTTATACACCAGGTTGACTTATATGCCGGATTATATGGTAGTTTGCGGGCAGTGACCCTCATAAAACGTTTTTGTACTCTCTCAATTCTATTTATATATGTATTATAGTAAGGTGACCACACAGTTGAACAATATTCTAAAATAGGATGGACTAGAGAGCAAAATAATACCTTTAAAGTAAAAACATTGGACATAATTTTTGAAAATCTAATAGAATCCTGACATCTTGTTTGTTTTTTCTAATAGTACATACATACTTCACATGGAAATCAGAACAAAGTTGTGCATCCATTATAAGGCCTAAATCCTTTAATTCGTGGGTTCTGGTTAGTAACTGACCACTAATAAAATAATTAAAATTAATGGGGGCAATGGTACATTATAATATGACATTTGTTCACATTAAGTACCATTGTATTTTCTTGACATCAGTTTGTAATTACATTAAGGGTGACCTGAAGAGAATCACAGTCATTTAATTCAGAAATTGCTGTAAAAATTTTAACATCATTTGCAAACATTGTCTTATTGAGCCCAGTGAGTAGGTTAGATCATTTATGAATAATAAAAGTATATATAAAAACAACTTTTTAAATTAATAACTGTTAGGAAGTGTATGGAGCAAAGATGAAACACCAACCCAATACGACAGTATGATTCAATGATTTGACTTTCAATTAAAAATTTTCTTCGTCTCCAAACATTTTAATTTATTTTTCACTAGCACATAAACAGCACTTTATGGCCTTTGTAATGAGCGTAATAACAATAACATAGACAAATGCATACAATCATGCCCTCGGCAGGATTCGAACCCACGGCCCTAGCATTAGGAGCTAGACACGTTAACCACCCCTCTACCAAGGCCGGCAAATTCTTCATGAGTAGAATTTATTTTTAAGGGTGTATAGGAGAATGTAGTTCAGTTTGTGGCCATTGCTATTTGCGGTGCCACAGTCAAGAGAAGCCATTTCCATCAACACTTTTAAGAAATCCATATTTTACTCTTCCTTGTCCTTATGTGATCTGTAAGGTATTGAGTAATAAATTTAGTCGGATAAAGGATAACATTTGCAACAATAAAGTCTGCAATAGCATATAATTATGACTTATAGTTTAGGAGATAAAAATTCGAGAAGGTCCCGCCCATGTTATCCTATTGGGAGAATTAAACATCTCTGGAATTGAACTCAGGTCATTATTTTGCATGGGGATTTCACGTAAGAGTCTTTATGTGTGACACCCTTTAAAATTGAAAGAATGGCTTAAATACATGCAGCCATTCTCGAGTTATAAGACATTATTTGTGGCATCTTAAAATTTACCGACATATATCACAGTAAGTTAATATAAAAGTTGTTAAAATATAGGAAAGGACCTAAATGATATCCTTGTGGAACCCCAGATTTCATGAAGAAAGACAGATCAGGTAGATCCAAGGATGGATCTATAATCCATTCCAAATGTGTTTGCCATGACATCACCACTGCTGTTCCCGTGTTTTTAGCCATCTGCTCACGTGCCTAGGGCAATCTGTTCATGTGCTCTGACTCGAGCTCCCTGCACAATGGCTTTCTGTGCATGCTCCTTTTTCCCCTCCACTCCTCCCAGTAACCAGTCGTCTTATGACAGTGCTCTCGAGCATACCGTGAACTATTCAATACCTGTTTTTTTTGTTATTGCTTGTTAATTATTGCTATTACTGATTTGTTAATGTTGTAATATTTGTTGTTATTATCATGTTATCGTTATCGAGAGATGGATACACCAAGCACCAGTGTTCTTTCACAAGTGAGGAAGAAAAAGAGGCGCCAGGTTATTCATGGTGGACAGAAAACGTGTTTAATTAATTTGTATAAAAGCCTTACCCACAAAATGCCAGATGTGTAGAGTTGGCATTGCTACCCAGATTGCTTAGGAGAGAAGATTTTCAATTAAAAGTCTTTTGAGTATCATCAAGGATTACTTGAGTACGGGAACAGTTTCTTCCCCAAAGAAACTGAAAACAAGATCAAAAGCTGTTTTTAAAGCAGTGGATGAATTCACAAAATGTGACATAAGAAGAAAAGTGCACGAGTTTTTTTTCCGAAATGAAATACCGACATTAGATGTGATATTGCAGGAAGCCAATGAGGATAATTATCTTCCAGACTTTAAAAGAATGACATTTTATCATATCATTAGAAGGTTAAATTTCAGATTCAAAAAGAGAAATCACGAAAGTATGCTCATCGATAGGGATGGCATAACACTGTGGAGACGAAGGTATTTACACGAGATTAAAAAATACCGGGCTGAGGGACGTAAAATATTCTACCTTGATGAAACTTGGGTAAATGCAGGACATACAAAAGCCAAGGTTTGGACAGACAAAATGGTGCAGAGTAGAAGGGATGCTCATTGATAGGTCTTTTGACAGGACTGTCACAGCCTTCAGGTAAAGGAAAAAGACTTATCATTGTTCACATTGGAAGTGAAGGTGAATTAGTTGAGGTTGAATCAAAAAGTTTGGTAGAATACCACAAGGAAATGAATGGGGATGCCATCAAAGATTGGTTCGGAAAAATTTTGCCGAAATTACTGGAAAATTCCGTGGTTGTGATGGACAGTGCTCCATACCACAGTATGAAGAGTGAGAAAATACCCACTTTGAGGAGCACAAAAATACAGATTGAGAGATGGCTTCAAAGCAAAGAAATATTTGAAGTACAAAACATGATTGATGCAATTTATGGAAACAATGAGTGCAGTGCCACTGATTTTATCAATGTTGATAGAGAGGTTTTCACTGAATTGGATGAGATAGACATTAACAATTTGATGGAAAAAATTATTGAGATAAAAAATGACGAAGTGTCTGCTGAAATTGCTTCGTCTGACACTGATGAGGACAGTGATTATATCCCAACTAAATCCAATGCAATGAGGAGTTTGGAAGTTTTAAAAAGTTTTGCTAAAACAGAGGGAGACAATTTTTTTTTTTAAAGGTTGACAATGTAAAATTGTATTTCATGAAAAATTTCCATTGTAAGAAAAAATTTAAGCAGCTTACCATGAATGATTTTCTTAAACAATAAACCATATAATATGAGAATGTACTGATTTGAAGTGTTGGATGTGTTTTATGTTGAATTTGTATTTAACTAATTCCATTTATAAGAGGTTATTTGTAACTCATCTTAATGCATTTATTGGTATGATCAATAATAAATTTATGTTATGTTTGCAAGTACGTATATTAAAATACAGAAAGATGTAAGTCAGATTTTAAATAACGAATAAATGTTTTACTTTATCTATGTATATTATTTTCATAAAATGGTAACTCGTGCGTAGCGGAAATCCTGCGGAAGGTGGAAAAAAGTGTCGGTCCCTTGGGATTCTGCCTTTGAGAGGTTTTACTGTACAAGAAAAGAAGATAGTAAGTAAGTAAATTATGAATTTCATGTAAATGAAGAATCACAAGAACAACGAGATGCACATTTAGTTAAGCTGGTGGAAAATCAGTCATGATGTTTGGCAACAGAAACCGAAGGTGAGCGTGGTAAACGTCTAAATCAGTTAAGTTTAAATTGTTCCCCACATCTTAGCTATAAAATTCTTACCTACAAATATAGTATAGTAATACAGGTGACTCCTGAGATTCGACCAACTCGAGAATTCGACTGGTCGAAGTCTACTTATTCGACCCAGCCGATCGGTCGGTTGAATTAGGAACTAGTTTACGCGAAGTAATTTTCAGCCTCCCCAACCACGCGAGGTTTAGTTTCAGTCTAGACATCGTTATTTCTGCTCTAATTGTTTGAATTTATGCTGATTTTACTCGTTTTTAGGTGCGTTCGACATTTGACTGCGTTTTCAGGAATGCATCCCGGTCGAATCTCGGGAGTCGCCTGTACTAGATAAAAAACTAGAAATAAGGACCTTTTAAATATAGAGCATTGTAGACTCTCTCTATTTGCAAAGTGTCCTGAATTTGCTGGAAAAATGCTGTTTAATGACCTTCCAAAGCAAATGAGAACATCGGTAGACAATACAAAAAGTTCCAAGGAGATCTTAAAGAGTTATTTACAGGGGCTGTATATTACTCCATTGAAGAGTACATACATGGAAAGAAGAAAATTGTGATTATGGTATGATGGGTTTTGATGTGATTTTAGTGATGTAATTGATTGTGGTGTGGCTTTGTAATGGTCTGATTGACGATGTCATTGAGATGTGTATGGAGAGAGGAGGGTTCTAAATGATTGTTATATGATGGCTTGTGATGTAGTTTAAGTGATGTGACTGATTGTGATGTGACTGGTGATGGTCGGACTGACAATGCCCATACAATTGTACAAATTGTCCATGGCAAATAAATAATAATAATTATTATTTGTTTCACGGCCGACACCCACAAATTCGCCGATCAAATTTGTTGTGTTTACAAGAAATATTGTTATGAATTCTAGTTAAGAAACCTTTCTATTTAACCTAAATAATATGAACTTTTGAAATTGTTTGGATTTTTCTTAAACATCATCTCTGTACAATTTTACTAACAGTTTTCTGATAGGCTTTAAAAATACAGAGGAAATTTCCTGTGAGTAGAAGTATTTCATCACAAATATGAGCACTGCATCCTATGTCAACTTTAGTTCCACAGTGGAAAATTCTTACGAATTTTATTAAAATTTTGAATTTTAATGACCTATCAACTTGTATTTTTAGTGAATTGTTAAAAGAATTGTGCATAAATTAATAAGAATTCACATGCAGAATCAATGGACAATTTTTTTAACATGAGATGAATGTATTTTTGGTAGCCAAATTGATAGATTTTATGGTATGCATGAGCACATTTATACCCATAAGGATTGAATTAAAATATGATATAGAGGTCTAATAATGGAATTGGTAGGCAAGGCAACATCCCGTTAAAATGGCAAGATTTCCTCAAACTGTGTTAATTAAACGTTTACATTGAGAAATTTTGAACTGTAGGCAGAAAAAGATGAACAGAATAAGAAACTTTATAATGTTTTCTTCAAAACTGTTTATATCTGAAGATTGTAGGTCAATTCTTTCTAATTTTAATCTAAAAAAGAATGAAAGCCTGCACGTCGAAATGTCCCTTTTTACGTGTTACCTTATGGGAAATGGAAATTATCTTCTGGAGTTGAATCTGGGTCTTTGATCTCGAGTTCAATACATAAAAACATTTTGTTGTTATATCATAATGCTATCCTGAAAATTTCATCAAATTCGGTTTGGTCGTTTGCGAGATATTAAACTTCAAAAAGCATTACGTGACAAAGTGACATTGTGACACTATCTTTTATTATTGTAGATAACAAAGAATACAGTCGAATTATTCTGTAAAAGCAATGAAATATGTACATAGTCCTTCCAAATTGAGTTAATTAGTGTAGTGCAGTACTTTCACTGTGATTTATTTTCAAATAGGTGAGTGAGGGAAGAGAAGGACCTGTTTCTTTCTCTGTCCCTGGGGAAGGAGGAACATGTGGTGTATGCAGAAGAAGTGGAGCCTCGGGCAGTGGGCAGGCTCTTTCTCACACTTTCTTGCTTCGGGACTCTCGTGCCAGGGGTTTCCATCGATGGTTCAGTATTGTTGTATTGATGAGGGATCATGTCTACCTTCTTAATTCATGGCCCTTCCTCATGGAAAGTCTTTCAAGACTCATTTCAAGTTTACAGGCTCGTGCAGATAAGGTAAGTACATTAATACTCATGTACTAAATGTTTTGTCACAGATATGTTCACCAAGTAATAATAAATGATTATAGTGTAAATTAAAATATATGCCTCTCAAAAAATAATTTATCTAATTTTTTCATATAATACTGTTATCAGAGGCAGATCATCTGCCTAACTCTTAACCATATGCATAGATTGATATTTTTTCAGGTTTATGAAAAAGAGCAAGCTGACCAACCACAGAGGGCTCTTAGACTTATTGCTGCAGCAAAAGCTCCTACAGTATCCGCAGCTCCAACACGAATGCAGTCACCTAAGAAGAGTGAAAATATGGAAAAAGTAGAGGAATCTGGCGGAAGTTTACCTTCTCATGACACAGCACAGCAAGCCCAAACTTCCACAGCATCTCCACCTCAGCCCAATGTTACAACTCCAGCTACTCTGGGTCCAGCACGTTCATTGACTGAACTCACAAATGATCCTATGATATTTGCTCGGTAATTGTATTATAATTGTTATCGGTAATCAGGACTATGCATATTTTTATAAAATGAAATGTTTTAGTAACTTCTTGTCTTTTTCTGCATATAGAATATTAAGGCTGACTTATTTCAGAAAATGATATACATCATTAGGTAGCAAATATTCAAAAGGCACATACCATATTGGCCTGAATGTAACGTAATTTTTAAAAATTAATTAGCATCATACTCAAGGCCTAGTGATTTAACTTTGCAACAGAGCTGCAAACCACTTCAAAATTTGGGAGTGGTTCAGTTCGGTTCTAAATTTTTGGAAGTGGTTCGGTTCAGACAGGAATTTTGACAAGTGGTTCAGTTCGGTTTGCGGTTCAGTTCAACTAAATTAATCATTTGAAATACTATTCAGAAATAATTTATCCAATATAAACAGTATCAATCTGTAAGTAAATCAATCAGCAATCATTATTATTTTAAATTAAAGAAGAATTTATTTAAAGAAAGGAAAAATATATATTTTAAATATATTACAATCCCATCATCATCTTCATTTATTTATATTTTTTAAAAGTGGTATTTTTGATCCTAACATGATTTTTATGTGGATAACAATAGTAGCAGAGAGGAAAGAGATAGGCAGTCTTTCCTTTGAAGCAAACCTGCTGGTTTTTCCAATGGAAATTCCTGGTCTCTTCGTTGGTCCGTACTTTGTGGATTGATATCAAACCGAAACCGAACCACTTTTGCAAAAAATTACAGTTCGGTTTTTGGTTCATTGAAAAATTAATCAGTGGTTTTGGTTCGGTTCGCGATACAGCAAAATGTCTGCAGTTCGGTTTGGGTCAGCAGTTCGGTTCGGTTTGCAGCTCTGCTTTGCAAGTATGAAAATGTACTGACAGGAGTATCACTACTCATTATGGCAGTACCATGCAATTAATCTTATTTAAAAATGCATTTTATTGCTCTGTATTTAGTAATTTTAATTGTTATATATGAGAATGCACTGTGAGGAAGATTGCATATTGTTCTGTATTAGACCGAAAATTATCATTATTGACACTGGAGTTCTGACTTGCAAGTCGATGGGGAATATTACCTTTGAGGTCTGCATGCAAATATATATTTTGGGATCTTCGAAGAAAATGTTCAGACTTCTGATATTAAAAGATATGATGTTGCTGAATGTGCTGTTAAATTTTTGAATTTATTTTACTGACACACCACAAAACAGAAAGTGCATAGTTAAAGTAAATTTGTTTTAAATTAATGTACACAATTAATATGAATAAATTTTATGGAAATCATACCTTTTGATGTAATCACTTTCAATAGACATTATTTCTTTCTTATTACATAAATTATAATTTATGTACTATAATAATAAGAATTATTATTATAGTTCTCTTTCATAGGACAGGTCCTTTATTTAAAATAAAACTGTGCTCTCCATCTATTTCAATCCTGAACAATACTCTTCAATTGTTCGTAACTTCTTCCTTCTTTTAATTCATCAATAATTTTAATCCTTCTCCTACCTCTTCCTTTTTTCCCTTCTATTTTTCCTTCAGTTACTTCCTTCAACAAACTATCTCTTCTCAGTATATGTCCTAACCAATTAGCCTTCCTCTGCTTTTTCACCTGTAGTAATTTTCTTTTTTCATCCACACTCTGTAGCACTTCTTCATGTGTTACCCTATCTGTCTAGCTAATCCTTTCCATCCTCCATACCCCCAAATGTTTGCCATGAAATTAAAAAGGTTTTGGAGCACTGGTTTAGAGAACCAATTCATTGTCCTCTGAGCCTCATGTAGCTCAGGAGCTACAGGTTGCTGAATCCTGTTATAGTGAAAGTGTTAATAACATTCTCCATTCTTTATGCAGAAACATGTATAGTTATTATAAAAGTGTTTTATTGCATAAAATATATGTAGTATTACTTTATTCTTATCACCTTCTTCAGTGAATCATATTGTCTATGTAATTAAAATTGTTAAAAAGTATATTAACATTTGTATTCTTCCATAGGCTACATAATTGGTTTGTTTGGATTCTAAAAGCTGGTGCTAGTCGCCTCTCAGAAAAGATGGTGGATTCTCTTCCAACTAAATGTGTTTCTTTTGACTTTGATCAACATCAAGGTATGATTCCTAGATATAAAAATTTAGTTTGATGTGTTTTTCCTTATGTAGCAGTTTGTGATTTTTTTATACTATCTTAATGTGATGATAACTGCATTTGTTGTGGCAAGCGTAAATAATAAGAAACTTGCAATTGATTCATTTTACAAGTTAATTATAAATTCTTTAGTGTCATAACTGTTCCATAAAAATTGAAATTAATCACTGAAAGTAAGCATTTCACAAGTAAAACATTTTCATTGATAATGAGTAAATTATTCATGAAACATCTTAATCATTAATTGTGTTGTGAATAATGTTTTCAAACTCTATTCCACTGTAAATTATACTTTTCCTTTTTCATTTTCCTGTAAGGAACCTGGAGCTAATATGTATCAATGAGAATCCCTTAGTGACCATTAATGGAATGCACTAATTTATGAGTAGTTGTCTTTATTAGAATGTATTTGTTTTTTATTGCATGACTTGCTTTATGCGCAGAGACTGAAGAGGGTTTCACTTTGATATCAAGCAGAGAAGATGCATTTAGTTCAGTAGAAGGCAATGTAGAATATGGTAAGTGAGGTTATTTTGATATTCATCCACAGTTTATGAGGGTTCCTCATAGTGAAAAGTGAAATTATCAGTTGATATTAAAATAATTAAAACAATTGAATTTATTTTTATAAGTAAATGTATACAATTTTGATGCAGAAACTCCTGGTTATATGGTGTAGTGCAGGGATGGCAAATGATTTTTGAGTCACGTGCCAAGAAAGTACTGTAAATCATCAAATTTTTTCACGTGCCACTAGTTTACTCCTCTAAGAAACTTCATGTTTTATACAGAAAATACAAGCTTACATGTGCCAATTAAAATCGCCTGCATGTCACTTCTGTCATGCGTGCCATGTATTTGCCATCCCTGGTGTAGTGAATGACAGAAAATCAAATTTAGCAAATAAAAAATCATTTACTGTACCTGTGGCATGCATTTCTGTACTTACTTAATGTCAGTGTTTTTTAATTATTTAAGTTGTACACTTGCAATGAACAATCTTAATTACAACCTGTAAAAATCAGTGCATATACATTCCACAAACTTTCTCATATATCCATGCATCTGGTCTCACTACTCTCTAACCTGATTGGAAAGAAATCCAACAAGGCACTGTTGCTAGTAAAACAAAACTGGAAAAATTTTTCTGCACATAAATAGTAATAATATATTGATAACCTCATACATGTGAAAATTGAATTTGACAAATAGTTATACCATAAATAAATACCAAGTATTATGTGGATTGGTGAAGCTACGTATATAGGTGATTTTACTAGATGAAGTTTTTTTGCATGCCATCAGAGGACTGGGGTGAGCTGGATGGTAGCTGGGCATAAAATTCAATACATTATAATGCTAGATAGATATTTTTTGAGAAATATGACATATAACTGAACCATAACAATGAATTTCAATCAAAATCATTTTAGCCAATTTGGAATAAATCGACATTTTGTGAAAATTTACAAGAATAAACCATCCTTTATTGTTGAGCTATATTGTTCATCTCTTCAGAAATTCTATTCTGGGTAATAGTATGCATAAATGAGAGACATCATTCAATTTTGTGTAATGGTTTAAAACCCAAAAAATGGATTGCATTGCAAAAACAACATTTTCTGGACTTGCGGATCCCTCAAATGTATTTTCATCACAATCTCAAAATCGAATTTTTTCATGATTACAATAATTTCTTTACTTTCTCTATATGCATGCGATGCCCGAGATTCGACTGTTCAACATTCGACTAACTCAAGAATTCAACCGTTATACATTATAACCTAAACTTGACTTTTGACCGGTCGAAGCTTGCCTATTCAACTGAGCCGATCGGTCGAATTTGGAACAACATATAATTACATAAGTTTCTGTGCTTCCATTGGAAGAATCAATCAAATTTTCCATTAAGCAAAAAGGAATATTTATAGGATGTACTTATAAATGCATCTACTAATGAATTTTCAGTGAGACTACTTTTGTTTGGGTTATGTCCATCAGCTAACTCCCACATCTTAACTTGCTAGGAGACCAAGAATTTAACTCTATAGAGTCTCTGCTTATTAGATTTATTGTGCTGTCAGAGCACCTTTCTTGTTTACAAACAGGACTAATGAAATCTTTGAGGAGTACCATTTGCATTCAGTTGGGGGTTTCGAGACGCATACTCTCTCTCTCTCTCTCAGCTGATTGTTTCAAAGAACTTTTGTGAGTTTTATTTCTTCAAATTTATTTTTAAAGGAAATTGAAAGAAAATTTATGGAAAAAAAACTTGTTTCAAAAAGTAATTTCGAGCAAAAGAAAAATTCATGATAGTTCATGTTCATCATTTGTGCTCATGTCAACCAGTGCAGCAGGCATCACTGCGATTCAGGATATCTGGGTTTCCCTTATTACTTTTTCTAAGAAAAAAATATTATTGGAGCTGAAGGGTTGAAACTATTTTATCCATTCCCCTAGCCAACAGCCCCTCTTCTTCCAACAAAAACTTTTACAACTTCTCAATTAATAAACCAAGTCCCATAAGCACAGTTGAAAAATATTTCAGTTATGAAAATATTTTTATATAAGTCGTTTTTCTTTAGTCTTAAATTATTTTATGCTTTTTAATGATTTAATATTGTTTTCTTAGCATGTAGTAATAGTATTTTAACTTTATGTAATATGAGATGGAACTCAATAATTTTCTTCCGAGATGCTGGAATGCATCTCCCAATAATAACGTACTTTTATGGGAAAACGCCGCTCGGCATTTGACTGTTCGAAATTCGACTGCATTTTCAGGAACACATCCCTGTCGAATCTTGGGTGTCGCCTGTACTGCATATATGAGAAAGTAAGAAGTGAAAATAATATGGTTTATCACTACATCTTTTGTTGATTTTGCTAAACATACCAAATGGCTACAAAAATGCTAGAAAACCTAGCACATTTTTACTCCAGTTGAGAATAGATCTTTCACTAATGCTTTTTTGGAATCAGTTGACTTCCTTTCTTTCGTTCACTTCTTTTGCAAGATTGGTCTTTTGCTCTTTAAATAATTTCATTCTTCATTGACACAGGTTGAGTGATCTCAACTTCAAACTACTTTTGAAAATATTGTATCCGATTTATTATTAAAAACTTAATCTAAAATAGTTACGAAAAATATATATTTTATAAATATCCTTTTCAACAAATCCTATGAAATGTTTCTTATTCCCAGAGAATATTTTCTCCATGTTTTATATACTGTAAGTTCTCAATTTACGTCAAGGAAACATTCCAGGGAAATGCAACGTAAAGTGAAACAACGAAACCTGATTTTCGTGACCCTGCTCTACAGCTTAAAAAAGCTGTAGCACCTCTAATTTAACCTCCAAATTGATAGATTTATGAGATCTCTTTGCTGAAGCACTTTCTGCATGTTTTTCAGCCATATTTAAGGGTAGTATGCAATTTAATTAATTAAAAAATCGACCATAATTACATCAGACCGCATTCAACACTAAAAAAATGGGCAGGCCTTTGAGCTGCCTTGATAAGGAGAAAAAACTCTCTGACTCAATACATGTCCCGACCTGTTTGGTGTTAAAAATAAGACACTTTTTAGGCATCATCAGAGAAGAGATACACTGTATTTCTTGTATGATGGTGCCTCTTTTACTGAGAGGGAAGGGTGCACATTCGGGCGTGTCTGCTGACTCAGATATTATTCTCTCCCTCTCCTTCACATTTTCCTGCTCCTACACTTGAATTGACATTGCTTTTAGATACAAAAGGATACATCCAGTATCATTGTTAAGGATGAAAACATTCGTACTTCACTTGTGAATATCAAGACTTAATGCAAAATTATTTTTCTGAGATAAATTTGATGAATATTTACATGAAATTGTCATTTAAAACAGCATGAAATGACGTTAAATAAAAGTAACAGAAAGTAAGAGAGAAATTGTAGTAGAAATAAAGTAATGATCTTCATGTTAAATGAGCTGATATTGTTTGAGGACATAAGAGGCTAACTTGGCAAAGAAAAAAATACTAGTAAAATAGGATAATTTATTTCTAATCTTTCCTTAGTGATGTTTTTCATGTAATTTTTCATTATAAAGAATCCATTCAGTAACAGTTGAGGATAGATTTAGCTAACTTAAGGAAATCGCATAGATAATCATTGTCACTGTAGCTAGTTTTTGCAGCAACAGAGCAGCACAACGTAGTGCTGCATAGAGTCCTGCATGGGTCGGGCCGATCCTTTGGAATTAATTACGGGCCCAGACCCAGTCACGCTAGTCCTCAGTACTGAATGGGTTCAAGCAAAAAAGTGGTATGGGTTTTTTAGGTAAACTAACCCAGGAATAGTGAAGAATGAGTGTGACTCGTCCTCTTTACTGAATTGGTTAATATATTTTTTGCCTATAACATTATATTTGTGTATTTGGTATAGTAATTTATTTTGTTTGGTCTCCCACCAAGGCATACAAATATGCGGATTAAAAAAATCCTTTTCAAATCATAGAACAGCACAGATGTTGATAGAAAATTTGGAATACAATAATTACATTTTTCAAGTCCAGGGGCTTTAAATGATGACTTAAATCGAGGACTTACTGTACTACTAACTGGATTTATTCAGTGCCCTTGGTACTTCACTAATAGCATCTAATTACTATATCATTTCCTTCCGTGGATAGTCTTGATGTAGAAGTGCCATGTGATATGTGCTGAAAAAATTCTGTCATAACTACAACCAATTTTTTTGCAAGCCAGGAGATTCATAGATTGATGCTTATATAAATTACTTGTTCAGTCTGCATGGCTTGCATTCCATCATTTCTTTAGTGATGCATTGTTATCTCAGTATTCCCAAAATCAAGGGAAGTTGTTTGAAGAACTACAGCCTTCAAGCTAATGTTTTACGTTAATTTTATTGTTATTTTCCAAAATCAGCTGCTTGTTTTTCCGAAATATTATGGAATGCAATAGGCCATATATTTGTTTACTTCAACTCCATTCCTGGTATAACAGCACAGTTAACATCTAAATATGCTTTCATTGTCCCATGGTAGAATTTAAAGTGTAGGAATTCCCGGATGTAGTGCTTCATTTGAGCATCAATTTTCAAAATAGCTTCCTAGGCCAGTGATGGCGTACCTGTGGCACGCATGCCATAAGTGGCACGCAAGACAATTTTGGTTGGCACGCCAACGAAAGGTGAAAACCATACAAAGCATTTATCGTACTGATTTAACACCGCAAAAACATTGATTTTATTTAGTTAACTATTGTAAATATTAGTTTTACGGTTACAATCTTATTCATTGATCTCGAATTTAATTTAGTTGGCACCCAAAAAAAATCAAGGACTTTTTGTTGCACACAAGGCGGAAAAGATTCGACAATTTCGGTAATGTTGGCACGCAGACTATAGAAGGTTCGCCATCACTGGCCTAGGCAAACTGAAGACTGCTTAACAAGTATTGATAATCTGCATTCTGATACCTGGGAGTTACCTGTGATTCAGAAATATAGTATACTCTTTTCTTAGGCTAAGATGATTAAGTTCAAAATTGTCACCTTTATGATGGAGTCATGAATATTGGTTAGTGTGGATTTCCAACTAGAATTCTAAGGTAAGTTTTTCAAAACAATTTTCTCATACTAACAGCATCTGTCATTGTTTGTGAATATGGGTAATCCAGAAGCCTTATTAAAAAATGTCAAGATAATTTTTAATCACTGATATTTTACTTTACTCAAATTGACTATGGTGCTGAAAATAAATTGAGCAATATACCATATTTACTCGTGTACTGTGCACTCTTTTTCCCAAAATGTCTGTAAAAAAGGGACTGCACATCATACATGAAGATTTCTGGCCAAGTTTTAAAAATTGTGAGTTTTGATAATGAAGTTACTGCAACATGCTTGCATCTACATTTATACTTGCAAAAGACAAAGAATTCTATGAAGTTTACATGTATTTACACGACCAAGAAACGTTTAGGGTTTCAATGCACAGTTTATACTGCCGTCGGCGCATCTTCAACATTGAGATGACGTAATATTTTTATAATATTAAAGCTGTACCTTTTAAATGAGGTTTAAGTTTATTATTGTTACTCAAAAAAAGCAGTTGTCATTAAAAATTTACTATCAATTTCTACCTATACTTTTGTCAGAATAAGTTGGTATCTGTGTTTGCCAAATTCATCATGAGCTGCTGATGCTCCTTTAACCTGGGAGAAAACACCTATGGGGAAACTTTTTTGATTTTTTCTTATTTTCAACTTATTCCATGCAATGAAAATTTTGTCTTTAATGTAGCGGTATCTCATCCTCCAGAAAATACAGTAATTGTGTCAGAGAAGAATAAAACCTAGTTCTTAAATTTTGTCTGTTTATAGAAGTTTGTGCCTCCAGCAAGCACTTGACTAGTTTTATTTTAATTAGTGCTCCTATTCTTGGCAAAATTATTCTTCTGTATTTATTTTTCAATTTTGATAGCAACTTGATTGGATGTAATTAAATGTACTAATTGTGTGCAATTTTTTAAAAATAGGAGCACATGGTGGGACAGTGCAAGGAAAGGAGGCAAGTGAAAGAACCAGTAAATCACTCAGTTCCCTCAGCCTTTCAAGTGCTACACTTCAAGAAATTAGTGAGGAAACTGGTCACTCCTTGAATTCACATTCAGAAACACTTAGGAATCACTGGAGAGCCAATGTAACTTTGTTTTTCCCTGAGAAATTCTTACCTTATATTTATTATTTCAAATGCTATTGACCATATTGGCAACATTAAATCATAGAGATATACTTATATAATCAATATAAAATTCTAGAAAACTTTGAATCCTTAATATTGAATATTTAATTTGTATATGGAAATTTGTGTTTGTTATTATAATGTTCTAACATTTTAACTGATAAATATTATATGCTGTAACAGAATTTTTTCGAGAAACCTGTCAAATAGGTTCCTTTACAATGAAGACGAAAATATAGGCATAACATATCTAAATTTAATCCATGAATCAGGACAGGTTATTGCAGAACATAGTCACTGTGTTAATACTTATGGATCCCCTCATTTAAGTAGAATTTTTAAAATAATTATATTTTGAATCCATTCTTGAATTAAGAATTGCTAATTACCTAGTATTTATAGTTTTCATATACATATATCAAAAAACTCTTTAGGAAGGAAACTGGTACATATTTGTTTCCCTAAATCTTAAGTTTAATTTTACAAAGTAATTTTACACACTTTCCATCCAAGCATGAAGTTTGTAGATAGCTAAAATTCAGTTAAATAATAGAAAATTTCATTGAATAGTTATTTTGATGTTGGCTAGAAGTACTAGTATTAAGTAATAAAATATACAATGGATGAATTACCTTATATTATGGCCTATAATTTGATCCTTGGAACTACAGGGTCATCCATTTATCACGCAACCCATTACATAACTGCATGGTGAAGTAAATATGGCAACAGCGCATTAAATGACACGTGCTCTGATGGCCTTGGGTCACCTCCAACCACTGTGAACTGGATCAGTCTTACTGTCAGTCATACAAGGTGTTCTGTTTAGCACAGACTCTCGTGCCGCGAAAAATGGGTTTTGTCCAAGAAGAGCGTTTATTTTAGAGAGTTATTTTTCAGTGAAATCATTTAGACAATGCCAGGAGGCCTTCAGAAGAAAGTTCCCAAACAGACCAGTGAAAAATAAGAGGTGTACCAGGATATCATTCAGCAATTCCTTGAAAGATGTTGCTGGTTGCAGCAGGACTGAGTCACAGCCCACACTTCGTGTGCATCAACGGCGCAACTCCACCAATTCTTTGATGATTGCATTGTTTCGAGGGGCTTGTAGCCCCTGATTTATCACCAGCAGATTTTTTCTTGTGGGGTTTCTTGAAAGGCGTTTACCAACCCAACCCATATAACATTGATGAATTAAAGAGAAACAATGAAGCCTGTATTCATTCAATCGACCAAGCAACTCTGCTCCGTGTTGCACGAAACACATTAAAGCGAGCAACTGCTTGTCTTGAACAGCAAGGAGGACACTTGGAGCATTTTTTGTAGATAATTACAGACTGTTCAGTGTTATTACATTGTTGTAGGGATTTACAGGACTTTGTAATGCAATTAAATATTTAGATAAACTAGTGGGTTGCGTTTTAAATGGATGACCCTGTATAAGGAAAATATTCTAAAACTAGCATAATTGCCCATCAAATATGACGGGCATGCATGAATTAAGTATTATGTTAAAATAATATAAAAATTAATGACATCAGCTTTTACGTGCACTAAAATGTAAAAAATTAATATAAAATCCACATAACCGAATGTTCCAGAAAGTAATAATAGTCATGGGCATATAAAAGTTGTTTGGCAAAGATTTGTTACTGAAGATTTATCCGTTAAACATACTAAATAATTTAAGAATTTTGTTACAAAAATATAAATAACCTGATCTACAATATTCGCTATTCAGATTGTAATGAACTTTCATGTGCTAATTTTTTTGCATCTATAAATCTGTTGCTAGTCAGTCGATTTGCTGTTGCTTCTGTTGACTTATTAGCACTATGCCTTGCTTTTTGTTTGTTCTGATCATTTAATCTCTTCTGTCTATCCTGTTCCGTTTCTCTTCTACTAACTTCAGCAATATTTCCATTTGGCGTGACCTCCAGCAAATTTGTTCTCCTCTGTTAAGTTTTCTGTTCCTATCATCTTGTGTTTCATTACTTTCTATGATTATGAGCTGTATTAATTAAAGGATAATGGTAAATAATACTTTGTTATCTATGGTTATTGTTCTTCAGAATTGGTTTTATATAATAGAATATTTGTGATTATACATGCTTAGAATTTAAAATTGTGAAGCCCATATATTGGCAGCACTGATGGAAGTATGCTTAAGGCATTGTAGATTTCTTGAGATATTGGTAATTTTTATAGGTACATATTTCCTTTTGGCTCTAGGGCAGGGGTTACCAACCTGGGGTACATGTCCCCCCAAGGGGTACGTGAAGCCAAATCAAGGGATGAGATATTTGATTTTAAAAATTTTACATGTTCAAAAACTCAAAAGATCTTTGAAAATCCCTATGCCCCTCTTGCCTACCTCTATTCCTCATCAAAACTTATTAACTTCATTATTATTTTCCTTTCAGGCATTTGGATTTGTTTTTGACTTTTTAAAACGTTTATATTTCTAAACTGTCTGAGCTGATTTTTATAAAAATAACGGGCACAGAGATAAGCAGTTATCATTTTTTCCATATTCAAATTTGGGTTTTGAGTAACATCAGCCCATTGTTGATACCTATAAAGATAATCGAAACATGAAATAGCACTTGTTGGATTTAAAGTTAAGTAACTAATATGTCAATACAATATGAGAAAAAACTTAGCGCTCATTGCATATTTTAATTTTCAATTAATCAACAAATTTTCAATCCAAAAATACCTATAATGCAGTTCGAAGTCACCCTATGATATGGAAATTAATTTCCATAATTTTTTCGGCATAACTGAAAATTCCTCGTTGATATCTCATTTTTAAGATATTTTAAAATGCTAAAGAATGAAAGGCTTGCTCGCTTCCTTTTAGCTCTGCACATGTTATTCAAATGGAGGAACGATATGCTCCTGGAGTTAAACCCTGGAGTACTATGTACATAGCGAGCAATTTCAAATTGAAAAATCAAGTGATTCCTGAAAGTGGTAGAAAAAGATTAAAAAACTTTTTAGTTATGGGTGGTTTTCCTTATTCTCTCATCTAACTCCATAGAGCGGTGGTGTCCAAACGAATTTTCAGGTTCACCCAACTTGTGGCGAATGGATCAGCCTTTTCACCACATAAAACAAAATATTATTATTAAAAATAAGACTTTATACAAATACAAGGTTACAATGATACACAATAATGATTTAAATTATTTATTAGTCAAATAAATCATTAAATTTGTCATATTGTTAGCTGTGTAGAATGTAGCAGTAGTAGCCAGGCATGAGAAGGTGCAAATCATTGTGCAACATTGTAACCGTATTTTTGCGTCAAGTTCTAATTATAAAAATGTTTTGTAATATGTTTCAAAAAGGCTGTTGTACGTAAAATGTACACAAATTTAGTACTATGTGATATATAAACTAATAAAAAATAGTTAATAGACAGTAGACTGTGAGCTTCAATTTGCTGCATATCAATGGCGGATTCAGTGCAATTGGCGATGGTGTTGGACACCTCTGCCATTGAGCGTTCCAACGGACAGACCAACAGAATTAGGATATTATGTATATACTCGTAATATATAATATTAGGATCAACTTAAGTATAACATGGAAATTCCAAGTGAATGACATTTAAATTGAAGTGAATAGCTAATCCTCAGATATCACCATTTTGAATGTGCTGTTTATGTGTTTATACATTTATTGTTGCCAATCTGGATATTATAAATCACAATATGTAGATATCAAAGAATGATATCAAACATGTCTTGTGAATATGTAGCATTTCCTTTGTATTTCCCGTTCATCAAAACAGCTAACTTTTATTGAGATGTTCATTTCTCTTTTCTTCAAAACTGCCTATATAAAATCTTTATTTTGCCTGTAAAATCATTTTTAAAAAAGGACTTGTTAAGTGAAAGAAATGTGTTATATGTGGCAAGTTTATTCCTAAGCCTGCGTCCTTTGTCTACCTTATACAGGCAACTCCTGAGTTTCGTTGGGGATGCGTTCCTGAAAACGTGTTCGAATATTCGAATGTCGAATGCCGTTTTTCCATATATGTTCTTGCATGTTATAATCGGGAATACGTTCCCGCATCTCGGGAAAAAGTCTCCCCTCACGTTCTGTAAAGATAAAATAACATTACTAATATGTTAATACAACAATATTAAATTATGAATAAATTATATAATAAATATTTTAAATGTATAACTTATTTTTGCACTAAAAAGGAAAAAATAAATTTTGTTTCGAACTTCAAAGATGTATGCAATATGCTGTACAGACAGCCCGGTCCAGATCGCGCGAATCGTTTGTAACAAACGACTCGTGCAAGCTGGATAACATACCTGCATACATCTATATATACAACTATTTATCGCAGCGAAATTAATATAAAAGTTATTAAAAAAGCACAAAATAACTTAAGAATAAAGAAACAATAAAATTAAAAATATTTTCATACCTTAAATCTTTTTCAACTGAGCTTACTGGACTTGGTTTATTAATTGAGAAGTTGGAAGATTTTAGTTGGAAGAAGAGGAGCTATTGGATGGGGAACTGTTTATTGTTGTTATCAAATTACCTGAATTTATCACGTTCTAGAATTTTCTCCTTCTGTTTCACATAAGTGCTAATAGTTGAACGACACATTCCCAACGATCGTGCGATTTCAGCTTGGCTTTCACTTTTCTCAACATGCTTTAAAATTTCTAATTTCAATTCATAACTATGAGTCTTATGCACTCTTTTATTTGATTCACTTACATTATCACTATTACATTTCCTTTTAGATGCCATGTCAAGTGATAAATTTATAAATAAATCAATAAAATAAATAAATTTAAATAAAAGATTAACAGAAAAAAGAATGAAATCAGCACATATTCAAACAATTAGAGCAGATATAACTACGCCTACACCAAAACTAAACTTTGCGTGGTTGGTCCGAACCAATTCCTCTGCCAAATTTATTCCGCGTAAAGTAGTTCCCAATTCGATCGGCTGGATCAAAATCTCGAATTAATCGAATCTCGAACGATTGAAACTCGGGAGTCGCCTGTACATTGGATCAACATATCATATACGGTATTCTGGTAAACATTAGGATTTTCCTTTCACATGTTATGACCTTTGCTAGGATATCCAATATGTACTTCAATGAAATAAATATTTTTTGATAACGTAAAACATTAAAATTTGAAAAAGTCTTATCACTTTTTAATTAAAATTTTTCATTTCATGACATTTATATTAGATCAGAGTTCTCAAACTCACATCTCTGTAAATTACTGCACAGGTCACATAAATGCTCATCACAGGCCATGAGTTCCCTGTACTAGACAAATAGTAAAAAGTTATTTCAGCTATACATAATTTATTCTAGAGTTTTATACATTTTGTGTACCTAATTGGTCTATTATGTTAGTTGACCAACCTTTTCTTGGTCTAAATTAGATCTTACATTTATGCTTCTGTATCAAATGAGCATTGATTTGTTACTTGTTTTTCTTATACAGTTATTTCAAAATTTTATTTTTTAAGTAAGTGTTTGGTAGCCATTACAATCTTCATTAGTCTATGAAAGTACTTTCTATTTCTATTCCATAAAGCATGAATTCTACCCTATTGATTTTAGGGTGGTGATTGATATAATTATGAGCCATTTATTAATATTAAATTCTTTTGAAGGTCTAATTACATTCTTAAATGTAATAAATACCTTTGGAAAATGGCTTTATTTTGTATTTACTTATCAAATATCTTTAATTATCTAATATAAAATCGCTAGATTGATAAGAAATTTTCAACAAAAAACAATGGTGGTTATCATTAACTTTGGTATTGTGATTTTTAAAAGGATGATGATGATGATGAAGATGACGAATCTTTTGTTTGGATGTCCCAAGATGAAAGTATGAGTGAAGATGATACCATTATGCCGAAATCTGCACCTCTTGCACTGTGTCAACTTCATTCTGCACTTGGTGGACCACTTTTTCTTTCACTGCTGTATGCATTCCTGACTGGATCTCAAGTGGTTCTTAGAGGTTCACCTATTAAACTTCTGCTTTGTATTGCAAAAGCATTGAAGGTATGTTTGTGTAGCTTAGACATTCTGGGGAATACTTTTTAAGCTACATCCTATGCAGGCTACACAGTGAAGAAACAAAAAACACAACTTGAAACACTAAACAAGTTTCTTTAAATGAGTTCAACGTTCTTAAGTCAGCATTAGCACATAAATGCATCCAATGCATCCACATAAATGCATCCAATATAACTGAACCAAAAAATTAAATAAATGTTTCAAATTTTTTTTCAGCTGTGAGTTTGTCTCAAGTTTGTATCCTAATTCTAACAAATCTTAAAATGCAAATTAACTATGTCCTACATTCACTCCAAAGATGATCAAATAGAGAGAAGAATGGCTCTTGGAATAGAATTCTAGATTATACCTAGGTTAATTTACCTGTGCATGCACAAAATTTCAGCAAATAATTTCAGCTGGATATCCCTAAAAACTGAAAGATGGAAACTTGCAAGTTATTATTGATGATTAATAAATTATTTCCACAGATTTTTAGAATAACCTCATAGAAGTGAGTGATAGCAAAGACAGGTTTAAACTTTTGCATTTTGAGAAAAATGGGCAATAATGATAGTCAACTTTCTTTGATTTTATATTGATATTTGTTGAAAATTTTGAATTATTCTTTTAAAATTCTTTAGTGTTAACAATGAATATATGCAGTATACATTTTGGTTTTCACATTGTTTACAGTTTCTAGTCCCAAAGAAATGTTACCAACCTGTATTCAACTCAGAAGAATACCTTCCTCCTTCCAAATCAAATATATTGGTACTTGGGCCTCACGTTGCTGTCCCTTCTCTATCTGCTTCTTCTGGGATATACCCAGACCTTAGTGATATCATTCCCTCCTCCTCAACTGCCTCAAACCCTCCAAGCTCAGCTCCTGGTGTTTTCCGGATCGATGTGCTGCCTGTAGATGCCGACCAGGAGGTTGGGGACAATGCGGCAGGTTATTGGGGAAGTCATCGCCTGGTTGCAAAAAGAGGCAATATTTCTACTTTAACAAAATGTAATTATTAATTGGTTGAAGCTTTTGCGGGTGCTTATCATGCTGAAATTATGTTTTTTCGGAAAAGTTAGCGTTCGACGCAAAAAATTTATGCGGGATAACCTGAAAAAACATAATTTTAGCAAGATGTAATTATTGTTCTTATTGTTTTTAGAAGATTGTTTTGATTTTGTATCACTCACCTATTCAATTTTATTAAAGTTTGATGTCATGCTGATTGATTAGGGGAACTCCATTATCCATTGCTAATCAATAATCAGCAGTACTTTTAATGAATTATTTTAACCTGTTAAATAAATTTCCAAGTCAGTGTGTGGGTCTTACATCTGTGAACCGGTCCATGGCAAACTATTTTATTGAAGTACCATGTATACATAACACATTGGAACAAAATTTTTGGTACTTAAGGAGTATTCGGCTCGCACTACCTAGTTCAACATTTAGCCGCTAGGTAGCACTTATTCTGCCTACCAAGAACTTCCAAAATAGGAAGTTCTTGGGAGGCAGAATGGCGCACATAATAAGTGCCATCTAGCAGCTAAATGTTGAACTAGGTAGTGCGAGCCTGATATTTCTTAAGTACCAAATTTTTTGTTACTACTACAGAACATAGTCCAAATGATAGTTGGATGATGATAGTGTCTAAATAACTACTTAAAGAAAGATTTTGCTCACTCATCACATAGTTTTATGCATTAAAAAGTTTGTCTCTAACTGTTTGTGCATGTTTCATTTAATTGCAGATCCTACTTTAGTTGCTAAGATTGAAAAAGCTGTTGATAATCCAGCTCTTGGTGCAAGTGCCTTACATTATCACCTTGTATCTCTAAAGGAAGAATGGATGAAGTATGTATATATTGACATCTGATCATTACATAACATTTTAATGCTATTTATGGTTTGAATCTTAAGAGTATTTGCCTTATTTATTTTCAGTATTTTCAGAATGGATGAAGTATGTATATATTGACATCTGATCATTACATAACATTTTAATGCTATTTATGGTTTGAATCTTAAGAGTATTTGCCTTATTTATTTTCAGTACATGCATAAATTTCAACAGGTAAGCTCAGATGCTTAAAAGACATGATTGAAGAATTAAATTAAATTTACAATTTAATTTACTGACATTTCTTATCTGTAGGCATTTTATTGAGAGATGCTTGTTGATCTACCTAGCAAAAAAATTGGATTCAGTACAAGGATTTTACATATTTTCTTCTTTGTTGCCTCTAAAATGGCAGCCTTGCCTTTGCATTCTCGAAAATCTAGCTAGTATACTGAGAAATGGTTTAGTGTGAGGATTTTCTATTTTAAAACATGCATGGGTATAATGTGCAGCTTGATGTCATGATATATCAGAAAGAATCAAAATTTTTTATGCTAAAAGGCAAAGATATTTTCCTTTTGACGGCTCCAGGTTTTACAGTTACTAATGGTTTCTATGGTTGGTCTGCAGCAATATCATAATAAGGAATACATGGAATAACTCATTGGGATTCCCTCATTCAATAGTGGCAGACATCACTTCTCTAGTTGTGACTTTGTGATCTTATATTTATTTTAAATAAGTCACCCTTAACTTTTAAAATGGCATATTATGTAGAGTTAAGAGATCTAACTGCATAGGGGAAGATATCAAGAGAAACTACTAAACTCAAATCAAAATAAATTGCAAGAACACTTACCATAACAGGAATTTAAGGCTAGTAAAATTTAGTGCATGAATATGATGCACTATGAAATGTAAATTTTAATGCCACTTAGATAACATAAAGAAACAAAGAATAAATGCCAATAAGTTATAAAAACGTAGAAAGCCAAATAATTCTCTAGCTAAAATCAGTGTACCGTAATTTTCCGATTATAATACGCATTTTTTTTCACGAAAAATTGACAAAAAGGTAGGGTGCGTATTATATATGGTAACAAGCGCATACAACTTTTTTAGTAAGGAAATAATTTATATTTTTGGGCATATTTTTACCAATAAATCGTACATTTCAATGCATTCCCTGAAATATTGTTTTTCAAAACTAAAATAAAAATTATTTATTTACTTTAACTGTCCAAATCTTAGCCTCTGAATTCATTACTGCTCTCCTCATATAGTTCGTCGGTGATTTTGTGTTCTCTCTCATCGTCTACGTAAATGGTGTCGCCGAGAACATCATCTTCATACTCACTATCCACTTCGGCAAAATCATCATTCCATATGATGTTGTCTTCAGAACCATCCATGACGTTTGTGAGGCAACACTTTTTAAAGGCATGCTTTTTAAGAAAAAATCAGTGCAAGTTGCGAGCAACAAATATTATTTTACATACCTCGATTGGCTTGTATGAAGAGTCAGAACTAGACGTGATATTCACGTAAACTATCTCACTCAGCAGCAAGGTGAGAACTGCTATTCCAACTGACCAGATTATTACACAATGTGACATGGAGACATGTTTTTATACATTGTATCAATCTTTAAAGTGAGAGTCAAAACTATATAGACATAAAGTTTTCGTAAACACTTTCACACATATCTCGCTTGGTGGCAAGGCGGCAGCTGTTATTCCAACTGACCAAATTATTACACAATGTGACATGGAGATATGTTTTTATACATTTTATCGATCTTTAAAGTGAGAATTAAACTATATACAGTAAAACCTGCGAGAGGTGGAATCTGCATAAGGCGGAAACTTGCCAAAGCCGGTAATCTAGAAATTGTACTTCATAATGATACCGTTTTTCATAGGAATGACCCTCTGTAAAGCAGAACCTGCCAGACACGGATGGAAAACATTTTTTCTTGTAATTTTTGTGTTAATCAGTACAATTTGCACCTGTGAAAGGTGGAAAGAAAAATCTCCACCTAAAAGACAAGTTTTCAGGTCTTCTGGTTGGGGTCTCGGTTTGCTTGCCATTCTCCACGCAGCATGTGGTGGCACACTTCTTTTGTTTTAAAGGCCCTTTGTCCCATCTGGTAAGCTTGGGAAAACCAGGGATAATGGGTTTCAGCAGGAGGGAGCAAAGTGTAACTGACCGCCCCTCTAGATCACGTCCTTTCTTATCTACTGCCATCCGAAAACTCAGAAAATCTTCAGTGTTTTTGTATCTCCGTAAAACTGCTTGTAGAAAAATGTGAAAATGAGGCTGGGGGGAGAAGACTCATACAAATTTAATCTCTTCTGAGAAGTTAAGGTCTCTACACATAGGGTGTCTCTGGTTGAAGCCCGAGTGTTTGCATTGGTGTAGTTGAGAAATCTCCATGTTTGTGATTTTCCATGAATTTTTTTGAAACCCAAAGTGAGTGTTTTGGTTTCCAAGAGCTCCCTCACGTGCTGTGATCATTCAACTCTCTCCTTGCACCATTTCAAAATTTAAAGACAGAAATTTATAATATCATTAAACAAAAGGTTAAAATCATTGAAAAATATTTATCGAGTAACAAAAACGACTTGACCAGGAAGAAAGAAAGAGATACACAGTACACTGAGCTAAATAACATTGTGTTTGAGTGGTTTTCAGCAGCCAGAGCAAAAAACTTTCCTATTTCTGGTCCATTTCTGCAACAAAAAGCAAAAGAAACTGCAGGAATACTAAATATAGATAGTTTCTCTGCGTCAAACGGGTGGTTGCATAGTTTTAGGAAAAGACACATGCTATTACTTTTAATGTTTCTTGTGGGGAAGCAGATGATTTTGACAAAAATGTGGTTGAAAGTTGGTACGATAGGTTAAAAGAAGTAATCCGTCAGTACAACCCCAAAGACATCGCAAATACTGATGAAACAGCTTTATTTTTTAGAGCTCGGCCAATAAAACCTTACAAATGAAAGGAGAAAGGTGTTCCAGAGGTTGTCATTCAAAAGAACATTTAACTGTACTTTTGGTTGCATTTGCTGACGGAAAACTAGAAAAAGTAATAGGTAAAAGTGTAAACCCAAGATGTTTTAAAAATTTAAAGAAGAATCAATTTCCTGTAGAATGGAGAGTGAATAAGAAAGTGCTATATCTGAGGAATTTTTGAACAAATTAAATAAAAAAATGGAAAAAGAAAAAAGAATATTCTACTTTTCTTGGATAACGCAACCTGCCATCAAAGAAATCAACTGTCAAATATTAGACTAGTCTTTCTTCCTCCTTTCACAATGTCAGTTCTACAGCCATTGGACAATGGGATAATACAGACCATAGAAAGAAATTACAGGAAATTGATGCTACAACATCTTATTGCAAACATGGACAAATGTAAGAGAGCATTGGACTTGACAGTCAAAATTGAAGATGCAATCACATTTCTCAGTCGTTCAGTGAAATGTGTAGAGGAAGCATGCATAAGAAAGTGTTTTAGAAACTGTGGCTTTATTTTTGAAGATGCCATTGAATGTGATGAAGTTGTTCGTAACTATGATTACCTACTCTGAAATTCAAAATTTGATTGATGAGATGTATGAAGATGAGGTGGTGATGTGAATGCAAAAAGTTTTGTAAATATTGATGAAAATGTTGTCACAGAAATTGATGAAAGTGACTTACAGACTGTGGTTGGCTCTCAGAGCAATGACACTGTTCACAATTCAGACAATGAACAGAGTGAGGAGGATTGTGAAGAACTTGATGTGCCAACAACATCACAAGTTTTAGATTATATTAATGCTTTAAAACACTATGCTAAAATGAAGGGTGAAAATGAGTTTTATGACATGGTTGTAAGGTTAGGGTTTTCTTTTAATTGCTTGAGGAAATCCCAGAGAAAAACAAAACAACTGAAATTGGACAGTTTCTTCAAATAAGTTTTTACGATGCTTTGTATTTTTATTGTAAATTTTTGGCTTTTAAGTAATCTCTATGTGTATTTTAGTAACTCTATAGCTTTTATTTTTTCTATTCTAAAAGAATACGGCATTTTAAAGGGAAAATTATTAACTTCTAATAAATTTAGTTTTGTCTATGTGTGCACTTTTGTTTAATTTCTCATTTATTATTAGTATGAAATGCTATTTTGGTGTTAAGGCTTTTCCTTCTTTTGAGACCCATGAAAACATCCATATTCTACTTAAAATCTACTAATAATACAAATCCATGTTAATTTCTTTTATCCTGTCTAACAATAAGAAGGAAAACCTGCTAAAGCTGGAAAAATATGCCGGTCCCTTGAGGTTCCACCTCTCATAGGTTTTACTGTAAATGTAAAGTTTTCGTAAACACTCTCACATATATCTTGCTTGGTGGAAAGGCGAGAACTGTTATTCCAACTGATCAGATTATTACACAATGCGACATTGAGACATATTTTTATACATTGTATCGATCTTTAAATTGAGAGTCAAAATATATAGACGTGAAGTTTTTGTAAATACTCTTACACATATCTCACTTGGTGGCAAGGCCTTGATACTGCTAATAACCAAGTGAAAAATTACAGTGATATTTTTACAAAAAATGAGTTGCCTATTATACATGGTGATAAGACAATTTTCACATTTCAATTGTAAAAACATGGGTGCATATTATAATTGAAAGATTACAGTAAATACACTGCACAAATAAAACAAAGCACCAAGACAAAAAAATTTAAGATGACAGGAACTTAACAAAAAATAACTGAAAGAGTAACATGTGATGGTTTAATTTCTTACCAGGAGAATTTTTAATTGGTAGAGCTTCTGGCAGAGGACGGGAGGGATTGGGTAGAGGCTGAAGTTATGAAATCTATAATTTGGGTTTGCCTTTGCTATTCAAACTTTTATAAATCTGTACATAAGAAGCCATAGATCTCTTAATTTTCATTGCTCTTTGAAATCAAGATCTTCCTGCAAAATTTTCTCTTTGAGAAACTCTGCTGCTTTTAGGATCTCTGTCATTTCTTGGCTTGTTAATTCAGGTCTTTATTGTTCTCATCCACTGCTTCCTTTGTTACAAAAGTATATACCGTATATTGTGGCATATAAGTCAAACTTTGAAGCTTAAAAAAATTTCCTAAAACTTAAAGTCGACTTATTTATAAAAATGTGAACCTTAAATTACAAATGAATGACATCAATATTTACAAAGACAGTTGATCTTTCGATGTGGGTGATCACCATTTTCAGTCAGCTGCTCCAGTGTTTACATTTTATGACATTGTAGAAGATTTAAAATAATTAATTTTAATACAGTTGAGCACCTTTAATCCAGCACCATCGGGATATGGGCTAAGCCGGATCATGGATTTTTCCAGACCTTGGATGCTGTGTGGTAACTTTTGTTTTATTAGATTTGTTGGTATTTTCAATCAAGTAGCCGATGTTTTAATAACATTTTATTAAGTTATTCAATTATTACACATGGATATCAGAAATAATGAAGGATATTATGTTTAGGAATTTGCAAATACATATAAACATTTAACATAGGTATTGCAAATTGCACATGAAGTGAATATGAAATAAACTTAGAAAAACAATGAATTTCTCTGTTATATGATGCTGCACGTATATAAAGTAGATAGTTAAATAAATTTGTGGCAAGTGAAAATAAAAGTAATCCTATTTTAATGAAAACGAAAACAGAGCTTGGAATTACGTACATTAAATTGTAGTATTCGGTTTGTTAACAGCTGATGCATCTCGGTTACTTCTAGGTGTGTTGTCTGGCATTACATCACAGGAGACTGAAGTGGAAGCTTTTAGATTTTCTGTGTCAGTAGCCTTGGGTAACTTTTTAAACATATCTGTTAAACGTGCTTGCTTCATGTTTTTTTGTTTTTTCACAGGCGAGTTGACTTTGCAGCATGTAAATGTTCAGGATTTGTTGCTCAGTGATAAAACTATGCTGTTCTAATCCTGTTATGAGCCGAGTCGTGTGATAAATGCAATCGTCAATGAATATTCTTTCTCGAATAACTTCAGCTTCATCATCTTCAGCTTAACTTTCACTTTTGTTGTTTTGCACCATTTCTACTATCTCCTGGTCTGTAAAATGATGCACAACTGGAGTATCTTGGTCAGTATATATCCATTCTTCTAAATTTTCAATTTTCATTTTCTTAAACTCAGGGTTATTCATACCTTTTGCATTATCATCCATTTTTCTTCTGAAATTTGGAATCCTTTGAAATCCGCAGTTGTGATTTCATCATCATGAAACCTTAAAAGCCATAACTTAAACCATGCATTTCTTAAAATGGTTTTAGAATACTTTCCCATGCACGAGAAAGTGCCCAAATTACATCTTTTAGATTGTATTCTTTCATTATTTCCGTGACATTTCCCTGAATTTAAACCAATGAGAAACTGCATCATGTAATTAGATAGATACTGACACTTCAGCAATCTTAATATGCCTTGATCTTGAGGTTGTATTAGAGAAGGGCAATTTGGAGGTAGAAAAAAATCACAGACACATTGTCTTTGATCATAAGTTCTGGTTTAGGATGAGCTGAACAATTATCCAGTACATATGAGTAATATTTTGCATTTAGGGTCTAAACCTGTACTGTTACAGTGACATTGAGATTCGATTACAAAATGATTTTCAAACCAATCCATTGTAATTTCACTTGTCAACCAACCACTTAAGCAGATAATTTGTTAAAATTGGATAATATGTATCAATTCATTTAGTACTCTCAATTATTTTCATTAAATACATCGAAATTTTACCGATTTCCGGCCAGGGAGGGTATAATTCACCTCAGGAGTTGTATGCAGTACCGAGAGGTTTAAGAACCACTGACAGACAATTTTTTTTAGATTTCACAAATTAGTCATTTTCGCAAATACTGCCGGACCACGGGTGTTCCCGGATTACAGATGTCTGGACTATGGATGCTCAACTGTACTATATTTATGTAACCCGCGCCCTCATGTCCCATGTACACCCCTATTTTTGGGCCAGTTCAGATAGAAAAAATAAATTCGTACTGGAATAAGTTGATGTCTGTGGTGGCAGAAAATAAGAAAAAATCAAAAAAGTGCAGGGATTCCCCGTAGGTGTGCTCTCTCCAGGGTTAAAGGACTATCAACGGCTCATGATAAATTTGGCAAACACAGATACCAGATGCCAACTTATTCCAACGAAAGTATAAGTAGAAATTGGTAGTAAATTTTTAATGGCAGAACTGCTTATTTTGAATAACAATAATAAACTTAAAACTCATTTAAAAGGTAGCTTTAATATTATAAAAATAGTACATTATCTCAGTCTTGAAGATGCACCAACAGCAGCATAAACCACTCATTTAAACACTAAACATTTGCTTGGTCATATAGATATGCGTATACTTCGTAGAATTCTTCATCTTCTGAGAGTATAAACATAGATGCATGGGTGTTGCAGTAAATTTACTATTGATACTAGCAATTTTTAAAACTTGGTCAGAAATCTTCATGTATGATGCACAGTCCCTTTTTACAGGCATTTTTTGAAAAAGGGTGCACAGGGTACACATGCGATATTTTATTGAATTTCACCGCCATAGAGATCAATTGCGATCACTAGGTATAGTAAGTTTCGATAGTATCGTTAACAGCTGACATCATTCAAATTATAGGAAACTTTATTTAGTGGGTCAAGCTCTCCGAGAATATGTTTCTTATTGGTTGAAATTAAAACACCTGTCACATGGAAGGCTCAAGAAGAATATCACAGACTCTAAACAAGGTTTATATACAGTGGAATTCCCATTTAACGTTTGCGTCGGGGACAAGTGTTTTGTACCTTAAATCGAGTAATACATTAAATGGGGGTTATCAAAAATTGGAAGACTAAATGGTAGTTCATTAATGTCAAATATGTTTTATTAGTTAAAACACAAATATTAAGTGTATAGATTAATTTCAATCAATTTTTTCATTTGTAAAATTTCACAGAACGAAGGTGATTTTTCTAGCTTATGGTTTGTTTTGCGACATTATTGGTCATTTCATGGCTGTGACCCTCATTGCACCTCCTAGCAGTGAATTTGCGATATTTAATTTTTCCGAGACAAACTTTCTTAAAACTCTTAAGCAAATAAACACACTTAATTGAAGTGCTCCTATATAGGAGGAATCGACCAAGCATGCAGATCCTATCAGTTTTTTAAGTTCGCATGCTATAATGAATACATGATATAATTGGGCTCGCATGGGTTATATAAGATAATACAGTAAAACCCCGTTATAACGTGGGTTTTGGGAGACAGAATGTACACCCGCATTATCGGCAACCCGTGGTATTTCGGGAAATAGTTTTTAAAAACGTGTAAGTATATGCCTTATAACAAATTTAATTGCAAAATACTATAAAAACTGATATCGTATTTTTATTTAAATGCATACCTTACTTTAACTGGTGTTTTTAAAATAGTCCGATATTTTCTTTTGGCGCGACAGCTGATGGCGTTTCTTCATCACATACGTCTTAATATTTTGCAAATGTAAAAGATGAAGATGATCACAATCACTCTGTCTCTCCATCTAATTCATCATTTCACTGATGTCATCCAATACTTTGCTTATTTAAGGGGTCTCAACCTCACACATCTCTTCATTCTCTCTGTCATCTTCCGATAAATTTTCTGCTCTTCTGCAGTTCTGAACTTCAGATACAATTTCTTATCATTCTTATAGACAGCGACGGGAGTTTAGCATCGTGGTAAAATTTGAACCAAGTTGTTTACGAAGAAAATAAATCGCTGTAAAATTTGAACCAAGCTGTTAATGAAGAAAATAAATCGCAGTAAAATTTTAACCAATTTGTTTACGAAGAAAATAAATCGCAGTAAAATTTGAAACAAGGATGTTTACGAAGAAAATAAATGGAATCATTTTGAGGGACATGACTAGACCCGCGGTATATCCGAATCCGCAGTATAGTGAGATGCGTTATAACGGAATTTTACTATATTTACAAGTTTCGAATAATTATCCCTCAGTGAAGCAGTGTGTTGAGTGTTGGCAGACGTTTCGACGCCTGTTATCGGCTGACCGTGCATAAAATGACAACACTAACAGTTCCAACATACTTTAGTCTCATTTGTTACATTTCGGCCCTTTATGCGAAGTGGGCTTGCAAATTTGATTGCGTGTCTTGTGCGGTGTAGGGAAATGCTATAGTGACTGACAAGTAAGAACATACATCCGAAGTTTTAATAACATCACCACCTCGGTGTAATAATAACATTGTTGTGAATAAGACTTACCTTTTTTTGGCGGATTGTCTTCCTTTCGAGTTAAAAAGGTAAATATGGTTGTGGTAAATGCAGATGGCCCAACTAGCTAACGCGTCACGTTAGTGAGTGAGCACCTGCGAACTGAAACGTAAAAAAATCCGTGTTCACGTGATGACGTCATCACAACTTTCGTGAAGTACATAACAGATTAGGGCATTTAAGGTGGATTGACAAAACAGCACAACTAAATATTAAGTCTTTTGAGTTTATTTAATGTAGTAACAACACCAGTATGTGTTGTGCCATTGATGGTTAGATTGAATTAATATAGGTATTACATCTCCACCAAATGAAATATTCTTGAGTCACGGTGTAAACGCACCTGAAATCGAGGTGATGCCCCACAAGGGACCAGAATTTTGTCCCTTAATTGTGGACAATTCAGAAAATTGAGAAACACTAAATCGGGTGATACAATACATTATTTATATGGAGCTTTGGTTGGGGCCGCAAAAAAACCACCTTAAATGCTGGTAAACCTTAAATGGGAGAACTTTAAATTGGGATTCCACTGTATTATTATTATGTTCTGTGCCATGATGGCAGTACAAATGGTGCAACTGCACTGGGCCTCACACTTAAAGAGACCCCGTGCTCTCTAAAAAAATATTTGGCATACTTATAAAGTACATGCATTTTTATATCTGAAAAGATATCAAAGTCACAGTGAAAGAGATTGCTTTAGTTAATGAAATTTACTGTTAAAAATATTTGATGCATAAGAGGCCCGCGTGAACACTTTGCACCGGGCCCTGCTATCTTTTATGTTGGGTATGCACAGTTGTTGCATTCAAATGATTATCTAAAAGAGGATTATAGTCGCAAAGTACATATAAAAATTCTATATAATTATCTCTCATGCATGGAACTTATTCGGCACAACCGCATTTCATAGCTGCCATAGATTTAATAATATTACATATATGTATATAGGGTGATATTCAGTGGGTGTGTGCTGCACACCTAGCACAGCCTGAATATACGCCCCTAGAATGCACATAATGTTCTAGTAGTAGTCTGATCTTGTAAGGCATTTGAGTGATTTTCAAAAATTCATGTTTGAAAGTGGTATAAAAACCTTGACAAAATATGTACATTGAAGTATGAAAATGTAAAATTCATCTAATAATAAAAGTAAATGTTGAGTTATTGGCATCATTCGGGTGTTTTTGTATGAGTCAGCCGACCTAGAGGCATTTTGAAAACCGTGCTAATGCAAACCATATATCGCACATGGCAATCTTGGTCTCACAAATGCATTAGTGCAGTTCCGCTCTCAGCAGTCCGGTGCATGGGGGGGTTTTCTTATACTATTTTATGCATAGTTGATAATGAAGAGGGAAGAATATTTTATTGTATATTATGGCACATACCATATATACTCGTGTATAACATGCCCTCGTGTATAATGCACACCTGTGATTTTGACCAAAAAATCCCTACTTTTTCTTTTACCCCGTGTATAACGTGCACCCTTGATTTTTTCGGGGTATAAGAATATCGTCATGTTACGTATTAACTAGATCAGTGCTTCTCAACCTTTTTTGCTCCACGGCACACTTACATACTTGCTAAAGTCTCGCAGCACACCAAACCCTATCCTATTTAATTTCACTGTATTAATACATATTTTTAAAGAAGAAAACAACTAAAAGTATATTTTGTCATTACTGCTAAAATAACATTTAACCTATTAAACACTTTTATTGCAAATGAAATACATACATAATGCAAAAACATAAACATTTTCACTCTTCAATGGGAAACTTGGGCTTACCTTTCGGAACAAATACGCTTTATGTTTGGCTCAATAGTAGAAAGAACTACATTAAGTTCCTCATCTAAGTTCTTCAAACATGTCCTTTTATTATTCTTAATAAGTGTCATTGTTGAAAAGCTTAGTTCACATAAATATGTTGTTGGAAACTGAGCCAACATATCGATCGCAAATTCAGCTATTGAAAGATATTCACCCCTAGCCAAAATTCATCCAAAGGTAACACTAAATAAGTTTAAGTCTGCAATCGCTTCTGAGTTCTATTAATTCCTCTCGTAGTTTCAGAGTAAATTCCTTAGATGATTCTTCTGATGAAAAACTAAAAGGATCTCGAATCCAGTCAAATTTTCCTGTACTTGTAAACATGAAATACTGATTGAGTTATTCATAAAGAATACATAGATGTTGAGATACTACACTTAAGAAATTCTTGTCGAACCACATCTCATTTATTCGTTCAAACATTTTCAACGATCCACGTCTGACTTCATCACGCCATAGCTAACATTTATTTGTAAATCCACTTATTTTGTCCATACAAGTTAATATGTTTTGGTTACATCCTTGCAATTTTATGTTCAACTCATTGAGATGTTCATAGACGTCAGCTATGTACACCAACTTTGCTAGCCAGTTATCATCTTGAATAAAATCGGCAAGATAAATCTCATTTTTTATTGTCAAGATCTGTTTTATGTCATCCTTTAGTTTGAAAACTCTTGCTAATACTTTACCTTGAGAAAGCCACTTGAACCTAGGGGAAGGCCCCCTTTTCTATGCAGACTGCAGTCTGACAACGCATTCACCTCCACTCAGAAACCCAAAGACTTTGGGAGTGGACTCGGACTCACGGGGAGATAGAGGGGTTAACTTTCACCATTTCTCAATTGTATTTAATAAAATAAACTTTTTATCGTTCACCTATGGTCCTCGAGGATAGCCTCACGCACTTTTTCAACATTTTCCGGCATTGTGCCGGTTGAAGGTTGTCCAGAACATGTGTCATCATCTACTGGCATCTTGTGGCACACCAGTTGAGAAGCTCTGAATTAGAGTACCGTAAATAAATTATCGCCAGTTAACAATTTTAAAATGCTTGCACTTGCCCAAAAATATTATGTTCATTAAGCTCCACATTACGTCTTCGAGAGATGTCATCAATAATGAAAGCGAATGAGTTGAGATGGCAGCAACTTCATACAGTAAGTTGGCCAAACTGATGCTGCTTAGAAAACCGCAGCACCACTGCTGCCAATCCTTTTAAGTCAGACAAAAAAGGATTATAAAATAGATAGAGTTTTGATTTATAATGAATGTTGGTTCTCTTTTCCTATCTCATTCTAAAACTGTTTAATATGTAGAAGGAATAACGTGAAAATGTAACAAACAAATCTGGAAACAGAAAACGAGACAGGTAACATTAAGTTCATACACGTCATTCAACATTCTATGGGTTTTAAATTACTTACATCATTATTTGTACATACTAGAATCATTAACTAAATAAAATTATTTCAATTTGCTTTTTCTGTTTCTTTGTTTTTGATGCGTTTTGCGGGAAGTCTATCTGGTGATTTTGCAAAAATTACAGCAATCAGCTGGTGAGCTAGTGCAGGGGTTCCCAAACTTTTTGAAGTCATGGAACTCTTATATTCAAATATTTTTTCTCGCGGAACCCTAACTAAGAGGTGGTAAGCCAAATCTCAGTAGAATTAACTTTATAATCACTGTAATTGTTATTACCTAGCTTATGTATCTTATAGTATACAGTTAACAAGTGAAGCTAATTTTTCCTACTGTAAATAAGAGAAGGAAGAGCACATTATCTATGGATAATATGCTATATTAAATTTCTTTGGTCAAAAATTATGAGGGAATTATAGACTTTTCATGCAATAGGCATCCTTCATGATTAACAGAGACATTCAAAATCCCATACCCATTTCATAAATAGAAATTTTCTTCTTCTTCAGCTTCTTCCCATTCTTACAGGTTTGCTATTCTGTGGTTCTATCTTCTTCTATACTTCCAGTCTCTATCCTCCAACTGCCTAATAACATGTCCCTTTCGATTATGTCCTTCCACCGAATTTTGAGGCAATAGATACATAAAATTAAGAGAAAGCAACAATTTTCTTTTGCAAGAAAACATCCTTCAATATCATTACACTGCAGCATCTGTTTCAATTTGAATGAATTGCCAAAAAAACTGTCCTCATTCATTAGTAACAATCATACTGCATATACAAATGACAGCATAAAACAACATACAGCCTTTGCCCAGTTTCCATATGGTTACATCAAGCATCCTAACTGATATGCACCATGTGCACAACTTTTGGAGTGACCCTCATAAGCCTTCACTAGAGAAGCATAATCAATTCTTCAATCATGAAACTAATATTAATCTTGTAACAAGTGGACTATATTTGGCAGATATAAAAATGGTAACTATGTATATGTTAAAAAGGATAAACCTTCCCTACACAAATGGATGTTAGAATTTCATATGACAATAGTATTTTTTCAATCATTATTTTTCTTTAGCTTTTAAAATTAATCATTAAAAGTTGTCAGTCAACTTATTTAAGATCTTCAACTTTTTTAATGCCTTCACATACACTTTATGTTGCATGTCATAATACTTGTTTCATCCTTTTCTTAAATAGCATTGCTGAGGTTATATCAAGAGTGAAAAGAAGCAGACGTTTCTTTAGTAGAGGAACATTAATAGGAGATTTTGGATCATCTGCAGAAGAAGAAGCCATTTTACTTCAATCTCTTGGTGGTCAAGATCAAGATTGGCCCCTAATTTGGTTTTGGATTTACGGCTTCAGAAAAAATAGTTGTACTTAATTATATCAGTCTATTAACTATATAAGATTTTTTGCAGTAAATATTTAAATCTAATGTCCAAAGAATAAATCGGTATTTATTGTATTTATTTTAAAATGATGATAAATTTTATAAAATCAAAACTCAGTATTTAATACATTGTATTATCTGAAATACATTTTAATAAAAGTTATTTTCAATTATAATGGAGTATTAAAAAAATATACAGGTTTTTAACTAGTCTTGGTGTCTGACACAGTTTTCTGATAGTTCCAATTATCTGGCTTTCTGGGCATTAGCATAATATGGTTCACACAGCAGTAGTTGCAATGGCTCTTATCATAATTTTTGTGTGAGTGATTGACAGGCTTCCGTCACATTTTTGTGCTTATAATTTTATTTTTAATATGATGACAGCTTCAGTATACCCATTAGCATCGCCACTATAAACTCTTATAAACCTCAACTTCTTCTGTTAACACCTAATGTTATCAGACTTCTTAATATATCTCTGGCCTCAAGCAGGTCAAATATGAGGTATTTTACTGTATATAACAGTAGTTTCTATAATTTTAAGACTTCATTTTTATTTCCCTCGATGTGCATAGCATCCATACTGGCACATGTAAAAAATTGCATTTTTCTCTCATACAACACTTTCTAGCTTTTATCATTAATGGTAACTAATATGTTATAAATGTTTTAATTTAATTAAACCGTGTCATATTTCCATGAAGTCAAAATATGGCCGTCCTTTAAGGAATAGAAGCGATACTAATATGGTAAATGTATAGTACATATTTATTCGACTTCTCTTTACATATATGATTTCAAAAGCGATTACTTGGTGCTTCATGTCGTTTAAATAACCATATTTCCATGGCGCTATTTTTCCATTTCTTGAAAAACAAAAGATAGTTTAAGAAGAGGCTTGTTTGAGCGCAAGGTGCTTCTTTAAAACACGTGTGAAGTGTGTGGATTACACCAAATTAATCGTCGAAGATGGTGAAAAGGCAAGCGGTAGACAAGAAATTAAAAAACAGAAAGAAAAGAAAAGTTATCGTTAAAGAACAAGAAGAATCAGTAGAACCTGCTGCGACTTTGCGTAATTCCGAAGACCCCATCCCTAAGAAGGTTTGCCAATAGTTTTTCACGTTGTTTAGTTATTTTTTGTCAGTATTTGGTAATTCTGAGCAATTTGTTTATTAATCAATTAGGTAAAATGGACCAACAAACAACGAGTACTGATATTTTCTACTCGTGGAATTTCTCATAGAGATCGGCATTTCATGGAAGATTTAAAAACTCTTTTACCTCATTCGAAACCGGAGAGTAAGATGGAGAAAAAAGACAGTTTTTTTGTGGTCAATGAGGTATTTTATATATTCTGAAAGTAAAAGTATTACTCCCAACGGCAATGTATTATTGTTATTATGTTCATTCTTTGTTCTGTTCTTAGATCTGCGAAATGAAAAATTGTAATAAATGCATTTTAATGGAAGGAAGGAAAAAAAGAGATTTGTATATGTGGATTTCCAACATTCCTAAAGGACCGTCCTGCAAGTTTTTAGTTCAAAGCGGTAAATAGTAATAAATGAATTTTTAATGTTGGTTAAACATTGTAAGTAAAATTGTCAAAATATGTTAATCATTCTTTCAGTTTTTACAATGGGTGAACTGAAGTTAACAGGCAACTGCTTAAAAGGATCAAGACCTTTACTTTCGTTTGATGAACATTTTAGCTCCAAACCACATTTGGCTTTAATGAAAGAACTACTAACGCAGGTAAGGTGAAGTATATTCTGTTAGAGGGAACACTTATTGATTTTTCCTCTATTTCGTGTTCAGATTCATATGTTTATTATTCACAAAACAATCTTTATTATTTTAAAATTTACTTAGTGTAATTATCATGTTTATAGACATTTTCAACGCCTTACCACCACCCAAAAAGTCAGCCTTTTATCGATCACGTTTTTACCTTCTCATATCTTGATGGTCGTATATGGTTTAGAAACTATCAGATTTTGGAGGAGGATGGCTCCCTAGCAGAGGTTGGCCCAAGATTTGTTCTTTTTCCAATAAAAATTTTTGATGGAAGTTTTAGTGGTACAACACTTTGGGAAGAGCCAAAATTTGTAACACCTGCGAAGGTAAGTTAGATTTTGTGATACAAATTAGGATAAAGTATTATCGTTGAAAGAAAGTAATTACTTTCAAAGTTAAGTATTTTTTCATCTTCAGGCAGCTTTTATTTTTAATAACCTGATATTGTATTTTTATAGACACTAATTTTCAGCATTGCTAGTGGTACTTCTCACTAAGTTTACCAAACATTGTTTTAGAACAAATGTGGTTGCAACACTTCAATAATGACCACTGTAATGATATTATTTATTTCATAAAGAAATAATAAAAATCAACAATATATGCATCAGCTATGCCATTTCATTGGACAAAAACCATCTAGTGCTAATAAAGTATTCAATATAAACATATTAGAGGTAGTTTTAACAGGGGAAAAACTATTTTTCAAAATAACTTTTATGAACTATTGTAATTGCCTATCAGAAATACAGGTGAATGAAGTATTAAATTAAAATTAGATCCCCTCTTTCTCCCTCATTCATCTCTCAAAAATGTAGATCTCTTTCTCAGCATGATATTTATAAAATTTTAACTACAAAATGACATCAGAAAAATCAAAGACGAATGGAAAATACATGAACAAATAAGAAGTCTAAATCCTGTGTTCATGTTTTGCTTTCAAGTAATTTTAAAATGCAATTTGATTTGATCCATATATTACACTCATTCCTGTGTTAATAAAATGAAGAAATAAAACACCCATAGACCAATAAATCAATGGTTTCCATCTTCACCAAAAAGTACTGTACATTAATGAGTTAAGAGCACCTGCTGTAAATGTACTCACATGTGGTTACTTTAATTTTTAGTAGAGTTATGGTCCCGTAAATATGACATTAACACAAATAATTAGGTTATTGATAAGTTAGGTTCAACTAGAGCCATAAATATTATGTTTTATAAGCTACATATTATATACTAATAACAGTGTTACTGGAAACAGCTTTGCCTCCAATTCAGTTAAAAAGGAAGCACATGGCATTTTATAGATAAAATTTCAAAAAATATATTTACACCATTATCTGCTATCACAATTCACATTGTTTTATTAAACTTTTTGGAAAGAAAACTAACAATAAGATATGTCCTGGTTTGGGATGAGTTTGTTGAGAACAGTCTAACCTGGTAATGCTTTGGTGATCAGTTGATGTGTTAGCAAATGGTAAGATTAACCTCCAGCCGTGTACTTTTTTTCGGAATCCCGTAAAAAAATTGTGTATTTTTTATTGTGTAATTCGTTCTGATAACCCTTTGAAAGTTGAAATATATTATTATTAATCCTTTACAACTAATTTTTAGAATTTTACAATACATTACTTAAATCCTTATATTTACGTATTTCTGATATTTATATTTTTTCGTTTTTAAAAATTAATTGGTAACAAATGGATTCATAATGCTGATATGTTTTTATTTAAATTAATTTACAAAAACAATACTATGAATCAAAAAAATTTTATGGTAAATTTTGAAGCAAGGTTCCAGGCAAAGTCCCACTTCACATTCCCTGCACCAAATTCTTGTTTCCTTCCTCTTATGTTTTCCATTTGAATTTTTCTTTGAACAGCAAACAGCACATTGTCTTCTTGGTTCTTTTTTATAGGATTTGGAGGGATGTCTCGTAAAATGGTGGGCTGTTAGTCTGAGGGGATTTGGAGTAGCGCTAGGCCTTTGGTGACATGCTAATCTGGTTCCGCATAGTGTTCAATGTGGTTCTCAATGAGCTGTAGACTATATTCCACAAGCTTTCGAGGGCAGTTTTTTGTGTATATTTCATAGGAATTTCAAACAGCCTGGTCAATAAAGTGTCTGAAAATCTTCTTGTAATATTTTTTTTTTTGCTGTTTTCAAGCAGATTGATAATGACATTTCTTGGTCACATCGATCAACTTCATCCATGATATTATTGTAGTCGCAAATTACTTTTGGCTTTATCACTTCTTTCCCACCATTTGTTTTCACTACGTGAGTGATGGCATGGATAGTGCTCATGATGGATACAGTTTTTTTGTCGTGCCACTTCAAAGCCATGGCTTTTCCCCATTGGAATGCCTGAACCTCCCCTTTTTTCAATTTGTCTTTTGAAAATCCTTCTAGAAGATCCTTTCTTTTACTATTTACTGTGCCATTAGTGTCCGTTTTTTGTGCCACCAGTAAGTCCACAAGTTGTGGTGACATGTACCATTTATCCACCGTGGCACTGCACTATCCTTTTACCAAGAAGTGGTCAATAAGATGAACATTTTTAGTAGAAATTGGTAAACTGTTATACTTTTCATTGTACACAGTGCTATTTCCAGTGTACAAATAAAAATTGCAAATATACTCTGATTTTGCCTCACATAACACAAAGAATTTGAGTCCAAAGCAAGCCCTCTATTTTGGGATGTACATTTTCCAACCAAGATGACCTTTGAAGAGCATCAAACTCTCACCCACACTGAGAGTTTGTGCTGGATTGTATAGATCATAAAATCTGTCTCGCAAATGCTCCATAACCTCATACAACTTCCACAATTTAGCTTACGGATGAGTTTCTTTATTGAAATTGTCATTATCACTAAAATGAATGAATTTCATTATCAGAAGAAACCTATCCCAGGACATAAGTTGTGTAAATATTGGTATCAGGAGAATAGGCCACCTTGACCATGACCATTCTTGGTGTGGCAACTTTACAATACTTTGCAACATCAAGATTGCAGAAAATAATCTCATCTCCTTCTCAGTGGTTGGTGTCCATTTCTTATAACATGACCTGTCTTTGAGAACACTCATTTTTTTTAATACTCTAGAGCAGTAGTGCCCAACCTTTTGGCGGGCCGCATCAATGGTTGCAAATCCTTCAGCGGGCCGCATTGGAAGTTGCCAAGTATTTGGTGGGCCAGATAAGAGTTTAAATCAGATGTTACCTATATATTCTAAGGTGCCATTTTAGTGAAAATCAAGTCTAATTGGGATTTTTATGGTAAAAATTCCAATATTAAAAGTTTTATTGTAAAAAATTTCATAAGAATGTATGAATTTATGTGTTAAATTTTTTGAATTGCATTTCTGTCGTGGCTTCACGGGCCACAAAAAACCCTTCGCGGGCCATAGATTGGGCACCACTGCTGTAGAGCGTATCTATTAGTAGAGGAATATTTCAAAATCTAACAGTTACCTGAAGTGAATTGGTATCGAAACAAAATAATAATAGCAATTACCTACTTACATGTTAAAATCACTGCCACAAGAATAAATCATTTTTATAAAATCAAAGCATCTAAACCATTTACATTTTAAATCAACAGTTAAACCTGAAGGAAATGCATATTTTACTCTGAGAAACTACATATTTGCCTTGAGCTACGGCCGTTTGGACCACTCACTCACTCTTTCAAATATAATTCGATATTTTGAAAACCATCAAACACTATTACTTCGAGATTGCAGGATGTGCAAATATGAACCTTTCTTCGCATTTCTCCTGCATACTGTACCCATCTAAAACCAACAGAAGGAGATTTAGTAGGCAACTGAAAATTTCGTTTTATTTTCAAGTTGTGTTTTGGTTTAAACTATTTCGAAGCAATGATCGTACTTTTTGGTCAACAATCAAGGAGATTTTCATTGACTACAACCCTTAAAGAAGTAACATACAAAAGATTATTACTTTTGATTGGAAATTGCCGGAGATATGACAGTTTTGGTTTGCTATCAGTTTTAAATCAGGAAAAAACGTAGGGTTTTCAGTTCTTATGCTATTTCAGTAATTTTATTGTAATTTAAAAATTCAGAACTATTTAAGAACACATTTTTTTCTATAAATCACGAAAAATAATATTTAAAACACGAAAAGAGAGCAATAAATAATGATTTTGGTGGGAAGATTTGCTTATACGTACCTTGCATAGAGGCTAGCTTTAGAGAGAGATAGACCTATATGGAAAAGAACATGGACAGTTGTACTGTGGTCAGGGCCACACTTAGGGTATTTTGCGCCCGGGTGACCCCTATTAGCAAAATTTCCTGGTATGATCAAATACGACTTTTTTTCGTCAATAGAGAGTGGAGACAAGCTTATGTATTTCTGTCGATGTATCCCATAATTCATTGATTGAAAAAATTAGTTGCATAATTATTAATATAAACATATTTAATATTTGCTTGAAGGAAAATTATAAAACTCGCCTCACATATGATTATAATTCAGTACTCTGTCCCATTACCTTAATGATCAATCAAAAATTCCTATATTTTCGTCCATTTACAAGTCAAATTAGATTCAATATTTATTCTGACAATAAGATAACAAAACTCAATTATTTATGCATTCCTACGTCAAAGTTCCGACTTGGCATTTTATTTTAAGATATTTTTAAATCCAATGAAGAAGTAGATGTCAGTAATTCTTTCAGTATTTGGAGAAAATGTCGCCACTGATATGTGTTTAGCGATCCTGAGTAATGCGACCGCCTATCGCAAGGGATCAGAAAAATTTTGCCTGGAAGATTTTGTGTCATTTTAGTATCTCCAACTTTCCCTTTTCACTCGGACAAAGGAGGAAACATTCCCAAGTTGAATTCCAATAATATATAGATACAAATACCTTGACGGGAAGGTGCCCCAGCAAGTTGGTGCCCGGGTGCTTTCCACTCATTGCACCCCGGATAGGTGTGCCTCTGACTGGTAATCTGCGTAGGAACGTTTTGCTGTTTGATTCTTAGATTTGAAGGCGAAGTTCTAAATAGCATCAGTCTTTGTTTAATCCTCTTTCAATCTACACAAAATATTTTTCACTCTAATACCATTGACTAAATGTTCTCCAAGAGCAGCCGCAGTGCACCATTTCGATTGGTGAGGCAAGTTAACTTCTATGTTACAGAATTAAACATGCGTTACATAGTATGTTGACTCGGGACAGTATGGTGGGCAGCAATCTTTCTCTGTCAGTTACAGTACAATCATCATTTTATTCATTTGTCTGCTTCTTTCAAATGGTGATGGGTTTTTTCCCTTTTTATCAATTGGTGCCAAATGACGGTTGATAGAAACCGATCATCGATGGCAACAGTTGTCGAGGTCCTACTGTATTGAATGTGGTTTCTACCTTGATTTACCCAAGAATCTGATCCTTCCCCTCCCTACTTTTTGCTTCATATTTTGGTCTTAAATATTTAACCTATGTATGTATAGTAGCTATATTTTTCTGCTTGTGCTGATATTGTTGCTGTAATTTACCATTTTGAATTTTTATATTTATAATTATGGGTTTGAATTTTATATGCATGTTCTTAGACATTGAACTGCCTCATCAATTTTTTAAATCTTTTGCATGCTCTGAACACGTAAACATTTTTTACATTTATTTATGTACAATTCTAATGACTTTTTTATTGATCTCAAGGTTCGACGACAGATCAAGCTAGCTTCAGCTGATAAGTATATTGCAAGAGTGCAACAGAAAGTTCTACAAGAGGAAAGTAAACCAGAAGTATCATACAACTTAAAGCCTTTTGATGATATGTTCTCAAGAAGTGCAGAAGAAATATTAGTGAAAGATAGAAAAGCAACTACAGAAAAAACTGAGAATGAGGCGAAACCACCAAAAAAAGTTAAAAAGATCAAAGCCCAAGTCAAAGTTGTTGCAAAGAAAGGTGGCATAAAGCAGGGAAAGAATAACAAGAAGAGAAATAAAAATGTTAAAAAAAAGAAGCAATGAAAAGTTGTAATTACTTGCTTCATGTGATTTGTATTTGCTTTATTAATAAGAGGACAAAATATAATTTTGTATATAATTTATAACATGGTAATCATCTAGTTGTTCTTTCCAGATTTGGTGTAACCAGGAAGAATATTGCTTCAACCTAATGCTAACATATCACATTTGTTTTTAAGCATATTGATAAATTATGCATAACTATGGAGTTATGCTTTTTGCTTGATTTATTTGTCACCAAGGGCCTCGACAGAAAATTTTGCAGGGGGGAGGTCGGGGCAAAGCACAAAAATGCCTACCGTATATACTCGTGTATAGTACGAGTTTTTACGACCAAATTTTTATTGCAAAAATTGGGGATCGTACTATACATGAGTAATGCATTTGAGGATTTAAAATTCATGTATCTTCACGGGCATTTTCGGTGAAGTTATGCCACCGGCACGCATTCTAATGGTAGGATAACCTTAACAGTGAGGTCCTTTATCGTTGTTATGTTGCTTCGTGAAGAGTAGAATCTTTTTCATATATACAGCTTCAAATTCACAAATACTTGATATAAGTGACAATTTACGGGCACTTCCTTTCTTGAATTTTATGTACGTACATCTTTGTTTGCGTCTTTTTACAAGTGATGGATTGGAACGAGTTGGACTAAAAGTATCGTAGACGGCGTAACTTTATGGAATTTCGACATCTCGGAAAAAAGAAATTACTTTGTAATATTCAACAGTCTTTATTGTTTCTACAATCACACACCGATCAGTTTCCACTACAAAGTCATTCTAAAGGTGTTATGTCGGTTAGTAACACCATTAGAATGATTTTGTAGTGGAAACCGGTGGGTATGTGATTGAAGAAACAATAAAGACTGGGGAATATTACAAAGTAATTTATTTTTATCCGTTATCCCTACCTATTAAATAGATGAGCGGGTGGAACCTTTACGTACACGGAACGTAATCCAGACGTATTAGAATTGAAACGATTTTATTTCATCTTGTGCAATCATGATTCATATCACTTTTTATTAAATGTTTTAGAAGTAAGATACTTAACTTATCCGAATTTTAGTGTACTCGCAAGAAATAATATTTACGACATTTACGGCCTATTCTATGGTGGTGTGGAAAATCAAGGTTGTTCGATATATCTTGCTCGTAACCATCGAGCTATCGAAACAAAATATATCGACCATGGTGAAAAGCTGGGGTCGTACTATAAACGAGATATATGAAAAAATCAGGTTTGTTCACCAAAAAATCAGGGGTCGTACTATACATGGAGTCGGCATATACACGAGTATATACGGTATTACCGAGGGGCAGATGCAATTTTTCCAACCTGGAAAATTTTACTTAGTCGGCCTCCATCTGACCACAAATCCACACTAATGAATCGCTATGAATTATATTATCACTGTCCTGAATACCCTCTTGAAATTAACTTAATGTATATTTTAAATGAATAATTTATTCTGCGAGTGATGATTGGCCTTTCCCTTGAAGCAGGTTAAAATCCACTCCGACTGACTACATACTTTGACACAAATAACAAATATATATTAATCTTTTGGTCACCTTAATTTTCAGGAGACTCACTTTGCAAGGATTTTATATAATAATAGCCGTTGTCTGTTGGTTGGTTGGTCACGCTATGCAAACGCTAATAACTCAAGAAATAATAATGATAGAAACTCGAAATTTGGTAGGGATGCTTGATTAACACTTATTCAGAGAATGACAAATTTAAATCGAGAAAAAATTCCTTGGTTCGTCTCCAAGAGAGGCATTTCCATTTCCCATTACTTAACGTGTAAAACACGATTTTTCGACGTGCAGGCTTTTATTCATTTGGAAATTAAAATTAGAAGAAATTAACAGACCTTCAGATTTGAACCATTTTGAAGAAAAAGTTATGAAGTTTCTTATTCCGTTCGACTCTTTTCGCCCACAATTCGAAATATTCCATGTTAAACGTTTAATTTGCGTATTTTGTGGAAATCTCGCCATTTTAACGTGATGTTGCTATGTTGACCATTATCATTGTTACACCTCAAATTACTATTATTGTATATATCCTTCTGGGAATAAGCGTGCCTTGAGTGCTTCAATACGAGAGAGAGGAAGGAAGGGGAGAGATTGGCGTGTTTTGTGGAAAATAAGTATATTAACGTAAATATAAAAAATTTTAAGTATCAACAGTGTCATTTTAGAAAAATTGGAAATAAAAAGCATTCTTAAATTAAATTCTTTGTAAACCATACGTGTTTACGAATTTATATTGTTATTCCTCGAATTAATTTCGTAACAATGGCCGAAGTTTGGAAACGAATATAAATTAAAATTAAAAGGACATTTAAAACTGTTAACAGGCAATTTTCAAAGAACCAACAGTGGATCTTTTAATGAATTGATTTGTTTTTAGAAAAGGAATTTTGGTGCTTATTTAATACAGAGTAAGTTCTAAGGCTTATAATCCATTTAAATCTAATAACAGTGGCTATTATAGTTTAAAGAAAGAACTTTATTTATTCATTTTACAGAATGAATTAATTTTAGGCTAGCACTGCCTATTATAAAAGGAGTTACTTTGGAATTTACAGTATGTAAAGTGGAAGCTGTACTGAATTGACTCAAGTACATATATTTCAAAGTAAAAATCAATCTAAAACTATTGTAACGGTTTCTGCGATAAACAGTTTATTTTTTGTTAATATGGATCTCCAATACAACAATCCATTTAATCATCAAAGGAACAGTTTACAATGTTGAAATAAATTGATTTGTTTTCGTTCAGAGAGTATTCAAAGAAATTATTCTGCTGATTGATTAATTAGTTAGTTTTTAATTTAAATATTTTAAAGAGTTCTATTTTAAATATGTAATACATAACGACAGAGAACATTATTGAGGATTCGAGTAAGCTTTCTTTCTTCGTAAGTACAGAGTACAATTTTAAAACAATCATAATGTTAAGTGCACGAAATTTAATTATTTTCCCTACGTTATATATGTATACATATAATTATTTCCCGGTCTTTGCACACCGACATTTATATGCAGCATTGACGAGAACAAGGTGGGAGAAGAATAACAATTTTATAGCTGAAAATAAAAACCACAGGCATTTACTAAACGACAACAGAATATTCACTAGAAATGTAATATATGACGAAATATTTCATATGTAAAAGTGTGCTAATAATTACTTTAAATGCAAATATTAAAAATCAATCTATCTATAATTCTTCCGTTGATATTTCAACGAGCATTACACTAGTATTTACATATTTGCTTAGAACGAACCTCCGGCGCAAATTCAAGATACTTGGTACTGAATGGATCTAAGAGCTCATGTTGCTCAGCATGTAGGACAAGGTTTAGGGATTAATTTTTTCTAGTGTTCAGAAGTCTTGGGGGTGGTAATTACCCCTTTTACCCCCTCCCCCCTGTACCCGCCTATGTATTTGATAGTATGTTGCCTTAGAGATGACAGAATTTCTGCTCACGGCACCAGCAGGCAGCAACCTCGTAGTGACAGCGACGGTTGAGTGAAAAGATTATTATTGATGGTGAAGTTTAGCGAAGTCCTATTGTACTTTTGTGACTGCTAGAAAGCAGGACATTTTCAGCGGGACAGATTGTCAAAAGTGGGACACAGTTTGGGAACCACTGCCCTAGGAGGCCAGCCCTGGTGAACAATAAAATGTCCTTAACAAAATCTTCCATTGCAACCTTTGTAATTAACATTAGCTAGAAGAAACAAAAAAAGCTTGGATCAATAAATAAGATATTTGTTACAATAAAGTGACATGTTTGAACGGCGAGAATTCTCGCAATCCGTACGCAATGTGTTAAGTATTTTACCATGTCCAGTTTTTTCTCATTCTTAAATAATATCTAATATAATATTTACGTTTTTACACATTTTCAGGGGGGCAACTGCCCCCCTTGCCGATGCCCATGTTTGTCACCCTTTACCTCTGGCTTTACTCTGGTCGTATTTACCTTTATTTTTCACTCTTCTACCTCACTGATTGTATTCAGCTAATAAAAAAATTCATTTTACAAAGAAATAATAGCTAATTAATTGATATTTTTAACATTATGAATTATTTTTTCAGCAGAAATCATTTGCTATTAAGATAGTTATTTCAATCTGCTGAAATTATAAAATGTTAAATTTCAACATATAATCTTCAATGAAAAATTGGAAAAATGTTTATTATACTACATATTTAACAATTATTAAAAATAAATATTCTTTTCTCTTTTTAGTCACGAGTAAAAGAAAATGTACATTTAGCAATTTACAAGTGCCTTGAAACAGTTGAAAATTCTAAGTATGAAGCCTGTTACAAACTTTGTAAAGTAAAAGTCTCTGTTGGAAATAAAGGAAAGTATGATCTGGAGCAACATGTCGAATGCCATTAAAGCAGGTGAATCATTGAAAAAACTAGATGTTTTTATAAAGCTCAAATTTTCAAAAATATATGACATTGTGGCAGCCATTGAGTGGACTTGAGCATTTCATACACTAAAACACCACTAAAGTTTTTGTTCAATGGAATGTACAACAATTGTTGAAAGAAAGGTTTCAAGATTCTGAAATTGCTCAACAGATATCATTTTCAAAAACTAGAGCAATTGCCACGAATATTATTGCTCCTTATTGTATAAGAAATTAGTTGAAGCTCTATCAGATATTTAATTTCTGTCAGTTTCAACAGATGGTAGTTATCATGGAGCAGCAAAAATGTTTCCAATTTTGATTCAATATTTTTCTGTAAATGAGGGGATAATCTAGGGTGTCCACATATGTTTGACGATTTTATGGGACAAATCCTTCAAAAAATTGGGAATTAAAAATTTTATGGGACTTTTTTAACCTTACTGTTCTGGTATCAGTCGATCAGAAAAGATGGGTGTATGTAAGTGTTGTGTATTTTCAACCTGACAGTACTCAAAAGATACGATTAGTATTATAACAAAATTGTGAATAATAATGTTTGCAGTAATAGCATTATTATTTTTGGAGATTTTAATGACCCTGGGTATAATAATGATAAGCTTAAGAGATGTTAAATCAATTGAACTTTCTCATTTTTTAAGGTTCTCAGGCTTACAGCAATGGAATAATATTACGAACATCAAAGATAGATTATTAGATTTAGTGTTACCAAATATGAAATGTGATATTGAACTTGTTAATGACTGCGATGTGTTTGTGCCAATGGATCCATATCATCCAGTACTGAATTGTATTATTGAACTAGAATTAGGAAGAAGTAATGTTAATGATTTAAATTATAAGTATGAATGTAAGCCAAGTTACAATTTTAAAAGAGGTGATTACAGAAACCTCTATTGGGAGATTCTAAATAAGAATTTGAAGTCCATTGAAAGCACCATAGATGTAAAGGAGGCTGTAAATATTTTTTATAATCATATTTATGAAGCAATGAACAAATGCATTCCTAAATGTAAGCCTTCAAAATATATATTCCTAAGTTGGTACACAAGAGATTTAATTGCAAACATAAAGAAGAAACGTAGACATTGGAAGTTATACAAGAAAAACGACTCGTATCATTTATTTCAGTTTGAAACATTGATTAAAAGAGACAAAAACAGCATATGAAATCATATCAAAAATGTTAAAAGTAATCTGCTTTGTGGGAACAATAATGTATTTTGGGAATTTATAAAAGGTAAAAAGTCAGATCAGTCCCTCTAACTATGAAATATAATAAGTCTCTAAAGAGTTCATACAGCATTGCCTTTGCATTTAAAGAATATTTTGAATCTGTTTATGTAGAAAGTAATATGAAAGATTTACCCAAGGGTAGTGATGTCACTTTATTAGATGTATTATTAAAATTACTAAATTTGATGTTATAAGTGCAATTAAAAAATTAAAGCCTAAGAAAATGGTTGGGCCTGATAGTATACCAGCGTATGTTATCAAAGCATGTAGTGATAATCTAGCTGGTCCACTGTGTTACATATTTAATCTATCATTAAAAATGTATTTTTCTGGAAAAGTGGATAACTGCAAAAGTATGCCCAATATTTAAGAATGGGGACAAATGTGATGTTACATATTATAGGCCTATTGAGTGTATTTCTAAAATATTTGAGTCTATTTTATATAAGTATATATATATAACCTATTTTCACCTGTCAACGATCAGACTACCTATGATGATGATATATAACGAAACTGAACGTGTTTTTAGTGATACTCAGTATGGCTTCATAAATGATAAATCCACTGTTTCAAATTGAATTAACTTTTCTGATTTTGCATATAATGCTTTAAATGAAGGTAGTCAAGTTGATGTCACCTATACAGACTTCCAAAAAGCTTTTGATAGGGTAGACCTTTTTACACTATTGTGTAAATTATCAAAGATGACATTTTTCTTGGATTTAATGAGGTTACTTAAATCTTATTTATGTGATAGGAAACTATGTTATTTTCAAAGGGAAAGAGTCGGAGACTTATAATGTAACATCTGAAATTTGTCAGGGATCAAATTTAGGTTCTCTCTTATTTTTACTATTTATAAATGATCTTCCAGATTGTATCTCAAGCTCGCAATGCTTGATGTATGCAGATGATGTAAAGATATTTAAGAAAATAAAGAATAATAGGGATCATAGCCTACTCCAAGTTGATCTAGAAAAAATGGTACAATGGGGAGAAAAGAATTTATTATATTTTAATATAAAAAATGTTTTAGTGTAACATATACTCGCAAAAAAAAAGCCATATGACTACCGTTACAGTATGGGTGAAGCATTGTTAAAAAAACCAACAAGCAAAAGATTTGGGTTTTATTTTTGATGAGCAGTTTAACTTCTCTCCTCATATACTTGAGATGACTGCATCTGCTTATAGAGTTTTGGGATTTGTATTACGTAATATTATTATTTTTTCCAATAAAAAAGCTATGATTATGTTATATAATACTCTAGTGTGTAGTAAAGTTGATTATGCAGCTATAATATGGTCCCCTTACACACAAAAACTTGTCAATATTATCGAAAGGATCCAGAAGAGTTTTCTTAGAATATTATATTAAAGAGAGCATGATGTCTACCCAGGGTATAAACATTCCATATCCTATAAAAACTTACTTAATACATATGGAATGAAAACATTGGAAGTCAGACGGAAGGAAATGGGGTGTTTGTTTTTATATGATTTACCTAATAAATAATGGAAAGGATTGCCTACTTATAAATAAAATTAATTTTTATGTACCTTCTTTTAATAATAGATCGAGCAAGACCTTTGATATATATATTTCCGAACCACTAATTACACCTACAATTCACCATTAATTAGGGTATGTCGTGTATACAATAGTATTAGTAAATTAGTTGATATATTTTCAAAATTAAAATTTATTTCTGATATGCAAAAGAGCCTTTTGTGATACTGATGATGATACTTAATTATTTGATACCTTAGAATTTGAGATAAGCTGAATATAAGCTTGAGATAAGCTGTATTATGACTTGTATTATATATTTTTTGCCTTAAAAATTTTACTATATGTAATATTAACATTTTTATAATGGTACAATATAAGCTTTACTACATGTTTATGTTGTGTATTGGGTGTTAGTTTGATTTCATGTATTTAGAGTTTGGAGCGCCATATGTTCTTTTTTTGTTTTAATTTTTTGAATTGTATTTCTAAGGTTTTCCCTATTTGTTGTGAAGGGAAAACTTTAAAATGTGTTAAATAAATAAATAAACTGTTTACCTATCAAGTAGGAACACTTTTGTAGAAGAGTGCCAGGAATTCCATCAGGACCGGAGGACTTTTTTTGCCTAATTTAGAAAGATATTTAATTAGGTATCTCACGTTCATCACATGGTCTTAAGCCCGTTTCACACGGTGCGTTTTTCCTTGATGGATTGCTTGCGTGGAGCCCTGATGGCTGCTGTGCGTGCTAGCTTGCTGGAAATCCTGCTCGCTGATGGCTCCCTTGCTTGCTACCTTGCTGGTTTTTGAGGTTAGGTCCTGTGCTATTTTTCCTGCTGGCTGGCGGTGTCGGCCAATCACCACCGAGCGCTACATCACGTGATCAACACAGAGTCCACCGCCCTGTCATAAAAACTTGCATTTTCACCCATGTGGCGCGCAAGTCAGCCCGCTGTCAGAGTTCTCTGCACGGCACAACACTGACCTATCTCCAAATGGAAGGATTCCCTGCGTTGGTTTCACGCACCGTGTGAAACGGTAACCATCAGCGAACCAAGCACAGCGCCCATCAGCGTAGCCCGCAGAGTAGCACGCAGGGAATCTCGCATGCTAGCCAGCAAGGAAAAACGCACCGTGTGAAACAGGCTTTAGATAGATGGTGATTGAATCCATAGAATTGTTTGATATTTTGCCCTGATTTAAAGTAGGAAGATGAATATGATGCTTGAATGTGTTGTATTGTTTAAGAAAGTTTCATTAAGGGCATTAGAAATCTTTATGCCATCTGTGACTATTAGATTATTATTGTCATAAATAACCGGCAATAAATTTTTTTTGAGCATACAGTTTCGTTAATCCTCCTAGCTTCCCTAGTATGATTAGGGGCTGATAAGACTATTATCATTAAAAGTCTTTTCTTCATTCTTATGAGCTTTTTATATTGTCTTTTGAGGTTAACATAGTCTGTATATGTATTCATATTTCCATGATACTTATCATCATATGCCATTTTTTTGATTACATTAGGCGTGATCCATTTGTTATGGTTTTTAGATTTTATTTTAACATTTTTCAAGGGAAGTGCACAGTGAAAAAAGTAAATAAATCTATTGTAAAATACATTGAAACTGTCATTGACAAATTTTACATTAGCAATTTCTGACCAATCATAATTATTAACAAGATTACAAAAGTACTGTATTCTATCATTTGACATGATTCTGAAATATTTATGGGTGATTTGACTAGATATAAAACAGTTTAAATTAAATTTAGTGACAATGGCACAGTGATCTGATAGAAGGAGATCATATACCCTGGTATCAATATTAACTTAATCATAATCTGTATAAATATTATCTAATAAGGTTTTAGAGGTAGAGGTGACTCTAGTTGGCTTATACACTATAGGCTTTAGATTATATGAATCTAAGACAAGTTTTGTGGTGCCTGTGTTATCAGTTAAGAGGTCGCAATTAAAATCATTGTTACAACTCTGAAAGGCTGTTTCGAGTTGCTAATTAACGAAAAAAGAAAACTGTCAAGTTTATCTAGAAAAGTATTTAAACATGCAGTAGGGGATCGGTAAATTACAGCTATGTGGAAATCTATACTGTACAGTGTGACCTTAATAGCTGCACATCCAAACACTTTTTCAATTAAATGTCACAGAGCAAAAGGCTCTAAAATACTAATACACTGCCGAAATTTTTCTCGATAATTTAAATTGCGTATTTTTATTATATCTTGAAATTATCGGCATACTTGAAGAGGAAAGCCGACATCTTTGCAAGTGTGGTCTATGCGTGTCAGAGGAAGCCGACAGTATTAAGACGCGTATAAAAAGGATCAAGATAAATTCATATACTAAATTTGTAAATCATTTTCAAAATTAACTCTTTTTGCTATATGCGATTAATTTATGTGATATTTAAATGTTCTGGATTATATTTTATTCAATTGTAATATTATATTACTGTAACGAAATTCAACACTGGGAAATAATTCTTATGAAACCAAACATCCATCGGGTTCGAATAATGGATCGAGCGGACTCGGCTTTCTGTAGAAATTTTTAACAACTGGTTCTAAAATTGCTTCAAAATTTAACAACCACTTCGTCTGAACCGGTGCGAAGCGGCTGCAGCTCACCACTGGATATAACCCCTTCATAATAAAAGTGACTAAACTTCATGATTACCCGTTATTCTACTGCTACCTATTCCTGTGCTATACTTTGGGAAAATAAAATCCGTCCTAAGTGGGATAGCAAACCTATTGCACGCAAGACAATTGAGGTTAACATGCAACAGAAAAAACTTTTTATATTATAATATAATCATAGTTAAATCATAAAATTATTTCTTTTGGATATATTTAAATTGACACAAGCTAGTCATTTTGTTTCGAATGGAGTAAGTTAGAAAACTTAAATTTCCAATTGAGTTGAACTTTTTTTTAATAACTCGAATTAAGATTAACTTATTTCATAGAAAAATGCAACCAAACGCATTTTTAACATAATTATATTGCCAAGAAAATGAGCAACCATGCCCTCAGCAGGATTCCTTCATTCGCGTCGTATTAATTCTCGAGCGTTTTCTCTCGCTGTCTGTACAGCTACCGCGTTCTCTCCTTTCATACTCTCATACTTTCTTCTTTCGTACGTGATACTTTTCAATCCTTCTCTTTTTCCTACATTCCTCCAGCAGTTTCTTCTTCCGTTTCAATAAATCCCACAAAATATCAGTAGCGTAGACTTATGATTACAGTTTTCAGATTTAAAAAAAATCCTAAAACGAAATTGACATCGAATTTTTCATACAAATTGTGTATGCATTCCGACATTCTTTTACTGATTACAGCGCTAATGCAGGCAGAAATAGGAAACTTACGTTGTATTTGACGGTGTAGCGGTATTCGGATGGTGTAATCGTCGTAATTATTCTGTATTTATTTTACTTCATTAGCCCCAAGAGGAAAATTTGTGGTCAGTGGGTGAAATTTTTAAAATGGGAATCGCTCACATAAAGGTGAAGTATATTTAATGCTACACATTATGTTGTAGATTACGATGTATTTCCGAACGTCTCTCAATTCAAATGGCATTCATTTCTTCTTGTAAGCTTACAATATTTTATAAAATGAGCAGTACAAATGCCTTAAGCCTGTTGTAGTACATGGACCCATTTATAATCATTTTATTAAAGTAAATATGGAGTAAACCATATATTTGTAAGTATATTGCTCATCAAATTTATCCTTCCATTTTTTAAAGAAAGTAAATATGTACTCCATTTTATTTAGAAAACTCAGTCACCTTAAGATATCCTGTATTACAATGTAAACAAGATAATCTTAATTTGCAAAAATTACCAGAAGAGTAAAGAAGATAGAAACAAAATCAATGAAATGGGATATTTCCATCTTGATGTCCATAGACCTTCCATATTGATCGAGATTCTTCCGCACCAAGGTAAGAGTATGTTTTTCATAATATTTTTTAAAATTTGAATTAGGATACAGTATTTTATTTTTATTAATTCCTCAGTAATGCTGATGATTTTACGACATTCAATACATTGTCAACAAAAATCATTTTAAGCTCATTAATTCAATAAAACAAACAATTATAGCAAAAGTTGTGTTAATTGGAAAATGGATTCTGAGAGCTGAGCTTTTAAATCGTTATGGTAGTTAACAAAGAATGAAACCATAGCTTGGTAAAGTTTAGTCATTTGTATTCTCAAAAAGTATTATACTTTTGGCTATCATTAATTCAACAAAATTGTTGAGCTTGTCTTGTGGCAGAAAAAATTCAAGAACAAGCATTTTAACCCTTTCAGTGCTATTAACAAAACGATTTGTCACTTGCTTAGCCTCACCTCAGCAAATTAGTTTTGCATCATATTATAGCAGTGTGTTTTTACAGAGAATAGTGAAGACTCCTGACTTTAACAGAATGGTTTTCAAAATGGCACATACTGCCGAAACATTCAGCTTAGCATTGAAAGGGTGAAAAAAAATACTTATCTCAGGTATTTCCAATATCCCTAACAAGGCTATAAAAAAACAGATGTACATTTCGGCTAAATTAAGCGATGGTGTATTACCACTGAAGATGGATTTTTTGTAGGTTAAATGCACGTTTTTTTGTAACCTTACTGAGGCTATTGGTGATACTGGAGGCAAGTATTTTGTTAGTGTTTGTTCTTGAATTTGAGTATCACTATTTAAAACTTGGAGTCCCATGAAAAAGTTAATTTTAAAATCCATGTGGTTTTAGCATTGCTCCATCAAATTATCTGATTAAGATTGATAAGTAATTTAGCTATGTCAACTACACTTTTCAATCAAGAGGAAGTTCTTATTCTCAGCCAATTAACATTTGAATGGATTTCCATGATAGTAGAAAATTTAAGTTGGGAAACTCTGATAAAAGAATAGTTTGGAAATAAAATGACCTATTGTTGTTAATGTTTCAGAGGGCCAAGGCTGTTTGAATCAGTGCTTGAAATGGAAAATGTTACATACACAACGGAATGCTTGTCTTGGTGGTGGAACGGAAATTTTTACAAAACGGAACGCTTTTTATAAGGGACAGCATTTATAAATGTCTGACGAAATGGAAGGGTATCATCGGTTCGTATGACCAGCCAGAGAGGCATTCCGGCTCATTTCGAGCACTGGTTTGAATATTGACTTGCATTAAATTTACCACTGAGACAGGAAGTAGGTTGGGATGGTTATTACTGAGATTTGAAAATTATAACTCTACACCTAGACTGAAAAAATGTTATGGCTTATTTTTAATTATTTATGTATCAAACAGTGTTTTGCAAAAGGTTCTCAGGAGATGGTTCAGAATATAATAAAACAACAATTTTTAATGGTATTGAAACAGTAATGTGATTATTCAGACATAATAAATTCGATAAACATGACTGCAGCATATGTTTTTCCTGTTCAATATAAATTAATTTAGTATTCCTTGCTTTTATGCTAGCAATGAGTTAGTACGGCTGTCAATTTTAATTAATTATGTATTTTGATTATTTTTTCAGAATCTGTCAACAGCAGAGGAGGAAAGAAAAGCTGCACTGGAGGTGAAGAAATTTTCAGGCTTTTATAAATTTTGTTAGCTTAGAGTGCCACATTAAGTGGGGACTAAAATTTGAATGGCATGCAGGTAATAATCTTATTCCAAATATGTTTATTCATAATAATTCCTTCCTCAGGGATCCAGCTATCAGCCTTAATGGTTAGCAGTACAGGTTTGTTGAAACTAGAGTCAGACAAAACACATTGAGATATAAAAACTACGATAAAATAATATCTTTAAATATTGTTATCCAAGGACAGTGTGGTGGCTTCAAAAATCCATTTAGATGCCAGTCTTTTTATAAGGAATGTTACTAAAAGTTTGACTTGCTTATAGGTAAATTTTGAACTACCTAGTTGAAAAGAAAGAGTATATATTAAAATAATATTTAATGAATTAAATGTGCAGGTAACACTTTCTTTATGCAGTATACATGGTTTGCAATTCATTTATTGTGATCTAATTTAAAAATGCCTCCATACTGGCCAATGTTTAGTCAAAAGATGTTGCATTGATTCAAAAGCATCTTTTTCAAATGGGCTTGCCTAAAATCCCGTTATTATTAACAAGAGCATCATAGAAGAATGGTAATGTAAGCTCCAGCTAGTATTCAATGCATATGAGACTGGCTTTATTGGAAAATAGATACCATTGAGAACTTAGGCGTGCCTGTCCCAGTGCCATTTGTATGCCTCAATTCTAGCCATTGTTAAATAATAACTTTAGGATTTGAATTTAGATGTATTGTTATTCTTTTTGGAAATTAACTACAGTTTTACAGGAGAATTATGAACATTCAAATCATCCAGAAAGTGCAGCATTTGTAATTTGTTACATTTGAATATTCCAATTAAGCATTTGATAAGCATTTTGTATTATGTTAGTTTATGCTATCATACCTTGCTCATTTTCTTACAACTTGATTTGCCATTGTTTTAGTTCATTGTTTGTCGGTTTCAGTTGAATGTTTTGGTCTTTTTCTTAAGCTTGATTTAACATTGTAAGGCTAGTTTCATAGATTAAAATTCAACTCTCATAAAACAATCAATGCAGTGAATCATAAATATTGAAATGAAAGAATGAAATAAGGAGATGTTCTAAGACAGTCATCTGATTTAGGAATTAATACAAAAGAGGTTCAATTCTCTAAGAGAGGTTTTATATCAAGGTGATTGGTAACGGTGATGTGATTGTGATTTTAAGGTAACCGCAGTTGCTCTTGGACATCACATTCATTTAAATTGAGCCATTTATACCAAGTTGACGGAAATGTGATGGTGACACGACATGGAAGCAACTCTGCAACTTTAGTCACTGAGTGACTTTTCCTGCCAATCACCTGTGATTCTATTCACCTGCCAGTCGCCTATTATCACCTTCAAAAATATAGTCACGTAAACTTCCAGTGTCTATAATTTCGCTACCGCTTATGCAGTAAGGAAAGCAAAGACACTTTTAAAGCCTGAACTTTAGCCTAATAATCTATGCTTGTCAAATTTTGCATACTAAAAATTTTCTTTTCCGAAAGCCACCCAGATAACGGCAGCATAGACATGATATTTCCTAAGTGAAAAAATTGTAAAAATTTAATTCTTTTATGTGAACACTGAAACTTTCAACACCATAATTAAACAGAAAAGGTATTACTATTATGAATATACTATCTTGTTTCTTATTTATTATTAAAAACGTTTTCTTTAACATTTTACTTTTTTTAAAAAACCATACAAATTTAAGTAAATTTTAATAATAATATTTTAAAATGTAGGGCCCAATACTTCTTTATAAGCCGTACTTTTTGTTTTTACTTTTGGGTAAAGTGACAAGTTTTCAGATCAGCTAAACAGGTACACTCATTTTTTGCCCCTGGAGTGTAGGCAATTTCAAAAAGGGTGTTTGAATACGAGTTCATATTCGTAGAACATTGGGTAAAGCTTTCCAAAGACGTATTATTAAAACAGTAATCCGGCTCCTTCTTTGCTCATTCGCTAAAACAAGTGAAATTTTTTAGGTTGTTGGTTTAACTTGCAACTTAATATAAAAGAGCTATGTGGCAAATTAAAAATATTAAGTGGGTGTATACTAAATCTTCTATCATTCTGCTTACTATGGCAACGCTGCCATCGTAATGTGCAGTAAAGGAGTATATCCTCTTCGCTTTAGGACATGTTTGATACTAGGGAAAAATAAATATATCACCATCAAAAATCAGTTGCTTTGATATAAATACATTGGTGACAGTGATTTGTTGGCAACTTAAGTTGCCGTCAAATCAGATTACTGTCACCAATCACCTTGGTATAAAACCTCCTTAAGAAAAACTTCAAATTTGTATTTAAATAGGCAGAGCTGAGGTATGTATAACAATATATCATACTTCAACATTCTCAGCAGTTATATTAACAGAATTTAACAACAGTACTTCTACTGTGTTTCATTTTGTATTTCTCTGTTAGCTAGTTTAATCAAAGGCACTATAATATAATTTAAACATTTTATGATTTTGCTTCTTTATAAACTACTTTAATAATAACACAGTGATTATTCATTAAGTTTAAATGTGATTGGAGGAATTTGAACCAATGCATAAGTGTCATGCAGTGAGATGATGGTGTCTAGATTATATTATAGATAACTAGTTAATCATCCATGCCTGATTTTAGGATTATGTATATGTTTGTCACAAAAGGTGATCTCTTGACAAAAAATAGGCCCTGCTAACCCAAGTCCCTTACTCCCTATTTCTCATTTAATCAAGGTCTTGTCGTTCACTGTGTTTCCTTGAGAACTGCAAGGGTTTACTGTATTTTGTAAAATACTACAATATGAATGTTTCAATTTCAGTTGTACTTGATCAACAGACATGCTAGGAGAAAATGCACAGAAAGACAATGAGACTTATATGATACGAAGCCATAAGTTGGGAAATTTCTTGAGGGTTTTCATGCATACTGCAATTCCTGTGTGACGTGGTTAATTTACATTTTTCATTCTGAACATTACCATTGCTTCAAATAAAGTAGTGCTGACCAAATTTACACATAAATACGGCTTGTATTTTTATCAGGATCGATGTAGACAAAATTTGTAGTAATTATTTATCTTTGGAAGTGTTAGCTGAATTATTTTTTTATTTCCGTTGGAATTGATTGAAGAATTGTCAAAAAAAATAGTAAAGTAAAATGACGTGAATTTTCATGAAAATCAGGATTTGGATTAAAATTTACCATGGATGGCAAATCTATGGCATGCATGCCACTTTAGGTATGTGAGATGATTTTGTTTGGCACTCAGCAAAAAATCATGTATTTGCTGTCTGCTTAATATTTTTCCATTTCTGACTAAATATGAAAGACTATTTCTAGCGAGATTGCAACTATTTTGATAAATAACTGTATAATAGTAACCTTTTGCCCAGGGTCGAGAAGCTAGTTGCTCCATAATCGTAGTCTGTTCATAAATGATCTTGGGCAATGTATCTTTTTAGATAACTTAAATTTTATGTAATAAATGCATTGTTTTCTGAGTTCTAGTCTGAGAAAAAATGAGCATGGTTAAACCATAAAATTATTTCTTTTTGGGTGGATTTTCAATTAATAGTAGGTTAAAGAGAAGCCAGATTTTGTAATTTTGGTATGCAAGCAAAAACTGCCATCACTGGAATATACCATATTCTCCACAAAGAAAGATGACGTCGAATTTAAGAAAACTCCTATTTAGATAAAAGTCTGAAGGGAATGATCTTAATTTGTACTTTGTGATCTAACTAGCATTAACTGATGTGCGTTACTTGTCTCAATGTTTACTCTAATTCTCTCACGTGCAACAGAAAATGAATTGCAATGCTAAAAGAAGTCTTGGTTCCCATATTCTCTATTGCTCATTTTCTAAATAAGCTTGTAATATGCATGTTGAATCTTCTGTATCAGAGTTTAAAAACTGACCAGACCATCATTTGCAGATACCGTATAGCAGTTTTTTCCAACTTTCTGTAGAATTTCATGGCATCTTCAACTTGAAAAAAGGTTTTATATTTTTATTGGTACAGTGGGTTCCACTTATTAGAATCAGTGGTTAATTGAATCAGCCGCTTTATTGAATCAAAACCGTAAAACCAAAACCATTTTGTATCTAACGTTTTAAAAAACCTCCTATTATTGGAATCACTTATTTCAGTTTATTGAATCGTGCGGCAATGAATGAATGCAGGGTTGTATACCTAAAGTTGCGAAATGCTACAGAAAAGCGGATTTTCATCACATCAAGCAGAAATGAAAACCGAAGAGGAAGTTGAGAAAGAGTTCAGTAGATTGAATTCGATAGATGACGACATTGTTGAAGCTCCTATTGACAGAAGATGACATTGTCATAACACGAAAAGTGAAATTTGCGTTTAAAATTTTATTTGTTATAAACTTTCTTATATTATATCTCTCAAAAATTAGCATAACCATGAAATTTTTATATACAAAAGAGATATGAACTTTATTCTAACATTTTCTTATTTGCCATAACTAAAATACGCAAACTCTGGATTATTGAATCAGCCATTTAATTGAATCAAATAATGGATTCCCGACTTGATTCTAACAAGCAGAACCCACTGTATCACAATGTTTGGACACATTCATTCCTTAGTGCTACATCATTATCAGTTTATTAGAGGGAAATTGTTGACTTAATGATCTATCCTCATTTCTAAATTGTTAATTTATTTATTTAATCACTTTCCGCTGCTCCTCTGTTGGGAAACTGCCATACAGGCGACTCCCGAGTCTCGTTGGGGATTCATTCCTGAAAACGTGTTCGAATCTCTAATATTCGAGTGTCGAACGCCATTTTTCCATGTACTTGTGTGTTATAATCGGGGGATACGTTCCCGCATCTCGGGAAAAAGTCTCCCTTCACGTTCTATAAAGATAAAATAACATTAAGGTAAGGTGGGGTAAGTGCGACTCCAAAATTACTAATATCAACTTCAACTAACTGTTAAATTTTTTTAGTTAAGCTACAGATGCGAAATTTATATATTTAATATTATCAAAACTCATAGCATCATGTAATATAATTTATTTCTTTCTTGTATGAAAATTCACGTTATTAGGATTTTTCATACGAGGTTGTATCTAGGGGTCGCACTTTCCCTCCAAAATGGGGAAAGTGTATCCCTGCCTCATTCTTTCCTACCTATTTACATTACAGATATAACGAGGTAAGTGCGACTTCTTCCGACTTTAGGCTGCACTAGTGTTTTTAAAACCAATTTATTTTGATCCGTTCTTCAGTTATCAACTTTTATTTGTTGATGAACATAACCTGAAATTTCATAAGACATGAATGTGAGTATCAAAATGAAACCAAGAGTCATTGAAAATAGCTTTTATTAGATGAAAAACTGTTTTAAATTGAAAGAAATTAATTTCAACATACATGGGTACAAAAAATATGGGATGCAAACTGAGTAAATACAAAAAATAAGGAACATTATGTCATTAAGTTGAAAATATAAGAAACGTCAATCAATAGAACAAAATATATGGAAAATGTAGTAAGTATAACAAATAAGTAACAACATTATTTAAATTATACAATTATGTTAAAAATATGGAAAATCATGTGTGTAACAAATAAGAAACATAACATTATATACATTAATGTAATTCGAACAAATGATGTGACTACTTTAAATTGTATCCAAAGAAATTTATTCCAAACACTAAGTTTCCTCGGCGGCCAACTGATGGTTCAGGTAACAATCTGATAATTTCTTCCTTTGAAATTTCACTGCTGTCATCAATCTTTGGAAAGATAAAACTATCTTCGGACCCATGACATTTTCTCAAGAAGCAAACAACAGGATCGTCAAATTCATTGATTTCCCGAATTTTCCCTACATAATGAACAACTGACTTTTTGCTGGTGTATTTCACAAGAACCCAATCTCCAACATTAATTTTAGAAACTGCTGTGGTTATGTTTTCTCCATCTCTTTCATCTTCTCTTGCATACATTCCTGTCGTACCATATAGATCCTCATTGTCAGAAGATAGCAAACCTAACGCCCTATCATAATCACTCTCTGAATCTTCAGCAACTGTTTTTGCTGTTTGATGTTTTGCCTTATTCTTAGATTCTCTTTCAGTTATTTCTTTCTTTTTTTCACAAATGTACTCTCCTGTGACAACCTCCACCCCTATAGCTGCTCTCTTTCTTTTATTTGCCCTCTTCCCTTGTTCTAACCTGCTTGCTTGAACAGCAGTCAATAAAATTTCTTCGAATGATATTTTTCGTGAACCAAGATTCGATTCAAGTGCATCTTTATACTCTGCAGATGGTTGACAGGGATCATCAGTTGCTGTTTCAAGTTGAACTTGGACAAGAGATTTAACAGATTCAACTTCAGTTGAAGGTTGAACTGAAGGAGCACTAGATTCTTGCTGCTTTTGATTCCATATTTTCACTGCCAGAGGATCATATTTCTCATTTGATATAACATTACGGTTCAAGGAAAAGATACCTCCTTTCCTGAAACCATTTTGAACAACATCTTCTTCAGTTTGAATCCAGACCTCCCCAATCATTCTAGAGAATTTATTCTTTGGTAAATTTAGACCAATGTTCTTTCTTTGCCACTTGGTTAATTCAGCATTCCGTCTCGTTTTTAGTGATTTGAACACGCTAAGATCAAGTGTTGAAGCAGGTGGCTTGAATGCGGAGGTAACTTTAAAATATGCATTCCACTCCTTTGGGCCAAGCTTATTACTTCTACTCCTAAATGGGTTGAATGGCCATCATATATAAGCAAAATGGGTCTTTCAGATCCTATTGCTGGCAAGAAGCTTCTCTGGAAGTAATTTTGGAATACATCTGTTTCCATCCATCCATTCCGTGTAGCAGCATATGTAGTTCCTGGAAAGCCAGACCCTTCTGGAGCGATCCAACTGTCCCAAACGTATTTTCCTTTGAATACAATCAATGGAGGGGCTTTTTTCCCGCTTGCACTCACAGCCAGTAGTACAGTGATGTTCAAGTGACCTGGCAGACCCGTTGTACGGGTTGAGGGCTGCCCCTTCCTCCCAACAACTCCCGTCTTCACAGGGTCTGTACAAAATGATGTTTCATCCAGATTCCATATGCATTCTGGTTTATTATTCAGTCTTAATTCTGCAATTGCCATTTGTAACAAATCAAAATATGAATTTATAACAAATGTATCACAGATTTTCTTTCTGGCATACTCCACGCTTTGTGATTTCTTGATTGAAAGGTTGTGTCGAGTAATAAACCCAAGAAACCAATCTTTGGAAGGTTTCCCATCTTTAAATGGTGTTTTTAGGTTATTTGTACAAACATAATGTGCGACCATCTCAAGAATCTCTTTCCTAGAAAACCCAAACCCATGCTTTTCCATATACATTAGTCCTTCTGCTAGCACCCTTTCTTCTTCAATTGGAATTGCAGTGCTGCAACCTAAAGTTATAGACTTTATTCCACATCGTCCTTCTAGGTGGTCAAGAGGTGTAGTTTTAGGGATCTTGAAATGCCTGCTAGCTTGCTTTCTTCTCATTCTCCCGCTTTTAACTTCCTCCATAGCTTTTTTAGATCATCTTTGGTGTAAGATAGCCCTTTCTTGGTTTTTCTAACATAAACACGCATCATTTTTTCCTGCAATAGCATTTAATCATTACTTTAAAATCACGTAATTCAGGAACTGATAAACGAAAAGAATATAAAAGGGGTAAGTGCGACCCTGGGTCGCATTTGCCCCAGCTGATCTGAATGCATACGACAGGGAAACTGCGACCCCCAAGAAAACACAGCGTAATATTCATAGTCACATAATTGCAAAATATATAACGAAAATTAATGTAACAATGAATTTAAAAAAATGTACTTACCTGTAACTTTAAATAAGGACATTATTAACAACTATGCAGGAGCCAACTTTTCACTGCCAACTACGACGTTGAGATGAATGGAAGGATATAATTCGCTCGCATGTGGTTCAAAAACTTATAGGTTCCGCGCTACTATGTATTGAATTATATTCGTGTAACATTATATTTAAGAGTTTGCACATGTGCTTAGTGTTCCTCTTACAAAATTATGTTATCCTGTACTGAAGGTCGCACTTACCCCACCTTACCTTACTAATATGTTAATACAACAATATTAAATTATGAATAAATTATATAATAAATATTTTATACGTATAACTTATTTTTTTGCACTAAATAAGAAAAAATAAATTGTTTTTCGAACTTCAAAGATAGATGTATGCAATATGTCGTGCAGACAACCCGGTCCAGATTGCATGAGTCATTTGTTACAAACGACTCGTGCGAGCTGGATAACTTATCTGCGTACATCTATCTATACATACAACTATTTATCGCAGTGAAATTAATATAAAAGTTATTAAAAATGCACAAAATAACTTAAGAATAAAATTAAAAATATTTTCATAACTTAAATCTTTTTCAACTGCGCTTACTGGACTTGATTAATTTAGAAGTTGGAAGAAGAGGAGCTATTGGGTGGGGAACTGTTTATTGTTGTTATCAAATTACCTGAGTTTATCACGTTTTAGAATTTTTTCCTTCTGTTTCACATAAGTGCTAATAGTTGACACATTCCCAACGATCGTACGATTTCAGTATGGCTTTCAGTATGTGTTTCTGACACTGATCATCTACCCAAAGTTTTAAAAGTTTTTCCATTTTAGGAATCACAACACCGCACCTAGGACTGTTTATTGTTGTTATCAAATTACGTGAATTTATCACATCTTCTAGAATTTTCTCCTTCTGTTTCACATAAGTGCTAATAGTTGAAGGACACATTCCCAATGATCGTGCGATTTCAGCTTGGCTTTCACCTTTCTCAACACGCTTTAAAATTTCTGATTTCAATTCATAACTATGAATCTTATGCACTCTTTTATTTGATTCACTTACATAATCACTATTACATTTCCTTTTAGATGCCATGTCAAGTGATAAATTTATAAATAAATCAATAAAATTAATAAATTTAAATAAAAGATGAACAGAAAAAAGAGTGAAATCAGCACAAATTCAAACAATTAGAGCACATATAACTACGTCTACACCAAAACTAAACCTCGCGTTTGGTCAGAACTGTCGGAACCAATAACTACGCGAAGTTTTTCCGCATATATTATCGATCAGCAGGATCAAAATCTCGAATTAATCGAGACTCGAACAATCGAGACTCGGGAGTCGCCTCTACTGTATAGCACTGAGTAAGAACGCCCTGGATCATCCAAGTACAGATTAATTCGTCAACCAGGCAACTTCTACATGACTTACTGGGAACCGTACCGTAACTAGATATTTTATTAACCAGAGCAAACTACTAAATATGTACCCTCTCCCCATTAAAAAAATTTTTTTCTATAGTTTATTTAGTTATTATTTTATTATTTATTTTTTGCACCCCTTACTTAGTTGTACCTGGGGCAGATGCCCCCCGTAGTTACGGTACTGACCGGGAATGTCTATACTGAACATCAGAATGAAACAGACTGCATACAATCCAAACCAGCGTTTCCCAGTGTATGGTCCACGGACCACTTGTGGTCCATGAAGGTTTTGTTGGTGGTCCGTGGAGGTTTCCAAAATGTAGTTTCTCTTTAGGCCTCACCTCATATTTAGTTGGAACTTTTTTGGGAAAAGTTATGCAAATTTTACACTATAACGTATTGAATATTGTTATTAATTAAGTTTGTAAAATTATTTCATATTTCAAAAATTTTTTCTGCACTAATGTTGAAAATATTTCTTTGAATAAAACAAAAATAATCAGGTGATCGTCAAACATACTGAAGCATGTGTAATATATTTCAAAATGGTCAAATAAAATACGTAACCAAGTAACTTCTTTTCTTAAACATAGATACAGTAAGTAGATTAGTGTAAGAAATGAGGTGGTCCACAGGGCTTGGAAGGATTGCCGAAGTGGTCCACAGAGTTCAAAAGGTAGGGAAATGCTGATCCAAACCCACATTAACAGTTTTTGAAATGGGTAATAGAAGAAGACAAACAATTTGGAGGGAAATTAAGCAATACAACAGATGAAATAGAAAAGCTAATATAGTACAAGCACTTTAATCCAGTGCCCTTGGGAAATAGGCCATGCCAGACTATGGAATTTTCCTGACCACGGTAGTTGGCCATAATGAAAGGTAAACAAAATCTATGCAATAATTTTTTGTTTTATGATTTTATTTCACATAACTTTTCAGATTCACTTTGTTCGCATCTCATTGTTCATATTTTGTTTTATTACAGTGTCCATTCGGATGGTAAGTAGTTGAAGCAGAGAGAAAAGGGAAAGATATTAACTTGTGGTGACTTTATATTTAAGTGTTTAGATTTAGGTTTCCTCCTCCCTGTTCTTAGAGGGATTTAGTTTGTTATATGATGTGTATGAAAGAATTTAGCAAGTTTTTAATTTAAAACCGGTATGTCAAACTGGCAGAATGTGGGCCACATGAGTCCATTTCTTTCCCTAACTTCAACCCAAAAACTCATTTGATTGAACTAAAGCACTCAATATTTTATATAAATGCTTTATTTTTATGAAAAGGACAATATTCTGTCATTGTTACTGAGGTCATATAGAACATGTTTGATAAATTGCTGTTTTTAATGCCAAAAAAGGCGTCCAGTCTTCTAGAATAAATCATTTTTTTCCAAATCTTACTCTCATAAAGTAACTGCAATCTTAATGCAGCCCTTCATTAACATCCATCGCTTTAATGCAACCCTGCTATCTCTTCGAGTTTTACATGCCTGTTTTAAATGCACGGACATCAGAGTTTAACTCTTAACATTTTGGTCTTAACATTCAATCTCTTCCGAGCCTACTGGCTTTGCCCAGGCAGTATCTATGTGACTGGAATCCCGTTTAAAACACTATAGAATTTAAACAAATATTTTTTATACTTTTTAAATAATTGGGAGCATAATAATTCTTCATGTAAACCCACTAAATGTACTGAAATGCTATTTATTATACTGAGTTGAGTTCTCCCTCAATCGTTTTCTCGGCTTGTTTCTTAGTTCTCTCACTTGGAGACAGGATCAGTCCAAGCTGTAGGTGACCTCTTGAAGTGTTGTTCTTATAGCAGTGTAATTTTACATAAAACGTAGGCTGTCGTAAAGTGACTTGATTTTTCGATTTATAATTATTCCAACTCAATAAATATGAATTAAAAATTAGAAAGTATTGTTAATTTTGTTTTTCTTTTATTTGTATTGGGCATTTTTAATATTCAATGTTTGTGTCTTAGTTTTACAATGAATTTGCTTAATTTATTATAGGTAATGATTACGATAAATGCAATTTTGCCTCATTCACGTATTTTCAATTAATAAATATTGATTTCATTATTTTTTAAGCATTCCAGTGATATTTGAGATTTTGATTGAATTCCGATAAATTCCTCACATTGCAAGAGTTTATAAGCCGGTGTGATGGGGTTGTGAAAAATTCAGAAAGCACTAATATACCCATAGAAGAGGGAGTTCTCATAAGTAGAAAACAAGTTATGAAAGTGTACAGCGTATTACAAATGGGCATGTTTCGTGCAATGGAGTATTTGAAATGTATGATATACATGTTTGTTTTAAAGTTCTTTTTCTTCATCATAAATAATTTTCTTCCTATTTAAAAATATTTCATGCACACTTAGGGAAATTAAAACGTATTTTTTGGTATTGTTCATGTTAACAGCAATGAAGTAACCATGCAAGAAATTTTCTAAGTTCAACTCGAACTAAGACATTCTTGTTTGATTTTCTTGATAACGGCTACTCCTACGATAAAAATGTATAGGAAAAGAAACACACTATTTTACTAGTTCTACAAGTTTTATTTGAAAAATATTTTGATATGAGATGAGATATGACGGAAATTTCATTTTTGTCACCAGTAAAGTGCTACCCCTGATTGGCTTACGTGTTTCGTTTGTGTTCTTATTATCTTTGACTGTAAGTTGTTAATAACAAATTTCATGAAAATCCGTTCGTTAGAAGTCGAGAACAAACATGCGGACGGACAAACCGAATAGGCGCTCCTGCTGGAAGCGAAACGCCCCTAAAAAGCGGACGGCTAAAAATACCTACCTCGGCGTTTTCCTATCTATCATTTCTTTCTGCATGTGCGCGCCTTTGTTAGTGAAACATTAACAGGGTTTGTGTGATGGCAGTGCCAACGGTGCGACTGAGCCGGGCCCGGTACTTACAGAGGCCTCGCTCTCAAAAAAATCTGTTGTACTTATTGAGCCCACGCATTTAAAAAAAAAATCGGGGAAATATCAACACTGCCATAGTGAAAGAGATTGCTTTATTAAAATTTTTTGTTGCGTAAGAGGCTTCGCGCGCTCACTTGGCACCGGGTCCCGCAATTTTCCTATACGGTTCTGGATATCACTTAAATCTCCGATTATGACTGGGATTGTAAATAAATACCCTGCAGCTCCAAGGCATCGAGCATTTTCGATAAGCGCTGATTACTCGACCAGTACGTTACTGTGCTTTATTTCTCTTTCAGAGTCCCTATTGAAGTTTTTTTTCGCGCTCCTCGGGGTGGCTCTGTTAATCGTAGTGGCAATCCATCACAATAGGCTTTATTTTTTAAATGTTATTGCATAAGTGTTGAGCTCGTTATTTTTATATAATCATGCGGTAGAACTTGTCGCGTTTTATTAGTTACAGTATCGTCCCGAGTGAACGTAAACTGGTCTTAGATTTTCTCGTTTCAACGAGTGATTTGTGTTGTTACCTTTCACTTTTATCCGGAACATTCGCCAGGCATGATAAACTCGAAGATGCATCAGGGTCTCATTAGGATTACAGTTGTTTAATTAGACCCAGAGTTGTAAATAAATAAGGCTTTCTGGAAGATTGTTTGTCTATTTTACAAAAAACCACAATTTAGAAAACGCGTTATACTGTACCATAGTAGCTATGAAAAAATTGTTACCTTTTCACATAAATGAAGTATGAACAGGAGGTCGCCGAGTTAGGAACGGGTTGCGTTCCAAAAGTTAGTCTTTTGTTCGGAACTCGGAACCATAGACAGTATTTTATAATTGGTGGTTAGATTCCCAAGTCACTCCACAAATGCCTATTTAACCCACAATTAAACAAATCTATATTTGCTCTGAATAATAGTAGAAAACAATACTGTTGTAGACATTCGTTTTGTCTTTCATTATCCTTTCGGTCGTCGGACGTATGTACAAGTACCTTAGAACGTAACGGGCCACTGTGTCGAAGAACACTTCCGCAGAGGGTTGATGGTACAATCCGCCGTCGCAATTCTCGGGAGAAAAACGTACGTGCGAGTTGGCGACCGTATGCCCTATTTATTAAAATACCTTATGGAGCATCGTTCCTAAGTACGGATGCTCGTAAGTCGGGAACCTGTATTTATGTAAAATCACGATTTAGTAACTCCCATCCACACCACAAGCCCTTCCTAATTAGAGGGATTTCATGAAGCCAACCTCTCACAATCTCATCCTCGCGGATAATGAACTCGTCTTCCGCGGCCTCTCCTTCTGCCTTACTCAAAAGTTCAACCTCTCCTGCCATCGTCGTGGGACCCGGATTTTTTGACAAAATGGTTGGTGGGATATAAGATGCAAAAGGTTGAGAATCGCTGTACGAGAGCGCAACTACGGTTTTGGTGAACTATGCCTCCATCCACTCCTTTCTGTCACGCCTCTCTTCCCATCCTGCGCCATCCTTAACCTACCGATTCTTACCCACACATCATCACCTTCCTGGAGGTAGGCCTCTCAATCCGGGAAAGAAAAATCCAGTGTCCGTATTGAACCCTGCAACCACCTTCGATAACTCCGATATGAAAGCTGCCACCCCTTCAACACTAAAATCTCAGTTCCCCACCCCCGCCGAGGGTAGAGAATCTTGCCTAGAACATATTGCCATACCAACCGAAAGATTTTCTTTCTCTCGTGGTAGAATCGTGGCTATCTATAACCGCCAGCAAATAAAAAATGTGTTTTAAAGAAGGTGTCTCAAACTCGCGGGCCGCATGAGGCCCGCGCGATGCATTTGTGCGGCCCGCGAAGCAATTTACTTTATACTACGCGACCCGAACTCAAATCTATTTCTTATCAAATATTTCACGCAAATATTTATAAAGAATCTAAGAAGTGTATTACATCATTCCAATTTATATCAGCCTGCACGGTTGAGTTACCTACTGAAGAATGTTTATCCCACTGTCAGCGAGTTTCTTGCGTATCAGGACTTAACCCTCGACGCCAAATTTGGCATTTTTTAATGACTGCCTGTAAGACGAGTAATAGAGCGATTCCTCTCTTGTGAAAAGGGAGAGTGAATATAATACAGAGAATACGGAAAGGTGTGAAGACTGGGAAAGTAATGAATGCGGCCCGCGGATCGTCAGAGAGCCGTCATGCGGCCCGCACACCAATGTGAGTTTGAGACCCCTGCTTTGAAATTGTATAGTACGCAAAAATTATGCGACTAATTCATCCGCCAGTCGTTATTTTTACTATTTCAATCATCGGTTTGAGTGGTGTATTAACGTTATTATACATTGAATTGGAAAACTTTAGCAACGGGAACCCTATGGGCATCATTTTATATTGGCTTTATATTAAGCTTCAAAAAGCATTACACACAACGTTTGCTAAGGCTTTTATTTATATGAAGACCATTTTAGCGTAAATTATATAGTAACTATTTTGAAGTACGTCCCTAAATTCACCTTAACTTCTTTGACAATATTTTTTTCTATGCCAACTAAGTTACGGACGAACTTGTATACGTCTCTATCTTACTACTGCGTTTATGACTTATGCATCTCCTTCCCCTCCACTTCCCCTCACTCGAGGATCGGAGTATCTCTCTGCGTACGACCAAGGTCACGCGTAGCACGCCTAGCCAAGCAAAATTATAAACATAATTATTGAATTAAACACCTCCAAATTTTGTATCGCCATATAGTTACTCGCCAAGTTTCGTGATGATATCTTCAAAGGTGTGGCTTTATATAGCGTACAAACAAAAACAGAATTTCAGATATATATATATATATATAAATTTGCGCGTAAATTATATGATAACTATTTTGAAGTACGCCCCTGAAGTCATCTTAACTTCCCGGAAAGGGAGTAAGGAGTATATACTTCAGACAATTCGTTCAATTATTACGCGATTCTTTTAATGAAGTGATATTCAGAACGAGACGAATAAATGTATACATAGACCAGACACGTCAAACCCGAAGAGGCATCCGCGCCACATTAAAGCTGTAGATGTTATAGAAGGGCCTTAGAATTGCAGTGCTTAATGAGGGCCAGATTTGAAAAAAAAATTATTTAATCTAGAAGATTTGACGGAATTTTTGGCATTAAAAACAATAATTTAGAGAACAAGCTTTATTGATCCTCACTAATAATGACAGAACATTGTATCCTTTTTCAGTAAAGTAAAGCATCCATATAAAATATAGAACGCTTTAATTGTTTTTGTATTTTTGGCTAACCAACCTCTAACAAGGGGACGTTGTCAAGTCGATGTCAATATTCCGGTTGAAACTTCTTGAGGTGAAACTAGAGAGAAAATAAGCGGACACGTGTCCCGGCTTTCTTCCCCATAGGCCCGGGTTCGAGAAAAAATTGGCAAAATAGATTTGCACACAAAACGTATACCTGTATTTAAGTCTGATGTTCCATAGATCGCTGTTGCTGCGGTCGCTAAGGCGTTGGTATTTTTAAGCTTAAGGTCGGTGGTTCGATTCCCACCGGCTGCGACTTTCTTTTTCGTTTTTATTTCAGTCTATTTTTTCAAATACCAAGCTGGGTATGTTTCTCAACTTCGTTATTTGTGATTAAATATTTTTTTATAGTAATAGGGAATCTGAATAGGTTTGGCAGATGACACACTCACTACTTAAGAAAGGATTTCGCAACAGCAGGGTGTTTTTTCAATTTTAATGCATAATATCAAGTTCTTTAGAAAGTTCACTAGATGTCCTGTTTTATTAAATTCAGCGTATTATAATCTTTAATATTCATTCATAGCTGTAGTATCCGGCGTTGCCCGGGAACTGACGGAAAACAACATTAATTGAATTAAGAACCCCAAAATTATTTTATCACCATATAGCCTATGTTACTTACAGAGTAAAATAATATATGTAGCTTTGCTAAGTTTCGTCACGGTATCTTCAAAACTGAATTTGTATAGCGGACAAACAGAAACAGACTTTCAGATTTATGCATATAGATTTTTGTATTAAGTTAGAAGACGAACCTGTAATATCTTTATCTTACAACTGAGCATATGACTTGCGCGTTCTTCCCCTCCACTTCCCCTCACTAGTGGCTCATAGCATCTCCATGCGTAAGACCAAGGTCACGCATCTCGCTCTAGCCAAGCAAAAATATGAGCGTATTTATTGAATTAAGCAACGCCCAATTTTTATCGCTATATAGCCTATGTTACATGCAGGATAAAATTAGATACCTATGCGAATTTTTGCGACAATATCTTCAAAGGTGTGGATTTTTATAGCGGACAAAGAAAAAATGGATTTCAGGTTTATATATACAGTACAACCTCATGAACCCGGCAACCTCGGGACCTAGAATTTTCCAGGTTTTTGAAAATGCATAAAAAATCCTTAAGTAATGTACATTTTTGGTAGTTGATTATATAATTCAAATGATGAATATCAATTTAAAGGGAATCCGTTATCAATAAAGACTATTCCTTATACATTCACTAAAATGAGGAATTATAAATGAACCATTAAAATGTAAATAACGAACGTAAAATAAAGAGTATATCTAATACGCATTTACAGCATTATTTTCATCACACATTATCCTGAGAGTTTTTTTTAACAGATCAATCAAACTAACTTGCTTCATGCATTTTGATTTTTCTTTCATAAGTTTATCTTGTATTCGGTACAAACACGTAATCCCTTTGAAAATCAATGCAAGAGTGTTGTTCTAAAGCAGATATTATATCTGTGACCTCTGTATAGGGCGATCTATCGAAGGTTTGTCCTTAACTATCTCTTGATTATCGTCACTTTCACTTTCTTCATCTTTTTCGTTCTCAGGTTTCAAAACCATGTTCGCTATTTTGACTATTTCACATAAGTTAGCTGAAGTACGACAGGCGCATTATTGTCGATATCAACCCAGTTTTCACTCTTTTTGCAATTGTGAAAAATTTTCGCTTGCTGTATCAGCATTAGGCCTGAAATAGGTACACTTTCACTTCTTCGCTCACGAAACCACTCAAACAATACCTTATCAACAATATTTACCCGGGACGTGTAGTGTTTTACGGCTACACATAGCTTTAGGTGTATCACTCTCGGAATAAAATTTCAATATTCCCGTTTTTTTCTTCTTTAAGTCATAAACAGAGGAACTACCAATGCTATATTCTTCGCAAAGTCTCTTCACTGAAGTTCCTTTTTCAAGTTTTATGCACCTTTAACTATCGTAAGAAAAGGTTATATCCTAAAATTGCTGCTCCGATAAATTCCAAGACGATTAGTTTTCGATAGCATACCTTGAACAAACCACAACTTTTTCGTTAATGTTGGAGTATTTATGGATTTTTCAGGAGCTATAATCAACTTCAATTTTGATCCGAGGTTATCTTAATTAATTTAAGAACATAAAGATCAGTATACATATTGTATTTTATGACTACGATATTAAGTATTTATTTCTCCACCTTATATCTCTCTTTTTATCTATTTCAGAACAATACAGCCAAAAATCTTCCTAATCACCATCCTGAGACTGCAGCGAAGCTTCGAATAATAAGGAAGAATATGAGCTGTTTTATCTCCTTAAAAACTATTCAAAACTGCTGGAAATACTTCTCCTGTAATTTACTCTATGAATACTCATGAAAAATGTTGAATATGTATCGGAAAGTCATGAATGTTATTGACATTAAATGAACTGCTTTAATTAATAAAAATGGTAGTTAAAACATTTTCTTCTTGTTTAAAAATGAAGATGAAAACGTATAACGCATTCTCCTCAAACCTTTGTATTCGCAGATTGAATATAAAACGATGTAAAGGCGACGAAAACGTCAAGATTCAAACGAGCGGTTTAAATCTCGCGCCACGTTTCTGTGAAGATTTTGAGAACTACGCGAAAAACCGCGATTTGTCCCTGAAAAAGGCCAAAAACTCACACTCCTCTGGTTTTCGAACTCCAATGTAAACAAAGGAAGCCAAAATCCTCACACTCCTCTGGGTTTTGACCTCCAACTCACCTCGAGAGGCCTGAAAGACCAACTTTCCCCTAGTTATGCCTTCGACAACCATGGTCGATCAAAAAGGGTCGCTTAAAGGCCATACATGGGACGTGAGATAGTGGGGCCGTCTAAAGGGATTGCTTTACTATACGTTTAGTAATGGGGCCAGAGCTGCATTTTGCTGGTGTCTTTACGAAGGCATTTTCTACTGGCACTAGAAATACCAACCATTTATACGGAATGACTTTCCATTGTAAGCGAAGCTGGCTGCTAGCTTCGGTGTAAAGAGCTCGGCTGCCGTTGTGTTAGTCGTGTGTTCAAGTCCCAATTACATTTAATAATTTTTTACTTCATGCTTATTATCCGTGACGTGTGTAACTTTTTGGATACAATTCCTGATCTTTCGCTCCTATGTTAAACTAATTTCTCAGGTATTTTTGGATTCTATTTTTACCGCGCGTTACCTATAAACCAGGGTTCGTTCGTCAAAATAACATGAATTTCTTAATCAAGAGCAGTTTTTCTGGCCACAAAAATTTATTTCTGTAATCTTTTCTCAATACGATCATCTCACGATGATATTATTGGTGTTCCTGGTGTTTTTCGCTCGCGCGCGCTGTCTCCGTAGCTGGCCTTCTCTTCCGTAGAACCCCTTCATAAATACGTCGTCGCATCTTCGCATTTTTCTAGCGCTGAAGTCTTTCGAATTAACTATTAAAGTTAGGTATAATAACATGTTCGTATTCTACCATTTATAGGTTTGTCATGTTGGTGTCGGTGCACGTCTTTTGAAGAGGAAATTGACGGCGGAAGGAGAGATCGCGTTGGCTCCAGCGAGTATGCCAGAGCTAATCCGAACGGGATGTGTCAGACAGATACAATAAACGGCGAGTGGAGATATCAAGGCGGCTACAGAATGTCTGAGGACTCCAGATAGGAGACGACGCTTTCCCTCCCGTGAGAAGGAATCAGTGTCGCGCCGGGTAAAGAGAGGCGCCCTCTGTGGCCCGCCGTCAAAAACCCTTTCACACCTTCTTCGGAACGCTGTGAAATCAATCGACATCGGTACGTCAATTCGATGGAGCCATCCCCTCGCCATCGCCTACTCCGCAGCTTTACTGCAAGCAAATTGTAATCACATATTAATCACTGCGTGTGAGAAGGCTTATCCGAACTTACGTCGTTGTTATTGATAATACCTTCAACTTAGGACAGGAATTCGCCGTATCCAAGGTATTATTTCAATTATATTCATTTTATATCTATTGTATTATATTCTACGTGTTATGATCGATTCATTATGAATATCTATAATGGCCATAATATAATGTATTTAAAAACGTATGTATAAGATGAATTAGTGTTATATTTCAATGAATGTATAAATGTGGTTAACTTAACTTATGCACATTTCATTTTCAGAATTATATAGCAAAAATCCTCGTAACCACCATCCTGAGAGTGCAGCGAAACTTCGAATCCGAATTATGATCCAAAAGGATATAGAAGAATATAAACTTCTGTGTCACCTTACAAACTATTGAAAAATGCTGGGAATACTTCTGTTGTCATTGACTGTATGAATATTCATGAGAATGTTGAATACCTATGTACCCGAAAGTCATGAATGTTAATGACTTTAAATAAATTGCATTAAATTAATAAAAATGGTAGTTAAAACGTCTTCTTCTTATTTAAAAATGGAGATGAAAACGTATAACGCATTCTCCTCAAACCTTTGTATTCGCAGATTGAATATAAAACGATGTAAAGGCGACGAAAACGTCAAGATTCAAACGAGCGGTTTAAATCTCGCGCCACGTTTCTGTGAAGATTTTGAGAACTACGCGAAAAACGGCGATTTGTCCCTGAAAAAGGCCAAAAACTCACACTCCTCTGGTTTTCGAACTCCAATGTAAACAAAGGAAGCCAAAATCCTCACACTCCTCTGGGTTTTGACCTCCAACTCACCTCGAGAGGCCTGAAAGACCAACTTTCCCCTAGTTATGCCTTCGACAACCATGGTCGATCAAAAAGGGTCGCTTAAAGGCCATACATGGGACGTGAGATAGTGGGGCCGTCTAAAGGGATTGCTTTACTATACGTTTAGTAATGGGGCCAGAGCTGCATTTTGCTGGTGTCTTTACGAAGGCATTTTCTACTGGCACTAGAAATACCAACCATTTATACGGAATGACTTTCCATTATAAGCGAAGCTGGCTGCTAGCTTCGGTGTAAAGAGCTCGGCTGCCGTTGTGTTAGTCGTGTGTTCAAGTCCCAATTACATTTAATAATTTTTTACTTCATGCTTATTATCCGTGACGTGTGTAACTTTTTGGATACAACTCCTGATCTTTCGCTCCTATGTTAAACTAATTTCTCAGGTATTTTTGGATTCTATTTTTACCGCGCGTTACCTATAAACCAGGGTTCGTTCGTCAAAATAACATGAATTTCTTAATCAAGAGCAGTTTTTCTGGCCACAAAAATTTATTTCTGTAATCTTTTCTCAATACGATCATCTCACGTTGATATTATTGGTGTTCCTGGTGTTTCTTCGTTCGCGCGCGCTGTCGCCGTACCCGGCGTTCTGTCTTGCCATAAGTTTCGTTGTTACCTTCCATAATCACGTCGTCGCCTCACCGTACTACGGCCCTTTGTGTGCATTTTTTACCTGGCAAATTCGGGTCCCACATCAGCGATAATGGCTGATGCCTTCGGTGTAAAGAGCTTGGCCACTAATATGGCAATCCTGTGTGAAATTCCCAATTACACTTAATAATTTTTTTGCTTCATGCTTAATGTCCGTGACGTGTAACTTTTTGGATAAAATTAAGTGCTGTTCTTTCGCCGTAGCAGGCTGTATGGCGATAAAAATTTGGCAGTTGCTTATTGCAATAATTTTGCTTGTAATTGTGCTTGGCTAGCGTGAGACGCGTGAACTTGGTGCCATGGAGAGAGTTACCACTAGCTATGAGTGAGGAGAAGTGGAGGGGAAGGACATGCGCAAGCCATATACTCCGTAGTTAGAGAGTGATATACATGTTAGTCTTCGAATGTTTCTATCATTTGGAGGGATTCCTTGTTGGTGCTAATATTATGAAATTATCGCTGACATGGGACACGAATTTGGCAGGTAATGAACGCACACTAAGGGCCATAGTACGGAGAGTCGCCGACGTGATTATGGAAGGGTACTACGAAACTTATGGCAAGACAGAACGCCGGGTAGGCGACAGCGCGCGCGAACGAAGAAACACCAGGAACACCAATAATATCAACGTGAGATGATCGTATTGAGAAAAGATTACAGAAATAAATTTTTGTGGCCAGAAAAACTGCTCTTGATTAAGAAATTCATGTTATTTTGACGAACGAACCCTGGTTTATAGGTAACGCGCGGTAAAAATAGAATCCAAAAATACCTGAGAAATTAGTTTAACATAGGAGCGAAAGATCAGGAATTGTATCCAAAAAGTTACACACGTCACGGATAATAAGCATGAAGTAAAAAATTATTAAATGTAATTGGGACTTGAACACACGACTAACACAACGGCAGCCGAGCTCTTTACACCGAAGCTAGCAGCCAGCTTCGCTTACAATGGAAAGTCATTCCGTATAAATGGTTGGTATTTCTAGTGCCAGTAGAAAATGCCTTCGTAAAGACACCAGCAAAATGCAGCTCTGGCCCCATTACTAAACGTATAGTAAAGCAATCCCTTTAGACGGCCCCACTATCTCACGTCCCATGTATGGCCTTTAAGCGACCCTTTTTGATCGACCATGGTTGTCGAAGGCATAACTAGGGGAAAGTTGGTCTTTCAGGCCTCTCGAGGTGAGTTGGAGGTCAAAACCCAGAGGAGTGTGAGGATTTTGGCTTCCTTTGTTTACATTGGAGTTCGAAAACCAGAGGAGTGTGAGTTTTTGGCCTTTTTCAGGGACAAATCGCGGTTTTTCGCGTAGTTCTCAAAATCTTCACAGAAACGTGGCGCGAGATTTAAACCGCTCGTTTGAATCTTGACGTTTTCGTCGCCTTTACATCGTTTTATATTCAATCTGCGAATACAAAGGTTTGAGGAGAATGCGTTATACGTTTTCATCTCCATTTTTAAATAAGAAGAAGACGTTTTAACTACCATTTTTATTAATTTAATGCAATTTATTTAAAGTCATTAACATTCATGACTTTCGGGTACATAGGTATTCAACATTCTCATGAATATTCATACAGTCAATGACAACAGAAGTATTCCCAGCATTTTTCAATAGTTTGTAAGGTGACACAGAAGTTTATATTCTTCTATATCCTTTTGGATCATAATTCGGATTCGAAGTTTCGCTGCACTCTCAGGATGGTGGTTACGAGGATTTTTGCTATATAATTCTGAAAATGAAATGTGCATAAGTTAAGTTAACCACATTTATACATTCATTGAAATATAACACTAATTCATCTTATACATACGTTTTTAAATACATTATATTATGGCCATTATAGATATTCATAATGAATCGATCATAACACGTAGAATATAATACAATAGATATAAAATGAATATAATTGAAATAATACCTTGGATACGGCGAATTCCTGTCCTAAGTTGAAGGTATTATCAATAACAACGACGTAAGTTCGGATAAGCCTTCTCACACGCAGTGATTAATATGTGATTACAATTTGCTTGCAGTAAAGCTGCGGAGTAGGCGATGGCGAGGGGATGGCTCCATCGAATTGACGTACCGATGTCGATTGATTTCACAGCGTTCCGAAGAAGGTGTGAAAGGGTTTTTGACGGCGGGCCACAGAGGGCGCCTCTCTTTACCCGGCGCGACACTGATTCCTTCTCACGGGAGGGAAAGCGTCGTCTCCTATCTGGAGTCCTCAGACATTCTGTAGCCGCCTTGATATCTCCACTCGCCGTTTATTGTATCTGTCTGACACATCCCGTTCGGATTAGCTCTGGCATACTCGCTGGAGCCAACGCGATCTCTCCTTCCGCCGTCAATTTCCTCTTCAAAAGACGTGCACCGACACCAACATGACAAACCTATAAATGGTAGAATACGAACATGTTATTATACCTAACTTTAATAGTTAATTCGAAAGACTTCAGCGCTAGAAAAATGCGAAGATGCGACGACGTATTTATGAAGGGGTTCTACGGAAGAGAAGGCCAGCTACGGAGACAGCGCGCGCGAGCGAAAAACACCAGGAACACCAATAATATCATCGTGAGATGATCGTATTGAGAAAAGATTACAGAAATAAATTTTTGTGGCCAGAAAAACTGCTCTTGATTAAGAAATTCATGTTATTTTGACGAACGAACCCTGGTTTATAGGTAACGCGCGGTAAAAATAGAATCCAAAAATACCTGAGAAATTAGTTTAACATAGGAGCGAAAGATCAGGAATTGTATCCAAAAAGTTACACACGTCACGGATAATAAGCATGAAGTAAAAAATTATTAAATGTAATTGGGACTTGAACACACGACTAACACAACGGCAGCCGAGCTCTTTACACCGAAGCTAGCAGCCAGCTTCGCTTACAATGGAAAGTCATTCCGTATAAATGGTTGGTATTTCTAGTGCCAGTAGAAAATGCCTTCGTAAAGACACCAGCAAAATGCAGCTCTGGCCCCATTACTAAACGTATAGTAAAGCAATCCCTTTAGACGGCCCCACTATCTCACGTCCCATGTATGGCCTTTAAGCGACCCTTTTTGATCGACCATGGTTGTCGAAGGCATAACTAGGGGAAAGTTGGTCTTTCAGGCCTCTCGAGGTGAGTTGGAGGTCAAAACCCAGAGGAGTGTGAGGATTTTGGCTTCCTTTGTTTACATTGGAGTTCGAAAACCAGAGGAGTGTGAGTTTTTGGCCTTTTTCAGGGACAAATCGCGGTTTTTCGCGTAGTTCTCAAAATCTTCACAGAAACGTGGCGCGAGATTTAAACCGCTCGTTTGAATCTTGACGTTTTCGTCGCCTTTACATCGTTTTATATTCAATCTGCGAATACAAAGGTTTGAGGAGAATGCGTTATACGTTTTCATCTTCATTTTTAAACAAGAAGAAAATGTTTTAACTACCATTTTTATTAATTAAAGCAGTTCATTTAATGTCAATAACATTCATGACTTTCCGATACATATTCAACATTTTTCATGAGTATTCATAGAGTAAATTACAGGAGAAGTATTTCCAGCAGTTTTGAATAGTTTTTAAGGAGATAAAACAGCTCATATTCTTCCTTATTATTCGAAGCTTCGCTGCAGTCTCAGGATGGTGATTAGGAAGATTTTTGGCTGTATTGTTCTGAAATAGATAAAAAGAGAGATATAAGGTGGAGAAATAAATACTTAATATCGTAGTCATAAAATACAATATGTATACTGATCTTTATGTTCTTAAATTAATTAAGATAACCTCGGATCAAAATTGAAGTTGATTATAGCTCCTGAAAAATCCATAAATACTCCAACATTAACGAAAAAGTTGTGGTTTGTTCAAGGTATGCTATCGAAAACTAATCGTCTTGGAATTTATCGGAGCAGCAATTTTAGGATATAACCTTTTCTTACGATAGTTAAAGGTGCATAAAACTTGAAAAAGGAACTTCAGTGAAGAGACTTTGCGAAGAATATAGCATTGGTAGTTCCTCTGTTTATGACTTAAAGAAGAAAAAAACGGGAATATTGAAATTTTATTCCGAGAGTGATACACCTAAAGCTATGTGTAGCCGTAAAACACTACACGTCCCGGGTAAATATTGTTGATAAGGTATTGTTTGAGTGGTTTCGTGAGCGAAGAAGTGAAAGTGTACCTATTTCAGGCCTAATGCTGATACAGCAAGCGAAAATTTTTCACAATTGCAAAAAGAGTGAAAACTGGGTTGATATCGACAATAATGCGCCTGTCGTACTTCAGCTAACTTATGTGAAATAGTCAAAATAGCGAACATGGTTTTGAAACCTGAGAACGAAAAAGATGAAGAAAGTGAAAGTGACGATAATCAAGAGATAGTTAAGGACAAACCTTCGATAGATCGCCCTATACAGAGGTCACAGATATAATATCTGCTTTAGAACAACACTCTTGCATTGATTTTCAAAGGGATTACGTGTTTGTACCGAATACAAGATAAACTTATGAAAGAAAAATCAAAATGCATGAAGCAAGTTAGTTTGATTGATCTGTTAAAAAAAACTCTCAGGATAATGTGTGATGAAAATAATGCTGTAAATGCGTATTAGATATACTCTTTATTTTACGTTCGTTATTTACATTTTAATGGTTCATTTATAATTCCTCATTTTAGTGAATGTATAAGGAATAGTCTTTATTGATAACGGATTCCCTTTAAATTGATATTCATCATTTGAATTATATAATCAACTACCAAAAATGTACATTACTTAAGGATTTTTTATGCATTTTCAAAAACCTGGAAAATTCTAGGTCCCGAGGTTGCCGGGTTCATGAGGTTGTACTGTATATATAAACCTGAAATCCATTTTTTCTTTGTCCGCTATAAAAATCCACACCTTTGAAGATATTGTCGCAAAAATTCGCATAGGTATCTAATTTTATCCTGCATGTAACATAGGCTATATAGCGATAAAAATTGGGCGTTGCTTAATTCAATAAATACGCTCATATTTTTGCTTGGCTAGAGCGAGATGCGTGACCTTGGTCTTACGCATGGAGATGCTATGAGCCACTAGTGAGGGGAAGTGGAGGGGAAGAACGCGCAAGTCATATGCTCAGTTGTAAGATAAAGATATTACAGGTTCGTCTTCTAACTTAATACAAAAATCTATATGCATAAATCTGAAATTCTGTTTCTGTTTGTCCGCTATACAAATTCAGTTTTGAAGATACCGTGACGAAACTTAGCAAAGCTACATATATTATTTTACTCTGTAAGTAACATAGGCTATATGGTGATAAAATAATTTTGGGGTTCTTAATTCAATTAATGTTGTTTTCCGTCAGTTCCCGGGCAACGCCGGATACTACAGCTATGAATGAATATTAAAGATTATAATACGCTGAATTTAATAAAACAGGACATCTAGTGAACTTTCTAAAGAACTTGATATTATGCATTAAAATTGAAAAAACACCCTGCTGTTGCGAAATCCTTTCTTAAGCAGTGAGTGTGTCATCTGCCAAACCTATTCAGATTCCCTATTACTATAAAAAAATATTTAATCACAAATAACGAAGTTGAGAAACATACCCAGCTTGGTATTTGAAAAAATAGACTGAAATAAAAACGAAAAAGAAATTCGCAGCCGGTGGGAATCGAACCACCGACCTTAAGCTTAAAAATACCAACGCCTTAGCGACCGCAGCAACAGCGATCTATGGAACATCAGACTTAAATACAGGTATACGTTTTGTGTGCAAATCTATTTTGCCAATTTTTTCTCGAACCCGGGCCTATGGGGAAGAAAGCCGGGACACGTGTCCGCTTATTTTCTCTCTAGTTTCACCTCAAGAAGTTTCAACCGGAATCTTGACATCGACTTGACAACGTCCCCTTGTTAGAGGTTGGTTAGCCAAAAATACAAAAACAATTAAAGCGTTCTATATTTTATATGGATGCTTTACTTTACTGAAAAAGGATACAATGTTCTGTCATTATTAGTGAGGATCAATAAAGCTTGTTCTCTAAATTATTGTTTTTAATGCCAAAAATTCCGTCAAATCTTCTAGATTAAATAATTTTTTTTTCAAATCTGGCCCTCATTAAGCACTGCAATTCTAAGGCCCTTCTATAACATCTACAGCTTTAATGTGGCGCGGATGCCTCTTCGGGTTTGACGTGTCTGGTCTATGTATACATTTATTCGTCTCGTTCTGAATATCACTTCATTAAAAGAATCGCGTAATAATTGAACGAATTGTCTGAAGTATATACTCCTTACTCCCTTTCCGGGAAGTTAAGATGACTTCAGGGGCGTACTTCAAAATAGTTATCATATAATTTACGCGCAAATTTATATATATATATATATATCTGAAATTCTGTTTTTGTTTGTACGCTATATAAAGCCACACCTTTGAAGATATCATCACGAAACTTGGCGAGTAACTATATGGCGATACAAAATTTGGAGGTGTTTAATTCAATAATTATGTTTATAATTTTGCTTGGCTAGGCGTGCTACGCGTGACCTTGGTCGTACGCAGAGAGATACTCCGATCCTCGAGTGAGGGGAAGTGGAGGGGAAGGAGATGCATAAGTCATAAACGCAGTAGTAAGATAGAGACGTATACAAGTTCGTCCGTAACTTAGTTGGCATAGAAAAAAATATTGTCAAAGAAGTTAAGGTGAATTTAGGGACGTACTTCAAAATAGTTACTATATAATTTACGCTAAAATGGTCTTCATATAAATAAAAGCCTTAGCAAACGTTGTGTGTAATGCTTTTTGAAGCTTAATATAAAGCCAATATAAAATGATGCCCATAGGGTTCCCGTTGCTAAAGTTTTCCAATTCAATGTATAATAACGTTAATACACCACTCAAACCGATGATTGAAATAGTAAAAATAACGACTGGCGGATGAATTAGTCGCATAATTTTTGCGTACTATACAATTTCAAAGCAGGGGTCTCAAACTCACATTGGTGTGCGGGGCCGCATGACGGCTCTCTGACGATCCGCGGGCCGCATTCATTACTTTCCCAGTCTTCACACCTTTCCGTATTCTCTGTATTATATTCACTCTCCCTTTTCACAAGAGAGGAATCGCTCTATTACGCGTCTTACAGGCAGTCATTAAAAAATGCCAAATTTGGCGTCGAGGGTTAAGTCCTGATACGCAAGAAACTCGCTGACAGTGGGATAAACATTCTTCAGTAGGTAACTCAACCGTGCAGGCTGATATAAATTGGAATGATGTAATACACTTCTTAGATTCTTTATAAATATTTGCGTGAAATATTTGATAAGAAATAGATTTGAGTTCGGGTCGCGTAGTATAAAGTAAATTGCTTCGCGGGCCGCACAAATGCATCGCGCGGGCCTCATGCGGCCCGCGAGTTTGAGACACCTTCTTTAAAACACATTTTTTATTTGCTGGCGGTTATAGATAGCCACGATTCTACCACGAGAGAAAGAAAATCTTTCGGTTGGTATGGCAATATGTTCTAGGCAAGATTCTCTACCCTCGGCGGGGGTGGGGAACTGAGATTTTAGTGTTGAAGGGGTGGCAGCTTTCATATCGGAGTTATCGAAGGTGGTTGCAGGGTTCAATACGGACACTGGATTTTTCTTTCCCGGATTGAGAGGCCTACCTCCAGGAAGGTGATGATGTGTGGGTAAGAATCGGTAGGTTAAGGATGGCGCAGGATGGGAAGAGAGGCGTGACAGAAAGGAGTGGATGGAGGCATAGTTCACCAAAACCGTAGTTTCGCTCTCGTACAGCGATTCTCAACCTTTTGCATCTTATATCCCACCAACCATTTTGTCAAAAAATCCGGGTCCCACGACGATGGCAGGAGAGGTTGAACTTTTGAGTAAGGCAGAAGGAGAGGCCGCGGAAGACGAGTTCATTATCCGCGAGGATGAGATTGTGAGAGGTTGGCTTCATGAAATCCCTCTAATTAGGAAGGGCTTGTGGTGTGGATGGGAGTTAAGGAGGAATAGTTCATCAAAGATAATTTTGAAACTATACACAAATATTTAACTAAGAATATTAATCTATTTACTATTGAGGTTGTAGTAGGACAATAATACAATCACAGATCTGTTGCTAATTATATCTGAACAATTTATATTCAGCACAGGAAACTTCTTTTGACTTTTATATCAAATGGAAAATTATATAATTTTTAGTTTTAACCAATTCATTTACGAATCTTAAAGCCGGTTCAAACTTAAACTCGGGATTATGGGCGGTTCTCCTCCTTATAAGAACGGGTCTGGTCCACCAAGACATTCTGATCTATACTCCCCGTGAGGTCCCTTCGAATAATTTTAAGAAGACATTTAAAAGTTTACGCTAACTTCTTTATAAGTCCTGAAAAATTAAAACGTCGTCTCCGAAAAAAACTGAAGGAATGCCATTGATATTCCGCCTTTTCTGAGATATTTATTACTGGAGTTCGTTGGGAAAGCGCACTATAGCCTATGGTCCATAGGTCATGGCGTCCCAGACAGCCGTGGATACCTCAGGCCAGGCATTTTAACCGAGTTACTCTGTGTCAGGGATGGAATACTTATGGCGCGCGAGATTTGGGTTGGCACGTAACATATGCATTTATTCACTGTTCCCTTAACATTTTTCCATTCTGACACAGCATAGAACAGTGGTTCTCAGGAGATATTTTGTAGTTGCCGCACTGCGAGCAATCCCTCATGGCCGCATCAATGAAATATTACAGAAAATGTAACTATAATCATGTAAAAACTTACACATGCCTTCTAATTCAATGACAACGGTTACGTATTTATAATTAATAAATGTTTTTATTTAAATAATTCCAATTATTGAAATTTTTCATGTGACCGCACCGAAATTGTCTGCTGGCCACGCTTGAGAACCTCTGGCATTGAAGACATTCTAGCGATCGTATAGGGATACATTTTTTGTGCCAAAAGTACTTGTTTGGATCGTAAATGTTAATATAACGTATTTCTTAAAAGCAATTTAACAAACATTTTAAAAAGGCGGCACAACAGCCGATTCCAGCATCAGAGGACGCAGTGACCCTTCTGATCCTCCCCTGGACACGCCACTGCCTCGGGACGGATAAAATAATGCCGCGGACCGCCAGGTGGACAGCGCTACTCTACACCACAAACTAACAATCCACTTACTTTCATCGAACCACACTTTACAACACATTCGCGTGTTGTTCAGAGCTCAGGCAGTGGCATGGGAAGTGGGATAAGGGCCATCGACCTCTTCTCCCTGGATACATTCTTAAATCCATTCTGCGCAAAATTCCTCGGTTAGGCGTCGCGGGTTAGGTGCGTAGAGAAAAGAAAAGGATTATAATAGGGTTAGGTAGTTACAGAAAAAAGGGTCAGTGGCAGCGGAAGAGTCGATGTGAGGAACGTCCCCCTCCCCCATCGAGATATTTCTGGATTCGCTCCTGAGCTCAACGAAATGTTTTCGAAAAGAACATCGCAAAATGCAGCTCCATTTCCGCATTGAGTAATGGATAGTAAAGGTGTCCCTTTCGAAGGCCTTCGACAAGGAAACCTTTATCTAAGAAATGTCTCTGACCTTTTGTAATGGAGGTGCGGTTTGTGATACCACGTAAGTTAGAGGGTCAAATTACTCCACTACTTTCCATTAGTTTATATTTTACAAAGAAATAAAGTGAATATGTATTAAGGTTTTTTTCTTTTCATTGCCTCTTGAACCTCATGAAACATTATTAAAAACGGAAATTCCAATAGAAGATACAGCTAGAGAATAAATATTAATGAAAACCTTTATTATAATGTTATCATTATTTCACCTCATTATCTAAAGTAAAATATTCTCTTTTGATCGACCACTTTTGTCGTAGCTATAACTAATGGTAATGGTGATGGTTTGTCTTTACTATCACACACACACACTATGGATGAAAACACAACGCTTTGAACAGGATAGCATTGAAATACAAAAGAGCTCAAAGAAAATAATTTAAATACAGTGTTACCTTTACTATATTGTGTTAACAAAGCTACGAAATACCAATAAAATAACATTAAATGCGTAAGAGTATCTCAAAAAATTCAACATCATTCTATATCGACTCTTCTTACAGAGGATATAGGATATACCATTATTTATTATCATTAGAATGCATTCTTTTAGATAAGCGGTCGTAAATGTACTTTAAGAAATAATTTTTTAAATTATTTATTATTATTATTAATTTTTCTGTTGAAATTTCTTAGCGGATTACAGCTGTAAATTGTATTATAAGACGCAAAATATTCACGAAGTAGGAAGAAGTTACGGTTGTGAATTTCTAAAACTGCTTCCGGCAACCTATAACATTATGAGATTAGCTCAAAAATGAAAAAAACTATCTATTTCTCAAAGACCATGATCACGATCAGGAGGGTCATAATTTTGATAAGAATGACATGTTCCAACCCTTCGTGACTGATCAACTCGAACAAGGTGTTGCTGCGCCTAGTCACAGAACTTTTAATGGGTGTTGGCGATTAACCTGAACACAACGTCACCAAACCATATTCAAATTGAAATTATAACTGTTGCATAACTTTCGGATCACACGCTATGCTATATGATATACAACAACCGATGGTAATGCTACGAAAAGCTGAAACCATCACCGAGAAGAACGTGTGGTCATAATAACGTCGCTTGAGACACTATCTTTAATCCTATGATTAGAGTCCGCCAAATGTGTGAACAAATGCGAAGACCTCTTGCATTCCCTTTTAACTCTGCCGCGATGCTCTGTCGAACGCAATGCACGGAAATCACCGTCACCTACCTGCAGCCTTACTCATTGTGGCCATCTCGATAATTGCTGCCGTATCCTCGCTTTGCCAATGTCGCGGAGGATCCCACACCTGTCTCGAAGGCACTCATCACTCTGCGCCGCCCTCGCTCGTAGCTGCCGACGCGACCTCCTCCTCCCTTCCTGCCTCCCTCCTCCCCCCTCTCTAGGAGGTTTCTCCCCCAAGATGAATAGAATAGGAGGTGGTCTCATCTGAAAGTACTGGTGTGAGTGCGTGACGTCATAAAGTACCTCGAGCTTCTTGATACCGTGAGGGACCTCGTGTAAACCCTTGTATCGAAGTAGTATTTAGGTGTGGTTCAGCGTGCGTTAATACTGTATTCGCTCTGTGTGATAGATTTGCGGACTTCATTGAAGCAGAAACACTCTTCCAGAAATACTGCAAAAAAAGATATACGCAAGGGTGTTACTAACAAATATTCCTATATATAATTTTGGATGTGTCCGTCTGTCCGTCCCCCCTCTATCTCAAAACCCGTTTGTCGTAGAGACATGCGGTAAACTGCGCTTTGATCTACAAGCTAGGAGGTCCCTAGAAAACTATTTTGACTTTCTTAAAGTCCCGGGTTCGAATTTTCGATATTTCAGAGTGCAAGGTTTTCTTCCTTCATACATTAAAACACGTAAATATGAACCGATTTTCTTCGTTTTTGCTTTATTGGACGGATAAAACTCTATACTGTCTTATTTTTGCAATGTTTACATGTTACACGGTCGAGATTTTCAAAAGTACGCAATTGTTTTCGAAATTTTGCGGATATTTCGTTTTCTTTCCGGGCGTTGTCAAGGCGACCGTCATTGGTACCTCAGATTCAATTACTGTCGATTAAAACTTCAAATAGATGAAAGAATAGCGTTATTCGCTTCGCACTTTTGTTTAAACATCGAAAATAATGATGCATAGCAACATAAGTATTTACGGATAATTATTGCGTTGACTGCATATGGGAAACTTTTCTAACGATTTAATCGAAGCAATTGAATCTTCATTTCATCGTTTGAATGCTGGAATCTTTTTGTAAGTAAAATTATTATATTATACAGCTGTAACGCATATTAACGCAAATAGGGTCACGGATAAATTAAAAATTTTATGAGAATAGGGACAAACGATATTTTTTAAACATATTGAAAGTTACACGGTTATCTTCTCTTCGTAGCTAATCTAAATAACCGGTTGCATTGATTGTTGTATAAAAAAGAATAAGAAACAAAGAAAATTATCAACATAAATGTTCATGATCAATTACTGTTTAGCATTAATATCCTCTCTAATATGACAAAATGCAGATTTCTGACTGAATTCGCATAATAAATTGTCAATACGCGCACACAACCGTGCCCTCAGCGAGATTCTAACGCGCGAACCTTACCAATACCTGAAAAATGCATTAGTATAGTTAAATGTGAATTATTGAGATTAACATTTTTTTACACACTCCTTAATTTCTTATATGTAAATGAATTGAAAAAAACGCATAAACATTGCGCGGGTTCAGCTAGTATCTTTTTAAATCCTATATATAATTTTGGAAGTGTCTGTCCGTCCGCCCCTCTATCTCGAAAGCCGTTTGTCGTAGAGATATGCGGTAAACTGCGTTTTGTTTATACAAGCTTGGAGGTCCCTAGAAAACTATTTACAGTTTCATAAAGTCCCGGATTCGAATCCAGAAGACAATAATATTTTCCCATAAGTTTACACGGGATTTTCGATTATTCAGAGTGCAAGGTTTTTTCCCTTCATTCATTAAAATACGTAAATATAGACCGATTTCCTTCGTTTTTACTTTATTCGACGGCTAAAACTCTATACTATCTTATTCTTGTCATGCTCATCCATTTGTTCAAATTCCACCAATCACATTTAAATTTCATGTGCATACACCATGATACAATATTTACCATAAATAGTTAATAAATAAATAAGTGAAATGTTAGTTAATAAAATAATGTGTATACCTATTATATTTTGAAACAAAATTGAACATTAAATTTCAATAAAGTATCGGTTTCAATAATCACTAAATTAATCAAATTGATGCATTATAGGAGTTTTATTGACACAAACAATTGTAAGTGTTAAATTTAAAGTGTAAATAATACCATTAAATTTTACAACTATTTTGAGTACTTCTGAGTTTATTTTAATCAAGTTATAACTGAAAACTAATTCTTTCATTTTTTTATTATTAAAAGATTAGATTAACACCGTAATGCATGAATTAATTTTTATAATACAATATTATTTTTCAATCTGTAGGGACGTGATCGCAACGGGAAATAACAATAACGATTTTATAACAATAACAATTTAATAACAACAACGAGAGATATAACAAGAATAACAGGAATAACAAAATCGGCTAAAAACCCGTGCTCGAGCGCTGGTGACTCGGCGTCAACTCGTTGCTCGTGCTCCTAAAGTCCCTGCCCGCGTCACAGAAAGCGATCGTCGCGCGCGGTCGGTCAGCGGCCAAAGTGAGCCGTAGAGAAATCGCCCGTCGCGCCGGCCGCTACATCGCCATCGTAGAGAAATCGCTCGTCGCGACTGCCGTTACATCACCCCCTTGGCCAAAATTTTTCTCTGCGAAAGAAAAACAAGTTAGGAAAGTGTACAACGTATCACAAATGGGCGCGTTTCGTGCAATGGAGTATTATATACCTGTACGTAAGGGAAATAGCGTTTTAAAGTTCTTTCCTTCATCATAAATAATCCATTTTCTTCCTATTTAATAATATTACATGCACACGTAAGGAAATTAAACGTTTGTTTGGGAGATTGTTTATGTTAGCAACAATGAAGTAACCATGCAAGACATTTGCTAACAATAAGTTCAACTCGATATAAGACTTTCTTGTTTGATTTTCTCGATAACGGCTACTCCTACGATAAAAATGTACAGGAAAGGAAATACTCTACTTTTCCAGTTCGGGCGCACACCGACGCGTCAAGACAGAGACGTTAGACAAGACACGGTGTCTGCGACGTGACGCAAGGAAAGGAACACAATGGGTAAATGAAAACCGCCGCACACTGGTCTTAGTCATGCCGCTGACGTCAGGATCATGTCTGACAATGAGACAAGCCCCAAAAGACACCGCATGTTCCTTTTACTGCGTCATGCTTCAGTCTTCTTTTAGCTGTCAGCGAAGGAGGAATCATGTCCGTGGAAGAAATTAATGTAAAATTAGTGCAAGCGGTGGAGAAATCTTATTTAATAAAATGGAATGTCTGTCCGTGTGTTCCTTATACATTCCCACGCCCTTTGAGCTATCGGGACCAAACTTTGCAAATTGACTTCATATGACTCTACGAGTAACATAGGGTACTTCGGATTTCCAAAATCGACCCGGGTTCGATTCCAGGAGACAATTTTATTTTCCCATAAGTTTACACAGGATTTTCGATTTTTCAAAGTGCAAGGTTTTTTTCCTTCATTCGTTAAAATACGTAAATATGGACCGATTTTCTTCGTTTTTACTTTATTCGATGGCTAAAACTACACTATCTTATTCTTGCGATGTTTACATGTTACACTGTCGAATCATTCAGAAATACGCAATTGTTTTTGAAATTTTACGGATATTTCGTATTCTATCCGACGTTGTCAAGGCGACCGTAATTGTTGCCTCCGATTCAATTAATGCCAATTAAACCTTCAAATAAGTGAAAGAATAGCGTTTTCGCTTCGAACTGTTGTTTAAGCATCGAAATTAATTATTATTAATTATTATCGAAATTAATTATTATTAATTATTATCGAAATTAATTATTATTTATTATTAAGGATAATTATTCTGTTGACTGCGTATGGGAAGCGTTTATAACGACAATTCATCGTGTGTATGCTGGTATCTTACCTTTTAGTAAGTAAAACCTTTATATTATACATCTGTAATGCTTACTAACGCACATTTATAATACTGTCCATAGAAGTCACTCGACATCAGTTTATGGTTGTGAATAAAACGTATACTCTATACAAGTATTTCTAGGACGCCAACATTTCCCCAGAAAGTGACAAATACTTTGGTTCGTAAATGACACACATACCGCACAGCAATATATGGGGCATTTGCTGTAATTAGAAGGTAAGTATGCTTCATTAAAGATTCGATCCCATTTTGAATGTTCTTACAAGTTAAAATTCTTAAGATTTATGGATAACAGTGTAAAGGCAACTTTCTCTTGGTCACTTGGTTATGTGTTTGGCATAACCCGGGCATCGCCGGGTACTTTCAGCTAGTTTCATATAATTTTTGATTATTCATTATCTGGACATAGTAACAGGGATGAGCTCGAGAAAGCCTGGCGTGAAATATCTAAGGAAACCGGATTAAATGGTAATTAAAATTTTATATTTATTATCAAAATGAATGATTTCCATATGATGTACAGCCTCGAGTATACAGAATAATTAATGTCGCCCTTTTCCGGATAATGAAATAGTCTGCAAAATCTGCAAATATAGTCTGAAAAATGCCTTGGAGAAAGTGTCATGAGTTAATTCAATAAACATGTATTTTCTTTTAAAAATGTATTACAAGTAAAAATACCTTTTCCATTAAACTGACATTAGATATGTATTAAAAATACATTGAAAAAGTTTTTAAAAATATTTTTTCTACCTAAATTCTTTATATTATGTTAAAGTGCACCTGTTTTGCCAAGGAATAATTGCATTCAGTTTTAAAAAATAACTACACAAACGATTTCTCAGTTCTACGGCTTCAGAATTCGCTCTTCTGCAGCAAGGTTGTAAATTTTATTGAGGTGTGTGGCAACTTTGTTCTTCGTTGTCTGGGAACATCTGATAGTATGGTTGAAATTTCTCGGGATCTTTAAACAAATCACGTGCCAAAATGTATCCACCATGCTCATCACAGGACTTGTTGAAGTCGTGGATCCATTTCCTTTTCTTTCTACGTAATTTAAACCATGCGTACTTTAAAATTTCATCCTCACTCGAAGAAGTCATAGTGCGAACTGGCCAAGTGACGTTCGTCTCGTTGCAGACATGGTGTCGCTCCAGTGCGCGGGGGCTTGTCTGAAGCGTGACTTAAACAAAAATTGACTATGTCTTGACGCGTCGGTGTGCGGCCTACCTTATATATCGCGAGGAGTTCGCGGTCGTACGGGCTGTAATTCTTTTGCGTCGCGCTTAGCTTTTTTGTGAAAAAAGCTAACGGCTGCCAACCCTTTTCCGTTCGCTGCTGTAGAGCTGCCTCGACGGTGAAATCGGAGGCATCGGCGAAGATGGCTAGGGCGACCGTCGGATCCGGGTGTGAGGCTCTCTTTGCATTCCTCGAATGCCCTTCGAAGCTCCGGCGTCCAAACGATTGGGCGGCTTCCCGCGGATTTTGGTCCTTCAAGCTCCTTGTTGAGCGGTGCCTGTAGTGCCGCCGCATCGGGGATGAATCGTCGATAAAAATTTATCATCCCGGGCTCGGGAAAATTCCTCACGGTGTCCACCTTCTCCTGTAAGGGCTTCGTCCCTTCCGCGCCTACCGCATAGCCGAGGAATTTCACCTCTGGCTTACCGAAAACACATTTACCGGAGTTAATCAGTACGCCGTACTCGCGGAGTCGCGCGAAAAGTTCGCGCAGATGACGCTGATGTTCCTCCTCGGACGACGACGCCACCAATATGTCATCGATGTACGCGTAACAGAAATCCAGACTTCTGAGAACCTCATCGATGAAACGCTGAAAGGTCTGGGCCGCGTTCCGCAGGCCGAATGACATATAGGGGAATTCGAAGAGGCCGAAAGGTATGGTGATGGCCGTCTTCGGAATGTCCTCCGGGTTCACAGGTATCTGGCTGTATGCTCGCATCAGATCGATGGTCGAAAACATCTTCGATGTGGGGCACGGGATAGCGGTCGGGGATAGTCCGCGCGTTAAGAGTGCGGTAGTTTCCGCGCGGGCGCCACTCTTCTCCCTTCTTCGGAACGAGGTGTAGGGCGGAAGACCAGCTACTCTCCGAAGTACGGGCTACTCCCCACCGCAGCATGGACTCGAATTCCGCTTTCCAGCCTTCAGCTTGTCGGGTGCCAACCGACGAGGCTTACATGACACGGGCGGACCCGGCGTGGTCCGGATGTGATGCACAGTCGAGTGATGACGTTCTCCTGGCCTCCCGTCGGACTTGGTGATCTCCGGAAATTCCGCTAAAATGCCGTGGAACCTGGAGCTGCCGAGGACCACTTTGACGTGCTCCACAGGGCCGCCCACGCTGCGTCCGACGACTGAAAGGTTGGTCACTCCGTCGATGAGACGGCGTCGCACATCGACAAGCAAACCAAAAAATGAAAGCAGGTCCACCCCGATGATAGGCTGCGGGACATCGGCGACGACTATAATATAATCTAGACACCATCATCTCACTGCATGACACTTATGCATTGGTTCAAATTCCTCTAATCACATTTAAACTTAATGAATAATCACTGTGTTATTATTAAACTAGTTTATAAAGAAGCAAAATCATTAAATGTTTAAATTATATTATAGTGTCTTTGATTAAACTAGCTAACAGAGAAATACAAAATGAAACACAGTAGAAGTATTGTTGTTAAATTCTGTTAATTTTTATGCAGTGGATGTCCCGAGATTCGACAAATTCAAGATTTCGACCCAGCTGGAGCTAGTTTACATGAAGTAATTTTCATCCCGAGCAAACATGTGAGGTTTAGTTTCAGTGTAGACAGTTATTTCTGCTCTTAATTGTTTGAATTTGTGCTGATTTCACTCTTTTTTCTGTTAATCTTTTATTTAAATTTATTTATTTTATTGATTTATTTATAAATTTATAACTTGACATGATATCTAAAAGGAAATGTAATAGTGATAATGCAAGCGAATCAAATAAAAGAGTGTCGTTCAACTATTAGCACCTATGTGAAACAGAAGATATAACGTGATAAATTCACGTAATTTGATGGCTGGTTTGACAGATTTAAGAGAAGGGCAGGTTTGCATAATCTTAAATTAACTGGTGAGGCTGCAAGTTATTTTGTATTTTTTAATAACTTTTATATTAATTTTGCTGCGATATATAGTTGTAGGTATAGATAGAAGTATGCAGGGGTGCTGCAGATGATGGCCCGGTCCGGCTCGCGCAAGTCGTTTGTAACAAACGACTCACACGAGCTGAGATGCGGGAATGTATCCCTTGATTATAACATGTAAGTCTATGGAAAAACAGCGTTCGACATTCGACAATTCGAGATTTGACCACGTTTTCAGCAATGCATCCCTGTCGAATTTCGGGTGCCTGTATATATCTAGCTCTATTATATGCAAAGATAAATATATCAGATTTTGATAAAAATAACTCATTCCATAACCACAATACTAGAAATGGTAACAATCATTATGTTCCACATCAACATTTCGAGGTTTGCTGCAAAGGACCAAGAGCAATGAGCATTAAATTGTATAATAAGTCATCTCTTGTACGTAAGGAAATTAAGGGTTTCCAAAAATTCAAAAAATCTGTATATGATTATTTAATTGAGAAATGTTTTTATACAATGAATAAATATATTAATTCATAATTTTTAATGGTACTCTGCTACATGAAGTATTTCATATATTGGGTATGTTGTGATTTTGCATGCTTTTTTACATGTCTATTGACTTTGTAATCAATTGTGATATGGTATGTTTTGACGTGTCTTATATGCTGCATTTTATTGTAGTGTCAACTGAACAAATAAAGATTATGATTAAGTAGGTAACAAATGATAATATTGCCACAAGGAAACATTTAATAACTTCCCAAGCAAACAAAAATAACCAAATATTAGAAGTGATCTTTAATTCAACTTCTTCTTGTAGAAGTAATATTTTATAATTCATTATTCAAATATATTTACAATTTGTGATTAATTATTAGAAAATCATTAAAGCATATGCTAAGTGTTTTAAAATTTTAATTTTGGTCAATCATTTTTAAAACAGTTAGCTCAGAATCATTCAAGTCAAATTAATGGAATTGGAATATATTTTTGAAAGTTAAACTTTCATGCTTATATAAGAAATTTTTTCATAGAATGCATATCTCAATGCTTGATTAAAGATAAAATGATATATACTGTATATATTAAATATTCTTAGATTTTATAACTAGGTCATAAAAGTAAGTTAGATAAAAGCTATTAAGATGATACAAAAGAGAAAATAATACAGGATGTATATAAATTATCTTTACAACTTTACTCTTGAATAAAAACTTTATGAAAAAACATAGACACCCTGTTTGTGCATCCTCTTTGAGAGAAACTCTCAAAGTTTGTTCTGAACATTACACACATTCAACATGAGCACCATTTGTCACACATACAATGTCCAAGCGATATTCAAGCTCCATCCATGTATGCTGCAGCATGTCAACATCAACTGTTGCAATAGCAGCTTCAATTCTGTTCTTCAACTCGTTGATATCGGCTACCGGAGTTTGGTACACACAGTCTTTTACGTATCCCTATAGAAAAAAATCACAGCATGTGATATCTGGTGATCTGGCCGGCCAAGAGATGGGACCACCACGGCCAATCCATCGTTTTGGGAAATGCTGATTAAGAGATGCACGCACAATCAAGCTCCAGTGTGGTAAACCACTCCATGCACTGTGCCTTCTCCTGTGGGTTCAAGGCGACTGAGCTGATGATTCACACAGATGGATGCAGTGCAGTGGAAAACAAGGGGTGCTACATCTACCAGGAACTCAGTGAAACTTTGAGAGTTTCTCTCACAGATGATGCACAAACAGTATGTCTGTCTTTTCATAAAGTTTTTATTCATTTAGACCAATGTCAAAAACTTAGTACCAATCTTGACAGATGTTAACAATATCTTTAGATTTGTAAGATTAAATTACCTAGGTGAATCTTCCAAATTTGTCTATAACATAAGACACCATCAATCATGACTGGTTTAACCCTCTCCTGGGCAAAGCACCCAAAACTACTTGGAGGAGCACCTGAAATTGCTCGAGAGTACACATTATCTCATAATACAAAGAGCATTTGTAACAAATCTGGGTCACCACTTAGTGGCCAGTCTGTTTATACACTTTGTTAACACACCATTCTTCATCATCACATGGCTGTTGGCTCTGGTATTAAATTTCTAGATGAATTTTGAAGGGAATGGCGACATACATTTGTGTGATATCAAGTCTTATTTTGCTAATGATTTTAGTAATTATTCAAGTAGCAAAAACTATTTTCTTGACTTTGATCCATAAAAGATATTTTTGGTCAAACAAAAAAGTTGTGGAAATACCTGTTTGAGTTTTTATGTAACACAGCTACATTTATCTTTTTATAAACAAAATCTAATATACCATCAAAATCAAAGTATGGGAAAGAAGAGTTCAGGCAGGTATGATAGATTTCTCCTCACAAAAGTATACAGATCGTAAAAGTCAACTACACAACATAGAGTCACTGAAAAACCTCTATGCAACATAGGAAAAGAACATGCAACAATTGCAGTGATGAAAAAAGACATACTGCTTTACTTCCCCACAGCCATGCTTGGAGAGGAGATGCACAGAGCATGTACGCAGTAGCAAGCTGGGCGGTCATGTGGGTGGCATGCAGGAGGTGCAAGGGGGGCACACATGAGAAGGGCCTCAATTCTGCAGGGCAGGAAATGGCATACCATCGACAGTGCCTGCAGGGGCTGGGAGCACACAGGTTGGGCTCTAATTTCGGAGCTATGCAGGCAGCTAGTCTTATTATTAAATATATGGAGATGATTGTCAGCATTATTTCTTACTTATAAGAGCTTCATTCATGTATTTTATAGATAAACAATGTATTGCATTAATACTTATTTAAAATTAAACTGGCTCTGAACACAATATGAAATGACAAAATGAATTATTATAAATGCAAAATAACATTGTTATGACTTATCATGATGGAGTAATTGGCCTGACTGATACATCCTTTAAGAAAAAGTAATCCAATGCGTTGTTTGTCTGTCCCTTCCTCTCATGAAGCAATTCCCTGTAGCCGGAGATATCTTCAAGCACAATTCTCTTCACCGATTAGCTGAGATCCCAGTCCTGATCATTTTCAGAGGTAGCTCAATTGCCTTCTCTATCTTTCTAATGCTTTCCATTAATACTGCTGGGCTCAAGTTTCTTTCCAGTGGAGTTTCTGTTGTACAAGTGACGCTTATTATATACCAATTCAATTTAAGCACTTTCATTTTAACGCTATTTACAATGAAGGTTATTGCATCTAATTTGCACCACCACACTTGTTTTTATGCCATCACTACTGCCATGTGTAGTTGACACTGACAGAGCAGGCACACCAGATATAAAATACTTCTGGCAGAGTTATAACATTAAGATTGCCATTGAAATCATTGGCAATTCCTGGGTAGAAGTCTCATGGATTGCGTGTGAAGGAAGATCTGGCCTGAGGCTTTCAATGACTTAAGAGGGCTATGATGCTCAGGATTTGGATAGTGAGTGGCACGCCATTGTCGAGATGGCTTACCAAGCTGGCCTTGTGGAGGTTGATATAGATGATATCAGAAAGAACTTACAAATGAAGACCTTATAGCAATGGATGAGAAGTGAATAAGAGGAATCTGAGTCTAGTACTGATGAGCTGGAGCTGAATAGAAACCTCTCGACAAAGGACTTGGCAACAATTTTCAAGCACCTGTACGACATAGCAGCAATCCTTGATGAAAAAGATCCAGATCATCATAGGAGCTCTAAAGTTAAAAAAAAGCTCAGCGTTCGATCTTCATAAGCATTCCTTGAGAACAATGCAGTGATTGGTGTTATTTTAGGTAGTTGGATATTTCATCTAGAATGAACACCAGCAGAGTTCTGTATAAAAGCCTCACGATGCTCTTAAACAGAAGGAAGCCTATGCACCCAGTGAATTCACTGGTATTCATTGTTTTTCTTGGATTTTATAGATTTGGCTCTCTTTGCAAATTATATTTTAGTGTACTTAAAATATACTGTATAGTACTAAACTAAAAAATCATACGTACAATTTGCCCAAGATAGGGAACGGAACTACCTTGATTTACATGTACCCTATGGGAAAATTACTTTCGACTTATGCCATTTCAATTTACACCATAATTCTCAGGAAAGTATCTATGGCATAAACCGGGCGTCACCTGTATTAGTGTCCTCAGTCTCCATTTGAGCTCGATGCTGTTCCAACTCCTCCAGTTCCTCATTCGTTCAGCCGCTCCCATTAGACTGAATTAACTAGGTACATCTTCGATGTCCTATTCATTTAGTCCTCCTTGGATGCCAAGTTTGACCATATCACTGATGACTGTTTTACCCATCTCAAATCCCAGGAAATTGCTGCATTCCCCAGGCAATAATTTTCTCTAAATGCTGCTCATGGAAATGATGATTATTTATGTCCATGCTGTACTGGTGTTATTAATAAACTTCATCATACTGTACTTTTTCCAAAATTCTCTTATTGATTGCTTATCTCCACCTCAGTGACCTCAACATTTTACACTTTAGGTATCCAAAATGATGATGGAAGGAAATTACATATAAGATATGAAAAATAAATTCAGATTGGATTAAAAGACTTTGCTGCATCACCATTAGTAAGCAGTGATAGAACTGGTTATCTATGACAATAATAACGTAATAGTCACAGATGGTATAAAGATTTCTAATGCCCTTAATGAAACTTTCTTAAACAATACAACATATTCATTCAGGGCCGTTTTATCCATTAGGCACAATAGGCACAGTGCCTAGGGCCTACGAGCCTTTCAAGGGCCTACGAAAATGTTTGATGCTTGAATAAATGTTGAAGTATTGTTGAAATAATTTCAAAAGCAAAATTATAAAAATGCTTTAGAATATCTTTAATAGCAAAAAATTAGATTTCACGTGGGTGTATTTTAATATATTTGATATGACGTAGAGTTGAGCCTTTGAATGCAAGAGTGCCTAGGGCCTATGAAGATCTTGAAACAGCCCTGTATTCATCATGCTATTTAAATTTACAATTGGCTTATTTTGGAACTGCATTTGAATATATCTTTACTCATCAGAGCAGTTAAACACTAAGTAATAACAGACCGTCAAAGGTACATGAGAGATTATATTATTTGAAAATAGAAAAGAAGTCTTGAAATTTGTTGGATCTTTCACTGAAAAATACTTCAGTTTGATAATTTTGAATTTAAGCCTAGGGTTTAAAATATTAAATGATTAGCTCAGATATGAACCTATTAAAAATTATAAAACTGTGAGCCTTATCGAAATTGGAGTCCTTGATTCCAGAGTAGATGTAACTGAAGAAAACAATGTCCAAATTAATTAAATTTAGGCTTGATTAGATTACAATACTGAAACAAAGTTTTTCTTATGAATGGTTAGCATGTGACATGTTGCAGAAATTATCACATTTCTGAAAACTCATAGCAAGTATTTATTTACTTAAATACATAAACATTCATTTATAAGAAAGTCTTTATAATCACATCATAATTATTTTATGACCATTGCTGACTGAACACGTTACAAACAGCCAAAAGCCATCATTTTTGTACTTTGTGGGTAGATATTAAAACAGATAAAATGGAGACAACATTGGTCCTTAACAATATAATAGCTGTCTCCTCATCTTAAGCCTACATACACAACACTATAGGAGACTAAGATTTCACTGGTCCCTTAGCTAAAAAGTAAACATTAACATTAATTAAATTCCATTAAACTTCTCCACATAAAATGCTTCAACATCAATAAAAATAATAATGGACCTCAAGAAGTTTAGGAAAAGAGGAAAAACAATAAAGTTGGTCCACTTTTTCAACTACTAATATTTACATTGGCTGGTTGAGAAATGGCACTTACATAGCATTAAGTAGTAATTAGTGACTTTATTTATATGGCATGGCAAGCTTCTAAAAAATACTGATTATCAGTCCTGGTTATTTTTTTGCTAAAAACGATTTCATAAATAAGAGCACAATATTCAAATACAACAGCCATTATCAATTCAAATGTGCTCTCAAAATCACTTTAACATTATCATCGTCAAATAAAATCAATAAATCATCAACCATAAATTACAGGAGATTAACTGGCTGTAATAGTGTCACAATACTATAACAGCTGCACCAAAGTAACTATTGCATTTTTCCTCCATAAAAATTTTGGCATGCTGCTGCATGACAGCCTTTATCCATGCTGTCAACAATGATTTGCCTCAAAGTTGCACACTCAAGTATATCATAAATATACATTTCACTACGTGAACATATTGCACAAAAAGTGTCCAACCAAGGACAATAACAAAATGCAAATTAGAACTTTCTTTCTGAGGAACCCACATTAAGGAAGGGTATAAAATGCTCTGCTTGTTTTAAAAGATTTGCACCCAGTTACTCTCACTACATTTATCACAATAAATAGTGGTAAAATTGTTGAGGCATATTCCACCTTCGAAAAGGTATTCTACAAACCAAACATTTCAAAATTAATTTAACAACTGGTTAAGGCTTTCTGTCACTACATTTTCAGCACATAAATGTAATCTAAACTACCTCAACACATTCTCTAGTCCACTGGATTAAAATAAGGAACACAGTCTGCCTGATATCAAGAGGCCACTTCTCCACAGGTTATGTCTTTCGTTTCATTACCATCTACTAAGTACAACAAAGTATATTGGTTTAGGTACATTGTAAACACCAAGTTTCAATCTAAAATATAAACATGGACAATTTTACAGTAAATGCAATACTCTAGAACTAGAGTCTACTATTTTAAAAAGCTTCCTTGAAAAAACATAGATAAGACAGCACTGGCAAAATCCTTTGCTAAAGTGCTGAAAAAACAATGACAAAATGAAATCATGATAATATTGGTTCATTTTCTCCTGCAACAGCTTCATGGTATGTGTGCACTCTGGCTTGAATAGCACTGACATCATTTCTGTCTAATAGTTTTTTAACCTGTGTCGGACGATAGTATTCTCCCTCGCCTCCGATGTAAGCATCCTCACAAACACATAAGATAAGTGTATCACTCACCATCTGAGAATCAAAAATGACAAATACAATTAAAAGTATCCACCATGCACAGTTCAATAAGAAATGCCCACAGTGAATATAACTACAAGACTATTGCATTTGTTATTCTAGAGATGGCTATCAAGTTCCACAAAACAAATATTCTTTAATTTTATTCACCCCATTTCTATGATTTTTCTAAATTCTTAAATAAGGCAGTGATCTAAAAAAAATTTTCATTGTTTACTCTAAATACTGTATAATAAATGTAATCCACTATATTCTAAAGTGACCAATCATATCAGTAGAACAAAATGATGAGTTCAATTTTATAAAAAAAGAAAGTGGCATAGAAATTTGTGAAAATGTGGCACAAGACAAACTGAATCCATGATAATTAGATGAAAAATATCAAGATATAGTTGATAATCCTCATATAAGCTGACGATAATAATATTTAATAATGGCCAATTAGTGATAGCATAAAAATGGGATCAGGGAATAATATTTCTCTAATAACATTTTCATACCAATATACTCTGGTTTAACCAAGGTAATAAGACTTTATGCATTCATGAGTTTCATTAGGATATTTTTCAAGGAATAGACTGCTTTCTTCCCACTTCTTAAGGACGGATCCAGCCCATCATTATACCTAGCAAGTAAAACTATTACATTACAAACATAAATGTTATGCAATTTCTAATTTCTTCAGGTAGCTTCTTATTTCTATCTGAAATCTTTTATAATACTAATGGCTAATTTAAAATATTCCTCCTGTCTCTGTTTTCCTTCTCACAGAACTTAAACGTAGTATGTTGTTCAGTTGGTGGAGTGTATGAGGTTCTATCAGAAAGTTATCGGCCTGCTCTGTGTATAGCAACACTGATATTAGTATGGAGTTCTGCCTCTAGGTGATGATGATAGAGAATATTGTGCTGTCACCAGCCACAAACCACATCATCTTGCATGTCTTGAATTATAGGTTTGAGATTAAGGTACCAGCTTTGATTTTTGCCAAATTTATGACACATCTGCACATTTTGGGGAGTTAAATCTCTTATTCCTAAAAGGCCTGACCAAATCTTTGATATCAGAAATGTTAGATTATTTCTACTGCGGCATCTGCTGCACACTTAGTTTCATTTCATGTTGCCATATTTCCAGTGTTATCATGCAAGGCTATATTTATATGCATCATGGAGAGCAAAACAACAACTTATTTTCCACTTGGGTTTGTAGGAAGCTATTCTTCATGCCATAAAAACAAAACATTAATGTAGCAACTTTTCTGCCTTAAAGCATGCCAGGATGGATTTCTCTGCTCTGGCTGTAAAGTTCAAAGAAGTTAAAGTTGAAAGACTTTCTGGAAAGGAAAGGGATGCAAACCAATGTCATAATTTTTCTTTGATTCCCAGCTGCTATTTTAAAAATTTCTGAAAGTATTCAGTTAACAAGCATGGAGCAAAATCATGAAGAAACACTAGAAAATAAATATACTAAAAAGCAGTATATAATTATATCATAAGAATAAATTACTCATGAAGACCACATTCCTTGCTAACTTGAATAGTAAAATTATGAGTTAAATTCTGTAAATTTATGTCGCATAACATTCAACGTCTTTTCAACGTGTTATTTCATTTTTGTAGGGACTGAGAGAAAAAGACAATGAATGCAAGAAAGCGACAAAAGTGGGAAGTCATTAAGTTTTTTTGGAAATACGGACTGTACAAAATAAGCAATAGATCTGGGAAAACGATACATGCGGGAACGTTAGATCGAGAATCCACTGTATACCAAATGTAGAAGACTAACCTTTCAGTATTTTCAGTCATCTAATGAAGGTATGACACAAAAAATCTGTCATAATACAATACATATTCAATAACATAAAGCAATTCAGCATCTTCAAAAGAAAAGAAAGAAGTTGCTAGGAAATGCAAGTTATCTTCTTTAACACATTCGGTAGCAATCCACCAGTGGGTTACGAGGCTTCCCTCATGGCAGGATGACCTACTGTTGGGTTTCTGTTCCTTAACTATTTCCTCTTTTGTAAAAATCAGCTGCCCCACTGCAAGAGAAGCAAACCACATGACCCACAAGTGATTTGCTCCAATGTACCAGAATAATAACAGACCCACCAGTATGTCGTCCTGGCATAAACATGTTAACACAAAAGCAGCTAAATAGGTTGTTGATTGCTATAGTTGTCTAATCATATATAATTCTTACATCATGAATATTATAACTCCTGAACATATCAGCATAATTAAAAAAAAACACAAGTAATTTTTTTATGAGTAGAGAAAAAGAATTTTTCATTATAAAATGAGAACTGTTCCCTAGCAACTGCATTATATCAGGATAGACTGAAAAGTGTGTTTGTATGCATTTATGTGTATGTATGCACATATACTGGGCCATCACCAAAAAATGAAACAAAACAACAATTAAAAAGATAAAGCAGCTAACCACAGCAAAGCACCACTAATCAGCTTGACAATGCTCCATCCTTGCATCTCCATCATCTCCATCTCCGTATTTCTTCACCCTTCCCTCGTCACCTTTGCTTCTTCCAAAGAGAAAAGTACGAGTGGATTCAGACATGATCAAACCAGGTTCAGAGGAAGCACCATTCAAGTTGACATCTTCACAATAGCAAAGGAAGAGGGTGTCAATGATCATCTGAAACATATTGGCTTTGCAGTAGATTCAAAATGCTTGAAAGGACTTCGTAGTTATGAAAGGCAGGAAAACAGAAAAAGCATGACAAATTAACAACATTTAGAAGAATGGATTCAATAGGCCATTTGGTATATAAGTTCATGATTATTGTTAATTTTTCCAAAAATGTTTTTTTATAACTTACATTAGCACATTAAAATTGCTAAAAGAACTTATTTTCAACATTTCTCGTGATTTAACTGCTTATGTTTACCTTTTACGAGTAAAAACAATTGCCACATTTACTTGCATATAAGACGAATTTTTATCAAAACTTTACTTTTGCAAAAGAAGTATGCTGCTTTTATGCAAGGGGAAAAATTGGAAAAGTCTAAAATGTGAGATAATCATTAAATTTCCCTAGAACATTGACAACTGCACGCATAATTCAATACACTGCATATGACATATAAAAACATTACGTAATCATTGCAACAAACAAAAAATGGAGAGAAATTTATTTTCATTATTTATGGTGGAGTTATGCCGGTTTTTGACAATGATCACTGCTGGAATCACCAGGGGACCATGAGAAAGATGCCGTAGTCCATTAGATGTCAAGATAACATCACAACTGCAGTGGGGAGAAGGATTGGAGAGAAAATGGTTAGAGGATGGAAAGGCTGGTAAGGAGAGGGATGAGGCACATAACTACAGTACACAAGTGAGACTAGAGGGAGGGATAGTTCTTTGGAAAAATAACACAAAGATGACATTTTTTAAACCAATCAATTGGTATAATACATGAAACTTAACTGAGAAAAGTTGACGGTCATTCAATTTTGTATAGTACATAATTCTTTGTTTACATGAGCAGAAGAAAGTAATGCACTCCATCTTTGGATATATTTTATCTTATTTGAGTCTTGAAAAACAAAGGTGCAGCTTATATGTAGGGGTGGCTTATATCCCAATAAATATTTTATTTCTTAAGTACTAATTAATTATTCAGTTGTTAATTACCTACCTTTTACAAAATTTTGTAAACTTTGTTCATTAATGCAAATGATCATAAATTTTATGGAAGAAGAATTCACACATAAGCAAATACACAGGACAAACAAATAAAAGTGGCATGCATTAGTTAGAAAACATGTGAAACAACACACACACACACAGCATTTTTAATAATAAACACAGAGAAGCTTGAAAGTTTATTGAATATTATTTTTTAAATTTTATATCTACAATACTTAAGTACTTAGCATAATATGATGGGAAAGAAAATTATATTGCTGTATCTCCCTCCCTTCCTCCCTCCTTCTCTGTCTCTCCCCTCCCTCTCACTTCCTCTGCCTCCCTCTCGCTCGATACATCTACGTAAATGCTTCGTATTTCTATTGTATGACGTATGAATATTGAGGCAATAATAAGAATCTCGAGCCTCAACAATGACATTCGTTGTCCAGGAAACTTATCGATAAAAGTGAGATATTTGGTCAAAATCTCACATATTCATAAGATGTGAGTAATTTTGAATGGAAGGCATAAATCGGCAATAAGAATAAGAAACCTAGTACATTCTTCTTAAAAAGTCTACGTATAGTGATTGTAGGTCAAGTTTTTCTAATTTTAATTTGCAAAAGAGCGAAAGTCTGCACATTGAAATGTTATATTTTACATTTTTTCTTACGGGAAACAGAAATGTTCTCCTGGAGTCGAATCTGGGTCTTTTGTTGGGATTTTTTTCGTCATTGCCTTTAAATGCGTGATTCGTGCATTCATGCCAAATTTGAAACTCGTACCTGCTCAGAAATAATCTTAAATCACGTCTAAAGAGTGACTTCAAAAGTGTGTAGACAAGAAAACAAAAAAGAAAGAATCCTACGCCTTTTATAATATAGATAATACAGACAAGATAAAACACTAAAATTATTGGTTGCTATACTTAAACTTGCATTCGCAACCAACTATATTATTAACAACTCACAGAGATATAATTTTATGGGACCTGTTAATACAATTAAAAATAATAGAAATTAACCTCTTATTTACTGACCAAAAAATCTTCCACCTCTGGTGATTTGAAATCGTAGTAAATGAATAGTAAGGTGTGTATATGTTAGATATGCCAATAGGAGACTAAACCAAAATATGCCTTTTAATGAAGTACAAAACAATAAATAGGCATTTGTTACAACAAACCATCATTTTGCTCATTCATAATTATGATTAAAATAACAATACTAAAATTTAAAATTCAGAAAACATGAGCAATCGGTAATATATAAAAGCCTAATTCTGTCACTTTGTCACTCCCTCTGTCACGCTCTGAAACCGCAAAAATATTCAACGTGGGCATTCATTTGAAAAAAGTTCGTTTTCTTATACAGGCAGTCCTCGACATCTGTACATTCGACATTCGTACAATTCACTCTTTCGTACATTGTAAATTCTCGCCCCTAAACTGCATTTTGTATGCCGAATTCAGACTTTTGTTCGTCGGCTGACGATCAAACATTTCGAGCTATCGCATAATGGTGCTGTCTGTCAGCCAAGCCAACACTTTTAATAAATTAAAGTATGCTACGTAATAATATACGTATTGTATGTAATGTAAGATTTGTGTGTAATGTTTTTTAATATTGTACTGAAATTTGACAAGATTAATACCACTGTAAAGTTGGTTAATCTATACATACATATCTATAAAGTAAGGTGTTTGTATGTATGTTCTACTAAGGCTCAGAAACTACAACACGCAGAAAAAAGAGGAAGGTGTCATATTAACTGTTATCATGTGTACGGTGGTGTAGTATGGTTTTTAAACCGATTCGGTGTACTATTTAATTATAATAAAATATTTTCGTTTATATGGGATTTCCATTTAAAATTTTTTCGTAAATTTCTCAAATTTTTTAACTCCTTACATATATATCGCAGACATATGCTCTTGCAGACTTTTTTGTGGTAAATTATCTCCTCTTTTGGAATAATTTTTTAAAAGAGGGGCTTACAGATCAAATAAGACGAATTGAAGGGAAAATCTTATTTTTCATTATTGCTCAGCATTTGGATATACTCAGCAACCGATGTAAACAAATTACGTTTGAACTATAAACATATCATAAACGTAGAAATAGTTGATGAAATACTCATTTAATATCTTCTGATTTGATTGTATATTTTTCATTCATTATCTATGGTCTTCTATACACAGGTTAATTCTGCGAATAAACATTAGTGAACTGTTTCTTTTTCTGTAATCGTGTCATTCACATTATAGGTATGTTTGGATATAAGTTAAATTGTTTTTGTATGCCTTTTGCCTTATTTTATTTCATATTTTGTTTAAGTGAAAATTACTGAAGATATATAATTCAGTTACTACGTTTAAGTTTTTGTTTTGTTTTATGCTGATTTTATTTAAAAACACGGGTCGTTAAGGTGTTTGTTTATCATGGAAACAGTTTATCAATAAAAACAGAATTGAGTATTTCATGCTAACACGAAGTTTTTTCCTATGCTCATCCATTTTGTGTTTCAATAATAATTAGATACTTTTTTGTAATATATAATATCGTTTTGAATTAAAAGAGTTTTATCAATTGGAAATAAGGTTCACTCTTGAATAATTGTTATTTTAATACGAGAACTAAATTAGATTAACATTTTGAACACGTAACGCAGTGAATTTCGAAAGATTTTATTTGAATAATACTTTTGTTGAACTTTATTATGTCTTCTGAACTAAAATTAAGAATTCGTGTCTGCGGTTCCATGGGTAAAATGTAAACACTACCAATACACTCATGTAATTAATTACGTTAGAAAAGTAAAACATTTTTCTACATTATTTAAAATCGATTCGTTCGACTATCTCAATCTATTATTCAATTAATTACGATGGAAAACACAATTAAGATCAATAATTTTATATCTATTTAGAGTAATAATAGGTATTCTTATTTAGGTTCTCCTGTTATTATGTTGACATACAAACTCATATTCCGCGTAATCAATATTTACTCATCACTACGACACGCTATTTTGTGATTGTTGGTTGTTTATTTAGCAACTGAGTAGAAAGCATCAGTCGCCATCATCAGATACATTGAGCTTTAGGAGATATTCGTTGGTTGGTTTCGGTTAGTTTGTTGTTTTCATTTGCTTTCGTTTCGTATCCATTTTTTGTGTTCTTTGTTTGTTTTCTTTGTTTTCGTTCTTAGTTCATTTTGTATTCTTTGTTTATATTCTTTGGTTGTGCTCTTGATTTTTGTTCCTTGATTACTTATTTGTCGGTTTACACCTTTTATGCCAGCTATTGGTTAGAGTTTAATTCATTTCTTTTTTCTTGGTGGTTTTTACATTGAACTTATATTCTTTGGTTGTACTCTTAATTTATATTCCAAGATTATTTATTTGCCGGTTTACATCCTTTTCCGCCGGGTATTGGTTAGCGTTTAATTCATTTCTTTTTTCTTGGTGGTTATTCGAATTTAACATTTTAATATCATATTTTGAAAAAATTTAGCATTTTTAACGTGATGTTGCCTTGCCAACAGGTTACATTGTTAAACTTGAAATCCTATTACTCTCACGTATGCTCACGTTCTCTCCGGACCTCCATTGACCCTCCTGGCCCAATTCATAGGTATCAGAGATATCTCAGAATTAGTTTTTACTTTCTCCAATATACGTAGTACAGAGAAAGTATTGTTTTCATGAAAAAATTCGAAATCAAGATTTCAACGGAAATACACGTTTTGAGGTGCGCAAAGGGAGAAATGATTGTATTACCATATAATACATAATTTTATTCGCCAAAGACGTCTGACATAACTCGGGCATCGCCGGGTACTTTCAGCTAGTCTATTATATAAAGCGCTTATGATATATATATTTTTATATGTATGTTAACATTACTATGTTGCTATCTACAACCAGTAAATAAACAAAGGTTAATTTTGCAATTACTACGTTGCTATCTACAACCAGTAAATAAACAAAAGTTAATTTAGCTGAGTAATGCATAAATAGTAAGTCTAAATTATGGAAAGAATTTTAAAACTTTATGTTGACTGAAAATACGAGAGTTGAAACTGACAGTAATAACAGGAGCAATCGGACTGATTATTTATTAAAAATAGAAAATGAAAGTATTCAAAAGGATTCAGATAGTTACATAGAGTTACCAATGGAATGTAAAAGATTTAATAGATGAAATATTCAGAAAGAAAATTGAAAAAGGTAAAGAAGAAGAACTATACAGAAAAGTTATATTAGCACCTACAAATGCTGACTGCTTAGAAATAAATAATGAAATATTAAATCGAGTGGTCATTGATGTGGATGAAAGCAAAGTAGTATATATAAGTGCGGACAAGTTAGTTAATTGTAATGAAGAAGAAACGGCAAATTTTCCGGTTGAGTTTTTAAATTCACTCACACCACAAGGAATGACACCGCATAAATTAAGGTTAAGAGTTGGAGCTATGGTGATGCTACTAAGAAATATCAATGTAAAAAGAGGACTTTGTAATGGAACCTGCCTAATAGTTAAAAAGTTGGAAAAAAACACAATTGAACGTAAAATTGCGACTGGTAGTAACAAAGGAAATTCAGTGTCGCTACCAAAAATTGATGTTACAATGACAGAATGCGAACTACATTGGAAATGAAACGTTTTGTTTGCAATGACAATAAATAAGAGTCAGGGGCAAACTTTTGACTATGTAGGACTGTTGCACAAAAATCAAATATGGGCAACTTTACATCAGTTTATCAAGAGTACGACAACAGGATCGCCTAAGAATACTGTCCAGCAAAGAAGACAAAATGAAAAACATTGTTATTACAGATGTAATTTCATGATTTTTTTAAATTAAATATTTATTTAACTATTTTAAATCTGATTTTTATTTCTAAACGTTAGATTGAGAGTGCATTATAAAGCTGGGCACATGGTGCCCATAGGTCGCTAGTAATCAATAAATTATTATTATTATTCAGTCTCGGCAATGTTACCATCTTTGTTTGTACGTACAGCAGTGTTTCTTGGTTTGTGCATTTTACATGTATTATTTTATAAACATGAGTGAGAATTGGAAAACTGAAAGTGCTAATACAAGTGAAAAGAAACGTAGGGCTCATAAAGTGAACACGATTGAGACAAAGATGGAAATAATTAGGCGTGCTGAAAGCGGTGAATCTTTAGCTTCAATCGGATGCTCATTGGACTTAAGCCGGTCGAGTGTGTGTTCAACTGTGAAGGAGAAGAACAAATATAATACAATACATACTGTGGCGTTCTGAATAAACACCACATTTTTTTAAAGAGCAAGGAACCAATCTACACACGCTTCGATGATGTTGGCGATATCCCGTTAGCAAACCGCTAAACAATTTGAGACATAATGATTGTGCAGTAGCTTGGCTTTCTCGTGAATGACAATTGAACTCAGCAGGACTCTTGATCGCTTCTTCACTTTTCTTAATCGATCTTATTGTGGACTTGTTCACACCAAGTAATTTACCAACTGATGAAGGAAATTCATTATGCGCAAGCCTATCTAAAACTTCAATTTTCTTCTCCAAACTCATCACTTTTTTTGCACTTTTTATCGACTTTTCTTTCATTTCAATCATCACTCTCTTTGGGGCCAGATTAGGCAATATTACAAAAAACTATGAAAATAGCAAATGCTTTAGTGAAAAAAGAGAGATTTCGTATGTGCACTTCAGGCGGTTCTCAACTTTCTTGCGTTCAATATTCGTACAACTCGCACATTAATAATAATATTTATTTACAGTTGGTAATCACATTGTAGTCACAAATCACAGAATAAGTTTCATTAATCACAAAGTAATTTCTTATCCAACTCAGCCTGTAAAATGGTATTGGGGTTCAGCAACAGCTGGTCTTCCACCTCTTCCAGAAAAGACACTGCCATAAACAAAGATATTTTCACCAAAAATACAAAAAAATAAATAGACATAAACAAGAAAAAAGGAACTTAATACCAAGATATAGCTAATAACTACAGTCAAAGATTAGATTATGGTAAGAATGGAAGCACTGTGTTACAAACGGTACGAATAAATGTAACTCTTACAGTAATAAAAATTTCTTGAGAAAAAAGAATAATGAAAAACAGATAACGATAAATTATAATAAAAAGATAATAATCAATTACACTATGTATGTGATAACCTTAGGATAATACAAGGGAACAAGAATCCAAGATAGCATAGACTGACAGCTCTGAACCACCTTTTGTGCGCCGATCAGACTTTCGCGCGTCAGCTAAATGACAAACGAATATTTCGATTGGTGCTGGTTGCCAGCCACCAGGCCACCAGTTTCCACCGCATTGCCATCTTCGTCCATACAGCAGTGTTTATTTGTGCAATTATTTAAATATTTTATTGCATTTTGCCCTCTCTCTCTATATTATAAAATCGACGATTGTGTCTAAAAGGCCCCTGCACAAAAAACTAAACATTTATACCATAATTAGAGATTTTATAATATTTTTTGGCTCTCTGAGAACAGAACCCCCCCTATAACATGTAAATCTATGTTCGACATCCATATATTCGACTTCCAGACATGTTTTCAGGAACACATTATGTACGGATGTCAAGGACTGCCTGTAGTAAATTCCATGCTGAATCGCATTATGTTTTTTTTAAATTTCTGAAAAATTGACAACTACCTTAAAAGTTTTCAAAACTTGAAATGTTTGTATTCCACGTATGTCATCCTTTTTAAAACATACAACATCATATCTCAGCTTATATTGATCGAAAAGTGTCAATTATTTTTAAATAACTTCTTTAATGATTTCTAATGACATTCCTGTAACTGAAAAACATATATGATGTGCCTTTAAAAAAAATTTAACAAACGTAACTTTCATCTCAAATTTTTAGTCGAGACATGAAAAAGTTGACATTCGACAAACTTTTTTCTAATTGGTTTAGGTGGATAATGACTGAAACGTTTGGAGATATTGAAATATGTTTTTGAAAAAGATTCAATATATAACTTCAATATATAACTTTAATAGTTTTCATGATACTGATTTATATATGAAAGCACAGGGCTGTGTGCGGTCAGGCTAACGATCCATACATTGTTGACGGGAAAAAGATTGTTGGCTGATGTTTCTAAATAACATTCAAAATTAAATAATATAGCAACATCCTATAGCCATAGAAAGTTAGATCTATAGCAACCCAGTGTTGCTCACTTTGCCATTTTGTCTCTTATCATATCTTAAATCATATGTTATGGCAATAATGAGAATTAGGATTCCTTAACTACTTATGCTCAATATTTTCAGTTCATTTGCCATTCTCTTAATTTATAAAATGTTAATAAGCCGAAGTACGTTTAATATTGGATGCTTTGAAATACCTTTGGGTGATTTGAAACAAAAATAATATCAAGTTCCTTTGGTTTCTTATCAATAAAACCCCATCTTTTTATGACGGGCAATATTCTAGTTAACTATAAAAGTCATAATATCCTAACACAATGAATATCACAACAAATAATAGAAGCAACAAACTATTGATGATAACAAAGGTAAAGAGATGCTACTGCAACACAATTTTCATAACAAGAGTGAAATGATGGAAATTTAACTTATATGCATGTGTGCATAGTATTGATCACAAATGTGTTTGAGGAGAAAAATTCTGAACTTGATCGGGACTCGAAACTGGGTCTCCCACTTGCCAGGTAGCTGCTTTAATCAACTAAGCTACCAAGTCAGACTAATTCTTCATTCCCGAGTACCGGTCAAGTTCAGAATTTTTCCCTTTCTCAAACAATTTTCATATTTCCTGCGACCAGAACACACGCTCGTAGTTCCTGCACTGGTATTGATCGATATATCGATGTTGCACATGCATCGGCTCATGAATATAACCAACAATTTCCAACCTTACTTAAATAATTACGGCATCCAAATGCCCAGCACCAAGTCGTCATCTGTCCCAGGAAAGGAATTCATTAATAAAATAGAGTAAGCTTATGCAATTATTAATGAAAACGATCCTGAAACGGAACGGAGCTTAAATGTTGTCCGTGGCATTGAGGAAAAAATTGGTACAACTTTCTCATATACTAATGCATCGTTTAGTTATCTTTAGAAAATGAAAATCGTATGAGACCGTTTTTAGAAAATCCAACTTTTGTTAAAGTTGCCCAAGAATAAACTAGCCTTATATTCATTCATTGAGAAAAATAAAATACGTAGTATTATTGTAGATGTATACTCAAGTAACTGTACGAAATTTGATCAAAATCGTTAGAGCCGTTTTTGAGAAAATTGAATTATTGTTAAAGTTGCCTAGAATAAACTAGCCTTATATTCATTTTTTGAGAAATATGAACTATACAGTATTATTGAAGATGTAAACTCAAGTAACTGTACGAAATTTGATCAAAATCGTTAAGCCGTTTTCGAGAAAATCGAATTATTGTTAAAAATGCATAGAATAAACTACACTTAATTATTGATCAATGTCAACCATTTCTAAGTATACTCTGCTCAGTATGATAAAATGCCTAAGTACGAGATTTCATTCATTTTCGTTCTACCGTCTAGGCTCCAGAGCCAGTAACAGACAGACAGACAGACGGCATTGCAAAAACCACTTTTTCGGATTCAGTGACACCTAAAACGTGTATTTCCGTAAAAATCTCGAGGTTGAATTTTTTCGTGAAAACAATACTTTCTCGATACTTTGTATAAGAAAGTAAAAATTTGCTGTAACAGGGAGATGTATGAAGAAAAGCAGTGAAATTTATGACAACTTTCTCTCGTCAGTTTTCTTAAATCCTCAAACATCTGCCTCTATTGAAGCGTTACCTCCAACCGAATCAGATGACTCATCTCCCGACTTTCCTGCTACCGTTATCTCTCCTTTCTCTTCCAACAACTAGATGTGGATTGTCTACCAACTCGCACACTATCTTCTTGTGCAAAAACGTTTTCTTTATAAAGGTGAGTGCTATAAAATTTTATTCTGTACTTGCGCTATATTTTTTGTTTTATTGAAAGATTTCATTTTATTCTAATGCCATGTACATATTTTACTTTGTTCATTATAGATTTTTTTTTCTTTCGAGCCTTTGGGTACTAACATTCTTAGTGCTAGGAACCAAACTGAATTTTTCCCATAAGAATCATAGAAAACTACCTCCCGATTTACTAATTTTTGATATACAAATGATTTTGTAGAGCCTAACCCCTTTGTAAAGTGGTGGACACCTGTATTTCAAAATTTTTTGGACAGTCCCTTATGTGTTCGCAAGATTTCCACTTTCTGAAGCAATGTAAGCAAATTGTGCTTCAAATTGCTAACATTAAACTTACAGGTATTATTTAAGGCTATAATAAGAGCTTTATGTTTATTCAAGACAAAAATAAATAATATAATAATTAAGATAAAAATTAATAGGATAAAAATAAATAACAAAAATAAATAAAACTGGCCAGAATTAAAGAACAAACTCAGTCAGACAGTAAAAAAAAATGATGGCCTCAATTATAGCATTTCTAAAAAGAAATAAGAGCAAGTATTTTCAGATTCAGAATGTATAAAGTTTAGGGTGCATTCAACCAATTCAAATGTTTACTACTAAACATCCAATGTCTCCAAAATACATTTAACTGAAATACATCCAACCTCTGAATAAAGGTTCGTTTTCCATATGCTAGTAATTCTCACTGTTGTTTGATTATATTCAGATAAGCTCTGTTTAAGATTACACAACCAGCTTTTGTTACATAACTAGGGTTCCCAGATGTACTACTTTTAGTAGTACAGTACTACTTTATTGCCTTCTCTACTATCTTCGATTACTTTTGTACTACTTTTTAGGCACATTTCGCTTCCAGCATGAGTGCCTATTATTGTCAGTCTGTCCATTTGTCTGTCCGTCCGTCCACATGTTCATTCAAGGCTTCTACCAAATGGATTTTCATGAAATTTGATATTAAGGACTTTCAATCAAATATAATAAGAAAATCGCAAAAATTAATCACGTACGCCAATCAGGGGTACCACTTTACTGGGGACAAAAAATTAAATTTTCGTCATATCTCATTAAGTATTGCTCATATCAAAATATTTTTCAAATAAAAGTTGTAGAACTTGCAAAGAAGAGTATTTTCTTTCCTATACATTTTTATCGTAGGAGTAGCCGTTATCGAGAAAGTCAAATGAGAATGTCTTAATTCTAGTTGAACTTAGAAAATTTCTTACATGGTTATTTCTTCATTGTTGCTAACATGAACAATCTCACAAACAAACGTTTAATTTCCTCATGTGTGCATGTAATATTATTAAATAGGAAGAAAATGGATTATTTATGATGAAGAAAAGAACTTTAAAACTCTATTTCCCTTAAGTACAGGTATACTATAATTTCTTTCTAATACTCCATTGCACGAAACGCCCATTTGTGATACGCTGTACACTTCCCTAACTAGTTTGAATCTTTTCGAAAACAGTAGAAACTGCTCAGGGATTTCTATCTTTCTCCACCCCTCCAAAGATGCCCTTCAACAGCAATTTTCTCTTTACATTGTGGTTCATCGACGGTGGAGCGAAGCCTCTTTCGCTGATAACTTGAGTGGAGATTGTAATCTTTGGAACAAATATATCTTTATTTCAGAGAAAAGTCAATGAAAGGATATTTTTTAAATGGTGCAACACCTTACGCAATGTTGTAAATGCTAAACGATTCAGTTACAAAAAGAATATTGAATTTTATTCTACAGCAGTTGATTACACTGGTCTGTGTCATTTTTGAGGTTAAGGTTTTTTTAGGTGTTCTTTTATAATTTCTGCATGCTGAATTCAAAAATGTAACTCATTTTGCTCAATCAGGTCAGATTTTTATGTTATCCCAATTTAAAGAAAATAGATAAATTGTTACGAAATTAGCAAGTTTATTTTTAGCTACGGCGCTAACTGGCAACTCAGTAAGATAGAGAGATGTGGTAACTCAGTAAGATAGAGAGATGTGGTAACTCAGTAAGATAGAGAGATGTGGTAACTCAGTAAGATAGAGAGATGTGGTAACTCAGTAAGATAGAGAGATGTGGTAACTCAGTAAGAGAGAGAGATGTAAGGTGTGCTCACATCTCGCTGCTCAAGACAGTGGCTTGAGCTGTCTGAGTGATATTACGATAGTCATTATTGTTTTTCAGCATGAATAGAAAGTGCAAGAATCACCCAAACAGGTTTTGCTACATCTGTGGTAAAGTCACAATGTCAGACCGGCAGTCAAACATCAGACATTTTGTGAGGAAAAGGTATCACGCCTACTTTGCAGTTAAAATTGGTGACCAGGACAAAGCCTTTGCCCCTCACATATGCTGCAAAACGTGCGTTGAAAGTCTGCGGCGCTGGAGCAACAAGAAGCAAGTGTGTCTACCTTTTGGTGTGCCAATGGTGTGAAGGGAAGGAAGAGATCATACTACTGACTGTTATTTCTGTATGACAAACCTACAAGGTAAGTTAGTATGAATTTAGTATGATTTTAATTTTATATGTTTCATTTTATAAGTTGTCTGAAGATTTGGAGGGGTGGGTTACTTAATTTATGTCTTTATCTCTTTCCTTTTAGGCATAAATCAAAAAAACAAGCAACACGTAAAGTATCCAGACGTGCCATCTGCCATAAAGCCAGTGCCTCATGGACCAGAAATTCCAATTCCAACACCGCCCCACAACTGCAGAGATTCGTCTTCCGACTCAGATGAAGAAATGGATGACGGTGACATAAGTGACACATATCAAACTACTGCCGAGACAAGTCAACCCAAACTCTTGAGCCAAGCTGAGTTGAACGATTTGACAAGAGATTTGTGCTTGTCCAAAGAATCTGTTCAGTTGCTAGGGTCACGTCTTCACAAAAATCGTTTGTTAGCTCCAGAAACAACATTCTACTGGTATCGCAGCCGCGAAGAAGAGTTTCGAGAATATTTCAAAAAGGACGAAGAAGCTTCGCTGGTTTACTGTAACAACGTCAAGGGCCTCATTGCAGCTATGGGTTTAATGTATGACCCTACAGAATGGTGGCTCTTCATCGATTCCTCAAGCAGAAGCTTGAAAGCAGTACTACTCTACAATGGTAACAAGGTCGCATCTGTTCCGGTAGGTCACTCGGTACCGATGACTGAAAGTTATAGTAACATAGAGCATTTGCTAACTGCTTTGAAGTACAAACATCACAATTGGATGATATGAGGAGATCTAAAGGTATGTTGGTACTGTTTAATATGCGGAGACCTGTAGGTACTTTATTTAGTATCCTAAGAGATAACTGGTATATCAAATTTTAAAAGCAATATGTGTGTTAAATTTTTGTCAGTTTTGGCTTCACAAATTATTATAATATTCTACTTGCTCATTGTTTTAAAAATTCGTAGCGATGTGATACCATACTCAGTACGTATTAACACCACTCGTAATTTTAATAAACTTCTTATTTATAGGTTGTATCCCTAATGCTGGGTCTACAAGGCGGCTACACCAAATACCCCTGTTTTCTCTGTCTGTGGGACAGCCGAGCAGACAAGCAGCACTACATAAATCGCAACTGGGCAGCAAGACCTGGCTTGGAACCAGGTTCGCACAACGTTCTGTCACACGCTCTCGTGAATCCACAGAAAATTCTACTTCTGCCGCTGCACATCAAGCTCAGACTGATGAAGAATTTTGTCAGAGCACTCAACAAAGAAAGCCGAGCTTTCACTTTCCTTAACCAGAAATTTCCATGCATGAGTGAGGCCAAGCTGAAAGCAGGTATTTTTGACGGCCCTCAGATCAGGGAGCTTATGAAAGATGCTCAATTCAACGAAAGTATGGAGGACAATGAGAGAAATACCTGACTCGCATTCAAGCCCATTGTCACAAACTTTCTGGGCAACCACCGAAGTCCAGAGTACGAACGTGTTGTCGAGGAGCTCCTGCAGAGCTTCCAGGCTCTTGGTGCACGCATGTCCATAAAGATGCATTTTCTCAGCTCGCATTTAGACTACTTTCCGGAAAACTGCGGTGATGTCAGCGAGGAGCAAGGAGAGCGCTTCCATCAGGATATTCGAGTGATGGAAGAGAGGTACCAGGGCCACTGGGATGTGAACATGCTCGCGGACTATTGCTGGTGCCTCAAGAGAGATGTTCCAGGTGTGGAACACACACGAAAGTCTTTGAGAAAGTCCTTTCTTCCACATTAACTGTACTTGTGTACCATTTTATATATACTATGTACATTTTCCACCAATGTAAGTCTGCTTTGAAAAAATAAACATGCTAATTTCATAACTATTATCATTTATTTTCCAAATATCTACTTTTTTTTCAAATTGAGATAACATAAAAACCTGACCTGATTGAGCAAAATGAGTTACATTTTTGAATTCAGCATGCAGAAATTATAAAAGAACACAAAAAAAACCTTGACCTCAGAAAAAAAATTTTCAAACGCAGACCAGTGTTATATACGTTCAGAAGCAATGACTATCCTTCGTCTACTAAATGGTTAATGTTTAAAGGTATGTACTAGTGAAGATATTCAATACAATGAAATTCAAAAAACTGCAGAATTTTTAATCACAGAAATCGCTGCAAAGGATTCTTTGACTGACAAAAAGACTTAATTGATTTGATTCCTTAAAAATGCCTCAAAAGAATTTAATACTTTTCCATTTGATAAAAAGTAGGCCACTTTATTTTAAAAACGATAATTTCATTGATCTAAAGAAATTAGTGCGTATAATTTTTGCGATTCCAACATCGAATGCTAACGTTGAGCGAGTTTTCTCTTTATGTAAATTACAATGGACTGGCAATAGGAACACACTGAGAATTGAAACAGTTAAAAGTTTGCTACAAGTGAAATGTAATTATACCTCGATGCGGTGAAATGTAATTATGCCTCGACGCAGTGAAATGTATGAGAAGGTGCCGAAAGATGATAAATAGCATAAGGAAATATGTTCAAGCAAGAAAACAAGAATCCTACGCCTTTTATAATAAAGATACAAATATACATGTAATTACTGTTTTGTAAGTAATATTAATTAACATAGGTAGTAAATTTATTAGTGTACTACTTTTTGTAAAAACATTTCCTACTTTTTGCGAAAGAAAGCCCGACTTTTTTGTAAAAATGTGTAAAAATGTACTACCTTTTGTATGAAAGTGTCTGGGAACCCTATACATAACTCAAAAATAAAATGTAACACAGTTTACAATTATCAAAGAAGAAATACAAATTTCGTGTCACAAAAAATTATAAAATCTGACAAAAATATCAGGTCAATTTCATGTTAATCATTCAATATTTAACATTACTTTTAAATGATAAACAGTTTAATTTTAAAAAAATATCTATATATACCATATTTTATGAATGATTTGAGAAATTCTTTGTTGAATAGTTTTTTTAATGGAACACTCACCTCATACAAGGATAGAACCGAATGTGCTATGAAATAAGCAAATACACAGATGATAAAAATTGGAACAGCATATAAATGGAGATGAGGGTTGTGCTTCATTTGAAGAAGACCAATTAATCCAACGATGGCTACTACAGAACATTTTCCCAAAAACAGTATGAAATCACCAACACTGTTGATTGTTGCTACTTGCAAAGCATTATTCGTTATTGTATCAAATGCCTTGAGATGATAGGTGGAAGAGAAGGAAAAATATTTTAAATAGCATACAGATAATTAAGTTCAGGTCAATAAATAATAAATAAAACCCATATATTTTTTATTAAAATTAAATTGAGAAAATACATTAGTTCAGTTTAATAGATAATAATTAGAAAACTGATTTTGTTTTTGTTTAATTTAAATTGAGAAAATAATTTTGTTATGCATTATAATTACAAAAAATATAAAATATTTTATTTGATACAACAATACATTTGAATAAAGATAATGGTAGCGAGAGAAGAGGGAGGTGAAGGTGGAGTTTCAAGGAAAATGGTTTGAAAAAGTTGCAGATAATCATTGACAAAGACAGTGATTTAACCAACACAGAGTAGGAGAGGAAGAGGTATAAATTGAGTATCACCTCTAAATTATCTGGATCATTCACTTGTAACCTTTATTTTCTATATTAGATTTGTGGTAGAAACCTAAGAAGTGCAACTATCTAAAAGGTGTTTTGCATCACAGCACTTTTGGCATAAGTTAAAGTGCAAAGGGTCCTAAAATCCTTCCATGTTTGTCCTATATATGCAACAGTGCAGCAATTAACACGTTTGCAGACAGTTGATTTTTGTTGAATTATTCTAGTGCTGGACTAAATATCTTAAATACTCCAATGAATATTGAAATTTTTATAATAACATAAGTATGTATGTGGTGTAATTGAAAAGTTTATACAGTAGTGCTGTCACAGATGACAGGGGTGAGATACAAGGTTCGGGGTGGGGAGGACGGAAAGCGTGTTTCATCACATTCAAACAATTTTAACCGAAGATTTGGCGATGCGGCTAGTATCTGCAAAGTTCGTACAGAAAATCTTGACTGACGATGAAAAAACACGACGTCTTGAAGTGTGAGAAGAACTGTTTGAACATGTCACAAATGACCCAAATTTCATGGATTCAATCATTACGGGTGATCAACCATGTGTCCACCGATATGATCCTGAAACAAAAGCTCAATCTTCGCAATGGAAATACAAAGGTTCACCATAGCTGAAAATAGCAAGACGAGTCGCTCGAATGTAAAAACAATGTTGATTATTTTTTTCGATTCCTCGGGCATCATTCACTGTCAATACACCCTAAAGGGTCAGACAATCAATCAACAGTTTTACAAAAGTGTTTAGGAACGATTGCAGGAGAGTGTGAGAAAGAAATGGCAGGAACTGTGGTGCAATAACAATTGGATTCTCCATCACAACAACAAAGGAAAACTAGTGTTTTGAAACTTTAAGAATCACCATTAAAAAATTGTGAAATTTTCCATTATAACAAATTTGTGACCGATTCGACACGTTCACAAATTGATAATAAGAAAATAAATTATCATTATTTTAGGCATGCTTTGGTTCAACTCCCAAGTCTGTATGATGATAATGTCATTTAACAATGGCAATGAAAATAGGCTTGCATACTATGTTATCAGCTCTTCCTTCAAATGGAGGAACAGAAACACTCCTGGAATCGAATCCATGATGTAACTGTAGACTTTGGACATTCTAAAATTTAAAAGATGCAAAGTCAAGCAAATTCTGAAAGTATGGTTCAAATAAGAATTACCATTCTTGACTAATAAGGGTCTTGATAGATGAAAAATTAAATATAAATGTTCATGACACACACAGCTTTTAAGCAAATAGTACAATATAATAGATAAAACTTTACTTACCACCTTAGAGGCTGGACAAAAATTAACTCCCTCAAGAGCTATCACAGTATATGCATTGTGATTGATATACTTTAGGAACTTTTCAAAGCTGTATAAGCAGCAAGAGCAGCACTTGGTGCAGCAATTAACACATACATTATTCCCACCATACTTTCCAAACCTGCAAATTAAATTAGTTTTAGATGATTTTATTTTTTCTTTTTGTTTGCGTTTCCAAATATATCAAAATTTGCTATCATCCTTATAATTAATACTGACAGTAGAGAATCACAAACTAATTTATTTATTTAATTACGTTACTAACAATCTTATATATGAGGGTGAATCAAAAAGTTCCTAGAAGATGGCTCTAGCACCATTCCTGAGTTCCAAACAATAACAAACCATTGTTGCCTGAAATCAGCATAAACTTAACTATAAGAATACATCATTCAGTAAGATTTCATTCATCGGGTATAATATAACATCTGTTTTCTAAACCCGCTAATTCATGACCATGGATAGCTTGAAATTCGAGATTCGAGCAAATTTTAAGTATTTGACAAAACTCGGTATGAAACCAACTGGCATTATTTGAGATTTGCAGAAAGTTTACGAAGTTAATGAGCCAAGGAAAACAACAATTTATGAATGGGTGAAACGGTTTAAGCTTGGGCAAGATGACATTGAAGATGACCATTGCAGTGGGAGACCACCAACGTCAATCTAGGAGGAAAGTGTAGCTGCTGTCCAGTCGATACTGGAGGAAGATTGAAGAGTGTCAGTGCAAATGACAGCCACACATTTGAACATTTCTTATGGCTCAGCTCAATCAATTCTAACGAATCGTTTAGGATTGAGTAAGCTTTCTGCTCGATGGGTGGCAAAGAGAGAACACATGACACAGAAAGCTGATCATGCAGTTGAGTTTCTTAACCAATTTGAAGCTGATCCTGAAGATTTCTTCCACCGACTAGTGACTGGTGATGAAACCTGGATTTATCAATATGATCCAGAAAGCAAAATTCAATCCAAACAATGGTTACCAAGGGTCGAGTGGGCCAGTCAAGTTCAAGATTGAATGATCTGTAAAGAAGGTTATTGCAACTGTTGTTAGGCGCGTTTCGCTTCCAGCATGAGCGCCTATTATCGACGGTCTGTCCGTCCGTCCGTATGTTCGTTCTAGGCTTCTACCAAATGGATTTTCATGAAATTTGATATTAAGAACTTTCAATCAAATATAATAAGAAAATCGCAAAAATGAATCACGTATGCCAATCAGGGGTACCACTTTACTGCTTAAAAAAAATTAAATTTTTGTCATATCTCATAAAGTATTGCTCATATCAAAATATTTGTCATATAAAAGTTGTAGAACTAGTAAAGAAGAGTATTTCCTTTCCTATACATTTTTATCGTAGGAGTAGCCGTTATTGTGAAAATCAAACAAAAATGTCTTAATTCGAGTTGAACTTAGAAAATTTCTTGCATGGTTACTTCTTCATTGTTGCTAACATAAACAATCTGACAAACAAACATTTAATTTACTTACGTGTGCATGCACTATTTTGAAATAGGAAGAAAATGGATTATTTATGATGAAGAAAAGAACTTTAAAACACTATTTTCCTTACGTACAGGTATATAATTTCTTTCTAATACTCCACTGCACGTATTACGCCCATTTGTGATACGTTGTACACTTTCCTAACTTGTTTGGGATTGTGAGGGTGTGATCCTTGTCGATTTTGAAGGGCAACAGACAGTCCCAGGAAGATATTATAAAGTCTTTCGGAAATTTAATGCTGCTCTTATGAAAAAAATCGGTACAACATACATTGTACAAACTTTCTCATATATAGGTACTAATGCGTCGTTTAGTTATCTTTAGAAAATGAAAATCGTATAAGCCTGTTTTTAGAAAATCCAATTTTTGTTAAAGTTTTCCAAGAATAAACTAGCTTTATATTCATTCAGTGAGAAAAATGAACTATACAGTATTTTTGAAGACGTAAATTCAAGTAACTGTACGAAATTTGATCATAATCGTTACAGCCGTTTTTGAGAAAATCAAATTGTTATTAAGGTTGCCTAGAATAAACTAGCCTTATATTCATTATTGAGAAATATGAACTATACAGTATTATTGAAGACGTAAACTCAAGTAACTGTACGAAATTTGATGAAAATCGTTAGAGCCATTTTTGAGAAAATCGGTTTGTTGTTAAAAATGCATAGAATAAACTACTCTTAATTATTGAGCAATGTCAACCATTTCTATGTATACTCTGCTCAGTATGATAAAATGCTTAAGTACGAGATTTCATTCATTTTTGCTGTACCGTCTAGGCTCCAGAGCCAGTAACAGACGGACAGATGGACAGACAGACGGCATCGCGAAAACCACTTTTTCAGATTCAGCAACACCAAAAACATATATTTCCATAAAAATCTCGAGGTCGAATTTTTTCGCGATAACAATACTTTCTCGATACTTCGTATGAGAAAGTAAAAAGGCCTGGTAAACTGCATCGGTGAATTTTGTTGCACCATGACAATGCACCAGCACATTCATCCAAAATTACAAGAGCTGTGCTTCAAGAATTTCACTGGGAATTGCTCTCTCATCCGCCCTACAGTCCCGACTTGGCCCCCTTGGACTTTTTTTTCCCAAAATTAAAAGATCACCTGAAGGGAGAATGGTGGGAATCAATATCTGACACAAAACAAGCAGTTATTACAGTCCTTTTCTACTCTTATGTTGTCTGTCCTTGAAGTAGAGAACGGCCAATGAGCATTAGATTATCTCACCTGTATGTGCAGCGTGTGATTTGAATGGAAAATATCAAATGACGTTGTCATATTTTGTGCAAAGAAGTCTAGTTTATGTGATAGAGCACTCAAACCTTAACCTTAACACCGGCAACAATGTGGAAATCGGAGCGATGTAAACAGCATGACGCCACCATCAATTGTCCATTGGGACGTAAATATATGTCTGAAGATCAGACGACATAAGAATAGAAAAGGACTATAACTGGTTTCAATCAAATGATCCTCATTTCTACAGAAGTGGGTTAGAATGATGGCGACACCATATGGAAGCGTTTAGAGTTAGATGGCGGATATGTAGAAAAATGAATAAAAAATAAATGTTGTTTTCATTCAAAAAAGCATGGGTAGACTTATAAGCTGGAATATACGGTCTTCTTTATTTTGACAATTTAAGAAATTCCATCAAGTTACACCTGAAATAGTTAACTAAGTGTAACAAATGATGTGAATCATAACAAAGTTATTATATTTCATGATTTGATGCTATGAAGCATTTTGTTTGACATTTTGAAATAAATTCATTAAAAATAATGTCAATGACATTCAAGAAGGGGATTTAACTTATATTTCTTATTCTAGGATGTGTGTGTGTATATATGTATGTGTATATATGTATGTATATGTATATATATGTAGTAGTAGTAGCAATTAGGTTTTTAGTTGCGTCAACAGCTAAGGTCATTTTGCACCGTCAAATTCTGTTAGAGAAAATCACCATACATCCCAACATCCATGCCCGAAGCAAGATTCGAACCCACGATCTTTGGGTTAGAAGGCAGGCGCACTGCCTACCAGTCTAACCCGGCCGGCTGTTTATATACGAGTATATATAAGACATTACCAGGAGCAGACATTGATTCAGATCACATCTTTCTAATAGTCGATGTAACTACAAAGCTGAAACAAATAAGGAAAACGAGAAGAGATAGACAGACTTGGGACCTAGAAAAACTGAAAGAAAGGAAAGATGCCTTCAGCACGAAGTTGGAAGATCGCCTTAGAAATTTGGAAAACAAACCGAAGACCGTGGATACAGAATGGGAGGAAGTGAAAGCCAGCATCAAAGATACCTTGAATAAAGAGATTGGGAAACAAGAGAAGAAAATCAGAAAACCATGGATCACTAAGAAAATGCTGGAGAAAATGGATGAGAGAAGGAAATGGAAAAATGTTAACAGTGAAGCCAACTATAGACGCATAAACAATGAGATGAGAAGGGTAACAGATAAAGCAAGGGAAAATTGGATAAAAGAAAAATGTGAGGAAATACAACAGATGGAGAAGTTAGGATGATACGATATGATGTACGCTACGGCACTGGAGTTAGAAGATAAGAAGTCTAATGGGATTCGTGGTAAAGGAATTATTAATACAGATGGGAAAATAGTCGCAGAACCAAAGGATGTAGCACAGGTATGGGAAGAATACATTAAGGAACTATACAAAAAGCAGGCAGGATCGGTACAAATGGAACTGGAAGAAGAGAATTGCATTGAAAAAGACAACTTGGGACCAAGTATTATGAAAAGCAAAGTAGAAAAGGCGATATAGGAACTAAAGAAAGGAAAAGCTACAGGCAGCGATGGAATACCGGTAGAGGTACTTAAAGTCATGGGATCGGAAGGACTAAAAGTGATTACGAAACTAATTAACAAGATTTACGACTCGGGAGAGTGGCCTCAGGATTTCTTAGATGTAACAATGATCCCTCTAAAGAAGAAGCCAAAGGCAATGCAGTGTAAGGACTACAGAACGATATCCCTACTGTCACACACTTCGAAGATCATCACGAGGATTCTTAATAAAAGACTAGAGAAAAAGGCCGAAGAAATGCTAGGGGAAGATCAATTCGGCTTCAGAAAAGGACGAGGAACCAGAGATGCTATCGGTGTAGTGAGAATCAAATCAGAAAGAGCAATAGAGTACAGCCAAGATTTCATCAATTGGCAGAAGGCCTTTGATAGAGTAAATTGGGTACTGCTGATGAGGATATTAAAGGATATAGGTGTAGACTGGAAGGACAGGAGACTGATCAGGAATCTATATGTGAATCAAGTTGTAAAGGTCAGGTTGGAGAATACGGACACCAGAGGAGTACATATCGGTAGAGGAGTAAGACAGGGCTGCTGTCTATCGCCGATTCTATTCAATATATATGGAGAGAGACTAATGCAGGAAGCATTAGAAGGCACGGGAGATTTCAAAATCGGAGGAAGGATTATAAGAACAGTGAAATACGCGGATGATCAAGTACTTCTAGCAAGAAAGGAAAAGGAACTCCAGAAAATGATAAATTGACTAGTAATAACAGGTAGAAAATACAGTATGGAAATTAATACAGAAAAATCCAAGGTTATGCGAATATCAAGTAAAGAAGAAGAAAATTTGAACATAAGTATTGGAGGAAAGCCATTAGAACAAGTTTCAGATTATAAATACCTTGGAAGCATCATAACGAGAGAAGCAAAATGTACTGATGAAATCAGGACTAGAATAACAAAAGCAAAAGCCGCATTCAGAAGAAAGAAACTCCTGCTAACGGGAAATATAAAGCAGGAAATCCGCAAGAGGTTGATAAAATGTTATGTATGGAGTATAGCTTTGTATGGAGCAGAAACATGGACGCTAAGGAAAAATGATATTAAATACTTGGAAAGCTTCGAAATGTGGACAATGCTGAAGATAAAATGGACAGATAAGGTGAAAAATGACGAAGTACTACGAAGAATAGGAGAGAAGCGAACGATTATACAGACTATCAGAAAGAGGAAGGTGAACTGGATTGGGCATTACCTGAGGAGAGAGTGCATGATTAAAGAAGTGCTAGAAGGAAAACTGGATGGAAAAAGAGAAAGAGGTAGGAAAAGGTTTCAGCTGATAGTCGAGTTGAAAGGGAAGGAGAGCTATCAAGACATGAAGAAAACTGCGGAAAATAGGAGTATATGGAGAACCAAGTTTAACCTAGAATAATCACGGACCTGTCAACGGAGAGACTACCTATGATGATGAATATATATATATGTGTACGTGTGTGTGTATATATATACATACATCCTAGAATAAGAAATATAAATTAAATCCCCTTCTTGAATATCATTGGCATTATAATATATATATATATATACACACATACATACACACACAGAGGGTTCCGCTTATTAGAATTGGTGGTTAACTGAATCACCCGCTTTATTGAATCGAAACCGGAAAACCAAAACCATTTTGTATCTAATGTTTTCAAAAACCTCCTCTTATTGGAATCACTTATTTCAGTTTATTGATTCACGCTGCAATGAACGGATGTAGGGTTGCATACCTAAGGTTGCTAAATGCTATAGAAAAGCGGATTTTCTTCACATCGAGCAGAAATGAAAATCGAAGAGGAAGAAGTTGAGGAAGAGTTCAGTGGATTGAATTCGATAGATGAGGAAATTGTTGTAGCTACTATTGACAGAAGACGACATTGTAGATGACATTCGAAATAGCAATTCAAGTGTTGATGAAGAAGTGGCGGAAGATGTATACTGTTTACTGCTGAAGAAGTCAGATGTGCTTTGGCTGTCCTTAGAAGAAACCTAGAATTGAGAGGAGAACTGGCAGAGAAGTTTGACCACTTATACACAATGGAAGATGACTCGATTCCTCGTCTTAAGCAGAGCATGATTCAAAGAACTTTGGATAACTATTTTTAAAATAACAGGAAAAGTGAAACTCATGTTTAAAATTTTATTTGTTATAATCTTTCTTATATCATATCTAAAACCATGAAATTATAATATATGAAATGGATGTGAACTTATTTTAACATTTTCTTATTTGCCATAACTAAAATAAGCAGCCTTCGGATTACTGAATCAGTCGTTTAATTGAATCAAATAACTGTTTCCCGACTTGATTCTAATAAGCGGAACCCACTGTATGTATGTGTATATATATATACACACACACATGCACAGTATTGAACCTCTTATTTGGCATCCCAAAATCCAGCAGCACCTGAAATTCGACAAAAACTTGGGTGGTTATCAATATGAAATTGGTAGATACCGGAAATTTTCACAATCTCGAAAAAGCAAAGATAATTGTGCTGCTGTGTTATCATTGTCCTTTTGTTAGAATATGCTGTGTTTCACGAATTTAAAATCTTTGTAGTCTTCTTTTTATAAAAATGTCGAAAAGATCAGTGGAAAACCCATGGTTATCGTAAATACAAAGAGGAAGCACTTAACACTTAGTATTAAGAAAAAAGTGAAATTGTTACAGGGTTTACAGAAAGGTGCTTCAGTAAAAACATTGCGCAATGAGTATGATGTTAGTTCATCAACTGTTTATGACTTGAAGAATCAAAAGTCAATTAATGAAATTTTACGCAGAATGTGATGTTCGGAAGGTAATGAACAACAGAAAAACACTCCATCAGTCAAAGACAATCGACGTGGATAAAGTGTTACTAAAGAAAAAGCGGCAGCTGATCATGAAGCCACAGAGGAATACTCGAAAGAATTTTCTTCAATGATATTGAAAGAGGGTTTAACAACAGAACAGGTGTACAATGCAGACGAGTCGGCACTGTTTTGGAGATATATTCCCAGAAAAACATACGTAACAGCAGGTGAGTCAGCACCAATGGGATTCAATGACTCCAAGGAACGGCTTACTATATTGGGGTGTTCAAATGCAGCAGGAACCCATAAGTGTAAATTGCTCATTATTGGCAAGAACCAGAATCCTAGGTCTTTTAAGGGGATCAGGGTATTTCCAGTTGTTTATAAGGCTAACAAGCATGCATGTATGAAAAAGCAAATTTTTCTTGATTGCTTTGAGAAACATTTTGTCCCCGAAGCCAGGGCACACTGTCAGTCTGTAGGTCTTCCTGTGGATTGTAAAATTACATTACTTCTTGATAATTGTGCTGCACACTCTGATGCTGAATTGCTCATTAAAGACAATGTTTATGGTATTTATTTGCCTCCTAACTGTACGTCGCTTATCCAACCAATGGACCCAGGCATTCTTCAGGCATTGAAAACTAGATACAAGGCTGAATTCATGCAAAAAATTCTTATAGCATGTAACAAAAGAATAAGAATGACCCAATTCCAAAAAGAATTTAACATAAAAGATGCTATTGGAGTGTTGCAAAGGCTTGGGACAATGTTTCCCAGATTACTTTGTTGAATGGATGGCACAATTTATGGCCATCCACCAAATTTCTAAATGATGATGATGAAACAACCCAATTTTGAAGGTTTTCCTTCTTCTGAAGAAAGTGAAATTGTTGAAGACTTATTGGCATTTGCAAAAATGTTGTCATGTGATACAGCAAAACTGATAGATAAAGAAGCTATTGAAGATTATTTAAACATTGACAATGGAGCTCCAGTTTACCTCCAACTTACAGATAGTGAAATTTGCAATATGGTTATGAATCATAATAAAATGAATGACAGTGATACTGAAGGGGATGATGAAGTGTTGAGTGAAAAGGAAAAAGTATCCATTGATAGGTGTATACAATTAACAGAAGAACTAATTCGTGGAATGGAACAGAAGAGTTTTATAACATAGTAGCATATTACGTGGGTTTACAAAATACAAGAAGTGTTCCAGAAAGAGAGACCAAAACATATGAAACATCAGACTCTGAAGGACATGTTCAAGAAGGTTTCAACAGAGCCTCAACCTTCCACTTCTTCAGCCTGCGCCTATACAACACTACCACTTCGTATATCCATTCTGATGATAACTGTTCTTCGGATGAGTTTATAGACTAATTGTCCCAGCAAAATTTCGTGGCTTTGCTGCGGTTTATGATTAAAACCTTGAGATGAAAAATTATTTCTATGTTTTCAAAGTTTTATTTGCAAAATTTTTATATTGCAATAAAATAAAGTCTAGTGTTTGAAATTATTTTGCGGATTTTTAATTAAAATAAATACTGGATGTGGTTGATTCATTTTCTAGATAGCATGTGAGATCAACTCTCATTTAAAAGCAGTGAAATCTATATAAGACAGTGAATTGAAAATGATAATTCAAGCGTAAGAATGAGCTAATACAAATAATAGATAGCTGAAATGTGTGATGGTTTTTTTTAGCTACCTATATAGAGAGGAAAGGTTCATTCTAGAAAACATACTTTTGGGTAATAATAATTTTAAATGATAAAAATGCCTTGATTTATCTGAACAAATTTAATTGTTTTGTGTTAGAATTCGATATAAAGTGAAGTTATCATTTAATTTTATACTCCATTGATATATTACATGTACCGTATATACTGGCATAATTTGCGACTTTTTGAGACCTATTTTTTAGTAAAAAATTTGGGGGTCGCAAATTAGACAAGGTATGTTCTTGAAACAGTGAAATCATCTCTTGTTTTGAACATATTTCTAACCCGTAACCCTGATCTGAGGTCTTGCTTCACAAACTTCTAATTTTTAAGTAACTTATTATTATGTATGTAGATTTAATAAACTGAAGTCCGCTTCTCAGCTGATGAATGTCGCAAAAAGATGACTTGAAGAGAAGTCATGTCTACTCAGAAACAGAATGGATACTGGCAGAAGACAGGCGAACAACAATTTGCAACACCATGCCCAACATCCATTTGTTGCAAGGTTTGGTTCACTGTTCTGTTGCAGGGAAATGCGCAAAAATTTCAACTCGCACATAACATGACACACAGGATAAAAACAAGATTTTGGGGCAAAAAATATGGGGTCGTAAATTATGCTGGGTTGCAAAATACTCAAGTATATACGGTATACACTAAATTAAGAACCCGAAATCCAGAAAATCCCCAAATCTGGAAAATCCCCAAATCTGGAAAATCCCCAAATCTGGCAAACGTCTGGTCCCAAGCTTGTCCAGTACTGTGTATGTGTGTAACCTTTTCTGCATGGTGGACCACATTGGTAGCAGTGAACCCTTCGGTAGGCCGCATTGGAAATGGCCAATGGATTATAGTTAAATCGTTAAGTTACCTAGAGATTCTTAGGCACCATATGCGTGGAGATCAAGTTAGAATTAGCTTTTTAGGGTTAACAGTTCAATATTAAAAATCCTGATGGAATTCAATCTTAGAAATACCTTGGAGAAAAAAATCAAAAACAGCATTAAAAAGTACTTGAATTGAGAAATATTTATTAACCCTTTTGCTCTCAACCCATTTTCGGCATTTCATTCCAAAAAACTCAAGCAAATTTTGACATTTTTCATATTTTTTCTAAAAATCACTGTAGCTCAGTGGCGGATCCAAGGGGGAGGAGGGGGGGGGGGGTGATCGCCCCCTCCTTGGATAACCCCATTGCACTCCACTGGGTGCTTTCTTAAATTCATTCCGCTCAAAAATCCTCAATTATATGCCACTGATTATGCTTGTATAGCAAGGGAAATAAGGATTAAGATAGGGGTAGGGATTTTCAAAATATAGGGCAGTTGGTAGGGGCGGATTCGATAGGTGGAGGGGCAATTGCCCTCCCTTGAGAAGTTTCTGGATCCGCCCTTGCTGTAGCTGTATTTTGTTTGAGGATATTGAAAATATTCTTATGAATGGAAGACATATCATAGTTTATTACAAAAAATTCAGTTTTTGTACAAGTTCTCAGGTTAAAATTTAAAAAATTAAAAACCAAAGTATACTTTTTAATTTTTATAAAAAAACGAATTTTCACATAAAGTAGCTTAACATTTTCTTGTTAGTAGGTTATAATATTTTTTTCGACAGAGAATTTACTATTTTATAAATAGGTGAAATTTTGTTGATCTAGGTTTTTTATTACAATTACGATTCAATGTCTGCACAACCGAGTAGCCTTCATATAAAAAACTACTTTGTTCAGAGCGTATCACAAGCAAAACAAGAGAAAAGCATGCCTTAGTTATGTATCCGTCTGATGACAATGAACTTATCGTAAGCCTTTCCTTACTTAGTTGGCTATGTTGAATCAACAGATTGTGTTTCATATGAACAAGAAACTGAAACATTATTGGGAAGAAAAAATGTACTAAGACTGAAATGAATACAACAAAAAGTTTCTGCAAGATACACGAAAAAGTCATGAGCATTATATCTATCATTCTTAGAGTAATAGTTTCAATAGTTTTTGATTATTTAAGTTACGAAGTTTCATCGATGATTCGGTGGATAAAATAATCGTGAAAAGAAGACTGAAATATTATCGTATAGCAAAATACGTTAATAAAAATAAAAATATTTTACAGGAATTATAAATAATATATAAGTATCCGTTTCATAACATTTGTAATGCAAGAAGTGTTTCCATTTGTTATTTATTTTAGTTCAACCGAAATATCGGCCGCATGATCTTTTTGAGACGATGATGCCCGGCCGATATATCGGCCGCTTGAGTGTCAAAGGGTTCAGAAGTCACAATTCAACATTATATACCTTAACAGATTTTGCTACATGGAAAATAATATTTGGTAGTTAATTAAAATAAATAAAAAAAGTTTTGAAAACTATGAAACACTGGCTGTGGGCTGCATAAAATTGCTTAGTGGACCACATCCGGCCCGCAGGTTGGGCACCCTTGATCTATCGTAATGGTGTGTTGCAGCTGTTCTCGAAGAAAATTTAGTCGATCGTGTTAGAGTGAAAAAATGTAGTGTAAATTGAAACAAGGTTAAACAAAGATTAATACTATTTAGAATTTTGCCTTCAAATCTAAGAATCAAACAGTAAAACATTCCTCCGTGGATTGCTGCAGTACAACTGTCAACTCATTTGCCAACAGTTAACATATTTCTTAAATATTTTATAGCTTATTAAACTTCAAGTGATAAAAATGATCCCAAAATGCAGTGTTAGTAACAATGCTGCTCAACAGTCCAGAAATGTGATATCCCTTCAAATAAAACCAAAAGCGAATGAATGAAAATGATGGAGATGTCTAGAATTTCACGCAAAATGAGACCAAAAATTAAGTTTTATATGATGCGTGTAAGATCTTGAACGAATTATTGACCTATGACAGGGATGGTAAATACATGGCACGCGTGCCGGAAATGGCACGCCTGTGATTTTACTTGGCACATGTTTGTACTTTCTGTATAAAAAATGATATTTCTTAGAGGAGTAAACTAGTGGAACGCAGAAAAAAATTCTGACGGCTCACACTATTTTCTTAGCACGCGACTCAAAAATCATTTGCCATCTCTGACCGATGACATTGTTCCTATGGGAATATTGGTTTCGATTATCACAGTTTCAATAATCACCAGAGATTCCAGGAACCAATTAACAATGGTTATTGAGGTCCTGTATTTTCAAGCTGAAAAGTCAAGGTCGACTAATATGCTGGGTTGACATATGTGCTATTTCACACAACTAAGGCTTATAAAGTTACAAAGATTGAAAATAAGTTAAAACATAATTGCAACACAATAAAATACTACAAAATCGCGTACTGATATATTTCATAGCGTTTATATTATTTTATATTAGATTTGATATAATATCTTAACCAGAAAAGAAAGTTACGGTTTGGTATATCAAATCATTTGTTCACTTAAATATAATGGCTAAATGATATACTACCACCAATTGAATAAGATGCAATTTATTAAATAAAAATTTAAAGATAACAGAATTCATATTAGTATAATTTTGATGCTACTTACTCCTTTTTCATAAAACTGAGAATCAAACGAGGGACTTTGAATACAGTGATGAGAAATGACCCTAGAGCCACTGAACCAAGATGATATAGGAACAGGTTACACATTGAGTTGGTAATAGGATTCTTTTTTACACTGTAAAAGGAAATTTAGCAATAAATTATGCACATAAAAACATTTAAGCACTGATAGTATAAATCAGCATTTGATAAGAAACAGATCTATACAGATAGCTATTTCATGTTTTGCATGAATCTTTAAAATTACATTTATTTATGCATATTAAACCAGGGATAAGCAACCTAAAGCCCGCAAAGCTATGATATAAAAGCAATCCATGAAATTTAACACCTAATTTCATACTTATAACTAAAATTATGGCCACAAAAGCATATGGCAAAGTTTTAGCGCTATAAATTTATTTGGACTTGACTTTCACTTTTATGATACTACATTATCTCTTAAGTGACTTCTGGAGCACTCTTTATGTGGCCTGCTGAAGCATTCACAGTCTAATGCCTGACAAACCATTCTCAACCAAGAATGCAGTCTGTCACTGAAAAAAGATTGCGAACTTCTGTACTAAACTATGCATGATAATTTCATTAATTGCAACAGTGGTAAATAGCATTGTAACTCTATATAAGTTTTGTACAACCAAAATAACTTCTCTGCAATTGCAAAAAAATCTGACTAAACATGAGCACACAAATGTATATATATTAAATATATTTCCTGCTAAAAAATCAGTGTTATTTCTGTAAGCATTTTACATATCTTTTTAAGTATTATTTTGTATAGGTTTTTCTTTTAATAAATAAGTTTAATCTAAAAATACAAGTAAAATCAAGGTCATTCAAAGAAAATCCATAAAAATGTGCCACACAAATTACCATGGAATAGAAAAAGATACATATCCATGTAATAATAACTTTCACAATTAAATCATGATTAAAAGGTAAGTACAAAAGCTGCAGAATATATCTATACTGCTTTCTTCATGCACAAGAAATAAAAAGTAAGAAAAACAATTTAAAATAATAACTTCCCTAAGCAGAATTATTACTTTAATAACCAATCTCAGATTAAATCACTATTTGAAAGAAAATATAGCTCAATACCATCCAAAACAGTTACTATTAAATTCTAAATTACCAAACACAGTAACTTCTAGTTCAAATTATCTCAGTGGTTATCCATTTTCTGGCACAAAACTGGTTTATTAGTCAAAATATTTGAGTTTAGAAAAACAAATACTAGCATTAATTAGCAAAGTACTAATAGCCCACTCACCCTGGAGCAAAGTACCAGAGAGCTACAGCTCCAGCAATAACCATTTGTTGACACGAGAGAATGAATTCTGCAGTCCACACCAGACCAATCAGGTACACCCACCAAAAGTAGCGTACCCATGCAGGATCAATGAATTCAATTAAGGTGAAGGCTGAGGGAATTAAAGGAAAAGGAACATTGGGATTTATTTTATACATCTCAAGGTAAAGTTAGACAAGTTAAAACATATCAATGGTCAAAACAAAAACAGACTGGGTTGATTTTACAAAATATATTTTTTCTTCATATATCATGGGTTGAATAAATAGAACACTAACATTCATCGTATTAAAAACTACCTTCAAAATGTTAAGTATTTCAATATTTTAAAACACACTAATAAAAAGAATCAAAGTGGAACTCCTTTAAATATCTGGGAAAATATTCATGCAACAACATATAAAATTGGTATACCAAATTTAACTACAACAAGTCCAAAAGTATTTTGCACGAATAAAATCTAAATTGACGATATTCATTCTAACTTTAACCTTTAACTTTTTAAAACAGATACCTTGCTAATAATCTTTTTTCTCGATAACTGTAAAATATATCAATATTTTAAGATGAATAATATTCACTGATTTAAGGAACATCTTTTTCAAAAGAAAATTATAGCAACAATAAATTTATAATTTCAATACTTTTACTAAAGTAATATTTATAATTTTATAGCTCAGACAAAATGATTGGTCTTCAATCTCTATATATGGTCATTATTAAATAACTGATGCTCATAATTAATGCCAAATCTTCAAACATAAAACATGTCTAATCAGCTGGAAAATATTTATTAAGGTTTTATCACCTCAACAACATAACAACTGATTCTCAATAAATAAATACGTCTAGCTGATAAATTCATTTAATTAAAACATTTAAAGAAAAATCTATTCTTATCATGCATAAATAAATTTAATTTGCAAAGGAATAAACTTTTGCTCTGCCTAGTGAATAATAGGAAATCCTGATAATCCTCAATAACCACATTTTCTCAAAATTAGGTACACTTCAATCTACATATAGATCTCTGAACTCTCATTAAAGATAACTAAAAGTCTCCCTAACTGTAATAAGATTTTCCTCTTATTTATTTTCATTTTTCTATTATTAAGAATTCAAATGTGAATAAATTCCTAATCTTGCAACAAGAACCATTGATTTGCTTTTATACTGTTAACTATCAGTTCACTCAGTGTAAATTTGTTTATTTAATCATATGTATTGGCAAACAAATTATAAAGCAGTCATTAATATTTTAGTCAATAATACTTAAGGTTATATATCATTCCACACAATAACAATATTAACTCTGATTCTGAAAGGAAGGCCTGTGTCATTCATGTATATAACTTGAGTTCATAACTGTAGCTAATTATTTGTGGTTAAAATGAAGATATTCAGCTATTAATGCGCTTGCTTTAAAGGTATAATAAGATTCGATTAAAAGCCATTTGGTATGGATTGAACAATAAACTGTTAGTTAAAATTATGAATAAAAAGTTGAGAATGAAAAAAAAAACAGCCATTAACCTTTGTCCACTGGATTTACCATAATTTTCCGATTATAATACGCACTCGTGTTTTTGTGAGTGGAATGTGAAAATTGTCTTATCACGATATATAATACGCACCTCATTTTTAAAAAATAAGATCAATGTAATTTTTCACTTGTTATTAGCGTTACTGAGGCAGTTCTCGCCTTGCTGACAAGCGAGATATCTGCAAGAGAGTTTACGATATAAACGTGGCTTTTAAAAGTATTACCTCACAAACACCATGGATGGTTCTGAAGATGACATCATATATAATGAGGATTTCACCGAGGTGGATAGCGAGGATGAAGACGACGTTCACAGCGATGCCATTTATGCAGACTATGAGAGAGAACACAAGATTGCTGACGAACTATTTGAGGACAGTGATAAAGAATTCAGTGGCTTTAATGATGTAAGCTAGAAGTAATTAAACGATTATTATCATTTTTGTTTAAAAAATATTTTATAGCAATGCTATCGTAATGCAATGACAAGTACAACTGATTAGTAAAAATGTCTCAGAAAATATCAATTATTTACCAACTGGTAAAAGTTGTATGCGTTTGTTACCATGTATAATACGCATCCTAACTTTTCGTAGATTTTTCGTGAAAAAATGCATATTATATACGGAAAGTTACGGTAAATGCCTACAGGTGGGGTCCAAGTGTCAAATTTATTTTGGGATATTTAACCCTCTTAGCGCCACGGGCCGATATATCGGCTTTTGCTACTTGGGCGAAGAGTGCCATGGGCCGATATATCGGCCCGCGTGTAGACTGAAACTAAACTCGTAATAGTTCATCATAAATGCTATAGATGGCACTTGAGAATGTCATCATCTGAAAGAGGATGCTTCCTACTTTATAAATCTTTTTTTCCTTTTGTTATACCTCGATCGTGAATTTATTACTTAAGCTTTATAAATGGTCATATTTGTGGCGTATAGTCCTCTGCGTGGTATGGAACGCAAATAATCTCGACCTTCAAAATTTTTTTTCTCTCATTGGGGTAAGGTCCTGTAGCCACGATTCCTTTTGTATCCTATCCCGAATGTTACTGCCCTCTGCTGTGACATTTTTAACTGGATAGTATAAGTAAGAAAGCAAATAGATGCTTTCATGCGTAGGCCATTCAAGAAATGCTGGCGCTACAATTGAATTAGTTGTAACTATACATTTGTATTCTTCAAAGCATAAATAAACTTATTTAAACTTAATAAATAGTGCGTTTATTTATAATGTAAACAAAATTTCACGTAAGGTAAAAGAAACGAAATATTCTCTTTTGAAGTCAAGGGCGCCGACCGTGCGAATACGCGACCAGACGTGCTCACATTTGGTCACGAGAAATGCACATATGGATGATCCCTGAACCCTCATAAAAGAAAAACTCGAGCATTATTGAGGGTCTTGAGATAGAGTGGTAAGGAAAGAAGGACTCAAGTGTACCTTCCACTTCAAGCAGTTTGAGTGCACAAAGAGAGAGAGATTCGGAATTTGGACTAAGGAAACTTCCACGCAGGAAAGAAAAAACTGCATTATATGTAGCGGAAAACGTGATGGGAAGAGAAAAGGGAGTGAATAGTGTTTGTCAAGACAAACGTAAAGTGTACTTTTTTAGAAGTCATTTGTTACTAACTAACGTATGCAGACGTTCACTGAAATAATTCTATAGTATTTTTTTCTATTCCTTGCTGATTTTTGCTAATTATATTCTTTAGTTTTTATGTTGTATAATGAAATTCAAACGTAAATTTTTTGTAATATTTTTGTTACGTGATGTGCAATATCTTTTGTTTTTAATTAATAATTTCATGTTCGATTGATTGAAAAATTATGTAGTTTTGAATAATGTATCATTATTTAATAATCATGCAGAAATTAACTTATTACATTAAGTATAATTTTATTAACACAAATTTTAAGTCCAGTCGGTTATTTGCTCCAGATGCAAACGTCCAGGAAAATATCTGTATTTAATATAATTTATTGTATTCATTGCTGATTTTTGCTAATTATATTCTTTACTAATGTAGGTTTCATAATATATAAGTTTTAATTCTGTATAATAAAATTCAAATGGAAATTTTTGGTGATAAACTTTTTTTATTTTTTTGTTGCAACATGATATGCAATAACATTAGTTTTTATTTGATAAATTTATCATTAAAAGAAATAAAAGTTATATTTTTTTGAAGATTAGAGTGTTTTTTACAATTACTGAAAATATTAATAATTTATCCTAATAAATAATTTCACAATCATAATTTTCCTAAGGTGATACAAACTTCAGAAATTGCCCTTGGCACTTCTGGCCCTACCCCCCAAAATTTGCGTGGCACTAAGAGGGTTAAATAACTTTTGTATGAATTTTGGAAATATCCTGTATCTCATCAACTATTGGTCATAGAATGTCCAAATAAAGAGTTTTATAGCAAAAATATTGAAAAATTACATGATTTTGTTTTCTATAGGGAAGAAACACATCAAAAAAGGTATTGGCATACAAAATTAGCACAATAAAAATGCAAATACAGCAGTATTTACTCATTTTTGGTGACATGGTTCCTACTCACTCTCAAAGCTGACACGACCTGGTTGTTAAGTCTTATTTGCTTCCCATCATCACTTTCACTTTCCCACTATCATCCTCATAAGCATCTGAATCGGAATCAATATCAATCTCTGCATTCACTATCTTACGTTTCAAAGCCATTTCTCCAAATAACGAATGAATAAATATTTATGAAAATAACAATATAACAATAAATAGGAGATAATAATATAATAATAATACAAAAAATATAAGGAAATGACTGAATAAGATGGCTCACAAGTACAGATGCCCAAAGGGAAGTAAGAGGAAATACCGGGAGACCCTTACAGGCTGGGGCACCCTTATAGGGTTACTTTTATTGCTTCTCATAGAGTTTTGAAAGTGCGTGCAAGACCTTAGACTAGGTCCTTATCCTTCCCTAATCTTTAGAACTTCAGCATGTATGCTTGAGCCTACAATGATATCTTTCTTCTGGATAGCCCCTTTCCCATTCCCCCTATTCCATGACAAAGAAAATATCTGTAAGCAGTATTAGAACAAAGACATCCCAAACACAGTATTTCAGCAGAAAAAGGTTAAATCCAATATAAATTAAGGAACATTTTTAATAGTTTTTCCCATGTCCAGTTTAATTAGAATTTGGAAACTTGGATATTAACCTCAAGATAACTATTCATAGTTTCCAGGGTTTTAATAAAATAGAAAACCGCATTCAGAAAGCAACAATTATTGTATTAACTAAGTGACAATAACATTTTTATATACCTCACAAATAAGTCATGTTCCTTTTGCGAACACTAGTCGGGAATGAAGCACTGTTATCCCTCAAGGTTAAACATAAGCTTATAATTTAATAGGAGTTATATAAATGATATAATTTCATTTTGATAAAAATAATAACATATACATAACATTCATAAAAAAAATTCAAATTGAAAATAAGTGCAACATAAACTTTACTTACCTTGATTAACTCCCCTGAGAAGCAAGAACAAAAAACACGAATGAAAACATTCTATTTAGTATAAATGAATGATATAATAACATTCAAATAGTTGCAATCTTAGATATTGCAATTTAAAGTAATTAAAAGATAAAATATTTTTAACATGAAAAACATGGCATAGCCCTAGTTGCCCTAATTCACGTGCCTTAATCCCAGATGCCCTATTACCCACTTGCCCTAATACTAAGGTAGCCAGATATCCTGCTTTTTTGCACTCCGTCCTGATTTTTTCCTTGTCTTGTTTCTCCTGCTAAGTCCCTTTTCTCATTATCATATAGTATGTTTATGAATTACACAAACAGGATGTGAAAATATAAATATAGCACAAAAATCTCTTTTGTTGAAAATAAAATAGGACATTTTTATGGTTGGAGGCATCAGTAAAAATCTCAAAATTAGTATTATTCAGATCATGCCTTTTTGCCTCTAATTTTCTGTAAATATGTTTCTTTCCTTTTCTCTTCAATTCTCCAAAATTCGTGTTTGTGTTATCTGCACGTAATACAATAATTTTTTCAGTATGGGATTCATTCTTCAAAATTTCCAATACATGGTTTGATATTATTTCACTTGTTTCTCCAGGGAGAGAAGCTAATTCTGTTATTTTTATTTTTATTCCTGCCTTCACACTTAAACATTGTACCAAAGTTTTATTTTAACATAAAGCAGGACTACTGTTTGGGCAAAATAAATTTATTCACCTTATTTATAACACTTCAATGTTTCTTTAAATCTACAGAATTGCATTCAAAGTAGAGGCAACTCCCGAGTCTCGATTGCTCGAGTCTCGATTAATTCGAGATTTCAATCCCGCCGATCGATAATATACGCGGAATAAACTTCGCATAGTTATTGGTTCCAACCAAATGCGAGGTTTAGTTTTGGTGTAGACGTAGTTATATCTGCTCTAATTGTTTGAATTTGTGCTGATTTCACTCTTTTTAATAACTTTTATATTAACCTCACTCGATATATATATATATATATACACACACACATATATATAGCGGTTTGTAACCACTCTGGCAGGGTACAAAATTGAGGCACTTCCAGATGTGCTAGAAACCTGAAATTTGGTAGGATTATAGGTTTTTGGTCACAGCCGAAGAAAAAAATCCGAAACTTTCCAAATTCCCACTTTGAGGGGCTATTTTGGCCCATAAGAAAACATGAAATTGGTGTAGAGGTTTTTATAATTGCACTTTAAAATTATTTCCCGTCAAGATACAAACTCGAGACTTAAACTATCGGATAGGATATAAATTGTAGTTTCTTATTTTTGAAGACAAAATTTCAATCCGAATAGAATTAGCGTAAATTTAGTTTTTATCGGAAAAAAGTGGTAATTTTTCTGGGTCCAACAATCAGCTACCTAGGCAACAGGCTTAATGCTTTCATATGGGTACGCTTTTAAAGGGAATTAGAATCTTATATTTCTCCTTTAAAACCTTACTAGCGTAATGCCCATTGAAATATCAACGGGAGTATAGATTTGTTCGTTCAAGCTATTTATGGAGATCAAATTGGCATCAGAAACATTAATTGTATTGAAAGTCATTTCCCTATCTCATCCTCCCTCCCTTTGTCCCCTCCCTCCCTCTCTCGTATTAAAAGCAATCAAAGCACATTTACGCCCATAATGATTGTGTAATAGTACCGATTACTTACCTTTTATATTACTCGTGTTGCGCTTCGTTGATTTGTATATGACAAGAAATGTCTTCAGCCTTGATATCCAGATTAATTGAATATAACACCACCTCCACCAGTAAAAGGTAACTTATGCAGGTAATTTCACCAAATTTGAAGTAACAAGTATAATAAATGTTAAAATATAAAAGTTATTTATAAAAATTTATTTTTATACCCATTACTTGTTAATAACTTTTATATTAACCTCACTTGATATATATATATATATATACAGGCGACTCCTGAGTCTCGATTGTTCGAGTTTCGATTAATTCGAGATTTCGATCCCGACGATCGATAATATACGCGGAATAAACTTGGCGTAGTTATTGGTTCCGACGGTTCCGACCAAACGCGAGGTTTAGTTTTGGTGTAGACGTAGTTATATCTGCTCTAATTGTTTGAATTTATGCTGATTTCACTCTTTTTTCTATTAATCTTTTATTTAAATTTATTTATTTTATTGACTTATTTATAAATTTATCACTTGACATGGCATTTAAAAGGAAATGTAATAGTGATAATGTAAGGGAATCAAATTAAAGGAGGGCATAAGATTCATAGTTATGAATTGAAATTAGAAATTTTAAAGCGTGTTGAGAAAGGTGAAAGCCAAGCTGAAATCGCACGATCGTTGGGAATGTGTCCTTCAACTATTAGCACTTATGTGAAACAGAAGGAGAAAATTCTAGAAGATGTGATAAATTCACGTAATTTGATAACAACAACAGGAGTTGACCAATAAAGACATCGAACTGCAACAATCCATTGAGACCAAGGAAGATGGCGAAGATGATATTATGGTTTCTCCAACTAAACCTATGGACTTGTCTTTAAAAGAACTTAGTGAGATCTTCTGGAGTCTGGATAATTTCATAAACTTGATTGACGAAAAAGGTCCTAATACTGAGAGGAGCTCATTGGTGCAAAGTGCTGTTCTTAAGGACGTAGCCTTCTACAGGGTCCTTTATGAACAAAAGAAGAAGGCTAAAATTCAACTGAAGCTGTATAAATTCTTTCAGAAGGTTGAAAGACCACAGCCAGCAGAAGCTGCTTCAACATCTGCTGCAAGGACTAGCCCGTCCAATTCCACAGTAAATAGCCCATCCAGTTCCCCACCCAATAGCTCCTCTTCTTCCAACTAAAATCTTCCAACTTCTCAATTAATAAACCAAGTCCAGTAAGCGCAGTTGAAAAAGATTTAAGGTATGAAAATATTTTAAATTTTTTTGTTTCTTTATTCTTAAGTTATTTTGTGCATTTTTAATAACTTTTATATTAATTTCACTGCGATAAATAGATGTATGTATATATATATATATACAGGTATGTTATCCTGCTCGCGCAAGTCCTTTGTAACAAACGACTCACGCGATCTGGACCGGGCTGTCTGTACAGCATATTGCATACATCAATCTTTGAAGATCGAAACAAAAATTTATTTTTTCCTTTATAGTGCAAAAAATAAGTTATTCATTTAAAATATTTATTATATAATTTATTCATAATTTAATATTGTTGTATTGACATATTAGTAATGTTATCTTATCTTTATAGAACGTGAGGGGAGACTTTTTCCCGAGATGCGGGAACATATCCCCCGATTATAACATGCAAGTGTATGGAAAAACGGTGTTTGACATTCAAAAATTCGGGATTCGACCACGTTTTCAGGAACGCATCCCCGTCAAAACTCGGGAGTCGCCTGTATTCTGTTTCGACTGATATTTAAAACTGTCGCCTTCACACTGGGAAACCGCTAACTATGTAACAGCTCTTTTCTTAAATGACGGATTTTTATAACCGACTTGAGTGAAGTGCTGTCTTACATATTGTTAGTACGAACTGAAGTACATATAGTTTCATTAATTTACTTATCTCAATGATATAATGAATAAATTTGCCATTGAATGATAAGCATGTGACAGAAATTGAATTCTAGAAACATATGCATGCTATGCGCGAGTACATAAAACAAGTTCGGAAAGTGTATAACGTATCACAAATGGGTGCATTTCGTGCAATGGAGTATTAGAAAGAAATTATATACCTGTAGGTAAGGGAAATAGAGTTTTAAAGTTCTTTTCTTCATCATAAATAATCCATTTTCTTCCTATTTAATAATATTACATGCACACATGAGGAAATTAAACGTTTGTTTGTGAGATTGTTCATGTTAGCAACAATGAAGAAATAACCATGTAAGAAATTTTCTAAGTTCAACTAGAATTAAGACATTCTCATTTGACTTTCTCGATAACGGCTACTCCTACGATAAAAATGTATAGGAAAGAAAATACTCTTCTTTGCAAGTTCTACAACTTTTATTTGAAAAATATTTTGATATGAGCAATACTTTACGAGATATGATGAAAATTTAATTTTTTGTCCCCAGTAAAGTGGTACCCCTGACTGGCATACGTGATTCATTTTTGCGATTTTCTTATTATATTTGATTGAAAGTCCTTAATATCAAATTTCATGAAAATCCGTTCAGTAGAAGCCAAGAACAAACATGCGGACGGACGGACAGACCGACAATAATAGGCGCTCACGCTGTAAGCGAAACGCACCTAAAAATCACAGAATATGGTGCCAAAAACCTTCCTTTGTGTTATACGCAGGTGCGTTTTATATGTGGGTATATACGGTAAGGGGAAAACCACAATGGTTATCGATAATCCAGTTTATCAATTATTATTATTAATTATATGTACGGAACACCTAATTACTTATATAGTTACTAGTGTAAATGCCCGTCAAATATGACAGGTATTCGTGAATTAAGTATTACGTTAAAATAAAATAAAAATTAATTACACCAACTTTTATGTGCACTAAAACGTAAAAAATTAATATAAATTCCACCCGAATGCTCCAGAAAGTAATAAGCCTTAGAACTGTAATGGGTAAGATCAATATTTCTAAATTATTCCGAAGGAACTATTTTCAAATGTTTCAATAAAAGCAGATAACCCGTTTAACATGGAACCTATTAAAGATGCAGTTCAAACTACCAAGAAAAACTTTTTGAAATTAACTAAATATACTATTTTTGCTGGATCTGATATTTGTTAATTACTTAAATTTCATAACTTTCACATTATTATACATTGTATAAATGTACTTTCTACAGTATTCATTAATGAGAGAGAGAGTAGATACTTTTTCTGTATACTTTGATGTTTTATCCAAATATATACTTTATTAATAAGTTAATTTGCTGTAGTTCAATGAACAATACTAATGGAGATCCTTATTGCCAAATATTCCACTTTTCACTAGCTCATCAGCTGATTGCTGCAATTTTTGCAAAATTTCCAGATAGACTTCCCGTAAAACACACATCGAAAACAAAGAAACACAGAATAAGCAAATTGAAATAATTTTATTTAGTTAATGATTCTAGTATGTGCAATTAACAATGTAAGTCAGGCATGTCAAATATGTAGCCCGGTCTCCAAAAATCTGCGGCCCCCAATGAGATTTTAAAATCCAATGCAATGCGGCCCTTTAATAGTTCTGGTGGGTATGTGCAGCATATTTTATTAGAAATAAAGAAATCGAGTCCAAGTGGCTGATTTAAGTTATGCAAAAATGAGTGGTTAATGAAGATTCTACTTTAACTCTTAATTATTTCCTAATCTAATTAAAATAAATTTCAAACTATACACAAGATACATCTGTAAATATAAAACTTTAATGTAATTTAATTACTAATCTAACAATGTAAAATTCTAATTCACTCTATAATTGAAATCTAATTTAAAATCAATAAGTGTATGTATAATTATCTCTTTTGTTGCCATGTATTTAGGCTTTACTCTTGTGTTCTCGTTTTCACTATGCTGTATAAATCAGTTGTGTTTGGACGATATTAAAGATACTTTGAAGTATTTTGGACCAGTTTTGGTACTATCAGTTTGGATCCTTAAAAGTCACAGAGTACAATACCAAAGCTAAGCCAGTAATGTTCTAAGAAACCAAAGAACTAAGGTAAATATATAGGTATTTAGTTATTATCAACTTTTATTAGAATCATACTGATTTATTAGCGAAGGTACTCATATTGTTAAATTTTGACAGAGTTTTTTCCAGACTCGCTTTAATCTCTCAACCGATGGTTGATTAGGAAAGGGAAGAATATCACTTTTATTATTCTCAAACTAGGATGACAGAAAAGAATTTTTAATAAAAAAAACGATACTCTATGGTCGAATGCTATATTGTTTCATTCGCTTGAAACTGCAAAGTCATTTTTTAGATGGAGAATCTAAGTCTGTGGTGCACAACCCGCAGTCCGCCACGGGGTTTCGAGTGGCTCACGGCTGTTAAAGAAAATGTGAAGAATAATGTAAATTTTAAACAAAAAGAGTTTTGGCGAAATACGGCTCCTTGTTGTGATATGGCATTTTGATATTATTTCTATTAAAACGTTTTAATAATAAAATATATGTAATTCAGTTTTCTTTCGTAATTTATGTATTTTAAGTTTTCATGATGCAGCCCACAGACTCGGGGAAAATTGTTTGTGAATCACTGATCTAAATCATACCGGATACTTTCTGATAATACGGTCTCCACAATTTTGTATGAAACTGATTGTGATTTTGCGATACTGAAACTGAAAGTTTCTGCACTTTCTCTCCTGTAATTTACATTCATTTAGGAAGGTTTTTAAATAAGAATCGCTTTGATCTGTGAACAATAATGTCATTTGAGTAAAACCACATGAGCTCCTTTTCTGCATAAGTCCTACATATGGTAAATAAGAGCCACCTTGAGAAAAACTTGAGATAAGAAATATTTCCCCCACTGTAAATGAGTACACTTTTCGCCACTCACTCCCCATTTCTTGCTAACTGCAACCTTTCTACCCATCTACGAACTCTTGTCGGTAATATAAAAGTTATTAAAAATACACAAAATAACTTAAGAATTAAGAAACAATAAAATTAAAAATATTTTCATTTAAATCTTTTTCAACTGCGCTTACTGGACTTGATTAATTTAGAAGTTGGAAGAAGAGGAGCTATTGGGTGGGGAACTGTTTATTTTTGTTATCAAATTACCTGAGTTTATCACGTTTCAGAATTTTTTCCTTCTGTTTCACATAAGTGCTAATAGTTGACACATTCCCAACGATCGTACGATTTCAGTATGTGTTTCTGACACTGATCATCTACCCAAAGTTTTAAAAGTTTTTCCATTTTAGGAATCACAACACCGCACCTAGGACTGTTTATTGCTGTTATCAAATTACGTGAATTTATCACATCTTCTAGAATTTTCTCCTTCTGTTTCACATAAGTGCTAATAGTTGAAGGACACATTCCCAATGATCGTGCGATTTCAGCTTGGCTTTCACCTTTCTCAACACGCTTTAAATTTCTAATTTCAATTCATAACTATGAATCTTATGCCCTCCTTTAATTTGATTCCCTTACATTATCACTATTACATTTCCTTTTAGATGCCATGTCAAGTGATAAATTTATAAATAAGTCAATAAAATAAATAAATTTAAATAAAAGATTAACAGAAAAAAGAGTGAAATCAGCATAAATTCAAACAATTAGAGCAGATATAACTACGTCTACACCAAAACTAAACCTCGCATTTGGTCGGAACCGTCGGAACCAATAACTACGCCAAGTTTATTCCGCGTATATTATCGATCGTCGGGATCGAAATCTCGAATTAATCGAGACTCGGGAGTCGTCTGTATACGTAAACTTTATAATTTTCCACTTCAAGTTTTTTAGTAATTACACAGTATGCATATCGATGCATTGCATCATCGTCAAGTATTACTTACATATCAGAGGAAGGTATTGACTTTATATACTGTCACCCTCAAGCAAGGCACATGCAGTGGGGGGGGGGGAGGGGGGGGGGAGAGATGGGAAGGTGCAGGGTGTTGAATTTGAAAAAATAAGAATGTTATGGGAATAGATGATTATAAGTGACAAATGGCAAGGAAGGAGGTTAAAGCTTAAATTTTACGAGGGCAAGGGAAAGAGAAAGGAATAGATAAGGAGTACATACATGCTTGTAAAGTATCACATCATTGCCCTTCACTTGGAGCACTGTCCAGTTTGATCTATGTACGTTGTATTACAGCTATCACACTGCACTATGCATGCCCCATTTTTTTTAAATGAGGGGTTTCATTCCTGACCAAGAACACTAGAGTCAAAGATTCCCGGAAATGCAATTCAAAACATGAATTGACTGGCCCAGATGGATCAACTTATTATGACAATGTGCATAATAAGCGGATCGGGGACAGAAGAATGAAACAATGTTATTTGTCACTTAAGCACTTACATATGAGCAAAACAACAAAAAAGCATCAATGTGTTGAATAAATGGATCATGAGGACGGAAGACTGAAAAAATATTGTCAATTAGGAACGGACCTATGAGTTGAACAACAAAAATTGGAATGACGAATAGCAGGGACTGCCTGTGCCCATTTGTACTAATCGCAGATGCCTGAAATCCCAGTTGCCCCATTAGGTAGATAGCCTAAAAGCCAGTTGTCCTGGAATTAATATGATTTTTTAAACATCTTAAACATTTTTTCCTATTGTCTATCAGCAATTAATTTCACTCTTTTCTGTTTGAGTGCCTCGTATTTACAATTTTTATATGGCGGATGACTTCCAAAGTTTGGTTCATGGTGCATAGCTAGGACCATCTCCAAAACTGACTGCTCCAGAGACCTCATGACCATCATTAACTCTGAGTAGGAGCTCAAACCTTGAGGTCCTAACCCAAAATCCTAGCTCACATACCAGACCCCTCCTTGCAGGGAGGCACTAGCCGACCATGTTTTTTGCAATCAAATTTAAACTATTTTATGTTGTTAACTTACAAGGAGAGTAGGGAGGCTAGTACCCTCGGATTTTGTTCAAATTTCACATGGTGATATCTGATGTGTTCCGATTTAACGTGTAACTTGCCGTTTGTGTGAATAGACCTTGGTTGTTGAGATATGGCAGTTTCAAATTTTTGGAATTTTGGCCGATTTCAGCGTGTGCGTTAAGACTCGTGAAAGTCACAATGGTATGACAAGTTGGGCGTAGCTGAAGTGGTAAGGTGTTGGGCTAGTAAGCCAGACGTCTGGGGTTCGAGTCCCTGTTGTGAAATTTTTCTTTTTTGATTTTTATCTTTTTTAATGCTGAAAAAATGTACAATTCCCATTATTAATTTATTATGACTGTAAAAATTTTAATTGTGCTATTTTTCTCGATTATAAGAATAAATATTTTTTTATCTTATATTTGCGATTGACCAATTTAAAAAAATAAATTCTTACACTTTTTATTGCTACAAAATAACTTACATAATTATTTTGTGTTATACATCAATACCATAAAAATTAATTATTCAGATTCTTCTTTTGAAAAAATCTGTCATGAGTGCCGGCAAAGTGGGGGATGAAAATTGTCATAAAAACAAAGCACAAATGTATATAGATGACATGTTAATGATCTACTAGAACGTTTATGCTACGTCTTCAAAATCAGGAAAATTGACTTCGCAGTTGTTTGAAAAATTTCTTGACAAAGTTTTAAAGCCATATGTCAAAAAGGAAAATTTCCTTTTGATCCTTGATTCTTGGGGAGGGCAAACTGATTATTCCGTCTTCGAAGCAAAATTCATCGATGACGATAATGTTCCAACTTGCCAGGTAAAGATAATTCTGCTGGGTTGTACGCCTTTCTGCCAACCCTGCGATGTCTATTTTTACAGGCAAATCAAAAATTTCATAAAGCGCCTGCAAAACAGTACGTATTTATTGCGAGAGAATAGTCAGATTAATACAAGAGACGACGCATTGAAAATTCACTCCATCATTCATCACCAGTTGTGTGCACCCATTTTCGAAGACATGATTAAATATGCGTGGTTTGCATCAAAATTAACGATGACAAGGAGTGTTTTTATGAACGTAAATGAAGTTTGTTTCCCCGATAGCCTGCGTAAGAGGAAATGTGAATGCGAAAATGTTGCGTTTGTTGTGTGTTCCTGGTGCCAGAAGCATTTGTGCTTCATTTGTTTTTATGACAATTTTCATCCCCCACTTTGCCGGCACGCATGACTGATATTTTCAAAAGAAGAATCTGAATAATTAATTTATAAGGTATTGATGTATAACACAAAATAATTATGTAAATTATTTTGTAGCAATAAAAAGTGTAAGAATTTATTTTTTTTAATTGCTCAATCGCAAATATAAGAAAAAAATATATATTCTTATAATCGAGAAAAATAGTATGTACAATTAAAATTTTTACAGTCGTAATAAATTAATAATGGGAATTGTACATTTTTCAGCATTAAAAAAGATAAAAATCAAAAAAGAAAAATTTCACAACAGGGACTCGAACCCTGGACATCGGGCTTACTAGCCCAATGCCTTACCACTTCAGCTACGCCCAACTTGTCATACCGTTGTGACTTTCACGAGTCTTAACGCACATGCTGAAATCGGCCAAAATTCCAAAAATTTGAAACTGCGATATCTCAACAACCAAGGTCTATTCACACAAACGGCTAGTTACACGTTAAATCGGAACACATCAGCTATCACCATGTGAAATTTGAACAAAATCCGAGGGTACTAGCCTCCCTACTCTCCTTGTTAGTGAGATAGTGACTTAACCCCTTCAATGATGACAAAAATTCATTCAGGGTGGGTTTTTTCGAAAAAATAATAATAGATTTATTCTCATTTTCATGTGTATTTCTTTTATTTACAGTTATAATAAAAAATACAATAAAATTTTTAAAATGTTTTGTTTGTTTATGAATTTAAAAATCCCATTAAAAATGCGAGTACACATTTTTTATTAGTAATAATAATTAATTAATGAACTATTTTGAAAGAACTACTACTACTACTGGCCTCAAAATCAGTGTCTGATATGTTAAAATCACTTTCCGATTCATTGTCGATCTCTAAAAATGCACGAATTGCTTCCGTGCACAATCTTTTAGCCTTTCTTTCTGCCATTTTGCATTAGACTATGTTGGGGTTAGAGCGCTACAATATAAAAAATTCAAAAGCTTCACAAATACACCACAAAACACACAGATAATGACTCAATAAAGTGCTGCCATCTTCCGCCAAATGCAAGAAGTACGTATAACTGAATAGAAAGAGCCCAGAAATATTTCGGGATATACAGGCAGTCCCCTACTTTCGTACATAATGTGTTCCTGAAAACGTGTACAAAAGTCGAACAATAGACTTACATGTTATAATGGGGATTCTGTTCCCAGAGAGCCAAAAAATATTATAAAATCTCTAATTATTGTATAAATGTTTAGTTTTTTGAGCAGGGGTATTTTAGGCACAATCGTCGACGATATATTTCCAGCATTTCGTACATGTTCTTTAATTTTGTTCTTTTCCTTCACAGTTGAACACACAATCGACCGGCTAAAGTCCAATGAGTGACCGATTGAGGCTAAAGATTCGCAGCTTCATTCATAAAGTCATATCTTCAGTCATTTGGAGCAAGTTTTAATCTTATTTTCGATCTTTAAGCCTTTATTTAAGTGCATATGCACGGAAATTACTGAGGACAACAATACCAGTAACCATGGAATCTTATTATTGAAATGTTAAAAAAATTACCAAAATTCGAATATAAATTCAAAATATGAGCGAATTCGAATGAGATCGAGCAATCTATGGTAAGAATAAGAATCCTCTGTCATCTTGGTGTGTTTTAGCACAAATTTCGCATCGATAACTTAATTTTATGATATTTTAAAGAGTAAAAGAATGAAAGCCTTAAACCAAAAAGGTGATTTTTACGTGTTACCTTATGGGAAACAACATTCATTCTCTGGAGACAAATCCATGACCTATTTCGAAATATTTTTAGTCATAACGTAAAGATTCATTAACACTGAAATCCTGAGAAATTTCAGGCTTTTTATTCCTAATCGAGTTATTCACAAAATTAAGAGCATTACACATGACCATGATGATGACCATTACTATTTTATAATATCGAGAGAGAGGGCAAAATGCAATTAAATATTTAAATAATTGCACAAATAAACACTGCTTCCGAAACTGTTGGCTGGCAGGCCGCACCACCATGAGGTAACTCGAAATGTTCGTTCGTCATTTCGCTGACGTACAAAAGTCCGAATTCGGCATACGAAAGGCAGTTCAGAGATGTCAAAGTATAATGTACAAAAGTGCATGTTGTACGAATGTCTAACGTATGAAAGTCGAGGACCGTCTGTAATGCTTTGAGCACAACGCTGAGCATGGAACTGTTCCGAGATATGACTTGGGCTAGTGTGTGATTCACGGAACTTTTCCGGGCACCCCACTGAAGGGGTTAAGCATCAAATTCCGGTAAATGTTCTGATTAAGATGGTCTTTTAAATGTAATTCCACATTAAATAATAAGATATTTAAACACGTCTCATCTTGATGCCCAGGAATACCAACATCTTAAGTTTCTTATTATTTATTATCACAGAATTACATTTAAAATATGCTCTAAATCAGCAATTTTACCCGAATTTGATGTTTGGCTCACTATATCACTAAGTTAACAACATAAAGTAGTTTAAATTTGATTGTAAAAACGTGGTCAGCTAGTGCCCCCCCCTGCTGCGAGGGGACAGGTACCTGAGCTTGGAATTGGGCCCATACCTCAATTTTCTAGTTACTAATCAGAGTTAATGACAGTCATGAGGTCTCTGGTATGGTCAGTTTCAGAGATGGTCCCAATTATGTACCAAGAGCATATGCCCAATAAATAAATTCCCGAATCCCTATTGCCCTAATTGTGAATGCCCGAAAAATAAATGCCCGAAATCCCAGTTGTTTAACACATTGAAGCCGAGCACCATCAATAGATGACACTCGGACTTTGCCGAGAAACGAGTGCTATCAATAGATGACGGGCAACTACGCAGTTCTGCTTCGGCTTTCAAACTCTCGTTCCCTCCCATTTCTGCAGGTATAACTCTCGAACCTTCACAGCGGTCACATTTGAGGTCTGCCTTTCATGTGCTATGGGTCGGGTCTCGGTCCGAGTTTTTATTTTTTTGTAACAGCGGCATTTTTTAATAGGCATTTCTGTCGAGGTGTTTTATTTCTCCGTATTTTCCTAACTTTTACTATGTTGTTTTAATATTCCCTTTTTTCTTGATAAAAGCTGGTAATATTTTCTTTAATTTTTTATTTCAGTGATGTTAATAAATTATCCTGTACAAAAAATTCAGTTATAATAAAATGACCTTGTACGAATACAGATTGTCCATCATAGACGCCCTTGCAAAGGAAACTACCGTATCTGCCTGAATACAAGCCGATGTTTTTTGTCAACATCTATCGTGAAAAAATCACCCCTCGGCTTAAATGCGAGTCCGAGGAAAATTTGGGTTATGGTTAAATCTCGAAGTCTCTCATTGCCTTCGCGTTCAAATAATAGTACTATATTTTTTGTAAAGTAAATATTTGACCTACAATGAATATATCTAAAAATATCTTGGTGAGATCGCTTGCGATAATTGACGATTACGCAAAATACGTTGACGGCTTTGAATGCTCAACTGTTTGAATTTCGGTAAAACTTTACATGGAACGTATATAATTATAAAAATGCAATTTCTTAAGGCAATGTAAATGATAATTTCATTGGAAATAGACTTGGATGAAAAAATATCTTGGCGAGGTCGCTTGCGTACATAGACAATTACGCAAAATGCGTTGACGGCTTTGAATGCTCAACTGCTTGAATTTCGGTAAAACTTTACATGGAACATGTATAATTATAAAAACGCAGTTTCTTAAGGCAATGTAAATGCTAATTTCATTGGAAATAGACTTGGATGAAAAAATATCTTGGCGAGATCGCTTGCATAAATTGATGATTACGCAAAATGCCTTGACGGCTTTGAATGCTCAACTGTTTGAATTTCAGTAAAACAATACATGGAACGTGTATAATTATAAAAATGCAGTTTCTTAAGGCAATGTAAATGCTAATTTCATTGGAAATAGACTTGGATGAAAAATTATCTTGGCGAGATCGCTGTTACTATATTTGACCTTTTGTGAAAATGAAGATGAATGAAATTATTGTCACTGAATGTGGAACATTATTCAGCAACGCAAAATTATTAATTGGAGTAATATTTCAAAATGTCAACAACTAAACCATTTCCCACACATTTCTTCGATCTCGAATAATGTATTCTAAGATGTGCATGAATACCCGGCACACTTCAGCATAAAATCTACGAAATTTACGTTTTTGCCAAAAAATTATGGAAATTTTGGGGGGTCGGTTTAAATCCGGGGTCGGCTTCTATTCGGGCAGATACGGTACTCAGCAGAATTAGTCCGTATTTTGGAGACCCTCTATAATATCAATAGATTCAGATTTTCCAAAATACCGTGAAAAAAGAAATGATAGGAGGGTCCAAAAGAGGTGTAGACAATGTTCAAAAAACAAAAGAAAAAGTGCAAATTTCGACAAAAAAAGGTTACTTTCAACAAAAAAATATAATTTGCATTCAAATAGGATATGTAGACTATTAAGAAGGAATATCACAGAAAAGAAAATCCTCGGATTTCAGAAATTCTCGGAAAATACTATTTGGGCTGAAAGTGTTAAACAACTTAAAGATTTATTTCTATTTAATTGAAAATATGAGACAATAAATCAAAAAATTATGAAATTAACTGCTGATAGACAAAATTGAGACATTGATCTAGGTCAGTGGTTCTCAGGCAGAGCTGCCATGCGACTCCCTCCATGTGGATGTTTGGTCGTCATGACCCCCTGTGATTTTTTGAGAAGTAATAAAAATGTAAAAAACTTTTATCATGTATACTTTTTTATAAAGCACACTGAAAAGTATACAATACATTTTTGGTTCTAGAAAAATCTGGTTCTTAGGAAAATTTTCATTATATATGACCATGTATATTTTTAAAAAAGACGTGTGGCATATGTTGATTAAATTATTCACTACATTATAAATAGTCCGGGATATTCTTGTTGTTGCGCACAGATGACTACAGAAGAATTGGTTTACTATGGTAGTTCAGTGATGGAATATCTGCTCGGCAAGTGGAAGGTTTGATTCCTGGTCATAGCAGATTTTTTCACTTGTTTCCACATTTCCCAAAAAGAAATTAGTTCATCAAAAATTCAGATATCGCCATCAATTGCAATAAAGATGTGAAATGTGAGGACTAAGAATATGAGCGAAGCTAGTATAAGTTTCTGTATTAATTAAAATTTTATTATTAAAATATATTTCTTATATTAAATACAAATATATATAAATTAACAATTGTTTTATTTTAAAGATTCCAACTCTCAATCAAACATAAAAATTAGACTTATAACCTATAAATTACAAATGAAGGATTGATAGAATGAGGAAAAAATCTGATGTGGCCAACACATGACTTCCTCCATATTTGGGGTATAGATATTTAAATTATTATGAATAGCATTATGAGGCAAAATTATTATTTCGTATCGTAAAAGAATACAGTCATCCTTCTTGCCGTAAATTATATTTTGAATATGTTTACAGAATTCACCGCTACATGGTGGTGGCGCTGTATACTGGAAATTAAGAAAAAGCAAAATATCTCCGAAATGGATGGTTCTACGAAAATTTGGTTCAAACAAAACTTGGAAGAAATATTATTCTCTACAACTTTAGTCCTCACAAAGATGACCAATTACGACGTCTTTAAGGAGATATTTGACGGAAACCAAAAAATCCGATTATTTATAAATAATTCCTAAACAATAACTGCTATAGAAAATTGTTTCAAATGAAAGTTGTAGGAAATTACATTCTCTATAACCTTTGTATAGAATTGTATATACAATAATGATATTTTAACGGAGAAATATCGCAAAAGCCGAATCGGGTTTCGAATAAAGCTCGACTTCTGGTTAACCAGTATTGTCGAAAAACTAATCAGTTCTTTGTGCTCATGTAAAAATCAGTTGGCATAACGAAGAATGCTTGCGACCCCCAATGTGGTTTGCAACCCTACGTTTGAGAACCACTGATCTAGATGATTTTGTACAGGCAATAGGTTACAATCTTACATTACATGATTGATTGATGGCATTCAATATTATACCTTTCTTAAAATGATGTAAATAAATGATTATGCTGTTTAAAAGATTGCATTAATTTCAAGGAAACTGGCTTTTAGGCCATCTTCCAAATAGGGCAACTGTGATTTTGGGCATTTATTTTTCAGGCATCAGTGATTAGGGAAAGTGGGTATTAGGGCAACTGAGTAGTCGGGCAAGTGGGATTCGGGCATTACAACATCTGAGGCTTAACCAAAAAACCTAACTTCATATTTTTGATTTGCCTGTAAAAATAGACGTCGCAGGGTTGGAAGAAAGGCGTACAATTATCTTTACCTGGCAAGTTGGGACATTGTCGTCATCGATGAATTTTGCATCGAAGACGGAATAATCAGTTTGCCATGCCCAAGAATCAAGGATCAAAAGAAAATTTTCCTTTTTGACAAAAGGCTTTAAAACATTGTCGAGGAAGAGGTCATTGTCAAGAAAGAGGTCATTGTCAAGAAAGAGGTCTCATTGTCACTAGCAGACTTTCCTTGCATTCTAAACTGAGGTTCTAGATCAGTTTAACTGCATCTCTGCAGAAAGCAGGACGCACACGCTGAGAGAAATTTTTCCTGTAGTTTTGGAAGTCGATCCAAGTACTTCGAAAATTGAAGATCCAGTAAAGATAATTCCACTGGGTTGTATGCCTTTCTGCCAACCGCACGACGTCTATTTTTACAGGCAAATCAAAAATTTCATAAAGCGCCTGCAAAACAGTACGTATTTATTGCGAGAGAATAGTCAGATTAATACAAGAGACGACGCATTGAAAATTCACTCCATCATTCATCACCAGTTGTGTGCACCCATTTTCGAAGACATCATTAAATATGAGTGGTTTGCGTCAAAATTAACGACGACAAGGAGTGTTTTTATGAACGTAAATGAAGTTTGTTTCCATGATAGCCTGCGTAAGAGGAAATGTGAATGCGAAAATGTTGCGTTTGTTGTGTGTTCCTGGTACCAGAAGCATTTGTGCTTTGTTTGTTTTTATGACAATTTTCATCCCCCACTTTGCCGGCACGCATGACAGATTTTTTCAAAAGAAGAATCTGAATAAGTAATTTATAAGGTATTGATGTATAACACAAAATAATGATGCAAATTATTTAGTAGCAATAAAAAGTGTAAGAATTTATTTAAAAAGATTGCTGAATCGCAACTATAAGATAAAAAATATATTCTTATAATCGAGAAAAATAGTACAATTAAAATTTTTACAGTTGTAATAAATTAATAATGGGAATTGTACATTTTTCCAGCATTAAAAAAGATAAAAATCAAAAAAGAAAAATTCGACAACCGGGACTCGAACCCCAGACCCCTGACTTCCTAGCCCAACGCCTTACCAACACAGCTACGGCGTACTCGTCATAGCAACGACTTTTACGAGTCTTAACGCGCATGTGGAAATCGGCCGAAATTAAAACTGCGATATCTCGACAACCAAGGCCTATTCACACAAACGGCAAGTTACACGTTAAATCGGAATACATCAGCTATCACCATGTGAAATTTGAACAAAATCCGAGGGTATTAGCCTCCCTACTCTCCTTGTTAGATGAAGAGTTTTACACTTCAAAAAATATGAATATCAAATATAAGCATTATTTTCTAATTGTTCTTGTAACAGAAAATCAAAATTTTAAATTATTAACATAGCTTGTACTCATAATACAGAAAAGAATAGTGTGTTCTGATTTTAAAAAGAAACATCAGATTATGAGCAAAACAATCTTTGTGCTAAAGCAGCTGCATTTCTTGAGATCACTAAACACATCCATACATTTCAGTTTACTTTATGTTTCAATAATTAGAGATGAGTCATACATTAGTTTTAAAGGTCTAAATTCCAATAAACCAGATTTTAGAGAAATATAACATTGTTTTTTCCAGCATACATTTACAAAAATAAAAATTGTACATACTCCCAGTAACAGATGCATTTTTTCTTAGAGTGCGTGTTTCACTAAGGTTAATCTGTTGTTCTGTTGTACTAGCAGGAACCAACAGAGCTCCAGACAGCTCACTCAGACCAGAAAACGGTTGTATTGATCTGGCACCAGGTGTGGCTAAAAAATTATAAAATGAAAATTAAACAAAGAAAGAAACTGACCAAGTATTTCTCTATTACCTATAAGAATGTTGCCTTCTTTATTATAATCTGTATTAAGTGAGTCACCAATGATGATAGCTGCTTTGTACCTCAAATGCACATCTGATTTTTTTCAACCTTATTATGGAAATCAGAGTGACATAGTAAACTTGATTTTAGTCATAAGATGAGCTCAGTGATTCTCTATTTAATGAAAGAAATAGTCAAACAATTTAAATTTTCCAAATAAATGGAGAAAATGAGCAATTGTAGGAAATAAAATATACAAGAAAATGAAAATTAATTTTTGTGATTCACAATCAAAATAGTAAAAAGAGGGTAAGATTTTTAACATGAATACAAAAGATTCTGGATCAGAGAATATTTTAACATATGAACACCGTTAAATTCTTTCAGCCTTACAGCAGTTTTAATATTATTATCAAGGGAATTTTCATAATATAATACCCAACTTTTCATTAGGAACAAGTTATGTTTTATCACGTTGCATGCACCAAGTCAATTTGTATGAACTTTTATGGGTTATTACAGTAACCTCTAATGGTAATATAGAATGTACTCTTTTATCAACTCACATCGAGCTTTCTTTACTGAAACTTGCAGGGATTTTCTCTAGTACTACGGGTTGCTTATGCCAGTATCATAACTAAGGTGAGGCAAGTGAGGCATCTACCCTGGGTGCAACTAAGTAAGGGGTGCAGAAAATCCAAATAGTAAGTAAATACACTAGAGACAATATTTTTAAAAGGAGATGGAACATATTTAGTAGTTTATCTCAGGTGTTAAAATAGTGCTGGCTTATATTCAGTATGATTTTCATCACTCCTCAGACCACTCACTTTTGGTGCAAGACATGCAGGGACATTTAATGTACAAGGATTTTATCAGTATTCACATGAACATGCACCTTATGTACTCTCAATAGTGGCCAACAATTCTATTATGCTAATCACTCAACAGGAGGAAATTTTACTTTATATATCATAGTGATAATTAAATACAGAGAAAAATGAGTTTAAGATTAGAAAAATCACGTTTGAAAGAGTAGGTTTCAAGAAGTTTTTCTATATGTAGAAACATCCATAAAAACACAAGTACAGTAAATCCTCTCTATTAGTCATGGATGTGTTCTGTGAACAACAGGACCGACTAACCCAATTATTTACATTTACATGGAAGGTATGTTCTGACACTGAGAATGTTTCTACAATTAACTATTTTACATAGTTTTACTCATTTTTACAATAACATCTTATAAAAAAATATTAATGCATTCCCCAACAACATCCTATATGAAAGAGGAAGAGAAACAACTCGATTCTTAATTTCTAAAGTTAAGGATGCAAGGTTGATTGGGTGAATAGGGACATTGCAGAGGAGTATTAGTGCTTCCTTTGGAAGGCTGGGACTCTCACAATACCACTAAACAAATGGGCTAAATTCATAACCAAACGAATCTCTAAAAATGCCCTGATTAATGCATGCCTTATGGCCTGAACATCACATTAAAGACAGGCTTGCCTTGTTGTAGCCCTTTAATGCTTATAGACTGCCTGAATACTAAACCAGCAAGGGTTTTAATTTCCAATCCCATTTAGTTTGCATCATGTAAGAGAGTAATGTTATTTCACAATGAATCAGTTTGCCTTTTTTGAGTTAATATTTTTTTAAATTGCACAGGTAACTTAATTTCAAATGATGAATTAACAAAATGACAAACAATGAGGTGACCAATAGAGAGAACTTACTGTACACAGCAACACATTCGTATACCATCATGATTTAATTGTTTTTCTATCTTTTATAGTTTTTCTATCTTTTTCCATATTGTCCATGCATTTTCATGGTACTTTGGCTAGGATAAATGAGATTCAACTGTGACTTTTTGTATGTGAATGAAATTGCTTTGAATTTCAATGTAAACCGAAGAGAGGTGACTTAGATGAAATTTATTGAAAAGAGATTTAATTCTACAATTAAAATTTTTCCATTATAGACAAATTATAGTTCTTTAATAAATGTCATCTAAAAATAGGGCACATCATAAAATAGTACTCACTTGCAGTAGCAAGGCAGACCACAACAAAGTTCCAAAAGATGAAGAATGATAACAGAATTATAAAGGTAAAAAATGGCTGTAAAAATAAACCAGGCAAAGATGAGAGGCAATTTGAGGCTTCTCGAAATATTTCAACCATATTGGCCAAACGCTGTCTCATAAAAACCACCAAGAACAGCAGCACCACCTGGGGACCATAACAACCAAGAAAGATTAATTTGCTTTTTTCAAAATATGCATAACATCAATTCAGGCATGTAAAACATAGTCCCAATAGAGAATTTCTTTTAATTTAACTTTGTTGCAACAGAAGTGGCCATTCATGGATGAAACGTTTTTCAAATCTAATCTGAAATAACAATCATGAAATCATTTTCTATATCATTTCTGACTATTACAACAACTGAATAAAGATACAATTGCCATATTTATTCACACAAGCTGAGCTTTTTTTAGAAATTTTGTTTAAAAAGATTGGAAAATTCTAAAATGATATAGTCATTAAAGTTCCCTAGGACATTGCTAAACGGCTCTTGTGATTCAATATACCATATGAACATAAAAACATTACGCGATCATTGTTACAAATGAAAAAGGAAAAGAAGTTTATTTTCATTGTTTATGATAATGTTACAAAACATTTCAGTTTTTGCCAGTGATTGCTGCAGGAGAGTGGAGAGGCAAGACATCCAACCACAGTACATAAGTGGGACCAGAGGGAGTAGTTGGAGAAGTGAGGGATGGTTTTTTGAAAATATAGAGTGATGACTTTTTTATAAAGGTACACCAATTGATTGATTGTTACATCGTATAAAATTTGTCTGAGAAAATTTGAGTAATTCATTTTTGTGTTGCACGTCATTCGTTATTTTGATTATTGCCATGTTGTTTGCATGTGATTTTATCATTCTCAAAATATATTTTGCATCACCTATAATTAATATCCTGACATTGTGTGCAGAGAAGTGCAATAAACATCTTTAGGTGTGGCTTATAGTCAGATATATTTTTCCTAATTACAGTCTTGAAAAACAAGTGTGTGGCTTATATGCAAATACACACTGTACTGTACATACTGAAGATTGTCTTTATAAATAATCATACTTATTAAGAATAAAGTTTTAAAGAATTCCCTACCCAAGGAATTTTCTAGAACAAAAGTAAAATATAAACCAAGCCAACATCAAAACTTATGATACAGAACTTCAAAATAAAACTTTTGTATATACATAATATGAAATTTATGAAATTATCTTACCGTGAAAATTGTAGCTGAAATGGAATATATTAAGAATGCTCGTTCATTCTTTGCAGATTCCTCAAGAAGCTGCGACTGAGGTGTATCATCTAACTCAGTTTTTATGCTCAAATATGTCCACCACAGAATGCTGGTACTCACTAGAGAATGGAGTGTTATAGTCGATTAATAAATTAAATTTCAAGATTTTGAGGAGTCATAGGGTGGAATTATTTTGTTAACCTTCCGTTAGGCAAGCGGTGTCTGAGAGACACACACAAATATAATTTTCTATACATTTTGTTTTCTTGCAACTGCCTTCGGTTACAATTCTAAGTACAGCCACTCCGCAACTTATGTAAGGGTTCCGTTCCGCAAAACTTTACGTAACCCGAGTTTTACATAAGTCGGAATTCGCCGAACTACCCATGCAATACAATATGTGCAGTGAGTAAGTCAACCAGAAAAAAAACATTCCATGCATATAAATTAAAGAAATTATTTATTCATGTGCTATTTCTCATACAGAAAACAGGAAATACAAAAAATTCCAGCCTCGAAAGTAACAATAATAATAAAGTAATAAAAATTAATAAAAAAGCGGCAATATTCCTGATAATCGGAGGTAGCTGGAATGGTGGACATTAGATGGCATGCTGAACAACAGTAGCGATAAAGTTGGCAGTGTGGAACAACGGTAGCGGTAATGTTGGCGGTGCTGAACATCAGTAGCGGTAAAGTAAGAAGTGCAGTCCTAATGTCTAATAATATCGATAATACCTGCAATTAAACCAAAAATTCCACTTAAGTGGCATTTAGTCTTAGTGTCGCATGCTATTGAATTTGATTAGAACTTTATGTAATATAAAGATATCCGAAATTAAACAAAGAATGCCACTTACGTTGACCCTAGTGTTGTTTTGGTTCTCTGAAGGCAGGATTTCCATGTGAAATGACAAAGGACTTAATCGCTAGCTGAGGAAGAAGGAGAGGGGACAGGCATTATGTCATCTGGGTCGACATCGCCAGCTGACAAATTCACAGCTGAGGAGGTGGAAGACTGTGGAGATGTGGAAGGGACAGGCCATTCAACCTTCCGAATAAACATATCGAGGGATGACTGAATAGTGGCCTTTTTCTTCTCTTCATAGATTTCTCTATAACAGGCCAGCATATCATCCACCCCTCTATTGACTTTCAAGAATCGTGTGACATCGGGGTCCATCTTTCTCAAACCTTGCCATTGCCGATGCAATCTCACGGAATGCAATTGCCATCTCCTTGGTGATGAAGCGTCGTGGCTCTTCATCTGGTTCGTCTTGAGCCTTGGCTACTATCTCTGCTACTATCGCTGCTTCCAGCTCCATAAGATCTTCATTCGATAATTCAGCTTCATGAGATTCTATTAGCTCTTCCACATCGTTGGCATCAACCTCCAACTGAAGCAGCTCTGCAAGCTTCACAATCTTATCTGCCACCTCTTCATATGTTTCGTCTTTCTCAAAACCTTTGAAGCCATGTACGAACTGTGGGCATATTTTTTTCAATACCACATTCAAACAGCTTTGAATAATATCTGCCCAAGCCTTAGCAATGTTTAGGATGCCTTGGTAAATATTGTAAGATTTCCAAAAATCTCATAAAGTCATATCAGTCTCTCGATCTGTCGCAGCTAATGCCTGAGCAAATGTTGTGATTAAATAGTACGCTTTGAAATTACCCCCTGATCCATAGGTTGGATGAGTGAATTCATGTTTGGCGGTAGAAACACAACTTTTACATTTAGATTAAAATCATCGATATGTGCAGGATGTCCAGGACCATTATCTAATAAAAGCAATATCTTGAATGGAATGCCATTGTCTCTACAATATTTTTCCAACTCAGGAATGAAACAACTGATGAACCAGTCTTCGAAAATAGATATTGTTACCCACGCCCTCAGATTTGAGCGGAAATGCACCGGAAGGGTAGCCTTACTGATGCCCTTAAATGCACGAGGATTTGCCGAATGATACACAAGTAGTGGTTTCAGCCTATAATCTCCTGCTGCATTAGCTCTAAGCAAAAGCGTTAGCCTATCTTTCGCAGCCTTGAAACCTGGCATTGTCTTTTCCTCTTTGGAAATATATGTATGGTTCGGCATTTTCTTCCAAAATAATGCAGTCTCATCGACATTCAAAATCTGCTATGCCGTATAACCACCTTCATCAATAATCTTTTCCAACACATCGGGAAATTTTTCTGTTGCTTCTGAATCAGTACTAGCAACTTCACCACTCACTTTCACGTTATGATAACCAGCATCTATTGAATCTATTAAACCACCTATTGCTTGCCAAAAAGTTTGCGTTAGGATCACCGTGCTTTCCCTTAACGTCTTCATAAAGATTTCTAGCCTTTGCTTGTATCGTCATTAGACTTACACCGGCTCCACACATGCGTTCACGAATATTCGCAGATATTCTCGAATATTTGTGGTCGCATGTTTGTCCACGATTGTTTGTCGAACACAGCCTCCACATATTCATCCTTTGATACCGATTATTCATTATTTGTGACAAGTTGCAGGAAAGTAACCAGTGTTCGTACAAATATGAGCTCTGACGAAGACACTATTGTTGCGACTGCAGCTTATTTTCTAATGTGTTACTACTTTCTAAAAATGAAAAGAAGAAAAGAAAAGAATGCATCTGCAACTTCGTTTCGGTTTTTATGAAGATCTTGAATTGGGTTCCAGATGCAGGGTTCCATTTCGAAGGCTTCTAAAAACTGGAATACAGCTTCATTTGTCCACTGCATTTATACTTTTCTAACTTCATCAAAATGGTACAACAACTTCTTTTCAAACAAGACACTAGCACAAGATACAAGAAAACAGCACTTAACAAAGTTTACACGCCAAAGAAGGTTACATCAGGTTATTTCACACAGAAATTAATACAATGTTCGTAAACGAAGTGTGGAGGGGCAACGAGTGTAAGTCACAGCGAATGTTCGTGGACTTTGACGTGTGCTCATTTACCGACTCGAGACGGAAACATGTTCGCTATTCGGCACAAACACCGAATATTCGTACACGAACACAAACACTCTATCCACACTTGCGTACATTCCCGCGAACATCAAATATTCGTGTACGAACAACACATGTGTGGAGCCGGTGTTAGGAGCGCACGCTTTTGAATTTGATTTTCCATCCATATTATCAATAACTTTTCCATCTCATAGATAGCACCAGAATGCTGTTTTGTTATCACTGTTGATTTTAAAGGTGCAGAACCTTTTACATGTTCTTTTATACGTGCACTGTCCTTCAAAATCGTATTCACTGTTGAAGCAGCGAGACCTAGTTCACGTGTGATGGAAGACAAGCTTTGTCCTGCTTCATACTTCTTTATCATTTTCATTTTCTTCTCTAAATCAATTTTGTTATGCTTGCTAGTAGTCCCTCCGGTTTTACATTCTCTTGGTCGCTTTCCAGTCATGATTGTAATGAAAATACGAGGTAAAAAAATCACTCAAAATAGCGAGATGAGGCCACGGGTATCAGAACAGAAACAATGGCAATAGGTGACTGATCGTAATGCAAGCGCCTTGTGGGAGATGCCATAAATCTGGAATATATACATTGTTGCATTTATTATCTATGGGGGATACTATAGCCACCTGGCAGTCTCTCATCTCTCGTCTCCGTCGGACGCCCAGTACCTCCGCCGTCGCACGCAATACATATTAAAAATTTCTTTTTAGTTTATCGAAAAGTTTACATAAGTCGGGGCTTACGTAAGCCGGGGAGTGGCTGTACCTTCTCCCTCCATGAGACTCTAATGAATGATGCTTGATTGGACTCCTTAGTGTGTTTGCAGTTCTCATCAGAGGTGGTTGTTGTTGTGAGTGAGCCTGTGAGACACTGCACGACTAGTCATGTAACTCTTCGGTAAGTAAACAAAATTATACAATGTAATTTTTACATAAAAAACATGATTTTAATAGGTTTTTTAGACATTTAGACAGGCTTTTTTACTTTTTAAATCAGCATACACTGCAATTTTTGCAGAAATGGCACAAAAATTACCTAATTCCGAAGAGATAATGGAAATACTATTAGATCCTTCTCTGGAAGATATATTGGAGTCGGACTGTGAAAGTGAGAGTGACAACGGCGATGAAAATGTTTTGGAAGAAAGAGAGGGAACAAGAAGCTTCGAGTGGTTCTGAGAGCGAAGAAGAGGATTAAACTGAGGTTTATTTAAGAAAAGATAATATTACCAAGTGGAATAAAAATGTAGTGATTGTTATAATGAGGGTAACAACTCTTTAAGTGATTCAGAATGAAGAAACATCCAGACTGAAACACAAATATTATTGATTTTTATATGATTTTCTTAAATTTTGTATTAAAAGTGAAACCATTTGCATTTATTTACATTTTTACATACTTTATCAAAAAATAAAAACAAATGTCTAAATAACATTAAACTTTGTTTTTTTTTTGCTGAACATCTTGAAGTGGATATGAATATCGAATGTAAATAAAAATAAAAACATTTATTGAAAAAACAAATTGTGTCATAATATATAAATGTGTCTCTCAGACTCCGTGTGACTAACAATGTTATATTTGTATGCGCGCCTGACGGAAGGTTAAATTACTTAAATTTTCGCTCATATTCACATGCCACTTCAATGAAACACATCTTATAATACAAAAACGTTGTTCTGTAAGGAACGGAAGATGGCCGACAGCGAAATGTAGTCCTCATTCTGCCCGGTAGGTCGCTGCCACATGTACATCAACAACTCACCTTACTTTCGGCAAAACTGATTGGAATATATAATAAACACGTTTATTTATGTAACGGTTTCTACGATAAACAATTAGTTTATTTTTTTGTCAATAAGGATCTCCAATACAATGATCCATTCAATCGTCAAGAGAACAGTTTACAATGTTGAAATAAATTGGTGATTTGTTTTTGTTCAGATAGTATTCAAAGAAATTATTCCGCTGACTGATTAATTAGTTAGTTTTTAATTTAAATCTTTTAAAGAGTTTTACATAATTATTACTGCATTCACCTGAATATTGCAAACAAATTTTTTCCAAATTTCTTCTTAAAATGTGTGACGTAAGGATTTCGAACCAAAAGTTATTTTTGATTTAAAGAAGAAAACTACCATTGCATGGAAAAATTGGCAGAATCTAAGGAAATAATAATATTGAAGGGAAATTTGAGTGAAAAAGGTACTTTTAAGAACAAATTCAGTTATAATTGATTTCTTTTACATGGAAACTTTAGTTATACTTCTTCTATTTGGCTTTTTCAATGAATGCGCATATGTGGTATTCAGTAAAAACAATAATAAAACAAAAAGTTTAATTTAATAAGCCGATACTGGCTTTATATCATATATAATACTTAATCAGTCTGTAAGACATTTTGCTGAGCAAATATTAATTTTTTATTTTAGAAAATTTTCTTTAAATGTAAATAAGTACGACAAGAACTCACCAATAGCTGATATGCTGGCAAGAACCATGAAGATAATGGAGATAATTGCAGCAACAAAATGAATTACCAGGATCATCACAAACGATAACACTGGAAAAAAAATATTCACTCAATATATTCCTAGAAATGTAAATGTAGATGCATTGCATATACATTTACTCTATAAATAAGTTGACAAAAAAACCAAAGGAGCATAGCTTAGTAGTAAAACAAACAATTACCATGAAGGGTATCTTGATATTAATTCAGGATAAATGGCAAAGCTAATTGGTTTATAATTTTAAAACACTATCTTTTTAGTGGCCATAAAATCAGATTCAAATATATCCTTGTAAAAAATTAATAGTGAAATAAGTATTTTAAAATAAACCTTCCCTAAAAGATGTACTAAATAACATCATTGATTACCACACAATTTCAGATAGTTTCCAAAATACTGACAAAAAATGCCATAAAAACTGGAGATCTTACAAAAATTTAGGGAAGAGCAATAAGTTCAACAATAAAACTTATAAAATTTACCTTCCATAACCTTGATCTAGATAATGATGACAAAGCATGGGAAGAGTTATAACATTACAAGGAATCTCTCACTTTAAAGATAATTTTCATGAAATATTTCTTTGAATAAACAACTGCCAACTATTTAAGGATATCATGGAGCCAAAAATCAAAGCTATCATTATATAGATATGAATGAAAGCTACAAATTAAATGTTGTCATTTGATTAATATATTTTGATTAAGTCTCTTCAAGTTAATTTAGAATATTATCTTAAGCATTACTTTAATTCCTGACAATGATTTATAAAATAAAATTTCCTTCCATTCAAAAAGAGTCCATTCTCTTTTTCCATTTAAATTAAAACAAAGATTTCTTATAACTTAGTTATCCATATAATATTGAAATTTCTTTCAATTTTATTGTAACAGGAATATTAAACTTGTTCTCTGTATTGTATTCAAAGAATGTGCACATACCAAATGCAAGAATGGTGAGGTACAAAAATTCTCTCCAAGTAGCATAAAGGTCACTCAACACTTGCTCCATTACCTCTTGGCTATTAAGATATGCAATAAGGTTTCCCACGACATCTGTTGCAACTTCACGAGCAGCTTTTGGTACACAGCGGTTCAACAACGGAAAGCTGTACAGCATAAAATGTTGAAATTTCATTTGGAATTACTAAAACTCATTAAATAGAGTAATTTGAAATTAACAAATGATTATAATTAAGCCTTAGAAAATTTGTCCCAGTTCTAGGAGCCAGCCAAGGCTGCTACCAAAAACTTTAGGGATATTAGTCTGTAGTGACATGACAATCTGACAGCAATGCAGTTGTTTGAAATCTTACACACAAACAAATGTATACAAAGAGAGATTGGAATACAAAAAAGAAAAGATAGGCACCAAAATTAAACCTATTGATGCCAAGTAAACCTGACATTTTTCAATCTCTTATCAAAAGATGACTTAAAACATTCGTTCATGCAAGTATCAACAAATAAATTAGGTAACTTATTAAAATACAAGTTAAATTAAGAAAGCCGTTAAATTTGAATGGGAACATGATAATAATTTGAAATTCTTTTCAACCCAAATAAAAATAAAATACAGTAAACTTCCTGTTATCTGGCACTCATGCAACCGGAATTTGCAAGCAACTGGCATCTCCTGCCTCTCGATTTTTTATTACATATAGTTCAAAATGTTACCGATAAAATTGGCATTTTTGGCAAATTTTTTATTATATCTAATTTGGAATGTTACCACAAAAATTTGTGTTTACAACAGTCGCAATACACAATTGTGGATGTTTTTTGAACTCGGTGTTTGTGTCGAATAAAATATTTTCACACCCTTTTTAAATGCCTCCTAAAACTCTAATATGCGCTAAAGGTAATAAAAGGAAATGGATTGTGCTAATCTTAACCCAGAAACTTGATATAATAAAACGTTCAGAGAAAAGTGAGAACCCCAATGTTTTAATGAAAGAGTTCAATGTCGGTTCTTCCACTATTTATGACATTAAGTCATAGAAATTCATTACGTCTTCTGAGACACCTAGAAGAGTTGAATCTTGGCGCACTCTTCATAAGATGAAACTTCAGCAATTGGATATAGGTATTTATTAATGGTTTTCTATAAAGCGTTGCGAAAGACCCCCTATTTTTGGACCAATATTGACTGAAAAGGCCAAAGATTTTTATGAACAAATGGAGATTAGTGAACCATGTGCATTTTCAGATGGATGGCTAACACTTTTTAAGATCAGACGTCTTGATGTTTCCGGTGATAAAAAATCGGCCGACCAAGAAACTCCCGATAAAGTCTGCGACATTTTTGAAACATTAGTTATGGAATATATCCAAAACGTTTAATTGCATTATTTTAATATTTACTAACTGCACTGTATGTAATGGTGTCATGTTTGCGTGTCACTATTCGCTTCTCTTTTGTTTAATATCCATTTGCCTCAAGAAATTCTGCTTATACATTGTGTTGGGTGTGGATAATTTCTCTCTTTTCTCAGACAAGGAAACAATTTTTTTGTCATAAAATCCTAAAGGTTGGACGAAGTTAACCCTTACCTCGCGTTGTTATTAGAACAAAAGAAAAGTTAATAGCGATAGGCATACGAGAAAGTCCATAGGATGTAATGCAGTTATTATTAAAATACTGCAATTGAATGTGTTGAATACTTGTATCTTTGAGTTTCATTATTTCCTCGAATGTCAAGAAATTATTTAAGAACAATTGAGTAGAGTACCTAGTCTACAGGTTAGCAATTCCAAGGTGAATGTACAATTCTGCATCTGTTCCTTATTTTGGTATCCAAATGCTTTATTGAAGTCTATCCAATAAAACTCTCAAGCAACTGGAATATTCACTTAACCGGAAAACCCAATTCCACGGGCATTCTGGATAATTGGGAGTTTACTGTACTACACAAAAAATTTGTTCAGGACTTTCTATAAAGCTATTAATCACACCGGACACAGTATGATTACACAGCACTATAAACATAATTCTATAAAAATACAGCATAATGACATGAGAAAAAGAACTGTAAATCAAAATAAGTTTTGGATGCAAAAACAATTTCTTTAAAATATAAAAGTCCAACTGGCCCTCCTATAACACAAGTTCTTATAATGCGGATTTTCTATAGCACGGTTTGTTTTTTACTACCAAAAATTCCTACAGCATGGGTTTGCATCAACGTGGTTTTGTTGGGACTTGGGATTCCTGAGTGCTGAACGAGGGACAGATGAACTGAAGGGCTCTTGATCTTCTTGTTAGGTTTTCTTCCTTTTATTATTTTTTGTGCATTCATATCTTCATTTCTTTTTAACATTTAATACATATTATGGCTGCCCCCATGAAGAAATCCATGACTGCACTAACTCTAGAATCAAAGCTTGATATTATTCAACAACTTGATAGTGGAGAGACAGTTGAGTCACTTGGACGTTTATATAACCTGAACGAGTCAAGCATATGCACAATAATAAAGAACGCAGAAAAAATTAGAAGCTCTGTGCTCAGTCATGCTTCATAGCTGCAAAGAAAATGGCAAGATCAAGAAACCCATTGTTGGAAAAGATGCTGGCTATCTGGGTGGGAGACCAGAATCAAAAGAAGATGGCGATTAGCTCTAACATCATCCGTGCAAAAGGTCATGAAACTGTACGATCACATACAAAAAGCAGATCCTTCGACTGCCGAGCAATTCTTAGCAAGTAAAGTTTGGTTTGAGAAGTTCAGAAAGCATCAAAATCTCTATAATATCAAACTTAAGGGTGAAGCTGCTAGTGCTGATGACTCTGCCGCTTTAAACTTCCCAGACGAGATTAAGGCTAATGTGAAAGATGAAGGATACAACCCACAGCGAGTTTTTAATGCAGATGAATGTGCACAAGAGAGAGGTTTTGTAATTTTTGTTCTGGATGAGGAAGAATTAAAGGGTATGGAATGCAACTCCCATTTCACTACGTAAAACAGGGTCCACATAACGCAGATTCACATTACACAGTGCTTTTCCAGAATGCATCCCCCTTGTTATAGGAGGGCTAGGTGTATTGAAAATTTAAAAAAATTACTAGTAGCTATACCCGGCGTAGCATACGCCGATTTAGTGGATCTTAAAGGTTATTAATTAAATTTTTTTGAACTTATACTTTTTAATCAAAGATTTCTCTAAAAACACAATTGTCAATTTCTGGGTTCTTTCCTGACATTACAGTAAGTGTATCAAACGATCTGACTCTTTATAGAGCAACATATTTGTCCATGACTAAAAACAGGCTTAGGTAGGTAAAGTCATTTTATTAAATGTTTGGTCTTGTGACTTATTGTCATTGAAAAAGCCATTCGTATGGGAATTGTTTTCGTTTGAAACTGAATGGTAAATTTGTATTTGATGGAATGAGTGAGATTCTTGGAATAAGTACCATGTCTGAGTTTGCTCCACCGATCACTTTTGCTTTGATTATGTGTGTTTGTATTCGAGTAACAGTAAGTCTTGTACCATTACATAGTCCTCTCAATGGCATTAGGTTTTTAAGGAGCATGATAACGGCTTCAGTTCATGAGGCATTCTAGCTGTACCCATGTAATGTTTATGCGGATTTCTTTCAATTAATTTATTAATAATAATGTGAATCAATTAATGGTGCAAATGACATCCCCATAAAAAAATATTCTATTAAAGACGTATTTTACTATTTTCTTGCATTATTGATACATCTCCCCTCTTTGTCTCTCCCCTTTCCCTCCTCCCTCACACTGTCTCCTTTTCCCATTACCCTCTCTATTACTACATTCCTGCATAACCCTTCTTCTCCCCTATTTACCTCCTCCCTCTCTCCCCCCTCCCTCTCTCTCTACCCTGGAAAATGTTACAATTTTCGATTTTTCCTATTGGTTGTGACCCATGACTGATCATCTCCTCAAATTACAAGTTTCTAGAAGTACCTAAACTTCTGTGTCTTAAACCGACACACGTACCTAGTATCTCTTTCGCAGAAACATACCTAAGCCTTTTAATATATAGATGACTGATAGCTTAATCTGAAATTTCTATAATATACAGAACTTCATATCCATTTACCTGGAATATTGATACATAATAAACTCTAACAGATAACTTGCAGGATAATTTAAATTTATCACTCAAGTAGTAATTTTAAGTGATTATACTGGTTTAATATACTATTATTTTTCTAAACTATACTAGAGCTACATTTCTTGTAACAGGAAAGATAAAATTTTTTTTCTGCACGATGCCACTGACTCACGTGTTCTACTTCTACATACAGAACTTAAGAGGAAGACCACAATCTGGATGAGTAAGGATTGTGATTCTTGTCACTGCATACATCCTTATTTATATGAGTATTACAGATTATATAATTCTACGGGGAAGAATTATTTTTTATACTCCAATCATATGAATTTATCTAAATTAGCTATTTTAGCAGTACATGATTTATGTGAAGTTTAAATATATTATTTTATATTTTATGAATGGATAGTTAAACATTGGAGCATCATTAATAGTAATAGGTGCAAAAAGAAGTTATTTCCCAATGTCTCATATTAAACTGAGCTCAATCACACTAAGCAAAAGGAAAGAAGGAGCTTGTGAAAACAAGTGATATTCCCAATTCATGATTTCCCAGGTTCATTGGGTAAAATGATTAAAGAATATAATGTGTTATGAGAATGAGTATGATGAGTTTTCTGATGATCAAAGGATTTAACTAATTTATAGTAATTATTTTTAGTGTAAACTTATTCATTATATATAATCGTCATACACGCAAAGCAAAGTAGCTTTCCATGCAAGGAATCAACATCATATAATACTGTAGTCATCCATAGGTGTAGTAAATATTCTGAATGGCTTAATTCTTAAGTTTTCAACATAGAATTGAATGATAAGATAACCAATTAAAATGTTTTATCAATAGTGAACTTGTTATAGGTTGTTAAACTCTTTTAAACATATTCCGAGTTATTAAACTCAATAAATAATATTCTTGTAACAATTGTTAAGCAAGATAAAATGAGAAAATTAAAATGTATTTAAAACATAATATTTAAGTATTATGTACTAATAAAATCCACACAACTTCATTCAGATATCATACACACACACACACACCATCATTATCTACTATAATAAAAGGCAATGTCTGTGTGTCTGTCAGCAAGATGGCCGCCAGCGAAACACTATGAGAAATTACCACGAACGGCGTACTCTATGTTTATTATGAATTATTATTATTTGGTTCATTCCGAAAGAAACACTCCGACACAATACTTTTAATATACGAGAGGCGGAAGGATAGGTATTATTTTCATTGCAATTAACGTAAATGATTGTTATTCTGAAAGTTAGCAAATATAATTATTATTATTATTTGGTTCATTCCGAAAGAAACACTCCGACACAATACTTTTAATATACGAGAGGCAGAAGGATAGATATTATTTTCATTGCAATTAACATAAATGATTTTTATTCTGAAAGTTAGCAAATATAATCTATTTTTGTATCTGACCTTACACCCATAAGCGTGATTTGAATATTTTCATTACGAGAGAGAGGAGAGGGAATTGAATTACATAGCAACTGAAGTAAACAACATTCGTACGTTATTATTATTTTGAAAGAATGCTAATCAAAATGTATTTTATGCTCATAGTGAAAAAGAGTCATTTATTAAACTGTTTATTTCAATATTTACTTAGGATAATTAGTGACAGTGAAGAAACACTTGAAGAGAAATATTATGTATTGAAAAACTTCGATTATTCATGAAATACATCATATTGAAGTGAGATAAACTACCATATTATATGAACCATTTCTTGAGAATAGATTGACTTCAATGTTTATAAACTTTGTATAAATAGTTTTATTTGTTTAACAAATTTAGAATTTTAACTTAATTATTCCGTTGCTAAAGTGTAATATTAATTATTTTAAATGAAAATATTAATAATCTATCTAGCTATAATTCTTCCATTGATATTTCAACGGGCATTACACTATTATATAATAATTTACAATGTCTGCGTGTGTCTGTCAGCAAAGGCTGAAGCTTAATATCTCACAAATTAATTAACCGAATTTGATATGATTTTCAGGATAACATTATGATATAATAAAATTACATTTTAACATATTAAACTTGAGATCAAAGACCCGGGTTCGATTCCTGGAGACATTTTCTATATCCCATAAGGTAACACGTAAAAAGGGACATTTCAACCAGGGCATCGAACTGTAATTTTTTTTGCTCCAGTTTTCGTTCAGGTTCATTCAAAATACAAAATATCGGTTCGGTTCCGGTTTGGCTCCGGCAATCATCAGTGAACCGGTTCGAACCGGTTTTTTTCGCTCCGACCTTAAAATAATTTTAGAAAACTTTCAAGAACTGATTTATCAATTAAATCAAATACATCTTCACTGTAACAATAGTGTTATTAAAAAACTAATATTAAAACACGAAAATAAATTGTAAAAATGTAAATATTTAGTATGTATTTTACTTAAGATTTATTTATAACTGAATAACTTACAAACATACGTGTCGCAAAAGATTTCAACAGGTTAGGAAAGTGTAAGGTGGATTATAAATAAGCACGTTTCCTGCGATACAGTATTCTAAACCTTATTATGTTATGCATTTTCTAATTTACTCATTTTCTAATTTACTGTGCTTAGTCTTTAGTACTAAATTTCATTAAAATCCACTGAATAGCCACGAAGAAAATAATTACATCCAGGTAGAAGAATGGACAGACCGAAGAAATACGCGCTAAAGCTGGACTGCCTAATAATGAATTATTAATATTTTATTCACAAATCGTGCGGCAAAATAAGAGATCGCGTTGTCTCAATAGTGTCAGCAAGTTCAATAAGACATTACGTCATTTTCATTAAGAATTTGTAGATCATGTGCACTGCTCATATTATAAAAACTGTAAATGCACAGCTTTATTTTTTCATTCAAAGAACACGTAAATGAATTTAAAAATGTATAAAATTTTTATGAGGAAGAAGCCCGTGGAAATTGAGGGTCTGAAAATCCAGAAAGGCTGAGAAATGTTTATTAGCACGATACAAATTTACTATGATGGAATTTTGCAAAAATACAAAGAAAACATTCATTGACACTAACTTAAAAGCAACAGGGTAAATGGGAGATTCTTGAAAATAGTATTTAAAACAGAAATTTGACTCTTTAAAACTTTGTATTGATTTCAATGATGTCATTATCAAATACGCAAGTAGTTGCATCAAAGCCTCAGCAATGAATTACTTTGAATTAATTTCTCACTATACCAAATATTATCTTGAAATTTAAGTACATATATAGAAAATGAGACTTACTTATTCCACGCTGGATAATTTATCTTGTCCTTAACACTTCGTTATTCACACCGATAATCTAAAACTTTGATGAAAATAACAAATATAAATTTTTTATTCCTATTTTCAGTAACGATTAACATCGAATATAAAATTGAATTTTTCGAGTTTACAATATATACCTATTTAAAATTACGAACCTGTAACAAAGGGCAACTAATGCAAAAATGCGCACAAGGAACAAACGCGGAGCAATCATTCTTCAATAATTAGCATGGCCAGATCGATGTCATTAAGTCCCGGGTTCGAATCCAGGAGACAATTATATTTTCCCATAAGTTTACAAGGGATTTTCGATTTTTCAGAGTGCAAGGTTTTTTTCCCTTCATTCATTAAAACACGTAAATATGGACCGATTTTCTTCGTTTTTGCTTTATTTGACGGCTAAAAGTCTATACTATCTTATTCTTGCAATGTTCTCATGTTACACGGTCGAATCATTCAGAAATACGCATTCTTTTTCGAAATTTTATGGATATTTCGCATTCTTTCTGGACGTTGTCAAGGCGACCTCATTGTTGCCTCCGATTCAATTAATGCCAATTATACCTTCAAATAGGTGAAAGAATAGCGTTATTCGCTTCGCACTTTAAGCATCGAAATTATTGCTGTAGCAGTGTCAACATTTATACATGGCAACATAAATATTTACGGATAAATATTCAGTTAACTGCATATGGGAAGCGTTTCTAACGATTCAATCAAAGCAGTTGAATCTACCTATCATCTTTTGAATGCTGGAATCTTATCTCTTTGTAAGTAGAACGATTATATTATACATAAAAAAACATAAAGGCTCTCGATCAATTACTGTGTAGGGAAATGGAGAAACAGGAGAAAAAATCTGCTATGACCGGGAATACGAACCCAGGACATGCACTTGCCGGGCATATACTCTACCACTGAACTACCTTAGCAGACTAATCCTCCTGTTTCTGAGCGGCAATAGTTTCTTAGGTTGGGACTTTTAAAATGCAGATTTCTGACGGACTTCGCATAATAAATTGTCAATACGCACACACAGCCGTGCCCTCAGCGAGATTTGAACCCACGAACTTTACATTGGGAGCCAAATACATTAAAATCCTATACCGGAGAAATGCATCATTAGAGTTAAATGTTAATTATTGAGATCAACTTATTTAACATACTTATTAATTTTTTTATAAATCAATTGAAAATATACCACGCAAACATTGCGTGGGTTCAGCTAGTTATCTTAGAAAAGTTAAGGTCGTGTTCGTGGAACGAACCAAGGAATATGAGGATTAGTGAACTTGGTGGGGGTTTGGACCCCATGGCGACAGGGAATGGGAGCGTGAGGGAGGCAATGACCATTTGAACATGGAAGGTTACTGAGCGGTTGGAAAATTCCATCTTTCACTTACACTGTTTAACCGAACCAAAATAAAGGAGCCAAATAAATATCGGTTTTCAGTTTCGGTTTGGGTTCAAGTCATTTAGTTTTTTCGGTTCGGTTCCGGTTCGATGCCCTGATTTCAACGTGCAGGCTTTCATTCTTTTTTAGATTAAAATTAGAAAGAATAGACCTACAATCTTCGGATATAAACCATTTTGAAGAAAACATTATGAAGTTTCTTATTCTGTTCATCTTTTTCCACCTACAGTTCAAAATTTCTCAATGTAAACATTTAATTCACACAGTTTGAGGAAATCTTGCCATTTTACGGGGATGTTGCCTTGCCTACCAATTCCACTGTTAGACCTCTATATCATATTGTTAATTCAATCCTTATGGGTATAAACGTGCTTTGAATGCTTTTAATACGAGAGGGGGGGAGAGAGCAGTAGAGGGGGGAGCGAGAGGGAGGGGGAGAGAGCAGTAGAGGGGGGAGCGAGAGGGAGGGGGAGAGAGCAGTAGAGGGAGGAGCGAGAGGGAGAGGGAAGTAGAGGGAGGGGGAGGGAGAGGAGGTAAGATGGGGGAAGGGGAAGAGGGGGAAGGGGAAGAGGGGGGAGGGAGAGAGAGGGTGTGAGAGGGGGGGAGAGGGAGGGAAAGAGGCAGCTATTTTAAGTTTAACTAAAGTTAGCCGTCAACAACAGAATATTCACTAGAAATGTTGTCTATGGCAAAATATTTCATATGTAAAAGTGTGATATTAATTATTGTAAATGAAAATAATAATAATCTATCTATAATTCTTCCGTTGATATTTCAACGGGCATTACATTAGTATATATATAGTGACTTTACAACTGTGACAAATAACTCCAACACAGAGCAATGCAATGAGACGGTGAACTCAAATAATGAAATCCCAAAACATGAGAACACCAAGCAAGTAATAGTGATGAACTAAGAAGTACTTCGAGTGATAAAAGAGTTACCCGGGGTCAGTGCAGCATAATAAAACCAAAAAACTATGCCTAGGACCCTTGAATATTCAATGTATCCATAACAAGATGTTAGAACTTGAATTATATTTATAGAAGGACTTTGATGTTTTCTGTATTTATGAACATTGGTTATGCAAGGAGGAAGAAGATTTGTATAATATACCTGATTTTATGAAGGGTAGTGTGTATTGCAGGAGTTAACTCAAAAATGGTGGGACGGCAACTTACGTAAGTAAGAGGCTCTGCTTTCAAGAAATCAATGTAAATATAGTAGTGAACAGCATGGTGAATTTACCAGTCTATCTTGTGGAATTTGATATAATTATTGTTAGTGTGTACAGATCACCCAGTGGTGACATCAAAAAGTTTTACGAATTGATGGAAAATGTCTGCATGCAAATTGAACATATTGCTAAGAAAATAATTATTTGTGGGGATATAAATTTAGATGTCATAGGTCAATCAAGAAATGTATATAATTTTGAAAATTTACTAAGGTCATACAATTTATTTTGTGCGAATCGCTTACCTACAAGGGGAAATACTTGTTTAGACAATATATTAACAAATATTCATAAGAATAAATATAGAATAGGAACAGATAATCCTTTGATATCAGATCAACTTTTAGTCTGGATGGAAATAGAGGTGGGGGAAATCTCAAATAAAAAGTACAAAAGTTTAGTATGTTCAGGGCAATAACCTCAAGTGGTATCTTTAACTTTCAGAAGATATTAGCAGGAACTCCCTGGGATCTCATATTTCAATGTAGAGATGTCAATGAGAATTTTAATCTGTTTCATAATTTGTTAATTGATGGCTACAATCACAGTTTTCCATCTAAGTTGAAAAAGATAAAACCTTTTTATTCTTATACATCCAAGAAATGCTTTTCAAACAAGTTGATGGATATGCGAGATAGACTATTGTCTTTACACATTTTATATAAACATAAGAAAACAGAACAGTCAAAGAAAAGTTATTACGATTTTAAAAAGCAATACAAAAAAGAAATACAAAAAGAAAGGATAGAAAATAATAATAATTTCATAAAACAGGCAAATAATACATGCAAAGCTGCATGGCAAGTTGTAAAAAAAGAAGTAGGTTTACAAAACATTCAAATAAATGTCAACATTAAACCTAACGACTTCAATGACTATTTTATTAAAGTTATAGATAATATTAGAGATAGCATGGTAGAATCCACTATCAATGCTCCAGATTTGATGGGAACTATTAATGTCAATAACTTATTTTCAGAATGGAGTACTGTTACTCCACTAGATGTAATTAAAATCGTCAGAGGCTTTAAAAGTTCATCCAGCAGAGACATATTTGGGTTTTCAAACAACCTGGTAAAGCAGGTTATTGCTCTACCATTAAGTTGGCTGATAAATAGATATTTAAAGGAGGGCATATTTCCACAGGCATTAAAAGTTGCTAAAATTACACCAATATTTAAGGAAGGTTCCAAGGATGAACTTGGGAATTACAGGCCAGTGGCAGTAGTCCCCATCCTATCAAAGATAATGGAGACACTAATGAAAAACCAACTCATGTCATATTTTGAGGAGAATAACTTCTTAGTGCCCACTCAGTTCGGTTATAGATCTGGCGGATCAACAACTAAAGCAGTTGAAACTATTTTAAATACCATAAATGAAGCCTTTGAAAATAAAGAGTACACTGCTGTAATTTTATGTGACCTGAATACGGCTTTTGACTTGGTTTCACATGGTAACTTAAATAAAATATTTTATAAGTACGGGCTTAGAAATAGTGTATTGAAAAGTTTATCATCCTATTTAGCGGATCAGAGATAAATAGTATCATATAAGGGTAGAGACTCCAATTTATTGGAGGTTAAACATGGTGTTCCTCAAGGATCAGTTTTAGGTCCCTTTCTATTTATTGTATACATTAATGACCTTTGTAACAATTGAAATAATGCACCAGTCCTATATGCCGATGACATGACTCTCATTCACAGCCATAAGGAATATGACGAAGCATGGAGAATAGCAGATGAAAGTTTAGATAATATAACCAAATGGTTTATAGCTAACAAATTATTCTTGAATGGAAATAAAACATAAATTTTCATTCGGTTAGAAAGAATTTCATAATGAACTTACTGCTGTAAAGATCTTACGTTTTTATTTAGACAGTAACTTAACTGGTATATCCATATCCAATTTCTGTGTAAAAAATTAAGTACAGTGCTATGCCTTTAAGAAAACTAAAACCTCTGTATCAATATCAGTGCTGAAAAATGTCTACTATGCCTATTTTCATAGTCATTTGAAGTATGGCACACTCGAGCAACACTAAAGATGTATCTGTACTACAAAAAAAAGCAATTATGGCAATACAAGGGGTTAAAAATGATGATCACTGTAGACCATATTTTATAAGAAATGAAATAATGACAGTATATTCATTGTACATTTACAAAGCATTGCTGTTTGTAAAAGAAAACCTGTCAAACTTTCCCCTCAGATTGAATACTCATTTGCGTAATACAAGACACAGGGAAGACTTAGACCTACCATTGTATAGACTCACAAAAAAAGAAAAGCCCTAAGATAAATTCCATAAAATTGTTTAATAAATTACCAAATGAAGCAAGATGCATGAATATAATAAAATTCAAAAGAGTAATGGCTTCTTGGCTAAAATCTAAATCATTCTACTCAATTGAAGAGTTTCTAGAAAGTGACCTAGCAGATTTAAATTTCTGACGATAAAAATAACTTTAATGCTATGCAATAATATAGGTATGTATGTAATAATATGCTATGTAATGATATACGTATTATATGTAATGCAAGATTTGTGTGTAAGGTTTCTCTTTTTTAATATTGTACTGATATTTGACAAGATTAATACTACTGTTAAGTCGGTTAATAATCAATAAATTATTATTATTATATATAAAAATAGAATAATAAAAACACACCTCTCATAAACAGGCATCAAAGGACATGGTCCAAACGGAGAAAAAAGAGTAATATTTGGATCCACAAGCGGATTGATAAATTCTGAGGAGAAGTCGAAGCCATATCTGAAAATGTAGATATACAGTACGCCATTTACTAAAGAAAACTTATAAAAATCTCATAATTAATGCATAAAGTAAGACAACACTTACCGACATAACATTGAACCAGTTTCATTGTAAAAAAGTTGAATATCTTGCACAGTATATAAATGTTTTGATGGGCATTCTTTAACACAAATTTTCATCGAGGCCCTAATGTTCTTCACGTTTAGGAAAAATACATACCTGAAATGAATGTGTAACAAATTGAGTATCGTTTTCTGGTGTAGAATTATCCGAAAGGAACTAGTTTTAATTCAAAATAAACTTACGGCTTATCACTCAAGTCAACTCCTGAGAGATCAAGTCCTCCAAATTTCGTATTTGATGTGCCACAGGTATTACCGAAACTATCATATCCATTGATGAGCCTCAACGGATTGCCATATACTATTGCAAAAGCTGCTATCAGAATCTAAAATAAAAAACAGCACGGTGGTTTACCTTAAAAAGAACATGACATATAACTTAACGAAAATAAATTTTTAACATCCCTTACCATTAAAAACCAAAATAAAATGAATATTGACAAACAAAGGACGTCTGTACAACCCCGGATTTTATCACCATTCCCAGAGAATTGGGGCTCATTGCAGCACGGCATTGTTATTCGTTCCTACATTTGATGAATTTCTTAAAGTTAATCAGGTTATCATTACGTTTTGTAGCCCAAGCAATAATGTAAATACTTGCCAAGCATACAGTATTACGTACATTCCTTCAGGGATTTTATTTTAAAAAACAATAAAAGGAGAAATAGTATCAAGTCACAAAGACAACGTTCATTTTCTCCATATATAGCGGGAACCGATAAAATACTTCATTTCTGACGATGGTAAGAAAATACGATCTGATCTACTTTATTTTCTAATATGGCGGAATCACACATATACTGGCATTCAATTGTTTTTCACACTTTGGCCGCGAAAGCAACAACTCTTTACAAACACACACACATATATATATATATATATATAAATTTATTGATCATTCACACGTCAAATTTCAACAGCATACACATTAACAGATTCATGGAATTTTTAGTTCTTAAGCGCGTACTAAACTATTTTTTCCTATTTTTCAGTTTCTGTCGCTTGCTTTTCCCAGGCCGCATTGGTTTAGGTTTCCCTGGTTTCTTGGGTCGCTTATATCCAGAGATATCTGCCGCACTTTCACGAGTATTTGCTTTCATACCTCTTTTCTTTCCACCAAAACCATATTTCGTATCTTTCACTTTCCTCTTCATTTGAGATCTGGAAAAAACCGAACTCGTAAAAGTGAAACTCATCATTTAAACGACATTAAAAATGTTTATTTTGAAAGAATAAAATACTTTTCAGTTAGTACGTAGAGTGTTCTCTGATAAAATATTTGAAAATTAACATACATTTACAACCCTTCGATGCTAAACGATTTACATGAAACGTTAAAAAAATGCAATATAGGATGGACATCAAAATATGCTATTTAATAATCGGCATTAATGAGGAATCTTTCAAAAAATACCAATATAACAATTTTTTTAGATTCATCGAGGCAAAGAAAAGTTGCCACTTCTACTGACATACAATGCATGTCAAATAAGCTTTAGGAGTTAACACAATAATCAACTTACCATATAGTTTTTAATCTGATCAATACAACTAAATTATCACTTGAAAAGACGCCAAAACGTATTGAATAAAATCTATTTAAAAACATCTTTCAATGCATATAAACGGCTTATTATATAACTATGGCAAGAAAATAATCCTTACAAAGTTAGTCTTCATGCATTTCAACACATAAAAAGAACAATAAAAATAACCCACCTAACATTCATTTTGGACCCAACAGTTTTTGGATTTCGTTTCTGCTTTTTGTCATCCAAGAAGTCTAAATCTGTGCGAAGACCCTTTCGATACTTCTTCACTTCTTCCATCATTTCATGTTTATTTTTCTGCTTTTGCAATTTGCTTTCCACGTGAGCCTTTTTACCAAAAGTTTTAGCCTGTCGTAATTGGCGTATTTTTTCATATCTCTCTGTTGCAGCTTTCTTTTTCACCAAGACTTCTCTAACCTAAAGACAATTATCAACACAAATGAAAACATTGACAGTATTAGTAAGGATTAGTTTTTTAAAAAACCCTGAGGGACAATACAAAATTAAAATAAATTGCTTTGGTATTGCCAAGTGTTACTTTCACCACATTAGCAAACCAAAATAGCCCAATGCTTCTGGAAGCTACAGTCAGTTAAAACATTTAGCTAAGGTTACAAATACACTAAGTAGCTGCTAACTACCAAAAAGGTAAATACACATGTAGCAGTTTAGCTAGCTGCCTAGTGGTGGTGCTCAATGTCCCTATTTCTCAACATCAATTCATTCACAGGCTGTAACTTTCGTTTGCTAGCTAGGTAAACCCTCTTCAATAATAACAACTGTTTTAAAGCTATTCAGAGGTTTCTCAGTGATAAATGGCTTTAGCATTCAATAAATTCTAACTACACAGCACAAAACTCATCAAACAGAGCTTCCACATTGAGGTCACGGAGCAGCTTCCAGTAGCCTGCTACTCATGCAAAGCTACAATGTAACACATGAAATCTGAGTAGATTTCATATGTTGCTATGTAGATAATGCTGAGAGAGCTTCCCTTTAGTATTTAGCAAATGCCCCCCTTAGAATAAACTGCATTAATCTTTAAAATGCTGATAATATTAACACTGGTGTTATAAAATAACTTACATGTTCAATTTTAAAATGGGTATCTTACATTTCTATGTTGTATTTCTTCACATTTCTCCTTTATCCAGTTTTCTGTAGCTTTGTCTGCTACCCTTCTGAACTCATTGTATATATATATCTATAGTTAGTTCTACCTCCTCACTGCTAAAATTTTTCTACTATTTTCTTTCATCCATTTTCTTGAGAATTTCCATTGTTTTTTCTCTTGTTTTACAATCTCTAATCATAGTATCTTTCATACTGGCTTTAATTTCCTCCCATTAGATCCTTTGGAATTAATTACAGGTTCAGGCCAGGCTTTAAAATTTATGTGAGTCACATTAGTCTTCCGTACTGAATTGGTTCAGGCAAAAAAAGTGGCATGGGTTTTTTAGGTAAACTAACCCAGGAATGGTGAGGAATGAGTGTGACTCATCCTCTGTAGTGAATTGGTTAATATATCTTTTGCCTATAACATTACATGTGTGTATTATGTATAGTAATTTACTTTGTTTGTGGTCTTCCAAGGCATACATGTATGTGGATTGAAAATCCTTTTCAAATCATTGAACAGCACAAAGATGTGTAATGGCAATGACCTCAATGCTTATATATGGGAAAGCTTTCAAAGGGCATCAGAGGGCTATATCATAATGCCATTGATATTAAACTACGACCAATGGAGGAAATCCGGTATTGTAAAAATTTGAAATTTTTGGGGCTGTTTTGACCCATTTTTGCCCTATACGAGGATAAAAATTATAAGGCACTTTTATATGAGCTAGAGACTTTAAATTTGGCGTGATTATAGGTTTCTGGATACAACAGAAGAAAAGAATCCGAAATTGTAAAAATTTGAAATCTTAGGGGCTGTTTTGCCCCATATGAGGATAAAACTTATAAAGCACATTTAGATGAGTTACAGACTAGATATCTGGCATGATTACCAGTTTTTTATCACAAAAGATGGAAGTAATCTGATATTGTAAAAATTCGAAATTTTAGGGGCTATTTGGCCCCATTTATGCTCCATACGAGGATAAAATTTATAAGGAACTTCTAGATGAGCTAGACTTGAAATTTGGCACAGTTATGTTTTTGAACAAAACTGATCGAAAAAATTTGAAATTCTTAAATTTCATCTACTAGTATAGATATCTATAATATATAGACACTTCTTACATAGGATATAAGATACAGGAGGATACAACTTACGAGGCACTTCTTGATATGCTAGAAACTTGAAATTCTGCAGGATTATAGGGTTTTAGTCACAACGGAAAGAAAAAAGCCTAAATCAATGAAATTCCAATATATATATATACACACACGCAAACACACATATACTGTATCTGCCCAAATACAAGCCGATGTTTTTTGTCAAAATCTATCATGAAAAAATCACCCCTTGGCTTAAATGCGAGTCCGAGGAAAATTTGGGTTATGGTTAAATCTCGAAGTCACCCATAGATGGCTGCACATCTCTCATTGCCGTCATGTTCAAATGATAGTACTATATTTTTTGTAAAGAAATATTTGACCTACGATGAATATTAATGAATAAAAGGCTAGAATATTGAATTTAGCACTACCTGTGCATTGTTATCGTTTAAGGCTGGGTTTTTCACATTATTTGTGTATACTGACGATGCAGACAATTACATAAAATGCATTGACGGTTTTGTATGCTCAACTGTTTGAATTTTAGTAAAACTTTACATGGAACGTGTATAATTATAAAAATGCTATTTCTTAAGGTAATATAAATGCTTATTTCATTGGAAATAGACTTGGATGAATAATTATCTTGGCGAGATTGCTAGTACTATATCTGACCTTTGTAAAAATGAAGATGAATGAAATTATTGTTACTGAAAGTGGAACATTATTCAACAATGCAAAATTATTAATTGGAGTAATATTTCAAAATGTCAACAACTAAACCATTTCTCACTCATTTCTTCGATCTCGAATAATGTATTCTAAGCAGTGTATGAATGCCAGGCACACTTCAGCATAAAATCTACGAAATTTACGTTTTTACCAAAAAATTGTGGAAATTTTTGGGGGTCAGCTTCTATTCGGGCAGGTAAAGTGTGTGTGTGTGTGTGTGTGTGTATAGGGCAACTCTCTTGTGCTGATGAAGCGATCATCCGGAAAGCTCTAACCTCTAAAAATGTCTCTCTCCAAGACCCCAGCGGCTCTCCTTCCGGTAAGTGTTCACTGGGTTTCCTTCAACACCTAGTTGCCCTAAATATCCTTACTTACCTTTCCTCTTCCGTAGTATTTATATATATATATATATATAAGATACCAACTTTAAATACTCCAAGTCTATGTACCAACTTCATCATGCTCAGATGAGGAAGTGGAAGATTTCTATCAAGAGATGGAGAACTGCATGACAAAGGAAGCTGCCATCTAAAAGTGGTCATGGGTGACTTCAACGCCAGAGTAGAACAAAAGGAAGACGACAATGCAGTTGGAAAATGGGGCTATGGAGACAGAAATGAACGAGGAGACCAACTTGTAGACTTGGCTGAATGTACCAGTCTATATATAATGAACACTTTCAAGAAAAGTCCCGATAGAAAATGGACCTGGAAGGGACCCAATGGCATCAAAAATGAAATATATTAAATGATCAACGATGTACCTTCAAATGAATGTAAAGAAGAGCAACGTAAGTTGGGGTATTACTGTTTATATAATGATTGCAAAAATAAATAAACATAATTATTCTATTTTGGAAAATGTTATTTTAGAGCATATTTTTTTATGTTATGTTATGTTAATGTTATTACTGCTGGAAAGACACCAGCACAAGATGACCAGTGTAAATTTCATGGAAGCTTTATAACAAGAGATGTAAAATTGAAATAAGGATTAGAAATGAAAGAGTTAAGTGAAAAGCTTCCTTAAGATGAAAGAAGCAAGCAAAATAAATGTAGAGTTAAGTAAGAAGTTAGTGAAATGTTATGTAAAAAGAGAAAACATGGATATATTCAATAAAACCTCGTTAATTCGAAGTTCAAGGGACCGAAAAATTACGACTTCAAAATATCAGGGTTTGAATATAAATGAACTTTCATAAAAATCAAACTTTTTTACGATCAGCTACTTGAGCAGTAAAACCGCATTGCAGAATCTTATCTATCCATTCTACAAATGAATTGGCCTTAGAAGTTAGTATACATGGCAAATTCGAACAAAGCTGAAGTGAACACTTAGTTTGCGATTCACAAAGACAACCACGTGTGAAAAAAGGCTCCAGCGAATATCCCGAATTTCCCAGTACATTTCAAGTTACTCCTTTATGCTGCAAAGAAAAGACGTTCAACCACTCGCTGAAAGATTATCACTCATCTATACTCCATACTGCTGCATATGTATTACATTGTGCTCTTCTTGTATGACATTATGGTAAAACCAGTGATGAGCTGAAGCCGGTTCCTGCTGACTCGCATGAGCCGGAGCGAGGAACTTCCAGGTGACCTAGACACTTGAAATTTGGCAGGATTATAGGTTTTTAGTTACAACCGAAGGAAAAAATCCAAAATTGTTGAAATTCCAATTTTGAAGGGCCATTTTGGCCCCATTATTAGCCCATAAGAAAAGCACGTAAATCATTGTAGAGGTTTATATATTTGTTTTTTAAAATTATTTCCTGTCAACGTTCGAACTTGGGACTTAAACTATCGGAAAGTATAGAAATTGTAATTTCTTATTTTTTAAGACAGAATTAAAATCTGAGTAGAATTATCATAGATTTATAATTTTTATCGGAAAAAAGTGGTAATTTTTCTGGGTCCCAACAACTGGCTGCCATGGCAATGAGCTCAATGCTTTTATATGGGTAAGCTTTTAATGGAAATCAGAGGCTTATATTATAATGCCGTGAATATTAAACTACGACCAATGAAAGAAATCCAATATTACTATAAACCCCATTTTTGGGGGTTGTGCCCCATTATTGCCCCATATGAGTTTTATGATTATAAGGCTGATGAGCTAGAGCAGGGGTGGGCAAACCATGGCCCGCGGACCATATGTGGCTCTTGAGAGCATTTAATGTGGCCCGCGAAGCTTTGGTAAAAAGCAATCTGTAAAATTTAACACAATTTTATATTACTTTTGGTAAAATTATGACAATAAAACCTTTAGTTTTGAAAATTTAGCCCTACAATCCTTGTTTGTGCTTGTTTTTCACTTATGTATGATGGCTAAGAATCTAAGCAATTTCCGATTTAAACTCTAATCTGGCCCGCCTAAGCATTGGCATCTTTCAATGTGGACCGCTGAAGAATTCGCAAACACCGTTGCGGCCTGCCATGCAGAAAAGTTTGCCCACCCCTGAGCTAGAGACTTGAAATTTCACAAAACTGTATAAGTTTGGTCACAACTGATGAAAAAAATACGATATTATAAAACTTCCAAATTTTAGGGGCTGTCCTGCCCCATTCGAGGATAAAAATTATAAGGCACTTTCAGATGTGCTTGAAATTTGTCATGGTTATATGTTTTTGGACAAAACCGATGGGAAAAATACAAAATTGTAAAAGTTCTAAATTTAAAAAATGCTTGCAGAATGCAAGCACTGTCTACTATAGTCTGTTCACTATCTTAAGTCTCTTGACCTTGGGAAGGTAGTGGGGGGAACTCAGTGTTAATCTTGCTCTCGAAGCATTCACATCAGTCTGCGTTGCCATTTCTACCGCCGTTTCCTTGCTGTTGCTGTTTGTGATTGGGTATCTGTCCTCCCGCATGAAAGTTGTGAGGGGTGATGGAAGAAGAAATGTTAGTGATTGGCTACTTGCTCTATGAAGGTCAAGAAACTTAAGAAAGTGAACAGACTATAGTGTGTGTGTATATTTGTGTGTGTGTATATATGTGTGTGTGTATACACATATAGATATATATATGCAAGTTTTTAAATTTACATTTTAACGAATAATGGATATATTGAGCAAAATTACCGTCCCATGGTGCTCCTTATAACAGAATTTTACTGTATATATAATTACACAACATATTTATAATGGTGAGCAAAGTTACATTGCTTCCTAGTGTAAGAATGTATTTGGTGAACAACTTAAAATCCAGCACATAGAGCTGAATTATTTGCAAAACTTTTTTCTAGTAATTTTAGTACAGCTAATAATATACTTAATCTGGATGAATTTCACTTTGAAAAGTTTGAATGTTTTGGTACTTTGTCTCTTCCGCTTGAGAAGATTAGAACCGAGCTCAATTCTCTAAACATAAACAAAGGTCCAGGCCCTGACAAAGTTCCTCCATACTTCATCAAACAGAGTGCTTCCTCGCTTAGCTACCCTTTGTATGTTATTTTTAATCTTTCTTTATCTACTGGAACATTCCCGGATATATGGAAAAGTTGCTTCGTCACCCCTATTTTCAAAAGTGGTGACAAGTCAGAAGTTAATAATTATAGACCAGTTTGTCTTCTCTCATGTTTTTCTAAAGTTTTTGACAAACTGATTCTGCAGGTAATTACCCCATTATATAAAAGTATTATCATTCCTGAGCAACATGGCTTTTCCCATAATCATTCCACTATTAGCAATTTGTTAGTGCTCGAGGATTTTATATTTAATAATTTCAGTAGTGGTCAGCAAGTGGATGTCATTTATATGGATTTAAGTAAAGCTTTTGATAGAGTGAATCATGCAATTCTATTTAAAAAATTGGAAGCAATTGGTTTTACTGGTTCTATATTTTCTTGGTTCAAAAGTTATTTATCACATCGAACTCAATCGGTGAAAATACTAGATTCTGTTTCTTCTCCTATTATAGTTACGTCAGGGGTACCCCAGGGTTCTCATTTGGGTCCCTTTCTTTTTAGTATATTTATTAATGACATTGGTGCTGATTTGTTCGGAGTGAATTTTCTCTTATTTGCAGACGACCTAAAAATTTATGCTACTGTAAAAAGCTATTTGGACTACCATTACCTTCAAAATGGTATTGATGTTATCTTGGATTGGTGTGATAGAAATTTAATGCAGTTAAATATTTCAAAATGTAACACTATTACTTTTTATAGACATAAAAATCCTACTTTCTTTGATTACAAGATTGGTAATACAGTAATTTCTCGTGTCTCAGTTGTAAAGGATTTGGGGATTTTATGTGATTCTTCTTTAAATTTCGTGACTCATCTTACTTTCATTAAGAAACAAGCACTAAAGATGTTAGGTTTTATAATTCGGAATACTTATCATTTTAAAAACATAAATTCATTGAAAATTTTATATTGTTCTTTAGTGCGATCTAAAATTGAATATGCTTCAACAGTGTGGTACCCATATTATAATGTACACATCAATGAGATTGAAAAAATCCAAAACAAATTTTTACGCTTTATTAATTTTAAGATGGGAAATTCAGCAAAAAATACTCCATATGAATTCTTGTTACACAAATATCATCTGCAAACTTTGTACCATAGACATATTATCATGGACCTAGTTATACTTTATAAGCTGTATAATAACGACATTAGTTGCCCAGAATTACTATCATCCATTTATTTTCGGATACCTCAATACTGTACTAGATCAGATGACACATTCTTCATTAAAGCATACTCAACTAATTATAGGTATAATGCACCATTAACTAGAATGCAGAGATTTGGTAATGCCATTCTAGCTCTTAACAACACCGATTTATTCAACACCAGTATTAGACATATTAAATCCTTCAATAATTTCACGAACAGCTATTAATTTGTCAATATTAGGTTTTAGTAAATTCTTATTACTTTTTTTGTATTTGCATGCTTTTGTTTTAATTAATTCTTGTTTTTGCATTGTATTTTTATGTTTTTGTAAGTGGGGCTTCCCGTAAAAAATAAATAAATCATTGCAATCAATATTTAAAGCTTCTACCACAAATATTTTGGTCACTGTTGAAGTTAAGAATAATTCAATTGTAATTTTGTTAAAAATTGTTCAGGATGACTTTTTATTGGAGAACCACAAAAAATAGCTCAGGACAAACCAGAGAGAAGTTAAAATTTTTATTAAAATCTAATGTTATGGAAAAAGGTTTTTTTATTTTATTATATTTTTGCTCATGATGTAATTGACCCAACTTTAAGCCAAAAGAGTTAATAGAATCAAAGTTACTTGAACTCAGTCATTTCGTTTTAAAATATCAAAATATTGTATAAATTTCTTTAATTCTCATCAGACAGGATGGCAGTGAATATACTATAAATTTCTATAATATCTTACTTTTTGTACAAGAATATCTTTTTATAAGGGTAAAGTACGTTACACTGTATAATAATTTCAACGAAATGAGCGAAGGAAAGACTTCCACGATGCAATGAATTAAAAGAAAAGTTTACCTTCTGCATATGGTCGTCCGATTTTGCCATTTGAGCAAAATAATCTTCAGGTCTTTTCGTGGGTACTCCCAATTTCTGCAGCATTGGAATTCCAATAAGAACTGCGGATTGGGCTTGCCTATAAAATCCCGTTTCTCGTCGAAAATCATTTAAAGTTTTGTCGTCTTCCACATCAATGGCTTTCTTATCTTTTTTAATCAAATTCTCGCGCTTCCTCTTTTGTTCTTCAATCTGTTTGAGTATAACATATCATTATAATAGTAATCAAACGAATAACAAAAAATAAATGATGCTTAACTTGCCTGTACGGCCAATTCAGGGGCAAGTGGTGCAGGTTTATTTTCCAAGTCAAGTCTTTCAATCCAGTCCAAATTTTGTTTAAATTCGGCAAGTTTGTTCTTTAATCCAACCTTAATTAAAAAACATTACAAGGTTTAGTATATATGATGATGGATTATAAATTCTTTAAACATGAGTAATAATAATCAATAATAAAATTCATATAAAACTCTTACTATTAATATAAGTAAATAAAAGAATTTATTTTTACCAAATCATTTTTACATTCCCTTTTTTCTTCCATAATATTCAAACCGGGCTTCAAAAGACCTTTGCTAAATGCTTCCTGAATCTAAAGTTGAAAAATTATTGAAATAGGAAAACTCATTGAAATTTCATACTAAATGATTTAATAGAAAATATAAAATACCTCGCCGTCAGAATCAAAATCCATATCTTCCAAGTCAGAGTTATCCATATTATAATACTTAACAGCCCGTTAACTGAAAATTCTCAACTCCGCAGTAAACACGTGTTTCAATCTAAAAAAATAAGTTTGCGGTAAACGATTCGCAATTGTTTTATAATTTCAAACGCTGCATTTCATATGAAACTTTTAATTAGTCTTTCCTTTTTGCTTGATGATAATCTACTCGATTTAGTTGCTCAATGAATATGATCTTCTTGATTTCAAACTGAAAGCTGTAGTCCGTTCTATGGGACTTCTTACACCTTTTTGGAAGCTAATATCAAATAATAGGTATATAGACGATTTCTATTATTCATTCTTTATTAAATTAAAAAATAACCTTTTCATATTTCTGATAAGTTCTCTCATGATAGTATTTATTAGATAAAGTTTAATAATAAGTAAACATGAGATATTAACTGATTAAGTAAAACGCTGTACAATAAAATCAAAATGTCAATGAACTAAAAGAACGGTCTGACGATGAGATATTTGAAGAATAATTGCCAAAAGATTTATACAGATATTAACGAAAAACACTTCGTTAAATTCCACATTTTTTAATTCACGACTACCGGTTTCGCTAAATAACTAGCATCATCAGTTATTTAGCGAAACCGATCGTGAAATAAAAAATTGTGGAATTTAACCGTTTTTTTTTCGTTAATATGAGTATCAATTACCACCAAGTTCAGCCATATTCCTTGGATTTTATTAGATGTATACAGCTTAAAACAGTTAATCGAGGTGAAATGAGTGCGTATAATTAAGTTTTCAGATTCATTTTTGAACGATGCTTATATTAAATTCATAGGTTTGATAGTGTTTATCGAAAGAATTTTACAACCAGATACATTAAGAGATTTAATAACATATAGATGTGTATTATAAAGATATATCCCTTTAACCAATTTATTTAATATACCGAATAAGAGCATAATTAAGTTAATCAATAACTGGACCTCAACGTTAGCTCCTGAAAATAAACATATTATCATTCCATTTAGAGTTGTAGAAGGAATAATACATATATAATACCATTCGTCCTTTATGGAATTAATTTTCTATCTACTTTTTGTTGTAACAATATGAGAATTAATTACGATATTTTCTTTTTTCCTCTGGTGGCAAGAGCGCTGTTGTTTACATGCGGCGATCGTCGTAACTGCATCAATGAAAACAATACCGTTTACATTGTGAAGTTTTTCCTTATACAAAAGCATCTGTAGTTTTCCTGACTGTGAAATGTAATTCAATGGGTATATTTTATTTCATCATTAGAATTATGTTGCTTATATTTGTTTCTGTGTTATGAAAATATTTGCCGAATCTTATTTATGCTTACGAATGGCTACCCCGTCGTCTGCTGCTTCATCTTTTTACTGTAGTATTAGTTAAAGCGTCTTTAAACATAGGGTTGGATCTAAAAAAAATTTACTTCAGTAATTACTGACATATTTTAAGTATTTGTCAGTTTAGAATTCACTCTTTAATATATACCATATTAATGTCCTATTTCAAAACATTTGTAGTGCAGTGATGACGAGGAATGGAGAGATGGCGCAGCTTGAAATCCGAATGTCTCCCCTGATGAGACTGGCTCATAAATTCAACTGTTTCTATTTGTCAGGTAAATAATTATTTTTTTGTGTGTTTGTGCGAGTGCCTGACGATAAATTATATGATTAAGTGTGGACTTCGGGTTATGTTTTGATTTCGACCCTAATCTCGTATGGGCCAAGCCATTATCGATTATAATGCTCAGTGAAATCTCTAAAAACATTTAATATATTCTAGTATGATTTAGAAATTTTTAGGAAAAAGTGCTGTTGAAACATTAAGTCACCACTTTTAGTGACTATGTAATGTATTGATTGAAATTCGTACCTTTAGAAAAATTCTCTTTGATTCGCGAAACACCGAGCTTGAGAATTTTCTTTATATATGTTAATCAAGATTTATATCGGAAGAGATCCACAAGTTAACGGTAATCTCTTGATAATTGCCCCAGATTTGACAGTTGCGAAGGATTTAACATCTAACTTAAATTGTTCTTTCGACTCGTACGTGATAGCAACGAGGGCTGTAAATAACTCGACTTGATCTGTCATTTTACTTGTAAGATATGTATATTACTTCATCAAAAGTCTCTTATTTATTAACAACCAAAGACATTAATTCAGCTGAATCGTTAAGATTATTTATTAAAGTTGCAATAGGATTTTTTCGTTATATTAGCATTCGCGGTTATCTGAGGAAAGCCTGTATTAAATTCCATTATCCTGTGTTACAAAATATGTGTAGGAAATCTGTTAATATTCATTTTTTGTGGTTTTTGCGTTAGAGTGATTTATCTGGCTTTTGCATGATTCATTTATTTTATTCATGTGAAATGTGGATACATTTATCGTCTTTGCCGTCTTCACTGCTTGATCAGCATATCAACTCCCGCTGTTTTAATTTAGCTCTTCCCACGTTGCCGTCGTCTAATTCACCGCATTTATCGGAGTGAGAATTTTTGCACCCTCCGCTTGGGAAATACTTGTGTAGAGCCGTTGATATAGACGGGCATTAGCGCACAATTTTCACGTAAATGCAGATTATTTCTTTGATTTCTTCCATTTTAAAAATTAATAATAGATAATTAAAAGAATTAAAATAATTCGCAGTGATTCTAGAGAATCTTTTTTATTTTTTCTGTCATAATTTCACAAACCGATTAAGGCAGAAATGTTTCCGTAATCTCCATGTGAACTTAAATGAGTCAATAGCTGTACGAAGTTCGAAAAGGAAATTTTGAGTTATTTATATTTCATGCCGGTTGGAATTCCCGTCATTACAACTGGGAGGAAATAGCATTATCAAATAAAATCTGGTATTGAGTACAAAATATGACTTTTGTTTGAAATTTAGTTAATATTTTAATAGTAGGAATTAATTATTTTCATTTATATAATTTACACCGGCCATTTCATAGGTGTATATCAGATGTGGGCGAATTGGAAAGGGCGGAATTTCTTAAACTCAGTGAGTTGCTTTACTTTCGTAGAAGTTTTCTGACGGAGACTTTAACCTCAGAGAGGCGCCTGCGAAGGTTCGACCAGATAAAATAAATAAAACTGGCCGAAGAGGCAAACCGGAATCTGTAATCTCTCAAATAAAAGCAAATATTTTATCGAGCTGAACGAGATTAAACCTGGTCATCTTATATGGTGGAGATCGCGCGAAAACCGTAAGTCTTCATGCAACTAAGTCCAGTAAAATTCTACAAAGGTGGACTAAGAAAACGCAGAATTCGGATTAAATGATTGGAACCAAAGTCCTTGAATGATGCCAAGTAATAGCAATGAAATAATATTTTATGTTAATGAATCAATTAAATATTACAAAACTCGTGCGGGGTGCTTAGGATGAATGTTGAATCTACAGTCATGTGTCGGAAGACACGCGGTCCTCGGGGATAAATCATTGGTTTGGATCCAGAAAACAGTACGGGAATCAACTCTACATATTGTTAATATCTGGGCCCATGAAAAACGCGCTTACGTGAGCGTGATGCCAAAACCGAATCTAGCGGCGAAGGGATTGTTTTTTAGAGCATCTTGAAGAAATAGCAAAAATAAATAAATAAAATATAAGTGATTTTCGATTGTATTATGGCAAGGACAAGAATTGGAGGTGGGTAGAGATACGGCTCTCGTAGAGGTCTAGGTTGTGGCGTCGCATCAAGGACATTAGTACGAAAGGAGAGCAAGGGCGGATCCAAGGAGGGGTCGATCGCTCTCCTCAACCTCTTTGGCTCCGCCACTGGAATGCGGTTTTGGGCAAAGGAAGAATACTCTATAGAGATAAGGCATTCAGCGCAGGATGGAGATATGAAATGGCGGCAGATGGTACATACTGTTGAAATGACACGATAGTAATTATTGGTTCGCGATAGTTTTAAATCGCACGTTCGACTATCTCGAAGGGCACTGATACAGGTGAAAATTTATGGAGAAACTAGGCCGCCGTATAGACTATTTTAAATTGGAGCAAACGCAAAGGAGCAAGACTGCAAACTACTAGCTTTCTATGAGCTTCCATCGACTTTCATGACATTATAAAAAAATGAAAAATAAAATATAATTTTTTTAAAGAAAGGCTACTTTCATTACTTACTTAAAAGTCAGAAATTAATTTAAAATGAAGAACTGGAAATGTTATTTTTAACCTTTGAATGGCTGGCAACTGAGAAGCTATTCTATATAATGCGATTTCCTTGTCTTTTGATACCTCTTAGGGCTTGTGTAGACTATAGCTGGGACCATATTTAAACTGACCGCGACGCTGACCCCTCGTCCGTCATTAACTCGGGTTAGAGGCCCATACCTCGAGGCCCATCCTCAAATCCGAGCTCGGTGTCATTACCCTCTCACCAGGGGGGCACTAGCCGACCACTTCTTTTGCAGTAAAATTTAAACTATTTTATGTTGTTAACTTAGTGCGATTGTGACTCAAGCAGCATATTCGGGTGAATGCGCTGATCAAGAGCGTCTTTTTAACGGAATTATACGATAAATAATAACATATTTACGCTCACATCAAATCTTGACGCCAAGGAATACCAACCTCTTAAGAGTTTTCGGACGGGATTGTAATGAAAGCAGACATTCGCGAAACGGTGCGGAGGGTGTAACGCTTGATTGCTATATGGTGTTAGATGGGAGAAAAGGAAAACCGCTCATAACTAAAAAGCTTTATAACCTTTGTCGATCAAACTTTCAGGAATCGCTTGACTATTCAACTTTTCAATTTGAAATTTCCCGCCGTGTACATAGTTGACTTCAGGAACATATCTTTTCTCCATTTGAATAATATTGGCAGAGCTGAAACGAAGCGAGTCCTATTTCCTTGACATTTTCAAATATCTTTTAAAAAAACTCGGATTTACGACGTGCAGACTTTCATTCTTTTTGGAATTATAATTAGAAAGAATTGGTATACAATCTTTAGATATAAACCATATAGCAACCAAACGTTACACCGACTTGCGAATGTCTGCTTTCATTACAATCCCGTCCGAAAACTCTTAAGAGGCTGGTATTTCTTGGCGTCAAGATTAGATGTGAGCGTAAATATGTTATTATTTATCGTATAATTCCGTTAAAAAAACGCTCTTGATCAGCGCATTCACCCGAATATCTACATCTACATGATACCCTGCAAATCACCAGACCGGTGGGTGGCAGGGGGTGCAGCACACCAAAACCTACCTAATAACGTCCCTCGTGGGAATCACTCTCCTGTTATGATCCCGTATGGTCCTTGGGAAAAACGAGCTCTAATATCGCTCGGTCCTAGAGTCGATCTCTCGTATTTTATTCTCGTGATCGTGCCTGCCCATGTACGTAGGTGCCTCTAATATTCCTGAGACCTCCTCTAAGAGAACTTCCGACTTAAATTTCTCCAGAAGCCTTAACCTAGCGCTAATTCTGCGATCCTCTAGCGATATCCAATTCAACTCCTTCAAGAGTGATGTGACGCTTAATTTTTGCTCATATTTTTGCTTTACGAATCTGGCTGCTTTGCGTTGGATGCTTTCTAACTCAAGTATCTGTCCCTTTTCGTACGGATCCCATATGCTGGAAGCGTATTCGACCTGAGATCTGACCAATGATAAATAACACGTTTCTCGTACCTGTTCTGTGCTACTTCTTACTAATCTGCCTACGAAGCCCAATTTCTTATTACCTGCGCCTACGATCCTTCGAATATGCATATTCCACGATAGATCACGACAAATGGTGACTCCTAAACATTTAACATACTCTGGAGATTGGATATTCAATCTATCAATTCTGTACTCCGAGTCTAATTCATTGTTCTTACTCTTCCAGAAACTCAATAGGGAACATTTGCTCTGATTAACTTCGATTTTCCAATGTTGACACCATGCTGAAAGGGCGTTTTAATCTTCATGGGGCGATTTTTGGTCATCCTGACTCGTTATCTCCTTATATAAAACGGTGTCATCTGCGAAAAGTCTTATTTTGCAGCGAACTACCGAGCAGATATCATTTATATATATAGTAGTGGACCTATGACACTTCCCTGTGAAACACCTGATGTGACTTTTACCGGGTATGAAGATTTCCCATCAATAACTACTATCTGTTTTCTGTTGGAGAGAAAGTCTTTTACCCAACTAACGATATTAGGGTTTATGCCGTACTTTCCTAGTTTTCCTATTAATTTATTATGGGGTACTTTGTCAAACGCTTTTTTAAAATCAATGAAAATGGCATCAACCTGCTTTTCTCTCCGCATTGCAATAAATCGTTTACGAACAGGGCGATCTGCGTTTCGCATGACCTACCTTTCCGAAACCCGTCTTGGTTTTTGTTTAGCGAAGAACGACCATCTAAATAACGCAGAACAGAGCTAAGGATTATATGTTCTAGAATCTTACTCGATAATGACGTCAAGGAAATCGGTCTATAATTTTCGGGGTTCTCTTTATCACCGCCTTTGTGGATGGGCGTTACGTATGCTAGCTTCCAGTCTTTTGGAACGGTACCATGTGCAACGGATTTTTCGAATATTATTTTCAAGTAAGGTGCGATTACCGAGGCTCTTTTAACACGCGCGGGTATGCCCTCCGGCCCGGGAGACTTATTTTGCTTAATCGACTCTAGCTGGTGCGCGATACCTGTTTCAGAGAATATCAAATCTTCCATCGAATTTCCCTCATCATTCAAAGATGGTTCCTCAAATTCGTTGCTCATCGAAGTAAACGCTTTCTGAAAGTGTTCATTTAACAAGTTCGCTTTTTCCGCGCTATCGTGTACTACATCACCTGCCTCCGTTCTCAATGACGCTATGGTGGGGCCTCTACCATGAACCTTCCTAACGTACGACCAAAATACTTTTGGATTTTCTTTCAAATTATTATGCAGAACTTTCTTTTTGTAATCAATAAATTCTTCTCGCATTGTTACTCTAGCTCTTGACCGCGCCTCTGTATTGATGCCGTATCATTGACCTCTGTTCCTCTGTGACTTTTGAAGAATTGGTATTTAAGCGAGCGTGAAGTTTTCTTTGCCGTCTAAGAGCGCATCTAACTTTCTGGTTGTACCATCTTGGTTCCGCACCATCACGTTTAAGTTTATGTGGAATGAATTTATCCGTACACTCTCGCATCATATCCCTGAACATGCACCATGATTCCTCTGTACTAGCGGCGATTGATGCTTCGCAGAACTTAGGGAATTGTGTCTGTAAAAAGAACCTAAATTTCGTAAAATCGCCTTTGGCGTACATATATACGCGTCTTCTAGCCTTAACCCGTTTCTCCACTTTTAGCTTAAATTCTACGTACACGGCATTATGATCGCTTATTCCTTCCTCTATGGAAAGCTTGTTCATACGCTCAGGTTAGTTCGTTACGAGTAAATCTAATATATTGTTCGATCTCGTGGGACATCTTACTAGCTGACACAACGAGTGTTTAACGAAGGGTTCTATAAGTGCTTCGCATGATTCACGCTCTCTACCACCGGGATCAAAGCAATTATGATTCCAGTCTATTGAAGTTAAGTTGAAGTCTCCTCCTATTATAATGGCCCTCTCTTTATTTTTCGATATTAGCGTTGCTACTTGTTTCTCGAGATTATGAATAATTTCTAAACTTGCATTGGGAGACCTATAAAATGCGCATATATTTGCTATAGTGTAATCGCTTCCTCTAACTCCACACCAAACACTTTCTATTTCGGCGTCATTAATCGGTAGTGGAAAACTTTCTTATGCCTTGCTGACTGCTATAAATACTCCACCTCCCGTCCGGATACTACGATCCTTTCTAAAAATTCTATAGTCTTTGGGGAATGCCTCCTGACTTGCAATTTCGTCAGTGAGCCAACTCTCTGTACCGATCACGACATCGGCGTCTAGACTGCGAATAATATGCTAAAAATCGGCAATTTTCTTACGGATGCTGCGGCAGTTCTATATGACATTTAATTTCTCACTATCCTTCTCAGGTAAACCTCAGCCTTACCATTCGTAATCGTTTTAGGAATTCATGCGTTCTTCATACTATTATTCCGCCAATTGGTTGATATAGCATTTTCTTTCTGATCGCGTTTTATTTCACCATTTTTATCGAAATCCCAAACGTTAACACTATTGATATCACGGATGTCAGCGCCTTCATTGCTCGGTAACTCTAATTTATTTGCGGTATTGGCCGGATTTCTCGTAATATTGTTCTCTGTTACCCTCTCAATTACACCCATTCCCCTAAGACGCCTACACTCTACCCTGCTCTCTAGCCTAAAAAAGCCCTACTATGCTCAAGGATCCTACGCGCTACACCCTGGGATGCCTCCGGTGTGTAATGAACCCCCGAGTTGCTTGAGTCACAATCGCACTAAGTTAACAACATGAAATAGTTTAAATGTTATTGCAAAAGACGTGGTCTGCTTGTACGCCCCTGGTGAGAGGGTAAAGACACCTAAGCTCGGATTTGAGGATGGGTCTCTAACCCGAGTTAATGACGGTCGAGGGGTTAGCGTCGTCGCCGTCAGTTTAAATATGGTCCCAGTTAGTCAACACAAGCCCCTCTTAGTACCCAATAAAAGCTGTTTTGCTTAGTTTTTTGTCATATTTCTGTTATTTTTATTGATTTTATTACAGTTTAATAATTAATTTTAAAGATTGATTTTAAAATATACTTGTAATTTGATTGAAAAGGGGGCAGTTTAATCATCTACCAAATAATGTATCTTTATATTGTTAGCGCGTTCTGGCGGAAATTTTACTTCTCTAACAACGGTAAAAACCTTTTTTTAAAACCTTATTAGTAAAAAATGTAATGCATACACACACACACACAGACACACATATATATACGAGGAAAAGTCAGAAAGTAAGGTTCCCTATTTTTTTATTTTGAATGTAAACAAGTTACAATGCGGAACACATGGAACTGATATAGGCACATATTCAGTCTATTTTTCGTCATAGTCGCCTTGTCTGTTGCAAGAGATTCACTGTGGCATGAGCAGTGTGCGGCCGGGCATTATCGCGCAACTGCAGCACTCCCTTTGACAGCAAGCCGGACCTCTTGCGACGAATAGCCTCCGTAAGTTTCGCGAGGGTGGCCTGATAACCAGCTGCATTGATTGTCTGCAGGACGCATCTTTCTACCACCAAGGCTTCGATTTCTTGATCTACCGCTATGATAAGTGCCTCAACAGACAAGGCGACTATGTCGAAAAATAGACTGAATATGTGCCTATATCTATTCCATGTGTTCCGCATTGTAACTTGTTTACATTAAAAATAAAAAATAGGGAATCTTACTTTCTGACTTACCCTCGTGTGTGTGTATATATGTGTTTGTGTGTGTGTGTGTGTGTATATATATATATATATATATAGACTCGGCAGTCAAGTAACTACAACAGCGCGGGCCCCAGTGCAAGAATTAATGTCGAGCTACTCTCTTGAACAATAAATAAAGACGAATTAAAAAGTAACACTTAATTTTCTTAATGAAACAATGTTATTTTTATGCCATAAGTGAATAAAAAATATAATTTTGTGTATTTATACACAGGCAGAAATGAAAATGGAGAATTATTGAGTTACTTCAGGTGCACCGCGTAATCTGCATAGGCGTAGTTACACCACTGATTGTGAGTCCAGAGTTCGTATTGCAATATGAATCTTTTTAACTTAAAACTAATAATACTCTACATCGACTCCCATGAGAATTTGAACTTTTCTAGTCAGTTCGAGGCGAGTTAATATAAAAGTTGTTTACCATTGTGAAAGGCAGAGCCGGGACTAGGAATTTTGGCGCCCGGGGCAAAGAACGGGAATCGCGCCCCTAGCTCAAACCCTGTATTTTATGACGTAAAAAATAATAATTATAATTATCGTTTGCCCGTCGCCGCCAATCTCACTTTATCACGTCATTTCAATAAATTTTATGGTTGTAAATATATGTTTATATAAAAAATATATACATATAATCACAATTTTGGCGCCCTCTAGAATGATGTGCCCGGGGCAAGAGTCCCGCTCGCCCCACCCTCGTCCCGGCCCTGGTGAAAGGTACTGGAAATGCGTGTGAGAGCTGAACAATGGTGCAAAAAATGTTTGTTTTTTAATATAATGCTTAGAAACGAAGCTAAGAAAATGGCAGCGAGGAAAATAAAGAAGCCGTGAATTGTTGAGAATGATTAAGAAAAAGTTGAAAGAAAAATCGGCAGAAGATTAATACAGAACAGGAAATAAACAAATGCACAATCTGCTTAATTGCTTTGTGGTGATGAGAAAACTGTCAGAAGATATGGATGAGAAGAGGAAATATGGAAAGTATGATATGCTGCGTGAAAAAGATCGAAGAAATCATAGCTCGGACAGATTGATAAGCAACAACATTTGGAATCCGAACTATGATAAATGTGCCGACGAGCCAACTTTAGAAAATGATTGAGCAAAAATCCAGAAAGGTAATGTGTAAGAAATTATGAATCCATCCGTGGTCGTTCTAACATGTTTTGTCGATTTCGAAAAGGTTTCAAGTTGACGCAGAGACTCCGGGAACGTCTTGGATAGATGTGGGTAAATATTATAAATTTAAGTCGGTATGAGCGTTGCAGAATGGGATCCAGCGATGGTTCTATGAAGAAGAATCATGCAAGTTCACCTACTCTGTCGGTACATAATGTTTTTGTTTATGGCGATGGGACTATAAAAGAACAATAGCGAGATAATGCAAGCTCAATGAAGGGGTAAGCTCGTAATTTAAGACTCCAGAGCGATACGGCGTGAATAATTTATGAGAAATTTGTAAAATTCCTTGCGGAAAAGGAAGCTGTATGAAATTGGCGTTAGCCAGAGCGAAATTGAAGTATAATTTTTCAGAGACTTTAGGCAAAGATGCATAGGAAAAACACCAAGGAGAGGCAAAACAGTTATCAGCTGTATAATGTGGGGATAACGCGCGGAAAAATCGTTCCTGTACTTTTAGACGCATTTTGATTGAACATAGTAATTTGGTTTCACGCGAAAGAGAATTGTCGAGTTCGCCCAAGGTTTGTATCGAATTGATACACTTAAGTCTATCCAATAGCTATATAAAGATGCGCATTTCGGCTACAAGGCAGACGTCGTCAATGTTGGCTTGTTCATTGCAGCTTCTTTTTTATGTCTATTGGAGGGACAATATTAGACTTCTGTTTAGTAACTGCCAGAACAAGACGCATATTTTGACGATCGCTGACTGCAAACAAGTTGAAATTTGATGTTCACGAGAGCGTGAGATATTTTCATTGATAGAGATATGTAGCGAATTCTTAGAGAGTCCTTTCCGTCATCGATTTTCCGCCAAAAAAAATCCAAATTCTTGTGGAATATCAAAACGGTTATCTAATTCACCACTAATTCAGTCCCAGGTCTGAGGATTCCAGGATATCGCGTCTAGTGTTAGATTACGATATCCTGCCAGTTGCATATAAAGTGAGCCAAAGCATCTGCATGTTTTTTTCCGACTTATGCAGTTTATATAATACAGAGTTTGAAAAGGAATGCAGTAGGCGAACGAAACTTCTTATAATTTTGTAGTTTTTTTAACCTCACGGATAATTGGCAGTTAAGTGTATGTGGATGATAAACATTCGGCCAAGTGTATTATATCCCCCCCCCCCCCTCAAGGTTACTATGTTTTTGTTTATTATTTCGTGTTTTCCTTTCTCCAGTTACTATGTTGTTGTTTACCTTTTTATTTCATTTGTTAGTTTAACAATCGATGATAATTTACCGTTCCAACATGATTCCAACTCTTGAGGAATTTATGTTTACGTTCGGTAATGAAGAAAAGTGTTTGCAATTCTTGATTGATCACAATATCATTGAAAACATTCGGAGATGTCAAAAATGCGATGGAATTGCAGCTATCAAGACAAACTTATCGTTGTTCCAAGAAGAGTTGTCGAAGTGACTTATTGGCCTGTCGCTACATTTACCAACCCAATCGCGGGACAACGGGGAGGGTTAGTTTCGTTCCAGCTAGGTGAAGGGCGCGGTAGCGCCCGGAGACGACTACCCATTAAAACAAAGTGAGCCGAAGGCTCGCCAATATATCCTTTCAATGTTATATAGAATGAATTCAAAAATAATTATACTTACCTAAATAACAATAACTACAATGTCGTATTTATGGTTGTCATGATATTTCCAAGAAATATATGTTATCTAGTGCCGCCATTTTGAAGGGGGGGTATACTACGCTTCCTTGTTGTTATGTTAACTGCTAGCTCTTAACAGTAGTGACTCCATCCGAATTGTTGTCATTTGAGCGTTTCTACCCTTATTCACTTAGCATTAAACTGCTGATAGTGATAATGAAATGAAGGGTCCGACGTCAGGAGGGCAAGTTCTCTGAGAATACAAGGTCTAAAGAACTAAGAGCAAAGGTGGTAATAAATGGAAGTGATTGTAAATATGAAGCTCAAAAATATGGTGGGCGTAGCGAGACGTATAGGAAATGAATCGGGTGTACGCATGTAAGGACATCACTGATTAGAGGCGTGGCGTGTTACAACCATGGTGAGAAATCCGCGGGCGACTCCAATCTTCGTAAAGGACGATTTAGAACACGGCGACACTTTGATTTTCATGTCATACATTCACCGAATGGAATCACGACGTCCACCTTCGCCGCTTTAAACGTTGTAATTATCGTACTACGAAGGGTATACGCTGCAGGAATTGTATTTTTATACATTTATTTACGTATAGCTTTCTCTTTAGTACATACTACTAACTTATTTTCACTGTAGAGAAAATTCGATTCAGACGCGAGTATTTATATTCTACAGAATTGCAGTGGCGCTTTTTTCATTCGTAAGGCAATGAAGAAACGGTATTTTCCGCCATATAAGACGCACCCTAATTTTAGAAGAGAATATTTTGGAAACAAATATTTCAATGTCGGTGGGCAAAACTGTTCTTCGTTAGTGTTTTCCTGCATCTTCTTCGATACAGTGCTTTAGAGTGACTTCTTCCGTCAGGTTGTTACCATTAGCCATTATAAATATAGCTTTTACATTTACAATAATTTCACCCCTCATGGAATAATATTTTGTAATAATGTCCGTAGTTCGAAATAACTTTAATATATTTTATTCTGTGGGTATGTGGGATTTTTTATGTAAGTATATCCTGGAGACAACATCCCCTTGACCTTAGGTAAATAAGATGCAGGGTAATATTTGAAGTCATTTTTCAGGAAGAATCTTATCTGGCAGAAAACACGATAATGTTCCATCTCAGATTTTTACCTTTCGTCTGCGAATAATTCCGTCGCCTAAATCAGCGAATTGAAAAGATAGATTTGCCTTTCATATCAATTTATAGTATATAGAGATTATTGTTTCCATGTGATTAAAAGAAACCCCACCAGTGAAAGCGTAGTATTTCTAACGTGTGGATATTATTCTAAAATTCTGTTTACTTCTTTGAGGTTAAGAAATGTAGCAACGGAAGACCGTGTAAACAGGGACTTTGGCGTGGCACCTTGCCTTGGGCTTCACATTCTTTGAATTCTCAGGACTCCTATTTGGCACGACTTGTAAGAGGACGTGGCAACCGCGGATTTTTTTGCCTCACTATAGCATTAACCGTGCCAATTAATCTTCGTCATGCAGAGAAAAATAAACCAAAAGAAAAAATTATGTCTGACTTTGTCGTAAAGAGTTCATTTCATTATTGACTTAATTAATTTTCCGGATGTATTACGTGTATCGCAATTGATGCTAAAACGAACGTCGACGTAAACTTCCCTATGGCCTTATTTTTAGGCTTTCACAAAGATTTAGGTCAATATCTAACGCTGCTAAGGGGCGATTTAATTCAAGTGCATTGCAGTTAAATTGTAGTTTTAGTGTTGATATGCAGCGAAATGAGTACTTTACAACTTAGAGAAAAAATCCCTCGTTTAGAGCCCGTGTAATTTAGCGAAGTCATGCTTGCAATAGCTTCAGATTATCGTATTCCAGAATTGCGGTGGTTATACGATTCATTGTAGTTTTTCTCAGGCATAATTTAGCGTCAGTGACTTTGAGGTTTCCTGAGCATAATATAGTAAAACTTATTTGGTGTTTCAGAATCGATTTGCCGTTTTTCGGCATAAGTTAATCATTGTAACTGTAGGAATCGGCTATTGAGACTCACGACCTCGAAGTAGAGACAAAATGTAGAGAAAATAATTTTAGAGAAGTTTTTCTCAGAAAGTGGGTCATATCGACTAAACATGCTAGAAATATTCTCCACTTGCTGAGAAATTAAAAGAAAACAAAATCTGCGAACACATAATACGGGAATCATTTTTAATCTCGTGAGTGTGTGTTCCACTCATCATCTTTGCGTATTTTGCATTATTCCTTCGCAGTGCGGCAGGTTTCGCATTTAAGGAGTAAGGCGATCGATCAGATTTTGTGACGAAATCGGTCCCCTTTCACTTTTGCTTTAGAAGAAAGTCATCCGAAACTATGGATCTTATAAACTTCGACTCGGAATTTTTTATTTTAGGTGACATTTATTAAGAGACATTTAATCAGGCGAATTTAGGAAGATAAAATTGATTACGATTTTAATGTCGTTTTTTTTGCAAAATCCAGTCTTTTTTATGCGACTTTGCAGAGCTTGGCGGTGTTTCAGTGAATGGAAAATAATTCCACAAAGATGTCCCTGTTAGTCAAGGGCATTAGAGGATATTTCGCGTAATTTATTTTCTAAGTGAACATTCTTGTGTCAGTTACGTTACGTGGTGCTTCTACATTGACGGGAAAAACCATTTATACAAAATATAGGTGATCCCGTTATTTTTCACGAAATTCAATTTATCTCATCAATATTTGCCATGTTTTTTCTGTTAAAAGATAAGATCGATTTTTGCCTGTGCAACGTAGTAAAAAATCATTACAGAAAATATGCTAACTTTAAAATATTAGGGCTATTTATATTTTTTATGTTTTCCATGTACTTTTTTGTCAGCGTTCTTTGAACACAAAATTTACTTTCTTTTTTTTTGAGAGATCCTGAAATTCTCCAAGGGAAAGTAATTTCTAATTGTTAAGGGATGCAAGTCAACCCTTGGGTTAAAAAATGTTATTTATAACCTGTTTCCCCTTAGAACGTGAAAAGCCGAGGATTGGTATTTGCTTACTGTAATTTGCTTACGGTATAACGTCCGATGAAATATATCGGAATATTTTAATTTATTCCTAGTTTGTTGATGTCGTCTTAACTATACCATTTGTTTATTCGCGTGTATTAAAATAAACTCCATGGAAGAAACGATTATTCGTACGTCATGCTCGTTTCGGTGTTGTGGCATAATCAGTAGCGGAATTACTAGCTGCCGCAGAAACCTCAGCTTCAGGGGTGTGGCCGACAGATTTGGAGGCCGGAAAAGCAAACATTAAAAATCGAAGGACTAATTAAAAATTAATCAGCGAGAAAATTTATATTCGCAATGGCATTAGACTCTCTTAACTCTTCAACTTGTTTTTATAGTTGAGCGGTTCCTCAAGAATGTTAAATTCATCCTTCATAGCAGCGGTCGTTAATCTTTTTTTTTGTACGCGTGGATGTTTCAGTGGGTATGGGCATGTTATCACCCGAAGCTATTTAGAGATTCTGCGGTATCAATTCAAGTCCGTTATTGCCGAGTGGCCGTTACATCAGAAACATTCAAACGAAACGTATATGTTGGCTTAAATTGCTGAAATTGTCATTTTATGAAAGATAATGTTTTACTCTGCTTTATATTTATACAAATTGTTAGAACGCGTGCAATAATTGCGGAGTTTTTCTAATTAATTTACAAATAATATTAATTGTATGAATTACGTATTCATTTTTATATTTTGCTAATAAAAGGAGCTTGCAGTTTGCAAGGATGGGCATATTTATATAAGAACATAATTAAAAATGAAATAAATTATAGTGACCACAAGAAAAATGTCTTGCGAAATGGAAATCGATTGATGTATTCTTATTTGAAACGGAATTATTCTTAGGAATCAAACTTGGGATACTTTTTCGAGATTTTAGGTTTTTCCAGACACTGATGGAAATTTGGGAGAAAGTAACAGTAAATACAAAAAATATTTTAAGACAGATATCTTACGAGTAACGCAAGTCGGCGGGGTTAGACTGGTAGGTCTAATTCAAAGGTCGCGGGTTCGAATCCCGCTTCGGGCGTGGATGTTGTGATTCGTCTTGTGGTTTTTCCCATACCTGTGCAGACAAGCCTAAAATTGGCTTTACGGGGAAGGCATCATTTAAAAAAAAGTCAGTCCGTCACAGTCACAACGATCAAACACAGGAGTAACTCGTTTTTATGGATTTACTGCGCATTTCACGCAATGTTTTACGTACTTAGATAATTAATAGCCATACCCTCATTCTCTATGTAATTTGGATTATTCTATTATCTTAAATTGGCAATAATTGGGTTGCCATGAAAACGAAAAAAATTTTATTCAAAGAACTTGAAATTTTGTGGTTAAAAGCTCAAACTTGGAAATTTTGAAAATTTAAAATTTTACGGTAAGAAAGTAAAACTTCATTCTTTTACCCGTTACTGGGTTCAACTCCCAAATTCGTACAATGAATATAAATAATTTTAAAATGCAAATTATAATTATGGTATACCCACTCCAATGTTATTTAAATGGAGGAAAATAAAAATGGCAAATAAAATCGTTTTAAAAATTATACAATCACACTCATTCATATATACAAACACTGTTTTATAGATATAGAAAATAGAAGATTGAGGTCGACAATCTCAACCAAAGATGTAATATTATGATTAATAATCCTAAAAAATGAAAAAAAAAGCGTCTTGTCTAATTTGCTCTGCAGTTATTCCCTCTCTTCTTCTGATTCCGACTTGTAGGTATATAAATTTTGCAGATTCAGAACGGAAATAAGATATAACTGTGTATTTGAAGATAGCAGCCTGATACGTAATGAAGTAGTATAAGCACATAGGGAAATTAGTTCCAAACCAACGAGAGACTCATAACCATAACAAATGACTCATAAAATGGATGCGTCAGTTTGCTAAGTTGTGCATTGAGATCGTATGATTTGGAAAAGGAACGAAGTTTAAGATTACGGGAAAAAACCGCCTCAACAAGATCATCATATTTCCTATTATAAATCTAAAAAAATATCATATATTTATTTATATAATATGCATAAATATGCGCTAGTTAAAATGCACGGAATAAAAAACTTAAAGAAAATAAATTGATGTGTCCACACATGGCTTTCTCCATACGTAAGTTGTCAACTAAAATCAAATAAATACGGCGATAGGAATAGTTCAACTTACACGCTTCAGCGCTAGCGATTCAATTGTTTACCACGCGCGCGAGCTGCCCACTAATCGTCAATTTCGAAGAAAATTGAATATCTCGTGAAATATTCCTCATATGAAAATTTAATTCAAACAAAAGTTGTAGAAAAAATAATATCTACAACTTTTATGTATATGTATGTTAACAAAAATTCAGTTTTAAGCGAAATATTTAAGAAAAACTAAAATTTTACAAGAGTAAACCGCTACTTATGGTTGACCGATTGTTATCAAAATCTTTTCAAATCTTAAGAATATATATAAAATCACAAATATAGTATTTCATGCTGATGTGATGAATAGTTTTTGAGTTAGAGCGCACGCAAAATTTGTCACACATACGGACACACAGACATAATCGAGAAAACTGTCAAAACGCGTTCAGGGGACCTCAAAACGTATTTCCGTTGAAATCTCGAATTCGAATTTTTTCATGAAAACAATATACTACGTATATGGAGAAAGTAAAAACGCCCGCCGCCGACAAATGATCGCCATTATCACGTGTTTTTATTTATCTATTTATTTTTAACTATCTCATAAAAAGCGGTTTCCTGCATTTTACAATGAGCCTAATAACGATAACAATGACGATTACATGCAATCATGCCATCGGTAAGATTCGGACCCACGACCCTAGAATTGGAATCTGTACACCCTAACCAACCGTCTATCCCTATTTAACGTACCATCGTACCCATTATTACTTAGTTCTACAAAGTGATGGCCTCTTCAGTGGATTTGAATCATTTAGTTGTCCGAGAACTACATATAAAAGATCATAAGTTAAGTCAAAATAAACAGGGTGCCGACGCTATCGACCCTTTTGGTTGGAGAACGAGGCGTCGATGCATCAGCTATCTGGCATTCAAAGGGTAAGGGGCCAAAAAGGCTTTTCGGGGAGGCTCGAAATATATGGCTCCTAAATTAAAGTTAATTATTCTTTTAGACGGATTTTAAAAGGTTGAAAATTTATGATGATGATAATAAACTCAAACGTTTTTCATGTTCACATTTTTTTCCTCATTTACTGCGTAAAATATGATAATCTACTATACTTATAAATTAAACGTTTTTGAAATGTTGCCTTTACAGTAGTAGTTTCTGACTATTATCATAGATTTTATTAATGACGTACTTTTTGTTGCTTCATGTAAAGTATTCCAAGGCTATATTTCGCACCGGATTTGTTTTTACGTAATAAGTGATTTTGATGAACGCCCACTTTGCGTATCTTATTAAAATTTGCCTGTGCGACTGCTCACATTTTCCAGTAGCAGTGTGTCACATCCAATCGGTTAGCCGATATTTTAGTAAAATATGTTAATATTGCTGTCGAAAAGGTAGCGACTTTTAAATAATCATTCCCGATATCCAAGTAAGCTGCAAGTTACAAATACGAAATTTCACTAAAAACGGAACTAATTCTTTTTGCCATAAATTTCTTTGTAACAATTCTTGCAACCATAGACATTCGTGGGCGCAGCTAATCTCTTGAAATTTAAGTTGAATATAACTGTATCAGTCTCTCGCGTTCAATTTCAACTTTAAATTTTCCACCTACTTCATTAGAGAGAATATTGGCGTAATTCATACGTTAGCAGTAGTTTTTAAGCCATATTCCATAGTGTCGGGCACACACACATGATGCAGTTGCGTAGTAGTGGTTCTCAAACGTTTTCGGTCCGTGGACCACTTCAACGGGCAAAAGACCTCGCGGGCCACCATCCACTACCGTCTTGCCACAGCTAAAACTAATGGAGTAACGATTTTTTGTTGTTCCAAGCAAAGGAGAGAAGTAAGAACAGTTGCTAGGACATTTCGTTGTTTCCGCTGAGATTTTACGCTGTGAAGAATTTAGTTAATTTCAGTTGTATTAATTTAATTTGTTCTGGCCAACATTAATTGCTTTAGGACTAATCAGGTGAATTAATTTGAAATGGTATATTTAGCCTTATCAATATTGTAATGCGTCACGCGAGTGTTGGAGATTAGGGTTATGGTCTGTTCTCTAGTATGGCCTCGGAGTTGTGTATCTGTAACTTGCAGACCACACTGAGAACCACTGGCGTAGTATACCGGTATACCTTGCCGGTCACGAGTTAAGTTCCCTATCCCGCGAGGAGCAAGGGTTGCCACATCAGGGAGAATGAATTTCCGTTATCATAATGATGTCCATTGAACATAAACAAATAGTAAGAGGGAATAAATTAATAAACAAGTAGTAAGAGGGAATAAATTAAAGAAGACTAAAAAGAAAATCTAGGACAGTAGGTACTGCCCAAACTTTTTGGCTCAAGAGCCAGATAGGCCACTTCCGCCCTCTTCGCGCACACACCCAGTCCAAAATAAAATTGAAGAATTATTTAAGGAAGTAAAGGGTATAGTTGTGAGTCATTATTACCCGATTTGCTTTAAATGTATATATGTATTATGGGAATAGAGGGGTTTATAATTTTCTATTTTCATTTTACGTTACATTGTGTCCTTAAATTTTTAAATTCATGGCGTGCCGGATGTGGCCTGCGAGTCGTAGTTTGGACACCGCTGGTATAAGAGAAAGATAAAGAGGAAAAAATATTTCGTTTGTCATCTAAATGATCTCCGCGGATGCCTTCACTGTTACGGGGCCGTTCACAAATTACGTAACGTTATTTTTCAGCTTTTTCGACTCTCCTCCTCGATACTCTAGCAAAAGCTTCCTAGGAGCAAATCGTAACGCTACCTGAACCCTTCCTTGTGTTACGTAATTTGTGAACGGCTCCTAAATTACGGTTTCTTAGGCTCTGTATATTCACCTTCGTGCAAAATATTCTTTCGGCAGATTTCCTTTTAAACTCCACCTCGCTCTCTAATGAAGACATACGTTTAAAGGAATAGAATGATTTTGTTCGACCTCCGCCGCTCTCTCTTGGTTCTATTTCCTATTTAACCTTTAAATTTCTGGGTAAGCCTGCCGAAAGGGACACCGGTGTCCCGCTTAGCTCCGAGACCGCTCACAGATGTCGTTTTTGTCATAGAATCAAAATTTTTGAATGAGAAGAAAGACGAGGCATCCTTCTTTTCCATCTGCTCTCCCAAGGCCGAAGGTCTTGCGTATTGGGGGAGGGGAGAGTAAACAAACAAGCTTACGCTCGACTCTATAGGGAAGTGTAAATACTTGGGTTGGGTCAGCTGCAGACTGAGCAGGAATCACGTTGCCAAAAAGTGACTAAATGCAGTTTTTTTGCATTTAAAAAAAAATTTATATCAACAATAAGTTATTTCGGCATCGTAATTTAGTCTATTAGGGTTATTTCACCCTGTTTATTTCTACAAATAGGCAGAACGATGGAGTTCTCTGATAGTTTGACCACAAAATGCTTTTTATTTGAACATTTTATCACCAATAGTTCACGAGATATGCGATTTTTGCAAAAGACGCACACAGAATATTTAAATGTCCAAAATTAAATCCGGCAGCGGGACCCCGCCAGAGGGTATTTAAATCCGGCGGATAAAGGTTAATAATGATTTTAAAATGCGAAAAATGATGCGGATAAAAGGCAAAAGTGACCACTACTAGGTTCACTGCGAACGGCGAGGTATTCCTGTATATCAAATTAGCTCGGGTCTAGAAATAAAAGTTGACGTGTGGTACTTGAATCGAAGATATCACACAACTTGACATGAGGCCAGGATGATAGAAAACACTAATTCGATTTTATCTACGTATTCAGTATGAATCATTTGCGTCTTATCGGCTGTTGCAAAGTTCACGAGGAGAAATTAAATATTTAACATAATCTAAGCGATAGTGTACCCTAGTGTTTATGAATTCGTACGTCATTAATCAAATTTAACATTGCCGCATCGCTGACGTCCAAACTCCAAACGCGCGCTAGGCCAAAAGGGAGGTTTATTTACGTCAGACCAGATGTGATAAGAAACTCCTACGTCAGGGTTTTTATCCATAACATAAAACAAGAGTTCGCAACTTTATATTGCTATGTTAAGCTGGAAATAATTAAAGCTTTATTTAATGTGTTTTTAAAAAGATTCCAATTTTAAGAAATATATTTCTCAAAAATATAATCTCAAAAAACGATATATTCTACTTATCAGGCATAATTTTGGCGTTCATCTTCTGGGCAAGATTAAATTAAATTTTGAAAATTTTATTTCAAATTTTAATTTAATCTTTTGAAGAAGAATGATAGTGAAATTCATGCACCATGGGAATGAAAATTCATTTGTTGTCTTGAATTTTTTTGCTGTAGTGAAAGAGTAAGCATTCGAGGCGTTTGTGGTGCTTCCAAGCCTTGAACTTGCATAAACCTGGATCTGTCTGACTTTTCAATTTTAAGCAGAACGAAAATTAATATGTATTTAGAAACATTTTGGTTCAGAGAGATGTGAACGTGGACGAATTATGTGATCAAGTGGCAACACATGCCAATGAAATTTATTGGGAAATCCAATTTAAATGAATCTTAAAGAAGCACTGAAATATTGGTTCATGTGGTGCGCCATTTATTCTACCCCCAACCTTGGGTAAGATGTTTATTATTGGTCACTTCACCTGTGTATGTGGATTTGTATTGAATGAAAGAAGTTACAGGGCCGACGCGTCAAAAATTGCCGTCTGAGGCGAGCGCACCTTATGCCACCCTTTTGCACAGTAACGGGATAGGGGCGGAGCAAGGAAACATTGTGGATATACAGCAATGAAATGATATAAATTAAAATATTAGATTTGTTTTATTGTACAAACAAAATAAAATTAAACTTTTCTTTAAATAACAATATAATTAAAAACAATAAAACTTAACTGTACTTTGCATGCTTTTTCTTTAGCAAAATTGTCTATAACATCTTCAAATTTAAATTGGTTGAAATGTCATGTTTGATGGACAGTAGTGCTAGTTCTGTTAACCTTTCCTGTCCCATTGTAGAACGTAAGTAGTTTTTAATTAATTTCAATTTCGAAAAAGATTGTTCTGCACTGGCAATGGTCACAGGAAGAGTTAGCAGAATTCTGAGTGATATAAAAATATTTGGAAAATTTTCTACTAAATTATTTTTATCTATGTAATTGAAACCATTTAATGGTGTCATCCCACTATTTAAAACACTTCTAATAAGTAATTAAAAGTTCATTGTACAAATTTAAAGGTTTTATATCATCTGTCAATACTATATGCAAATCTTGACATTTTTAAAAAATAACCTCTGAATCTGTATGGATCAACAATGGAATGTTGTACAAAAATTCAAATAATTGGTTGTGTTTCTAGTTGAGAAAATCTTTCCTTGATAGAATTGATGCAAACATCTACTAGATAATTAAAAAACTTGACTGCAAATTTTTTTAAAGGATCTATGATTGGTGTATCTCTTCCCTCGTACTCAAATTGTCTGTTTTTACGTTGAATTCTAATCAGAGGTGCACGTTCAAATTCTGCTGTTATTTCCATTGCCAGAGAAATTTATTTGGTAGAGTAGAGCATTTGTTGGAAACCATTAGTGTGGTATTCTTCCAAAAATGAGCTAATGCTTTTAAAAATTTTATTGCATTCTGATAATACCATGTTTGGGCTTTGTAATAATTTTGATGCAACATTAACTTTTGATGAAACGTCGTACCAAACAACAACACTGCAAACAAATTTAAAGCTAGAAAGTTTATCCGCCAACGATTTGCTTTTGTTTTTGGTATCGGTCTCTCTGCTCATCCAAAGAAATTTCCACCAGTGCATCATATATTTCTCCCAATTGGTACCTTAATGGCTTAACAGCATCCACACAACTTTCCCACTGCATAGTATTAACACTTTTTAAAGTCAAGGATGTTATATACTTTTTTAGTACAGTCCATCTGTTTGTCGAACTTGAGAAAAATACAAATATCTCTTGAACTAAAGAAAAAAATTAACAAATTCTCCAGATTTTGCTGCTGCATCATTAACCACAAGTTTAAGCAAATGACACGAGCAAGGTACAAAAAAGACTTTAGGATTTTGATTTACTCTAAATTCCCATGTATAATGCGTGTGTTATACGAAGTATTTTTGTAAAATTTTCAGAATTACATATTTATTGCACATTATGCATGAGAAATACCCCTTTTTAAGATAACATTTATGCAACCTTAAGGTATACCTTAATGTATTTACTAAATGGCTGAAATCTATCGAAACCTAAGTTGATGTTCTCCACACAATCACTTATTCTGTACTTTTCATGGAAAAGTTTGATATTTTCATTGTTCCAAGTACAATGCAGGAGCTAGAAACATTTTTTGGCATAAACATGCCTATTACTATATCACATTTCAATTAAAATACGAAAAATTAAGGCAAATTTGACGTTTCTGATTGAAAAAACATAGCCTATGCATTTTGAAATACAAAAATGAATTCCAACACATAACACATTCACTACTCTCAATAAATACGACAAAATTCTTTATAAATTTTTATTCATACTCAATTTTTAATCAACAAAGCCATCAAAATCTTCTGATTCACTCTCACAATGTAAATCGTAATCATTTAGGTTCTTTACGAACGAGTCAGGTAGTTGTTCAAACGAAAAATCATCACTTTCATCAGATGATGAATCACAATCCCTCCATCAACATTAAGGGAATGAATTCCCGATACCGTGAAACCATTGATAATGATTTCACGGGTGATATCGACCCAACTTTCCACAATCCATTTACAAATTTCAACATGTTCTCCTTCTCAAAGTGAAGTAGGGGAAGGGTGTTTAGGAGAAGCCTTCTTTAAAAAACGCATTCCTCAATGATGCCATGTTCTACATGCACCCTGCGCATTATACATGAGTGTGTATTGTACTAGAAAATTCGGTGGCCTGCTGAAAACGGTCTAAGGTCAGCCTGCGCGTTATGCATGAGTACACACTATACATGGGAATTTAGGGTAAAATCCGTCTTTGGACACTGGAATGGGCAGGGCCGCTGAGAGCCAGCGTGGGCCCTGGGGCAAATACCATCGCCGAGACCCTTTTCTTTGTTTTAAGTTCAAAAAGGGAACCGGGCCGCTTGGCAGGCCCAGGACAGTTGACTCTTCCTCCCCCCTTCTCTACGGTATTGGCCCGCAGTATTACAGTAAAACCTGGTTAATTCGAACCTCTATATTTCGAAATTCGACGTAATTCGAAATTTTTTAACACTTGAAAGACCGAAAAAGCCAATATCATACAATTGTGTTTCAATAATTCGAAAATCTCTATAATTCGTAATTCGAAAAAAATTTTTGCCCGATTCTCAGAATATCAACGCATTTTTGTCGACATAATTCGAAATAAAACTTACCAAAAAGAAACTAAATTAAATTTACTAAAATATTTCTGGCACTATGTCGGCTGGTTTACAAACATTGTGCGATCGTGATCATACCGACTGGGCGTTGGGTATTGTCACAAGATTCGGTCCATCCCCTCAATTTATCTACTGTTTTGCGAGTTTTGTGTGGAAAACGCGTTCCAATATTCCTTTGGTTCGTTGTTTGTTTCGTATTAGATTGTATTTTTCATCATTGTTAGTTACTTTTTTAAATAATATTCTTAGTTTAATAACTGCAAGAGAGACTATATTTAAATTTATTGCTATAAAATATTTTTTTTAAATATACCCTCCAATGGCTCCGGTTCATAGTGCATATAAGACTCTTATTCTTGCTGAAAAAATGTCTTTGCTGCAAGACATTGACAAGAAGTTAGAATCGAAAGGAAAGCTGGCCTCAAAGTATGGGATTCCGAGCTCGTCTTTATCTACAATTTTAAAGAATCAGGCGAAGATTGATGAAAGTTTTTATAAATTTAAAGGGAGCGCTACACGTCAGCGTTCACGGCCTGCGAAAAACGAAGACCTCGAAGAAGAACTGTCCGATTTTTTTCACAAGTACGAGCGGCGAATTTACCTGTGACAAGTCCGATGCTCATTGAAAATTCAAGAAGTCTTGCGAACGCTTTGAACATTGAAGATTTTAAAGCGTCCAATGGGTGATTGGATGGTTTTAAAGACGCCACAATATTGTTTGTCTCGCAGTATGTGGTGATGCCCAAAAAATTAACGAAGAGGAAGTGACGACCTGGCTGCAAAGTAATAAACATGTTTTGGAGAAGTATGCGCTCAAGGACATTTTTAATATGGATAAAACGGGCATTTTTTCAACATGTTGCCCGATCGTACTTTGGCTCTCCGAGGCGAAAAATGTCACGGCGGCAAAGGTAGTAAGGAGCGTCTCACCGCCGCGCCGTGCTCTGCACAAATATGGATGGGTCGAATAAAGAAGAACTGGTAATCATCGGAAAATATGGCAAGCCACGCTGTTTCAAAGGTATTAATCGTGATTATTTGCCGATAATTTACGAGCATAACAAAAAGGCGTGGATGACAACAGACATATTCAAAAGTTATTTAATAAGAATGCAAAGACGTGTGGCGGTGCAAAATCGTAAAATTTTGTTGACACTAGACAACTGTTCTGCTCACCATGTGGCTCAGATAAATACGCCGTATGTTGAGTTGTTGTATTTTCCACCAAACACAACCAGTGTTCTGCGGCCACTCGACCAGGGCATCATTCAAAATTTAAAGAGTCATTACAGAAAAAAAACTATTGTCGTCATACTTGGTGCAAATTACAAATGGATGTTCGCAGGATGATTTACGAAAATGGACGACTTTAGACGCCTGCCGGGCCTTGTCATCAGCGTGGCAATTTGTGACTCTCAAACCATCGCCAGCTGGCAGAAGTGCTCCAAGGTACAGAAGTGGAGGAAGTAATCGACAGTAATGTATTGGGGCCTGTCAGTTTCGGAGACTTTGTTTCCTTTGATAATGACTTGGTTACGTCGGTTGTGTATGACCCCACGATCGACGAATCGAAAACCGTTGCGAGTGATAGCGACGAAGAAGACGATGTGGATAACGTCGATGCTAGGTTGGATGTGCCATTGCCATCTAAGGAGGATGTTTTAAAAGCTTAAGATACCCTTCAAAGGTCCGGGATGCCGATGAATATCTGTGAAAAGGTTGATGCCATTACGCAACACATTGCGCTAGGGAGTGCCCTAAAATTGAAACAGGAAAATAACCAACTTTTTAAAATAAATTTATATTAATATTTTATTACACACTTTTGTTTATTTACTTTTAAGTTGAAATAAGTGAAAGACATTATTAACATTTTGGTGGTTTAATTGTATGTTCATATATGTTTCAATGTTTAAATGAGTAATCCTAAATTTGACTTTTATTCATCGACATCATATTTTGAGGTATGCATGTGTAGTACATCCTTTTTTTCTGTATTTTAATATGGTGTCATATTCTTTTGTTTTTCTGTAATTTATATTTACATTTTTTAAATTTGGTAAATCATGCTTTTTTGTAAATTTCGAATTATAGAGGTTCTTCGTAATTCGAAATGCTTTTTCTTTGGTCCCGTGAATTTCGAATTAACCAGGTTTTACTGTATAAGCAGAAATTGTCAAATTCCACCCAATTAAAATTTTTTATCAAAATTACACGTAAAATATATGTTGGTACTATATGTATCACATCATAATTAGACTTGGTATGATTCAATTAATTTCGATAAACAGCGAATTTGTAAAAATCAAATATTCGACGAAATTTAATTGCCGTCGATAAGTGTAGGTTTTTCATCACTAAATTTTTTGTGAAATTACGTCATGGTTTTTAAATTTGGTTTTCAAAATTAACACCTAAAATGTGTTATACTAGTACCAAAAAAGCAACGCGTAAAAAAATCGGTACTCGTCATAACAGACAACCACAGTTGAATCGGAATTTCGTACACTTTGCATTGTGAGGTCCCCCATGACATTTTTAAGTAACTGCATATCTTGCGCTGCAACAGAGTCCAAAAGAACGAATTACATGAGAGTAGATCTTACAATTAGTATGAATGAATACCGATCGCCAGATGACCCTATAGTACTTTAACTAATAAATTCTCATAAAATTTACATTTCTAGGGGCCATACTGATAATCCATCCTCCGAAGGAGAGTTTCACATCATAATCGTTCCGTGTTTGCATTCTAGGCATTTTTCTAGATTCCTCCTGATTTTTTCCTTCATAATATTTGTATAAATTTGGTTGTATATTATAATAGCATAAAATTAAGTTTGTTATTGAATGGTCGCAATTTTGTAATTGTACAACTCAACGAAGTAAGTCATTTATTTATGCGCTTTTAGTAAAGTTTAATTCGATGGAAATTATTGTCGTGTCAGCCTTATATGCGATATTAAGTGTACTTAAATATTCCAAGTTCAACATTATAAAATATGGTCAATAAAGAAAGAAAGGCTACCACATCTTGAAAAAATTGGGAGTAAACAATATTGTTCTTTAGAACTGACCGTACGATGACACTCCGAGTGCTTGTGGGTCCGGACCTTGGGCCCAAAGATGGAATTTCCCGAAAGGGAGAAAAATGAGAGTAGTGGGGAGGAGTTTGAGGGTGCTAAGGGGTGATAGAAAAGCAGTGGGTTGAGTTGGGAAAACCCAAATCCAAATTTGACAAATGGAAATGGGAAATGGAGAAAATGCCGTCCGTTGGTATTGGTTGCCTGTATGCCTTGCATCCGTGTATTGCGGTAGGAAAACCTTACGATGATCCTAATACCGGGCCCCGGGGATTTTGCTCCAGTATCCCCACCCTCTCGGTGGTCCTGGGAATGGGTACCTTTCATATTTGCCCCGTTTTCATAACCCTGTCCATGCAAGTTTTCAATTTTGATGCCCAATGTATCCAGCTCTTGCAAAATCAATTTGGTCAATCCAGCTCCAGTGGTTAACTCAACAGGCAGAAATTTAATAAAATATTCTTTAGGAGAATATTCTGGCTGCTGTTCTTTGGTCACAGTGCGAACTACAAACAGCATTTGCTCAATCCTGCTAATGTCCGGAGTGCAATCTAATATTATGCTGTAATATTTTGCTTTCTTAATTCTAACAACAATAGTATTATGCACTTTTTGTCCTAGCAGATAAATATGATTATTTTGAATGTCTTTGGTCATATAATTGTCACAGGATTTTTTGAGGCTCTTCTTAAATGCTCACTTGTAACAGGATCGAACTTTGTTAATAACTCCATGATTTTCAAAAAATTACCATTATTATGATCAAACAAATTATCTGAATTTCCCCTAAATGCCAACAGCTGTGAGGCACATAACTGAATAACAGCGATAATTCTATTTAAAATATCTCACCAATGTTGTCGTTCATGTTGTGAGATTCGTTAATGTTCTCTATCATTGGTCTTGCCAATCTTCAACCTGGTATCTAACTCCATCCATTTTGGGAAACATTCCATATGTTTTGTTGAACTCTTGTTAGATTTGAGACCCCGCGAAATATTTTTCCATTCACTAAATCCGAATTCGGACCAATTTATTGAGTTAGAATCAGAATTTCGAAACAAAGCGCAACAGAAACAGTACATGGAATCAGTAGTTGTGGAGTATATTAGCCACTTTCTCCTAATTTTTCCGTTTGACATCACTCTTTGATAAAAAGAGTCAGAAAAGTGTCTTTGGGAAAATCAATTCCTTTAACTTGTACTGAGCCTTTCTCTATAATGAGTTGATGTTGAGACATACTTATATTTTGCCAATTCATGGGATCAGCAGAAATTTCATTATCATTTTTTGTATCAGTTGTAACAGTAATCACTTCTGCAGTTTTCTGTGCCCCTTCTTCTTCTCTGCCTTCCTCTTCTTCTGTGTCATTGTTCTGTTTATTCTTGTCTATTTCTGCTACATCAACCACTACTGGCCCCGGTTCTGTTTCAACAGTTTCAACCTTTGATACTGATGGAATAGTAAATTTTTCTATTGCACCCGACCATTTATTTTGCTCAGCTTCTTTCGTTAGTCTTTTTCTCCTATACTCAGATAATTGTTTTCTTTTTAAGTTCCTCATTTTACGAGTAAAAATAAAACTTAAAGTTTAAAATTATAAAAATGTAATGGGAATAATATTATAATTATAAAAATTATTTTAGTTTTTGTTTGAAGTTTCTAAGTTAATATTTAGGTATTTTAATGAACAAAAGAAAAAATGTCTGCACGGTCAAAATCGTTTTCCCCCATGCTTTTAAATGGCAATACGAAAGGATATCTGGAGTCGAACCTAGAACACTTTATGTAAAAGTAATAACATTTTCTAGTAGTTAATGTGGTCATCTAAGAACACACCACATTTCATATCTCTAGCTGCTTCCAGTGCTGAGATCCTGAAAGATTCTAAGAGCGTTATACACAGAAAGAAAGAAAGACAGAATTGGAAAACTATATGAAAGATTTATTGAAAATTCATTTATATTATTTCAGGTTTTCACCAGGGTAAATGTCGGCCATTTATAGTGGAAGGCCATCAGGTGGGTCTTGTTCGACCTGATGTATTAACCCACCTCATCTCTCGCTACCCGGATGTATTCCTCGTACATCCAGATTCTGTAGAACTCAACCCAGCATATAGGGACCATGAAGAGAGGTCAACACGTTTAGATGCTGTGTTACGAGAGTGTCGTTCTCAAAATATCTTCGTAACTTTAAAAGGTTGGAGAGAAGAGGTGAGTTTAAATGTTTTATACCACTTCAATTTAACATGTAGTGTTTACTTTTAAAATGTAATGCTTACAGAATTTAAAAAGTTCTGCTGGATTAATCAAGATTACATTACATTATCCATCAGTAACATTTATTCTGAATTCCATTTAAATTGTTAACAGGTAATTAAAGAAAGATAATTTAATTTAATGGTTTGTATTAGCCAAGAAAACTGGTAAATAGTTTATATATTATTAGTTTATTTAACACTAGTTACCTGCCTGTCAAAAATGATGGGTAGAAATTACTAAAGAATTAAACTAAAACTCTTCCCATTCTCCTTCACTCCCTCTATCCTATTTTTTTCCTCTCTTCCTCTCTCTCTCTCTCTGCAATAATGATGACATATGCCTCTGTTTTTTGTTCCGCTGGTGGTGCATATAGTGTGACAGACTAGAAAATTATTAATAACGATATTTTCACATCAGTCTTTATAAGAAAGTGAATGTATGAAATATTATAAATGTATGAAATATTATACTTTACTTCCTGTTATTTGCAGGAATATATTTCACTGTTTACATGAATAATGCTGGATCAGGGTAGTGATTGACATCTCCTTATTTTCTTTCTATCTTGTAATAGTGCTATGAAGTACGGGGGGCATTTTCTGCTCAGCCTCTTCTAAAAATGGACCGCTCTGCAACTTGTAAGTTGTACAGTTTTCTCGAAAATTATAAAAACTCAATTAAAAAATTACATTTTCTAATAATAAAATGTCAATTGATATTTAATTGAACTGCAACAGCTCCTAATTTGATTGTTGATGATAAAATCATTTTCTGAACTTAGAACAGTGGTTATTATAAGTCGAAATACCATATAAGTTTTATTTATTTTGTTCACCATGAAAATGCCACTGATTATGAATTGATAAATGTTTTAATATGGCAGGTTTATTTGGAATAAAAAAGTATGGTGTTGACATAAATGGGTATGTAAACCATCCAGAAAATGGACTTTGTATCTGGCTCCAACGCAGATCAGCAACCAAGCAAACATGGCCTGGAAAGTTAGATAATATGGTAATAATATTGTTTTTCATTATATCAACAATTATTTGTGTTATTTAATGATTAATGTATTATAAAATAAAAGTTTTGCTGATGAAATGGTCTAAGAAAGCCATACCTTTGTGGAATTGCATTTTATAAAATTTAATACCCAAAAAATTAAAGTAACTTACTACAAACAAAATTCCACTCTTAGAGCCACTATCACCTGACGATGACTCTAACAGTAAAAACCATGGTCATGTGATTTTGTGTTGATGGAAGTTTGTTTGAACTGCCTAAATTACTTTAATTTTATGAGTACCGTTAAACTTCTCTAATCCAGAATTACCGTATTAGCCCAAATATAAGGCAACCCAAAATATAAGGCGACTCCTTATTTTCCCAATGAGAAAATCCAAAAAAAAGTAACTTCTTCATACTTAAGGACCTGAATATAAGGCGACCCCCACTTTCCTGAAAGACAGTTTTTAAGAAAACCTTGCCTTATATTCAGACTAATACGGTATACAACCTGGAGACATCCCTGGTTCAGAATTTAAAATAATCCAGAAAAACTTGGTCCAGAAATATGGCATGGCATAGCTTTATAAGGAATTTTTAAAATATCTGTTAAATGTAAAAACTCTGTTTTATCTGATCCCATAACCAAACTTTTTGTATACATACACATCTATTTTTATATTATTTTCCTTCCTTGTCAGTGTGTTAAAGACAAAATTATAGTTTAGGTAGCATGTACATTTACAATAGTCATTATACAGGGTGTCCCAAAATTCACGTATACAGACATAAACATGTGAATCCATGAAAAATTTCAAGTCGAAAATGTTCTTTGTCAAAATTTCAGTAAAAGCATAGTTTCCTCAGAAAAAATGTTTAAAGTTGGCAATATGTGGCAACACTGTACTGGGAAAGGGCCGATTGCAATAATGACTCTGGAATGATGACGATATGCATTGTCTACTTGTGGCCCAATGGTGAAGTTCTTGTTTTGCATGCGGATGGTTCTAGGTTCAATCCCCTACTCATTCAATGTATTTTCTGTTGTTTCTCATTCTTTGCTTGCTCAGTGAAATGTCAACAAACATCCATTTAACTAAAAGTTTGGAAACGGGAATAAAAACAAAAGAGAAATAAATAAAAGCAAGTTAAGAAATTTAAAGATTGCAAGCAAATAATGATAACACAGTAGTGTCATCATTTTAGACTTCACAAGGATTTGCATGGTTATGTCCATATAAGTGAAGTTTGGGACACCCTGTATACAGTGTCGGCCCTAGAAATTGCGGGGCCCAATTAGAAAACTTTTGGCGGGCCCCTACATCTAAAAGGCATAGTTTGAAAAAAAAGATTTGGGAGGGGCACAGCAAGCGAGGTCCAAAGGACCGAAGCAATGAGGCCTAAAAGGCCTAGCCAGGGGGTGGGGATCCGGGGTGGATCCCAGGCCGCCAACGCATTTCCTGCATACTGAGAGCAGCAGATGGCCTCTCATGAGACCACTTGGGTATGGATGGGACTATGAATAAATCTAAAAAGAATCATCACCAATAGATAGTTTGGAGCCCCTACACCATTGCGGGGCCCCCTTAGCCGCGGGGCCCGATTGGGTCCAATAAGTACAATTGGCCTAAGGCCGGCCCTGCCTGTATACTTAACCACCCTTGGTTTGGAAAATTCTACATTCCAGGACATCTCTGGATTAGAGAGGTTAAACTATATTAAATTTTATAAGTTTTTCTGTTCTCTCCATAACCATTTTTTCTTGCTCCTGGCATTCTCTTTCTGTATTTTTAATTCCTCTCCTTGCAAAATAATCCATATATTGCAGTTAAAATATTTATAGCAAAAGTTAAAGGGTTTTCATGATAAACACATTTACTGTGGCTGCAAAAATAATGGAAAAAATGCTAATATTGGATCTCCCGTTGTTTTTGTTTATATTAATTTTATGTTGGTAACCTCATTCTTGTAGCATTTATTAGAAAAGAGAATTATAGTGGAAATTTTTATTAAAATAGTTTGAGTACATGCAAGCATGTGATGATAATTTTCCAGCCACAAAAATTGTCTAGTCTCTTAATTGTATTTGCCACATTTACCTGAATGTAAGATATGGTTTTTTCTTACTTTATCATTTAAAAATCCTAAAATCTAATAATGTTAGTGTGATATGAAATGACTCCACATGTATCATTGGCTTTCTATTGAGGCACTTCAGTATAAATATTTGATTTTACCAAAGTGAATTTTTGAAGTTGTAAAAGATTGAAACAAAAAATAAGGTGCATCACTAACATGTGGAAAGTAATTTTGAAGTTCAAGGATATGCATTACCAGCACTAAATAGCTGGAGATAAAATAAATATTATGTGCCAAAGTGTCTCAATCACAACTTACAATCCAGGTTTTGATGCTTAATGTTGTTATGGAGTTATTTACTATGAAGTGAAGTGGCATTTCTCTCAAAAACTGTTTTTCCCACGATGATTGCTCATGCCATTTTAGAATACAGTATTAACAACTCTTGTATTTTCTTTTTGAATTGTAAGCTGTCACTAATTACTTTTCATTTATATTAATTAACTTTTGTGTAAAATGCAGTGATAAAAAGCAATATCTTTTTTATCTGAATTGAGAATCCTATCTCTTTCCATACATCATTTTAGCTCCTAGTTGTTAAATTCCATCGAGTCTGTATACCCATAAATAACAAAGCTATACCTTTTTAATTTACAAACCCTTAGGTAGGAGGAGGCTTGTCAGTAGGATATGGTATCTTGGAAACAGCAATCAAAGAGGCTGCTGAAGAAGCCTCTATTCCTTCCGAGCTCATTAAGAAGTTAAAACCAGCTGGTGCTGTCTCGTACGTAGTGAAACATTAGGGATTATTGTTGTTGCTAATTTCAAACTTTTTTTCTGTTTGCTTTTTAAGCTGATTTATAAAGATGTCTTTTCATTTTCATTTAATTTTACATTCTATTTTCTATCTAGTAAGTTTCCCATTTTTCTACAAGACTTTGGTTCAGATTTTTTCTCCACAATGATCTCTGCCTGAGATAATGTTTTAGTTTGATTGTACTGGGTGATTCCAAGGAGGATTTATATATTTTAACTATTATTTTGCTGATTTCTGTGAAATTCGATGAATTCCTTTCAAGGCCCAACTATGAATTCATGGATCCTGATACAAGCTCGCGTTCAGGGGTAGCTTTTAGTTCAAAGGTGGCGCTTTTCCTGCCAAGCTGGGCATCCTTGAAGATCAGGACTCTAGGAAACTGTCTTCTTTTCCTCCACATAGTTGGGCCCTGATTCTTTTACAGTGACATAAAATCTTTAGTTAGTTTTTGTAATTTACTCTTTTTTTATTTTTTCCTTATTACTTTTACAAACATAAATGCATTAGTCCTTAGTAGGAATTTATCACTAAAATGTACTAATTCAATGCATGTTTTTGTGCTAACATTTACTATGCAGTTTTTGAGAGTTGTAAGATTTTTAATGCCATATACATAATAATGAACGTTTGGAAAAGAAAAGAATTTTTATTACGTCATGCTATATTCAAGACTTTATGCTGGAAATAATATTGTTACTTTTTTGATCAATCATTATTTTTTGCGGTATAGTAGATTTGACAATAACTGCGCCACAACTATTAGTACTAATACTAAAAAATTTAGAATCTACTTTTGGTGAATCACCATTGAAGATGGCTGCTTTGTAGCCAAAATGCGCATCTGGTTTTTATAACCTTGTTATGGCTATTGGATCTAAGACAAGTACTTAATTTTTCAATTATTGATATTTAAGTGCTTTTCTAGAATTTATTTTTGACTATAAGATGAGCTAGATAATTCTCTAGTAATCATTGTCGTGACAATATTTTTTTCATCTATAGGTTCTTCTTTGAAAGTGAACGCGGGCTGTTCCCTAACACAGAATTTGTTTATGATTTGGAATTACCTCTGGATTTCATCCCAAATAATAGCGATGGGGAAGTAGAGAGCTTTGAACTACTACCTGCTAAGGTTTGTAAATGCACTCTCATAAGATAATAAGATTTGTAGACTAAAAATAATTTTTGTGATAATGTTCCGTATTTTGATTGATATATTTACAACATTGATAATGGAATTAAATTTCATGTTTCAGGAACTAGTGGAAAAAATTTTAACTCCAGAATTCAAGACCACGAGTTGTCCTGTTGTTGTAGACTTCCTCATTCGACATGGGCTCGTAACACCTGAAAATGGTAGGCAGAAACTCATAATAAATAATAACTTCTAAAGTTCATGTTTTATGTAAGAAGTTCAATTTAATTAAAAATAATCTAGCTCCAGAAGTCTTTTAATAACACTCATATTAATTTGTATAGAGATATGCTATAATATATATGTAAATATGTATTTAAAAATCTGATGTGACCAACACATGACTTTCTCCATATTTGGGGTATAGATATTTAAATTATCATGAATAGCATTATAAGGAAAAATTATTATTTCATATCGTAAAAGAATACAGTCGTCCTTATTGCTGTAAATTACGTATATTTTGAATGTTTACAGAATTCACCGCTACATGGTGGTGGCGCTGTATACTGTAAATTAAGAAAAAGCAAAATATCTCCGAAATGGATGGTTCTACGAAAATTTGTTTCAAACAAAACTTGGAAGAAATATTATTCTCTACAACTTTGGTCCTCACAAATATTACCAATAACGATGTTTTTAAGGAGATATTTCATGGAAACCAAAAAACCGATTATTTATAAATAATTCCTAAACAATAACTGCTATGGAAAATTGTTTCAAATAGAAGTTGTAGGAAATTACATTCTCTATAACTTTTGTATAGAATTGTATATACAATAATGATGTTTTAACGGAGAAATATCGCAAAAACCGAATCAGGTTTCCAATAAACCTTAACTACCGGTTAACAGGTATTGTCCAAAAACTAATCAGTTCTTTGTGCTCATGCTAAAGTGTTATATATGAAGTTTGGTAATGATATGGCAATTACTTTTTGAGTTAGAGCACCCCAATCACATACACGCATGTACACACACACATCATTCTGAAAATAGTCTAAACGTATTCTAGGGACCTCAAAACGTGTATTTCCGTTGAAATCTCGAAGTCGATTTTTTTCGTGATCAAAATACTTTCCCATTAATACGTATGGAGAAAGTAAAAAGGGTAAAATATGTAAGAAAAATTGCAAAATATAAAAGAAAAATGAACAAAAGTAGTAAATGCTGAAAACTACATTTTTAGAGCATCTCTCTGTACAACACAGCTGAACATTACAAAATAATACAAAAAGAACACTTTATATTTCCAAAGCATAAAATGTTAGACTCAGAACTACAAAGTACAGGTAATCTCAGATTTACGTTGGGGATGTGTTCCTATTGCTGGCGACGTATATTGAAACGACGTAAATCAGACATGTTTTTCTCATATATTTATATGTTATAAAGGAGATTAACTAATTAAATGATTAACTCTAATCCTCCATCTGCCTAGCGATTGAAAGAAGGAGAAGCATTCGTTACATTGTAGCGGCTCGCTTTTCGGATAGCAATCATTTTCTGTTAGTCCGAGTTAGGGCCCTAGGGATGAGGGCGATATCATCCGTAATGATGTACTGACTCCGAACGTTTTTAAACAGATTTATACGTTAATTACAAAGAAATTTAACATTTTATCTCAATCAATGGATAATAGAAAAAGTTCTTATTTTTCCTTTTCAAAGAAAAATTTTAAAAGAAATGCCGTCGATACAGAACATTAATAAAAACTATGCTTTATCAGCGAAAATGCATACAGATACATATAACTGTTATTGACTGCCTGGAATAAAATGTTCGAATTTGTTACCATGTATAATGAGCACCCGAACTTTTAGATCAATTTTGCCTGAAAAAATGCATATTATATACGAAAAATTACGGTAGCCCCTTTGGTTGGTTCTGTTGAGTTTTACCTGCTGCCCTGCATTTGACACTCTTCACAAGATCGAGATTTAAAATGACGTTATATCGGACATAGAAATGACGAACGATGTAAAACGGTAAAACTTTCCCTTATTTGTATACGAAGTTATATCAAAACAACGTAAATCGGAACAACATAAGTAGGAGATTACCTGTACAGGCGACTCCCAAGATTCTACCGGGACGCGTGCCTGAAAACGCGGTTGAATCTCGAACAGTCGAATGTCGAACGTGCCTAAAAACGAGTGAAATCAGCACAAATTCAAACAATTAGAGTCTAGACTGAAACTAAACCTCACGTGGTTGGGCGGGCCGAAAATTACTTTGTGTAAACTAATTCCTAATTTGACCAACCGATCAGCTGGGTCGAATAAGCAGGCTTCGACCAGTGGAATTCTCGAATTGGTCGAATCTCGAATGGTCGAATCTCAGGAGTCACCTGTACAGTGAAAGTCCTGTATAATGAGCAAGGTTTAAAACAAGAAGTTTACTATTACAAGAGTTTTTATATGCTTCGTGACTTAAATAATGTTAAGTATAGGAATATTCTTCAGTAATACCAGGTGTACAGTAATCCCTCGCCAACCGTGGTTTTTCCAACTGCGGTTTTGAGTATATGCGGTTTGAGATGCATATTTTCATTTTTTCCTAAATTGTTTTTCTTAAGTCTGACTTATATAATCTTGATGTATTTTAACTAAGAACACATAAGTAATTTAGTAGTTTTGCAATCTTATTACATATATGTACATAGTTTTTCATGCCATCAGACATGGCAGAGCCAGAGAAGTATTGGTGCTTAGTTTTCATTTTCGGTTTGTCTCTGCATACTGGCCTAACATTTGATTCCTCTGAATTTCTGGTTGATTATGCTTATTCAGAAAGACTTTTTATATACAAACGCTATCTATAATGATGATGGTAATGATATGATATGTTTTTGTGTGGTGATATGCGTAGAAATGAAACGTCAAATGAAGTAACATTTCATTTCTGTCAAAGCAAAAGCGATTCATAAAAACGAAAAGAGATGCTATAGGAGAGGACATCTAAAAAGATAGCATGGGCGAATACAATGGATCTAAAAAATCGCTGATAGAAATTTATGATGATATATCGATATTTGTAAAGTATCAATGACAAAGCAGATCGTTGAATAAAAGGTTAACAATAGCAAATAGATATAATACTTAAGTGATGGCCGAGGAAATATTTCATAAATATGACCAGAAGTCAATTTTTAGGGTAAAGAGGGTTATGAACCTGTCAATATTGACCTGAAACAGAGTATGATTTGGTAGATGACACTGAAATCACCAGAACAACTTATTAGATCAGGAAGATGAGATCGTCGAAAAGAGATGAAGTTTTCAAAAGGCATCTGGTTTGTTTTGGAAGCGGATGCCTTCTAGAACTTCTATTTCGAAGGATGAGAAAGCTGCTCCCGGATTCAAAGCAGCCAAGTACAGATTGACTCTTCTCCTTTGCAGCAACGCTTCTGGAGATTGCTTCATCAAGCCAATGCTTGTGTATGGGTCGCTTAACCCCTTTGCGCTAAAGGGCAAGAATAAGGACCATCTTCCTGTCCTTTGGAGGTCTAACCGCAAGGCATGGGTTACTGCAGCCTTATTCATAGACTGGTTCAACAACTGTTTTGTCCCCAAGGTTGAGCGATATTTTTCGAGAAAACAATTACAATTTAAGGTGCTACTCCTCATCAACAATGCACCCAGTCATATTTATATTTAAATAATATGATTAATGAAGGACTGTCAGGAAACATGCAGTATAAAGCAATATTTAACATTATACCTATTATCAATGAAGAAGCAGGCATCATTGTAGATTGCTGTCCACTAGTGAAATGGTACTTTTCATGTCTTGAGGGAAGCAAAATGACAAACAAGATCTGTTATATCCAACTGCTGAGAGTCAATTCATATTCAGTTGAAATCATTGCCAGGCTAACCAAGCATGATTTGGTCATTGTAGATCTTAAGTACAGTTGACCCTTATATGTATAATGCGGTAGTTATGTTCCTGGAAAATTGCATGTTATATAAAAATGCATTAAATGAAGTGAAGTATACATGGAAAAGATAAGGTTACGTTCCCAAGTATCAAATATTTTGCTGAAAAATTGCCTCATTTAAAATTAACATTCATAAGTCTGTAGTACGTCTACTGTGTCTTAATTGATTTGAGTTTTGAAAAAATGCATTTGTCATTAGCTACTGCCATTAGCGGGTTTGCAATAAGGCCAAAGTAGGCAATGGCGTGGGGGCGGCAGGATTTTGGGGCGTTCAGATTTGTATGTATTCATTCACCAAGTTGCAAGACTGTCAATATAGTATACGAGGAAGCACTGTAAAGGGAGCTTTCAGTGTGATTTTCAAAATTATGAAGGTCTATGAAGATTAAGATTATTTTGAAATTGTGAAAGACCCTTGGCACCCACCTACGGAAGCTTGTCAAGGTAATAACATTAAATGCGCAGGAAAATAATGGATTATTCCTCTGGTATAATATATAAATTAAATCAATTTTATTAAAATTTTTGAAAGGGGCAGAAAAATAATTTGGCCTAGGGGTGGCAAGTTTCCAAATCCGCCACTGGCTACTACAATAGGAATACACAAAAAAATTCTCAGTGCAATTGCTAGATTCGATGCCAAGTCATTTTTGGTGATATATTTTAATACATCTAATGGTGAACTATAATTATTGATTATTCATTACAACACACTAATCTCATCATTAGGCTTTAGTGCATCTATATCCTTCGATTGAGTATTTTCATCTGTGAGAATTTCTTGAAGATCGTTGCAAGGCAAATGTTACATCTTAAATGTGAGAAAAGTGTGATGAAGTAGGGTTATCCCTGTGTGAAATGATGACCAACCTTTCTTCTTGGCACATTTACAGAAAGCATAAACAACACATGCATCTGCCATATCTCTGGAGGTTTCTTTTGATTAAAGCTTAATGAAAGAAATCATTCATGAAACACTTAAGAGCAGAGGTCCTTTGTGAGTTATTCAGAATAGTTGACAAAGGACATGTACCTTAGCAGATAATAACAATCTAAAAATCATAGCACCATGTGAGGTGTCAATATATAGTCAAGGGAAAGTCCTATACTTAACAAATGATTTATTTATGATACCCTCTGGCCGATACTGATTTTAATTTGGAGAGTTTTAAAAGAGAAGAGAAAGATCCAAACGATGAAGAAACGGATCGTTCAATTTTATTCAAATTTCGTAGTGTAATGCTTATCAAAATATTTTTATATGCATTGCATTTGACACCCTGTGCAAGTGCACGTTTTGCACTCCCAGTTGCGCCGGCCCAGGTTATTATATATATTTTTAAATCTCTAGGCCTGTTGGGAAAGCATATTGCTATTTACAGTAATGCTGAATGGCCAATGAAGAATTTAAAAATAATTTTTGTTCAAGGGACTTTATTGGCATATTTTGTGACTAAGGAGATATTGTGTAATTTTCACAAAGCTATCTCTGTAGTAAAAATGCATTTCATTGAAATAATATTCTTTCAGCATAATTTAATATTGGCTACTGCTATGAGTAGACAACCCTTTTTAAAACCATTCTTCCATCAGTCAAAGAGAAACTCTCTCATAGGGGAGTACACTTCCTGTAAGTTGCGCTGCACCTTTCAGTAAAAGTGTAAAATCGCTTCAATCTCCAGGATAAAACTGAAGAAAGGTCATTGGTGGATCCAATGAGGGGGGGGGGGGGGGGTGATGGGAATGATCGCCCCCTCCACCTTGCATATTCTTTAGTGTTAGCAAAAAGAGAAGCTGAGAGGGTTGTCATGCTGCAGGATATTTTCCCCAATATGCTTCACTGTCGATGCAAATGAGCCATAGTATTCTATCGTGTTCCATTCTTTATTAATAAAAAAAGAAGTTATAAAAAATAATAGAAATAATTTTGACTAGGATTTAGTGTACAAATTAAAAATATCTCCCACCCTCATGGGAAAATGGTTCCCTTTGGGAAGTTTCTAGATCTGCCTTTCAGGATGTTTTTGATTATTGGAAGGTATTCTTCACATCAACCCAAAGGACTCTTTCATACCCTTTAAGGCATAGCTCACACAACTTTTACCATCTTTTGGACCAACCGTATATGAGATAAACAGGTATAGACAGACCAGGAAAGAGATGAGAAGGACCTAATTGGATTATCTGTAATAGGGGAATGTTTTTCTCTGTTTTCCTATGAGTTGATGAGGGATAGTCATTGAAAAGTGAAAAAATTAAATTGCTCTAATAGTAATAAATAATGGTGGGGACTACGGTAAATTGATAGCCAGGTACAAATGACTCCTTAACCATAAAATTCAGCATTTAGAGACACACTAAGAAAGAAAGCAAAGAAATAGTAGGACAAGGTGTCAAAAATGGGGGTTGAAAAACAATAAAAATAAATTAAAACAAAATTAACTAAAATAAAAACGTACAGGTTTAGGGGTTATTATTCCTCGCCAGGTACCTCATGCCATCACTCTAGCATAAATCATAAAAATCTTTTCCACTTTTAGGATTTGTATTAGTGATTGCATGAGTGTGAATGACAACAAGTGATTCTTTATCACATGTTAACATTGCTTTTTGGAATTTATTATCTACTTTTAAGATATATTAAACTTTATTACTCATAAAATATGATTCACATTGATAAAAATTGCTCCTAAGTCATTCTTTCTTTTAAATTTGCAGAACCTAACTATCCTCAGTTAATAGAGCTGCTTCATGTTCCCCTGCAAACACTCTACAAGTGGGGATCTCTATGCAGCCAAACAAATGGAGGAGCTCAGAATGGTGGCAGTATGATTCCTACAACGATTGCAGACACAAACCTCAGGCATCACCAATTTCATAAAGGAGATAGCAGTTCAGTATAGTCCTAATTTAAGTATATAAGTTCATTTACATCAAATCTACTGTGGAGTTCAATTCATTGTCACAAATGGATTTAATTAAGACATAATTGAAAACTGTTTGCTACTGCCTAGCATGGACTCCATCATTTTCCCTCGATTCATATTTAGGGTCAAATGAACAAAACAGTGATTTTCATAACTTGGCTTTAATAGAAAATAAGAAAATACTTTGTGATGCTTGAATAGTTTATTGAAATTTTTATCATCTAGTGAAACAGCCAATGTTTTTTATGAACATCAGGTAAATAGGATCATGAAAATGTGCCAACTTTTGAGTTTTATTTGAAATAGTATTCAATATCACTATTATCTAATATTATCTTCTAATATGGGCTGCATTTGGCTGTGAATAGAGAATTCAGAGCACTGCATTTTGGCATGGTATGCCTTCATTTTGTTTCTAAAGGTGATGTGCACTACTAATAAAGTGCTTCTAATCCTCTAAACTTATAAATAATGTAATTTCGCAATTGATGACCGGAACTATTAAAGTATGCCTTTAATTTTCAATAAATTTGCAAAATCATAATTAATCCTTAGATTGTATAGATTTTTGATGAACAAAATGCCCCCTTTTAAGATGGCTTTTAAGAAATATGTACTTATATTGAAAGAAATTTGTATGCATACTTCTTGACAAAGTGGACCATGTTGGTTGATGTGAGGTTGGATAGGAAATTCTTGGGATGAATGCCAAATTGCTGGTTATTTTATAAATCCAGGTTGTCATATCAATATAACATTTAAATCCATAGCATATCGACATTAATGTTACTACTGGTTTATGTAACTGTGTCTTTGCATGTTTGTAAGCAGGATATTCTTTGCTTATCCAAGTTGATTTTTGGCTGCAACTATTTTTGAATAACCTTTTTCTCTCATTACTAACCAACAAAAAGTTCAAATTTATCATAGTTGTTACTATAATTTATTCAGTTAATACCAAAACTTTCATTATATATTGTAGGAAATGTGCCTTTATTTCAAAATATTTATATATACATATATATTAATGGAAAATACATCCTATTTTTCTGACTTGTATAACCCTCAACTAGTAAAGTTTTCTAGTCTCACTGGATTTTTAATGTGTTAGTTGTTATTTCAGCAAATGAATTTATTAGTTCTTGCAGTAAAAAAACATCATTAAAAGTTGAAAAAATTCATTTCATGCGGTTATTATGGTATGTATGGGAATTTAAATTAAGCGATATCTCCAATACTTGACCTGAAAAACATAATTATTTTATGGCAATAAGTTTTATTTTTTTATTTCATTAAATTAATTTTATAATTTTCGTTTTAATATTGTAAAGTTTTAAAATTTTCATTAAATAAGTTTATCACTAGTATACAATTATAAATAGAAAATTAAATAGTATAAATTAGATTTTAAATCAACTTCATTTAACAAAACTATGAATGTCAACTTTATTTAACAAAACTATGAATCATGTACAACGAAAATTTATTTATTGCTATTCAATATAGACATTTTATGAAGATGTTCTGACAAGCAGGTGTGATTATTCCAAATTATTTATGTGCCTCCTAACCTATTTCACATTTCTTTATGAAATGATCACAAAAATTCTAATATGCTGTTTAAACAATTGCAAAGCAATTATTGTTTAATTTGAGTTTATTATTAGCATAGTACTGTTTTTGTTTTTACCATTGGATTTTTATTTTGAAAATATTATATTAATTGTTCAATGAGAATGTAATTAGCATCTCTATAATAGATGTAATGAACAGCTGTGTGAATAATGTCCATGTTGAATGCAGAATGAATGTGAAATAGATACAAATGTGTGATAATTTATTTTTGTAGATAAATTTCGCATTCAATTTAGTTTTAAGAGTTTTAATACTGTACAGTATTTTTTTCTACAGTGTTTCTAGTTGTTGGTTTTATAAAATACTGAAAGATTCCATTAGCTTATGAGAAATTTGGGTTTGACAATAACGTTTACATTAAATGGTTCCTTTGAGAAGGCACTCCTGTAATTCAATCTCAGTTTTAACTAAATTCATTCTGTAAAACATTTAATGCAGCTTTAACAATTAAAAGAGCAATATGTATTTATCAAAAAATAAGTGAGTGTTGTTTGAAGTTTGAGTACTTATGCTAGTTCAATTTTTTTGTCTTTTGTGTTTTTCTAAAATTGGATTTTTTTACATGTGCATATAAATCAACGAATAAGAACATCTTTACCATATACTGGCTGAATGTTTCTTCTCAAGCCACCTGCATGGTAACTTACCTAATTCAGTGCAGTATTTTCATGCTCCTTTTGCCATGTGTCTAAGCATAAGTGTATAACAATTAGCACTTATTTAAGCTCTACTATCATACCCATGTAAGATTAATTAAATATAAAATGAGAGGAAATGTTTGTACAAAACCAACTATAAGATATTCCTTAAGTTTAGATTATAAAAGTGTTTCAATGTTTCTAATGATGCAGAACTTGTACAAAACTGCCTATATTCTGAGTGATAATGGTAATAAGATGTAAGCAATAGGTATATATGTTTCCATGCCATAATTACTGTCACTGTAGACAGTTTCAGTTACATGTTTGATCTGCCAATCCTTGAACAGTTCAAAATGTTCAGATAATAAAATGAAGTAAATAAGATCCTGTGTGATGAATCAGCATTTTCTCCTATATTTCTCAAGTCTTATTATGGCTTAAAATGTGTGTAGATTCATTTTTTATTGCACAGCGTGACATCCTGATAAGGTTTAATCATTGCATGTTTACTTGCATATTACAGTTCAATTTCTAATTGCTCATATTTATACACAAAGAACTTGTATTGGTCAGCAAATTATATCTGTTTTGTGATAAAAAGAACTTAATATTTAATATGTATAGAATACACATTGATGTGGTTATGTTTCTGCAACACAGAATACATACCAATATCTGATATGTTGTGCCATGTTTTTGTCATGTATAAAATCTAGTTTAACCAAGATGTGTGATACATAATGGTATGACTTGTGTCCGATTTTAAAGGTCTCTTTAAGTTTGCCATTTGATAATTTTAAATATTATTGGTTTACCACATTTTCAGTATAAAGTTGTCAAAACCGAAAATCTTATTTGACAGACACCATAATTAGATAATTCAACAAATTTTCATGACTCCCAACATTTCATTGCTCTAAAAGTTTAAATATGTCATGTATAATATAGCTAATGATTGCGACAGGAGTATCATTGCATATAATAAGGTCAGTAAAATCCAGAAAACAAGATTTACATTAATAATTAAGTTACATCCAACAATATGAGACTTTTAAGATGAGTGAATTTTATTTTTATTAGAGATGCTTCCATAATCAGTATTTAAATTTATTTTGTATCTCAAATGATGAATAGAATAAAAATTTGAAACTAAAATCACCAAAAATTTTCAATTTATTTCTTAATAAGTTATAATTACAATTTAATTTTATATCTTCATGTTAAAAAAATATTTTAATGTTCATCGGCCTATTAATTAGTATAAAAGGGATCAAATGTACCATTTAGAGTATATTTGGATTTTTAAAAGCATTTCTTAGCTAATCAAATATAATGCATGCAAGAACTACATTTACAATTGAAATTTTAAAACTATAACTTTAATTTTGAACGAAAAGCTTAACATATACTTTATGTGCCCTTGAGGCTTTTGTGAAGAGGTTTCTCATTTTGCCAATAAAAGGGACCCCAGAATGTCCATAATAATTCCTGGTTATGAAGTTAGTCATAGCCAAAACCGCTTAGCTACACAGCACATTTTTACTTAGATAATGAAGACATTTCTGTGAAATCTAAGTATTACTTTTTGCAACAACTCACAACGAAAGTTACTTTGTATATGTCATGTTTGAATTTCCTATTAGTATATCACGATATTTTAATTTTTATGTTTTTATCATTGAATCAAGGCGTTTTGAACAAATAGTTCTTTCCCTAAAAGACAATATTCATACAGCTCTACTAAAATCTGATTCAGATAGCAATGGTGAAGATGTTGAGATATATGCTTTGTAACAGGAGTTTTCAACCTTTTTTTACTTGCATACCTCTTAGAGCTTTTTATAATGGTCACGTACTCCCAAGTACATTTTAAGTGATAATGAAATGAATGACACTTTTATTAAGATAGATAACTCATGTTTATAACACTAAACAGCAACAGCAACTCTACCTGATAAAACCTCCAAAAAAAGAAGTTGGCTTCATAAATTATCTAAATAGAAATTGCAGGAAACCAAAAAAGGTATGGATGCATTACGTAGAATAAATGTTTGTTTTACAGAGATAATAGCAAAAAGTAAAACAATGGCAAGGTTAAGGGGAGAGGATGGTGTCCCATAGATCCGTCAATAACCCCCATATACAAGTGGTTTTCTCGACGGTTTTGGAACAATGTTCCAGGACCGACGGTTAAGACGACAGACTTGAACTGCCACGGTCCAGAATTTTCGTCATCCGTACACTAACATTTCAATCCTTTCATTTCCAGCAGATCAGGACCATTGCCACCAGTTCCACGGTCCAGAAACGTGAGTGTATGGTACAAACTCTTGGTTTTACCATGGATCCGGCCTGTCCCTTGGCATTTTAAACATTCTAAAAGGCCACGGTAGAGGTCTGTATGGGCCAAAGTCTTCGGCCCAAGCCCGGCCCGGCTCATTCATAATTGAGTCCAAGCCCGGCCTGGCCCGAGACTTCACCCCATTTTCGCATCCAGACCCGGCCCGAGACCCGAATTATTTTAAACTGACCCAAATTCGGCCCGACCGTGGACATTCTGTACATTCTTCAGTAAACATATACCCTTTATAAAGTATCTTTTTATGTTTAAAAATTTTCAAAGCATTTCAAATGTAAACACACCTTTAAAAAAAATTCCTTGATTGAATCCATTCTGGTATTTTAGGGATTTGTAAAAAGTTTTAATAACACAAAATATATTTCAAACCACAGAAATGCATGAAGAATACAAATTAGATATGTCAATTTTTATCAGCGTGGAAGACTACCCAGAGCGAACTGATGACCAATTGTGGATACAAAAGGGAGAGTAATGGGACAAGGTGTAGAGGTAGGGAATGAAGCTTCGGATGTAAGACTCCCAAAGATCCTGCTATCTCCTAATGCAAACAGAACCCTCTTGATGGTGATATTAAATAGTTGTTTAAGAGATGGTCGGTTGGTAGGAATTCGTGGGTGCTCTAGTGGCAGCCTGGGAAATGTGTCGCTTGTAAAGGAGAGAATGGAGAACTCTCCCTAAAAGAAATAGTGAAGACGAAACAATGCACAGTGGCGCAAACATGAGGGGGGTCCACTGGGTCCTCAACTGGCCCGAAGCAGCCCGAACGGAAATGGCATCGGATAAATCGTCTAGGCCCAAGCCCAGCCCGAGCCCATTGCTTTTCAGCCTTACCCGGCCTGTGCAGACCTCTAGGCCATGGGACACTCCATGAGGTTTACACAGTAAATTACTATATATATACCTACAGCAGATTTATTTATTTTCATTGCTTTATTTATTTATTTCCCATTGTTAAAATTATTTATTAATTATTTATTAGGAGGAGTTTATTAGATAATTATCTACCATTCACAACACAATAAATAATCTAATTAGATTCAAAAGTATCACGTAAAATGTTTCATACTTAATTTAAACTTTATCAGGTACCTTTACTATAAAAATGTCAGAAACTATTACAATAAATTTGCCTAAAACATATCATAGTTTTTAAAAACACTGAAATGCCATATGTTGATATCGAAGCCATGATTACTCAAATTATATTAATTCCATTCTTAAGCTCTCGTTTTTATGCATTCTTTGCACTAAGTGAACGCATATAGGAGAGGTCATCTATGTATGTCCGCATGTTTCAATTCGGGAATCGCTGGACAGATTTTGATGAAATTTGGCATTGGTGAGTTATACTAAAATCTGTTGATTGATTCCAAATTTGATTTAAATCAGACAATAATAACGACCACTTTACATGAAGACCTACATACATTTCATAACATATCTCACAAGTATTTCGATAAATACTCATCTGAGGGAAAACTCTTATAGAATTGAAACATGTGGATGGACCAACGGAGGCATCCTCCCCTATATATGCATTCACTTCGTGCAAAGAACGTATAAAAACGAGAGCTTAAGAGTGGAGTTTATAAAATTTGAGTAATAATGGTTTTGATATCAACATATGGAATATCAGTGTTTTAAAACCTGTGATATGAAACATATGGCCACAGCGGTCCAACACTGTGGGATTGCAGCACAATGTTCCCCAACTGTCACAGTCTTGAACCATGGGTAATACAAGGTCATACTTTCACAGTTCAATACTGCCAGTGTACCCCACCTACATGCATTCCTGTCCCATCAGGAAAACCACTTGTGTATGGGGGTTAATGACTGCGGCTCTTATGGTGCATGTTATACATAATTTGATAAAGTGGCTCTCTGTAGAAAAAAGATTGCCAACTCCTGCCCTAGGGCCTAGCTGAGGCAAAATTGCCATGTCGCAAAATTCTGGCTATGCCACAGGTCAGCAGCAGATCCAGAAAATGTCTTTGTATGTCATGTTTGAATTTTCTACTATATCACGATGTTTTAATTTTTATGATTTTATCATTAATCATGGCATTTTGAACAAATAGTTCTTCCCTTAAAAGACAATATTCACACAGCTCTACTAAAATCCGATTCAGGGGTGGGGGGGTAAAGGGGGTAATTATCCCTCTCCCGAAGATTTCTGAACACTAGAAAAAATTAACTGCTGAACCTCGTCCTATGTGCTGAGCAAAATGCGCTCTTAGACGCATTCGGTACAAAATATCTCTAATTTGCACCGCAGGTTAGTTCTAAACAAATAAATATCCTTGCTGTGTGAGAGTTACACTGATAGAAGATTCGTTGGTCTACAGAAGTTTGAGAGGACGATAGGCCCAATCGCTCCCATTGAATACCACCTCTCTCTCTCTCTCTCTTTCCCACTTGAGTAGTTTCTGGATTCCCCTGGAGGTAAGGATACTCTTGAGTTTATGTAAACATAATCTTGAAAGAAACAACCCACGTTAATTCTTACTCAAACATATTTGTTAAGTGAACACGATCAATGCTGGAATCAAGGTTTGGCCAACCTTTACGCCTCCCCTTCTATATTATGGATTCAGTCATCAGCAATATTAATCCAAAAGAGCAGGTTGGCTATCCTTATGCTTCGGGATTTAATGGGAAAACACCCAGGACTGCAGAATTGGAAGCCAGGTATTCATTAAAGAATTGTGAGAGAAAGCACGAATGTCTCTTTTGGCAATGAAGGTAAGATATTTTTATCAACAGCAAAATTTTAAACATTTTTAAACGTTGTGATTAAATCGTAAAACTGGACCTCAACACCTATGCTTCATGCTTACCGAAAAATAATAATCCAAGTGTTCAAACAATACAGAGTAAGATTGTGAAATTATTTCAGGAACGACAAATAGTGATAGTAACATCGTTAATACAAGTAATAAAAATCATAAGAATTGATTCTTATGAAATTCATCTGCAATTACATAATTTATTAACTGCTACTGCTGATTCCTGATCCCACCAAAAATCACCTACCGACTCTCACCCACAATTGGCCTACGCTACCTACTGAGTCGCTTATCAGTCCAGGAGAATCATAGGAGTATTTCCCTTACATCCCAAGTCGTAAGGATGGCCAACATAAGGTTTTTTTAGAATAATATTACAGATGATTCTGAGCCTACTGCAGTAAGGTTGGCCACTGCTGTCATAGAGGGGTTTCCCCAGCTTCCAGTATCCACGTGTCCTCCATTCTTGAGTAGGAATTGACCAGTTTTTTGTTTCTAGAATATGTTTGCATAACTCAAGAGTAAACTCACCTCAGATACGCAACTTCCGAAGAACACGATTTGGGTACCTCTCGCTCTGCAAGACTTGTTTTCCATACTCAGGAAAAACTAATCTGAGGTGCAAATTCGAAAAAGTGTACCGAATGGGTCAAAGAGCGCATCTTGGAGTGGAAGACTGGGACTTCCAAACGGCGCGCCGCGGCGATGCGATCGCCTGTATATCCTTCCCTTTGGATCCGACGCTCAACTCAAAAACCTTACGAGAAGTTCAAATACTATGAAGATTTCGATCGAATATGAGGGTGAGTGCTCATTGGGAAACAAGGCTATCTTGCCTTAAGTTTGAGACCCATGTCTTACTACATATAACAATAATACCCCATCAGAAAAGCTCCGACGGAATCCCTAAAACGTGTAAATCCGTCAAATCTCCAAATCGGATTTTTTTCACGATTACAATAATTTCTGTATATACTACATATATAAGAAAGTAAAAATATCAATTCATAATTTCATTACGTTACGTGTTTTTTTAGCACTTTGCTGTACGAGCACACGAGGTTATACATGACGCACTGGGTCGATTCGTAAATGTGAATCTGAATTTTTTTCGGTTTTGCTTCGGCTCTCAAGTGTTCTTAGTGAGAAAGAAGGCGAAATTGAAGATGAAGTTAGATCGAGAAGTAGAGGCTAGATTTTTGGAGGTAAAATTACCAATTGACGGCTGAACCGACAATTTGCGGCGGGACGCTCTGCGTCTAAAACTATTGTATGTACTGAGAATTCCTGGATGTTGAGGAAAGGCAAAAGCGGTGAGAAATGAAATTGAACTGTGAAAATTACTTGTCAACGGCAGCATCATTGAGAAAGGAAATTTGTCTGACATGTGCTAAATAAGCGATCATTAATTTGACGTATCATCTCTTACCAATTTTTAATAAGTATAAATAGTCTGAATAAACTGTCACAGTGCATCTATATCATATTGAGATAATGATTAATCATTTTATTTTGCGTTTTTAATGTACCATCAGGTAATGAACTTTATAAACCCATGTATTCATTAAGTTTGTGTTCCATTTCGAATAATAATTTACCCTTGCAGATTATTCTTATGATTTATAACTATAAATTTTATTTTTTCACTTTTAAATATGTTTTAATAACCAAAATCATCAATAGCCTATTTATTTGCTTCTAAACAAGAGGTCATATGTCATGTAAAATCATGAAATGATTACAATTTGGGGTGATGAGGAATCCCGTACGCAGTAATGACTTCCAAAAACACGTATACGCTCTACGGTTAATAATGTAACCAAAAAGTGTCAACATAAGCATTAAATTCTGGGTTTAACCTATTAATAGTTGGAGTTTTTATCACAAAATATTAATGCGTAAGTTTTAAATGAAGTGGATAATGTCGTTCAAAGATTAAATCTCTTAATAATCTCCCATTATATTTGTGATTTATTTCTTTCTGAATAATTCAGCACCAAATTTGGTCATTGGAGATTCTATTCGAAAGTGGAAAAGTATGCGATTAGAACGATCAACATCAACAAGAGGGTCTAGGTACCATCCAATCTCATGACTTTCAGTTACTGGGCTATCGTATATTTTCTTGGGCCCAAACATACTTTTTTTCTTGATATCAAGCAAGATTTCCTCATTTATTTCAACATCGGTGACTTTTTCATACTTGGAGTAAAACTTCGACGATACGCTTTGAACTATCAATTGAATTACAACAGTATTATGAAGTTATTTGACAGTATTATTAAGTTATTTGACAAGAATTATGCTAAATTTTAAAAGCTTACATTTCGACCGAATAACAGGTCTGAACTCCGTATTTATGCGAATATTTTTTTCGTCTTTCTTGTAAATTTCCACTAGCAGTGCATGATCTTTTAGAGTATCCATAATTACTATTGTTTTAATGATGTCAACTCAACTAATCAATCGAAATATCTTAACTGCTTAACACGTTGGCTACCAGAAAGAAAGATGTGATCATCTCCAAAGTTCTCACTACATAAGATATATCGAATCAATTTAACTCGTAATGATTTCTATTCAAGGCTATTGGCGATTGGAAATATTCTTACGATACGGAAACATTGTTTGTTGGAAGTTACCTGTGATTGGCCAGTTCAAACTTTTTCCTCTTCTGTGCAGTATAAGCACAATAATGTAGTCACAACGTTTTTGTATCATCTTCCTATAATATTAAAATTCTAAGCGTACGTGAAGCATTGTAAGCGGCGTATTTCTCGAGAACCGTTCGTTGTAAAGATATGCGATAAACGGCATTTTGTTTCTACCAGCTATGAGGTTCCTGGAAAAATATTTTCGTTTGCTAGTGTCCCGGGTTCGAATCCAGAAGACGATTATATTTTCCCATAAGTTTACGCGGGATTTTCGATTTTTCTGAGTGCAAGGTTTTTTCCTCCATTCATCAAAATACGTAATGGACCGATTTTCTTCGTTTTTGCTTTATTCGACGGCTAAAACTCTATACTATGTTATTCTTGCAATGTTTACATGTTACGCGGTCGAAGTTTTCAGATATACGCAATTGTTTTCGAAATTTTGTGGATTTTTCGTACCCTTTCCGGGCGTTGCGAAGGCGACCATCATTGTTGTCTCCAATTCAATTAGCTCCAATTAAACTTTCAAATAGACGACAGAAAAACTTTATTCGCTTCTAACTGTTGTTGAAGCATCGAAATTAATGAAGCATAGCAACGTAAATATTTAAGGACAGTTATCAACAGTTATTCTGTTGACTGCGTATGGGACGCGTTTCTAACGATTTTATCGAAGCAATTGAATTTTCATTTCATCGTTTGAATGCTGGATTCTTACCTTTTTGTAAGTAGAACCATCATATTATACATCTGTAATCCTTATTAACGCAAATAGGCTCACGCATAAATTAAAAATTATATGAGAATAAAGACGCGTTATTTTTTTAACATATTGAAAGTAACATGGTTATATTCTCTTCGTAGATAATCTAAATGACAAAGAACGTTAGGCGACGGGTTACGTTTACTCCGGAGCAGCGTAAAAACGTTTCGCAACAGGAACCTAGAACTTGCCGAAACTTACTTGCCACAACTGCGGTAACAGGCAACTAGTATTTTATTATTTTTTCACGTAATGGATCGTGTTGCAACTCGTGTTAAGACGGAGCTTCTTCGTGTAAAGTGAATTGGTAAATCGTGTTAAAGTGAATTTCGTGTTAAGCGAACTCGGTTGTAGCACTTGCTCTTCTTCTTCGTTATCACTAGCACGGTTCAAGTACTCGCTTAAATAGGTTTTTAAACGTCGCAATGAAGAAAAGCTTCTTTCGGCAGACGCAACACTTATTGGCGAAGTCAAAAGAAGTTTTAAGAGTTGGTTCACTAAAAAATATATGTCCTGATCACAATTTTTTAGAGCATCTTCAACGGACAAAGGAATTTCCGTAAATCCTGTTGATCTAACCCACTTTTCTCTCCAGATCCTACTGAGAATAAGTGCAGGGAGCGACCAGTATTTCCATAATGTATTGGATTCACTACCTCAAACTTAAAAAAACCTTAACGCCTCTTACATAAAGTGGCCACATAGTTATGATGATGACTAGATATTAGTCGAAACCGGTCGTTTTTTCTGTTAATAAAAGTGGAACTTTTACTAAGTTATCCTTCTCATTCTTTTATGATGGAATTCCACCAAGTAAAGGCTTCCTCCGTCGATTCAAAAAAATTAAAACATTATTGTAAAAAATCTGATGTGGCCAACACATCTTGGGCTCATTTTAAATCTCTTTTAAAGAGCTTTAATTTGATATACAACAAACAAGAATTTTGAAGAAAAAACTTTTTGGCCCATTTTCAAATTTTTATTTTTGAAAATCTCAAAAACATCATTATTGATATTTTTGGAAAAAATATATCTTAAAGTGAGACATTTCATGAGTTTAATTGCAGAATTACCTAGATTTAATTGCTCAGTATTTTGTTTTTTAAAATTAAATTTATTTAAATATAATGTTTTTCACTTTCTCCATACGTAGTAATGGGAAAATATTGTATTCACGAAAAAAATCGACTTCGAGATTTCAACGGAAATACACGTTTTGAGGTCCATAGAACACGTTTAGACTATTTTCGGAATGATGTCTATGTTATTGTGGGCGCTCTAACTCAAAAAGTACGTGCCATATCGTTACCAAACTTCATATGTAAGTCTTTAAAGGAAGCGAGAGTGAGACTGGAAATATAAATGTCATAGAAGAAAATAAAAAATCTACATCTGATGAGGCAGGATTAAGAGTAAAAAACGTAGCCTATATTAAAGTAACAGATCGAGAAATATTCAAAATTATTTCAAAAGAAAGGTCAAATAAATCAGTAGGACCAGATAATATATCAATAGATGCTCTAAAACTAGGTCAAGAAGCAGTGATCCCATATTTTAGAACCCTTTTCAATGTGTCAATCAATAACCAGGTACCACCTTCTGATTGGAAAGAAGCTAATGTTATTCCGGTATTTAAAGGTGGAGATAAATCAAAAGCAGAAAATTACAGACCAATAAGTCTAACGTCGGTAACATGTAAGGTGATGGAAAAAGTGATAGCTCAATATATCCGTAAATATTGGGACGACAAAAATTGGCTGTTTAAAAACCAATATGGTTTTAGGAAAGGGCACTCCTGTGAGATGCAACTAGTAGGCTTATATCAAGATATTGTTGAAGTCATTAATGCAGGGGAAGAAGTCGATGCAATAGTCATAGACTTTAAAAAAGCGTTCGACGTCGTATCACATGACTGCTTATTTGAAAAAATAGATAAACTAGACATAGACTGGAGAGTGAAGGGTTGGATAAAAGACTTTTTGAATGGGAGAAAGCAGAGGGTAAGAATAAAGCAAGCATATTCAGAAGACATAATTGTTACATCAGGCGTTCCTCAAGGGAGTGTTTTGGGTCCATTGCTATTCCTGACTTACATTAATGACTTACACGAAAGTATAGACTCTGACTTACGGCTATTTGCGGACGATTGTATCATATATAGAAGAATAAGAGGAAGAGAAGATAAAGATATCTTACAAGAGGATTTGGATAAATTGGAAAACTGGATAAAAGTCAACAAGATGGACATTAACGTTAGGAAAAGTACACAAATAACTTTCACAAACAAAAAGAACACCGAATTAAGGAATTATAAATTACTCGGAGATTTGTTATTAAAGCGTGACAACATTAAATACCTGGGCCTGAACATATCGTCAAATCTAGGATGGGGCCAACATATTAAAAATGTGGTGAAAAAGGCATTTAAAAGCCTCCACTGGATAATGAGGAACCTGGGAGGAAGTAACAAGAATACCAAGGAATTGGCTTATAAAAGTATAGTGAGGCCAATACTTGAGTATTCTACGAATGTATGGGATCCCTGTGAAACCACGTATGTAAATAAAATAGAAAAGGTCCAAAGAAAAGCAGCAAGATATGTTCTTAATAAATTCAAAAGAAAAGATAGTGTATCAAAGATGATAGAATTATTGGGGTGGGAATCATTACAAACAAGAAGGAAATTAAATAGGCTGAGTGGAATGTACAGGATTGTAAGTAACGAGGGGGGATGGAAAAATTTCAGTAGTAGTTTAGAAACTCCAAATTTTTTCAGTAAAAATGATCATAAATTTAAAATCAGATACAAACCTCAAAGACTAGAAGTTGTAAAAAACTCCTTTCTGAACAGAGGTATTCAAGAATGGAATGAATTACCTGGAGATATCTTTGACCCCTTTCCTAAAAACCTGAAAGACTTTAGGAAGAAGTGCAAAAAGTACCTATTTAGTCTAAAATCATGAAATGAGTTACTAAATTGACACGGTGTTAATGTATCGTTACCACCAGGCCAAGAGCCTAATTGTAGCCTGGATACATAAATAAATAAATAAAAAAATAGGAGGAAACGGAGCAGGCTATGCGGCATGTATAATATATTTAAAAATGAGGGAGCTTGGGGTGATCTAAGAAAGGAGGCGGAAGAACCAACTTTCGTGGGGAAAAATGATCATAAATTTAAATTCAAGTGTAGAGTTCAAAAAACTAATATTAAAAAAAGTTCATATTTAAATAAGACCGTAGTCGATTGGAACGAGTTGCCTGCAGAACTATTTAAGCCCTCCCCAAGGAATGTAAATGTTTTTAAAAGTAGATGTAAGGTAATGTTAAGATAATTGTTTATGCTATACTTATTTTGTCATGTATTTGTTTTTATATTATGGTTTGGTTTTTTTTTAGTACGATAGTTATGTTACCACCTGGCAAATTGCCTATTTGTAACTTATATTTGATAATAATAATAATGTAACACTTTAACATGAGCACAAAGAAGTGATTAGTTTTTGGACAATAACGGGTAACCGGAAGTCGAGGTTTATTCGGAACCCGATTCGGTTTCTGCGATATTTCTTCGTTAAAACATTATTGTATTTACAATTCTATACAAAAGTTATAGAGAAGGTAATTTCCTACAACTTTCATTTCAAACAATTCTCTATTGTAGTCATTGTTTAGAAGTTATTTATAAATAACCGGTTTTTCGGTTTTCTCCTTAAAAACATCGTTATTGGTAATCTTCGTAGGGACCAAAGTTGTAGAGAATAATATTTCTTCCAAGTTTTGTTTGAAACAAATTTTCGTAGAACCATCCATTTCGGAGATATTTTGCTTTTTCTTAATTTGCAGTATACAGCACCACCACCATGTAGCGGTGGATTATGTAAACATATTCAAAATTTACGTATTTACGGCAATAAGGACGACTGTATTCTTTTACGATACGAAATAATAATTTTGCCTTATAATGCTATTCATAATAATTTAAATAACTATACCCCAAATATGGAGTAAGTCATGTGTTGGCCACATCAGATTTTTTAATTTTAAATACATAGTCTTATATTCAACTTCTATAGTGTACATTAATTTTTTGAAACCATGTATTTCTATGCAGTAAAAGGACACATTCTACTGTGAAAAAACTAGTGGCTCACAAAGGTATTTTATCATCACCAGACCCTAAACCAGGAAAAACTCTTGATGAGAAGACTGCATCCCTAGTAAAAAAAATTTACAACCGTGATGAGGTCAGTAGAGTGATGCCAGGGAAAAAGGATGTTGTTTCAGTCAAAGAAGGAGATACCCGTGTCAATGTCCAGAAAAGATTAGTTTTAGACAATTTACAAGAATTTTATCAAGCAGTCAAAAATCAGTACCTACCCCGATAACAAAATTGGGTATTCAAAATTCTGTGAGTTACGTCCAAAAAAATGCCTTTTGGCTGGAAGAAGTGGGACACACACAGTGTGTATGAGCTATTCATCAAAATATAAAATTAATGATGAGTGGAGCACATTTTGAAAATATAATTTTGAATAATGGAGAAGAAGAATCTACTCCTTTGACGTCTTACAGAACTTGTTTGGCCAAAATAATGTGCAATCCAGCACGTCCAGAATGCCATATGAATGAGTGTAGGGAGTGCCCTGGAGTTGATCAGTTTAAAAATGCTTTGATTCAAAAGTTAGAGGATGAGTTTGTTGATCGCATTACTTTTAAACAATATGTGTCCACAGATTGCTATACACTGGAGACTGTAGTTAAAGGAGTTGATAGCTTTGTTGAAGCTTTTTGTGAAGGACTAATAAAACTTAAAACTCATGACTTCGTCGTGCAGAAATCATTCAATAAGTGTTTAAAAGACAGCATTACTCAGGAGGAAGCTCTCATAACCTGTGATTTTTCCGAAAATTACTCCTTCGTCCTACAAGATGAAGTTCAATCTTATCACTGGACAAGTACACAGGCGACAGTCCACCCATTTGTTGTGTATTACAGAGAAGAAATGGAACTGAAGCACATGAACTTTGTGTTCATTTCTGACTGTTTGATACACAATACTGTTGCTTTTTATACATTTCAGAGCAAGCTTATCTCACTCCTTAAGGACGCCATACTGAATCTTAAAAAAATCTACTACTTCTCAGATGGCAATGCTGCTCAGTATAAAAACAGAAAACATTTTTTGAACTTGTGTCACCACAAACATGATTTTGAATTAGATGCTGAATGGTATTTCTTTGCCACATCTCATGGCAAGAGTGCATGTGATGGCTTAGGGGGTACTGTAAAGTGCCTTGCTGCCAAAGCGAGTCTCCAACGCCCCTACAATAATCATCATGACACCAAAGGACCTTTTATGAGTTCTCGAAGCAGACCATTCAGGGCATTCATTTCAAATATTCAATAAGTGAAGATCACAGCATTAGTAAAAGAAAATTAGTTACAAGATTTCAAAATGCAAGAACTATTTCTGGGACACAGAAGATCCACTGTGTTGTGCCAAAGTCACAATCTGAGCTCACCATCAAGCTTTATTCATTCAGTGACAATGAAAATATCCATGTTGTGTCTGAAAGTGCTTCCGTTATAAGCTCTTATTCAGCTCCCACTGTATCTTCTGGTTATATTACTGTTGAATATGATGGAGCATGGTGGCTGGGCTGTGTTCTTGCCAGACATGATAATTTCACCAAATTAAAAATCAGCTTCCTCCACCCGAGAGGACCATCTCCTTCATTCATCTTCCCTGATGATCGAGATGTCCTAGATATTTCTGCTGATACTGTGTTAACTTGGGTGGACCCTATTACTCCAAAAGAGCATGTTTACATCTTAAGTAAAAGTGACACTTCAAGATCTTCAATTCTTTTGGCAAAAAGACTAAAAAAACTAGTGAAGTGAATTTCCTACTCTGTATATAAATAAGACTTTTTGTAAATATTTTACGTATCTTCTTGGACTGTTTTGTAATGAAGTGTATATTAGATATTAGCCTATGATTAATAGAAAGGGAGCCAGAAAACTCACTTAACATTGTGTATCTCCATTAAGTTGAAGTTTTCAATAATAAATAAATTTCAATTCTGTTAAAAAAGTAGAATCTGTTACTCTACTGCATCAAAAATACATGGTTTCAAAAAATTAATGTACACTATAGAAGTTGAATATAAGACTATTTAAAATTTAAAAAACATTATATTTAAATAAATTTAATTTAAAAAAAACACAAAATACTGAGCAATTAAATCTAGGTAAGCTGCTATTACCAGGTGCAACGCTTATTTCAAAATTTTTTAAAAGTATAATCCCATTTTCATCCCATTCTAAAATTTTGCAATTAAACTCATGAAATGTCTCACTTTAAGATATATTTTTTTCCAAAAATATCAATAATGACGTTTTTGAGATTTTCAAAAATAAAAATTTGACAATGGGCCAAAAAGTTTTTTTCTTCAAAATTCTTGTTTGTTTACATCAAATTAAATCTCATTAAAAGAGCTTTAAAATGAGCCCAAGATGTGCCCTCTATGCCTAAGGGTTACATATTTATGGGCATTTATGTGAATCAAAGCATGCCGAAATTGTGCGTTTTTTGCAATTTTCAAAAATTTATGTAAAAAAACTAATGGTTCAAAAAATCTAAAAATTTGGATTTTCAATATGCTCCATAGGCACTACTAATATACCAAAAACCAAGTGAATCGGAGACATCAAGGTTCAAAATAAATTTTTAGCTGGTTGATTTGACATGGACTTACCCTGCTGATTCCTGATGTCACCAAAAATCACCTACTAACTCTCACTCACAGTTCTTTACTGAGTCGCTGATCATTCCAGGATGGCCAGCATAAGGCTTTTTTTAGAAAAATATTACAAATTATTCTGAGCCTACTGCAGAAAGGTTGGCCACTGCTGTCATAGAGGGGTTTCCCCAGTTTCCAGTATCCACTTGTCCCCCATTCTTGAGTAGGAATTGATGTCAGTTTTTTGTTTCTAGAGTGTTTACAGAACTCAAGAGAATACCCACTTCTGATGGCGGAAACAGAAAATTCTCAACCGGGAGGAGAAGGTTTGCTTACAAATGACATACCACATAAATCAAAGAAAAAAATGTCATACTCCTGAGATGATGACAGCCTTTTAGCTGGCTCATGTATATCATTTCATTTCTTTGTTCATCGGTTGCAATTACAGGCTGTCTCATGACAGCATCCTCCAGTAGCGCTTTATCCACTAGGCCAGTGATGGCGAACCTATGGCACGCATGCCATAAGTGGCATGCAAGACGATTTTGGTTGGCACGCCAACAGAAGGCAAAAATCAATCAAAGCATTTACCGTACTGATTTAGTGCCTCAAAAACATTTATGTTATTTAGTTAACTATTGTAAACATTAGTTTTATGGTCACAAATCGCAATCTCTTATGTCTTGATTACAAATTGAATTTAGTTGGCATGCAAAAAAATGAAGGGCTTTTTTGTGACACGCAAGGCGGAAAAGATTCGACGATTTCAGTAATATTGGCATGAGGGCATTAGAAGGTTCGGCATCACTGCACTAGGCCAAGTAGGCACCAAATTTCAAAAAACAGATGCTTAATTTTTTAAGTTAATGGCAAAAAGTATGAGATTGAGAGGGTGCAAAAATGTACTCTGCCTACGGGCGCACAATGTCCCTAAAGCACCACTGGCATCCTCACTCATATCAGCCGTGTTCCCAGTTGAGTGCAGTCGTCGGAAGAAAAGATATTTTTTCAGCACTCAGCATATTGGTACGTGAGGAGAAAGTTTGCTTACAAATGATATACCACCACAATCACTGAATAAACCTCATACATCTGAGATGATGACAGCTTTTTAGATTGCTCATGTATATTGTTTCGTTGCTTCGTTCGTCGGTTGCAATAACAGACTGTGATTAGAAAATTATTTTTTTCAGAGTGTCTATAGGGGAAGGAAATGAATACATGAGACAAAAGAAATGCATATGGTGAGAAGAAACATTCCCAACACAAAGAAGTCATTCATGACACCCCAGAAGAGAGAGAAAAAATCGTCATCTGCGTGCGCTTTCAAGCGCCTCGTGCCGTAAGGTCAGTTTAGGTTTGGACGCTTCATGCCAGAAAGGGTTAATCTGCTAGGATATTACGTTAGTATTTTATGACCTCCTAGCGAATCTGCTTTCACCGATAAAAATCGGTCCGTGAGTTTGCACCCCTTAAGCCTTGCGCCTGGGAGCAACTGCCCCCTCTGCCCCCCCTTTGCTACGCCCCTGGTTACAGTTACTAAGGAAAACTACAATTATTGTTAGACAGCAACATAAAAGCGTTTAAATTACTAAATATTCAATTCTGAAAAGTTTATATCAAAAAGATTATATTTCACTGATATTTTAACCCCCAAACCTTTATATAGAGAGTAAAGGAAGAATGGCAAAATTAATCGAATCAACAAAAGGTCAATATTTGCTAGAGTATGAGAAGTTTTTATAACACAACCATTCCCAGAATAAACAGCATACAAGAAAATATTGGCAGTGTTAAAAAAGGGACATCTGCAATGCTAGGTGTATAACAAATTTCGACACACACACCAAAATTACTGTTTTAAAAGTAGGAAATCATACCCATGAGAGTGATAGGATGGAGGGTGAAGTCAGAAAAGTTGTCCGAGGGTTTAAGAGGAGAGCAGAACAGAATCCAAACCTGCCACCTGCTGCAGTCTTTTGTGAAGAAGTTGCTAATATAGATGATGAAGAAATTATTACCAGAGCATAATAATATTTTGAGAAGAATTAATAGACATCAAAACAAGAGCCATCCTCAGTTACCGAGAACAATCAGTGATATTGAGATCGTACTACCACATGACCAAACACTTAGTAATGAAAGATTGTTATAATTCGATTTGGGAATAGATAACCCCAACAGACTTTTAATATTTTATACAACGGTTGCTACAACAGCTATCAAATAGCAAACGATCTTTTGCGACAGGACATTCAAAACTGTTCTTAACCAATTCCACCAATTGTACACAATACATGGTGTGATTTTTAATTATGTTTTCCCACTTATTTATGTTTTGGCTGCAAGGAAAGAAGAGCAAACCTATAAGGACATTTTTAATCATTTCAAAACCCAGGCAGAAACAAGAACATTTAGAAATTAACCCTCAAACTGTTTTAACAGATTTTGAGCTAGCTGTTATGAACACAATACGAGAAGTTTTTCCCGAAGCCCGTGGTCAGGACTGTCTGTTCCACTTTTCTCAATCAATCTGGTAATATGCTGTAATCCAATGCAAGTTAAAAGTACCCTTCTCTACAAACCAAGAAATAAGGGACTCTGTATGGCAACTTCTGGCTCTATCTTTCATCCCTTTAGATGACGTAAAACAAGTTTTTGACGATTTATTACGATTCTTAATGATGATGTTGTGGAGCTTACAACTTACACTGAAACTACATATATAAGGGGTTGTCCAGCTAGAGGAAGGAGAAGAGCTGGTCACCCACGCTTTGGTCCAGAAAAGTGGACCGTATATGAACAAATTCGTATCAGATCACAGAGGACCAATAATGCGGTGGAAGGTTGGCATTCAAGATCTCAGAAGCTAATTTATATACACCATGCCTCAATTTGTAAATTTTTGGAACACACACAAAAAGATCAGCGAGAAAATGAAGTAGTGATAATGCAACTGGCTGGTGGGCAAACGAAAATTAAGCATCCCATCAAAAAGAAATACATGATTAACCAAAATCAAATTGAGGCAATTGTGGGTAATTACGAGGAATATAAGTTAAATAACAACATTTCACAATACCTGCATGCTATAAGCTACAAAATTAAACTGTAGACAGAGGAAGATGAGGAGGAAGAAAATGTGGAGAATGTGTAGATTGAACATTAATTCTTTTGGCAATAAAATTTTCTATTTAAATATTCTTCCTATTGTGTTTTTTGTAGGACGAAAAAGCTTTTCACAATAATATTTAGTGGACAAACAAAGATTTGGACCAAAATACATAGGAGAAATATTACTGGACTAAGAAGCAGATGGACTTAATGCAAACTGAACAAAATGTCTATTGGAGAAAATTATGTTTTGGACTAAAAGTCTTTGGACAAAATGTCTGGGCACTGGAGAAAATGCACATTTTAAACTAAACATGGTTTTGGAATTTTGCATTTGCATGGGAGAAGATCATAGTTGGTGCCAAAATGATTACTTTTGAGGATGTGAAAAAACAGTTTAGTAAATGAGTCGTGCATAAATTAAAATACCAACTTCTTCTTGGATGTGACATTTGCGATATAGCTATTTATTTTTAAGTTCGAAAAAAGAATGCGTTAATGTTGCATAAAAATTTACATTGATAATATTGCATTTTTAAGTTTTTGATAGAGATCATTTTTTCTTCTCAAATAATGTCCACAAATTAAGATACTGCATCAAGATTTAAAAAAATAATATATATAATAAAGATTTACATAATACAACTGTGTCATATTCAGTATAAATCTACTAATATGTAACCCAGTGTGTTAGCATACATTCTAACATCAAATGCAGTTTTTTTGTTCCTTTGACCATGAATTGAAATACTGGTATTAATGTAAAATCAGCATCAACATGATAGACAGCATATATAAATGAATTAAAAGTAAGAATTAAGAAAAACAATTAAAAATATTCAGCATAGGATTTCTAATATGAAGCCATATAACTTAATGTTTTAAAATAACGAGTGTCTACATTTTTGAATTTCAAATCTAAGTATATTATGGTCATTTTTTACTATAATAGAAAATTCAAAAATAAATAATTTTTTAAAGCATTTTACAAAAATTTCAAACAACAGGTTCTGCAAAGATAACAATGTATGAATAAATAGCAGTTGCCCATTTGAAAATAATGTCAAGTAACAACAATACTTACTTTATATGATTTATGAATAGAAAAGTATCATACCATCCATAAATTATTATACATTTTTGCAAATTATAATGCATAATTTCTACAACCAAGTGAAATGTATCACATGATGAATTAATTTCTTAGCAATAGGATTCCATAATAGTATAACCTTATTAAAGCCATATGAAAATTAAAGGAATACATATGTAGCACCTATAAAATTATTTTCTCAAATAAAAAGCACCATTTCCTTAGAGTTTTCTTCATGAATAACGATATATTACAATAAATGTTTCAGTTTAATAACCTTTTATAAAATATCAAAATCAACTAGCCTTTTAATTCCTTTTGTCATATTAAAATAAATCTAAATTATCTAGATCAATAGCTGTTGCTTAGGTGGTTGAAGAATGCATGAAATGTGCTGCCTCAGACTTGGCTTGTCTATATAACTTGTTGTTGAACCTTTCCATGTTCTTATAAAAAATCAGCCGATGCAATGGTCCACAGCATTCAGGGTCTTTGAAAGGCACAGTAGACACAAAACTGGTAAATAGGAATTAGATTAGGAGATGCAACACATAATGCATCTGTCAATAGAGTAAAATCATTGACTTCATATTATTCAATTCCAGGTGGTGGCAGATTTAAAATTAAAAACTAATTATAAAATTGGAAAAGATGTGAAGGAAGGCAAGTACATTTATTCTAAGGTGCTTTGGAAGACATTAGTAAATATATTTTTAAAGAAGCTAGGACGGGAATTAGAAGAAAATAGAAGTAAAGTATAAGGTTAACAAGTTAAAATCATGCTTAAACAGACAATCCAACCACGGAATATCCTCAGTAAAGGTTATTAAGACTGAATTTTAAGAAAAAAATAAGCATGCATATAAAATATCCATGAAAATTTAAAAAAAAAGGTGGGTAAATTTTCCTTGATAAATAGAATTATAGAAACAGTATATTTCATCTGAAGAACTCTTTACTCACATACAGATAACTATCATCATAAAACATATATAAATGACAATGTCACTTTGTCCCTTTGTCCCATCATTTAAATAAAAGCCTTAGCAAACATTGTGTGTACACCCTTCCCTCTCCAACCGCGGGTTTATTAACCGTGGCTCTCGACTATACGCGGTCTACATATTCCCAACCGTGGACATTTCCCTTGCGTATCCACGGTTCGGACCAAGAAAACTTTTAAATAACATGCATCTTATGACTTTGTTGTCATCTTAACTCACTCACAAATACTTTGTTGTCGTTTTAACTTGCTCGCTATTACGTTGTTGCCATACTGACACGATTATGTATCCTTTTCACGCGCCATAAGTCACTGCATTCAACACAACAATCCCGCGCATCGTATGACGTTGTTGTCATCTTAACGCACTCACAAAGACTGTTGTAGTTTTAACTTGCTCGCTATTACGTTGTTGCCATACTGACACGATTACGTATCCTTTTCGCCCGCCACAAGTCCCTACATTCCACACGAGGCGATCAGTTGTGTATTATTTACATCAGCATACGCATGCTTTTTGCGCACCGCAAGTCCACACGACGTGTTTAGTTGTGTATTATTCATATCAGCATACTAAATAAATTAAACGTTTAATATTTTTCTGAATTTGTGCGTAATAATATTTGTTTAAATGCAAAAAAACGCCGGGTAAGATTAGAAGACCGTAGTAAATTGTATAAAATGATGTGATGTACATCGCAGTATGCACGTAATTTCTCCGTTACCTACGGGGCGTTTGTAAACCTTCAGTCGGTAATTGTTTTACTCAGTAGTTTGGCTTATGCATAGTGTGATACGTTTGAAGAAATTCTTAATAAAAGAATTCATTCTTGGGTAGAATATGTAGTTCCAAACAGTGGAATGCAGCGGAAAGCTATTTCGTGCATTTAGTACCACAAGTAGCACATAGATGGTGGTGATTGTTTTTCGTCACATTTTTTATCAACGGGAGTTTCGACTATGCCAAACCAGAGAGCTCGTAAGGAAAAAACAGCATGTTATTGTATTCGTAATATTTATATAATGTATTTAAGTGAGAAATAAGCGAGTAATGTAAGTGATCAATAATATATGGTATAGTAATACGAACCGTGGAACCTAACCCCCAATTTCCAATATACTTAAGTATTTACCAACCGCGGTTTTACCAACCACGGTACTTTTCAGGAACGTAACCCCCACAGTTGACGAGGGAAGGGTGTAATGCTTTTTGAAGCTTAATATCTCAAACGACTGAACCAAATTTGATGAAATTTTCAGGATAGCATTACGATATAATAAAAAACGTTTTAATGTATTGGTAATATATAAAGCTTTATTCTGTCCCTTTGTCCTTTTGTCACTCCCTCTGTCACGCTCTGAAAAACAAATATACCTGGCAAGAGGAGACTAGGGTCAGCTTTTGAATCACAATTGATACTCACAGCGAGGGTTTCGAACCTTTGCTTGGATCAAAGGCAACCCTCTCAGCAGGAGGTATAATATCAGGTCAAAGAAGACTGTCTCAATTTATTTCAGAATAATTGATCATCCCCATCATATACTAGTATATACCAAGATATACGAGCTAATACATGATGCATTGGTCGATTATGTAACTATTTTTTAAAAATTAGGTATGTATATATATTACATTAATGCACTTAGGTAAATATTTTTACATATTAGAATAATGCAACAATATTTTTTCAGGCCTGACTATGAGAGAAAACGTGAGGAATTCCACATATAAAAATTTTTGCGTAGCCTTTTCCATGAATTTTCTCTGTGAAAGAGCAAAACATGAGACCGTGAAAGACGAAATTGGTTGCAAATGCGGAACTGCAAAAGATAATGCCGCAAAAGATGAGGTCTACCTTATCACTCGAAATTACAACAAATACTATGCTTCAAATCATTCAGGTGAGGTCGTAATAACAGCATTAACACCTGCATAGATGGCATTGATTTCTGCTTTACAGCAGCGCGTACAATATTCTTTTTTTTAATTTCGCTATATGCAGGTTAAGTTTTAGTGGAACGGGTGCGATTTTTATTTCTTAATTGGGAGGTTTCGTATTTATCAGAGGTTCGTAATATAGAGGTTTTCTATATAGTTTTATTAGTAAATTTTTTGGGACTGGCAATAATTTTCGTTATATGGAATTCTTCGTTCTAAGGGAATTCGTAAGATAGAGGTTTTACTGTATTTTGTAATGTAAGAGATCACAGACAGTCATTCTGTTGGAAAAGCAGGCAAAATATCCAAATTACCCGTAGTTATTCAATGTTCTCTTTAGCTTACAGGGTTATCGGTAAGTATAAACACAATATAGGCAATTATAAATCCAATATCAGCAATTATAAATACAATATCAGCAATCATAAATACAATATCGACAATTATAAAAAACACTGGCAATTACAAGCAATGTTGGCAATTATAAACAAATTATTGACAATTATATACAAACCCCAACCTAGACTGATAATAATTATAAAATATTTTTTACTTTCTTTTAGTCGATTAATTAAAAAATAAATTAATGTAGTAATGTAATAAAAATTTCTATGTTTTGTTGTCATCAGTCGTTTTTCTATATCTGAAAAAATATGCACTAAAAACTGACTGCTCTTTGGTAAGAAAAGGTAACCTGGAAAAGTTATTGCAATATTACTCAGTATGTGCATAATCTACTAAATCCAAAAACCTGTAGAAGGTTGAAATGACTACAAAAAAATTGAAAAAGCAAGAAGTCAAAGCATGTTTCCTAAAGAAAATTCAGGGTTCTGGTGGCTTTTGGGATTTGAGTTTAGGAGCTGAATTGAATGAATTAATTAATATGGCTACATTTAATCTGTGAGTAAATTGAAACAAAGCTTTACAAGGAATAGAAAATTGCTTATATGTTAAATAAAAATAAGATTTAAATAAAAATTGTCATCAGCTATAAAAATTGTGAAGTAAAAATAGATCTCTTAGATTTTATTGGAGATAGTCATCGTCAGCTTCCTCTTTCTCATCTTGAATTTTAGAATAGCCAACAGCATAGCAGCAAAGATATTTTCTAAACCAGACACATAGGATGACTGTCACTCACACAAAATAACAGGAGTGAAATGATGGAAATTTAACTTATATGTGTGAGTATATAAGACTAATCACAAATGTGAATATAGAGAAGGAGAAAAATACTGAACTGATCAAGTTCTGTATTTTTCTCCTTCTCTATCTTCACATTTGTGATTAGTCTTATACACTCACACATATAAGTTACATTTCCATCCTTCACTCCTGTTATTTAACATCTACTCAATTCTGGAATAAAGTAGGAATGTTTTCCACTGTGCTTCAGTGAGAACATCTAGTGTGGTAAGCAGTGCCGGCCCTAGAAATTGCGGGACCCAATTAGAAAAATTTTGGCGGAGCCCCTGCATCTAAAAGGCGTAGTTTGAAAAAAAAAAAGATTTGGGAAGGGCACAGCTAGGGATTAATGTTTCCTGGGTTTTTCTCAATACCGGGATCCCGGGACTCAAATGGTCAAATCCCGGGAATTTCCCAGGTTTCAGTTTTTGTAAACATAAAAGCAAGATAGTAAGTAATAAATAAAGTATTCATAAACATTTATATTTATTATTGATAAACTGGATATAACATCACAAACATAGTGAAAAATGCTTACAAGATGTAAATATTAAAATGATGTTTACCGCTCTTATTGTTAGTAAAAACATTTTAAACAGGGACATACAATATGTCTAAAATTCAAGCGCTCAACAGGATAGTTTCGATCTCGAATGAATAATGATGTTGATAACAGATGGAAAGTAATGTAGTCTATTTAAATATTGTGTATAATTTCCATACAACATGGGGTGCGTATGAAGTTCATGTGCACTTTTTAAAATTAATAACGCATGGATGATATAGACATGCTGTAAATGGAACATTAAAGTTTAGTTACTTGAGTTTTATTTATTATAAACCCTCCAAATGACAGATCATAAGATTATTAATAATTTTGTCTTTTTTTCATGCCTTGCGAATTATTGAAAATGGTGACAGTGGAGGAAAAGATACATTTTGTGATATGGCTAGCAGAATTCAGATGCTTTACAGCCATGAGAAGAAGATACACTGCTCAATCTGGAAAATTTGCATGAACAGGAACTGTTATGCGCTTGAATTCTGGTAGACATAGAAAGGAGTTAAGCTTATCGCCATCTTAAATTAATTGCAAGATCTGTAAAAGAGACAATATTATTAATGGTCCTTTCATTTAAAGTTTGCAGGATCCAAATTAAACAAAACTTAAGTAAATATGCTTTCATATCCCGTTTACAGAATGTCTCTATGGTCTGTATAACAAAAGTTATTAATTTTTCAAAGTGCACAAGGACTTTATGAACGCCTTGTATTTTTGTTCCACACTAATGCGATTAGTTATTTTCCTGTGTAGATGTGTTCTAAAGTAGATCATATTTCTCGTTTAGTAGACCGGGAATTTCCCGGGAAATATGGTGGGTTCCTGGGAAATTCCCGGATGCATATAAGTACGGGATCCCGGGATCCCGCTTGAGAAACCCTAGGCACAGCAAGCAAGGTCCAAAGGACCGACGCAACGAGGCCTGAAAGGCCGAGCCAGGGGGTGGGGATCCAGGGTGGATCCCAGGCCGCCAACGCATTTCCTGCATACTGAGAGCATCAGATGGCCTCTCATGAGACCACTTGGGTATGGACGGGACTATGGATAAATCTAAAAATAATCATCACCAATAGATAGTTTGGAGCCCCTGCACAATTGCGGGGCCCGATTGGGTCCAATAGGTACAATTGGCCTAAGGCTGGCCCTGGTGGTAAGGTGTACTAACTGAGTTGTCCCTTTCTTCACCATAAACACCCCAATTTGAGAATGAAGAATTAAGACTGGCTTGATAGTTTATTTGGTTAAAGCACCTACCAGGCAAGTGGGAGACCCGGGTTCGTTATGGGATGTTACAGTTTTTAGTGAGTGTGTGGTAAGTAAACACTTATCCATGAATTTTCTAGTAAGAATAACAGCTGATGTCTGGTAAACAAGAGCATTCATTCTTAGATATAGTGCACAGCTGGCAACAAGAAAGCATACAGAGCAAGGAAACCCTCTACAAAAACAATAAATGCTTATACAGTAAAACCTACGAGAGGCAGAACCTGCATAAGGCGGAAACCTGCCGAAGTTGGAATTCTTGAAATTGTTCTGCATAATGAGACCGTTTTTCATGGGAATGACCCTCTGTAAGATGGAACCTGCGAGACGTGGACGGAAAGCATTTTTTCTTATAATTTTTATGTTAAGCAGTACAAGTTGAACCTGTGAAAGGCGGAAAGAAAAATACACATCTTCCAGACAAGTTTTCGGGTCTTCTGGTTGGGGTCTCGGTTTGTTTACCATTCTCCACACCGCGTGTGGTGCTACCCTTCTTTTGTTTGAAAGGCTCTTTGTCCCATCTGGTAAGCTTGGGAAACCCAGTGAAAATGGGATTCAGCATGAGCGACTGAGGCGTACTGACCGCCCCTCTAGATCGCGTTCTTTATTATTTACTACCATCTGAAAACTCAGAATATCTTCAGCACCTTTGTATCGCCATAAAACTGCCCGTAGAGGAATGTTTCGTTTATATGAGGCTGGGGGAGAAGACTCATACACATTTAATCTCTTCCGGGAAGCTATGGGGTGTCACTGTGGCATGAGAATCAGTCATTATGCTTTCCAATCAGCAGGGTTTTCTGCTTCTGTTATTATTGGCACAAAAAGATTAGTCCACACAGTTTATTGTCCCTGATTTCTATAGTGTAGGAAAATCCTGGGCATGGGACCTCTGGGAAAAACCGAAATGCTAGTGCCAACGAATCTTTGGTGAGAAAAACTGGAGTCAGAGAAATTTATGTAGAGTGAATTCAGTTTCTGGTTCAAGACTGAAGTGTTTGCATTGGTGTCTTTGAGAAATCCCTGTGTTTGTGATTTTCCGTGTATTTTTCTGAAATCTGAAGTGAGTGTTTTGGTTTCCAAGAGCTTCCTCATATGCCATGATCATTCAACTCTCTCCTTGCAGAATTTCAAATTTTTGGGTAAAGGACAATCAACTGTAAGTATTCATTAAATTGATTGGAAACTTCTATAGAAAAATTCACTCAATTAAAAGTTAAATATTTCTTCGAGTTTAATGGAAAAATATTATTTATTTCAGACCCATGGATAAAAATACGGAAAATTTAAATCTAAAGGACAAAATTAATGTCATTAAAATGGTCACTGAAGACAGAAAGAGTGTTAAGGAAGTGACTGCTCATTTTAAATGTGGAAAGACAAATTTATAATATTATTAAGCAAAAAGATAAAATCATTGAAAAATATTTATCGAGTAACAAAAATGACTTGACCAGGAAGAAAGAAAGGGATACAAAGTACAGTGAGCTAAATGACATTGTGTTTGAGTGGTTTTCAGCAGCCAGAGCAAAAAATTTTCTTATTTCTGTCCAATTCTTCAAGAAACAGCAAAAGAAACTGCAGGAATACTAAATATAGATGGTTTCTCTGCGTCAAGCGGGTGGTTGCAAAGTTTTAGGAAAAGACATGCTATTACCTTTAATGTTTCTTGAGGGGAATCAAATGATGTTGACAGAAAAGTGATTGAAAGTTGGTACAATAGGTTAAAAGAAATAATCCATCAGTACAACCCCAAAGACATTGCAAATTCTGACAAAACGGCTTTGTTTTTTAGAGCCCTGCCCAATAAAACATTACAAATGAAAGGAGAAAGGTGTTCTGGAGGTCGTCATTCAAAAGAATGTTTAACTGTACTTTTGTTGCATTTGCTGACGGAAAACTAGAAAAACTGTTAGTGATCGGTATAAGCAAAAACCAAACATGTTTTAAAAATTTAAAGAAGAGTCGACTTCCTGTAGAATGGAAAGTGAATAAGAAAGCGTGGATGACAAGTGCTATATTTGAGGAATTTTTGAACAAATTAAATAAAAAAATGGAAAAAGAAAAAAGAAATATTCTACTTTTCCTGGATAACGCAACCTGCCATCCAATAACTCAACTATCAAATATTCGATTAGTTTTTCTATCTCCTTTGACAACATCAGTTCTATAGCCATTAGACAATGGGATAATACAGACCATAAAAATGAATTACAGGAAATTGATGCTGCAACATCTTATTGCAAACATGGACAAATGTAAGAGAGCATCGGACTTGACAGTAAAAATTGATGTGTTAGATGCAATCACATTTCTCAGTCATTCAGTGAAATGTGTAGAGGAAGCATGCGTAAGAAAGTGTTTTAGAAATTGTGGCTTTATTTTTGATGACGCTAGTGAATGTAATGAAGTTGTTTGTAATAATGATTATACTGAAATTAAAATTTTGATTGAAGAGATGTATGACGATGAGGGTTGTGATGTGAACACAAAAAGTTTTGTAAATATTGATGAGAATGTTGTCACAGAAATTGATGACATTGACTTATAGACTGTGGTAAAATCTCAGAGTGACACTGTCTGCAATTCAGACAATACAGAGAGTGAGGAGAAGTGTGAAGAACTTGAAGTGTTTTACAAGTTTTTAGAAGTTTTACATCATATAAATTCTTTAAAACTTCTAAAATGAAGGGTGAAAATGAATTTTATGACAAGGTTGTAGAGTTAGGGCTTTCTTTTAATTGTTTGAGGAAATCTCAAAGAAAAACAAAACAACTGAAATTGGACAGTTTCTTCAAATAAGTTATTACGATAACACTGTATTTATTGTATATTTTTGGCTTTTAAGTAATCTATATGTGTATTTTTGTAACTATATATCTTTTTTTCTATTCTAAAATATTACGGCATTTTAAAGGAAAATTATTAACTTCCAATAACTCTAGTTTTGTCTATGCATGCACTTTGGTTTAATTTCTCATTTATTATTAGTATGAAATGCTATTTCGGTGTTAAGACTTTTCCTTCTCTTGAGACCCATGGAAACATCCATATTCTACTTAAAATTTATTAATAATACAAATCCGTGTTAATTTCTTTCAACCTGTCTAAAAAGGAAAACCTGCTAAAGCCGGAAAAATACGACGGTCCCATGACGTTCTGCCTCTCGCAGGTTTTACTGTATAATGAATCCCCCAGGCTTATAAGTTAATAGACAGTGAACTCTAGGAAAGGTACTGAGGAGATCTGGGATGAGAGTTAAATATGAGGCTAAAAAACTAAGAAAATGAAAATCTCATAATATTTTAGACAGCATGCAACCTCTTCAAGGTTAAAAAAATATGACACCTGAGGAGTAGGGAGTAATCTGGGAGAGAAACGAATTTCCAGGACTTTAAACATAAAGGTCTGTCATGAACTCTGTAAATTTTAACATGTGATGCAATTTCAGCATTATCATTATTTTGTATGAAATGTTTTAATGCAATAAGAGTAAATCATCAATATCCAGCACTCTAGGGAGGAAGGGGTATCTGGATTCTCAAAACTGCCAGATAATCACATCAAAGTTTTTATACAGCTTATTTTTTTAACATTATTTTACAACATTGTGTTTTTGTGTGTTGTGTATGTTGTTTAGTGTTTTGAATTACTGTACAAAAATGTTATAAATAAAGTATGGAATATTTAAGAACATAAATACATACATAAATACGCGTGGGTATCAGATGATATAAAGTAACACAATGTAGTGGTGATACTGGATACATTTCCGCCAGATGTGATAAGCAGAGAAAGCTATTCGCCATTGCTTTGTCAGTATTTTAGCTATCAGTCAAACTCAGATTACAGAAAAAGAATTTTTGATTGCCAAATAAAGGTTACAAAAAAATGAACTATACGAATAACACTGATTGCTGAGGAATCCTCAAGAATAATGGGTACACAAATATTTTGAAGAAAGAAAATACATGAAAGTCAATAGCAAATGAATTTCTGTTTGAAGAAATGTCCAAGAAAAGGCCATTAAAACCACTCACTAAATGTATACGTATAAGTGAGAGAAAAACTCTCACGAGATGTAAGAAGCCCTACGTATAAATAGAATTACATACAATTCAGTATGTGTAGGTATAATTTTACATAGTATTTCGCCAGGGATTACAAAAAATACGGAAAAATGAGTATTATGTATAAATGGGTTACATATAACTCAGATCCTACTGTACTACTCATGATCGTCCCAAAATATTTTGGCATCATGCAGTGCGCTATCACTGGAACTAATACTGCCTTTAATGCATTTCTCCAGTGAATGCTGACGGTCCCCAAATAATCAATGTATATTAATTGTATCATTGACAGCTCACTAAAATGCCTTATTTGTAAGGATTCATGGAATAATAATAGTATAACATCCCAAAAAGATAGAAATCAGTATAGCAAAACTAGACTGAATTAAAAAATATAATTATTTGGGCCAGCTTGTTGGAAAAGATGGATTGCTTTAAGAGTCAATGTTCATAACTATCTGGTGATGAGAATAACAAAACAGTCTTTAACTAACTAGGAGAGTCCAAGAGGAAGGTAATGAGGAGTAGGATCAAACAGTGCTGATGAATCAAAAGATAAACACATCATTTATCTTTGGTATTTTTTACCCATATGCACGTTCTGCCAGGTTAATGTATTCTAAGAGTCATCAAAGACGGAAAAAAAGGCCAAAAGCTGATATAAAAATATTCAGAAATTTATATGGTTAACTTAAAAGAATAAGAGAAAGATTGGAATAATCTGGCTGGAGTAAATGACTTAAAGTTCAGATAACATTTAGAAACTTATTGAGGCTTAAATAATCAATGTAACTACTCACAGAGGCTAAGTATAACAGCAAGATTTACATGAAACTTTGTCTGTCTGGAGAAATGGATAATCCACCTGATAAACCGCATGTTTTACCCGTCTTGAAAGCTCATCTGTTAACCTAAATTATGAAACAAAGAGAAATGAAGTTATTCACATGCAAAGAAATACAATGAACTTCTATGGAAAGTAATATGTACAAGTGATTTTAACAACTCCAAAAAAGAAAAGCAATTTCTGAACCAAAAGTATTACTTTTCTAGTAATGACTTCTTAATGATGACTCCCATTTCTGGACCTGCATACTTTATATGACATATGACATTTAAAAAATAAATATTGGAGCTTCATTTGATGATGCAATATGAAAAAGCACATTGTATTTATAGAGGTTTATTTAGAAATGTAAACTTAAAATTCATTATATCTATAATATATAGAAGCTTCTTACATAGGATATAGGACATGAGAGGATACAAATTATGAGGCACATCCAGATGAGCTAGAAACTTCAAATTTGGCACAATTATAGGTTTTTGGTCACAACCAAAGGAAAAAATCCAAAATTGTTGAAATTCTGATTTTTAAGGGACATCTTGGTCACACATTGCCCCATAAGAAAAGCACATACATCGGTATAGAGGTGTTTATATTTGCTTTTCAAAAATTATTTCTCCTCAAGATTCGAACTCGGGACTTAAACTATCGGAAAGATTAAAAATTGTAGTTTCTTATTTCTGAAGACAGAATTCCAGTACATTTAGAATTAGCATAAATATAGTTTTTATCGGAAAAAAGTGGGAATTTTTCTGGGACCCAACAATCAACTGTCATGGCAACGAGCTCAATGCTTTTATATGGGAACGCTTTTAAGGAGAATCAGAGGACTATATCATAAAGCCATTGATATTAAACTACAACCAATGGAGGAAATTCAATGTTGTAAAAATTCGAAATTTTGGGGCTGTTTTGCCCCATTTTTGCCCTATACGAGGATAATAATTATAAGGCAATTTTAGATGACCCAGAGACTTGAGGATTATAGGATTTTTGTCACAACTGAAGGAAAAAATTGGAAGTTGTTGAAATTCAATTTGCAGGGGCTATTTTTGCCCCCTATGTAAATTGGCAGAGAAACTGCCAGATGAGCTAGAAGCTTAAAAATTCACGCAAGGGTATGGTTTTGATCACAACTGATGGAAGAATTCTAAAAATGTTGAAATTTTAATTGTCTGGGATATTTTTGCCCTATTATTTCCCCATACGACGATAAAAATTACAAGGCATTTCTAGATGAGCTAGAGATTTGAAATTTGGTATGATTATAGGTTTTTGGTTACAACCAATGGTAAATATCTGAAACCGTTGACATTTCAATTTTTAGGTGTATTTCTTGCCCCGTTAATGCTTCTTACAAAATCCACGTAAGTCGCTGCTGACACTTCCAGATGAGCTAGAAGTTTGAAAAATTGGTACGATTATAGGTTTTTTGTCAAAACCAATGGGAAAAATGTGAAACTGTCCAATTTTTAGGGTTTATTTTGACTCCATGCAGAATAGACTAAAATGCTAGCAGAATGCAAGCACCATCTACTAGTAGGATAAAGGAGGATACAAACTATGAGGCACTTCCAAATGAACTAAAGACTTGAAATTTGGCATGTACATAGGTCTAGTGGCAAAACCGACGAGAAAAATCAAAAATGTTTATTTTTTGGCTGTTAAAAAAATCTCAAAAGTTAAACAAACTGAGGAACCAGTGACTGGACTAGACCCATTCCCAGTGACTCGCAATGTCGATGAGGAACCTGCAACAGGGCTAGATCCATATCCTAATGTCACACACAACACACGCGATACAGTATGGCACTAAGAGGAAGCTACACCATTCCTCACTCTGCACCAACCCGTAGTTGTTTTTACCCTGTTATTCAGAAAGGCTGAAATGCTTGCAGAAAGCAAGCATCATCTACTAGTAAGTAATATAATCGTATGACAAAGTAATATAATCAATAATTAATTAAGAAATGTTAACACTATCTATAACCATTTGCTCAGAATGTTAACTTGAAAACTTTAAAGGCACTCCCCACCCCTCACCGATTTCTCCAAAAATATTCTTTGGCAACATAATAAATGACCGAAGGAAAAAATTCAAAATTGTTGAAATTCCAATTCTGAAGAGCCATTTTGGTCACACATTGCCCCATAAGAAAAGCACATACATCGGTGTAGAGGTGTTTATATTTGCTTTTCAAAAATTATTTCTCCTCAAGATTCGAACTCGGGACTTAAACTATCGGAAAGATTAAAAATTGTAGTTTCTTATTTCTGAAGACAGAATTCCAATACATTTAGAATTAGCGTAAATAAGGTTTTAACGGAAAAAAGTGCAAATATCAGTCTTCTATCTCTTACTGTTTACTTGCTACTTCAATTAAATGATTGCACAGATGGCAGGGGTTGCTTACATACAAGAAATTATAGCAGACATACTGTCATACAAAGTACCATTTTCATCCTGTATTTTAATATGTCCATATTAGAGATATAACCCATGAATGCAATTTTTGTTTTGTATTCTAATAAAATGCTGAAAAGCTAAGTCTATACCAGTGGTGCTTAACATTTTTTGTGTCATGCCCCCTTCCGATCATTTTTAATCCCCATGCTCCCCCTCCTCCCTTCCCCAGAAAATTTTCTCTTTAATTTTTAAGTGTTTTTATCAAAAAATCTGATGTGGCCAACACATGACTTTCTCCATATTTGGGGTATAGATATGTAAATTATTATGAATAGCATTATAGGGCAAAATTATTATTTCGTATCGTAAAAGAATACAGTCGTCCTTATTGCCGTAAATTACCTATATTTTGAATGTTTACAGAATTCACCGCTACATGGTGGTGGCGCTGTATACTGGAAATTAAGAAAAAGCAAAATATCTCCGAAATGGATGGTTCTACGAAAGTTTGTTTCAAACCAAACTTGGAAGGAATATTATTCTCTACAACTTTGGTCCTTACAAAGATTACCAATAACGAAGTTTTTAAGGAGATATCTGACGGAAACCGATTATTTATAAATAATTCCTAAACAATAACTGCTATGGAAAATTGTTTCAAATAAAAGTTGTAAGAAATTACATTCTATATAATATTTGTATTATGTTTTAATGGAGATATATCGCAAAAACCGAATTGGGTTTTGAATAAATCTCGACTTCCAGTTAACTGGTATTGTCCAAAAACTAATCAGTTCTTTGTGCTCATGCTAAAGTGTTATATATGAAATTTGGTAACGATATGGCAAATGCTTTTTGAATTGGCGCTCTAACTCAAAAAGTACTTGCCCTATCGTTATCAAACTTCATATATAACTCTTTAGCATGAGCACAAAGAACTGATTAGTTTTTGGACAATACCTGTTAACCGGAAGTCGAGGTTTATTAGAACCAGATTCGGTTTTTGCGATATTCCTCAGTTAAAACATCATTATTAGTTTCTCCATATGTAGTAATGGGAAAGTATTGTGATCATGAAAAAAATCGACTTCAAGATTTCAATGGAAATACATGTTTTGAGGTCTATAGAACATGTTTAGACTATTTTCGGAATGATGTCTCTGTGTATGTGATTGTGGGCGCTCTAACTCAAAAATTACTTGCCATATCGTTACCAAACTTCATATATAACACTTTAGCATGAGCACAAAGAACTGATTAGTTTTTGGACAATACCGGCTAACCAGAAGTCGAGGTTTATTCGAAACCTGATTCGGTTTTTGCGATATTTCTCCATTAAAACGTCATTATTGTATATACAATTCTATACAAAAGTTATAGAGAATGTAATTTCCTACAACTTTCATTTGAAACAATTTTCCATAGCAGTTATTGTTTAGGAATTATTTATAAAAAATAATCGGTTTTTCGGTTTCTGTCAAATATCTCCTTAAAAACGTCTTTATTGGTAATCTTCGTAAGGATCAAAGTTGTAAATAATAATATTTTTTCCAAGTTCTGTTTAAAACAAATTTTCATAGAACCATCCATTTCGGAGATATTTTGCTTTTTCTTAATTTCCAGTATACAGCGCCACCACCATGTAGCGGTGAATTCTGTAAACATATTCAAAATATAGGTAATTTACGGCAATAAGGACGACTGTAATCTTTTACGATACGAAATAATAATTTTGCCCTATAATGCTATTCATAATAATTTACATAGCTATACCCCAAATATGGAGAAAGTCATGTGTTGGCCACATCAGTTTTTTTAAGTATCTGCTTACCTAATTGCATAAGCTGCGTTTGGTTGTGTGTTTATTCAGTCCATTTTAATCTGTTTCATTTTGGTTTCGACACACAAACTTGCATAATTTTTTGGGCAGTCTACAATAAGTTGTCATTGTCAATGTTAAAGCATATAAAATGGACAGGATTAGAAACATAAAAAAGATGGAAATTTGAGGCAAAACTGATTTTGGTCCAAAATGCTTCACACCTTCCCAGAATTCTCATATGCCCCTCTAAGGAAGCACGGCCCACAGGTTAAGAACCACTGATCTAAACCATACAGATATGCAGGAGAAGAGTTTTGATGGAGAGCATTCTTTAAAAGAACTTTACATAACATGAAATATTCCTTTTGTTATACTTTAAAGTTTCCAAAAAAATTATATTCTCAGATGAATATTTTTCCAGTTACAGCTAAAAACTAATTTTTTATTTCCAGTAATACGGTAGTCCAAATAAGTCAATTTGACACCAATGTAACATTATTCCATTTTGATATAAATGCTAACATTAATTATTTTATAGCAATATGTCCAATAATAAAGCACCTGATATAAGCAAACTCTACAGATGCCTTTTCTTTTAATTACTCACCAAAAATATAATACTTTATAAACTTTAGAGAAGTTGAAAATTTTTTGTATTGTGAAAAAGAAGGAAAAAACTGAAACAATTTAGCAATTACAATATATCTTCGAGTATAAGTCGAAGTGTATCTTTTAGCCTAAAACAGCATCTAAAATCCAAGTCTCGAGTATAAGTCGAAGCAAAGAAAATGAAAACAAGATAATTTTGAAATTTACAAAAAATTTAATATATAAACAGGTGAACCTCTACTTATGAACATTATGAAATGAACAACTTGTATTTATGAACATTGCACATACCAATGAATTGCACCTCGCACTTCATTTATGAACACACCCTCCTGCACTTACGAACATCGGTCGCAGTAAGACCACGTATAAACGAGTCAACACGTCATTTGCCATTTGTATTCAAAACCGTACGGGCACAATTATATACGTATTGTTTTTTTATTACCTTTGAAATATAGAAAACAATCATAAACATAGTGTTTGTGAAAGTTCTAAGAGTGGTAAAAAACATCGAGTGCTTTCGATGGAAACTAAAATGGACATAATACATAGATCAGAAAAAGCGGAGTCACTTGCTTCGATTGGTCGTGATTATGATCTCAATCGTTCAACAATTGTAACCATTTTAAAAGACAAAGAAGAAATTGGTAATCGTATTTGCAATACAGGCTCTGTTCAGCCCGTGATTATAAGTAAAAAACAAAATGCCGTTGTTGAAGAAATGGAATGTTTTAACAATTTGAATTCAGGATCAAAATAAAAAAAACCAATACTTGAGTACTGAATTGATTCTTCTCTTTAATCCACTCATTTAAGCAAGTTTTTTTAAAGATAAAATATAAATTTTAAGTTTTCCTTTCAAACTATGTAAGTACGGTGATGCTGCATAATTTTATCATTAGCCTTCACATTTTCTGCTAGTTAGCGTGAATTTTTCATACCAATGTGCTTCAAGTCAGTCAAATGTTGTTTTTTGCCAGTCACGTTTAATTACTGACCCAGAAAAATGTCCAGCTAGTTTGTGACTCGAATATAAGTCGAAGGTACTGTTTGATCGGCCTAAAAAAAGAAGAAATTTCTTGACTTATACTCGAAGATATACGGTAGGTAATCTCATGACTTCGATGACATGAACACTTTGACATGCCAAAAGTTTGAGGCACTGAATAACAACAAAGAACTATATATGACGTTCAATGGCTCATAGATAAAACAACAGCAGTAAAGGACACTTTCAACAATTTCTAAAATAAATTATTATTATTATTCTTTACAAAGTGATTTCATCATTCTTGGTAAAGTGACTTATGCCAGTTATGTATAATTGACTTAGGTTAATAAACAGGATAATTTAGAAGCAGCAACAGAAGAAAAAGAATGTCAGAGATAAAGCAATTTCATCATGAACTTGTGAAGTATTCACTGATATCTATTATTACATGCATGAATAAAATTTAAAATTTTTGCCCCAAAATAAAATAACAGATTACTTGAAGCAGTTTCATTATTCATGAATTATAGTTTAAATATAAATTAAAGTACAATTTTAACAACCATTCAGATAGTATTTTAATGGATTATATTATATATTTTAAATCAATATACATTTAATAAAAATATATTACCGATTGCAGGATCCATAATCACTGAAATGTTTTACACATGATTGAGACTTAGAAAGCTCACAATATTTGGATATTGGGGATGTTGAAGAAGAACCTGATTCACTCTCAACCAATGGCAGTGGACTTGCTCTTGACTCAATATCTGTTCAAATGATCAAAATGCAAAAATATACATGCAAATGCATATAAGGTGAACTTCATATATTTAATGGGTCCTTACAAGAACAAACTTTGACCAATCTTCCACACAATCTCTCTGCACAATGATACACTTGTCTCACCTTACCACTAGTTTCCTTATCCCAAGGGCTTCATCCATGGGAGAGAGGGTGGGAGGTAATCATGAATGAAAAAATACACTTTTAAAATATGATAATTCACAAATATTTTAATATAGAACAAGTATATATAAAAAAACAACTTTTAGGAAGTGTATAGAGTAAAGACGAAACACCAACCCAATGGTTTGGTTCAATGATTTTACTACGGTCTTTTATTTGTCTCCAAACATTCGCATAAATACTTCAAGTTAGAATCATTTTTAAGGGTTGATAGTAGGACATAGTTCAGTATGTGGTCATTGCCATTTGTGACGCCACAGCCAAGAGATGCCATTTCCTTAATCCAAAAATTAGAAATCCATATTTTACCTTCCCTTGCCCTTATATGATCTGTAAGGTATCGATTAATAAATTTAATGGAATAGAGGACAACATTTGCAATAAAACAGTCTGCGAGAGCACATAATTATGACTTATAGTTTAGGAGATAAAAATTTGAGGTCTCGCCCATGTTATCCAATTGGGGGAATTAAACGTCCCTGAAATCAAACTCAGGTTATTTTGCACGGTGATTATACATAAGAATCTTTATGTGTGGTACCCTTTAAAATTGAAAGAATGGTTAAAATACATGCAACTGTTCTCAAGTTATTAGGCATTATTATATCTACCTACATATATACCTAAATATATCATGCTAAGTTAATATAAAAGTTGTTAAAAAGGAAATATATAACTTTTGTAGAGCAAAATGAATGTGATAAAATGGAACAGTTCTCACCTGACATGCTTAGCACGTAGGACGAGGTTTAGGGATTAATTTTCTCTAGTACTCAGAAATCTTGGGAGGAATAATTACCCCCTTTACCCTCACCTCATTGTAACCACCCTTGCCTCATCCCATAAAGAATTATTTGGTCTAGTGTTGCAGCTGGATACTCACTATGGCAATGTCATCAGCAAACTTTTAACTTCATAATCAGAGCCAGCTCAATATATTCTGTTGCTCCAAGCAGATCTATTTTTGGCATCTTCCCTCAAAAAATGTATATTGTATATGAATTGAAAAAATAAAAAATAACTAAATCACAAGTTCACATTTAACTTGCTCCATTTCCATTGTTACAGAGAACCAAAATAGCAATTAAACTGCTTGTAAAATTACCTATATCCATCTATTTTCATCCTTTTTTTAGAATAGGGATTCGGTGTTTTTAAAATATTTTACGGAATACCAGTTCCCTATAATACATGCCATTAGGTATGTGATATAGTAATTGCACTTTCATTGTTTACCTGAAGCCACATTTCAGAGCCTGTTTGGTCTCTCTATGGCAAACTGAATAAGAAAACCTCAAAATAATTCCAAATCTGGAATATGGCAATCCCAAAACTTCTGGGCCCCAAATGGTCACTTGAGTTGCTAGGGTGGTTGAGCCAGCCATGCTCATGATGTATCAAACACAAGATAATCCGTTGGCACAAGATCAGGACTGCAAGATGGATGTGGCACAATTCTCCATGTCCACATTTTGAAGTTCTGTAAGTATTTTACATCTTTTTTCCTTAGTGTCCATTCTGCCCCATACAAAGCTATACTTCATACCTAGCATTTTATCCAATTCTTTTTTTTATATCCTCCTTTATAATCCCTGTTGATAGGAGTTTCTTTCTTCTGAAAGCGGCTTTTGTTTTCGCTATTCTAGTGTTTATTTTATCGGTGCATTTTGCTTCTCTCGTTCCAAGAAAATTGTATGTTTATAACTGTATTTTACCTGATGATGCAATTTATTCTATTTAAGGTAGGATTTGATTAAACCTTCACATATATACTGATAATAAATGGGGCACAAAATAAGGTAGAAATTAAAAATGCTTTTTTCAATTTGCAATTCAATATGGGGGACATGATGAAGGGATCTATAAAAAAATTATACATGTATGACAAAGAATGTAACAAAAAAGTCATAGACTGGTGGGCAATTATCCTTTAAGAATTTCCCAAACATTAAACAAATGCAAGCTGTAAATGGAAGAACGTTAGTTAAGCAACATCTATTCAAATTATAACTTGCCGGCCTTGGCAAATGGGTGGTCAGAGCATCTGCCGATGGATACTAAGGTCACAGGTTCGAATCCCATCTAGGGCATGGATGTTTGTGTTCGTAAAAAAAATGTGGGTTATATGTAAGAATGGGGTAGATCAGGGGTGACCAAACTTTTTCTGTAAGATGCCACATATTATACTGATAATGTGTCACATGCCACCTAATGATGGACTTGTCTATGGTCCTTTTGACTGTGGGTTAGAAGTTTTTTAAGATCATTAATACTATCAAAAATGAATACAATATACTAAACCAAGATTTCTGGCAAAAGTGAAATGAAATTTTAAAAAGTTTATCAACTACTTTCAAAACATATGAACTAATAACATACTGAATGCACAATTTTAACTGGTTAATAATCTAATACTACTAATTTCCCTTGTGATTGATTTAACAATTTTGTTAACATTTTGTTCCATAGAAACAAATAAAATAAACAAAATAAATCGGTACTTTTTTGTTTACATAACGACAAAATTTTATTGTTATAACGTGCAGTATTCATCGAAGTTTGATTTAGATATTGGTAAGTCTAATATTTTATTTTAATTTGATTAGAATAAAAGTAGTAATATTTTGTGATAAATGCTTTGTAACCTCACTTTAATATACCGTCAGTATTATTACGCAAAGTCAACTTTATTCAGCACTAGCGTTGCCTGGAGAAATTTGGTTCAAATCCGATCGGAATTCTAGATGATACATGGTATTTAAGAATTCACTCGGCCGCCGTTTTGAATAAAACAGACAGAGAGAAACAAAAACCACATATGAATTATTTCTGGGAGCCCTCCACAATCATGCCAAATTTGATTCAAATCAATAGTAGGACTTGGGAAAATACGCGTAGTTTAATCAGTACCTGCCGTCCAATTACAGAACAGGAAGTAGTCATTTCCTGCCTTTCTCACTGTGTATAAGATGTAGAGTTACCTGTTCTTTGAGAAGAGGAAGTTTATGAGAACAGTTATTTTATTGAACAGTTTAGGCATCAGAACTGTTCGAAAAAAGCTGTCCCGTTCTTTCTGACCCATTTCTAGATAGCAATGCATTAGCATACAAAGTTATTTTGCTTTTTGTACAATTAATATAAAACATTTAGGATTAAAAAGTAGCCCTCGATCTTCCTATTTATGAAGAAAGTATTTGTTGAAAGTTTGATTATTCTAGCTTTAATGGTGTGGAAATATATAGATGCACAAACAAACAAACTTTCATAAATATATGGGAGATTGATCTTATACTTGCATTGAAAGTGACAAATATCAAATTTGAACTTCCTAAGTTAATTTACTCAGAGTTATCGTCGAAAAACTAAATCAATGCCTCCCCAAACCCTCACTTAAAATTATTTTTGAGATACACCACATAGCCTATATTTTAAGCTGGACCAGTCTAAAGATACGCTGCAAGTTTCATAAAAATATGAACAGCCATTTTTGCGTGATGCGGTAACAAACAAACAGACAGACAGACAACAATTCTGCATAGCTCATCATTCAAATGAAAAGGGGCATCAAAACAATTTCAAAGTCCAGGAAGGATTTTCATAGTACAGAAGACTATAAAAGAAAGCGGCTAACCAACTCTGTTATGTGCATTGTTCAAATTTATGCCCACTCAATACATTTTTATTTAATGTGTACCGTGCCAATAAACCAAATCACTCCCTATCATTTTTGACAGGCACTTATACTAGTATAAATTAATAAAATGTTGTTATTACTGCAGCTCTACTCCTCCATTTTCATGTTGTTAGTAGTCGAGATGGCAAGAGATCCACAGTGGATCAGTCACGATTCCTGCTGAGAAGATGTCTCTTGTGGTTGCTGGTTTAAAGTTTGACATTGACTTTATCCCAATCAGAAAATAGTAAAAATGTTAAATTAACATACACCCCATTTCAATACGAAAAAGAGAGGATTCTTAAGATCTCAGAACTGGCTACTTCGAGATAAAGAGTCAGACCAACTCAATCTCATGGTTCTTAAAGTTCTAGGTCATTATAACATTCTAATTTAGTAGCTGTAATTTTGTGAACATATGATACTATGTTAGGGAAGCTTCGAAATGTAAGTAGCGCCTGTATCAATTCTGTCCCATCTACCTGAGCCATATAACATGCGAACACTAATTTGCAACATTTTCGAATTTTTTGTATTTTCACTGCGAAATTTCTAACTTTGTTATAAAGGATCTTCATTCCCAGAGGGATTAAAGTAGCTGCATGCACACACAACACTCAGTCTGTTGTCAAAGAACAACACTGTAGAACCTAGAATGTTAATGTTGACATTTTTCAATTTATTTCTATACATTTTATTTTATTTTTTCAAAATCGGGAGGTGTGCCACTGACAAGAGCTTCACATGCCATTAATGGAATGCGTGCCACAGGTTGGCCACTCCTGGGCTAGATAGTCCAAATATCACCCTAATAATAAAAGTCGAATTATTATTATTATATCATATAAATAATAAAAAATTGTTAGTGTTAAAACTTCAGCCATTATGTTGCATATTTTACGTGTTTTTAGTATGTACATCTGATTTCTGAAGCCAAACATAACTCAGGTACCTTATTTTAACTTAGCGTAAGCACATGAAAACATTTCATTAAAATCCAATAATAAATCTCATATCTTACACTGAAAAATGAGCATAAAGCTATAGTGAATAAATTTAACAATGCATACCAATTTGACATGGAGATTTTTCTGATTCATTCATCATTTTTTTCCCAGTTAATTTTGCTGGAAAATAATGCTTGTATAAGCTGCACACAAAACAATTTCCATTTTTATGAGATGCAGCACATTCACAGCAACCTGTGAAATAAAGTTCTGAGTCTTAATATATTCAATTATAACACATTTTACTATTTCTGTATTATTTTTATATTTAAATTCTCAGATTTTGGTAAATACAATTAAAAATTTTAAAATATTACTTTTATCATAACATTCATCAATAAGTAAACAACATTTATGAGTTAATTACAATTAAACATTATTTTTATTAGAGTCCAAATACAAATGCATTGAAAGGTTTCACTCAATTGGAATTACAAATAAGATAGAGCCATTTGAACTGAAAATATCTCAAATAAAATCCAAAGAGATAATATTTGTATTTAAATTAAATTAATTTATTTAATATTTATAGGTGAAAACAGTTAGTATATATATGGTTATTTTTAGGTTAATTTTAGTATTTTCAAGTAAATTTTTGAAAATTTACAATATCTGAGCAAGAAAAGGGAATTTTTAGTTTAATCTGTAATTTTATGTAATCAATTGTTTTAAAAATATAAATTTACGACCTGGCATAATAATTTAAACATTACACCTTTTACAGTGTAACACTACTCTAAGAATCACTTTAAATCATCATACTATCAAAAAAATCAACTCTGTCTGGATGTCTTCCCAGCAAAGGTAATTGAATAATTTCAAAGGATTTCGAACAAACTTTCACAGTTTATTGGGTTCTAAGTGGGTTGTTAATTCCAACCACCAGGGCTGGTTTGATGGTGGTGCGACCGATATGACTTCACCAGGCCCCATATTTAAAGAGACCCCACACTCTCTAAAAAACTTTGCCAACTAATAAACTGCATGCATTTTTAAAATCTGAAAGCTATTGAACTGTCATAGTGAGAGAGATTTCTTTTGATATTAAAATTTACTATTAAAATTTTTTGACATGTAAGAGACCCCATGTACACACTTTGCAACAGGCCCCGCGGTTTTCCTAGCCGGCTCTTCCAACCACCTATAAAAATATATTTTTAAATTCTCTTAATTAATTTCCTTCATCTGAACAGCACAGGAATGAATGTAGCATATTTTTTATTTGCGCTTTAAAATTGCTTAAAATCAAGATAGGAAGTTGAGCTTAAATCTAGTTCGAGGGAAAATAATAATGGTTTATTTTCATGCCATCAAATTTCAAATACTCTCCAAATCCATCCA